>CM019065.1:164565539-165975539 GCA_009667805.1 Leptobrachium leishanense
ATTTTTTTGCAAACATTTTTTTTCCGTTTTTTTTTTAAATCGTTTTTTCTTTTCCTGTAACAGCCCTTTTTATTATCATTCATTGGATCATATATGTATATTCCAGACATTTTCGTTCTGTAGTTTCTTTGCAAACACCGTTATACTTTTCAAACATACAAGCGTACTGCTTTTTTTTTTTCGCTCCATTCGTCTGCGGTGTCGGGTTTTTCCGGCGGCTGCTCTGCGCTGTGATTGGCTCCTGCTCGGGTTTCTCCATCGTGTTCGGCGGGGTTAATACAGATGTTTTTGCTGGTTTCGGTGTGCATTCGCCTGGGTTTTGCGGTTAGTGTTCGGCAGGTTTGCGGCGACTTTTCCCTGCATTACAGCGGCCCTGTGGTGCTTGCTGAATACACCGCAGGGTCGCCAAAATGAGATCGCCAAATCGTACCGATTTGAAGAGACCGAAAAGTCACCGAACGTGCCTTGGCTTTTCGATTCTCTTTGAATAACCCTGACTGTTTAATTTGACTCAAATACTAAATCTGTGACACAGCTTAATATTTAACCCTAGCTTGGGCCAAATTCCTTTTTTCACGCACAAACGCACGCGCAACGCGTGAATTTGTGCGCCAAACGTTAAACGTTAATGAGCGTAAATCAACCCAGGAATTACAATCCTCGTGCATTTTTTCATCCATCGAGCAATAAAGCGCGTTAAACGAACTCGCACAAATGCTCGCGCAGTAACGATGCACGCAGAAATCAGTGTGCGGACTGTTTTTTTCACGCGATTCAGCCAATCAGAATTAAGAAGCACAATTATCTCACGTTAAGTTATTGCGCCTGTAAAAGTCAATCTGAGCATATATGCTGCAGAAATAATAAATACACACACAACTTCTGAAATTTATTTGTTTGGTATGAGTAGAATGTGTAACTATACTTTGCAGATTATTTTTTTTTGGGCTGGTGTGTTTGGTTTCGGCCAGGTTGTTCAGATTTGCCATTAACACCAACTTTTAGGAGTTGCTAAAATTCTGCGTGCACAGCTATGCGTTAATTCCTGCGCATAGATTGTAGTTAGGGATGCACCGAAATTTTGGCCACCAAAAATTATCAGCCGAAAATTGTGTTTTCGGTTTTGGCCGAAATGGAAATTCAGCCAGAAAAAAACGGCTGAAAATTTCCATTTCCCAGCCAACCCGGGGGCGAGTCTGAGCCTAGATGCTGGCCAAGCAGGGGGGTTGTTGGGGAGGGAGGTGTGGAGAGCACATACTCACCTACATCGGCCTCGAGTCCTCCACCGGTTGCACACATACTCACCTACATCGGCCTGGAGCTCCTCCAGCGATGGCAGTCTTGCATCCGGTGTCCTCTCTCCGTTGATCACCGGTATGATGTCACGGAAGCCTTTGACCCTTGGTCAAAGGCTTTTGTGACGTCATACCGGCGACCGACACAGAGAGCGGGCACTGGATACAGGAATGCCATCGCTGGAGGAGCTCAGGGCCGATGTAGGTGAGTATGTGTAGGCAACATCCTCCTGAGCTCCAGCGGTGACCGTCCTCCAGCTGTCGCAGGCTGCTCGGCCGTCCTTCAGGACTCGCCTGATCCCGAAGACTGGGCGAGAAAGCTGGAGGCCAGCCGGGCAGCTTTCTCGCCCAGTCTTCGGGATCAGGCGAGACCCCGGCCTCCAGGCCCAGGTTCTCATGTCTGATTTTCTGATTTTCGGTTTTCGGCCGAACCAATCCCGAATTTTCAGTTTCGGTATCGGCCGGAAATTTTCGTTTCGGTGCATCCCTAATTGTAATACCATCCGCATACCAGCGCACAATCGCGTTTGCGCTCACAATGTTAAGTATAGGACGCGCGCAGTAAAGTACGCTCGCGCAGGGTTCTCGCAGGTTCACTCGATTACGTGCGTTTGTTGCGCTGACAATGTAATACGACGTTCAGCGCAAAGGGTTTTACCCTTGTGTTAATGTTTTTTGGCACCGGTGCAAATGTTTGCACAAAGATTGTAATTTGGCCCCTTGTCTTTTAACAGCAAAATTTGATTAATTGGGGTTTAATTTAGTGATCTGAAATTCGAATTGATATCAGCTATCGAATTCATATATTAACTATCAAATTGATAATTTGATATATCAATTCAATTCGATATGAAATTTCAAGTCGATCCGAAACTAAACTTTTCGAAACTTTTCTAACTTTTCAAAATTAGCAACGAAATTCCGAAAACTTAATTATTTTAAACGGAAAAGAAACAAAACATATTTCCAGCCGTGCACATCTCTAGTGTTTAGGTAGTTTTTTTTTAGTAAATATTAATGTCAGGAACCCAGCGTAGGAGTAGGCAGGAGCATGCATGCTCATGCGTGCCCAGGCCAGTATCTCATGACTGACTGGAGCACCAACCTTCATGCCCCATGCACTCTATCCCAGGCTTTCCCTAGTGCACCCATGGACTACCTGATGTCATCCTGAATTCATCCACCTCGGGTGGGGTCCATATGTGTGCTGTTGGACTCCCTTGAAAAGGAAGGCACACCCAAGGTCCCATGTTTCTGCATTGTGTCTTAGTTCACTGTCTACCGAGCATTCCTGAAGCCTACACTCACTAGTCTGAGTACCTGCTGCCCTTTGCTAGGGCCCTGTACCACAGTCTCCAGTGATCCCTATTGCACAGTGTCCAGCTTGCTACCCAAGCTCCAAGTAAACTGCCCTTCTTCTCACATTTCCAGCCTGTACCCCTGCTACCCACATCTCCAGCCTGCTCTCTAGCTCAGTGCTTCCTATGAGTGCCCCACTGTGCACCTGTGTGCCCAATGCACCTGTGTCTCCTGGTCTATAATGCCCCTGTGAGTTCCCTGTGTCTTATTCTCTCTATACACTTGTAGTCTCTATCCAGCCCTATTCCTGACTCTTTGCTTTAGCCCTAGTTCTCCGTTCCTTACTCCAGTCATCTCCCTCCACTTAGTTACTGAATTGTTTTTGATAAAACCCTATGTACCTCAGCTAAAGTCTTCTTGACTGTTGTATCACCTGCATCCTGGGCTTAGCCCCCCCCCCACCCCACGTGCACTTGACAATTCAAAACAAAATCACTTATTTTTTCACTTTTTTTTTGTACCGAGTAATGTGATATATCTATTTCTTGCAGATAACGTTTGGTTTTCACTTGTAATTTGTATTCAGTCTCAAAGTGGACAATTTATTTGACAAACTCATAAACGTTAGTTCCTCCATTCTCTAGGCGATTGCAAGGGATAATATCATAAATACAGGGGGAACTTAATAAAACTGTGTATACTATACACAACATCACCAACAGGTAATTGTATATTTTTTGGTAGGCATTTGGGTTAACGTTATAGGGAAGGGTTTAGATATTGAGTCAGGGGAAAGTTATTGTAAATATAGGTGAAAATGAAGGGCTTGAAGAATTTGGGGGATTTAGGGTAGGGACAGGTGGCAAACAACAGCAACACTGTCAGGGTTATTAAGAGAGCACCGAAATGTCACCGTCATTTCGGTGCTCTCCGATTCGCCGCACTTTGAGTCTGATTCGCTGACCCTGTTGTGAATTCAGGATTCACCACAGGGTCCCCGAAGTGCATCACACAGGCCGCTGAACGCTACCCGCCAACCTGCCGGACAGCCACCGAAATCCCGCCGGCCGCCACTGCAACCCCTTTGCCCGCCACAGTCAATTCACTTTACAGCCACCGCAGACACGCTGGACAGCTGCTAAACGCAGTCGAAGAACACAGCGCCGACCAGCCGCAGAATAAAGCACTGAAAGCAGCCAGTTTCTGGGGAGCACTCAATAGCCAGATCCTGGGGAGCCCCGAGAGCAGCCAGTTCCTGGGGAGCACTGAGAGCAGCCAGATCCTGGGGAGCACTGCGAGCAGCCAGTTCCTGAGGAGCACTGACAGCCAGTTCCTGGGGAGCACTGACAGCAGCCAGATCCTGGGGAGCACTGAGGGCAGCTAGTTTCTGGGGAACGCTGAGCAGCCAGATCTTGGGGAGCACTGAGAGCAGCCAGATCCTGGGGAGCACTGAACCTGAACCTACGTAACCTGTGAATATCTGGCTCTGATACTAGCTAGTGCCTCACCAGCCACTGACCTCACCGCACGTCACTGCAATCCACATACACTGGAAGGGGTACCACAGACACAAAATGCCCATAACATAAGTCCCACTAAAGCCTACAGCTTTGCGCTGAGTGTATTTTTATCATTTTTATACATTGTGTTGTTAATAATGACACATTACTTGTTTTTCTAGCGATATAGAGATGATGCCTACATCAGAATCTAACCCCCTGTCTACCAGTTCTTATAATAGCTGCATTTAAAGCAGAGGGAGCATTACCTAAAACTAGCCAAAGGTCAGGGTTAAAGAGATACACAAGGTCAAAGAGCAAGCCAGGTTGAGGATACCAGAGGACAGCAACGTCAGACAATGTCAGGATAGGGATACCAGCAGGGGTCAAGTCCCAAAAAAAGAAGTGTGGGAACTCACCAGGATTCCTGTCCCCCAATAAGCAATTTTCACCTCACATGTAATCCTATATTTATTGTGACTTATTAGAAAAATATATGATTGAACACCTGACTACATGCTTTATACTGTATGGGACCAAAGGGAACTCCGTTCCCTCTGCAAAATTAGTGGAGGAACTCCGATTCCCACATGTTCCCCCTCGACTTGACCCCTGGATATCAGAGACTCATAAAAGACAGTTACAGGGGATGGAGCTTGGATGCCAAGGAAGGAAAACATGTGTTGCAAGAGCTCCGTGTCTGGACTCTCTACAGAGGACATTTCTGACCTTTTTGGGTAATTTTTTTCTCACCTTCCTCGGCTCCTAATGTTCTGAGGGGACGCTGAGACACCCGTTTTTGGGCTGAAACAAGTGCTCAGCCAGACATCCCGTGAGCTTACAGAAAACCAAACAGGCCATTACACAGAGATCTAAGGTTTATTCATCTATTTGTTGTTACTTTGTGAAGCATTTTGTGACCTAATTGCCTTTGTGTTTACAACCGATTCCAACATATCATGAATTGTTATTCACAAAGCACCAAACTTGCCACCAACTTGAGCCATATGGTGAATTTCACCATACAGTGCAATTTCGTGGTAGTTCGTCTATTCACTAAATTGTCAATTCACCAAACACTTTCAAATTGAAAGTGAAATACTGTAATCTTCGGCGGCAGCTATATTGTCCCATAAAGAAGTAATGATTAATCTATTCACAGAATGCGGAAAGTGTCTGGGAAATGCCCTGATTTTCGGTGATTCAGTTCGACAGGTTTAAACAGATAAATCCCATAGGTTTTTTTAAAAAAAATCAGCATTTTATTTATTTGTTTTTTAGAACATGTTTTTGTACTTTTTGATGCAATTTTTGATTCCCAATTTTTTAAAAAGGCTTTTCTTTTTATTCTGTAAGAGACCTTTTTATTATTTTTTAAAGGACCTTTTTATTAAGTTGACACGTTTTAATAATTTTTTATCGTTTTAAACACCTATTGGGATAATAGAGATACTTTTCTTATTTTGATTGTTCTGCAGGTCGGCTGTATTCAGTGATCTTCACTGACTCCATCTTCGGCGCCCTACGGTGACCATGTGGAGAATATTGAATACACCGAAGGATCAACTACCGTAAATGGAATCACCAAAGCGCACCGTAGTGCACCAAAGTGCAAAGCACTGAAATTTTGCTGAATTTGTTACTAACCCCTATAATGATTTGTTATGTGCTTTAGAAGATGCTTGGATTTTATTTTGGATACTGATTATTTATAGATATTGTGGACATACTTGTTAACTTGGTTTGGCTATTACATTAAAGTTTAATTACTGAATGTTATGCAGACACTGTCAATTATATTATCTGGTTTCATCTTTTGCTTGAATAAAGTTTTGATTATTTTATTGCATTTGGTGTGCATTTCACCTTTTTTTTATTATTTAAATGCTGAATTTAAACATTAATAAATTAATATTATTAAATTGAACCATCTAGATGTGGATGTAATTTTCTGCTGCGATGATATACGTACTTCACTGCAATGCCATACAATGTATTTCAGTTTACTATAACCTGCAAAATTTGCATAATTAAAGCCAAAAAAATAAGTATGAAGGAAAAGAAGAAAAGAGCTGATTTGGGGAAAAATACTGTATGAAGAAGTAAAAATAGCTTCATGCCTATTTCGACATAACTTTTGCAATTCCCTGTAATTCATTGTTAAAGTGACTAAACACCAGGCGACACTAAATTTTAAACTCTATAGAAATTAATCAGAATTTGACCAGGACATAGATGATTTAGAGGAAAAACTCACCAACGCATATTCACAATGCCGTCAATGAAAATATTGCAATGCCTTTCTCCTCTGACCAGTAATGCAAAGGAGATCATTTATCACTCAGTGTATACAATACTTAATAAGTAATGAAATTTATCATGGTGGAGATTACCAGGACTATTCAATAAAGCAAAGTCTATGTGCTTGTGTGTTTAAAGGCATATTAGCATAAAAAAAACATGACTTGGCGCAATTCATTGTATTCATATATCCCCAGATAACCTGATCTACTCCATAAACCACAGAAACTGATAAGGAATATACTGTCCGTAGCATTTATTTACAATAATTTCAAAACGAAGCATAGGATCTATATATTATGGCAACCTGTGTAATTTGTAAAAACTGGTTTTCGGTGTTATGTTAATCATTGTCTCACGAGCTCCATGAGCCTTCTGTAGGAAAGTGAATCATTTGTCACAACATTGCGGCCCAACAAACGTCGACTTACATCAATTTGTGAGGTTTGGAAACTCAAGCGTAGTAAGAAGAAAAACAAACAGGGTAATTCAAAGAGATTCGAAAAGTCACCGCACATTCGGTGACTTTTCGTTCTCTTCAATTCGGTTCCTTTAGCCGAACACATTTCGGTGACCCTGCGGTGTATTCAGCAAGCACCACAGGGTCCCCGAATTGCAGGGAAAAGCTACCGCAAACCCGACGAAAACGAACCGCAAAACCCACCGAATGCATGCCGAAAACCCCCAAAAACATCTGGATTAACCCGTCGAAAAACCCGAGCAGGAGTCGATCACACGCAGCGAAGCAGCCGAGACCGCAGACAAGGCAGTGAATAAATTAGCAAAACAGTTTGTGTGAATCTGTGAAAATGAAACGCTGTTTGCAAAGAAACTACTGAGCGAAAATGTCTGAAATTTACATATGAGGTCCAGGGAATGATAATAAAGAGGGCTGTTACAGAAAAAATAAGTAAACTTAAAAAAAACAAATCGGACTTTTTAAAAAAAAAAAAAATTCAGAAAAATGCTTAAAATATCCTACAAAATCTATACATAAAGAGCCTCTTTACTGCATAATTTTATAATGAACGGTTTATTAGATTTTGAATTAAAACGGGAATATTTTTAACATTGAAGCCAATGGGATTCGCCTGAATAAATCTGTCGCATGAAACCACCGAATGGCAGGGCATTAGGGGAACCTTTCACTACTGGTTTCTGTTCTCTGAATAGCCGAAGCAGGTCTTTTTCATGGGGATTTCACTGCCCTCGAACAGGCACCGAACAGGCACCGTATGTTCAGGCAATTCGCTAGGATTTGGCGTATTGCCTGCTCTCTGGATACCCGAATGGCCAGGAAAGGTAACCGAACGCTGATTTTCAGCGTTCGGTTACCTTTCTCAAGCAATTCGGAGCTCTTTCAATAACCCTGATAGTAACCTCAGTGACGTACACGCTCAGTAGCAACCTTATCAGGTCAATTAATTGTTAATGGAAATATCTAATAAGCCAATCACGTGACAGCAAACCATTGCGTAAGATCATGTTGACATGGTCAAGAAGTTCATTTGTTTTTTGAAAACAAAAGCCCAGTAGAATGGGGAAGAAATGGAATCAAAGGAACTTGTTTGCTCTCATATGTTGAATCACTTTGCCTCCGTGGCTCTTACCTCCCTTATATCCTCCCTCTACTACAAGATAACAAGTCTCCTGGACTGGAAGGAACTCCATTATATACGGGTCTGGGAGAGAGACTTGGGGGAGCAGCTGGACGCAGAAGAATGGGGGAATTTGGGAAGCCATTAACAGTTCCTCTATATGCACTACCCACCAAGAACAACTCCTTAAGACTGTTTTCCGTTGGTACGCTACTCCGGTACAAATATCGCACATGTCACCCCCGACACCAGACCTATATTGGAGAGGCTGTGGCTTCTGGGGGACTTACATCCATATGTGGTGTTCATGCCCGCACGTACAACGCTTCTGGAAGGAGACTCAAGACCTGATACAAATCCTGTTCGCGCAGGACACTCCATTGGACCCCTGGGCTTATCTTCTATTCCGACCTTTCCCGAACATGTCTAAACATGAGAATAAATTGATCTCCAAAATTACCTTAGCGGCTCGGCGGGTTCTAGCAGAACACTGGAATTGTCCAAAGCTCCCCTCCTTTACCAAAATATATCCTAAACTTAAAGATGTCCAATTTATGGATGAACTCACAGCCATTACAAGACACCAACTACCCGCTTACCACAAAACGTGGTCCCCTTGGCTGGAGCGTATGGCCACGGATTAACCTTACAAGGCTCGGCTGAAGGTGACCTTTGCGGGGTATTTTTGATTTTCCTGCATGGCACACAGTGGCAGGGAGCATGATTTGAAAACGACTTTTTGCTTGTATTTCGTACATGACTATATTGTGGATACACCCTCTCTTCGTATTACTTTTCTTCCATCCTTCCATCCATCCATTTCTTCCAGAAATGGTGGGTTGAGTAAACGGTTTAAAACACACTCCCAGGTTTGATATGTTGTGTATGAAATGCGCTTTGTGTAACACTGTTGCAACGCACTGTTAAATTTTCTCCAAGTCAGCATGAATCAGTTTTCTGTCCTGTTATGATTTGATTAACAGGAACACAACAGATGCTCGCTGGATATTTTGGTCAAATGCACATACATAAATCATATTTCTTGCCCATACTAGTGTATTAGCCGGTAACTAAACCTCTTAATCAGTGGTGTATTTAGGTTTTGTGCTGCCCTAGGCCTGACTAAACTCGTGCACCCCCTAATTTAAATTTGAGGCACCCCTTCCTGTCAAGGGCACACCTCTTCCTGGTTAATCCCCACCCTTCCTCTTTAAGCTCCACCTTTTCCTCTTAGAACTCCGCCTTTTCCTCTCTTTATATTAAAATTGGATACCAAGCGCCTACTTGTATATTTTGTATACCATTTCAAATGTATCTATTGAGATAAATAAAATTATGAAATGTTTAAATTCAAGCATTTTTACAAAGAACAGCCACGCAAGTCAAGTATACTGGATCACAGCCGCTCTAATTGGTTGAACAATAAAATCCACAGAAACGTGCACTGCATATGAGCGTATCACAGAGCTGCACAGCAATAAAACCCACAGAAATGTGCACTGTGTATGAGCATATCACAGAACTGCACAGCAATAAAACTCACAGTAATGTGCAGTGTGTATGAGTGTATCCCAGAGCTCCAGGGCAATAAAACTCACAGTACTATGCAGTGTGTATCACAGAATCCACAGCAATAAAACTCCCAGCAATGCAATGTTTGGTGTGTGTCAGCATATCAGAATCCACAGCAATAAAAATTCCAGCAATGCAATGTGCAGTGTGTATGAGTGTATCAGAATCCACAGCAATAAAACTCCCAGCAATGCAATGTGTGGTGTGTGTCAGCGTATCAGAATCCACAGCAATAAAACTCCCAGCAATGAAATGTGTGGTGTGTATGAGTGCAACAGAATCCACTGCAATAAAACTCCCATGAAACCGAGTGTATATGAGCACACAGCAATTATTTATTCTACATTTACCGGCCTCCGTCCGCGGTAGGGCTGTGTGCAGAGTCAGCAGGGACTGTGTGTAGACTCTGCAGGAGGTCCCTCCAGGCCACGTTAGGATCGCGGCTGTGCCTGTACATGGAGCCATCTTGTCAGCAGTGGGGTGCCACTGCCAGAGGGTGCACCGTGGCTTTGATTCCCTCCCTTCCCGGTGGGTGTTCAGTCCAGAATAGAGTGACAGTCCATATTAAGGAAAGGGCGGGCAGCTGCGTGCGTGCGTGTCATGTGGTTCAGCCAGTCAGGTGGTACTGAGACTCAGTACCACCTGACTGGCCGGACCGAGTGTGACCTGCACGCACGCAGCCTCACCAGGAGCCAGGCAGCTCAATGACAAATTTCTATCACTGCAGTGCTGGTTAAAGGAAAGGTCCACTTTAAACAGCAGTAAGCAGACAGGGCTTCATATTCTGCTGATACCCCCCCCCCTTTACCTGCCGTTTACTGTCATCTTCTCTCTCTGGGCACAAATCACATCCCCCTTCCCTCTCCTAGAGCTGCTGCAGGGCAGGGGAGGAGCTATGGAGGGAGGAGAGGGGGATTTTTATCCTATTCGATTTTATTCCGTATGCAAACGCCATGCTCCGCTGCTCGTTGGTTGAGAACACAGCTCAAAGTTGACACACAGTGACAGTGGCACCTCCTAGTTCCCCCTAATGACACCCTGGGGCGGCCCGCCCTCCGCCACTCCTCTAAGTACACCACTGCTCTGGTGATATGCTCACACACAAGTTTGGCGAACTACCAGCAAGTACGGTGCTGTTTGAAGGCAGTGCAAATCCCCATAGAGAAGTAATGGTTAATCTATTCAGAGAACACCAAACAGCAGAGAAATGTCAGTGAAATGCCCTGATGTTCGGTGGTTTCAATCAGCAGGTTTATTCAGGCAAACCCCATAGGTTTCAATGTTAAAAATATTCCCGTTTTTATGCAATACCTAATAAACCATTTATTATTTTAATCTGCAGTAAAAAGTCTTTATTTATTTATTGATTTTTTTTAGTACCATTTAGTAATTTTTCAGATTTTTTTTGGCAAAATCCCCCCCCTTAATTTTAATAGCGGTTCTTCTTTTTCTGTAACAGAACTTTTTATTATCAATCATAGGATCTTATATATAAATTCCAGACATTTTCGTTTAGTAGTTCTTTTGAAAACAACAGGCCGTGGGTTTGCGGTGGCAGCATACAGCGGCCGACTACATGCACTTTGGGGACCCTGCGGTGAATGGTGAATTCACTGCAGGGTGGGGAAATTTTATTCCCCGAAGTGCAGGGAACTACAGAACACCAAAATGTTGGCGTCATTTCGGTGCTCTGTGAGTAACCCAATTAGGGGTGAGGTTTTTTGTTGCCCCCTGAAAAGTGAAAGCCTAGGCCTTGCCTACCCAGACATACTTGAAAATTAGTGACATCTCAATGTTTCCTTCCTGGTAAAATAGTTTGCAAAAGTAAAAAAAAAAAAAAAAAAATTTTTTTTAGGGGTGGGGCCACCCGGCGGGCCGCCGTCCCCTGGAAAGTGCCGCCCTAGGCCTAGGCCTTGTTGGCCTAGGCCAAAATACACCAGTGCTCTTAATACTGTCCGCATGTTTTGAATGAACTAAACACTAGTATTGGGTGTGATTAGAATAAGGTCTTGCGACTATGTGCTTTACCTAAATTATGACTGTTTCTGTCATGCACCTGACCCAATGGGGCACAAGGTCTACAAAAAGCCTAGTGCTAAAGCCATCCCTGCAGGATCCTAGCCCAGGCATCCTGCCCTGATCTATTCCAGTTTTTCCATGGATCCATCTATAGCAGAACCTCAGTGTTCCCTGGACTTGCTACATAAGGGTGATGCCCAAGAGACAACTTGCCTTGACATCATTTATGGTGTTATCTGTCTTTGTGGTCTGCTACCTATATGCTCACCTGAAAAAGTTTCCTGTGCTCCCCATAGAAACAAAGAAACATAGAATATGTCGGCAGATAAGAACCTTTCGGCCCATCTAGTCTGCCCAATTACATGGATACTTTACCTGGATTTATCTTTTATTTAGGATAGCCTTATGCCTATCCCATGCCTGCTTAAATTCAATTACTGTTTTGGCCTCTACCACTGCAACTGGAAGGCTGTGCTCCTCATCGAGTACCCTATCACTGCTGTTCCCCTACCGCGAGTCCGATTGTGTTTCCTGTCTTGCTCCTGATATATATTTGCATCCTGGATCCTGAGCCTGAATAAAGGGCTTCAATCTCAGCTTTGCCCTGGAGGGGGGAAGCAAAACAGGCTCCAGAGCAGGTCTCCTGGTGTCCAGCCATGCAGCCAGGGACTAGTCCCAATAGGGGTAAAATCAAGCAGGATTCCGGGCATAAATCTTCCTCTTCTGTAAGTGTATGGAGCTCCATCTAAACACGTGTGCTCCCTCACACAGCCGGACACGCCTCCTCACATGGGGAGCATTTTACGCGCAGAAGCAATTGTAAATGTTATGGGGTGTATGCACACCTGGATGTGAAAAATGTTTATGCTCTTTCCAGGTTTCAAGTCGAGCAGGAACATGCGGGAACGCAGTTCCTGCATGAGTTTCCGAGAGGGAACAGAGTTGGCCCACACATGGAGAAGTCATTTTTCTTTGGTGAGACATCAATTACTGCAAATGTTTACCTTGACCTTTTGACTGAATACGTGGCACCACAACTACATGACCTTCAACCAACCCTCATTTTCCAGCAAGATGGTGCACCACCACATTGGGGACTGCATGTTCGTGGGTTCCTAAATGAAACTTTTCCAGACCGGTGGATTGGAAGGGGTGGCCCAATTCACCAGATATCACTCTCCTCGACTTCATTCTATGGGGTTATGTTAGAGATATCGTGTATCAAACAAAGATATGGGACATCCAGGGCCGGATTAAGGGTATCATGGGCCTGGTGCTGAGTATTTTGGTGGGCCTATTTTTAGATACTGAGGAAACAATCGGCAACTAAACTGTCAAATTGGCAAATACTGCCGAATTGACTGAGAAATACGGTGCAGTTCGCCATAATTAGGCGATCTTAAGCGGCAGCGAAATTGTTTATATACACTGGTGCTGAAAAGGGCAGCACCTTTCCTTCAGCTGCCACTTGCATGGAATCACGCAGGAACGGACAGGTACGGTCCTGACAACATAGCTCCAGCAATAAAACTCACAGTAATGTTCGGTGTGTGTATGAGCATATCACAGAGCTCCTCCACAGCAATAAAACTCACAGTAATGTGCGATGTGTATGAACATATCACAGAGCTCCACAGCAATAAAACTCACTCATACACATCGCACATTACTGTGAGTTTTATTGCTGTGGAGCTCTGTGATGTGCTCATACACACTGCACATTACTGTGTCACAGAGCTCCACAGCAATAAAACTCAGCAATGTGCGGTGTGAATTAGTAGTCTCTCATTTGTCTGTGACCCCCTTTCTTTTTCATTTGTCTGTCTCCTTTTTCATTTGTCTGTCTCCCCTTCTTTTTCATTTATGTCTCCCCTCTTTCATTTCTGTCTCCCCTTTTTCATTTGTCTGTCTCCCCTCTTTCATTTCTGTCTCCCCTTTTTCATTTGTCTGTCTCCCCTTTTTCATTTCTGTCTCCACTCTTTCATTTCTGTGTCTCCGCTTTCATTTCTGTGTCACCACTTTCATTTCTGTGTCTCCTCTTTCATTTCTGTCTCCCCTCTTTCATTTCTGTGTCTCCTCTTTCATTTCTGTCTCCCCTCTTTCATTTCTGTGTCCCCTCTTTCATTTCTGTCTCTCCTCTTTCATTTCTGTGTCCCCTCTTTCATTTCTGTCTCTCCTCTTTCATTTCTGTCTCTCCTCTTTCATTTCTGTCTCCCCTCTTTCATTTCTGTCTCCCCTGTGCACTGCCCCCCCCCACATGCTGCCCCTCCTCCACCTCCCTGCCGAGTGAGATTAGAGGAGAGCTGCGGGGGGCTCAGTAAATTTAAAAAAAAAAAAACGCTGCCCCGGAGACTCCGCTGGAGGAATCTTACCTTTCCCGCGTGCTGGTTTCCTCGCCTCCCTTCCACATGGCTGGAAACAGTCAGGAAGGCTTGCAGGAGGATGGGGAGGAGCAGCCGGATGTGTCTCTCTCAGTAGCAGATGAGCGACACCTACTGGCTACTCCTTCCAATAATCCTCCTGCACAATCCAGTTACATCGGCCGCGTGCTGAGTGCCTGCTTATCTATTCTTGGGGCTGCCTGCTGTGGGCCTATTTAATGGAAGGGGCCTGGAGCTGCCGCTCCATCCGCCCCTACATTAATCCGGCCCTGGGGACATCACTAATCTAAAGCAGAGGATCACTGAAGCCATTGCCACAGTATGAGGGTATTCTAAAGCGAACATGGCAAGAAATCAAGTACCGTCTTGATGTGCTTCATGCAAATAATGGTGCCGATATAGAGGTGTATTAAATGAGGCAAAAAAAATTAAATATATACGTCTCATTTTGTAATAATTTTCACTTATCTGTCTTTTCATTTGCCTTTGTAATACATTTTTGAAATTGTAAAGAGACTTTATGGACACCCTGTATATCATGTATTACCATTAAAAAGATTCCCTAAGACCAAGTCTATCTTTATGTTTAAACAAACATTAATACCACATTTATGTGTTAAGTGGTCGGATTAAGTGCAACATATCAATGGATAATGAGGAGCAGAAATCTTGGAAAGTTCCTGCATTTAATGGATTTATAATTAAAAATCTACATTTTAAGACCCATGAGTGGTCCAACCAAAGTAACTTGAATGTGCCAGTGAGTGAATATATATAAAATAAATGCAGTCAGCGTAGGTTGATAGCTAACTCTTCTCTTTGTCTATTTCTCTGTATTAACTGGATATTGTCTCTGACTGGTAATGTTCTATCACCACCTGCTGGTGTTGTGCCTTGCAATCGCGCATATTATACACCATATACAGTATGTGTTTTCCTAGGATTCAATCTTACGTAATGTCCTGTACATCAGTTTTAATATTTTTGTTTTTAGAAACTCTGACTACTTTTAGCTAAATTTTATTTTTTTAAGAATTCTACATCCTGCAATGTAGTTCATTTATGTGCTAAGCCAATATCATAAAGAACTAAATGTGTATCAAGTAAAGGTGTTAATAAACATCACACATTAGCAGGGTTATTCAAAGAGATCCGAATTGCGGACGAAAGGTAACTGAACGCTGAAATTCAGCGTACGGTTACCTTTCCTGGCCATTCGGCTATTCAGAGAGCAGGCAGTTCGCCAAATGTTGGGGAATTGGCTGCACAATCGGTGCCTGTTCGTGGGCAGTGAAATCCCCATAGAGAAGCACATTATCGTTCTGTAGTTTCTTTGTTTCACTTTTCAAACATTCAAGGGTACTGTTTTTTTTTTTGTTCACTCCATCCGTCTGCAGTGTCGGGTTTTTCCGTGTAACGGGGAGCCCCCTATAGGGTGAGGGGGAACCCCCAATCTGCAGAGATGAAGCCTTAAGGACAGGTATACAGCTTTCAGGGAACAAACCAAGATATTAACAGAAACTAGAAAGATCCCTAAGCCCTGACTGAGATCCTTGAAAGATGGTCTCGAAATACTACTAGGCTAGGTTTGCAAGATGAATAAAACATAAACCAGACAGACAATAAATGCAGGTATACAGATTCCAGGGAACAAACCAAGATATTAACAGAAACTAGAAAGATCCCTAAGCCCTGACTGAGATCCTTGAAAGATGGTCTCGAAATACTACCTAGGCTAGGCCTGCAAGACGAACAAAACATAAACCAGACATACGATGAATGCAGGCATACAGATTCCTAAGCACGGTACAGTACAGGGGACAGACAGAAGAGAGATCCAAATACAAGAGCCAAAGGTCATACACGGAATATCATAACTAGAGGGGTCAGACAAGAGAGGGATCCTAAATACATGAGCCAGAGGTCATACACAGCAAATCAAAGTAAACCAGCATACAGGGACTAGGCAAGAAAGACTATCCTGGTCCAAGGATCAAGAGGAGTCCTGGTCGTACTTATAGGGCAGAACAGGTCATGTGACCGCAGGCCAATAAGCCCAACAGATGGCCTGCAGGCTGAAAACAAAAATAAACAGGAATCCCTGCTACCACCAGCAGGGGGCAAGGCCAAGACGTGACATTCCGGCGGCTGCTCTGCGCTGTGATCGGCGGCTGCTCGGGTTTCTCCGGCGTGTTTGACGGGGTTAATCCAGATGTTTTTGCGGGTTTCGGTGTGCGTTCGCCATACTGTCAGAATTTCCCCTAGTTTCTCTTTGTTCAAACACTCCCTTAAAACTTTCCAATTTACGGAAGCCTACCACCCGACTCACTAATACACCTCACTGGCACAACCAGTCCATCACTTTCACCTTGCAGCCCTCTCTTCCTGTTTCCAACGAGTCCATCACTCTCACCTTGCAGCCCTCTCTTCCTCTTTAAAACCAGTCCATAACTCTCACCTTGCAGTCCCCTCCTCCTGTGTCTCACCCTCCAACCCTTCTAGATTGTAAATTCCCAAGGGAATAGGGCCCTCCTTTCCTTCTGTGTTGGTTTGTTAAAATGATGTTCAGTCTCATTGTATTGTAACCCTGTCTATATTGTGTCCATTGTTCAGAGCTGCAGAATATGCTGGCGCTATATAAACAATAATAATAGCATCAGCTGATAAATAAAGCAAGTGCACATCAATGCACTTTTCGCCTACGGCTCTCATTAGGGATCCAGAAATATATAAATTTTTACTATTTAATCTTGATGTTTCTAAAAGTTAAGTTTTAGAAAACAGATCACCTTGACCCTAGCCTTTTTCCTTTTTATTAATATCTTTATTTTGACATTTTTATCACTTAGAATAACAGCAATATAATAGTGGTAAAACATTACCGCATAGTCAGACATAGGAATAGACAGCAAACAGAAAAGTAACGCAAGAAGGCACAACCAAAGAACACAGCAAATAAAAGAAAAGGGTACAAGAGTTAATATGGGGGGAAGTTAAGTAAATAGATTAGATGCACAAGGGTTGGCAAAGTCCACAGAGGGTTAGGCAATGGGGATGCCTGGACACATGTATCTATATACTGTATATATAAACGCGAAAGTCCTGACTGACTGACTCATCAACGCGCAGCTGAAACCATTTAACCTAGGAAGGTGACATTTTGAAGGTGCACTGTTTTTATGACGTAGGCACCCATTAAGGAAGGATTTTTGGAAATTTTGCCCCTAAGGGGGTGAAAAAGGGGGTTGAATATTTTAAACAGGATACCTATAGCTCAAAAACAGAAGATGTTACAAAAGTGAAATTCGGTATTTAGATTTGTCTTGAAAAAAAACCAACACGTATTTTATCATTTTTCAAAAATCCAAGTTGGGGGGGGGCGAAAACAGGAGGTTGAATATTTTAAATATTTTCAACAGGATACCTATATCTCAAAAACAGAAGATGTTACAGGCCTGAAAATTGGTATTTAGATTCCTCTTGAAAAATAAAAAAACACGTATTTTACATTTTCTGAAAATTCCTTGGGGGGGCAAAAAGGGGGGTTGAATACTTTTATCATAAACTTGAAAGTCCTGACTGACTCATCAACGCCCAGCTGAAACCGTTTAACCTAGGAACGTGAAATTTTGAAGGAGCACTGTTTTTATGACGTAGGCATCCACTAAGGAAGGATTTTTGGAAACTCTGCCCCTAGGGGGGTGGAAAATGGGGTTGAATATTTTAAAATGATACCTATAGCTCAAAACAGAAGATGTTACAGACGTGAAAATTGTTATTTAGATTCGTCTTGAGAAATAAAAAAAACACGTATTTTACAATTTTCCAAAAATCCAGTGGGTGGGGCAAAAAGGGGGGTTGAATACTTTTATCACTATACCTATATTTCAAAAAACACTGATGTTACAGGTGTGAAATTCGGTATTTACAATCTTCGTGCAAAAAAAACAAACATGTTTTACCATTTTCCGAAAATCCAGTTAAGAGGGGGTGGAAGAAAGGGTTGTGAATACTTTTATCAGTATACCTATATTTCAAAAACCAAAGATGTTACAAGTGTGAAATTTGGCACTTACAATCTTCCTGAAAAATAAATAAAACACGTGTTTTACCATTTTCCAAAAATCCCAAGTGGGGGGGTGAAAAAGGGGGGGTTGAACAAAAAAACTCATGTTTCTTTTAAAAACAATATTAACAAATCCCAAAATCCACGCGAGCGAAGCCGCGGGAAAAATCTAGTATATATATAAAATAAAAAATAATAAGAAAAGCAGAATAAAAATGGGGGGAGGGAAGGCTGTCCAGGTGAGGGGGAAAAATAAGTGGGGAAACCTCCCAGATTCACGACATTCCTGGCTCACTCCGGTGACCCAGCAGGAAACCAAGGCCATGGAAGGGGCCACGTGGCCAGGCGATCCAGGGCAGTGGTATGTGGACAGAGCCATGGTAGCCACATAAATGGCTCTCCTGGGCTGTCCCAAAACCGTAAAACAAAAACAAAAAAGGGGAAGGGATGGGATGGGAGGGGGGGAATCCATAAATCCCCATCGCCGTACATAGAGCCAAGTCCTACAAGTCCACAGCTTTGTTCACTAACAAACTGTCCACTCATATATGAGTAGACAGAAAAAGAGCAACAGGGGAAAAAAAATTAAAACTGAAAGGGAAACAATAAAATAGAGGGAATGGAGGGGTCTCTATATCTTGTGTCCAGGAAGGGCTCCGGTGTTGCAGCCGCTACAGCGTTGCAGGGATGTCACCGGGAAATGTGACAAGGTTGCGCAGAAATTCATCAGTTTCTTCTGTGTACTTCAGTCACTGCACAATCAGAGGCCCAAAAGTACCATGGCCTCATCACAGTGCCCCCAGGGCTCCTCTGAGACCACCCGCAGCCATCACCAAGACGTGGGAGTATCCAGGCGAGTAAGTCGGTGTCACGGTCTGTCACGGGGAAGCTGCGATACCAGAACGGTGGGAATCCAGAAGGCGGAGTATACCAGATCGTAAGAGCCACTACACGAAGGGTGAGATGGAACTGTACAACCCTATTCGTGGCAGTGGCCGAGACGTCGGGTGTTGATGGGTGTAGAAGAATAGGCACAGGGGTACTGGAGACTTGACACGGTGAACAGTACGTAATATAAGAAAACACATGAGTGCAGTAATATGTCCGTATAGGATCGTAGTACTCACGGTAGACGGGAGGTATGTCGAGGCATAGGAAGTACGTAGGATACTGCTGTATACTGTTGTAGAGGTAGGCTAGGAGATGGGGAATACTGCGGCAGGTCGGAGGCCTGAGGCTGGCGAGAAGGCTGGAAAGGTTGAAGTGCTGAAGCAGATTAGGGTGCTGTAGATGCTGTAGCAGGCTGAAGGTTTGAGGCTTGGCGAGGTGGCTGGAAAGGCTGTAGTGCTTAAGCAGATTAAGGTGCTGGAGATGCTGCAGCAGGCTGAAGGTCTGAGGCTTGGCGAGGCGGCTGGAAAGGCTGAAGTGCTTAAGCAGATTAAGGTGCTGGAGATGCTGCAGCAGGCTGAAGGTCTGAGGCTCGGCGAGACGGCTGGGAAGGCTGAAGTGCGGCCACTGTATGACTTGGAGACAGATAATACACAGTCCATGTACTAGGAATCACACTCAATAATTGGGCATTTACTCACAGTTCTGTAGCCTCTTTTAAGCTGACTCCCGCCGTACCTGGCGTCATCTCCTGGCGCCGAGGACACCTAATCCCTCGCCAGGGTCTTCACCGATATAGCGCGCATGCGCGCGCTGGCCGCTGCCTAGATGCTGAGGCGTCGGAGGATGAAGTTGCGGCAAGCACCGTGGCCAATCGCGGCCCGCCGAATGACGGGACAAACGGTATCAGGGTCTGGTCCGGCGGGGACCAGGCGGCACCAGGGGGCGATCCTGACAGTCGGCAGGGCGCCGGTCTCAGGAGTTATCTCCATCATTGCAGCTGAAATTGCCCCTGCAGGACAAGGGAGCTCTCATCTCGGGCACAGAAAGGCCATGGCGCCCGTCCAGTACTCAAGACCCCACTGCGACATCCCACACTGCACAGCCAAAGCGTCTCTCTGCCTCTTCGAGCTGGCATCGAGTCGCCCCTCCGGCTCTCCCATCAGGCCTCCTCCAGGACCCGCACAGGTGACCCCTGAAACAAAGCACGCAGGTGTTGTAGGGCAGGAAGTCCGAATCCTCTGGCTCCAGCAGGTTGTCTTGTGGCTGTGCTCTGGTCATCCTAGGTGCAGGAGAGATGCTGTGCTGATGCTACATCAGCAGCCTACAGGAGCATCCAAATCCCCGCTCAAGTAGACAGGGGGATGTGGGCACACATTGTTGCTCCAGCTCGAGGCCCCCCCAGCAGAAGGCACTAGAGACAGGAGGGAGCCCAGGATGGGCCCCAAGATGGCCACCGACCTCAGGCCACTTCGAGAAATCGAAAGAACAGGCCAGCCATGAGTGGAAGCACTATGGGAAAACCCTCCTTGGAATCACAAGCGAGTGTCTGCAGGTAGGAAGTGAGGAGAAGCGGAAAAATATCCATGTATATTTGTTAAAATACTGGGGTATCGTCTACCAATACGGAGCTTCTCCAATTTGAATCCGTCCGCCTCAACTTCCGGTCACGTCCTTCTGACCCTAGCCTTTTTCAAGGCTTTATTATACAAATTCAAATGCACTGACAACTATTTTAATTTTAAAATAGCTTATTTTAGAATCCAGGGAGGTGATTTAAAGACTTATTTTTTGAACAAAACTTGTGTTGTTTTGTCGTTGCTTAATATTCATGAAAGCAGAGTATGTTTGTGTCATTTTTAAACAGAGGACGAAAACAATAAAGACAGTAACACTTTTGTAATAATTTAAATTTTACAGGTGTTTCATGCATGGCTTTATTTTGAAGGATTTCCAATCCAATTCGGAAATCTGCTACTAGATATTTATATTAAATTTTGTTTTCATAATTGCACCAAAAACCCAGGACCCTGGTATTAGGTCGAATTGTGCCCCAAATCTAAAAACCTACAGCAGATGTTAAGAAAGCATAATTAAATATTCATACCAAGGTACTAACCATTTTTTGTAGTGAATGAACAAAGAGGATGTTTGCAATTTAACAATCCTGCTCTGAGTATGTAAAATGATGTCTCAACTATAGCTTGGGTAATTAATACAGTTAATTGCTAGTTATGCCAAACCAATTATGTAAGTGGATAAATAGTGTATTGGATGTCCTTTAAGTCTTTTTAAGTCTTGGTAATACATAGAAATAGAGAAAAAAGTTAGAAAACAAAAGGTACTCAGCTTACACTTTGTCCCATATGAAAAGGTTCAGCCTCGAAGAAAAACCTCAGCTTCCTGTACTTTGTTATCACCTGTCTACCTTATTCTTTTTTAATCTGTTGTACGTACAAGAGTCTTGTTAGAAGAATGTCAATTAAAGTTAAAGAGAAAATCTTGATCCAAACAGTAACTGTATTCTTCTATTTTCATTCATACATCTATGCATAAAACAACTATTGAGAAATCCAACCTTTTAAGTGACGCTCTAGCCACCATGACTATTTAATTTACCCTGGGTTCACACCTGAGCGTATCTCATATGTACGTTTTACGCACGTTTTTGCCTGTCGTTTTACCTGGCGTTTTCACGCGTTTTTGACAATTACAAACGCGCGTCGTACTCGCATGTTTTTGATTGACTGCGGAGGCGTCCAATGAAAAATACTTCCTGTCTTACGGAGGCGTCCAATGAAAAAGACTTTGTGCCTGTTGCCATGTGCGGAACGCGCGTTCATACGATCATTTCAGCGCGTTCACATTGAAGTCTATGGCTGCAAATGCGCTGTAATACGCCCCAAAGAAGCTCCTGTACTTCTTTGGGCGTAGGGTGTTTTACAGCACGTTCCTACGCACTGTAAAACGCCCAGGTGTGAACCTTGCCCATAGGAAATAATGGGATTTCAGTGTTTGAGCGTTATACAGCGTGTAGGAACGTGCTGTAAAACGCCCAACTGTGAACCAAGCCTTAATTTGCCAGTGAAGCAAGATGTTGGCACTGGAAAAAATTGAGTTTTAAAAAATATTGTAAGCTACAAATGGGGGTGGGAATCAGAAGGGGATAATATTGACCTGTCATTGACTGATTCACCTTCCCGGGAATGTCCCATTCATCATAAAGATTGCTCAGGACTCAATCCACTGCCTGGAGTGAGTGGAAGGCTGTCCTGCAGGACAGCTCTTCTACTCACAGCTGTTACTCTGTTGGCATGCCATTGAAAGTGAGTGACAGCAAATGTTTTATAGGGAAATACTCAAAATTTTCCAAAATATTTTGGTCGCTATTCCCTATTTCATGCTAACATGGGGATGATAATGGGCGAAACTTGCGCCTGCAGATCTCCCCATAGTGGCCCCAAGTTACCACGATATTCTGGGGCAGGTGCTACGTCAGCACCTTGCCCCAGAACACAGCGCTATCCGCTGGGCTGCACCCAGTAACATTTCCTTACTGCCCCAAGTATCCCCTCCGGGAGTCCATAGCACTCCATGGAGGGTTCTGCTTCCGGGTCCAGAGCCCTGCTCAATTTCGCTTTCGCATGATTTCGGAAACTATTTGTTCCTAGTCTCACTCTACTCCTGGCCAGAAGAAGCGGCGGATCGGGCCACCATTTGCGCTGCGGGATGAGAGGTGAGTATCGGATTTACTGGGGGGGTATTTTAGGGAGCTTTAAGAAGTTGCTAACTTTTGGCTCTCCGCATCACAATGGTAATTAGCACTAGCACTTTGTAATACCTTACTTATCGAAATGCTAATGTATGTTTGCGCCCCCCATGTTTAGTATAGGAAGCGCAAAGTACAGTAAGCTTGCAGAAGCTAGCGCAAAAAATGCTACACTAACGGGGGGTAGCGTCAGGAATGTAACATGGGTGGCATGCGTTAAACACACTTATCCTGGCAGTAACGCTTACACATCGATGCGCTAACGTTAGCACCAACTATGGAATGGAACCTTTTGTTGGCTAAAATGCCAGAGCATACATCTTGGACATTACAGCTGCACTTTAAACCCTTACACTTTCCTCTCCCTTGTTTTCATCTATGTGTATTTCTTTAAATAAAAGATATGCTGTCATGTTTGATGTTTCCCTTTCTAACTAACCCTGTTAATGTTACGGTTTGCACTGACAACAACCTCCCTGCACATGCTACAGACATACTTGACCATGGTAACCCTTCACCTCCAGTTGTGCATTATCTCAGATGAAACAAATTGAAAAATATTTTGCACACACACTGTTAGCAGAAAATGGATTAAAGAGCAGACTGGCCAACCATCAACTTGTGCAGATCATATCATTAGAATGTTCATACATGCAAGATTTTTTTACTGTCAAAATAAATCATCACTAACAGTTACGAACATTCAAAGAAACATGCACAACGTGTAGATAAGGACCTAACGTGGACAGGAAGGACCAACCAACAAGCACACCCCCTGAGTACACCTTTTGTGGGTAACTCATTTTGTTTTAGCTGACTTGTGGCTTTCCACGTGAAAGGAGGTATTCTGCAACAAAACCACCACCCAGGGGGAAGCCGCAGCATATAAGGCAGTAAAAAAAGTTGCCATTTAAAAATATTTCCTAATACTAGGATGTTAGGAAAAAAGTTGTAGTTCACACAAAAATGTTACTAGCATCTCTCAAATATCTAGGTATGTGGTTAGACCCAAATCTATCTTTTGGCCCCCACATCGAAAACTCTCATCTAAACTTTACCCTTAACTAGGTGCCCTGTACAGAAACAAATCCTGCCTGAGCCCCGCGGTGAGAAAGCAGATTGTACAACAAATGCTTATGCCGGCTATTGAATACGGAGATGTAGTGTATACAGCTGCCCCGCTAATGCACCGTCATAAACTTACTACATTGTATAACTCATTCTGCCGCTTTGTGCTACAATGTAACTACATGACCCACCATTGTGACATGTTAAAAGAGCTAAACTGGTCGTCGCTGGAATCTAGACGCACCCTTCACCTTTCCAATCTGTTGTTTAAGAGATTTTCTGGGAAGTTACCACCCTACCTGAATAGGCTGCTTCCCTCAGCAGTTCCCTCGTCCTATAATCTCCGATCCAGGACCAGCACCTTACTTGCAATACCACAATATAAAAAGACAGTGGCTCGATCCTCATTTTCCTACAGAGCACAGCAGTTATGGAATAACCTCCCAGACGCCATCAAATCTTCCCCCAGTCTTAAGTCACTCAAGAGATCTCTATTAACATACCTTGATACGGAATGCACCTGTAAACATGTAACATAGTGAATATATTCGCTACATATTTATTTTCTGTTAATTTTCTGTTAATATGTATATTTGTGTTGTTTTTTTTTAATATCTTGCATTTATTACTTTGTATTTCTGTAACGACTGTAACATGTTCTTGAAAACGAGAGAAAACTCAATGTATCCTTCCTGGTGAAATACTTTATAAATAAATACATTTTAATGATGCCAGTAAGGTGCTGGGGTTAGAGTTACTATCTGTGCTTGATTTAGGGTTATAGTTACGGTTTGAGGTAGAATTAGGTTTAACTCTAAACAACAGATTCTTCAGCACTTTCGCATTTTTAGGCAACAAATTTTTCTTCATTTGATGCTTGCTATGCTCTTTTCAAAAGAAGGAGCTGAATCCGTTGCCTAGAAATTAAGCATAAATGGAGCGTAATCTGTTGTTTATGGATAGGAGTTAGGGTTACCCCTATGAGTAACCCTAAAATTAAAAGTAACTCCAATGTAATTTTTGCACATTACTGGCACCAGGAAAAAGTATGCTAGTATGATGCTAAAGGGTTTATTCAAAGAGATCCGAATGGCTGCCAAAAGGTAACCGAATGCTGAAAATCAGCGTTCGGTTACCTTTCTTGGCCATTCGGCTAATCAGAGAGCAGGCAATTCGCCAAATGTTGGCGAATTGCCTACACATACGGTGCCTGTTCGAGGGCAGTGAAATCCCCATAGCTTCGTCTATTCAGAGAACAAAAACCAGCAGTGAAAAGTTGCCGAAATGCCCTGCCATTCGGTTGCTTCATTCAACGGATTTATTCAGGTGAATCCCATAGGCTTCAATGTTAAAAATATTCCCGTTTTAATTCAATATCTAATAAACCATTTACTATTATATTCTGCAGTAAAAAGTCTCTTTATTTATAGATTTTCTAGGATCTTTTAAGCATTTTTCGTGATTTTTTTGCAAAAACATTTCCGTTTTTTTTAAAAATCTTTTTTCTTTTTTCTGTAACAGCCCTTTTTATTATCATTCATTGGAACTCATATGTAAATTTCAGACATTTTCGCTCAGTAGTCTGTTCAAACATTCAAGCGTACTGTTTTTTTTTCCCACTCCATTCGTCTGCTGTGTCGGGTTTTTCCGGTGGCTGCTCTGCGCTGTGATTGGCTCCTGCTCGGGTTTCTCCGACGTGTTCGGCGGGGTTAATCCAGATGTTTTTGCGGGTTCCGGTGTGTATTCGCCTGGGTTTTTCGGCGAGTGTTCGGCAGGTTTGCGGCGGCTTTTCCCTGCACTATGACTGCCCTGTGGTGCTTGCTAAATACACCGCAGGGTCGCCGAAATGGGATCACCAAATCGCACCGAATTGAAGAGAACGAAAAGTCACCAGACGTGCAGTAACTTTTCGATTCTCTTTGAATAACCCTGTAGGAAACATTTTTAAAAGCAACTTTATCACCACGCGATGGCATCATAATGATAGTAAATGGTGAAAGGTCCAGAAATATTGTTCATAAAATAAAAGGATGTTAAGTACATTGTGTAGTTAAGATTACCACTTTCAAGTTACTTAATAAGGCATTTAATACTTCTAATACTTATATTAATATGAAACTATTTCACATCAGAACATGGGTATAGTAACCTGTAACACTAGGGTAGGGTGGTAATGAGGAGGAATGGAATACAGATAGCGTAGGTCACATTTGTTAGTCCAAGACACAGTAGAAAAGGGGCAGCCCAGTAAGCATTGTTGGGGGAATCAAGGGCAACTGGCAAATGGTACAAAGGTAGGAAAATTGGTACATGGAAGGAGAGTAGCTTCTAAAACACAGGCCACACAAGCACTGCACAACACTGAAGCAAGGAAATGTGGGCTTTCCATATATAGAGTAGAACAGACACACCACACTATAGTGTAGACACAACCCACTGGCCAGTGCTTCCCATCATACACAGGAGCAGACACCAAACAGACCTAAAAGGGAAAACTCCCATCCTACCAGTGTTCTGCCCCATGCCTATTGGCCTTGCAGTAGGTTCCTCAGAATCCCCAGCATCATCTTACTCTTCCCAAGCCACATGGATGCTGCAAAACATGACATGCTTGACTGAACAAGGACCAGGTGCTCAGGGTGGCATGCAGTCCGACACCAAGCCCAGGGGATCGAAGAAGCAAAGCACCTGGAGGCTAACCGCGAGCAATAGGACGTGACACAACCCGAGGGACAGAAGGTGTAGCACTGGAAGAGCAATCTAAATCTCTAATATCAGTGTGCAAAGGGAATTTGAAAACGCAGTAAAATAATAATAATGTTTATTATAAACTAATCAAAGAAATGCAACCCATTACACAATTTAGTAACTTATGTTTAAGTTGCTAGAGTTCAAGATTATTTGAGTGCATTTCGACAACCATGGTAAAACCAGTAGCTCCACATTTGCAGGGAAAAAAAAGACAGAAATATGGATATATGCTGGATGAGGTTCAGTTACGGTTTTAAACTGGAAAACACTTTCTTCATATCTCTAAAATGGCAAACTCTCTTCAGCTGAATAGTCATACACTAGGAGCCAGATGTGACGGTATAATAATTTATGAAAGAAACTGGGTATGTTAGCTGCACAAAGCCTTAAAGACTATAGGGGTTATTCAGAGAGAGACGATCTGGCCCTGAAATGTCACCGAACAGGGAATTTCCCTGGACGGTGACATTTCGGGGCCATCCGGCTATTCAGAGAGCAGGCAGTTCACCAAATTTTGGCAAACTGCCAGAAAGTACGGTGCCTGTACGAAGGCTGCAAAATCCCCCATAGAGAAGCAATGGTTAATCTATTCAGAGAACACCGAACAGCAGTGAAAAGTTGCCGAAATGCCCTGCTGTTCGGTGGTTTCATTCTGCAGGTTTATTCAGGTGAATCCCATAGGCTTCAAATGTTAAAAATATTCCCATTTTTATCCAATATCTAATAAACCATTTATTATTTTAAATAATAATAATAATTAGGGATGCATCGAAACCACTTTTTTAAGACCGAGTACGATACTTTTTAAAAAGGACTCACCGATACCGAGTACCGATACTTTTATTTTATGTCATGTGACCGCTTTTCAATAAGAACAGACCTCATATAAAAATGCCCGTCAGCTCAAATGTATATATCCCCCCTGAGATACATATATATATACAGAATGCCCCCAGCTCACATGTAGCTTGCCCCCAGCTCACATGTAGCTTGCCCCAGCTCACATGGATATATAGCTTGCCCCCAGCTCACAAGGCGATTGCCCACAACTCACATTGCGATTGCCCCAGCTCTCATGGTGATTGCCCCCAGCTCTCATGGATATTGCCCCCAGCTCTCATGGATATGCCCCAGCTCTCATGGATATGCCCCAGTTCTCATGGATATTGCCCCAGCTCTCATGGATATTGCCCCCAGCTCTCATGGATATGCCCCAAGCTCTCATGGATATGCCCCCAGCTCTCACAGACCTACCGAACGCTGGGGAAGCTGGCCGCGTGCGTGAAAAGCACTCGGCCAGCGTTCCCCCCGGTGGGCCGCAATACTCACCCATCCACAGATCCGGTCACACGGCTGTGATGCAATCGCGTGGCCGCCGGGCACCTCTGTGACGCTGCCTCTAGCCGAGAGGCAGCGTCACAGAGGCGCTCAGCAGCTGTGCGAACGCGTCACAGCCGTGCGACTGGACCTTCGGATGGGTGAGTATTACGGCCCGCTGGAGGGGAACGCTGGCCGAGTGCTTTTCATGCACGCGGCCAGCTTCCCCAGCCCCGCGGATACCGGCAAGCTGGCCCACGCTGGCTTCCGGTATCGGGGGGATTTATTGGGCCATTTGCACGAGTACCAAGTACTCGTGCAAACGGCAGTATCGGCACCGATACCGATACTAGTCTCGGTGCATCCCTAATAATAATAATAATAATAATAATCTGCAGTGAAAAGTCTCTTTATTTATTGATTTTTTTAGTATCTTTTAGGCATTTTACGGGATTTTTTTTCAGCCAAACTGCTTTTCTTTTGTTTTTTAAAGCGATTTTTATTTGTACTGTAACAGACCTTTTTTATCATCATTCATTGGATCTTATATGTAAATTCCAGGCATTTTCATTCAGTAGTTTTTTTGCAAACAGCGTTTCATTTTTGACACTGTCAATCACATTGTTTTTGTTTGTTTTTTTTAACCCCGTTCGTCAGCATGTTGGCTTTTTCTGGCAGCTGCTCTTCGCTGTGTTTGGTGCCTCATTGGCTTTTTCCGAAGTGTTCGGCATGTTTTTTGCAGCGTTTCCGGCAGGTTTTCTTCGGGTTTTCGGTGAGTTTGTGGCGGGTTTGCGTCGGGTTTTTTACTTGCACTCCAGGTCCCTGCGGTGAATGCTGAATTCACAGCAGGGTGGGGAAATATTATTCCCCGAAGTGCGGGGAAGTGCGGGAAATGAGAGAACACCAAAATGTCGGTAACATTTTGGTGCTCTCTGAATAACCCCCTATGAGCTAGCTGTGCATGTTCTAGATATCTGTGTACAAAATCATAAGCATTCTCTCTATGCCTGTGGCAGGGACAAAGAGGTATAAATCCCCCTACTTACTAGGCATGTGCACGGCCAAACATTTTTTGTTTCGTTTCGGATAATTACAGTCTGGTTTTTTTTTTTCCTTTCGGATCATTTCAAATCATTTCGCTCCGTTTTTTCTTTTTCATTTCATTTTGCTCGATATGTTACCATGATTCGTATGTTTGGACAGATCCGAAAAATTCAGATGGCTGAGTATTCGTATTTTGGGTCCATTCGTTTTTTTTTTGTTTCTATTGTTATTTTGGATTTCAGGTTGATTTGTGATTTGTTTTTATTAGTTATTTCGTTTTTATTAGTTATGGGTTATGTGAAAAGGATTAATTAATTACTTAGATTATGGTAAAAAAAAAAGGAATACCCTGCTGTGGAGCCCCGCGGGGCTGCTGTACTTGGTTCTGAATAGGTTTCAGCACCGTGGATAGCCCCCGTGGAATGCAGCCAGACTGAAGGAAAGAAAAAACGCTGCGTTCCACAAAGAGATCGTTGTTTTAAAATAAATTAGGAAAAATCTCACCAAAAAAATCCCCCAAAAAATCCAAAAAAATAGAGACTTTTTGCAGCAAGTGAAAAGAATAAATGGTTGAATAAATATTTGCTAAAAAACGGTGATTTTTTTTACATTGACACCTGTAGGATTTGCCTGATTAAACCTGTCAAACTAACCACTAAAAATCAGGGTTAGAAATTAGGGTTAGAGACTAGGGTCAAAAATTGGGGTTAGAAATTCTAACCCTAGTTTCTTTTTTTTTTTTTTTTTTTTTTTGTGTTTCAAAATTTTATTTTGTAACATTGTCATCAATACAACTAACAGTAAACGGCCGCGCAGGGCCACAGCAGGCTAGTCAGCAGGAAATCAACGCAGATAAACATCCCCAAATAGGGGGGTCTCATCAAAATAGAAATCAAAAATTAGTTTGTCAGCAGGGAACATTGCATCATCACAAGGATTTATGTTCACAACGCTATCAAAAAGATGGTAATCCAAATAACAGAGAGAAAAAAAATAAAAAAAATAAAAAAAAGGGGGGTGGGGGGTGTGAAAAATGGCAAGGGCCATTGCCGTGACGCTCCTGGCACGCTCCTGAAGGAGGCCATGGAGGGACAATGTCACGGGACCCAGGACCCTAAGGGCCAATCATAACGCAAAGTCATGGTGGCGCGCCTCAGGCATCCCAGTAATGCCAGAGAAAAAAAAAAAAAAGGGGGGGGGGGGGGGGGGAATGGATACACCATCTTCTGCAGTGCAAGCCTTTGAGGAATAACGTGAGAGAGAGAAAGAAGAAAAAGAAAGAAGAAAAAAGAAAAAAAAAGAAAAAAATTAAATAAACATCCCCAGATAGGGGGGTCTCATCGGATAATAGTACACATATATAAGGGTGGGGGAGGGTCATAGATCAAGAAAACAGAGTCCGCAGCGTTTCTGAACAGCTTAACAAAAGTCATCGGGGGGGAAGAGAAAGGGTGGGGGGGGGATCTCACAGGGAAACATCGATAGGACATCGAAATGACTTGGGGGGGTATTGAAAAATGTCCACAATGGCAGCCGCTGAAGACAAAAATAGTAAAAACAAAAGTCCTCATAATGGAGCACAGCAGGGGAATAAAATAAAAGAAAAAGAAGAGACATCAAGATAATAAACAAGCTTGTGAATGCTGTAGAGGTCAGCAATGGAATATAAATCAGCCAGCAACCCGGCATTAGAAATTTTTGAACGTATAAGAGATGTAAGTCAGCAAGCCGGGTCGAGTGGGTTCGGGGGAAAACAGCATAGCATAAGAGTCTTCTTCAGCCCGTGTCCCTCCAAAGCGTGAAGCTGGAGAATCTGATCACCGCCAACTCATACCTACGTAGAAAGCCATCAAGCCCGCACCAGTCTCCTGCTGCGTCACGGACATCCCCGAGGCCCATAGTCACAGCCCATGCAGGTCCCCCCAGAAGGAGCAAGGTCCGCTGCTTCAGCCACTGCCGAACTCCAACTCGGCCCCGAACGGCAACCCTTTGAACGGGAACCGCGTGCAGCCCCATCACATACGCCTGGGTGAGGGTCTCAGGGTGTGCCCGCAATACAGGCAACAATTGGGGGTACTCTTCCATTTGGTGTCGAGCGGGATCAGGGGGTTCCGGCAGCAACGCATCCGCCACCGCACATTCCATCGATCTGTGGTCAGCGGCCCTCTCCGGGCCAGACCACTGCTCCCCCACAGCCTCGTACTCATCCACCTCCGCTCCTCCAGCAAGGTCCACCGACCTCGAGTCTCCCCGCAGTCCGGCCATCATCCGGCGCCACATGCCCTGCGTGAGTGGGCTCTCGTCGTCTCCGGGCATCTGCTCCAGGAACTCCTCAAAGTAAGCCAGCACTGCCCCCAGTGTCCTGACGGGAGGCGAGAGAACCAGCTGCCCCTGGTCCGCTCCACCTCCCTCCTCTGCTGTGGGAACAGCCGCAACCATCGGAGAATGGGGGCCCTCCATCTCCCCCGATCGCAGCCGCCGTAAATCTAGGTAAAGGGGGCCAGGCTGGGCTCAAGTCGTCGTTGTGCCGGGGTATAGGCCCCAAGATGGCCAACCGCAGGGTGCGCTCGGAGGCCGCAAATCTCTGCAAACTCCTCCAGTCTCCGGAGTGGGGGCCAAGACGAGCTCCGGAGGTTTCCACTCGATGGCCAGCTCGGCGGGGTATCACTGGGGTGTAAATTACAGGGAGAATCCGGGTAGAAATCCCCTGAATAAGCGGGTTCCAGCGGAGCACCTTAAGATCACGTCTGCTTCCCCACGCGGCCGGCCACGCCCCCCTAACCCTAGTTTCTAACCCTAGCTTCTAACTTAAAAGCTAGTGTTAGAAATTAGGGTTAGGGTTAGAAAATAGGGTAAGAAAGTAGGGTTAGAAGCTAGGGCTAGAATTTCTAACCCTAATTTCTGACCCTAGTGTCTAACCCTATTTTCTAATCCTGATTTTCTTTGGTTCGTTTGACAGGTTTAATCAGGTGAATCCTATAGGTTTTAATGTAAAGAAAAATCCACATTAATATTTGTTTTGGATCATTTCGTTCCATTTTTTTCATTTAATTTCCATTCCGATTTTTCCTTCTTTTTTCGTTATGTTACTGCAATTCGTAACTTCGGGCCAATCTGAAAATTAGGACGGCCGATTTTACGTAATTTGGAAATGCTCCTGAAATACGAATTGGCAAATTTTCATCCAAATTTTGATTCGGTATGAAACGAAACGCACATTTCTATACTCATCCTCATAAATGTATGCGCTGGGTGCTCCCTAGGTTCAATATATCTGGTGAAAGGAAACTTTTTCCTGTAGTTTACCCAAAAATTACTTATATAATATAATATTTTAAATCTCCGTTTTTGAATCTTAAAGACTAGGATAAGTTAATTAGATAAATTACTCTGTAAAGCTGAATTAAATTATTAATTTGCAGAATAAATAAGAAAGTCATCCCACCAAGACATTTTAGGGGTTCTTATGCCAAAACATCAGCTGCTACCAAAGAGAATTTTAAGTATAACTTTTGAAGAGAAATACAATGTACAATTTGTCAAACTGGAGGTTAGAGACAACAAAATGGATATGAATATGCAAGAGTATAACCCCCAGCCCCCCCCCCCCAGTGTTCACATTTTATAAGTTTGCAAATAATACCTAAATGGTACCACTGGGTGTCAGTGTCTTGACATATAGTGAATAGTGATAGTATAGCTATTTATTTATAAAGTATTTTACCAGGTAGGATACATTGAGATTTCTCTTGTTTTCAAGTATGTCCTGGGTGCAAGAACATTGAAATGTTACAGTAGGTACAGTAATAAAATGCAAGATATTAAAAAACAACACAAATATACAGATTAACACAGAAAATAAATATGTGGGAAATATATTCACATTCAGGGTTATTCAAAGAGAATCGAAAAGTCACATCACGCTCGGTGACTTCTCGTTCCCTGCAATTCGGCGAGATTCGGCGATCCTATTTCGCCAACCCTGCGGTGTATTCAGCAAGCCCACAGGGCCGTCGTACTGCAGGGAAAACCCGCCGCAAACCCGACAAACACTCACTGCAAAACCTGCCGAACAGTCACAGAACACTCACCGAAACCGGCAGAAAACAGCTGGATTAACCCCGCCAAACACGCCAGAGAAACCCGACTAGCCGCCGATCACAGCGCAGAGCAGCTGCTGGAAAAACCCGACACGCAGTCGAATGAGGTGAAAAAAAAAAACCAGTACGCTTGAAAGTTTGAAATTTGAGACGCTGTGTGCAAAAAATTACTGAATGAAAATGTCTGGAATTTACATATAAGATTCAATGAATGATAATAAAAAGGGCTCTTACAGAAAAAAGAAAAGACGATTTAAAAAAAAAAAACAGGAAAAATGTTTCGCAATAAAAATCTGAAAAAATACCTAACTGATCCTAAAAAACCTATAAATAAAGAGACTTTTTACTGCAGAATGTAATATTAAACGGTTTATTAGATATTGAATTAAAACGGGAATATTTTTAACATTGAAGCCTATGGGATTTATCTCAAGAAGTGGACAATGAGTCTTAAAAAAGTACCATTAGTACACCGTATAAAGGCCTAAGGAACCATAATTGATTTGCAAAAACTTTAATTAGTCAAGTAGTACACACACAAAATTTATTAAAACACATATATTGTAATATGATAGGCGAGATCAGTAATATAGTGATTGCTCAAAATTGTACCTAGGTGGCATTATTCTTATAATTGTACAATCCCTGCTGTATATGTTAAAGGAGAGAAGTTAATAGAACATATTTCTCAAAACGTGACCTAGATAATGATCATAATTCATATATGCAGTCCCTGCAACATGAATATACACTCTGACAATATACAATGTGTATCACATACATTTGCGTTGCTATATCGTGAGGAGCCAGATGGCCAACTAATGTGGATCTTAACCGAAGGGTAGTATTTAATCCAAATACAAGGAAGATTCATTCATAACAGAGAATGCAGTAATAGCCCCATATATATCTCTCAAATAGGTAATAGGACTGCACAGTACTGCTAGTTATTTCCACATTATGAAAATATGTTCCCCCTGAATGTGCTATCAATTCCACATGACAAGTCTGTCAATTCTATGTTGCAGATATATGTACCGGGCCAGCACATATATAGGAAAAATTCCACATTTAAAATCTAGATTGTAGGTGACGTGCAACTATACGGCTTAGGCTGGGGTCAAACTAACGCATTTTTAACGTGCGTTTAGGCGCACTTAATCACGGCCGTAATAGCAACAAATGACGGGCAATAACGGCCAATATACGAAGTACGGCCGCACGAACGTCCGGCCGCGCAATGCAGGTGGCAAACGAACGCATTTTTTCGAGAATGTAGAACCGCTAGTACTGACGTACAGAGTGCGCTGCATCGGCATAGCGGCGTGTGTGCGTGATTAGGAGACGTCAGACGCTGCTAATGTCCAGCCAACATAACGTCCAGATCCTGTATGATCTAGAGAGGAAACCTTGATATGCTTCATGGATGGCAGATAACAATATACAGAATAATTCACTGTGAGAAATATCGCCCACAGCATTGTATGTGTTAATTCTTCGTTCAGACGCTAACAGTAATAAGAATACAATCCCCCGAACATCATTGGCAGTGGGCCACCACTCTATAGACAAACCCCACTTCGTCCAGTTGGATGATTGTTTTTAATTTTCCACTTTATTTTTGTGTGCATTAATGAATGTTATTAATATCCAATTAAAAGTTACATTTTAACTAATAAGGGAGATTTTCCCTCTACTTGATGGTACCACTTCATCTATTGTAACAATCATTATAATGACCAATATAGAACAGACATGCTGAGGTTAATAACTTTAGGGAAGTGAATGTGAACCAATTGCTATAATAAAAACACCAATGTCTTGTGAAGGTTCTTTTTTTTTTACTCCAAAGGAGGAACTTTGCTGGTCACTTACTTTATTACAGTCTATAGAACAACAAAGGCTTATATGCAAAAAGCCTAAAAATACAAACGCTTGAAGAAAAAGGGATCTCAGGGCTGTTGTGAAGTACCTTTTAAAAACTAGGTTCAGTCATGTTCCAAAAGTGAATGCAAGTAAATTCAGTCCTGTACTGGTGGTACTGGTAACATGGTGACAGATATTTTAGCAGTACCCGCATAAAGAATAATAATAAGAACTTGTTTGCTTATACATATGCAAATAAATAATAATAGTAAAAGTGGTTAATAATAATAACTTACTAGTTGTAGTAGTGGATGTAGTAAAGCTACACCATTATGCTAAAAGCAATCTGTGTATAGGTCAAAATAAGTTGGGTTTTTATAATGTTTAAATGTTTTTGCTAGAGATGGTTAATCTGGGACAGATAACGCTTGGAAAGTTGCTTTTGTCTGCCTTAATTCGTGCAAAACTAAATGGTTATCGTTCTACTGCAAATGCATGATGGGAGACTGGTCTGCTTACCATAATAAGGATGAGCGATGGACCTATCACATTCATGTTATAAGTCATAAATCTCAGAGTTGGGAAGGGAAGTCAGATCACAGGGGAAGCCATGGAATGTTAATTTGGAATGCGGCATGGAATGCTAAAGACAGACTGCTGCTAAAAGGGTGGAATAAACACTGACACATGGGAAAACAAAGTAGAAAATGAAAGTGTATGGAAAAGGATATAGTGTAAGCTTGACATCATGGCGCTAAGAGCAAGAAATTACCTTTAAGGCCTGGTTCAAACCCCGGCGTTTTACAGCGCGTTCCTACGCGCTGTAAAATGCTCAAACACTGAAATCCTATTATATCCCATGGCCATGGTTTCCACCTGGGCGTTTTACAGCGCGTAGGCACGCGCTGTAAAACGCCCTACGCCCAAAGAAGTACAGGAGCTTCTTTGGGGCGTATTACAACGCGTTTGCGGCCATACACTTCAACGTGAATGAGCTAAAATGGGCGTTTGCAAGTTTTCGTCATCAAAAACGCACATATAAACGCGCATTCCGCACATGGCAACAGGCACAAAAGGCACTAAAGTCTTTTTCATTGCACCCCTCTGAAGTATTTTTCATTGGACGCCTCCGTAGTCAATCAAAAAAACGCGCGTACGACGCGCGTTTCTAATTGTCAAAAACCCCAGGTAATACGCTTATAAAACGCACGTAAAACGCGCATATGAGATACACTCAGGTGTGAACCCAAATGTCTTTTCATTACGGTAAATGGAATTTGTTTGCTGTATGTTTTACTGAAACATAACTTAGCAAAGTAGGACAGCAGGACTGAAGAGTGAGTTGCCAAGGGAGTAGATGTATATAGAGAAGAGCAGGTAGACCAGAATTGAACCTTAGAGAACTCCAAATGTAAAAGGTGTTGGGTAAGAGGTGGTGCCAGCAAAGGAAACAGGTGTCCTTTGGATTTTGATGACTTTAGTGAGAGCAGTTTCAGTGGTTTGGAGGGGATGGAAACCAGATTGTAGAGGGACTATGTCAAGTTGTTGGGGTTGGGGTCCACGATGCAGTATTTATTCAGGGGCTGAGGATGATAGGCTGGTAGTGTGAAGCATATTGTCCACACTAGAGAGCGAGAGCAAGCAAGGGGTTGGTGCGGGCGGCAGACAATCAAGGCCGAGGGATAAGCCAAGTCTCAAACAGGTATAAAAAGCTGAAAGGAATGCCAGATAGGTTCTCAAGGGAAAGACAGCTATCAAGCACCTTCACCTCTGTCAGGGGCGCAACTACCGGGGGTGCAACGTGTGCCACAGCACCCGGGTCCTCGAGTCTGGGGGCCCACAATTGACCGCCGGGGCTTCGGGCCGGGTCCGGGCCCCGGGCCTGGTCTGCGGCCTCGTCTAGGCCCTGGTCCGGAGCTCCAAGAATGGTCTGCGGCCTTGCATGGGATCCGGTTTGGGGTCTCGTGCCGTGTCTGTGGCCTTGCCTGGGCACCGATCCGGAGTCTCGGGCCTGGTCCGCGGCCTTGCCTGGGCCCCGGTCCAGGGTCTCGGGCCTGGTCCATGGCCTTGCGTGAGCCCTGGTCTTGGGTCTCAAGCCTGGTACATGGCCTTGCCTGGGCCATGGTCCGGGGCCTTGTTTGCGGCCTGATCTGGGTATTCTGGCCTGGTCCTGCTGTCTGGTCATGGATGAGGAGGACTTCAGCCTCCTCCCTGCAAAAAAAAAGGCAGGTAAGTATATTTTTTTACAATATAAATTCTGTTAATATAATTTTAGTTGTATTTGAATAAATTAAATATTATTTTATTATATTATTTATTTAAATAATATTTTATTTTATACAAATTTGGGAGTTTTACTTTGGAGCTTTGTGATATGTTCATGCACACAGCGCACATTACTGAGAGTTTTGTTGCTGTGAAGCTCTGTGATATTTATTTACTTATTTGCAAAGTATTTTACCAGGAAGGCTACATTGAGATTGCTAACGTTTTCAAGTATGCTCATACACACCGCACATTACTGTGAGTTTTATTGCTCTTGAGTTTTTGATACGCTCGAACACACCGCACATTATTGTGAGTTTTATTGCTTTCGAGCTCTGTGATACGCTCATATACACCGTGCATTACTGTAAGTGTTAATGCTGTGGAGCTCTGTGATACGCTCATACACACCACACATTACTGAGTTTTATCACTGTGCTGATCTGTGATACTCATACACACTGCACATTACTTGAGTTTTATTGCTGTGAAGCTCTGTGATACGCTCATCCACACCACACATTACTGATTTTTGTTGCTGTGAAGTTGACATTGTGGACCTGGAGGGGTCCAGTGTGTGTTGACGAGGGGGGGGGATATGTTTTTGTGTAGGGTGGTGGGAGGGCCGTCATGGATTCCTGCACATCGGCCCTGAGGTTTCTAGTTATGCCTCTGACCTCTGTGAAGGCTGTTTAAATAGGGCGCCTTGTTTGGGGCCACACCTCGGCCCCGCCCCTCTCCACCTTCCCACGTCTTTGTGTGGCAGAAGTGGAGTGATGACTGTGGGGGCATGTCTTCTGCTTCTTGTGCCACCTGGCCCCGTCCCCTTGCCAGAGACCCTGTCTGCTGCCACCCTAGGCCATTCTCAGACACGCCCTTCAGCCTGCTGGGGGCGGAGGCGAGCTCCGGTATAGGATGCCTGGAGGGAGAGAACCGTGTACATAAGCTGCACCGAGCGAGCAACACAACAGCTGTGGCCTGGGGAAGTGCAGCGCGTGCCACGAGGAGCCGCAACACTGCTGACCGCTTGGCAGAGCAGGGGGGAACTGCCGGTGAGTCTTGACATGCTGTTAGGGAGTTGTAGAAGGGAAATTCAGGCAGTTGTATAGCAACCTCTTGAGGAGCTTTAGAGAGGCTGGAGGGCACAAAGCATCCTTTTTCTTGTCCAGAAGATTATTTAATTTTCCATACATGCAATTAAATTGTCAGGCTTCCCGCCGCTGACTGTACATCACTAGGCAGCACTCTTCATGTGCTGCTCATTCTCAGCACTGGTATCCAGAACTCTCACAGTTAAACACAACACACCACATGACATACCAGACCTGAATAAAGGACCACACCTCCCTCTAATCATGGCTCCATTATTGTAGCTATCTTGCTCTGTCAAGACGTGTGTTTGCCTGCCCTGAAGACCTACCTATTCCCTTATCCTCTACCTCCCTTAGTATCCTTTCCTGGACCCTCGTGTCTTTCCATGTTCGTAGTATCCTCTCCTAGACCCTTGTATCCCTCCACATTCGTAGCATCCTCTCATAGATCCAAGCTCTGCCTCAGGCCCTGGTTCCACCTGAAGACCCTGATATACTCCTTCAAGCCTCCTGGTAACACTCCTGTATCCCTCTGTCCTATACCTTACTGTGTAATCCAGTCCCACCCTGTCTCTCACCACTCCCAGCCAGCAAGATCCATCGCATACCAGGCTCAAACCAGCAAGGCCGGTACCCCTCCGGTGCTGTTCCTGACATAAATGTCATTTAAATCCAGTGACAGATTTACTGTATAAAAGACTGCGTTAACATGGGGTTGGGAACTGTCCCAATATGCGAGTAATTGAAGGAGCAAACAGTAGAAGCGTAGTGAGCCGCCGCTCACAGCTGGTTGCCGCTGCTTGCACCATCATTGGCTGATTGTCTATGAGTAGCTCATGCACCATTCACACATACTGGGCTGCAGTGGCTTCCTCTTAGTGGACGTTTCCTCTAGGGCAGGAGCCAAACAGGAAAAAAGCACTTTGAAAAAGGTTTGGTTTTTATCATATATAGAGCCCTAATCCATAGTTGATGATAGAATGGAGACGATGAGCAGGAAAATCTGTTCCTGCAGATTATCCTTACAGTCTCCATTTTATCGAGCATATTCCAGGGTAGGCTCTTTATTAGTGCCTAGCCCTGGAACAAAGTGCAAGGCTGCCAGATACCGGCAGTGGTGAAACTGTTGGCGCTATTTAAATGATGACAATAATAATAATAATAACTAGTTGTCGCAAATATTAGTCCGTGGAGTCCATAGGACTCCAGGGAGGCTTGCATATTCCAGCAGCGAGCTCTGCACGAACTCATTCTCGTGAGATCGTGCTGTTCGGCAGAGGAATTGGAGACTAGGAACTATATTCCCAGTCTCACTCTGCTCACGATGGGTGGAAGCAGTGGATCACGATACCCTCTCCACCACATGGGATTTAATGGGGGGTTTCAGATCGTGTTATGTGATTTTGTAAATGTCAGCTCTGAGGAGACAGTACATTGGAATAGCTTGCGCTTCCATGCGGAGGTGCAAAGTAACATCTCCCATAATAAGTATAGGAGACGTCAAATTACAGTAATCTCTCTCTCACAGGGAAACGCTACATTCAAGCCGCAAGCCCCGTCTGCGGCAGGAATGGAATAGCGATTATTCCCCTTGATAACAATAGGACACATTACATGTGACATCTCCTGTATTTATTTAATCAACAATTATGGAATAGGATCCATTGTGTTAAAAAAATGGAGACAATAAGGAGGAAATCATTAGGGAGGAGGCAAATGCTTATGCCTGTCATTGAATACGGAGATGTAGTGTATGCAGCTGCCCCGCAAACACACTTTCATAAACTTACTACATTGTATAACTCATTCTGCTGCTTACATGTTAAAAGAGCTAACGCCGAAACACGGAAATCCCATGATTACCTATGGGACCCGTTCACACCTGGATGTTTTACAGCGCGCAGGCAGGGCAGCCACCAGAAATGATGGGGCCCCTTACTAAACCTCACGATGGGGCCCCCGTGGCCCCCCCGGCACTCCCTCAACCTCTAACAGCTTTTCTCCCCCTTCAAAAAAAAAAAAAGGACATAACATAGCACCACAGCAATAAAACTCCCAGTAATGTGCAGTGTGTATGAGCATATCACAGAATCCACAGCAATAAAACTCACAGTAATGTGCGGTGTGTATGAACGTATCACAGAATCCACAGCAATAAATCTCACAGTAACGGGCTGTATATGATGGCCTTTGTGTCTGGGTCTGGGCCTGGTCCCTGGGTCTGGTTTGGGCCTTGGGGTCTGGGCCCTGGGGTCTGGTCTGGGCCCTGGGTCTGGGCACTCGTCCCTGGGACTGGGCCTTGGGGTCTGGTCCCTGGGGTCTGGGGTCTGAGTCTGGCCTGGGGTCTGGTCCCTGGGGTCTGGGCCCTGAGTCTGGCCTGGGGTCTGGGCCCTGGGCCTTGGGGTCTGGTCCCTGGGTCTGGACTTTGGTTCCTGGGTCTGGGCCTTGGGGGCTGGTCCCTGGGTCTGGGCCTTGGGGTCTGGTCCCTGGGGCTGGGCCTTGGGGCCTGGTCCCTGGGGTCTGGGCCCTGGGTCTAGGCTGGGCCTGGTCCCTGGGTTCTGGACCCTGGATCTGGCCTGGGCCCTGGGTCTGGGCCTTGGGGTCTGGTCCCTGGGTCTGGGCCTTGAGGTCTGGGCTCTGGGTCTGGTCCCTGGGGTCTGGGTCTGGCCTGGGCCCTGGGTCTGGGCCTTGGGGTCTGGTCCCTGGGTCTGGGCTCTGGGTCTTTTCCCTGGGCTCTGGTCCCTGGGGTCTGGGCCCTGGGTCTGGCCTGGGCCCTGGGTCTGGGCCTTGGGGTCTGGGTCTGGGCCCTGGGTCTGGGCCTTGGGCTCTGGTCCCTGGTCCTGGGTCTGGCCTGGGCCCTGGGTCTGGGCCTTGGGGTCTGGGTCCTGGGTCTGGGCCCTGGGTCTGGGCCTTGGGGTCTGGGCCTTAGGGTCTGGGCCCTGGGTCTTGGCCCTGGGTCTTGGGGTCTTGGTCTTGGGGTCTGGGCCCTGGGGTCTGGGCCCTGAGTCTTTGGTCTGGACCTTGGGGTCTGGGCCTTGGAGTCTGGGGTCTGGGCCTTGGGGTCTGGGCCTTGGGGTCTGGGCCATGGGTCTGGGCCTTGGGGTCTGGGCCTTGGGGTTTGGGCCTTGGGGTCTGGGCCCTGGGTCTGGGCCTTGGGGTCTGGGCCCTGTGTCTGGGTCTTGGGGACTGGGCCTTGGGGTCTGGGCCTTTGGGTATCGGCCCTGGGTCTGGGCCTTGGGGTCTGGGCCCTGGGTCTGGGCCTTGGGGTCTGGGCCCTGGGTCTGGGCCTTGGGTCTAGGCTGGGCCCTGGCTCACCACTCCGCTGTCTTCTTTTCTTCAGCTCTTCTTTTCTTCTCCTTTTCTTCTCTCTTCTTTTCTTCAATCTTCTTTTCTTCTTGTCTTCAGCCCAGGCCCTCCAGGTCAGGCGCGCAGCTTCACTGAGTGGAGGGGCGGAGCCAAAGCAACGTGCTTGGGAGGCCCCCACACGCTGCTTGGCCCCACCCAACCAGCCAGTGAAGCTGCCAGGAGACGGAGGAGACACAGTGTCTCCTCCGGCTCCTGCAGCAGAGACACAGCTCCGGATTCGGACTCATTGAGTCTGAGTCCGACCCCCCCCCTCGGGCCCCGGCGGAACGCGCTGTAAAATGTCCTAAGCCCAAAGAAGTACAGGAGCTTCTTTGGGGCTTATTGCAGCGCGTTCACCGCCGCAGTCTAAGGCCGTGAACACACTGCAATGCGCGTTCGCGCATTTTTACGGTTGCGCGTCAAAAAATGCGCGTATTGCCGCGCGTAAAAAACACGCAGGTGTGAAGCCAGATTTAAACTTTCCATCCTGGTGTTTAAGAACTTTTCTGGGAAGATGCCACCCTACCTGAATAGGCTGCTTGCCCCAGCAGTTCCCTTATCCTATAACCTCAGATCCAGGACCAGCACCTTACTTGCAATACCACAATACAAAAAGAAAGTGGCTCGATCCTCATTTTCCTACAGAGCACCACAATTATGGAATAACCTCCCAGACGCCATCAAATCTTCCCCCAGTCTTAGGTCACTCAAAAGCTCCTTACTAACATACCTCAATACAGAATGCACCTGTAAACATGTAACATAGTGAATATATTTCCTACATATTTATTTTCTGTTAATCTGTAAATGTGTGCTGTTTTTAATATCTTGCATTTATTACTTTGTATTTCTGTACCTACTGCTAAAATTCAATGTTCTTGAACCCAGGACATACTTGATAACAAGAGGAATCTCAATATATCCTTCCTGGTAAAATACTTTATAAATACATTTATCTATAACGCCATTGAACTAAAAGGGGTTATTTTTAATGTAGTGTATCCCATTAAGAGGCCACTTTGTATAAAGTGCCCCTTTTACTCAGGCTTTGAACTTGTGCTGAGCACACTTACAGTCCAGAGGAGAACAACAGGGTTTCATAACAAAGACAACAGATCCAAAATCTGGAGAAAAGTATTCTGTATTTATTAAATCCCTACATAACCCTGAAGTGTGTCTGACAGGACCTGTGCATGGAGGAGTCAGGGCTGTGCTTGATATTCCACATATGATGCTAATCCCCATAGGGACAGAAACTGTCACACTCCATCCTGCCAGCTCCACCCAATAACAAGGCAGCCCTCCAACTGACAAGCTAAGCAAAAGGCGACGCCCATCAATGGCCGAGCCGCGCCCATCTCAGGATTAGCTCGCAAATCCTGAGCTCTGGTACCTGCAGGCCCCGCCCATGGTCATCCATCGCCTATTGTGCTGAACCCTCCATCCCCCGCCCACGTCTGACTGAACGGAATGTGCCCTCCTTCTGACCCCGTCCGGCCTGCTGACGTCAGGCGTCTTACGCCCCACCCTCCGCCCTACCCGGGTTCTGACATGCGCGGTTCGGAGCCCGGCTGGCAGGCAAGATGGCGGCTTCTGCTACGGGAGGAGTCCGGGGCTGACAGAGCGGCCCGGTAAACGGGGACATGACGAGGCTGTCGGATTATTTCCTGGTGGTGGGCTACGACCTGACCAAAAGAGGTGAGGGGGAGCTCGCTAAGCCTGTAGGAGAGGACTCCAGTGCCGACAGGAAAAGGAGGAGGGGGATACCCGGTGTGCGGGCGGGGGGAGAGACACCCCATAAGAAGATATGGGTACCCAGACCAGTTCATCCCAGGGTGATGGGGATAGAATGGCACGAGGGACCCATAATGCAGAGGGAGACACCAGGCATGCCGGGGCTGCTCAACACAAGAGCTCCCATTCTCTGCACCCCCTGGCATGTCAAGCTATGGAAGTGTAGCTGTTTTTGTAGTGTGGGGATTCAATCTCAGGTTTGTCTTCTTTTATATATCCTGCAATCCTGTGTCCAGATCCCTTCAATTTTTTTAAATGCTTTAAAATATTTTCACATTTTTCTACGATCAGTGCCTCATACTGACAAGCCCCAAAACAGGGGACCACCTGCACATTTATTAAGAAATCTGACCTGTCAAATCGATGTAAGTATTCAGATCCTCAACTCTATACTTGGATGAAGCAGTTTTGACTGTAATTACTGCTTCAGGTGTTTTTGGGGGTGATGTCACAAGCTTTGAACACTTGGATTTGTGTAGTTACTGTCGTTCATCTCTGCGGGTTAGAGGGAGGCTATAGGACAGCTGGTCTCAGGTCACATCAGAGATGTTCTATTGGCTTCAGGTCCAGCGTCCGGTTGGGCCACTTAATGACATTCAGAATTGTCCCTAAGCCTCTCTTGCATTGTTTTTATGTTCTTGGGGTCATTGTCTTTTAGGAAGTTGACCCTACAGACCAGTCTGAGGTCCTGAGTGCTCTGAACAAGGATCTCATTTGTCTTTACTGAATTCAGTGTTCCCTCAACACTGACCAGTTTCCCAGTTCCTTCCCCTGAAAAACACTGCTAAAACATAATCCGTTAGCCACCATACTTCACCGTAGGCGGTATGGTATCGCTAGTGATTATTAGCTGTGCTTGGTGTCCTCCAGACATGACAATCTGTATCGAGGCCCAACAGTTCAATCTTCCTCTCATCAGACCAGAGAACGTGTTTGTTTTGTTTATTTTTGCAGTCTCCATATTTGTTTTCATCTGTCTTGTAACAAGGAGATTTTTATGTGGACAGTCTGCTATAAATGCCAGATCAGTGGAGTGTTGCATTGATGGTTGTCTTTCCACACATTTATATCCATTTCCGTAGCTCACCTAGAGGGACGTTTGAGTGTTTGGTCTCCCCCTTAACTAAGGCCACTCTGCAGATTCACTGGACAAGCTCTAGGAGTCATCCTGGTTTTTCCATGTAAGAATTATGGAGGCCACTGTGGTTTTGGGATGTTTCAATGCAGCTGAAAATGTGTTTTTTGCCCTTTCCCTGATCCATGCCTGGACACAGTCCTGTCTCCACAGGCTGCTCATTTGTCCTTATGGCTTGGTTTCTGCTCAGATATGCTTTTATAACGTTGACACTTTATGTAGACCATTGTGTGCCTTTCTAAATCATTTCAAACAAATTGGTTACTTTCTGGACCTACCATGTATATTTCTTCTGCTTCTATATAGATTTATAAGTGTTCATAAAGAAAACCAAATGTGCATGTCATTCCATTTGTAGCAGCCCCCAGATTTGGTTTTCTTTGGGGATAATCATTCATTCATAATAAAGAAGCAAAGGGTATGGATGATGCTGCACTCGAGCTTACATCCAGTAGGATATGCCTATGCCACACTTGGATAGGGGCTGATCTCTGTTTCTAATGTTTCCATACTAAATATAAATCTGTAGTCCTGTCCTTTTCTGTGCCAATTGCATTTTTGGGGTTTTCGGTCCTTGTGTGTGCCTGTTACCTCTACATTTCCTCATGAATAATAACGCATGATTACAAGTTGATCCTCTGTTTAAATATAGCTCTCCATCCTGAGTAATTATTTCTTGGTATTCTTTATTAGGGTGAGGTGGAGCAGTTCTATTCCTTAATGCCTTTTAATTAGGGTTAGGAATGTGGAGTGCTAGATCCTCTCATTTAAATACAAAGGCTAGATTCCAAGAGAAGTACTACTGGCCTTCCTTTTTCTTAGGATTAGTAAACATTGTATGCTGCTCCAGCCCTGCTTCTTATGATTGGCCAGTTCCTAAAACCCCGTTGTATCTGAACTACAACTCCCATGATTCTCTGGCAATCTGTTGCACTCAGAAAACTCTGGGGGGAGTAGACCATCAACGTGTGTGGGGGGGGGGAGTATTTGGCCCCTGCTCTAAAGTGTTTTTGTTTATAATTAGGAAATATTTGATCATCCTCAGCAGGGCTCAAAATTTCAAGTCCCAAGCTACTAGCCAGGCCTTTAAGAGTTACTCACCACCAGTTGCCCCACCTAACCCCCTACCCTTAACTCCTCCACCAAACACACCCTCTTACACGATCTTATGAAATGACACTGTTAAATGTTTTATTCAGAATAAAGTCACAAATATAAATAAAAACATTAACATAAAGCAATGTAAACATAAAGGAAAATAAATGCTTTACATCAATGGGGATGCAAACAAAACATTAAGTGTAACTGCTCAACTTTTAATATACTTGGTGCAATTTTTCATCTCTACAATCTTCTCCAGATACATGTATACCCAGACACATCAGACGCCAGATACATGTATACCCAGACACATCAGACGCCAGATACATGTATACCCAGACACATCAGACGCCAGATACATGTATACCCAGACACATCAGACGCCAGATACATGTATACCCAGACACATCAGACGCCAGATACAAATACCCAGACACATCAGACGCCAGATACATGTATACCCAGACACATCAGACGCCAGATACATGTATACCCAGACACATCAGACGCCAGATACATGTATACCCAGACACATCAGACGCCAGATACATGTATACCCAGACACATCAGACGCCAGATACATGTATACCCAGACACATCAGACGCCAGATACATGTATACCCAGACACATCAGACGCCAGATACATGTATACCCAGACACATCAGACGCCAGATACATGTATACCCAGACACATCAGACGCCAGATACATGTATACCCAGACACATCAGACGCCAGATACATGTATACCCAGACACATCAGACGCCAGATACATGTATACCAGACACATCAGACGCCAGATACATGTATACCCAGACACATCAGACGCCAGATACATGTATACCCAGACACATCAGACGCCAGATACATGTATACCCAGACACATCAGACGCCAGATACATGTATACCCAGACACATCAGACGCCAGATACATGTATACCCAGACACATCAGACCCCAGATACATGTATACCCAGACACCTCAGACCCCAGATACATGTATACCCAGACACATCAGACCCATGTATACCCAGACACATCAGACCCATGTATACCAGACACATCAGACCCCAGATACATGTATACCAGACACATCAGACCCCAGATACATGTATACCCAGACACATCAGACCCCAGATACATGTATACCAGACACATCAGACCCCAGATACATGTATACCAGACACATCAGACCATGCATACCCAGACACATCAGACCCATGCATACCCAGACACATCAGACCCATGCATACCCAGACACATCAGACCCATGCATACCCAGACACATCAGACCCATGCATACCCAGACACATCAGACCCATGCATACCCAGACACATCAGACCCATGCATACCCAGACACATCAGACCCATGCATACCCAGACACATCAGACCCATGCATACCCAGACACATCAGACCCATGCATACCCAGACACATCAGACCCATGCATACCCAGACACATCAGACCCATGCATACCCAGACACGTCAGACCCATGCATACCCAGACACGTCAGACCCATGCATACCCAGACACGTCAGACCCATGCATACCCAGACACGTCAGACCCATGCATACCCAGACACGTCAGACCCATGCATACCCAGACACATCAGACCCATGCATACCCAGACACATCAGACCCATGCATACCCAGACACATCAGACCCATGCATACCCAGACACATCAGACCCATGCATACCCAGACACATCAGACCCATGCATACCCAGACACATCAGACCCATGCATACCCAGACACGTCAGACCCATGCATACCCAGACACGTCAGACCATGCATACCCAGACACATCAGACCCATGCATACCCAGACACATCAGACCCATGCATACCCAGACACATCAGACCCATGCATACCCAGACACATCAGACCCATGCATACCCAGACACATCAGACCCATGCATACCCAGACACATCAGACCCATGCATACCCAGACACATCAGACCCATGCATACCCAGACACATCAGACCCATGCATACCCAGACACATCAGACCCATGCATACCCAGACACATCAGACCCATGCATACCCAGACACATCAGACCCATGCATACCCAGACACATCAGACCCATGCATACCCAGACACATCAGACCCATGCATACCCAGACACATCAGACCCATGCATACCCAGACACATCAGACCCATGCATACCCAGACACATCAGACCCATGCATACCCAGACACATCAGACCCATGCATACCCAGACACATCAGACCCATGCATACCCAGACACATCAGACCCATGCATACCCAGACACATCAGACCCATGCATACCCAGACACATCAGACCCATGCATACCCAGACACATCAGACCATGCATACCCAGACACATCAGACCCATGCATACCCAGACACATCAGACCCATGCATACCCAGACACATCAGACCCATGCATACCCAGACACATCAGACCCATGCATACCCAGACACATCAGACCCCAGTGTGAGCAGATTGAGGGACCTAGATGAGAACCGCCAGGATGTGGCAGGTATGGGCAGCAGATGTCCGGCGCACCCTCTCTCAAACTCATCAGGGTCCCCCGGCCGCCATCTTAGATTCCCCGGCCGGCGGCCAGGCCTAAAAAAACATGGCTTCCACCAGAATATGCAATACTGGCAGCACAAAATAATTTATTATGCTGCCTGCGTCTGCATACCCTCTCGCCATCACAGAATTTCCACTCGCCAAATGCTAGCAGGCGAGTGGAAATTTTAAGGTATGATCCTCAGTACTATCGGTCTCAATACCTCTCTATCCATTCTTATGCTCTTCATATCCACATTTCCTTATTTTTGGCACCATATCCCTTACTCCCCACAGCTGTCTACATTTTGCCACTTTCCTCTGGTTTAGTGTCTGTGCCGTGGTCGGGTATCTCCATACACCCAACACAGAGCGAGCTCTCGACGGGATGATTGCCTCCAGAAAGTCTAATTGCGGCCTGTAATCTACAAAAGTTTCAATCATTATATTGAAGGGGTGGAGAAAAGTATTTCCTGGTCAGCCAGACCCCTGTAAACATGATCCATACATTTCCTGTCTTCTGTTTCTCAAGTGACAGGAATATTTTGGGTTTTTCAGATTCACAGCCACATCTCTACTTTCCGGTTTTCAGTCCTATTTTGCAGTTTTCAGTCCTATTTTACTTTAGTGACCTCAGAGCTTCTTGTAAAATTGCTATGTGAATTTGCTACTTAAAAATGGTTAGTGCGCACATCTGTATCTTTATTTTTGGATGTTCTTTCTCAGGAGGTTGGGGCTGGTCTCCAAATGTTGTGATAATGCAAGTGGTTATCTGGGATTTTAAGTGGGACTAAGCCCCTTTGCCCAGAGGACTGTATCAGCCATCTGAGAGCCCCCTAACCTGGAGGGGATAAGAGGGCTGAAGAGGCCCAGGGCACTGTGACAACCAATTTACAGAGAGTGGTCACAGTGCCTATGCTGTCTCTTTAAATAACACACAGCAGTGGAAATTAGAGGGCCTTGTCTTTTGAGAGATCACAAGTTGGTAATGTCCGTTTACATCCTCAGCAAACTGAACTGAACATGTCTGTGTGCTCCGCTTAATTGGCTGTCTACATTACAATGCCCCACGGTCATCCCCAGGCTGCACGTATCTCATTACATATTTTTCTGAAAATGTATCTTTCCATGTCAGCGTTGCAATCTGTGCATCCGTTTACTTCGGGAAGCGAATGTGCAAAGTGCGTGGACATCACTGTAAATAAGCAGACACAAGTAAAGCAATCATTCTTGGTTACTGAATGGCTCGATTTAATCACTTGATCATCCTCAGCCATGTTTTTGGTACCTGCTTTTGAAAGCATTAATTTAGTGTATGTTTATGGATATGTATGATTATGTCATCGAGGAAAAGGCTTGCCTGATTGCACTACTTGTTTTGCATTACAATTTGTGTGTGTGTACATGTGTTTTTTTTTGGGGGGTTACATGTTGATATTTGTCTGAAATCCGTATCACTTTGCAACAATCACTAGCATATCTCATCATATGTTAGACTACAGGATTTCTCACGCGCAGTCCCATCCTCTGGAACGCGCTGTCTCGTACTGTCAGACATTCCCCTAGTTTCTCTTCCTTCAAACGCACCCTTAAGGCTGGGGTCAGATGAACGCGCGTGCAGCCGCACTTTATCACGGCCGTAGTAGCAGCAAATGAAGGCCAATGACAGGCAATATACGAAGTATACGGCCGCACGAATGTTCGGCCGCGCAACGCAAGCGGCAATCACATTTTTTCGAGAACCCGCTAGTACTGACGTACAGAGTGCGCTGCGTGTGCGCGTGATTCGGAGACGTCAGACGCTGCTAATGTCCGGCCAACATAACGTCCAGACGCAAAAAGGGTTTTATTGATGATCTGTACAAAATCACGGATGAAAATGCGGATCGTATGACCGCTATCGCGTATTCCGTGAAAAAATACGTCCATTCGTTCGAACGCACTTTTTCACGGACGACGCAAAAAATGCGTTCGTCTGACCCTAGCCTATTTAGGGAAGCCTACCACCCGACTCACGCAACCAGTCCCTCCCGCCTTGCAGTCTGTCCCTCCCGCCTTGCGGTCTGTCTCTCCCGCCTTGCGGTCTGTCTCTCCCGCCTTGCGGTCCGTCTCTCCCGCCTTGCGGTCCGTCTCTCCCGCCTTGCGGTCCGTCTCTCCCGCCTTGCGGTCCGTCTCTCCCGCCTTGCGGTCCGTCTCTCCCGCCTTGCGGTCCGTCTCTCCCGCCTTGCGGTCCGTCTCTCCCGCCTTGCGGTCCGTCTCTCCCGCCTTGCGGTCCGTCTCTCCCGCCTTGCGGTCCGTCTCTCCCGCCTTGCGGTCCGTCTCTCCCGCCTTGCGGTCCGTCTCTCCCGCCTTGCGGTCCGTCTCTCCCGCCTTGCGGTCCGTCTCTCCCGCCTTGCGGTCCGTCTCTCCCGCCTTGCGGTCCGTCTCTCCCGCCTTGCGGTCCGTCTCTCCTCCCGTTTCAACCCCAACCCTTCTAGATTGTGAGTTCCCACGGGAATAGGGCCCTCGTTTCCTCCTGTACTGGTTTGTCAAATGTTGTTCAATGTATTGTAACCCTGTCTATATTGTGCCCATTGTACAGCGCTGTGGAATATGCTGGCGCTATATAAAGATTAATAATATCTCTTGCTGATGAGCTGACCTCTGTCTATGGAACTCCCTCCCTTGCAACAATCGGCTCTCCGCATGCCTACATTCTTACAAGACTTTTTGCAAAACACATTACTTTATAGACCTGTCACCTCACTCCATAATCCCCCATTGTACCTTTCCTTGTCTATCTCCCACACAGCCCTCATGCACCCCTTTACATCTCACACTCTGCGTTTCACCCCGTTCCTGTGCGTTTCACCCCGTTCCTGTGCGTTTCACCCCGTTCCTGTGCGTTTCACCCCGTTCCTGTGCGTTTCACCCCGTTCCTGTGCTTTTCACCCCTCTCCTCTCAAGTTGCATGCTCACTAGATCAGGGTCTTTTTTTCCTACTGGTCTCCATGTGTCAAACATATTTGTTAATTTTGATTTGTTCCACCCACTGAAAAGCACTGCAGTATATATTTGCGCTTAATAAATACGGTAATTGTAATGAACGAGGGCCAACTAGCCCGAAACAGCATTGATTTATATATTGTAGTTAATGGTAGAGGATTTTAATCTCACGTTTTGTCCTTCTCAGGTGTGTGTAGGGGGGATAAAACTCGGCTATTCTTCTATTAGGCGTTTAAACCAATAAAACATGCATTATAAAAAAAAACACCTTTTAAAAATTAATAAAATTTGTCCAAAAAAAAAAAGTGTTCCAAAAAAAAGACTGCTGAAAATAATCCGTTGAATAAAAAAAGGATATATTTTTTTGCATTGAATTCTATGGGATTCGTTTGGTTAAACCTGTCAACCTGAACCACCGAAAATCAGGTAATTTCACTGACATTTTGGCGCATTTCGGCGTTCTCTGAATAGATTCACCATTACTTCTATGGGACAATTTCCCTGCCGCCAAAGGTCGACGATCTGCATCGTGTTTCGCTGTCAATTCGCCAGTATTTGGCGAATTAACAGTGTAGTGAATAGACAAACAGCACCGTTTGGGGCTTATTGAATAACCCCTCTAGTGGGCTTGGATAGGCATTCCTTACTAGTACATAGACTTTTTCACGTTACGTCACGGGTACTTACTCAAGCAGATAAGACATTATAATGAGCTGTAATTAAACATAATTTATTTTGATGTGGCTTTACAATTCTGTTTATATTCTAATTAAAGATAATTTCACGTGGGCGTATTTATAGTTTCATTTATGCAGACATCGTAATAACACTGTACAGTTTTACATTATAAGGATGTTTGGTAGCACGCGCAGCCAGGGAAAGCACTGTATGGTTCTGGTTGTTATGCTTCGTGTATTGTGCAGTGCTGGAGCAGATGGTGATATTCGGGGGGGGGGGGGCGCAGCGCCTGGAGACATGGACTTGTCAATTAGGTGGGTTGAGGGATCTTGACACTTAATAGGATTTCATAGATATTAATATCAGTGTAAATGCTGGAGATTTTGAGTTGGAGCTGTGCGGTTAGACACAATATGTGCATTTTATATAGCTATATTTTTGTAGTCTTTATACAGTGCCTCAATCGGCTAAATGCAGCAGCATATATTGTGGCAGATTGTGTGGGATTGAACCTTTTTTTAAAGTGTTGCTGTCTTACACCCCCATTGTACCGAGCTGTTTTTACACAAGGTTCATATTGTAAGTCTTAGGGCCTAGCCAGTAATCTGCCAGATTCTGCGTATTAATCACATGTGAGACTGGGATCACTTCCAGGAAGTGGAGAGATATGAGAGAAATAATTCGTTTCCTGTGGTGCTTACTCTTGAAAATGTTTTTTCTCAGAGGAGCGTCATACACTAAAGCAAGACCTTGTGGCATTCAGTTTAGTTGTACATTATAGATTGGTACTCTAAAATAGCCATGTAACACATCTATACAATTTAACTTACATGTGTTTGGATAGTAATATGTCAGGTATCATTTTTCTTGGATGAGCAGTGCATATTTAAACACGAGCTTTCGCGTGTTTCCTCTCTCCGGGTCAGAAGTCTTGCTGATTGATTTGTGTGTTTTTGGAATTATTTAGCAGCATTCCAATTCAAACCAGAACAATGGCATGGCGCTTGTGATTAGTTCAGGGGCGAAGAAGTCCATCATAACCTGTCCACTTGCTATTCTGCGTCGAGTGGTGGGTATACCACTTGGCTTTTTCACGTGGACGCTGTGGGCTAGATCAGAACAAACCAATGAAGGCAAACTGCTGTGGTAGCGCACACACAACAAATTTATAGTGATTCCACACGATGTCCCCATCAAACCACCATGATAGCACTCTCAAAGAAAAATAACAATACTTGTCTATATATCGCAGTAATTGGTCAAAACGTCGTGTATAATACCCCAATTTCATTTATATCTACATCAAAGGAAATAGAAAATGGAACAAATAATTGCACAGCGCCGTATAGTTCTTAAACCCTAATTCCATTAAAAACAATGATCCTACCCACAAAAAAGGGAGCCTCCAACTAGTGGCTCGTTCTCAGCGCCTTGGCCTAATATGGGTGGCCTATCCCTTTCACTCCTGCACTATTCGGTGGACTTTGTCTATGCCACGGATTTACCTCTTGAAAGAGAAATGTATATATTGTGCAGATTCCTTAACTTTCCATATATCTTTAAGAAAGACAGTCATCACACTCATATGTTCATGAGCATCCTAGTTCAGATGTCTCATTACAATCATTTTTGGCCCACTTAGGCTGGGGTCAGACTAACGCATTTTGAACGTGCGTTCAGCCGCACTTTATCACGGCCGTAGTAGCAGCAAATGATGTCCAATGATGGCCAATATACGAAGTACGGCCGCACGAAAGTTCAGCCGCGCAACGCAAGCGGCAAACAAACGCATTTTTTCGAGAACGTAGAACCGCTAGTACTGATGCACAGAGTGCGCTGCGTCGGCCTAGCGGTGTGTGTGTGTGTGATTAGGAGACGTCAGACGCTGCACATGTCCGGCCTACATCACGTCCATTTGTTTTTTATAGCTCCGTCAAAAATCACGGCCGTAATTGCGCACCCTATGACCGCTATCGCGTCTTCCGTGAAAAAGTGTGTCTGGACGCACTTTTTGACGGTCGACGTGAAAAATGCATTTGTCTGACCCTAGCCTTAAGGGGGGGGGGGGTTCCTTTCTTTTGATCTCTCCACTGGATCTCCTGGCTTCTCCTTTGGTTCTCACAAGGTCCTCTGGGGGTTAATATATTCTTCAAGAAGGCCACCCACTCCAGGACCCTCAGGCTGGATCTGCTTCCTCACAGGATACAAAAGACAAAGGGATGGAAGATGACCGGCTTTCTCCTGGAATCTGCTTAGCTTCTACTACTGGTTTGCATTCCACCTGTGTTTGCATACTCTCTCTCCTCTCACATTATAACAGCTTCATTATGCATAATCCAGGCTCAGGCCGAGGCCCAAACCTCACTACAGGGATGGTGTAAGCAGCCCAACCATGGACACAGCACACTATGTGCTCTCTCAGTGGTTCCCATCCCTAGTTCAGAACTAGGACTCCAAGCAAAATTCTCGAGCCATACAGCATAGCGGCTCAAGCACTATGCTTAATTTTAAGCTATGCTGAGCCACAAGCTGCTCCTGTTTACTGTACATTAATGTCTCCGGTATGAAGTATAGGAGATAGTAATATACAATTAAACGAGCGAAATCTCAACATATCCTTCCTGGTAAAATACTTTATAAATAAATAAATTAGCAGATGATTTCGACCAGCTTGTTCTTCATCTGCGCCTGTCATTCAGAAACAAATGTTTTTCAAAGGCTGTCGTTAAGTGATTGCACGTCAGATGCACAGGTTTACAGTTTGCATCTTACATTTAACGTCTGAGTTGTGATCTGGCCCTGTGTGTTTGCACATCTTGTACTTTGTATACGGTGTACAGAACTGGCTGTAGCGCATGTATGATGGGTTATATTTGCTGCAAGCACTAAAAAGTGTAAAAAAATTAATTAAAAATGGTATAAACATGGTGTAAAGTGACTTTGCAAGCTCAAATAATCACATTAACCCTACAAAAAATAAACTCTGCACATCCTAGGTTCCATTTGGATCGTTGATTTTTTTAAATTTATTTTTACACTACAGTATATAGTTTGTCATTTAAGATGTTAAGCTGCTCTTCTAGTAACACAACCAGAGGGACACTGACTTCATCTATTATGCAGATTACAGCAGGAAACTGGAATAAGGATCCATGGTTTCTCCCTTGCAGTCTTTCAATGTAAATGGCATGCATGGTTTTTAAAGTAAATATTAATAAATCCAGTCTGTTAAATGAAACATTTTAGGAAGTGAAACCGTTTACTTATTTTCTACCTAAAATAAATAAATCCTATTTATCCAGCACACTACAACAGGGCTGTCAAACACTGACCCGTAGATGTTTGTTATCTACAACTCCCCTGATTCCCTGGCCACCTATTGCATTGAAAGAATTCTGGGAATTGTTGGCATCTGCGTCTTGGGGGCAGTGAGTTTGACAGCCTTGGCCTACAGGATACTACAGACTCAACTCTACCCTGTAGCTTCCTTGTTTACGTCATTCTATGCTGGGGGTAGATCACTGATATTGAGTTACAGAGTAAATAGTCATGAAGGCATATCAACTGTAAAACATCAAAGATTCAGTCAAAGCTAAGAAGGTAATATATATGTATCATCCAGCAAGTTTTTCATAGATCTAAATGGGATCACGATGCAGTTTTATAATAGATAGAATGTATTTAAGGGGTTATTCATGAAGTGCCAGTGTTGCATCGCCGACAAATGCCAGCATTTCACAAAAGTAAAATCCAAAGAGTGACAGGCAAAGCTTCTCCTGTTGCTGCTTTCATTCTACATTTGTTAAATGCCAGTGTTTGTCAACACTGCAACACCGGCACTTTGTGATTGACCCCTGTAGGGCATAATTGAACACTACTTGCTGGAATATCCTATTTAACCCTGCCCAGTTACCTGGTAGTCTGGGCTTATCGCATTAGGTTTGTGCACTTTAGTCAGCTTTTTATCTTATCTTCATGGCTCCTTTTATTAAGTGGAGTGTTGTTTATAGTACGCTATCGGGCAGTGGCGGGGAACCTTGGCACCCCCAGATGTTTTGGAACTACATGTCCCATGATGCTTGGTCATACCCAAGACTAGCTGAGCATAATGGAAACGTTATTTAGAAACATCTGGGATGCATATACAGTACAAGGCATATTGTGATCAGTTTTCCATTTGGCCTAAAATACGGAATTTCCTTGTGGGCTTCCTATCACAAAGCCTGAATGAAAAGCCTTAGTTCATACACCAGGTGTTCACATATTTTTCCTTTTTATATTAAACTAGGCGTCCCGAAACTTCTAAAAACAAAGCTTTGTGTCACTCATCCCGTTTGTGCAGCAATATGCCTTCATGCAACACTGGAACGTTGAACATTCAGCATACATGGGGATTAAGCATGGTGTAGCATAATGGTATATATTGCATCTGGTGGCTCCTGTATTATGTAAACATCATGCTGCATATTTATACAATCCTGCACACCCTGCAGTAAATTACAGTGCTGTGTTGTGCAATGGAACACATGCACACATTGTGATACAAATGATTGTATACAAAGTATATACAAGGTGCTCTGTGAAGGAGACTGCAAATCGTTGGCCACTATTTTCTCTAAAGCACAATGGAGAGAGGTTTATATATATATTTTAAAGTGCAGTCTTTAATCCTGTAAATATTTACCCCTTGTGAACGTAATACATACAACCAGCATGAAATATATAAGTTTGGGTTAATACAGACACGTCAATGAAGGGTGTTGTGATTAACTTGTGTAAGTGGCTCGGTATCCTTGCGCCTTTTTTCACGATTGGACGTCATTGGCTTACACCCCTTTTCAGGGACAAGACATTCTTCGCAGTATCAACACTGACCTGATTCCTCAAAATATATATTCACTATAATACACATTCCGTAAGCAAATGTCGAAACTTCAGTAAATTCCCTATTTAGGGATTGCCGCTGTAGCCCACACTACTTTTAACAGCACCTCTCCGCGGTTCTTCAGTAGGGTTTTCATTGGTGTTTTTGTTTATCCCACAGTGTTTTCTGTGATCGTATTCACTATGTAGTTTGCCTGTGGTGGTCACCAGTTTAAAATCGAATTGTATTCAGTTGTTTCACAAATAGGTGCAGTTATGCTTTTTAAGGAAGGATAACATCGGATTTTTTTTTTCTTTTTCTTTTCCCCAGGAACTTCACCTGCTGGTGTTACATTTTTCCTTCTGTGAGTAGTCGAAGATCACCATAGTTGCATAAACAGTGACCATCAGCATTTAATTAGTAACACCTTTAGTATCCTGCACTGTTACCAAAATTGATATAGTTGCAGGTTGTTTTGGATCATTCGGACAACCCTGGGACACATATAACGTGTATGTGTCTATTTCTGAAGATTTAATCTTAGTAGCATTCTGCTATATTTACCTACGGCTTAATATCTCCCCTCCTGTGCACTACTGATCCATGACATTTTCATTTAACTGGTTGCATCATGCGTCTCATTACAGTGTTTGTTCACTGGATGTCATCAATTCACTGTTGGCAGAGATGTGAGTCAAAGTATACACGGCCTTCTGCCACTGCTGTGTGTGTATATGCGCTGGTTGAATGAAACCTGGTTGGGCACAGACTGCAGATTGAAAGAAACACGTGTCTCTTGCTAGTGTCCAGTGACAGACACTCAGCTCCTGTCACCAGTTGGGTTTTGCTTAGCTAACACGAGGCAGGCTTTGCTAATCTATGGGTCCTTGTGGTGCGAAAGTCTCTGCGTCCTGGATCTGCAGCCCACTAGCTGTATTGAATATACAATTTGAAATTAAGATGCAGCTTGAAAATTACACTACTAATACTTCATACACTGATGTACGTTTCTTAGAATCTATTTTTATATTTAATTTTGACCTTGCAATTTTGAGACACTGTTTAACCCACTGACAGCACCGTTATTATTACACAACTGGAGTGGTGTCGGTGACCTGGATGCCTTTGCTCGTCTTTCCCTTCTGGTGATGCTGTCTTGGATGGCAAATTCAGCCCTCCAAGTGCATGGATTAGCACTGATCTCCGCTTCCTAAGGATCTGGGATTCTTGTCTAATCCATGTCTCTTGGTGCGCTCTTATTGAGAGCTATTAAAATCGATAGATTTTTTTTTTTTTATTTCCCAGCTTCTGGTCACCAGGGACGTCAGCTCGTGGAGAGCGTGCTAACCTCACCCTCAAAGACTGCCTACTGTAGCAAGCGTTCTCCGGGAGGCAGTGATGGATTGGATCTGCGCATGCGTGTGCAGCACCAATTCTTCCCTCTGTGCAGGCTGTATGGAACATGCGTTGGTAAATTTCGCAAGTCGTGTGGTGGTTCACAATTTCCGCTTCCTACCCTACGCAAGTTGCTTAGGAACACAAATTGCGCTGAAATGTTTTAGGGACTAATGGGTTCAGCAGTCCTGAGCTGAAGACAATGAACTGCATGCGCTGAGGGATAAAAGGTGCGTAAAATCACCTTAACCTGCCTGGCGGTATTCCCGAGTGTGACTCGGGGTTAAATTTCGCTACTGCGATCGGTAACTCCAAGCCACACTCGGGCTGGATGCATACTCACCGCATTCTTCGCTCCCTCGTCATCTCCGTAGTGTGATTGCGGCAGCCGGCAACTTTGCTTCCTGGTTCTGCTCCCTGCGAGTCACATGACGCAGGGGGGCGGGACCAGGCAGCAAATTCAAAAATGGAAAAAAAAAATTACAGAAAAAACAGTAAAATAAACTTTGTGCAGTGGGTGCTGGGATTCTTGTTCAGATGTATACTCCTTTGCCAATGAAATATACAGGACACGGGGTACCAAAAAAGTGTTTATTCTCAAAGCAGCTTTACTGAAATAAAAGGCAAAAATAATTTCTACAATGTAATAGCGAAACTTGTATTGCAAAGCCTTATTACATTTTAGAAATGATTTTTTTTGCCTTTTATTTCAGTAAAGCTGCATTGAGAATAAATACTTTTTTTTGTTTTGGTACCCCCGTGTCCTGTATATTTCATTGGCAAAGGAGTATACATCTGAACAAGAATCCCAGCACCCAGAGGAAAGACGCATGTTCTTGGTTTGATTATAATTTATTTCCATTATTTTGGATAATTATTTGTGGGATAATAAATTATTATTTCGTGTTTCAAACCTTCTCTGACTGCGTGTGTTTACTAGACTCTTGCTTGCACGGATTTCAGGGAGTTATTTTCAAACAACAAATTTCCTTTAGAAAAAAATTGAAATGCTTTTAGAAGCAAAATTTAGACCGCCAGGGAGGTTAAAGAGAATGAATAAAAAATAATTGGGCAAAGGCTGTCAGTAGCATCTCCCTATTATTTAAGGGAGCTGAAAAAACAACTCAATTTTTAATAGATTTGGACAGCCTCTGCCCAATTATTATTTTTCTACTTTTAATTTTCCTTTTTCTCCCTTGCCGCGCGATGCTCCTCCTCAGGGCCGCCATCAGGGCATTACGCCCAATACTGCCGTAAGGGGCCCGGTGGGGCCTGGGGGGAGGATCCCGGGCCCCCGACGGCAGCGGCGTCGCCCTTTAACAGCTCCGGTATCGGACTCGATGAGTCCGAATCCGGAGCTGTGTCCCTGCTGCTGCTGCAGGAGCCGGAGGAGACTGAGACACTGTGTCTCCTCCGGCTCCTGGCAGCTTCACTTCCTGGCTGGGCGGGGCCAAGCAGCGTGTGAGGGGCCTCCCAAGCACGTTGCTTTGGCTCCGCCCCTCCACTCAGTGAAGCTGCGCGCCGGAGCTGGAGGGACCAGGAGGAAGATCAGAAGAAAAGAAGAGAAGAAAATTAAAGAAAAGGTGAAGAAAAGAAGATAGAAGACAGCGAGTGGTGAGCCAGGGCCCAGACCCTAAGACCCAGGGCCCAGACCCCTAGGCCCAAACCCAGGGCCCAGGACCCAGACCCCAAGGCCCAGACCCCTAGGCTCAGACCCAGGGCCCAGACCCCAAGGCCCAGACCCAGGGCCCAGACCCAGGGCCCAGACCCCTAGGCCCAAACCCATGGCCCAAACCCATGACCCAGACCCCAGGGCCCAGACCCTTAGGCCCAGACCCCAGGGCCCAGACCCCTAGGTCCAAACCCAGGGCCCAGACCCCCTAGACCCAAACCCAGGGCCCAGACCCTAGGCCCAAACCCAAGGCCCAAACCCAGGGCCCAGACCCTAAGGCCAGACCCCAAGGCCCAAACCCAGGGCTCAGACCCTAGGCCCAGACCCTAAGACCTAGGGCCAGACCCCCTAGGCCCAAACCCAGGACCCAAGGCCCAGACCCTGGGCCCAGACCCCCTAGGCCCAAACCCAGGGCCCAGACCCAAGACCCAAGGCCCAGACCCTGGGCCCAGACCCTGGGCCCAGACCCTGGGCCCAAACCCAGGGCCCAGACCCTAAGGCCCAGACCCAAGGCCCAAACCCAGGGCCCAGACCCTAAGGCCAGACCCCTGGGCCCAGACCCTAGGCCCAGACCCTAAGGCCCAGACCCCCTAGGCCCAAACCCAGGGCCCAGACCCTAAGGCCAGACCCAGGGCCCAGACACTAAGGGCCAGACCCAGGGCCCAGACACTAAGGGCCAGACCCAGGGCCCAGACACTAAGGGCCAGACCCAGGGCCCAGACACTAAGGGCCAGACCCAGGGCCCAGACACTAAGGGCCAGACCCAGGGCCCAGACCCTAAGGGCCAGACCCATGGGCCCAGACCCTAAGGGCCAGACCCATGGGCCCAGACCCTAAGGGCCAGACCCATGGGCCCAGACCCATAGGGCCAGACCCAGGGCCCAGACCCTAAGGGCCAGACCCAGGGCCCAGACCCTAAGGGCCAGACCCAGGGCCCAGACCCTAAGGGCCAGACCCAGGGCCCAGACCCTAAGGGCCAGACCCAGGGCCCAGACCCTAAGGGCCAGACCCAGGGCCCAGACCCTAAGGGCCAGACCCAGGGCCCAGACCCTAAGGGCCAGACCCAGGGCCCAGACCCTAAGGGCCAGGGCCCAGACCCTAAGGGCCAGACCCTAAGGGCCAGACCCAGGGCCCAGACCCTAAGGGCCAGACCCAGGGCCCAGACCCTAAGGGCCAGACCCAGGGCCCAGACCCTAAGGGCCAGACCCAGGGCCCAGACCCTAAGGGCCAGACCCAGGGCCCAGACCCTAAGGGCCAGACCCAGGGCCCAGACCCTAAGGGCCAGACCTAAGGGCCAGACCCAGGGCCCAGACCCTAAGGGCCAGACCCAGGGCCCAGACCCTAAGGGCCAGACCCAGGGCCCAGACCCTAAGGGCCAGACCCAGGGCCCAGACCCTAAGGGCCAGACCCAGGGCCCAGACCCTAAGGGCCAGACCCAGGGCCCAGACCCTAAGGGCCAGACCCAGGGCCCAGACCCTAAGGGCCAGACCCAGGGCCCAGACCCTAAGGGCCAGACCCAGGGCCCAGACCCTAAGGGCCAGACCCAGGGCCCAGACCCTAAGGGCCAGACCCAGGGCCCAGACCCTAAGGGCCAGACCCAGGGCCCAGACCCAGGGCCCAGACCCTAAGGGCCCAGACCCTAAGGGCCCAGACCCAGGGGCCAGACCCTAAGGGCCCAGACCCCTAGGCCCAAACCCAGGGCCCAGACCCTGGGCCCAGACCCCTAGGCCAAACCCAAGGCCCTGACCCCAAAGCCCAAATACAGACCAGGGCCCAGACCCTAGGGTCCAGACCCCATACCCAGACCCCATACCCAGACCCCATACCCAGACCCCATACCCAGGGCCCAGACCCCAAGGCCCAGACCCAGGGCCCAGACCCCAAGGCCCAGACCCAGGGCCCAGACCCTAGGACCCAGACCCCAAGGCCCAGGGACCAGACCCAGAGACCAGGGCCCAGGCTAGACCCCAGGGACCAGACCCCAGGGACCAGACCTCAGGGACCAGACCCCAAGGCCCAGTCCCAGGGACCAGACCCAGGGCCCAGACCCAGACCCAAAGGCCATCATACACAGCCCGTTTCTGTGAGATTTATTGCTGTGGATTCTGTGATATGTTCAGACACACCGCTCATTACTGTGAGTTTTATTGCTGTGGATACTGTGATAAGCTAATACACACTGCACATTACTGGGAGTTTTATTGCTGTGGTGCTATGTTATGTCCTTTTTTTTTGAAGGGGGAGAAAAGCTGTTAGATGTTGAGGGGGGGGGCCCTGGGGGGCCCCATCGTGAGGTTTAGTAAGGGGCCCCATTATTTCTGATGGCTGCCCTGCTCCTCCTATTCATCTCAGGGATTCCCAAACCTGGAAGTCCCTGACTCTTTCTATTTCAATTGTGCTTCTACACAAATATCATAGCGTAGGAACTGCAAATTGTGCATTGCAATGGGACTTGTGCGCTTTACCTTCGCAAGTTTCATAGTGCCTTCACAAAACAGTGGATTGGAGCTGCGCGCATGCACAGATCTGATCATTGTCTGCCTCTGAGACCAATCGCTACAGTGATATCGACGTCACTGGTGACCGGCAGACGGAAATTTAAAAACTCCTGACTGTTACGCTGGGTGTGGTGGAAGAAAATCCTCCACTTCACTCAGCAATATCTCCAGATGTTTTTTTCCCTTTCAAAACAGCAGGTTGTTTCTTGGGCTTGGATGAGTGAGGACATAGATGGTTTGAAGGCTTCTAATACACCCTCAAACTCTGTCCTACCAGAAGTTTCTGAGCTTACAACTCCCTTTGATCCTCTTTGATTCACTGCATGCTGCTCTTTCGTACAAATCATAAATGGATGCTCCACTTGTGATTTGCATGAAAAAAGAGCAGCGTGCAGTGATTTATTTGTGGTCTGAGGGTGGTGTGACTGTTGCTGTTATATATTGAAGACTTTGTGCTCAGGATGGTGAAAGTGTTTTGTTGCAAAGTGTGTATGAATGAACGGATGGAGACGTTCAAAGAAGTTCACAAGTGGTGGCCATCAAGGATTAACCCCTTAGTGACCGCGGACGTACTATGTACATCACGGGCAAAAGTCTCCTTTAGACCCGCTGACGTACATAGTACGTCACGGTCTCCTAGCCTCCCTCCCTCCCTATACTCACCTCCCTTGCTGGGCTCCCGCGGTGGACTGACAGGCCTTTTCAGGGGGCCCGGCAGGCGCGATGATCTCATCACGGTGAAGGGGTTAAAGTCCATTTAATGGCGGACAAAACGGTATATGATGTGTGTGGGTTGCATACACGAGTAAGAAGAAAATTTGACTTGACCCCTTCACTGCTGAGCCATTTCACGTTTTAAAAAAACACATTTTTCTTTTTTTTTATTATTATTGTTATTTTTTTCTTTACTTTAAACATGGCCATGTTTGGTATCCTTGGAAAGGCCATGATCTGGGCCTTTCTAATGATACCAAACATGACCCTGCTAGCTGAAAACAGTCGGGAGATATCGGGGTTCAAACACACCCCTATCTTTCCTTAGGATTCAATAAGGACGTTCCCCACACGTCCTCAGCAGTGAAAGGGTTAAACACAAACAGAGCAGAAACGTAAAAACAGCAGTGGGCACTTACGGACATACTTTTGTAAAACCGCCCGGCCACTAAGGGGTTAAACGCAGAGGACTGCTATCCAAGGGCGTTGTGATCTAGCATGACAATGCACGTCCGACACCTGTCAACCCTGCAAAAATGTAATTTTGAGGTGTTAAAGCAACCTCCCTATAGTCCTAATCTTGCACCATCGGACTTTCACCTGTTTGGCTCCCTGAAAGCAGCCCTACGAGGATGAAGATTCAACTCTGATGAAAAAGTCAAGCCAATGGTACATTTGTGACCCGCAGCTCAGCCTAAAAGATTTTTTTAATGAGGGAATAGGAAAGTTTGTTGACAGATGGACAAAGTGTATTGAAAAGCACAGAGCTTACTTCAACAAATTGTGTATTTGTCTTTCTAAAGTTGATTAAACTAAACTAATTCTACAGCCAGAGTGTAGATAATTTTCCCCTCGCGTACATATTTACACACATAAATTGGCACTACTGAAATGTGCACCTCTGGTTTTTCACGCACACTGCCCCTCCATACTGATCTATTAGGCACAGGGAGTACACACGGGGGTCACGGGATGAGGGGGTGCAGTTGGAATCTTGGAAGTGCAGTAGAGATACAGTGGAGTGGTGTCTTCGGCCGAAAGGCTCAGTAACTGCATATGAACTGTATACTTCCTTGCCTGGAACGCCTTGTTTATATAATTTCACATTTGATGTCTTACAATAAATCTCAGAATATTTAAGAATATGAAGGATATGTATATTTGAACTCCGGGATGGCAAGTTATTTGGATCCCACGTTCACCAGCGTCTTATTCTCCCATGGGCTGTATAGTCTGAGCAGCACGTGGCTGCTCTGATTTTGTGAGTGTGCTATACAGAATACAATACCCAGGACATACTTGAAAATGAGAAAAATCTCAATGTATCCTTCCTGGTAAAATAAATGTGTGTATATACATATATTTGTTATAATTTTATGGTTTTATACAATTAAAAGTATCGGCTAATGTCAACATAATATACAACATTGGTGTGTTATCTTCTTTGGTAATACTGATACTCTTAGGTCACCCTGGCCCTTCCTGCTCACGCATGTGCAGTCTTACACGCCTGTGTTCAGAAAATCTGGCGTTCGTAATGCGGCAAAACTGGATTAAAAGTAGTTGAAAGGGGGGCGTGGCCGGCGGCGGATCGAGACGGACGTGTCTGAGCGGAGCTCCGATCCCGTTTACTTATACAGCGGCTTTTATGGTGCATTTGGATCGGGCTACTTGCCTCTCACTGACTTTTCGACCGTCGGCCATCAGGTAGAGACACCCCGGAGCCTGTCTGGTCCCCCCCTCCGGACTCGCGCTGAGTGATCGAGCCGCTGCACTGCTCTCTCCCCAGCCGGCGGCCATTTTGGGAGCCGAGTGTTGGCGCACTTATCGGTACCTGTACTGAGGCGCTGATTCCCCAGATGGGGAAGAAGAATAAAGCCAGCGGTGCGGGAGAGGATCTCGGCACCCCTGACATTAGACTTTCACTCGGAGGGGGTTTGGGGCAGAGGCTGCCGCCATGCTCTGTACTAGAGCTGGGGGCTCAACAGATGGTGGAGGCCCCTCCTGTCTCACACGTGGTACCACCGAGCTCGGGGGAAGATGAGCTTCCTGCCACTAAAGCGGACATCCATAGATTGCTGGACGAAGCCACGAGCGCATGGCAAACTGAATTTCAGTCCCTCAGTCCCTAGTTAAGGAGACTCAGGCCCAGGTGGACGACATCCGGACCCGCACGCAAGCAGTAGAGGATACACAGGCCGCAACCTCCACTTCGATAAGCGCATTACAGGCTCCGGTTAGAACTCTCCACTCGGTTGTGGCGGCGCTGGACTCGAGACACAGGCGGCGGAATGTGAAGCTGCGTGGAGTACCAGAAACGGTCCAAGATTCAGAGCTACTACGGTATGTCACGAGATTCCTGGAGTCTGTTCTCGGCACATCTGAACAACTACAGGGCGCAATTTCTATGGCCCTCCGGGTTCGGAAGGCTGCAACGGCCCCAGCGAAAGCACCACGCGACATTATCATAGCCCTACGAGAAATTACCCTACACTCTTCCTTGTTCCGGGCGGTGCGGAATGTACCTACAGTCCCCTTTTGAAGGAGCTAACATCGCAATCTACCGAGACATTCCTTTTCTGGTGCTGGCTGCCCGACAGTTTATACCGGCTGCGGCCCTCCTTCGCGCTCAGGGCATTGGTTATAGATGGGGACCATCCGTCTCCCATATCTCTTCCCCTGATGGACGTGCTTTGGTGGCCACCTCGTTGGCTGAAGCTGAGGGACACCTTCAAGCATTGGGACTGCTCCCGGTTCCTTCGGGTCAGCTTGCAGTGGACCACCCGGATGGCTCCCCTTTATCCCCGAGCGAACTGGACTGAGTTGAGGTTTCTACACTGCCACAAACCGACATGCTGCCCCTGCCTTAACCCCTGAGAGGTGTTTTTATCCCCCCCCCTGCGATGCCTCTTCTTGATATTTTTGCTGTTCCGTTCTGACGCTTGTTGTCATTGTATGGGACATTTGTATCACTCTAAATGTGACTGTTCATTCCCCCCCACCCCATTTGCATCTCTTTCCTAGTTGGTGCTCGACCTCTTGAAACTGGTGGACCCACTCACCCTCCCACGTCGTCCCCTTTTTTTTTTTTTTTGGGGTGTCTCAGGGCATGCCACCATGGCTTTGCCGGTCATGATTGGCCCTCGAACCCCTAGGCTACATGACCTTTTCACTCCATGGCCTCCTCAGGGACTGCGCCAGGAGCGTCACGGCAAGGGCCGCTATGTTTTTTTCCCCTCCTCCACTTCCCCCCTTTTTTTTATCCCCCCCTCTCTCTTTCCCCTGTTTGCCCTCCTCACCTGGGCCATCATCTTTTACGACGTGAATACCTTGCACCTTCCTTTTTCGATTTTTCCCATTGTTTATCTTTTCTGCATAATTTGAGACAAGCCCTGCGAGGCCGCTCGTGTTGATTGACTTGTGATATTCTCAGTATCAATAAAATTTAAAATTTTGTTATAAAAAAAAAAGTAGTTGGAAAGACTCAAAGGTTAGAATTTGAAACTTGGATCCCTGTGTAGAGGTTAATCTGGATATCCACAATAATTAGCAAGTCCATCATTTTGCTTTTTTCTCTCCTTACACTACACTAAGAATACTCACATAAGCATTTATCTGATTTTTGCCTTGAGCAGTATAAGCAAATCTACTGGCTGCAAATAAAGCAAACTGCAACAACCACTTGTCTCCTATTAATCAAGTCATTGGTAGAATGAATATACACTTGGACGTTTCCTTTGTGCCATAACAGGTACCTGGATCCAATCTATAAACCGTTACATAATTAATGTTAATATATGTAGTCAGTGAAGAACCAAGTTGTATTTTTGGGAAGGGAGCTGGTGATGTGTGATGGATAAATGAGATTGGCATTAACGCACATGTACCTATAGTCAGCTAATTAAACCCTTGGATAAACCTTATTTAATAATGGAGCTTGGATCATGACGTCAGTACCTGTGTAGTAGCAGAACAGGGTGTTTATTTCACTCCCCGTGTTGCATCATCACCCTATTTTTTGTCACTCTGCCAGCATGGGTTACATATCTGCCAAGGCGTTGCTAGACATATTTATATTAGAAACCTAGAAGCCAATAATAAACCCTCAAAGAGCCAGATACACATTTAGTATATAGGTTGCCACAGAACAATCCAAATATTTAGGAGCCTGGCGTAAAGTCCTGTGATCTCATAATTGCCTAGCATTTGACCTGTTAAGCCAGGGATGTCCAAGCTCCGGTCCCGCCAGATGTCAGTGAACTACAACTCCCATGCATCTCCATCTACTGCAGTCAGATTTCTGGGAGTTGTAGTTCAGGAACATCGGGGGGGGGGGGGTCAGAGTTTGGACATCCCTTTTGTTAAGCCAAGGTATAAATGTAAAGTATATTTAAGTTTGTCGATGTGTGCTGTTATATGAAGAGTCTTATTTGGTGGCAGGCTTTTCTGATCTGAAAGGTAGTTTTAAAAATGTATATATGAATAATTCAGACCCTATTGGTGACATGGAAGGGATTTGTATATTTTCAGGCTTAATTCCCAAGTATTACAGATCTATAATCATTCAGGCTGTTTGTTTTTAGTGTTCTCCCTGAAACAATGGTTGTGGAACACGGCTGCAGTCACTGGTCACTGAGCTCTGGTTTATAGACCTCTTGATTTAAAAGGTCGTCAGATTCCCACTTGCAGAAGCAGACATATTTTCAGTCGCGTCCGTCTCAGAGTTTAGTGTGCAGCCGCATCAGTGTCTGAAAGTGGACAGCAACGTCACTTCTGGTTAACTTCAAAATAGGATTCTTTAAAAATACCAATCATGGAATGTCTTGGAGACATAATTTGTGAATATTTCATGTGCAAAAAAATAGTAATCCTTAAGGCCCCATTCACAATGAGCGACATGAAAATCGTGCGTTTTTCAGCGCGATTTTCATGTATGCGACTTTGAGAGATAATATCGCGCAATATCGCCATTATGCGTGATATTGGGTGACACCATTGATGTGCTGGTGGCAAATCGCGGAAAAAAGAGTCATGTACGAGCGACAAACTACAGCGACGAGCGACAGGCGACATTGAGCTGTGAGATGTGAACCTCTCCATTGAAATGCATTGGAGAGGCTACATAGAGCGATATAGCGCGGAAATATGTACAAAATCGCAGCAAAAACTGCAAGATAAATCGCTTGGTGTGAATGGGGCCTAACCGTTTTCTAGGAGTGAAGGAAAGCTCAATCTGTGGAGCAGACGGAGCACGTTTCCTTTTCTAACAATAGATTTATTTACTTTCTCTTGGTTTATGTGTTTACAGGGCATGGTTTAATTGGCTGTTACAGTCTCAAACATTCTTTTGATGTGTGTGTTAAACTGAATAGTAACACTTGTACAAAGAGAAAAAGTCAACGTTTATAGGCGCACTCAGAGCAGGGATGGCGAAGTGGTTCCCGTCAGAAACACAATCTTAAAATCAGCATAAAATTATGATTCCCGATGCTGATTTTAACACAGGTCTATTCAAAGAAAAGCGAAAACCAGGAGAGCTGGCAGGAGAAGCGAGCAATCGAGACCAAATGGCTGATTTGGAAAGTGAGATAAATGGGAGAATTTTTCTGGTTTGGCTATTTTGACCTAGAATTTTCACTTCTCCAGTCATTCTCCTGAGTTTCACCTTTCTCTGAATAACCCTTTTGGTATTTCAAATGGTTCCAGTCAGAAACACTGTTTCTCATTGAAGGGGACCGTAGGTTGTGCCCATTTATTACAGCCAACGGACTACAGACAAGACCCGGATATAGACTCTGGAGTATGTAAGTATGTCTATTTATGGATATTTTGGCTATGCCATAAGAATTTGGAGTCTACCTTTTATTTCTTCCGGAGGGTTACGGAGAGCCTGATTTTGGGAGCGTGGTGGTTGTTCGGGTGGACCTAAAAGCACCCTAAAGCACTTTAGAAATGCTTGTAGTTACAGTTACAAGCATTTCTAAAGCACCAGCGAGTTCTGTAGCGCTGTACAATAGAGACGGAATAACAAATATACATACACTTTACACACTCACAGAACAGTAGGAGGACCCTGCATGAGAGCTTTCAATCTTATAGAGCATATAGCTGCCTAAAGTGTGAGTGCCTAAAGTCCACTATCTGGATAACCGTATACATATTTATGTGTTGTATTATTACACTGTTATATTTTCTATGTTTTCGAGGTGCATTTTATAAAGGACACGTCAGGAGGAATGATCTTGTGGACATATAGTTCTTTGAAGTGAGCTATTTTCCCATTGGTACACATCTCAGGTGCGCTTCACGATTGGTTTTCTGTTTTTGTATATATTTGTGGATGGTTTGGGGCAGTTCCACCTATTTGGGGTATAACGACTGTGGATATAGACACGTATCTCTAGGCTCACGGAGGTATTTGATTAGAGAATTTAGCAATGTGTAAAGATGGTGCCAGCATCTCCAGTCTATTCTGTTTGGGTGAATGTGGATTACAGTGTAACATTGTCAGTTATGAAGAATACTTAATGTGGATAAATCCAAATTTAAGTCTTTTTAGTTCTTGCATCCAAAAAGGAGTTACATGTACCCTTTTTGCAGAAGTTCTGTTTTTATTTTTCCATGGTAGTTTAAAGTGCACTTCTACCAGCCCTTGATAGCCCCATGTGGGTATATATGTTGCTTTAGTCAGCCTGTTTCAACTGGCTCTACTACAGGCGCTGCCATGCTTGTGCTCTGTGCTCTGTGCTGGAGCTGTAAGACCATTGTTTAGAGCTGTGCTATTGACCCTTAGAGGTGATATGGGTGCGCTGACTTTTGAGTCAACTTCTTGGTCTGTGAGTTGCACAGAGTGATGGGAGGGCTGTCCCGTAGGATGGCTTTCCTGCTCACAGCTGTCACTCATCCTTGCGGCATGCCACTGGAAGTAAGTGACAATGAAACTTTTGACAGGGAATAACATTTTTACTATATCTTGGCAAAAAAGCACATATATAAGGAGTGATTTCCTGTCTGAGCCCAACTTAAGTTGGGTGTGACAAGTGCACTTTATACTCTTAAATAATAAATTTTTGTAAAACAAACACTACCAGGATTCACAAAGATGTTTAAAATCAATCTAGCAGCCCACCGTTTACTCTCATCAGTATCGGTGTATTGCCCTTTTGGCCATATCTCTACACAATATGTTACCAGGGGCAACTGCGTACACGAATGCGTGTATGTGTATGTATATATATATATATATTACATTAAAAAAATAATGACAATGCTATCTCTTTTAGGAATCTCTGCACCTATAGATGCCCAAAATTGCTCCCAGATTTTTAACACTATGTCAAGTCCTGATCTCTTAAGTACAGTACTTTAAAGAAAACATCTTAAAAATTAAAGTTCACTTGGCTCGGTCTGTTTTCCTATATAAAAATATTTACATACTCAGGATTTTTCTGGCTATTTTGGTAATGTGTAAATGTATGCATGCAATTCTTACTGTTCCGACCCGTCCCTCTGCCTAGCGGTACGTTTTTTTTCGGTTTTAAAAGCTGGTTATTGAAAAAGTATCAGTAAGGCTAGTGTCTTTATGGTCTACTAAGTGCGTCCGTTGTGACCCCCCCCCCCCAGCCAGTGTCCGTAGTAGCGTTTCTATGGATCAACTGGGAGGATTATACAATGTAACGTGCAGTCGTTAAAACGGACGTGGCTTTTATCTCGACTTTGAACCTTTATGACGGACCTCAGATGAGCCTCCATAGGAGGCGTGCGTTTTCTAGAGCTGTGCACACAGGGAGGTGGCAACTACCACTCAATGTTTTTCAACCCAGGACATACTTGAAAACGAGAGAAATCTCAATGTATCCTTCCTGGTAAAATCCTTTATAAATAAAATAAATAACTTGGGCTGCAACTTATGATTTATTTTCATAATCGATTTAATCGAAAAAAATAATCAGCCAACTAATCAATTCATCGATTTTAAAAAAAGTAAACTTATTTTTTTTACATAATGTTCCTATTTAAAAAAAAACAAACTTCTGCTTCCCCCTTTTTTCATAAACTATTTGAGTAGTGCGCATAACTTACGTATGTACATACGCAAATTGCATACTTTTCACACACAAGTGGTCACAGCAATGGATTGATGCTATGTGCGGGGCTTAAGTCGATGTCTGCTTTCTCCCCAAACGAACGCTGCTATGAGAGCTCAGATAGACATGATGAAGTCAGTATGAAAGTGGGGTGAGAAGGGGGCACTCCACACAGCCTGACCACTTTAATAAGCTAAAGTGGTCAGGGTGCATAGAGTGTCCCTTTAAAATAATTTCAACAAACTAAGCTGGAGGCGGTCTGTAGGTGGAAGGTAGTGAGTTTGGTCAAGAGACCTGGCCCGAGTATAAGCGGGAATGGGTTTTGGCAAAAGACTGGACCCGAGTGTGGGACAGAGTTTGTGAGCAGGAACCGGACCAAAGAGAGGGAATGGAAACTCCAGACCAAAGAGGGGGAGGCAGGGAGGGTGGGGTAGTGGCACAGGACTGCAGCTTCAAGTAAGGATAAAACATCATATGCCCATACCCAGTGACCGTATACCAGGGATTATTATAGCGCTGCTACAGTTGTTAACGGAATAAAACCAAACTGACCTAAACCTAGAACTAAATCCGAGTAAAGCAGCAGCACGTCTTCAGCAATCAACTCCAGAGTCTGAGGTTATAACATTTAACTCAGTCTGACTGTGTGCTCTGTACACAAATTGATCAATCGACACCGATTAATCGATTATCGATTAATCAAGTAGTTGTTTCAGCCCTAGTGGCAACACAGACGTCCAAGTGGAGAGAGAAAGTCTGTTCTCACAGAGGTTCTGTCCACACTACTGAATGTCTGTGCCCGCAGGCTCATGCAAAATGTAATCGTTTGTTAGTGGGTTGTAGCCATATTATTTTGAGAAGTTTTTGTTTACGATTCCGCCTTTTACTCTATCATTTTTTCATCTTTGCCCCCCTCTAATTTTTCTCACAAGCATTAGTTACTTTTTGCGACACCACTAATAATCACTCAATTCCTGACCTGTCACAGTTTTGAAGATAATCTTGTTTGTTTCTCGCAAAAACACTGCAGTAAACTTGGAAAACCGAAGTACATCTTTAAATCATATAAAATGATGTGGGCCTTTCGAGCAATGGATTAGCTATCTGGAAGTATAACAGATAATTCTCTAATGTAAGCTCAACCGAGCAGGGCCCTTCACACCTCTTGTGTCTGGTTCCTAAATTTGTTAAATTCCACGGTCTTCATTCTAAAGGGCTGGAGAAACTAATGCTTTTGAGCCTTTGAGATATGCAGACCTCAGCATTGGAGCATATATGTGTGTGTGTGTATGTGTATATATATATATAACTAGAAAAATTAGAATATCGTGCGAAAGTAAATTTATTTCAGTAATGCAACTTAAAAGGTGAAACTAATATATGAGACTCATTACATGCAAAGCAAGCTAGTTCAAGCCGTGATTTGTCATAATTGTGATGATTATGGCTTACAGCTCATGAAAACCCCAAATCCACAATCTCAGAAAATTAGAATATTGAGAAAAGGTACAATATTTTAGGCTCAAAGTGTCCCACTCTAATCAGCTAATTAAGCCATAACACCTGCAAAGGGTTCCTGAGCCTTTAAATGGTCTCTCAGTCTGGTTCAGTAGGAATCCCAATCATGAGAAAGACTGCTGACCTGACAGTTGTGCAGCAAACCATCATTGACACCCTCCATAAGGAGGGAAAGCCTCAAAAGGTAATTGCAAAAGAAGTTGGATGTTCCCAAAGTGCTGTATCAAAGCACATTAATAGAAAGTTATGTGGAAGGGAAAAGTGTGAAAGAAAAAGGTGCACAAGCAGCAGGGATGACCACAGACTGGAGAGGATTGTCAGGAAAAGCCATTCAAAAGTGTTGGACTTTCACAAGGAGTGGACTGAGACTGGAGTCAGTGCATCAAGAGCCACCACACACTGACGGATCCTGGACATGGGCTTCAAATGTCATATTCCTCTTGTCAAGCGACTCCTGAACAACAAACAGCGTCAGAAGCGTCTTACCTGGGCTACAGAAAAAAAGACCTGGTCTGTTGCTTAGTGGTCCAAAGTCCTCTTTTCTGATGAGAGCAACTTTTGCATCTCATTTGAAAACCAAGGACCCAGAGTATGGAGGAAGAATGGAGAGGCACACACTGCAAGATGCTTGAAGTCCAGTGTGAAGTTTCCACAGTCTGTGTTGATTTGAGGAGCCGTGTCATCTGCTGGTGTTGGTCCACTGTGCTTCATTAAGTACATGGTCAACGCAGCAGTCTACCAGGAGATTTTGGAGCACTTCATGCTTCCTTCCGCAGACGAGCTTTATGGGGATGCTGACTTCATTTTCCAGCAGGACTTGCCCACACTGCCAAAAGCACCAAAACCTGGTTCAATGACCATGGGATAACTGTGCTTGATTGGCCAGCAAACACGCCTGACCTGAACCCCATAGAGAATCTATGGATCATTGCCAAGAGAAAGATGAGACATGAGACCGAACAATGCAGAAGAGCTGAAGGCTGCCATTGAAGCATCCTGGTCTTCCATAACACCTCAGCAGTGCCACAGGCTGATAGCTTCCATGCCACGCCGCATTGAGGCAGTAATTGCTGCAAAAGGGGCCCAAACCAAGTACTGAGTACATATGCATGCTTATACTTTTCAGAGGTCCGATATTGTTCTATGTCCAATTCTTGTTTTATTGATTGCATGTAATATTCTAATTTTCTGAGATTGTGGATCTGGGGTTTTCTTGAGCTGTAAACCATAATCCTCACAATTATGACAAATCACGGCTTGAACTATCTCCTATATTAGTTTCACCTTTTAAGTTGCATTACTGAAATTAATGAACTTTTGCACGATATTCTAAATTTTTCCGTTTCACCTGGGTATATATAGCATCATTTTTAATGGAGGGAAAAACAAAATTCATAACGGTGAAGAAAATTTCAACATTAAAATTGGCTTTGATCATGTTTTTACTAGTTTCACTTCCATGTAATATAGTCATTCATAAACACATGTTGTGATTGTGAATGAATTTCTACATATGCAATTTTTTTTATGGAAGTAAAGAAAACTTTTTTTCTTTTAGGCTGGGGCCAGATGAGCGTTTTGCAGAGCGGAGGGAACGTCCGTGAGAGTGGACGTTCCTTACACTCTGACGCCCGTCTGGCCACCTCGGTGAGCACAGTGCGCTCAGCACTGCAAGCCTCGATCCTCCTATGGAGGATCGCACTTTGCAGCCCGTCAAACGCGCGACTTAGTACTTGAAGGCATCCAGGACGTCTGCAGCAAAAGGGGAGGCAAAGGGTGTAAGGCGGCTGCTCAGAGTCCTCCAGTTGAGCTGTCGTGAGATTTTAGATGTTGTAAGATCTGCAACCTGTCGCAACCTCTATGATCTCGCAAGAGCGCGGCTGGAGGACCCTGCATGCGACTGCCTTACACCCTTTGCCGGCGGCCACTCGCTGGAATGCGGCACCAGCCGAAGGGGCCTGGCGGAATGCTGATAGTGCATTCTGCTAACCCCCACATACCACCCAGCAAGCCAGCCCAGTGCTGGCTTCCGGTATAGATATTATAGGGGGTGCATGGATCCAAACCCTGGCGCCAGGACAACATTTCTAGTCACCATGGTGACCTGCATACGGGTTTTGTCGAGCCCTGGGTTAAATATATACAGTCCCATGTGGACCTAGAGACCAGTGGAAAATTACACTCTGGTGCCCCCTGCCCCAGCCTCAAGTGAACCAGACATGAAACAAGAGGGTGTCGTGTAATCACATCCTGATACCAAAAGCTGTCACATACTAAAAACATTCTAGAAGGGGGGGAGTTGGGTTTGGCTACAGTGAACACAATGTAATTATATAAACCATAGTAAGAGTAACCAGATAATGGGGTAGTGTTTGCCCGACAAGGCAGATCAACAAAAGACCACTCAAACATACAACAGATAACACATTCCTGAGAGGGTTTGCTGGAAAAGGCTATGATAACCCACACTGTTAACCCATCAGCAGATAGCAGCAGGTACACATAGGCCATAGCAATAGACAGACAATAACATTATTCCTACATAAGCAAACCATTCAAGCAAACTAAAACCTCTAATTGTGTTTTGTTGCACATGGAATTGTATAGAAACAAACGTAGATGACATCACTTTTCTTGCTATATATTATTCCTACATAACACGGATTAAACAAACCACCTGCACCCTACAGGTACCGGGTGACTTCAACATAAGGTAGGGCAGGAAAATAATATCGAACATGAGACCTGCACCCTAGGCCCATTTACCCCAAGTTCAAAGTCAGCGCATCTTGGCCAAGTTTGCATGTGGCACTCGTTAGAAGGTACAAAACGCGGTAAACTGCAGGGGCCTGTCCGAACGCCGATAGAGCATTCGGACAGTGCCCCATGTCTGGTCTGAGGTCTGAAACATGCCTGTGTGTGTATATACACACACACGGCTGCCCTCAGTGTTGGATATATATATATATATATATATATCAGTCCTGTGTGTGTATTTACATACATACACATTGCAGCCCTGTGTGTATTTACATACATACACATTGCAGCCCTGTGTGTATACATACACATTGCAGCCCTGTGTGTGTACATACACATTGCAGCCCTGTGTGTGTACATACACATTGCAGCCCTGTGTGTGTACATACACATTGCAGCCCTGTGTGTGTACATACACATTTCAGCCCTGTGTGTGTACATACACATTGCAGCCCTGTGTGTGTACATACACATTGCAGCCTGTGTGTGTACATACACATTGCACATTGCCCTGTGTGTGTACATACACATTGCAGCCCTGTGTGTGTACATACACATTGCAGCCCTGTGTGTGTACACATACACATTGCAGCCCTGTGTGTGTACATACACATTGCAGCCCTGTGTGTGTACATACACATTGCAGCCCTGTGTGTGTACATACACATTGCAGCCCTGTGTGTGTACATACACATTGCAGCCCTGTGTGTGTACATACACATTGCAGCCCTGTGTGTGTACATACACATTGCAGCCCTGTGTGTGTACATACACATTGCAGCCCTGTGTGTGTACATACACATTGCAGCCCTGTGTGTGTACATACACATTGCAGCCCTGTGTGTGTACATACACATTGCAGCCCTGTGTGTGTACATACACATTGCAGCCCTGTGTGTGTACATACACATTGCAGCCCTGTGTGTGTACATACACATTGCAGCCCTGTGTGTGTACATACACATTGCAGCCCTGTGTGTGTACATACACATTGCAGCCCTGTGTGTGTACATACACATTGCAGCCCTGTGTGTGTACATACACATTGCAGCCCTGTGTGTGTACATACACATTGCAGCCCTGTGTGTGTACACACACCTTGCAGCCCTGTGTGTATACACACACCTTGCAGCCCTGTGTGTATACACACACCTTGCAGCCCTGTGTGTATACACACACATTGCAGCCCTGTGTGTATACACACACATTGCAGCCCTGTGTGTATACACACACATTGCAGCCCTGTGTGTATACACACACATTGCAGCCCTGTGTGTATACACACACATTGCAGCCCTGTGTGTATACACACACATTGCAGCCCTGTGTGTATACACACACATTGCAGCCCTGTGTGTATACACACACATTGCAGCCCTGTGTGTATACACACACATTGCAGCCCTGTGTGTATACACACACATTGCAGCCCTGTGTGTATACACACACATTGCAGCCCTGTGTGTATACACACACATTGCAGCCCTGTGTGTATACACACACATTGCAGCCCTCAGTGTGTATACACACACATTGCAGCCCTGTGTGTATACACACACATTGCAGCCCTGTGTGTATACACACACATTGCAGCCCTCAGTGTGTATACACACACATTGCAGCCCTCAGTGTGTATACACACACATTGCAGCCCTCAGTGTGTATACACACACATTGCAGCCCTCAGTGTGTATACACACACATTGCAGCCCTCAGTGTGTATACACACACATTGCAGCCCTCAGTGTGTATACACACACATTGCAGCCCTCAGTGTGTATAATTATACAATGTATACACACACGCACGGTTGCAGTCTGTGTATACATACTGAGTTTTGAAGTGTGTATGTACGTATGTATACACACACACACACACACACACACACACACACACACACACACACACACACACACACACACACACACACACACACACACACACTTCAGAACTGTTTATATACAAACACATTGCAGCTCTGTGTGTGTGTGTGTGTGTGTGTATACACACACACCTGCAATGTTTGTATGTATATATATATATATACAGAATTCTGAAGTGTGTGTGTGTATATATATTTACACACACTTCAAAACTCAGTATGTATACACACACACTGCAACCCTCAGTGTGTATGTATGCATTTATATACATATATATGTATACACACACTGCAGCCCTGCGTGTGTATTTACATACATACACATTGCAGCCATGTGTGTGTATACATACAATGTGTATGTAAATACACACACACGGCTGCAATGTGTGTGTGTATATATATATATGCGTGTGTGTATATGTATGTATACACACACACACGACAAAATAGTGTTTAAATAAAGGTCTTTATTCATCACATGTATCTGACGCTGCCTCTCTAGGCTGTTATGAATAAAGACCTTTATTTAAACACTATTTTGTTGAAATTATCAGGACAAGTAGATCGTCCTGAGGGACAAGTAGATTGGACTACTACTTAGTCCGTTGGACAAGTAGATTTTTTTTTTTTAAATTTCCACACCCCTGGTCTGTATATTATATTTACTTAAATATGGAGGGAAACCTTGTATTACACTTACAGGAATAATCTTAGTGCATTATGTATGTATTAATACTTCCAGCAACAGTACTCTATTATTGACCCTTTTCCCTCTTTTCTGGAGCAATTTACTATAAATAGGATGGATGACAGTGTACCATTGTAATTGCTTAATTAAATCATTTTTAGCCACTGCTTAAATTTCAATCAAGCCGTGAGTGTAGCAGTTAATGATGATCATACAGATCAATGTGATGTTTCCTCAGCTTGCTAACCCAACTAGACCGTATGATCATGACTTTAAGTATAAATAACCCATGTTATTTAATATGCACGCTAAGCCCAACCACTTCTTCTTTCAACTTGGGGCTAATTCTTCCTTCTAGGCAGCAAATGATATCATTAGATGGAGAGATTAATAGTGGCTTGGGGAGCACACAAATAGAACGACATGTAAAAGAGGTGTAAGCAAAAGTATGACAGAAGTTGCTAGAGAAAAAATGTATATTAAGCCGGATGCTCTAGTGTTAAACCACCCCCCCATCCTGTTTTATGATGGAGGGGTTAAGCATTAACCACTGTGCAGCCACCTCCCCTTACAATGTTATCCTTATGGTGTGATTTAAATCTCCCCTTCTTTCCAGCATCAGGCTTCCTCTGCGCTGGCTGTACATCACATACTGCTGTCATCCTATCAAGCCACAGATGCCATGTGACTGGCAAACGTCTGTCTGGATGCTTGAGCAAGCATTCAGCCGATCCAATGGCCAAAGCGTATGGACAGTCATTGGCGGGACAAGAGTCCTGACCCTCAGGAAGCTGAGATTTACGCTGGCTAATCTCTTGAAATCATAGGTCTGAATTAACCTGCCAAGATCCCTCTCCCCTGCCCAGAGGGTGAAGAAGTTTGAGGGCACTCAAAACTGCTGAAAACACCAGCCAAAACCTGGACCTAGAGGCTGGCCGATCCTGAAGCCTCCCGGCCGAGCCCGGTGTGCGGTTCGAGAGTTCGAATCTGGCCGAGCGCGGTTCGAGAGTTCGAATCTGGCCGAGCGCGGTTCGAGAGTTCGAATCTGGCCGAGCGCGGTTCGAGAGTTCGAATCTGGCCGAGCGCGGTTCGAGAGTTCGAATCTGGCCGAGCGCGGTTCGAGAGTTCGAATCTGGCCGAGCGCGGTTCGAGAGTTCGAATCTGGCCGAGCGCGGTTCGAGAGTTCGAATCTGGCCGAGCGCGGTTCGAGAGTTCGAATCTGGCCGAGCGCGGTTCGAGAGTTCGAATCTGGCCGAGCGCGGTTCGAGAGTTCGAATCTGGCCGAGCGCGGTTCGAGAGTTCGAATCTGGCCGAGCGCGGTTCGAGAGTTCGAATGTGGCCGAGCGCGGTTCGAGAGTTCGAATGTGGCCGAGCGCGGTTCGAGAGTTCGAATGTGGCCGAGCGCGGTTCGAGAGTTCGAATGTGGCCGAGCGCGGTTCGAGAGTTCGAATCTGGCCGAGCGCGGTTCGAGAGTTCGAATCTGGCCGAGCGCGGTTCGAGAGTTCGAATCTGGCCGAGCGCGGTTCGAGAGTTCGAATCTGGCCGAGCGCGGTTCGAGAGTTCGAATCTGGCCGAGCGCGGTTCGAGAGTTCGAATCTGGCCGAGCGCGGTTCGAGAGTTCGAATCTGGCCGAGCGCGGTTCGAGAGTTCGAATCTGGCCGAGCGCGGTTCGAGAGTTCGAATCTGGCCGAGCGCGGTTCGAGAGTTCGAATCTGGCCGAGCGCGGTTCGAGAGTTCGAATCTGGCCGAGCGCGGTTCGAGAGTTCGAATCTGGCCGAGCGCGGTTCGAGAGTTCGAATGTGGCCGAGCGCGGTTCGAGAGTTCGAATGTGGCCGAGCGCGGTTCGAGAGTTCGAATGTGGCCGAGCGCGGTTCGAGAGTTCGAATGTGGCCGAGCGCGGTTCGAGAGTTCGAATGTGGCGAGCGCGGTTCGAGAGTTCGAATGTGGCCGAGCGCGGTTCGAGAGTTCGAATGTGGCCGAGCGCGGTTCGAGAGTTCGAATGTGGCCGAGCGCGGTTCGAGAGTTCGAATGTGGCCGAGCGCGGTTCGAGAGTTCGAATGTGGCCGAGCGCGGTTCGAGAGTTCGAATGTGGCCGAGCGCGGTTCGAGAGTTCGAATGTGGCCGAGCGCGGTTCGAGAGTTCGAATGTGGCCGAGCGCGGTTCGAGAGTTCGAATGTGGCCGAGCGCGGTTCGAGAGTTCGAATGTGGCCGAGCGCGGTTCGAGAGTTCGAATGTGGCCGAGCGCGGTTCGAGAGTTCGAATGTGGCCGAGCGCGGTTCGAGAGTTCGAATGTGGCCGAGCGCGGTTCGAGAGTTCGAATGTGGCCGAGCGCGGTTCGAATGTGGCCGAGCGCGGTTCGAATGTGGCCGAGCGCGGTTCGAATGTGGCCGAGCGCGGTTCGAATGTGGCCGAGCGCGGTTCGAATGTGGCCGAGCGCGGTTCGAATGTGGCCGAGCGCGGTTCGAATGTGGCCGAGCGCGGTTCGAATGTGGCCGAGCGCGGTTCGAATGTTCGAATGTGGCCGAGCCCGGTGCGAGAGTTCGAATCTGGCCGAGCCCGGTGCGAGAGTTCGAATCTGGCCGAGCCCGGTGCGAGAGTTCGAATCTGGCCGAGCCCGGTGCGCATCTGGCCGAGCCCGATTGCGGACGCTGGACCTGGCTGGGGCTCGGTTCGGGCACCAACACCTGGCTGTTTTGTAATAATTTTTTTTAAGACATTTTGTTCATTTGTAAAATACTTTTTAATTTTGTAATGCATCTAATTATTTTTAAGGCTAGGGTCAGACGAACGCATTTTTATGTTGTCTGTGAAAAAGTGCGTTCGAACGAATGGACGCATTTTTTCACAGAATACGTGATAGCGGTCATACTATGCGCATTTTCGTCCGTGATTTTGTACGGATCATCAATAAAACTCTTTTTGTGTCTGGACGTTATGTTGGCCGGACATTAGCAGCGTCTGACGTCTCCTAATCACACACACACGCCGCTAGCAGACGCAGCGCACTCTGTACGTCAGTACCTGCGGTTTCACGTTCTCGAAAAAATGCGTTCATTTTCCACTTGCGTTGCGCAGCCAGACTTTTGTGCGACCGTACTTCGTATATTGGCCGTCATTGCCCGGCATCTGCTGCTAGCACGGCCGTGATTAAGTGCGGCTGCACGCGCGTTCGCACTGCCTCAGTCTGACCCTAGCCTTAATGGGCCCTGTCATGGAACTGACGTAGCGCTCCATGCTTCAAACCCCAAAAGACTTTATGTTCATTTATATTGTGTGATTTTTAAATATATTTTACATAGTTTGGGTTAGTTTGGTGTGGGTTGCCTAGCTTTAGTTTTAAATGTACTTATATTTCTTTAGGTCAAAATGTGTTGTTTTTTTTTAAAGATACTACCTGCAGCGAGTTCAAATGCTTTCTTTCGTATAGATTGTAAAATAGGTTTGAGTAATTTGTGATTAGGCAAAAGGGTTTTCTCTTCGTTCATCTGCTATCTCTTTACATGTTTCAGAGGTTGAGAGTCACCATTGTCTCAGCCAAAACCTAACTGATTTCCTTTACAATAGATGTAAATGTAAATGTAAATGATGTGTGATATGAAGAAAGAGGAATGTTTATTGTAAAAATCTGACATAATGTAATTAGCATTTTAGTAGGTCAATGTGGGTCATTTATGCAAATTATGGCTGTTGGATCTCAGCATAAATTGTGGCGTTTTTGTTCATTAAAGAGCTCAGACAGAGAATACTGTTGGAACATACAGCCGCGTCTGGTGTCTCCTTCAGCTACGCTACACTACACACTTAACCTCAGAAGGCACAGAGCGGCCTTCTGGAAATTCCTAACGGCTCCAGGGCAGAGAAACAGAAGCAGGAGGGGTAACAAAGTACCTGCTATGTCCCTACATTGTATTCACATCTTGAGTGTTATTCTAGCGGGGCTCGTTTGTTTTATACTTTTATCTGCAGTCTGCACTATGGATGTGTAATTTAGGCTAGGGTCAGATGAACACATTTTTCACGTCCGTGAAAAAGTGCGTTCGACCGATTGGATGTATTTTTTCATTGAATACGCGATAGCGGTCATACGATGCGCATTTCCGACAGTGATTTTGTACGGATCATCAATAAAACCCTTTTTGCGTCTGGACGTTATGTTGGCCGGACATTAGCAGCGTCTGACGTCTCCTAATCACGCACACATGCCGCTAGCGGACGCAGCGCACTCTGTACATCAGTACTAGCGGTATCACGTTCTCGAAAAAATGCGTTTGTTTGCCGCTTTCGTGCGGCTGTGCTTCGTATATTGGCTGTCATTTGCTGCTACTACAGCTGTGATAAAGTGCGGCTGCACGCGCGTTCGCACTGCGTTCGTCTGACCCCAGCCTTATTTTACAGATACTGCTCCTACTTTTTATGTTTATCCTGTCAGCACTGAGGGGACCGTGCTTTGCGTTGCAGTACGCAGATACGTGTTTACGTTTTTTTCTGCAATTTTGTCATATTACTTGGAATAAATCTGTGGTTATTATTGGCTTGATTTTAATTTCAAACTAAGTCTAATATTAATACAATTATACATAAACAACTTTTTAGAAAAAGTTTAGGGTAAAAAGTAATTTTGGTATCGGGTTTTCGGTCGAGGTCATCTTGTAGTTTCGGTCCCAAATTTTCATTTCGGTGCACCACTATCTAAAAGGTACATGGAATTACAAGTAATCATCATGATTAGGGTTGCACCGATACCGATACTAGTATCGATATCGGTGCCGATACCGGGTACTGCAGGAGTACTTGGTACTCGTGCAGTACCCCCGATATTTTTTTCCGATACCGGAAGCCGGCATTGAGCCGGCTTGCCGGTATCCGAGGGGCTGCGGCGGCTGTCCGAATGCTCTATCGGCATTCGGACAGCCGCCCCTGGAGCTCTGCGATACTTACCTTCCTTCAGCGCCGCCGAGAATGTCTTCACGCGCGCGCGCGCTGGTTGGAAGGACCCCAGCCGCGACCACGTGGGACCATGTGATCGCGGCTGGGGTCCTTCCAACCAGCGCACGCGCGGAAACTTTCCCGGCGTCGCTGAAGGACGGTAAGTATAAACAAAGTGAGCAGCTGCAGGGCCTGTCCGAATGCCGATAGAGCATTCAGACAGGCCCTGCAGCTGCTCTCCGCTCATACTTACCTTCCTTCAGCGACGCCGGGAAAGTTTCCGCGCGTGCGCTGGTTGGAAGGACCCCAGCCGCGATCACATGGTCCCACGTGGTCGCGGCTGGGGTCCTTCCAACCAGCGCGCGCGCGCGAAGACTTTCCCGGCGTCGCTGAAGGAAGGTAAGTATGAGCGGAGCGGAGGGGGGGGGGCATATCCATGAGCAATGGGGCAATATCCATGAGCAATGGGGCAATATCCATGAGCAATGGGGCAATATCCATGAGCAATGGGGCATATCCATGAGCAGGGGGGCATATCCATGAGCAAGGGGGCCATATCCATGAGCAAGGGGGCCATATCCATGAGCAAGGGGGCATATCCATGAGCAAGGGGGCAATATCCATGAGCTGGGGGGCATATCCATGAGCTGGGGGGGCAATTATCCATGAGCTGGGGGGGCATATCCATGAGCTGGGGGGGCAATTATCCATGAGCAGGGGGCATATCTATGAGACCTGGGGGCTTTATAGGAGGTCTGTTCTTATTGGAAAGCGTCACATGGCATAAAATAAAAGTATCGGTAATTGGTATCGGTGAGTACTTGAACAAAAGTATCGGTACTCGTACTCGGTCTTAAAAAAGTGGTATCGGTGCATCCCTAATCATGATCAAGTTAAATTCTGTATATTTCATTGGTTTTCTTGAACCAGTTGCGCCTATGACATGGGTTTAAAGCTAAGCTAGCCAGGCTGAAAGTTACTCTTCACCATAAATGCGTGGGAACAGTATAGTTAAGTGACATTTTTCCTACAGTGTGAAGTTCTGAATTGTATATGTCTTAGTGCTTATCTAAAGCAGGGCTTGAAAAATGTCAAATGCAGGCGCCAAGGAGAAAATCGAGGCACCCAAAACACATTTTTAGGAGATATATGAAATTCCTGTGTAAGTTTGTGGTGAAAAATTAAAAGTCTCAGCCAGAGATAAAATTCTGCAAGCCTATGGCCATATGGCACATGGATTTGTCAAGCCGCCAACTAGTATGTTTTCATGTAGTTGTGTATTTGCTACCCTGTCCCATGCCTGTGCTTCTTGCTAGGAGAGAAAGCACAGCAGCCCGTTTCTGCTTTAGATCCTCAAAGTATAGAGCCCCCGTCGTTTTTCTTAGTACTTGGTGGCTGCATTTAAGGTCTATGTATGTATGGGCCATTTTACAATCCTTTTAAAGGACTCATGGTAAGAAATAAGCCTTCCGACTTATTTCCTCTTGCCACAGCAAAGTAACTCCACATGGACACAGTCTACCTGTAGAATACACCCTCTCATTTAGTACATCATTACTCTCCTGTGTTCTAATGGGCTGGGTTTGCACATACTGTACACTCCTTATGTGATCTATTTTGGTGTCAGATGAGTAAACCTTTTATTGAATGTGTTTATTTCCATTAATCTTTAACATTTTGTCTACGGATCACTAAAGCACACAACAGGCCAACTGTTAAAGCTTTAATTCAAGCATAATATTCCTGACTTTATTCCTTTGCTAAATAGCCTATTGCAGGACCATGTTTGGGGCCACTCCAGTCCTTTCAAAGGGCTTTAGTTTTGAGGTGACTTTGTATAGTAATGGTGATCGCAGTAGCGGACCTATATTGCAACCAGCAATGAGTTCTGGGTAACCAAAGTTATCTTCTCCAACAGATCACCACAAATGTTTTAGAAATGTAACCACTGCAACTCAGATTTTGCTTAAAATTGCTGTACTGGATTATCTCATGTGTCAAAGTCACTGGTGTGAATAAAGATTTCCTATGCCCTGAGTTTTTCATGTGACTCACATTTGCCTTTTTTATTCTAAATTTTATTATTTATTCTTTTTTTGTTACAACACATCATCTACTGTTTATCTACTAAAGAAGATACTATATCCCCTTCTAATTTTACTGCATTTTAGTTGTACTCGAGTGAATTTGTTATGTTTAGTACGTTTTAAGATTTCACAAGATTCTTTGTTACTGAAATGCTGTCCTTTACAATGACTGCCAGCAACGAAATCTGCTTTTGATTACGACTAGCCTAAGATCATTTTAAAGTTAAGTGTTTTAAATTATTTAAATTTTATCCTAAATATTTTTAGAATTAAACTTTTTTCGTTTACAGCTAGCCTATATGATGCTTTAATAACTTAAATCTTTACCTATTTTGTATTGTTTGAGTTACTCTATTTGTTTACTCCTACTGATTAGAATACTCAGTCACTACAGGGCCCTAAAGCATACGTTTTATTCGACTCCGGACTACCCCTGGCTGACGGCAGACTTGATTAGCTTTGAGTGTATATTTAAAAATTCCTCCACATTGTTACCAGGCAGGCCTTTTGCTTTACAGTTATGTTAAGTTTTTATAAAGCGATAACAAGTTCTGTAGCGCTGTACAATGGGTGAGACAGAATAGCAAATGTACATACAAGTTAAACACATAGAACAGTAGGAGACCCGGCTCGAGAGCTTACAATCTAAGAGGAGAGAGGTGACACACAAGGTGAGGGTAAAACTTTCAAGTTTATTAAATCACTTTGAGCCTTTGAATTTGTCCTTTCCTTTTTTCTTTTGGGTTGGAGGGATCCTGGAGGAAATTGAGATAAATGACCCCTAGTTTGGGTTGTACGTTTTTTCCTTATCATTTGCATACATATGATACATCACAGTGCATTAGGAAGTGTGACAGGGCACAGCTGTTGCACAGTGTTTGGTGCTCCGTGGACAGTCTGTCTATGCTGCTTTCACCTCCTATAATGAGCAGGGCACAACCCAGCGTGGGGGATGTGACCAGATCTTCATAGGGACCAGTCCCTCTTCCTGTGCTGAGGTTACAAGCTGCGGTGACAGTGTATATGTCCCCTATGATATGCTGTACACAGGATATGCAGGAAGTGTGCGTATGCAGCGGCGCGGTACGCTGCTGAATTCCTCTCTGGCTGTTACTTGATGTTTAGTAGACTTTTGAACAGGAAAAAAATGTTTTGTACGAATTGAATCGCTGAAAAATTGAGTTGTGGTTCAGTTTGTCCAAATTTAATATCACAGTAAGACAGGTGGGTGGAGGTAATTTTAAGTGTGATCTTTCTTGTAGCAGCCACTGCTTATGATGCTACATAAAACATCATGGATTTGGCATTGTGGGAGAGATCTTGCTCTATGTATTTGCGCATATTTCTTACAGGTCACCTAGAAGGGAGTTTCTGCATTTGATGTGCTGGGTATATTTTCAGAACAATTGATCGCTGGCAGTCATGCATGAAGGGTTCTGATACCGCTCCTGGATAACATGGATTTACTTGCATTTCATCTGTTGTACTCTTATGTGGATCATTACTTTGAAAGTTTCCAACTTGTTTGGGATTGTTTGATCATGGCTGCAAAGTGGCTGACAGTTTATACAAGTAGTTCCTCTTTTAAAACTTGTACTTTGCTTTTGACATTATACTTGCGTATGTTTTACTACGTGGTTTATGTTCGGTACATTATACATAATGATAAACTGAACACTGGATACCCTCCAGCCTTATGTACAGGTGTAAGAAACACGATCATCTATCGTGTTAACATGCTTGATTATGGTTAGAAATTAGGGCTTATGTTACTATTTCTACTTGTTATAGGGTTAGTGTTAAATCTAACATTCTGCTTCATTTTTTTAGGCCACAGATTCTGCTTCCTTTTGGTGCCCGCTCTCGTGTCAAAAGAAGGGGCAGAATCTGTTACAAAAGAAACCTTTTAAAGTAGGTTGAAAGAAGAAAGTTGTTTTCAGTCAAGTGCATCCTCAGTTGGGCAGAATTTAAATTTTGGCGCATTGCTAATATTTTTCCTTTAAAAAGGGCACAATATTGTATTTTGTTTTTCGATGAAGTGATGCTTAATTTGGAAATTAGAACCATAAAATAAAATGTACATTAAATATTTAGGGAATGTCTCCTGAATGCACATTGTCAAAATGACTGCCAAAATTCTTTTTTTTTTTATCCCTGTCAATATGGTGACATTTTTGTCACATTTCTGTAATTGTTCAGTTTAATGTTTCTGAGGAACAAAACAAGGTGTAATTTGTTTAGGTAGCTTAGAGAAAAAGGGCCTAACATTGGTGACTAAATATGACTGTGGACTAAGGGTGTGAAATGGATCAGCACTGAAGGGGTTAAGCAGAATAGCACTTGTCAGCGCCATTTAGTGAATACAACCCTTTGTGTTTTTGGTGTCTGCACACCTTAGTGCATTTCAGCTTACAAATTCATAATGAATTTTACAAAAATGTATTTTTACATCTCAAAATCAGACCTTAAAGGTGTTTGTGTGTACACTTGTTACGAAATCTCCATAGTGTGTTGCTGAATCATGGAGTTAAATCCATTCCAGGATGAGATAATGAGATCCAGAATAACAGGCTCTGCATGAGACAGCCACGTCATCCTGGTAACAGCCGTGACACTGCTCTCCTAAAGCACAGCCTAATACAGTGCTTTATGTTGTAGCAACCCAGCTTTTACACTGCTAGGAAATGCAAGACGTACTCAAAGGCCCAATATTCACTTCTGGCCCATTCCCAGCACTGGGTTTCTATAGCTTTGTGTTGTTCTAGTGGTCGTCCCTCTCATTCCATATGGCGTGATACTACATGTTCATAATACACAGAGCCAGCCTTGGGGTAGGAGGAGTATCCTTAAACTTGCGACTCCAAAACACAAGTTGCATGAAGATGTGCCTTTGTTGGAGGTCACGTTTTCCCAACCCTGTCCTCAAATACCCCTAACTAACAGGCCAGATTTTAAGTAGGGATGCACATATACCATGTTTTTAAGACCGAGTACTGAATCTGATACTATTTTTCAGGTACTCAACGATCACTGATACTTTTTTATGTCATGTGACCCTCTTTACAATAAATAATTGAGGATTTTGCTGAAAGCCTGTCCAATTTATGGAAATATTGAAATGTATGGGCAGACACCCCATTTACCCACTGCACAGGCCCACACATACCAGACACTGGAGCAGCTGGCAGAATGCACTAACAGCATGTGAAGGTTGTAAGGTGGCTCCGCTGGTAGTCTGCAAGATCTTGCGAGAGTGCGGCTGGAGGCCACAGCGGCTGCGTTACAGCCTTCACATGCCGGCGGCTGTTCGCTGGAACACAGCCAGCTTTCGAGCCCTGGCAAAATGCTGTTAGGGCATTCTGCCAGCCAGCACAGCCCCTTGGATACCGCTCTGCCAGCCAGCCCAGTGCTGACTTCTGGTATCGGCCTAAGTATTGGAGGCATTTGCACAAGTACAAATACTTGTGCAAATGCTGGTATCTGCACAGATACTAGTATCCTTATCGGCGCATCCCAATTGTCATACCATAGGCTGCCACTGAATGGCCTGAACTCAGGCCGTCTCCCTGCAGCTTATGACGTGTGTCAACTGCATAGGCAGGCTGGAGGATGGGCCCGGCCAGCGGGGCATACTATACACCACTCCGCCAGTAGGGTTGCACCGATACCGATACTAGTATCGGTATCGGGGCCGATACTGGGTACTGCAGGAGTACTTGGTACTCGTGCAGTACCCCGATATTTTTTCCGATACCGGAAGCCGACATTGAGCCGGCTTCCGGTATCCGAGGGGCTGCGGCGGCTGTCCGAATGCTCTATCGGCATTCGGACAGCCGGCCCCGCACTCTCCGCAATACTTACCTTCCTGGGCGCCGCCGGGGAATGTCTCCGCGCGCCCGCTCGTTGGAAGGACCCCAGCCGCGACCACGTGATCCCGGCTGGGGTCCTTCCAACGTGCGCGCGCGCGCCCGAGACATTCCCCGGCGGCGCCCAGGAAGGTAAGTATTAAACACACTGAGCAGCTGCAGGGCCTGTCTGAATGCTGATAGAGCATTCAGACAGGCCCTGCAGCTGCTCTCCGCGACGATACTTACCTTCCTGGGCGCCGCCGGGGAATGTCTCCGCGCGCGCGCTCGTTGGAAGGACCCCAGCCGGGATCACGTGGTCGCGGCTGGGGTCCTTCCAACGAGCGGGCGCGCGGAGACATTCTCGGCGGCGCCCAGGAAGGTAAGTATAGTCGGGGGGGGGGCGGTCCATGAGCTGGAGGCAATATCCATGATGGGGCATATCCATGAGGGGGCATATCCATGAGCTGGAGGCAATATCCATGATGGGGCATATCCATGTGGGGGCATATCCATGATGGGGCATATCCATGTGGGGGCATATCCATGTGGGGGCATATCCATGAGCTGGAGGCAATATCCATGTGGGGGCATATCCATGTGGGGGCATATCCATGAGCTGGAGGCAATATCCATGATGGGGCATATCCATGAGCTGGAGGCAATATCCATGATGGGGCATATCCATGAGCTGGAGGCAATATCCATGATGGGGCATATCCATGAGCTGGAGGCAATATCCATGTGGGGGCATATCCATGAGCTGGAGGCAATATCCATGTGGGGGCATATCCATGAGCTGGAGGCAATATCCATGATGGGGCATATCCATGTGGGGGCATATCCATGATGGGGCATATCCATGAGCTGGAGGCAATATCCATGAGGGGGCATATCCATGTGGGGGCATATCCATGATGGGGCATATCCATGAGCTGGAGGCAATATCCATGATGGGGCATATCCATGAGCTGGAGGCAATATCCATGAGCTGGAGGCAATATCCATGAGCTGGAGGCAATATCCATGAGCTGGAGGCAATATCCATGAGCTGGAGGCAATATCCATGAGGGGGCATATCCATGTGGGGGCATATGCATGAGCTGGAGGCAATATCCATGTGGGGGCATATCCATGAGCTGGGGGGGCATACTCATGTGTGAGCTGTGGGGGCATAATAACCCATGTGTGTGCTGGGGCATTATCCATGTGCTGGGGCAAATCCATGAGTGAGCTGGGGCAAATCCATGAGCTGGGGCAGTATGAATATATATATATCGGGGGATATACATGTGAGCGGGGGGCATTTTTATATGGTCTGTTCTTATTGGAAAGCGGTCACATGACATTAAATAAAAGTATCGGTACTTGGTATCGGTGAGTACTTTTAAAAAGTATCGGTACTCGTACTCGGTCTTAAAAAAGTGGTATCGGTGCATCCCTATCCGCCAGACACAAAATGCCCGTGGCAAGGGTTTGAGGATTACTCTGGGAAAATGCAGACTGAATCCTGTAATCGCTGAACAGCAAATCATATCACCGGTGTTGTGCTTCAGATATGTGGCAAACCTGGCCTGTCAGCATGTCCTGAGGACAGGTTTGGGAATCACAGTTGTAGGTCTTCACAATTAATATTGGGATTGGTCTTACTCGTCTTGTCTTACTGGTCTTGTCTTACTCGTAGTAGCCTTATGAGATTATACTTTGAGTATTTCTACAATCGGCCTTTAGTATGTGCTGTCCAAATCCTGTGGCTAAGTCCCCACACAAAAGGGCACATAAGTTGGTATAACTTGTTACTGGCGGGGGTAGGGAGAGAGAAAAGAGCAATCTTTGTATAATGCAGCCCTGGCAGGATGTATGCATGCTATTCATGCCAGCAAAGCATTAATGTTTCTTATTGTGTTGAAGATGTTTCATGCGGTGAAAGACTTGATTATGTTCTGAGCCAAGGAATTGAGTCTTTGGTGACGTCACATTTTGTTTGGAGGTACCTAAAAGTTGGAAACTCACTTACTGTATTTAGGATATAAAAAATGAATAATACATTGCATGAAAAGTCTACACATCCCTTTTGGAATTTTTTTTTTTTTATGTAAATGATGGAATAACCATTTAAAAGTCAGACTGTTTCCATTTCGAAGTTGAGCTTCGATGCACAATAATTCTAAAGAATAATGGTTATTTGGAAGATTTTTAGCTTAAAAAAAAGACAAACACTCTGCATAGTATTACATGGGGGGGGGGGTTTGCAGAGTTATGCAGCTTTTGCATTTATTACAGCATGATGTCTTTGTGAATGAGACTATTACCTGCATATCTAGGAGCCGATAGCAGGTAATTGGGGTCAGAATAGCATCTCAAGCAGTTAACGAGCAGCGCTGTTAGAGGTATATAGGCTGTTGTGGAATAGGGCCCTAGTAATGATCTATGCCAGTGGTTCCCAACCCTGGTCCTCGGGTACCCCAGGCCTTAACAGGCCAGGTTTTGCAGATCACCTTGGGGAAATGCAGACTGAATCCTGCAATCACTGAGCAGCAAGTCATATCACCTGTGCTGTGCTTCAGATATCTGACAAACCTGACCTGTTGGTGGGCCCTGAGGACTGGGTTGGGAACCACTGATCTGTGCCAAAATGTTGTTTAACGCTCTTGTTCTAAAGTGTTGTATCACAATGGGTAATTACAGCACTGTGAAGACTTGAAATTAAATAAGGGCAACATTTGTTGACAAAATGTAACACAAGAGAAAAGTGATTAGGGTATTAAACTGGTTAAAAGATGCAGCACAATATTACTAATTAATCATTCTATGTCCTTGGTTTAGGTATTTCTACTCTTCTAGGCCAGTGGTACCCAACCGCGGTCCTCGGGTAACCCTAACAGGCCAGGTTTGCCAGATATCTGAAGCACAGCACAGGTGATATGATTTGCTGCTGAGTGATTGCAGGCTTTAGTCTGCGTTTCCCCAAGGTGATCCTTAAAACCTGTCCTGTTAGGGGTACTTGAAGACCGCAGTTGGGTACCACTGTTCTAGGCCCTTAGTTGATTTAACAAAGTTTAAATGTTTTGTTTGTCATTAAAATCTCAAATGTTTGGTTTTCTTTCCAAATGTTATTGCATATGGTGCCTTCCAGAGAGACAGGTGTGTATCAAGACACATTTATTTTCATTGTGTTAGTAGAACTGGAAATGCTTACACAAAGGGAAGTTGACTTTAAATTTGTGGTGGGGTGTGATAATAACACAGATACGTCACACACTTACGTGTGTTTACCCTTCTTAGGAAATCCTGCTATAGTTCTTTTTCTTCCCCCTTCTTTAAAGTAATTTTGGAATTTTAAAGAATTTACTGTTCTCCTGAATAAGAATGGATTGACACCCCACAAAATCATTTGTTTCTGGTTACAACCCTTGCTACTGGTTGTATGACCCAGCTGATGAGCTCAGACATTGTAGAAATCTGTGGCTGTACACCACCCATAAAATGTAGCCACTGCCTTACAAATGACGAATCAGTCAAATAATGGCAGATTAATGACACTCTTCATTTAATCTAGGCTTTTGTCTGCATTCTTGTCAGAATTTAAATGCTATTTTAATCTGTGCAATTTTGTCCCCAGGTGTTTGTTTTTCTTTTTACTGACTAACCTACATCATATTACATTGCTGTACTTGGTCTCCTAGTATTGAATGCTTTCTATAGGTTACAAACAATGTTGCACTTTAAACAGAATTGATATGACTAATGGTGTCCGTCCTGGATCTGTTGCAGCATGTATTACTTATTTTTTTTTATCTTTCTAGAAGCCTTAGGCTTAGAAAGCACAGCTATTAAAGGGATTCACTATTGGAAAATAGAGTTCTGTTTTTTTTTATTTTGCTGCTGACGGCCTCTTCCCCATAATTTTTTTTTTTTTAATTTCAGGTGATTTTATTCCCCTTTTCTTCCTAGCCACGCGCAGCTCCTCCTTTTTTTAGCTCAGGTACTCCTGAACCTGGAAGTCCCTGCGGCTATCTAATGCAACTTGCATAGTGTAGGACCTGCAATTGTGCACCGCTACGGACTTGCGCAATTTCAGTACAAGGCCCGTAATGCCAGTGTACAACGAATCATCAGAGCTGCGCACACATGCACAGAGCTGATCAATTGGTGCCTGAGCCCGCCCACAATCACTGGTGGTCTCGGGGACATGGGGACATCAGCACCCTCTCTGTGTGATGACCTCACTAAAGACTGACCTGGTGACCGGCAGCAGGGAAATTCAAATCCCAGCTGCTGGGGACGCCAAGTCGGGAAACTCAATTTCTCCACCCTTTGATGGGTGCGATAGTGGGCGGGGAGGAGGTGGGGATTATTCAGGAAGTATGAGCTGAACAAACGCCCCTAGCTGAGGGGCGTCACCAGAGAAGATGAATTGACATTGTTTAAGGCAAGAAAATAAAATTTTTTTTACATCTTTTAAAACTTTTATTGATTTATTCTGGTTTGTCTACTGGTATAAAAGTGTTTAAATGTTAATTTAAAAAAAATATTGCTAGACATGCATGGATATCCCTTTAATGGGAAATGTAGTCTAACCTTCAGGGCCTATTCTATGACAGCTGTGCAACCATAGCCCAGAGGTACAATGCATATTTTCTGCAAAAACTTGGGAGATTCCCATTTTCCCCATGAGAAACATTCTGTTTTCAAGGCTGATTCTTTTGTATGGATTCCATGTTTTTGCTCTTACTAACATGCCGTGTATAATTGGAAGCAGAGTTTACACTCAAAGGGGAATTCTTAATTGAAACAGAGTTTGACAGGGAAGCCACGAGTTGAGCTATGTGCGCAGAGGAAATGCAGTCATCCTTTAAGATGTTTAGGAGGAGCCAGCTTATTGCAGTGTTTATTATTTTGTTGAATTTCTGCAATAATTCCGATCTGTATGTTTGCAGGCAGACTGGGATACTGGGCAACTACTACTGGTTATGGTGCACGTCTAGGCTTTGGGCTTGGAGTGATTCTTTAAAGGGATACACTATTTTTAAGAGTTCTCTATTTTGCCATTAATTGGGCAGAGGCTAGTGTGTTGCACTATGTCTCTTGTGTCATTTTTTCAATATGGGTGTTTATTTAAAATGTAAAATCGAAGTGTGCATAGTCATTTCCTCTTTTGTGTTGGTCTGTGTTTCCCCTGCTATTTTCACGTGTTTTTCTCGTGTCCTTTGATGCTCCTTTTTAAGACATTAAGCCATTTGTGTGACATTCTGGAGCCTGATGTTACCTTTCAATCCCTGCCTTACAGAGTGCACGGGGCAGGAATGCTCACGGGGTGGAAATGAGCAGCTTGATGGATGGTTGGTTTCCTGATGTTTTATTTTCTTTAGCATTGCACTAGCAAGTATATTTAGATTTATTTGATATACGCACATGCTGAGGGACCAGAGTTTGACATCCCAGTTCTGGAGTACACAACTATTTTGTCATCTCTATCAGGGTTATTCAGAGAGCGTGAAAAGCAGGAGAATAACTGGAGAATGAAAAATTTTAGGTCAAAATAGCCGATTTGGAAAGTGAGATGAAAGGGAGAATTTTTCTGGTTTGGCTATTTTGACCTAGAATTTTTCATTCTCCAGTCATTCTCCTGCTTTTCACCACTCTCTGAATAACCCTGTAAATATACACTACTCTGCCAGTGAATTGTCTGTTTGAAGGATAATTAGTGGCAGGAGGCTTTGTGTATGATTTGGAAGGATTCAGAGGCTGCACGTGTGAGGATTTAGCCCCGTCACATTCTATTTATAGATCAGTTCCTGTCTTTTGGGGAAAATACAGGAACTACCCAGTAGTGGTACTACCGCTAGACGAAAGGAAAATAAATGAGTGCGGGTGAATACTTTGCAGTTTTAAAGGGACACCCTAGTCATGTTAAAACGGGAGGGGAAGAGTGGTTAAATATCCTGATTTCCCCCCCCCCCTGTTTCTCCTCCCTATTTGAACCATCAAGTGTCCAATACTCGGCCCTCATTTAGAAGCAGGCTCACTCAGCTTTGCTCTGACCGGCTGGCAGACGCTGTTACTCCCTGTAACAGCTGCATAAGGCAGTTGAAACATGCAGCCAATCTAATGGTTCTCATTGTGAGCACATTGAGGGTCATTGTCTAGTCAGGAATGTTAAAGCCCTATAATTTGATCAGCACAGTCAGTTTGCTTTTTGGACCAGCATGGAAAGACACTCCGGTCACGCGGACTGTTCATATTACGTTGCATGGTCATGATGCCTAGTGTATTGTCCCATTTTAGAATATATGGGACTGACGAGGGATACAGTTTTTCACTCTTGGTATTTTTTTAAATGATATTTTTGGTGTCTTGGCACTCACCACTATAAAGGCAGGCTTCATGATTTTACTATTCTTCAACAGGAGGACTTTCCATAAAAGATAAACCAGACGTCCATATGCTCGTTCTCACAGCTTATAGATGGGTTTTTTATTAGCGACTTTGTAGTTCATGCATGTTGTCTATTCACAACGTCCTTTACCCTTTCCCCATGTATCAATATTTGTTCATGCGTGTAAGGCCTTGTGGGTTTGTTAGCGGAACCCAACAAGATCTTACATTCCCAAAACCCTGCTGTGAACAGCTGAATGTCAGTTCTTAATGCTACTTCCCATCCTGCAGGACGCCTCCTTCTGGTTCAGCAGTTCCTATCCCACAATTAGATTTCAGATTATGTCCTAAAATACAAAGTATTAATAAAGAGGAGTTGTCGGCCAACATCACAATATAGAATATCATTTTTTTTATATTTTAAACCCGTCACAATAACCCGTTTGATAAACAATGAATCGCATAAAGAGATGAAATTACCCTACTTTTCTAATATAAAATAGATGAAATGACAAGACCTATGACCGATACTTTACGCCCATGTCGGTGCCAGGCAAGGTATCAGAAACTTAAAACCTGTTCTCTTAAACAGTGTTTATAAAAAAACGCACAGGATTTACTAAAAATAGTTTGTTTGAAAATCTGTGCCTAATATATAATTTATCAAATGGAGAACTGATAGAACTGAATTTCAATAACCTAGAAATGTGCTTCAGGGTGCTTATGTCTAAACACACATCAGCCCATCATCTTTAGATTTTATTATATACTTTTATTACATATTCTTCTGCAGACCAATGAGTAACAATCCTTAAAAAATAAAACAAGCAGGGCTGTCACAAGATCAAGAAATATAGCTATTTATTTTAAAGGATCCCTGTAGAGATGCCAAAAGAAAGTAAATAATCTTTGTGAATTTATGGTTGTTAATGTAATGAGTCCATTGCATATAAATGCGTCTGCAGCTTTTGTATGTTGCGTGTTTGTGGCTCCACCTTGTATATATTTAATGAGAGCATTACGTGGGTTCGAGATCAATTAGTGTTTCTTGCCCGCAGGATCTGTAGCAGCACATGCATATCCTGCACTATGATACAGACATGCCAGCTTTTCATAGCAGGGTGGTAGAAATATCGCCATTTTTTTTTCTTATTTACTGGTGTTTGTTAAAGTCAAGCAATGGTCCTGTCAGATAAAGAGTGTATAATATATATCTATATTTATATCAGGGCTTGATAAAGCTAGGAGCTTTTGAACTCAATGTTCTTGAACCCAGGAGGTACTTGAAAACGAGAGAAATCTCAATGTATCCTTCCTGGTAAAATCCTTTTATAAATAAAATAAAAATAAAACTGGTGCTGGAGAAGACTTCTGCGAGTCCCTTGGACTGCAAGGCGATCAAACCGGTCAGTCCTAGAGGAGATTAACCCTGACTGCTCTTTAGAAGGCCAAATCCTGAAGGTGAAACTCATATATTTTGGTCACCTAATGAGAAGGAAGGACTCACTGGAGAAGAGCCTAATCAGTCGCCTGGAAGTGATACTGCATAACAAAAAACACCACTCTCAAAAATAGGAGACGATCTGTTAAACGTTGTATACTTCTCTGAGGCTGGCCGTCCACTGGCACCATATTTGTGCGATGGTGCGATCATCCGATATTGTTTGAAGTCGTCTGACCGATCCTACAACATGCAGGTGAATCAGCCCTCTTCCACTGCATCTGACCACTATCAGACTATTTCAGACGAGTTTATGCGATTAACAGGTTAGCAATCCTGATAATTTTCATGGGATTTATCGGACGATGCAGGACGTTCCAGTACAAGTTTACATGAAAAAGATGAATTGTGTAGGTAAACCGTTGTGCGCTGCAGAGAAACATGAAAAAGGTGAATTGTATAGTTAAGCCGCCGTGCGGCAGGGAACGTGAAAAAGATGCATTGTATAATTAAACCGCCGTGAACGGCAGTGAAATTGTCCCATAGAGAAGTGACTCGGTGCGAAGTCCATAGGATTCAATGTAAATAATTTTTTTTAGCTATTCTGGATTTTTTTAGGCGACGTTTTGGATTCCAATTTCTAGCTAAAATACAAGGCTTTTTTTTTTTCTTTCTGAGCTGGCTGCATCCAGCATTGCTGTCCCTGGTGCTGAAACCTAATTCAGCAATAGGGACAGGGGGTTAAATCCCTTCCCCTGCAGCCTTCAGCGAGGACTTTTATTTTCCCCCCTTTTTCGGCTGCACTGGACGTGAGCTGTCCTTGGTGCTGTAACTCGAGTTTCAACACCAGAGGGTTTTTTTTGTCTCCCCACAGCGGTGTACCCCAACCCCTGCAGCAGCCCCCCCCCCGTGTGCCAGCCTGTCCATCGGCCGATCTGGGTCGTCCACAGATTCTTCCAGTGGACAACCCTGGATGACCGATGGTGTTGTCCAAAATCTGATGACCAAGTCAGTCACCTGGCTACTGTGCCAGTGGACGGCCAGCCTGAAGTGGCTGATGTGGTAGTGATGTATCAGAGTGGCAGGCGGTACATTTTTTACATGTTTTCCACATCTTGTATTGCTAGAAATTATGAAGCCGAAAATTCAAACATGAAGTCCCATGTCGTAAGGAGTCCCCAGGATTGCTTTAATTATACCTTCTGGCTAAGTGTCAAAATAAAACTTACATTGTACGGATGAAGAATCACATAAAAACCCACATTAAGGTATGGAACCCAAAAAAAAGATCTACGCATGTATTAATAGCATTAAAATAGCAATGAGATATATATATCTCCCTCTGCTTACCAATCAGTACAGTCCCAATCGTAAAGTGTTCCTTTAAAAAGTACTCAATGAAAATTTTTAAGGGTCCTTTCAAGTCAAGGTACTTGTGTCAATTGGAGTGCTGACGCAAAATGTATGTAAAATCGATAATAGTGAATCCCAAGATTAGAAATCCACCATGGACCAAATTCTTGTCAGATTACAGAGAATGATGCAATCATTTTGAACTCTGACGTTCTATTACATAGTGTGCTTTTATTCCCCACTGGAGACCTGAGTTACCAACTATGGGCCCTATTCCCATGTTGCTGTTCAGCAGAACGTCTCGAGCGCTGTGCTTATTTTTTTAATGGGATAGTCTGAGACGCAACGTCTTGAATGTAGTGTCACGTTTACTGCCCATTAGATTAGCATCTCCTATACTTTGGAGACTCCAATGTGCCCCTAGCAGCTGAAACAAGCTATTCCAATGAGCCTTTTCTTCATCTGCATCTGACATTATTCTGAAAAGAATGCCTTTCAGACCCTTGTTTTAGGGGATTGTGCGAAAGTGTAATCCCTTAACACAATGATCTAACTCCACATAAACATTACATAAGGGGTTATTCAAAGAGAGCCGAACTTGCCACTGAATTGCACCGAACAGTGCAATTTCATGGCAATCCGGCTATTAGAAAAAGCTAACGTTTCACCAAATATTGGCGACTTGCCAGCGAAATACGGTGATCTTCGGCAGCAGTGAAATTCCCTAGAGAAGTAACGGTTAACTATTTAGGGAACAAGAACAATTTGCACAAAGTGCAACAAGAGTGGTAATGTAATAAATTAAATTTAATGGTAAATAAGCATCTAACAATGAAAAAGAATGAAAATAGGTATGTGGACGATAGCCCGAAATAGGAGGGTTAATGCAGTACCAAATGGAGGCAGCAAAAATAGCTTGTAAGCATAAGGAGCTACCTACATCCAGGTGGTTCTAGGCACCCACGGAGAGAGAAATTGGCAATGAGGAGTAAAAGTAACAACGTATACACATAAATGGTGGTTCAAGCCACCTACATAACCAATGGCACAGGTACGCTAAGTAAACAACCAATATAAGCCATACGGCAAGGTCCACAAAAGAAATTAAATAGAACTGTTAAAAACAAAAAGAGGGCATATCTCGACCGGTTTCGCCCGACCAAGGCTTAATCACTTAATCACTACAGCTGAGGACAGGATCGAATGGTGATCTACAAGCTCTTACCACTTTCACCCTAAGTATTCATGGTGTTTGGAGAGTCTCTTTAAATATCCAACACCCCATATCCACCCATTAATATGATCCATTGTTGTGGACTGCCTAGTATGTTTTGTAGAATGCCAGATTTTTTAAGCGGAAAGCGGACCCTCCAGGGCTTTGTTTTCTTTTCAGAGTACAAGATATGGGCTACGCTACAATAACTGATTTTCAGCTATTTTATGATACCTGAAAGCTCAAACTCTCAAAAACAGAACTTATCTTCCCTCCCTCTAAGGCCCGTGTCAGACGAACGCAGTGATCACGTCCGTTTTGCCGCACAGTTTAACGTCCGTCGTAGCATAGAATCGTGAGCAATAGACCCACACATGAAGTACATGCGCACTGAACTGCGGACACACAACGCACGTGGCACCGGACACAATTTAGGCAAGAACGTAAAACCGCTAGCGTAGTGTTGTGTGTGTGTGATAGAACGAAGTCAAACGGACCGCATTTTTGCGACGTCCAACACCTTGACGCACAAAATGGCTTTTCATATCCTGTATCAATTTTTATAATTTTTCATATTAATTTTGTTTCCCATTGTTCCTTTTTTTCCCCTACGTCCATCAAGAAAAACGGATCGTGTGGTGTCTACAGTATCTTCCGTCAGTACGTCTGTCCATTATGCATGCACGCAGAGTGCGCTCAGAATGCACTCATCTGACATTCGCCTAAGACCTCAATTCTTGTGCCCATTTCCTTTCAGGCTGGTGAATGGTGCCACCTTTACTTCTATCTCTCACTATCGTTGTCTCTGGGTCCTCTTGGACTCGAATCTCTCCTTTGCTCCTCACAGTCAGTCTCTAACAAATCCTGCTACTTCCACCTAAAAAAAATTGCATGCATCTGTCCCTTTCTTTATCAGGACTCTACTAAAATGCTTGTCCAAGATCTTATCTCCTGCCTTGACTACTGCAATCTTCTTCTCTCTGGCCTTAAGAGATGCCAGTTTCCTACATCTCACCTCTCACACCTCGCCCCTCTGTCAATCTCTACACTGGCTCCTCTTTCCTTTAGAATCCAATTGAATATACTGGTCCTCACATACAAAGCTCTTCATAACCGCGTCCCTGCCTACATCTCCCTTATTAGCAGGTATACCCCATCCCAACCACTTAGCATCAGATCATTGGCCGAGCAATCAGTTCCCGCACTCCCAACTCTCACCTTTAGGACTTCTCCCGAGCTCCCCCCTTTCTATGAAACTCCCTCCCCCACAACATCAGACTCTCCCCATCTCTCCAATCCTTCAAAAAGTCTCTGAAGACGCACTACTTTAGAGAAGCCTATAGGCTCACTCCATGATCTCCCCACTGGCACCTCTTGCTCCCCTTCCCATTCAGCCCTCCTGCAACCCACCACTCCACCTACCCTATTCACCCTCACCTAATGGGTCACCCCGCTCCTTAGATTGTAAGCTCTCGAGCAGGGTCCTCCATCCTTCTGTTCCGTGTGTGTAACGTGTTTGCATATTTGTTAATCTGTCTCTCCCATTGTACAGCACTAAGGAATTTGTTGGTGCTTTATAAATACTTGTAACCTTAACTGTAAAATCTAGTTCCGATATTTCCTCATCCTTTTTATTTGGGTAACTACATTGATTAGGTAACATATTTTCAGATTTCCTTTCATAGTTTGCTGTGACAGCATGTATTTAAAATTTCTTATATTCTTCTCTTCCCGTTACAGTTCAGCATCTCATCCCTTTGTCTCTTTTGTAAGCATGGCTGTCACGTTCGCAGGATATGTACTAGCTGGAACAAGGACAGTGTTGTATGGATTAAAACATACCGCTTATTGCAGTAGTAACAGTCCTGATTTTTAGACCCTGTTTATTAATTCCACGTTCAAGGCAACAAAGCCCACAGACATGCTAAGATTATATATGTTCTCGTGGGAGAATCCAGACACCGATGCACATCGCTGATGTTGAAGGCGGCAGTGCCCTCCCTTGTCGTGCGTTCATGGCTTTCAATGGCGGCCACCTCGGCCCTGACACAAACAACATTTTGTTTCCAGGCTGCATTTGGAAATACCAATCTGTGGTGGATCAATAAATAACAGATTGTTAAACCATCACTTTTATCAGTGGGTGACCAGCTCCCTTTCTACAGTTCCTCTTCTTTACTTGAATCTTGTTCCGTTTTTCCATAGTTATACCTATATTTGCACGTGGTTACCCTGTGGTATAAGGGCCCGACATGCGGTTCACTTTCACTTGCCATGATACACCATTTAATGTTTACTCAGCATGTGCCAACCACACCTTACAAACAATATAAAAGGTGCAGCTCTAGCTACAGTGATACTTTATCACACTTTTTTAAAATAAAACTCTGTAAAAGCAACACAGGGTTAGCACTTTGAATCGGTTTCCCTGGCATAGGATTAGGGCTGAAACTATTAGGAAAATAATCGATTATTTATTTCGATTAATCTGTTCATCGGATAATAAAAATAAATCTAATTTTGAAACCTTTTAAAGGAACACTTATAGAGGTTCTTAAAAGAGCACCGAAATTTTGGTCCTCTTTCATTCGGCGCCCTTCGGCCAGCTCAATTTACTGACCCTGCGTTGAATTCAGCATTCACTGCAGGTTCCCACTGCCAAACGTCACTGAATGCATCAGATAAACTGCCGAAAAAGCAGCGAGCGCCTCCGATCAGATGGCAAACGCCACTGAAAAAAGCCAACCAGCTGCTGAACAGGGGTTAAAAAAAAAATCAACAAAAAAAAAAAAACTGCACAATTTTTAATAGGCGTTTAAACAAATAATGCATGAACCTGCATGGAAATAATAATAATATATAAGGGCCTATGAAAACACTAAAAAAGGTCTGTTACAGAGTAAGAAGATTCGGAATCAGAAAAGTTTGCTGAAAATATCCAAAAAAATGTCTAAAACTAAAAAATAAAGACTTTTTGTTGCAAATAAAAAGAATAAACAGATGAATAAAAATTTAATAAAAACGGGTTGTTTTTTCTCTCTCATTGAAACCTATGGGATTCCCCTGTTTAAAACTGTTGAACAAACCCACTGTAAAACTGGGCAGTTCGCCAACTTTTCAGGACCGTTTGGCGTTCTCTGAATAAATTAAACATTACTTTTCTATGGAAATTTCACTGCTGGCGAATTGCAACGTATTTCGCTGGCACTTTGCCAATATTTGAAGTGCCAGCTTTTTGAATAGCCGAATTGCCACGAAATTGCACTGTTCGGTTCAATACGGTGGCCAATCCAGTGCTCTTTAACCTCCCTGGAGGTTTTCCCGAGTGTGGCTCGGGGTTAAATTTCAATGCCGAAAACGGTATCCCCAAACCACGCTCGGGCTGATACATACCTGTCCCTGCGCTCCCTCGATGTCCTCCCACTGTCATCTCTGTCTGCGGCTTCCTGGTTCCTTTCTCGGGAGAAGGGAAGCAGGATGCCGCGATCAGACGTAGGTGACTGTGGGAGGACATCGAGGGAGCGCAGGGACAGGTATGTATCAGCCAGAGTGTGGCTCGGGGTTACCGTTTTCGGCATTGAAATTTAACCCCGAGCCACACTCGGGAATCCCGCCAGGGGGCTGAATAAATGTACCAAATTTGACACATAAAAATATGTCAATCGGACCGCCAGGGAGGTTAAATAACCCCTAAAGTAAAAATCAACTCTTCCCCACCCAACCTTTTTTTTCTTTTATAATTTCTGTAGTGTTCACAACTTTCATACATACATATGCTAATTGTGTATCTCGTGTAGCTTGCGTACCTTTCGCACACAAGGTACGCGAGCGCCTGGTCAGAGTGATGGAATGATGCTGTGCGTGCAGCTCAAACCCACGTCTGCTGTTCTCAAGTGAACGCTGCTACAAGTGCTTGGATAGTAATGATGGTGTCAACACGCAAATCAGATGAGTAAATCCTACAGCGTAAAGCGATGACACGTTTTCTCTTATAGATTCCGAAGTAGTGTGTGAGGTTATTAACGTATTGCTCAGTCTGATTCCAAACAGAGCGGGCTGTACACCCGCCGGTTAAGTGACAATGGCTGACAACGATTTCATTATCAATTAGTTGTTGATTAATCCATTAGTTGCTTCAGTCATACATAGGATAATAAATACCTATATGCATGGATTCCATACAACAATACCTGAAACTTATTTTTGGGCAAAAACTAATACCGATAAGTATAAGTGCTAGGGGGACCAGAAACGGGGCGGCAGTCGTGCTCATCCATCTGCTGTATAGTGATGCACACAGAAAAGCAGTGTCCCCACGCATGCACGCACTCACTTATCATGCCACATGGCTTTATAAGGGGTATGGCATCGGCTGCAAACGGAAGTGGTTTTCACAGTTGGTTAGTTTTCAGGTTCTATAGCAGCAGCTCGAATATTGGAGAATTACAGGAAGAGCTGCACACTGTCTGTATATGCTGTATGTTTATTCCTTTGTTGTGTCTACAAGCTGCAAAGCACTTTGAAATCTGGTTTGCTCATTCTTTGTGCCCTGCTGCCTGTGTGACCCTTCTATATGTGCTCTTGCTGTTTCTGACACCCGCCAAACATTGTTTTATGTGGGTTTGTATTATGTCAGTGACACAAATAGTAATTCTCTGTGGGCAAGTTTGCCTCTGGTCTCAGATTTAATCTTTTTGCAGAAAACAGATATGTGTTCAAGCACTCTGGTTGCGTTTTCTTTATCCTGGACTCCTAAATACTCAGTATTTTGGGGTTGGCCGCTGGATTCCAGCTGCACCTGGATACGTGAGATCTATTTATTGACTGTATTGTAGCTTTTTTCCATAAATGACTGTATGCAGAGATTTAAATCTTTATACAGGACATACTTGAAAACGAGAGAAATCTCAATGTATCCTTCCTGGTAAAATACTTTATAAATAAATAAATATAGATTATACACCACTCAATACACCAGGAAATATTACCAGCAAGCTGAACTCCTGATACAGACCCCTGAATGTGACTCTTATTTTGTAGTTTGTGTCTCCGTCTGCCTCTGTCCGTCTGCCTCTGTCCGTCTCGGATTCTTCTCGTTTTCTCCCCACACATAGAGCACGCTGGTTCAAAGTGGTAACCAATCACTGGCATGTGGAACATTTGTCAATTATAAGCTTACAGTGGCAGAATATCAAATCTTTACACCCCCTTAGGCTGCAGTCACACAAGCGCACGGAGTGCGTCCGTGTGACCGCTCTTCCCTGCGTCCGTCATAGCTTTGTGATGCTCGACTGGGAGGGCCACACAGTGTAGCGTGCACACTAGTGGTGCGCACGCTACCACCGGACGTACTTTCAGCCTTCCCTGTCAAAAAGCTACAACAGATGTAGGACTAGCAGTAACGGCGCTTATAAAGGTGGCCACGTGGGCATCAGTGGAAGGAACGTCCAATCTCACGGACATTCCATCCGCTCGTGTGACCACAGCCTTAAGGGAACACTATTGAAGAATAGTGTCCTTTTTTTGCCCTTAAATAATTAAGCAGAGGCTGCTGACAGCCTCTGCTCAATTATGTAAACTTCTTTTTGGTGATATTACTCACATTTTGTCCCTCAACGAATGCAGCTCCTCTTCTGCCAAAACCTGGAAGTCCTGGAGTCTTTTTGGTGCAATTTATAACTGAAACGTGAACAATATTGCTGTATTTTTTTTTTTAAGTGTATATATTTTTTAATATATCATACATGTTCTGGCTTTTCCAATGACGCCTCACATGGCCCTCTATCTTTCATGGGTCCAGAGATATAAAGGACCCCTTATCTCCTACATAGGGAATTCCCTGCCCGACTTCTGACTTCATCACAACGGGGGAGGTCACACTGGTTGACAACAAGATGTCAGCCCCTTTATTTCGTTTTCAGTTCGTCTATATCGTAATAACATCTAAATATCTTGCGTATATAATCTATAGCTCGCTCTAGTATAATATACATTTGTAGCATAATTTCTGGTTATCATGTACATGTGACATTGTTTAGGAAATCATATCGGAGGATTGGGAGCGTGCAGTGTATTCATTATAGTACAGTCATAATGGCTCTTTGGTTGGGACCCGTCATTTTTCAGAGTTGTTTACTGTATTTCTTTTTTCTCCAGGCAGTGGGATAGGACAAGGCCGGATCATTCAGAAATTCCCAGAAAAGGATTGGGAGGATAATCCCTTTCCCCAGGGAATTGAACTGGTGAGTGTTACATCTACAATCGTTATTTAGTGTAGATATGGTTGTTTTACAAAACATTAAATAAACAACAACCCTGCTCCCTCAGTATGGTGGTACAGATGTTCCTGATCTATCCTCTGTTGGGTGTTGCAGACGTTTGATGCCTTTCCTGCCTCTGTGTAGCACATATGTCTCTCTGTCTTCAGTTTATACAATGAACTTGATCTCCGTGCCATTCTGTTGTAGTATAACCTTCTTCTTTATTTCCTAGTTCTGTCAGCCCAGTGGATGGCAATTGTGCGCAGAGAAGAATCCCCCAACATTTTTTATTGCTGTTCTAACAGACATCAACTCGGAGCGCCATTACTGCAGCTGTTTCACCTTCTGGGAGGAGTTGGACTGTGTTCAGGTAATGTACATCACTCCAAAACCTCATCTTAATTTTTTAAATGTTTTGCCATTCTCTGCTCCACAGTAGCTGACTCTGCTGCTTTTCTCATTTTTGATCCTAGTTCAGGCTAGGATTGTTGAAAATTCCAACTCTTGCCAACATGTCCTATGTCTTTGAAGTTTGTCTTCATCCTATATAACATCATTAACTTGTATCTTATTGAAGCTAGAATACATGACATTTCCTCCTCTTATATGGTGCATCTTTGGATACTCTCTTGTTTTTCATTGTATTTTACGTCTATTTTTTTTCCTCTTTAACCCCTTCACTGCTGAGCTATTTCATCTGTGTGCTGAGCTCATTTTGACCGATTTTGCTCATTATGTTTAAACGCGATTTGAAGTCATGTTTTATTATACGACCCAGACAAATTATATATCATTTTTTACGGCGGCCTCGACAGATTCATAATGTGATTAGTATATGTATACGTCATGTCCTTCAGAATGCTTTAACAAAAATGTAAAAAACTATCGGGTTATTCAGAGAGCGGTGAAAAGCAGGAGAATGACTGGAGAATGGAAAGTTCTAGGTCAAAATAGCCAATTTGGAAAGTGAGATAAATGGGAGAATTTTTCTGGTTTGACTATTTTGACCTAGAATTTTCCATTCTCCAGCCATTCTCCTGCTTTTCACCTCTCTTTGAATAAAGCGGAGTGAATTTCCATTAAAATTTCTATCCTCTACAGCGTGTAAAATAATTTTTTTCACATTTTATCCTCCAAACCTTTACGGTTATATATTCTATGGGATACGCTTGCTAAAAAAAATTACAAATGTGAACCAGTTACTGTATTTTTATGAGAAAATATGCAATTTTAGCTAAAAGTGAAAAAACGAAATTTTTTGTTAGTGCATCATTGGTTTCATTATAATTAAAAAGTGAACAATACTGCTGCATTTGTTGATTTTTTAAAAAAAGGAAAATTTTATTATTTTAACTTTTTTACACGCAACTTGGTCATGTTTTATATCCTAAGGTTCTGGCCTTACCAATGATACCAAACATGGCCCTCTAGCTGCCACCGATCAAGAGTTACAGGTGCCTAAAGGACCCCCCCCCCCATCTCCACCATAGGGATTTCCCCAAATGACGTACGTCATCGCACCCATGCGCTCTAACGTCAGTGGGCAGGGGGAGGCCCCGTAGGCTGGCTGACATACAAGATGTGTCGGCCACCTCTGGGAGAGGTCTGCGAACCGGTGCCGATTGGAGCTGGATCGCAGACCTACACCTAAGGGGTTAAAGAGAGGCATCGCTGGAAAGGTCAGACTGTGACCTTTCCAGCAATGCCTCCTTTTTTTTTTTCTGTTCGTCCTCCGAAGGACAACCCCCGCTTTCAGGCGCTCTTCAAGGTGTGTGTGAGTAACGTCATTGCGCCAGGAGGGGTAGGAAAGCAGGGTCTGACTTCAAGGAAGTCACACCACCGTGACACCCCAGACAGAGAGGTAAGTATGGGGAGAAGAACCCTGGTGCCCAGATGACATGTGGGGGGACACTGCATGAAGTCATCCGCAGCGAAAGGGTTAAATATGAACCTGTTAATTTGATGTACTCAAAACTGAAAATCAAGTGCTCTTTATATGTGGCAACACTATGAAGAAGATCAATACAGTAATAACATGAAATGACACTATAGTCAGCTTTGAAATATACAAAGTTGTGAAGATGTGGAAATTGACACAAAGCGTTAACATATACTTTATTTTACGCAGTCTGCTGGTGATCGGCGAGATGGAGAGTCAGAAGAAGATGCCCCTATACCCTCCACCACACAACTTTATGCCCCAAAAACTCTGGTACTGGTGTCACGCTTGGACCACTCGGAGGTCTTTAGGGTGAGTTTTGGAGGCTGGTCTTATCTTGATGTCATGTATACTTATGTTCTTTTCAAACTAGCATTTTCTTAATCCATAACAAGGCTCCTTCCTTTAGCAAGTTGTTATAGAGTCCATAGACCTCTCCCTCCTGAACTAAAGGTATTTATTTCTCCCTTGCCTCCAGTTTGTTCTTTTGTTCTATCCATTTTTTTGTTGGATTAGGATGGCCATAGGTCAGTTTGGGTGAGATTGCTTTGGAAACTGTTTCCACACAATTTTTTTTTATTTTTTTTGGAGAGAAAACTGTTCCTTCTCCCCATATTCTCTAAAGCTTTTATTCAGGCGGTCAATTTTGTTTCCCTGTTAAATAAAATAAATGTGATGTTCTACACCAGTGATGGCTGTTGTTTGTGCCCTAGATGTTTCAGAATGTTGTTCCAAGATGCTTAGACAACCCTACTCTGAGTTGCATTTTTATATTTCACCTCTTATACAGGACTCTCTGGGTCTTCTTTATACCATCCACACTGATGGCCTTGGTGTACAACTGGAGAATGTCGTGGGAAACCTGCTGACATGTATAGTTCCAATCACAGGAGGTTCCCAGGTTAGTGCTCGGCTTACAAATTCACTGTACTCAGCCACTACTCTCCCTCTGCCAAGTGCTTCATGTGTGTAGGGAACGTTTAAATTTCCCAAACGTTGTGTATTTGGATTGTGTGCTCTGTCAGTTTGTGTTTTATGGAAAATAATTATGTCCATGTGAGCACCAAAATCCCATAAATACACCTACAGATTAAAAGATTTTTAGTTTGCTTAAAATGGCCATAAATCCTTAAGCGCGACTGCCCACGTCAAGGAATGTGTGATCTGTCAGTTTTTGTTTTATTGTCTGACTTTTATGTTGATGTCTCTTTCTCCCAGTCTGACCAGGAGCAGGATAATGTGGTATGCACCTCTTTATATACCCCCTGACACGCACTGCTTATATCCCTTTGCACATCTCCCTGCACACACATCCCTCTCCAAAGGGGAAGAAATAAATCTTGAAATGCAATTGATTTCATAGGAAAGCCCACACAAAAATGCATCTTTTAGGTCTCTTATGACAAGACTCTTCTAACATGGAGGGAATTCAAGTATATTCTTATTATTTGGACCACTGGATGTCTTCTTAGTAACCTTTACACAATTAGATATGGTTTTGTGACCAGTTGTAAATAGTCATTGTATAGGGAGACAATTTCAGGGCAGGTTTTCTCTTTATATGAATAAATATAATTGTATGGTTAACATTGCACATCTAATCTGAACTATTGCTTGGACACATGTTCACACCTGCTGTATTGTCAGTATGCAGTGTTTAGTCTGCGTGACCGGTTGTCTTGATGTCTTGCTAATTGTCACTGTGTCCTGTTAACGTGTGTGTTGCTTCCATCAGTATTTACTCCTCTATGACTGAATGTATATTAGAACTTCAGTATGTAAGGGCACAAGTGATTGTGTTAGAGGCATTGTTCCATTTGTTATTAAATCTTCCAATACAACTAAATAAATATCTGCTTAGCGTGACCGTGCATAGTGTTGTTCTTAACATGCCAGCTCTAGTACTGACTGCACATATGTAAGATGACACCTAACCACAAGTTAAACTTCACCCTCATACCTATCCTATCTTGTTAAGGGGATACACATTTTGCCATCATTATATTATGTGAACGTTTAGGACCCCCTCTGGATTTGGAAAAAGCTCCTTGTTTGTTTTTATTTACTAAATGAAAGTTGGGAAATTTCAGGAAAATGGCAGCTTCACTCTGTTTCCATGCAATTTTTCCTTTCCCTCTTCTTTCACCCCTTCTCTGACTCCCCAAACCATGATTACTCACAATTCTGTTGCTTTGTTTTTTATTCTAATACTATTCCTAGTTTTCCTTCTCCCCTCTGCTTTCCCCCCTTTCCCCATGTTTGTTTTTTTCCCTTTTTCTATAAACTCCTTGCATTATAACCGAACAGTCAATTGTCCCTCTTTAGAGAACAATATCACTGGGAGCGGGAGATCGTCAAGTCATCCAGACTCCGATTTGTGACACTCTTCCTATTAGCAACTGCAGCGTGGCCCTGCTTTTCCGGCAGCTTGGTAAGTATATTTAGGCTTGATTCTTAGTAATGTCTAGTGTACCTATTTTATAATCCCATTTCCTCAATAACACAAGCGGTAAAAGTTTCACGTCCAATCCCAGTCACTAACGCTTGTTTCGAACTCTTGTATAAACGCTTTCTCTGTTCACTGCATTCTCTACATCCATTTTTCTCTTTGCATTTATCTAGGTATCACCAATGTACTGTGCCTATTCTGTGCAGCACTCACAGAGCACAAGATATTATTTCTGTCCAGAAGTTACCAGCGCTTGACTGAAGGCTGTAGAGCTTTGCTGTCTATAATGTTCCCTCTCAGATACAGGTAAGCCCCCCCCCCAAAAGCACCTTAGATGCAGATACAAATGTGACTCTACATTTAACTTAATATTGCATATTTTTATCTTTTATTAGTACTACTTTTGTTTCTCATTATAGTATTTTTAATTTCTTTTAGTTTCACCTATGTTCCCATTCTGCCTGCTCAGCTTCTGGAGGTTCTCAGCACACCCACACCCTTTATCATTGGAGTGAATGCACTCTTTCGTGCAGAGACACAGGAATTGGTGAGCAACTAATACAATAGTTATCTTGCATGATACGGTCAGTATTAGCTATTTCTATGCTTAGAGCTCCTGCTATTGTTGGATAATATTTCATTGAATTCATAACAGCCCTATACTTAACACCTAAGTCTACAGGTCCGGGGCTTCAGCCCATGTAACTCTCCAACCACTTGACGCCCATGCAACTTAGACTCAACTAATCGTTATTGGGGGACAGCTATATCTCTCACAACGTTTTCAAAGACATTTGAATGCGTTAAAATATACCTTTTTAGTTCATTCTGTTTTTTTCGCATACTCACTGTTACAATATTATATTAAATGTCACGCATAATATATTGTCTTTTTCAAGCGTTCTATTTTCCTGTGTACTTTTGAATGTTATTACAGCTGTCAGAAATGGTTGACATTTCACATTAAAAGTGTGGCATAAATTGGGATATAAATTCATGTATCTTTTTTTTTTCTTCCTCAGCTGGATGTGGTGATAGCAGATTTGGATGGTGGAACTGTAACCATTCCAGAGTGTGTTCAAATCCCACTCTTGCCTGAATCAATATTACATCACACCCAAGAATCCCTATCATGGGTGAGTGCATAGAACTCTAAACCAATGATCAACACTGCATATAATACATCTGTTTCTATAAATCTTCTTTATAACTCAACTGCTGTCACCCTTCCCCGTACCTGTTTTCTCTGACCACTCTGTTGCTGTCTGGAACTAATCATTTACTTTCCAATAAGTCTTTCCATGTCACTAACCCGAATTTATTTATTTTTCCCCTTGCATTTCTAGACAAACACCTTTGATTTACATTTTTATAAATCTTATTTAGATATTGGCCTGAGACCCGCTCCTATAACATCCTTATAGGATTACATACATTTCCCTCAAACTTTTCCTTGTGTTTGCAGGTACTAGATCCTTCTTTACAGATTGCAGACTTGGCTTTTCCTCCATCATCCATCACTGCCTCTACACTCAGAATGCAGGTAATGTTTAAAGATACCGATCACAAGTTAAGCATTTTACTTTGTAACCGAAGCTCCCTCTACCTGTGTGCCCTCTCCCTCCTTGGCACCCTTGCCCACACTATACATGGTCTTTGTGCCTGTTGAAGTGTGAATGCTGACCTCCTGCAAAGAGGATTGTCAAGGACACTAGGCATAAGTGGGCACCTAAGGGTTAATGAGTTAAATGTATTTCTATCTTGAAACTGTTTGTATTTTAGGAGTTAGTTTGTGTTAGAGATTGTAGATTTATTGTTCTTGCTATCTGTTTGTCCTTAGATTGTTCTGATGTCTGTTTGCTAATCCTAGTCTAGTCTAGTATAGTGTGTACAAATTAGGTTTCTGTGGCTCCTGAAGGAATTCGACTTCCCCTCATGTAGGCAATGCATTCTGCTGATTGTGTCATGCTACCTCCCCCTCTCTTTTTCTCGTATAACTGGCCCCATTTCCAATAAAGCATATTCATTCCCCTGCATTAAGCGGTGTCTGTTTGGGGAGCGATACATAGAAATGTACAGCTCTCCCTCAAATTCTGGCTGAGGGTTGTGAGAACGAAAGCTGCTGCGGATCAGCTTGGCCCAAGAGAAGGGGCAGATGCTGTAACAGGTTCAGGTCTGGTCCACAAGTCGGAGACCAGTAAACCCCAGTTGCTGTTACATACTTACTGTCTGTTTACAGCTAGAAGTGCTTCGTGGTGATGTCTACAGGCCTTTTGTAAATTATTTTGACATTGACCTGAATGTTAGACGAAACAGACATAAATAAAACGTTCAGTGAAATTTGTGACCGATGCAAAGTATAAAGGCACACACGTTTGCACAGGTTTTAAAAGCCACAGTGAAGAAAACCTTATTTGTCACCAAAGTGTGATGCTGAGCAATATGCACAGGTGGAAAAGTAGTAAAAAATTATCCTGCTAGCTACCTGTGGGGTTTGTCTTCAGTTTTACATTTACTTCTACCATGGAGAAGGAGAATAAGCTATTTTATGATTCCCCCACACAAAATAGTACCTGGCCAGTTTTGTACTGTTTTCTGGATGGAAGATATGGCGTTTATAACATTATCCTATATTTCATTACATTTGAATAGTCGGCTGTCTATAACATTGTCTTACAAGGTCATTGAGATTTATTTCTTGTTCTATGCCTTTACAGGATATGGAAGTGCGGGCCGTGTTTCTCCGTCTTTTTGCACAGATCCTCCAAGGATATCGCTGCTGTCTACAGCTGATCAGAATACACCCAGAGCCAGTCATACGTTTCCACAAGGTTTGTGTAACTGTTACTCTATGTACACTACTATCTTGTTTTACGGCTTCATTCTGTGTACCAGGAGTTTTCATTTTTTGTAGATAGGTTTTTTTCACTGCAGATTTATTATTACCTCCTCTAGGCATCTTTTCTGGGTCAACGTGGTTTGGTAGAAGATGACTTTATGACAAAGGTTCTCGAAGGCATGGCATTTGCTGGTTTTGTTACAGAAAGAGGGGCACCATATCGAGCCCTTGATTTGTTTGATGAGGTAGGAGACTTTCAATCATGGAGATGACATATATAGAAAATTGCCTCCATAATATTTGCTGACACTGTTTGAACGATCTTTCTCATTTTGTCTGTCCTGTCATTTATCTTACTCATTTATCTTTCATTTTATGAGCACCTTATTGTCAGTCAATACATCTAATATTATATCAAACAAGAATATGTGTATTTTCATAGCTGGTTGCCTATGATGTGAAAAAACTACAATTTGATGAGGCTGGTCAAAGAGGCATCAAGAGACATGTGCGAGAACTGGCAGAGAAGCTGTATAGGAATGTAAGTATTGAGTTTATAGTCTTTGTTAACCTCCCTGGTGGTATTCCCGAGTGTGACGCGGGGTTAAATTTCGCTATCGGTAACCCCGAGCCACACTCGGGGCTGGATGCATACTCACCGCACCTTCGCTCCCCCGCTGTCACTGCAGTGTGATCTCGGCAGCCGGCGAATAAAAATAAAATGTAAGAATACTGTAAAATAAACTTTTTGGCTGCTGGGATTCTTGTTCAGATGTATACTCCTTTGCCAATGAAATATACAGGACACGGGGGTACCAAAAAAAGACTATTCTCAAACCAGCTTTACAGAAATAAAAGGCAAATAAAGATAATTTCTAAAATGTAATAAGGCTTTGCAATACAAGTTTCGCTGGTGCTTGCCCAGATCCACCAGCGAAACTTGTATTGCAAAGTCTTATTACATTTTAGAAATTATTTTTATTCTCCTTTTATTTCTGTAAAGCTGCTTTGAGAATAAATACCTTTTTTTTGGTACCCCGTGTCCTGTATATTTCATTGGCAAAGGAGTGTACATCTGCACAGGAATCCCAGCACCCGGAGGAAAGAGGCATTTTTTTTTTGTTTGATTAGATTATTGAATATAATTTATTTCCATTATCTTCCATAATTAATTTTGGATTAATAAATTATTTCGTGTTTCACACCTTCTCTGACTGCGTGTGTTTACTAGACTCATGTTTGCTCGGATCTCAGTGACTTATTCCTACAGAATACAGGCTTACTATATAAAACAACACATTTCCTTTCCAAAAAAATTGAAAAAGCTTTTGGACACAAAAGTTTGAAAAAATTAGACCGCCAGGGAGGTTAAAAAAAAATGTTTGTATTCTGATGTATTTTGTTGAATTTATTGGTCTTTTGAATTAATACATTTTGGGGTTTTCGAAGAGTACTATATTGTGTATATAAAGAAGAGACACTTCAAAAAATGAGAACTAAATGCAAATAGCGTAACTTTGAAGCAAGTGATCTCGCCCTCAATATAAGTTATGCACACCAAATAAAAGAAAACCATAGGCTTATCTGATTGTTTCCCACAGGATCAGCTCCTCTCGAGGTCAGCAACCTCCACAGCATTCGCTCTGATAGTGCAGCCCAGGTAAGAAAGATGAGTCCACTGAATATAAAAGTGTGATTATTTAAGGAAGAAATATAAAACAGCAGTATAAAATAAAACCAATAAACAAATATAAGCATACAATAGTAGTTCTGACAGGTTTCGTCCGTTTTGTGATAAGACATAGATCCCTGAGGAAGCTCTGTCTTATGACAAAAAAGACGAAACACGTTTGGACTACTATTCTATGCAAATATTGTTTATTGGTTTTATTTTATACTGCTGTTTTATATTTCTTCATTAAATAATCACGCTTTTATATTCCCCTTGGAGTCCTCTTTCTTACCTTTGCTACACTATCTGAGAGGATGCTGACCTGGTTGAGAGGAGCTGATTCTGTGGAAAACGTCTATTGTTTTCTTTCATTTGGTGTGCATAACGTTATAACAAGGAGGGCAAGATCCCTTGCTTCATCAGAGTTATGCGATTTGCATTTTGTGTTCTAATTTTTTTGTAGTTGCCTCTTTGTATTCTGTGTTTTCTATAGTGTGTGCCCTGCAGTGTTGAATACCAATTTTAATTATTTTTGGCACAGTGTGGTGTGCTTTGTACACCTTGTGGCCTTTTTTGTGTTCTTTTACTATATTGTGTAGTGTTCTCATTGCTGAATGCTTGTTATTTTTTTAATCCTATCCAACAGGAAAATCCATATCCGGCAGTCAGTATGCACAAAGTGCAAAGGCCGTCAGAAGGAAGCTACCTACGACCTCAAAATAAGCCATTTCCTCTTCTGGATGACAGTAATATCCAGTGGATCCTTGACCAGGCAGCTGCTAAGATGCAAAATGCACCCCCTGCTGTTCGGGTTGAGAAAAAATGTATGGTTCCCCCAGGGCCCCCTATTGGTAGGTGAACCTCTTCTTCGGTGCTGCTTATTTGACATCTAGATCTTGTTGCCCATGTAATCGTGAGCAGAAAGTCTGATTTTATATATATATATTTATTATTGCAGAAGCCACTTGTACATCACAGCAATTCGATGAATTGCATCCCAGAGCTCCTGTGCATATATATATATATTTCTACATTTTTACCTTTTATGAAAAGAGAAAAGGTCCATCTTCCTTGTCATTGCATATTCTTTAGAGTGTTGTTGTCATTTACACCCCCCCATGCACAGATCTCTAAAATCCTGTGTCCATGTTTTGTATTTGCATGTCTTTCTCTTAACATCTCACCATGTCCTTTCCCCAGCCGTACCATTCAGTTGTCTCAATTCTCATGTTGGAGTTTACAGTTTCCTATTTTGAATCTTGACTGTTTTTTCCTTTTCTTTCCTCCTCCCGAACTCTGTGAATGGATTTTGCAGCTGCAACGGTGGAAAGAAACGGCAGCGCTTTGGCAAATAGCAACAGAAGACTTGAAGTTGTGAGGAACTGTATCTCTTACATCTTCGAGAACAAGATGCTGGAGGCCAAGAAGGTGATAGGCCACCTGCTAATGGAATATAGCCGTTTAGGTGTCTGTGCAAATTTTGAATCATCTTGGCAGAAAAAAGTGTTGATGCTGACCCGTTTTTTTTATTCAATCTTTTTATAGCTACATCCAGCTGTGCTTCGGGCTTTGAAAGGAAAGGCAGCAAGACAATGTCTAACCCAGGAGCTGAATCTCCATGTTCAACAGAACCGGGCTGTATTGGACCACCAGCAGTTTGACTTTGTTGTACGGTTGATGAACTGTTGTTTACAGGTGAACGCGTTTAAAAGGAGTAACACAACTTGACGATAACATTAAAATACTGTGCATATAGCAGGCATGTGTCCCTTTGCAATAGTGATGAAAAAGAGCAAAACTGATACATGAAGGATGAGAACTGACTTCTAGTTTTGACTATAGTGGGTTTTTTGACTGTAGTTGTAATGTTTAATTAATATTGCATTTACCACTCAAACTTTATGTTCAAACAGTGTAGGCTGCAATTGATTTTTTAATTGATTTCCAAATGAAAGACCCCCTGAACTCACTGAGCAATATTATTTCGTAAAAGTTTTTGCCTTCCTCACCTTTTTAGAGAGGCACCACAGTCCCCAATAAAGCATTATAGGAATCCCACTTCACTATCCTTTAGCTATATAAACCTGTGCTTTATTATCATTTTTGTGACCCCTCTGCTTTTAACTTATTTTGTTTCAGGATTGCACAGCTTTGGATGAGCATGCAATAGCTGCTGCTTTGTTACCCCTGGTCACATCGTTTTGCAGAGTAAGTGTCAAATATGGAAACATTCCTTGTCTTATCAAAAACATCATAGTTTTGGTTTCTTACCCCTTTCATCTTTTTTTGTCTGTTGCGCCAAAGAAACTAAGCCAGTGATGTAAAACTCTAGCCCAGGGGGTCATCAAAATCAGATGTTTTGGAGCTACATCTCCCATGATGCTCAGACCCTTATTAGGTTAGCTGAGCTCCATGAGAGATGTAGTTCCAAAACATTTGGAGGGCCAAGTTTGATGACCCCTGCTCTAGCCCAACCATATGATAATGGCCTAGAATTCCCAGAAGTCTTTGAATGCAATAAACAGCCAGAAAATCATGGGAGTTGTAGTTCAGCAACATCTGAAGGCCTGGAGTTTGACCACCCTAAGCCCTTCTGACATTCTTTTTGGGCAAATTCACATCCGACAAAATGTTGACTCTCCTTAAAGAAACTGACCTGCCAAACGTTTTCTTCATTGTTCGTGTTTATCTTTTGCAGAAATTGAGTCCGGGAATCACACAGTTTGCATACAGCTGTGTACAGGAACACCTGATTTGGACCAACATGCAGTTCTGGGAGTCCATGTTTTATGGAGATGTACAAAACCACATACGTGCCCTTTACTTGTCCTCGGAGGATTCCTCTGGATATCAGGTAACGTGAAAGTTTATCATATTTGAAAATCTATATTTTGTAGAGTTTAGTACTGTATTTTTTTTTTTTTTAATTTTTTCCTTAATCTCTTTAGGATGAAGTAGAGGAAGAGGACCGCTCAGCATTAGAACTTGCAGCAGAACAGTGTCGACTGTGGCCGACTCTGCCACGGGAAAAGCAGCTGGAGCTCATTCAGAAGGAAGAGAGCACAGTGTTTAGCCAAGCCATACATTATGCAAGCCGCATGAGCTATCTTCTCTTGCCACTTGATACTTCTAAAAGTCGTCTGCTGCGTGGAGGAGCTGGCTTTGGGGATACAGAAAGTGTTTCCAACAGTTTCATCACAAACAGGTACTTTTCCTATCCTATCACTGGTCTGTTTTCTATCTTGTGCTACAGAAATGCTTGCCAAGGCGTAATGATCTCCATACACAAGGCCACTGGCTTTTAGAACTGGCTTAATGTGCCTATTGGTGAAAACACACTTGTCTTATATGTGCATCTTCTTTTTTTTTGTTCCGTTCGACCTCTATACTGAGATCATTTTTTCTCTGTACTGTGATGTGTGTTCTTTGCCCCTTTTTATGACAGCATGGCAGGAAGCATGGCAGAAAGTGCAGACACCGAGAGTGGATTTGAAGACTCTGAAAGCTCAGACGTGGCACACTATGTGGTCAGAATCATAACACGGTTTGTGGACAAAGTTTGTACAGAGAGCGGTGTCACCCCCGATCATCTAAAAGGGTTGCACACAATGATTCCAGGTATGCACTATATCAGAAACTCAATTTTTAAATAACTATAGCAATAGCCATGTTCCCTTCGATGCTAGATTGGTTGTCCTGTGTAAAGGGATAAGCTGGAAGGCCAGGGGAGTCGTTATCAGGCTTGGGGCACAGTCATCACCTGTTAAGCTTTTATTCCTTTCTCTGTCACGAAACTGACAGAGAGCTAAGGTCGCATAACATATTTGGCAGCCCTAGTATTGCAACGAAGCTACCAATGGGTACAGCTTCACTTTTACATTGTACCCAGAGCCATAATCTATTCACTGAATTGAGTGGGGGGGGGGGGGATGAATGCTGTTTATTGAAACCACACTTTTACACTGCAAGACGTGGATAATGCATGATCACATCATCCCCTGCTCTCTTTCTACCTGTGCCGCCAGGTAAGAATTTGTAGGCATTTCAAATTTGTTTCTGTTAAATTTTTCCAGATAAACACTTGGCTTTTTAGAAGGTCTTCTCTTCTCCTACCCATAACACCTTTTAGAGGTTTTACATTTGTTTTCTTTCACATTGAGTCTCCACACACATCCTTTTAAAAGACCAAATAAGCGAAGGCTCATTAGGGTACATTATGGTACATGTTTTAATTTCAGATTAATCACACCTCACTGAAGGGCGATCATTGTGGTATTTATGGTATCTGGTATGAAATGAACCAAATCTATTACTGAAATCAGTGGTTTCATGGAACAAAATGGGAACCTGTAGCAAATTCTATTCTGGCAATTTATTGATGGGTGCAAATTTTCATTCAATGGTTTCCTGTGCTTTCATCATAGATATTGTACAGATGCACATAGAAACACTGGATGCTGTCCATAGGGAAAGCAAAAGATTGCCTCCAATCCAAAAGGTAAATATATAATGTTTTCCAGATGCTGTTTCTGTAATTAGTGTTTAGGAGGATTAATGGAGGTTTAACATGCGCATGGCCAGGTACTGAATGTTTCTATATAGTATTGTTAATTTATAGAGTATATGGTTGCTTGTGTCCCCTGTATGCGGTGTGGTGGGAAGCTTATTTTTGTGCTATGGCAGCTGTCACAGTATGTCATCTCTTGAACACTTCTGTACCTGATAACTTTATTTCTGGTCTGCCTACAGCCCAAGCTTTTACTCCCCAACTTGCTAGCAGGTGAAGATTTAATAATGGATGGCCTTCGGGTTTACCTCCTGCCAGATGGGAGGGAAGAGGCGTCTGGAGGTAACCTTGGAGGTCCACCTTTACTTCCTGCTGAAGGTGCCCTCTTCCTCACGACTTATCGCTGCATCTTTAAGGGCACTCCAGTAGATCACCTGGGTAAGTGGGTTTCTATTACTGTTAGAAAATGACAGTGGGCTATATTCCCAAACCTTAATTGCTTGTGTAATTTTACCAGAGCCGTGGTTAAAGGGACACTCTAAAGTGTGAATCCCTCACTCCTGGGATTAGCAGAACAGTATTTGATTAAAGGGACACTACCACTTACATAAACTGTAACTAGATTACTTGTGCATTACAAACAAAACCACCTTATAAAACACAAGCTGCTGGTCTTTCTTCTTTGTTTGAAGTAATTGCATGTAAAAAAGAAAATTTGTTTTTTTATCTCCGGTTTACATTTTGTGGAGTTTTTCCATGATGCAACATTTACAAAAATCTGTGCAAACCTTGTACTTTACAGGTGTGATTTAGCTTCTACAGTATTTAACAGTCAATGAGGTGGAGGAGGAAATGTGTAGATAAGGCTGCAGGGGGGGGCTGTTGTGCTGTCTGTGCTGCTCGAGATAAGAGATGGCAGCTGAATGAGATAAAACAGGGAGCATAAAATACTTCTAATCTACTCCCTTTTGATGTCCTTTCAATACATTCCACACAAAACAATGATGTGAGACTGTTTCAATGACGTCAGACCTATAGAGACCATTCAATGGCCAAAGCCACACCGTGAGGAGAAAGTAGTGTAAAGGGTGGGCAGTTTGCAACCGAAAACCTCACACAATGGATACACCCAGTGACACATATAGAGTAAAATATTTTCTTAAACATACTTGAGAAAAATGTACACATGTAAGATATCAGCAACAGTAAATAAACAAAATAAGAACGTTTCATTTTTTGGTGGTGGTGTCGTTTTAAGGTGAATTTATGTTTAACGGAATCTAAAGGTTTAAAACATGAGTTTGGAAGGGGTTTAATTCTACAGTTTAGTATAATATAGGAATGTAGTCCTCTGTTTGATGTCCCAACAAGCTCATTCTAAATTTTCAATGCACACACAAAGCCCCTATTTATTTACAATGAGAAATATTACAAATGTAAACACTAACTGCTGAGCCTTTTCAGATCAACTATGGTAATTCTTGCATCCTAGATTGGTTAGAACCAATTGTTCCCCATTGGGTTTGAACTTTCAAAATTAAAAAATGAATGTGTCCATATACACTGATAATTGCTATGTACATATTTGTAGGTGGCTCTGAGTAAAAATAGCAAAAAATGGATTGTTACATCCAGCCAAGACTTAACAACTGGTATTTTGTTAGAGTTGCACACTGCCGTCAGTCTTGAATATAAGTTGAATGTTTTGGACTACCAGTGTTTCTTAAACCTACTTTTAGGAAACCAGCTGTATTTTTTTTTTCAACAGATTTTTCCATCCTATATTTTAAAGTGAAAGTTCAATACAAAAAAAGTTTCTTTGTTAATGTCTCTTCATTGTATTTAATCTCTGTGCCTTTTCGCAGTGGCTGAGCAGTCAGTGGTTCGATCCTTCCCCATAGCTTCCCTGACCAAGGAGAAAAAGATCAGTGTTACAGCCCACCTGGATCAGTATGTCCAGGAGGGACTCCAGCTGCGCTCCTGTACCTTTCAGGTGAGAGAAATGGAACAAGGGTTCTGTATCACAGGTGACGAAAACATGTGGAATATTCACTTGATGGATTTTATCTGTGAAAGGGAGAATGTTGCGGAAAGTTTAAAAATAAATAGAATTGAATATTTACCATACATAGAGCTTAGAGAACATGAAGTACTGTTTGCCATATATTTACAGTCACTCTGCAAACTACAACATAACATTTTAAGACCGTGTCTCCCATAGGCTGTGCTTTTTGTTTTTATACGTCTGTGACTTTCTTTGTTTCAGAAATCCGAATAGAGGGTGCAGTTTTTTTTGTTTTTTTTACACTGTTGCTCTGCACTTTTCCCACTTGTTTTGTGTTCTGCATAAATCCACCATTATTTATCATTTGTGTATATGTATGTATATAACACTGATTCATATCCATATCATCTTTACACACATCTTAAAACAAAAAGGTGTTCATTAAAAATGGGGTGTTTGTTGAATATGTGCTATAATGACAAGTTTACTCTTACACTTTTTTTTAAATCTTCTTTTGCAATCTTTTGGGGTACATATAACTCCAATACTTAAAATGGTTAGTGTGAAGCGCTTGCACGTGATTAAGTAGGGTATATAATATCACCATTTGCTGCCTTTACCTATTGTTTAACAGACCGTGTATTCTTACTATTTGTACATGTGTAATTTTGCTCCTTCTTCCCCACAAACATAGTTTTCTGTCTCATAATTCAGCCTCTTCTGTATCAGAGAGCTTCTGTAAATAAGTGATCTCTATGTTGCTGTGTAGAACTTAGGTGGGAACCGCAATGTGACAGTTTTTATTAAATGAGACTAGTGCAGTGTGTGACCGTGAAGAAGCGAAAACACACATCGTCCTTTCGATTGGCTAATCGGCTGAATTAATGTGGAGAATCTTGAGCTTTATTTCCTGAACATCCGAATGGCCTCAGGATGAGCAGAAGCATGACCTTGATTTTCTATTTTATCAAAATCCTTGGATTCAGATTTCCTTTCTTTGCATAAATCCATAGCAGTTTACAAGTAATATTGTTTTAGAAACAAAGACTTTGGAGAAACAATGCATGTGTCTTGATTGCACCCTCTTTATTTGTATATGTAACATCAAAGTGATATAAATTTACTGTGAAATAGTCACTTAGGTTAGTATTGGTAAACATGTTTGTAGTAGAAGAGGTGAAACAATATTTTAAATGATTCAAAAATTTAATGTTTAAAAGTGGTCTTTTCCCAGCTTAATGACTGTGATTTCTTTTCTGCTGTTTGTAGCTCCTGCGAGTGGCATTCGATGAAGAAGTTCCATCTGAGTTGTCTGAAATTTTCCGCAAGCACCTACACAAGCTAAGGTTTCCACAGGATGTGCTGGGAACCTTCCCCTTTAGCGCTGGTCTGTCCCTACCACTGATTACACAGCCCCGAACGAAGGACAAGAATCCTTCCCTTAAGTAAGTTACACAAAGTCTACGTTAGTGCAGCTACGTCATTTTCTAATCTCATACTGGATGGGTAGAATCATCCCTGTAAAATTAGTTATTCCCTGCCATCAGCAAAGCGACAGGATTTCATGCTAAATATCTGATAGTGGCTGCACCCCAACCCCAAATCTGATTTATCCATTGCATTAGCGCACATATCCCTCTTCTGTTTTCCTGGCATGTAATCTATTCTTTGTTTGATTTTGCATTTTTGTTGTTTATTTTGCTGTATGCTTGTCCTTTTAATTATTTGTGATTGTATTGTTGGATCCTTTGCCTGTTCTAGTCTACATGTGCACCTCTCCTATGTAGTGACCCCTGTCTCTCTCTGTAGCCCCCTCCATTTCAGTGACGTGTTCCAGGGCCGCCTGGCTGTGGGTTTATCTCTTGGCCGATTCAACCCAGAAACGTAAGACCTGACTACAATTAGGCTGGTCATAATCTGTGGGTGACGAGGAAATTTCTCTACATGCTTTGTGACGTCTACTAGTGTTATTCTGGAAATGGATTTATCCTTTAGTGCTTTCCCCTGTAATACTGAACCTTCAACCCTTTCTGCTGTCTTAACAGTGTTCTGTGCTGTCAAGTATGGCTTTCGTTATGCTACAGCTGCACGTTTGGTTTGGTTTTATCATTCTTCTTTCTTGGGTGGCCAAAATGGTATGGAGTCCTGATCTTTTCCTTTGCTTCTTTGAATGGACCTCATCTCTTCGCCTTCACTTTCTCCACAGGACTCTCTCAAAGAACCTTGTGAAGAATGCCAAAAAAACTATTGGGAGACAGTATGTCACACGCAGAAAATATAGCCCACCTTCATGGGATAACCGTGGGAGCCAGAATTCATTGGAGCAGCAAAGTGATGACATTTCAGGTGAGTTTCCAAGACGAATTCCTACCAAGATCTGTGGTGGTTGTAAAGAGTGGAATCGACATTATAAATGCTGTCCTGGGAACATTTTCTATCACCAAGAACTCTAAAACACATTTGCCTGCAAACAAATATACTAAAGCCTTATTTCAGGAGTTTTAAATTGTCATAAACAATGAGCTTCAACTACGTCTCCTAGATTGAAAATGCGTGTATGTTGCAAACCTTGCCTATTTAGAAGATATGTTCTGAGTTACCTGGTCTTGTTCTCCAGTGTCAGAGGAAATGGAGAGGAGTACCCACACGCTCTCCACATTGAAGGCTCCGGAGAAGCAAGCTGTTGGCAATTTGGCAGAACGAGCTTGTTGCCGAGATTACCAGAGAATGGGGCTTGGCACTCTGAGTAATAGTTTGACCCGGGCCAAAAATGAACCTTTCCGGATTTCTACTGTAAACCGCATGTATGCTGTTTGTAACAGGTGAGGCTTGTCTTGTACAAACACTTAAGATTCAGGTCAGATCTCATATTACCCTTCTACATACCCTGATAAATAAGTCTGTTTTTAATTGAACACGAACACACACACACACACACGTATCAACTTTTATCATTTTCTTTGAGTGCCACTTCATTTAGACTAAATCAACACCCCCCTCCCCCCCCCCCCCCCCCCCATCATATTGTCTGCAGTTACCCTGGACTACTGATTGTGCCTCAAAGCATTCAAGACAACACACTCCAGAAGATATCGCGTTGTTACAGACAGAACCGCTTCCCTGTGGTGTGCTGGAGAAGTTCGCGTAGCAAAGCGGTGCTGCTGCGTTCAGGTGGTCTCCATGGCAAAGGGGTTGTTGGTCTTTTCAAATCGACGAACGCCGCCCCTGCAGGTTAGTTGTTTGCTACGAAGGAATGCTTTTTGTGCGGAGGTTTATTATAAAGCATAAATGTGCACAGAGGAACTCTGCACCAAACGCTGTCAATTTACTTTATTCCTCTAATCTATAACTCCATTTTTATAGCTGTGATACATTACTGATGGGGTGCTCCATCTACATGAGACGTCTGAAATATTGGTGTGTGGAGAGAAATTTAGCGTAACTCTTATTTCTAAAGTCTGGTCGGTAGAGTCACACAGGGAACCCTGGCTTTACACTGAGGTTCCTTTAAGTGAAAGGAAGGAAAAGCGTAGCATCACATTGACTCCTGTGTATCCCCTAAACAAATGCACACATTCACAAGAATTTCAATGGAGGGACTTGTTAAAGAAATGTTCATAGCCGTGTCTCGAATTCAAGTAATGAATGGGATCTGCACTTGGAACAGGAGACAAAGGGTGTGAATGGGGAGATGAAATAGACACCTTGGGCTATGTGGGGAAATGAATGGCCTTTGAAATGTTATGGGGTTGTGTATGAGTTGATGGGGCATGTTTGGTTCTTGGATGTATAGCACATTGACAAGTCGAAATTTGAATGTAATTTTGAAATGATGTTCTGTCGTGGGATTACAGGATGGAATTTTACACAAGGCAAAGTGGCACAAAATAAATGTAAAACTATATATATTCACACCTGCATCCTATTCATTCCTGGAACACGATGATCTTGTTTATCTGGGTTTAGTCGCGTGAAGATTTGAATGGAGCTCTCAGCCTGCAGACGACGCATTGGCTTATTTTCCCAAAGCACTGACATTGAACACAATTTTTGCATTTCGGCTCACTTTGGCAATTCCATTTTGTTGAAAATTTGGTGAATTCACTATTGACCCTGTATTGTACCAGAATTGGAGTCGCAGAAGCTGTTATCAGACGTCGGCGAAAACCCCTTAAGTATGCCCAACTGACATTAGCGAATTCCACCGAATTGAAAAAATTCAATTAAACAGTCTTTAATTATATCTTTTTCACTTTTTTTAAAAAAAAAAAAAATAAGTGAAACCTATGGGATTTCACCTTTTTAAACCTGTCGAATTGAAGTACTGAAAATCAGGTAATCTCACCACAATTCTGGTGCAATTCAGCATAAATTCGAATAGACAAGTCATAGTTTCCAACAGGACAATTTCAGTGCCACCAAATCGCAGCGAATTGCACCATATTTTGCTGTCAATCTGCCTATATTTGGCGAATTGGCAGCTTTCTGAATAGATGAATTGCCCTGAAATTGCACCCATGGGGAAATTCACAGTTCGGTGCAATTTCATGGCCAATTCAGAGGTTGGCGAATAACCCCTATTATCTGAATTTCAGACATAACTCCTTACACCATTCTAGTAAACCTTCCTTTTTCTTATGTGAATGTCCTCCAATGGAAAGGTGTAGGGATTCTAGGATTGCTCCTGTTGTTTTGTCAAATAATAAAATACATTTTTTTTTTGTGTATGCGTTAAATACATGAAACCGCATTGGATAAAGGAATAGGGACTAAAGGTTTGTTACAATCAAATGAATGCTAAAAAAATTAAACGGGTCGATGAGAACCATGAGATTAATGAAGACACATATATTTAAAAAAAAAAGTCTGCATTTCAACAGTCCCGATAAGACAGTGCAGTCAATAGGAGTTTACAGAAGATTCAAATCCTCTAGACACGCGTGTATGGGAAAATGTGACTGTCGGTAAGTGATATACCATGAGAGGAGTAACATCGCATGAAATATGAAAAGTGGGACTTTGAAGCCATTAAACCTCACAGAATATTCAAAAGCAACAAAATGAATTGACAAAAATGGGAACTGGAGGCCTACCCGGTCAGGTGAACCTCCTTCAGGAAATTGGGATAGAATAGCAGATTCAGCAACTCCCCTTCAGCGGTCAGCAATGGATTAAGGCTCGGGTCAGACGAGCGCAGTGTTCACGTCAGGGGCGTAACTACCAGGGGTGCAGAGGGTGCCACCGGCCTGGGCCCTTGAGTCCGGGGGGCCCACACTCGCCTCCCTGGGCCTGGAGGCCTGCCTATATTTTATATATAAATTCTTTAATTTATTTTATACTTCTGACGTGTGAGGTTTACTTTGGAGCTCTGTGATACTCGTACACATAGTATATTACTGTGAGTTTTGTTGCTGTGGAACTCTGATTTACACTCATATACACTGCACATTACTGAGTTTTATTGCTGTGGAGCTCTGTGATACCCTCATACATAGTGCACATTATGGTGCATTTTATTGCTGTGGAGCTCTGATACGTTCATACACACTGGACATTGCTGTGGAGCTCGGATATGTTCATACACAGCACACATTACTGTGAGGTTTATTGCTGTGGAGCTCTGTAAGATACACCTAGTGCACATTACATTACATTAAAAATGAGGTGGACCTGGAAAAAAATGGGACCCTGATTGTCTGTAGTCAACATTGTGGACCTGGGGGGGACCAATGCATGTTGACAGGAGGGGGAACAAAATCTATTTTTGCCTAGGGTGGGAGGGGCCAGTTATGGTTCCTGTACCTGGGCCCTGAGGTTTCTAGTTATGCCTCTGATTCACGTCTGTGTTGCCGTACATTTTAATGTCCGTGGTAGCATACAATTATGATCAATAGAGACTCACACATGAAGTGCGGACACACAACGGACATGACAAATGGACGCAAGTTAGGCAAGAACGTCAAACCGCTAGAATGGACGTGCGGAGTGCGCAACGTCCGCATAGCTTTGTGTGTGAGTGATGGAACATGGACGGATTGCATTTTTGACGGACAAAATGTTTTTCATATTCATTTTATTTCCCATCTACATCAGTCAAAAAAAGTCACTCACAAAAACGGACCGTGTGGCCACTACCTTGTCAGTAAGAAAGTACGTCCGTTGTGCACTGACGCACATTCTGCACAGAATGCGTTTGCCCGACACTAGCCTTAGTCAGCATTAGAAATGGAGTACGACCTTCCATTTCCGCCATGTAACAGGCGGTGTACTGCAGAAATGATTGTATGGATAGTTTGCATAGAGGGTGTCAGGAATGGAAAGTAGCATTGCCATGCACCAATGAGGTGTTTGTCTTGACTTTCTTTGACTAGGTTATGGAGCCAATCCATATGGAAAGATAATTTTGTTTATGCTGGAACAGTGTTACTGGGATTGGATCAGGCTGGTTCCTAGATTGGAGTATGTTTCTGTAGCCGACAGCTGCTGCAATAAAAATAAATTAGTTTCAGCTTCTCAGGAGTGATTGGCCTGAAAATAGCAAATTGTGGTGAAAATGGTAGGGGCTCCTGTTTGTGTCCTTTCCCCTTTTCCAGAGTCAGTGAATGAAACTGAATTGCGTTTGTTGCCATTTTATATCACAATCAAAGTTGTACTCACTGTAGTCTTGCCTCACATCTTGGTGAATATAAAAATACTAATTTGTTGTTTAGAGAATGTTTGAGGAAATGTTCCTCACCGTGTAAACAATGTTTAGTATTTTTTTTTTGTCATCTGTCGTTTAGAGTAACATTAAAAGTCATCTCTCTTTCAATTTGATACACACAAAAATATTTCTGTAAGTAGCTGGATAAATACACATTGCACGTTTCTCAATTGTGTTCATTGCCGTCCTCTCAAGGTCCTTCTCAGACAGACTCTACGTCATTGGAGCAGGAGAAGTACTTACAAGCTGTTGTTAACTCCATGCCGCGTTACGCAGATATTAGTGGACGGAATACTCTGAGTGCTTTCCCATCAGCACATCTTTATGGTGAGTGGAACACTTAATAGGAGAAATGGAGAATATACTAATAATATACTACTTCACCTGCTGTTGTTTTGAATTTCCTTCTCTGGGTCATCGATGTTTGCCGAAGTGTAGCAATAACAGTGATTTTCACTGTTATATGAAACAATGTCACACAAAGGCAGATAATGTATTTATTGCTGCAAGTAGTCTAATAAATTTGATTTACATTTGGGAATAATAACTCTCCGAGACACACAAAGATGCTGGAATGCATCTGAAATCAGGGATCAACATGATCTATGTGGTGTTTTTTATTTCTGTACTCCTGCAAGCTTTTAAACACCTCATGAAACATAAAAAGATACATGGGCACTAACATTAGATTAACATTACTTTGCAGACTTATTGATCTCACATAAATGTTCTACAGATGTGGCAAGTTTGTGTTCCAATGACTAGATAGCTGATGCCAGCTGGTTAAAGGGACAGTCTAGGCAAATTGTTTCCATGCCAGTAAAAAGATATCTTAAAGGGACACTACCATTTACCTAAGATGTAACTAGATTACTTTTGCATTACAAACAAAACCACCTTATAAAACACATGCTATTTTTCTTTGTTTGAAGTAATTGCATGTAAAAAGGAAAAATAAATTGAGGGTTTTTTAATATCTGCTTTCCATTCTATGGAGTTTTCTCGTGATGCAATAATTACCAAAATCTTATGGTGAGTTTTACTTTATGGCTGTGCTTTATCTTTTACAGTATTTAACAGTTAATGAGGTGGAGGAGGGAATGTTTAGATAAGATAGGGGCTGTATTGCTGCTCAAGATAATAGCTAGCAGCTGAATTAGATCAGCCAGGGAGTTTAAAAGGCTTCTAATCTACCCCTTGATGTTCTTTGAATACATCCCACGCAATACGAGAGAAATCTCAATGTCTTCCTGGTAAAATCCTTTATAAATAAATATAAATATAAATAAACTGATAGACCCATAGACTCCATTCTATGGCCAATGCCACACAGTGAGGAGCAATTTACACCACAAAATATCACACAATGGATGCACACGGTGACACATATAAAATATTTTTCCTAACTAAACGTACAAGAGAAAAACAAAGCACATGCAAGATACCAGCAACATAAAATAAACACAAAAAGAACATTTAATTTTTTGGTGGTAGTGGTCCTTTAAAAATGTAAGTGAATTCCTGTTAATTTTTTTGGGGGGGGGGAGGGAAAGATCCCCAAAAAATATTCCCAAAATTATCCAATCGCATGCTTCTCATGGAGAAAATCTGTAAACGAACAACCATACCCAACTGCTCTGCCTGCCAGTTTTTTTCTGAAACGCTCCTTCATGGATAGAATGAGTACAGAAAACAATCCAACTTCCAAAATGAACAAGTTACAAAAGGGATGTACTTACTGCAAGACTTCAGTTTTTGCACACCCTGTCCATCACCATGCATATTTTATTTCCAGAAACATGGTATCTGTCAACCTGAACAATTCCACATATTGTCTAGAACGAATATTTGGCTTTCTAAACAAGCTTAAAGAATGAGTAACATAACCTTGTTTTGCACACATTTAACATAACATTTGGACCATATTGGTGTGTGATCCAGGAAATCTATTTCCCTGGATCTGATTGACTGGTTTCTGGGTAGAGATGTAACATCAGCTTTTCAGCAGTTGTTCTTGAAATTTAAATGTTTTTGAAAACTGAGCTTGTAGAGTCAACGTACTATGATTATTCTAACATACTGTAATTGTGGTGTCCTGAATGACAGCAATGTCTTCTAGCCAGGTGTCTATGGGTTTCTTATGTTTATATTTTAATTGCACAATTCTAAAATGGTCAGCCAGCAGAATCTACATTACTACTGCTTATTCCTGTACCACAAGAGTTTACAATACTAAGAGGAGCAGGGTTGGTTAAGACCCCTAACCCTCTGCTGCTTTTGCAAATGTCACTACAGCAGGAGGAAATTATTAGTGATTGCAGTTAATGGAGTTACTGATAAGGTGCGTATAAGGTGTTTGGTTTATTTTTAAGTGCAAAGGCTATCTTTGTAAACACATTGTCTTAGTAATGTGTTCTCTCTGGAGCGTCTCCTTCATAACATTATTTGTGAATAATCTGGCTTCTCCCAGTTCAAGGGAAATAGTTTTTTCTCCATTTTAGGTCCAATGGGTACAATATATATAAACAATCCCTGTTAATTTAAATACACATAAAACGTTTTAAACATAACTCTCCCAGGCACAAAAGTCGTCTTTTTCATTATTTATAGTTAAATACTAGTAAACAAGACAGATTTTACCGCTCCTAAGATTTATTTTCTGTTCACATTATACTCTAAAATTACCGTTTAGACCGATACCCCCTACAATGTTTCTCATGACCAAATCAATATTTCCTGAGCTCTTTCCTTCCATACCAGACTTCATGCCTTGAAGGACATCATTATTCCATGTCTTTCCTCTTATCTGACATTTACATAACCCCGTACCATTGTATGCTTGTATGTAAGCAAGGCGTTAATTGCGATTCAATTACACAGAGTGGAATACATGGCTGTGTCTGTGTACTGACTGGCAGACCTGTTGTAGACTCTTTCTATGATTCTACACTGTAAGAATATGTTGTAATTTAAGGGTGCAGACAAATAATGATTTTTCTCATAAAATTTGCTTACCCATATACCATATGAATAAATGCACACCGTGAAAACCTTAACCTGCACATTTACCTGTTGGTTTTACTTCCGACGGCAGATTTAAGCTTCATAATGTAATATCTGCCTTTTGGCTTTTTCTCTGTTAGCTAAAAGCGAGCTGATACATTTTAGATTTCTACATACAAATGCTATAGAATTGTACATGTATTTATGTTTAGACTCTAGATACAGTATATTTCCCCATGTTCTTTAAAATGACTACTAAGTTACAGTAACAGCAACTTGATACTATAACTTTATCCTCCAAGTGATCGTATTTTCGAGCTACACATTTTATGTTTGCATTTACACTTGTTGAAGGGCACGGCAATGTCCCTGCAGGGCGTTTCAGGGATTTGAAATAGATTCATATAGGGAATGTAAGCCAGTGTTTCTGCTTCAGATTCTTCAGACAAACGTCAACCCAAGCTGGGTTCCCTGATGAAGCAGGTGATGGGAGGGAAGGAGGACGTCCGAGGAGGTAGGACTCCAGCAAGGGCTGGTTGTGTGGACTTTGTGTGCAGTGTTTATTGATGCCTTTGATGGCTCCGTGTATTTATTCTGAACACAGAAAGCTTATGAAAAAATTCTCTAAAGCCCAGTGACATGAGTGATCCACTGGAATGTCTTTTGTGAGTTTGTTACACTTCTGTATGGTGTCATTAACCCTGTCTAGCTCTGAACGTGCACTGGTTCCATTCATTTCTTCACACCTCATATTGCTAGCTGCATTTTGCAGTCTCATAGCAAGGTCTTCTTGCAGCATCATTTAAGGCTCATCCAGGTTGATGCATGGTTTCACTTAAACTGTCCCACCTTTATGTTCATTGTCCCTCCTGTGACATCTTCACGCTTCAGCAAATCATCCTCACTTTGGTACATTCTCCTTCTTCCCTATTGCCCCTTTCTCCTTGCCCTAGGTTACTCAGTTCGGGGTATTAAGCACCCCGCAATACGCCGTGGTTATGCAGAAAGAGGTCAGTACCTGTTTCCCATAAAAAAATGCATACTTACAAATGATGCCATTTATATTCCCTAATGCAGTAAGTGTACTGACCATTTCTGCTGTACAAAACCCCTTGGGTATTAGCTATAACACTATGATGTGTAATTTACAATATTTGTTCCTTTATGTTATTAACCAGCTTTCTCCCACTTAATCTGCTAGATCTAAATTTACTAGACTGTAGGCCACAGCCGCAACCTATCTCTGATGAGGAAAAAAAATAGTTCTGCATTTGCATGCCAGGTTTTTAGTTTTAAGCTAAAGCTCTCCTGTCCTTTCAGGAAAGTGGGGCAGTATGCGAGGAAGTGGGAGAATGAGCTCCTACATGAACTCTGATGTAGGAACGCGCCTGGCAGGCAGAGAGCTGTTGACTCACCATCAAAACGGTGGGCCCTTGGACAGTGCCCTGACACCACGCAGGGCTGCACTTTATATCATTGGCGACAAATCCCAGCTTAAGGTGAGTGCCAGAACCTAATTGGCTTATTATTAGCACTTTATCCATAATGGCTGCAATCTGGCCGATATTATGTATGCAGGTTCTGTATTCACTACAGAACAATAATGTATAATCTTAACTTTATTGGGATCTTCTAGAATAAATGTCTCACAATACTGAAGTCTTCAAATACAAATTCTAAGTGGCTCTACCCTCCTTTACCCTCATGACAAACCTATGAGTGCCAACACATACCTAGGAGTAGCCATATCTGTATAGCGCTTGTGTGAAAGAAAGGCACAAGCACTCCTCCTCTTTACAAGCAGAGCAACGTTATTGGCGCTTCACTAGAGACGTTTCGACTCTACGGAATCTTCATCATGTCTAACACACAATTTATTGGTCACAATATTAAATATTGGGAACAATGAGGTATGGGTTAGACTTGCTAAAGACCCAGTAGAGTCAAAATATCAACATCTGGTGATGCAGGGCCAGATTTCTAATTAGGCAGAGTAGGCATGTGCCTACAGGCGCTTTGCTCTGTTAAGCATAAAAAAAAATATACATTTTACAGTCGTTTAGACATCTGTATCTCTGGAGCCCTACAGGCTAGAGGGTCATATAGGATAGAATTTGAAAGGCCAGATTATGGTCTTTCCAATGATACTAGACATAAGGTTGATGTAAAAATATAATAACACATAAAGGAATGTTATATATTTTGGTATGTTTGTTTCTTACGGCACTATTGTTCTGTTTACAATTAGTGCAGCATCATTGGTTGCTTTATGTCTCACCTTCTCATTTCCCACACTGGCAGCAAGTGTGGAGTTGATGGCACAACGCATTGTTTCATCGACAACCTAGACCACGGCACTGCAGTGAGGAGAGACTTTGGAACCTGCATCTCTGATTTTACATCACACAAGGTCAGGTGAGGTGGCATGGGAAAGGTCAGAATCTGGCCTTTTCCGTGACACCAAACATGACCATAAAATGTGTAAAAATAGAAAAGTTAAATGCAACATTTACTTTTTCCACAGTTCTAGGGCAGTAGCATTATGTGCTTTTATTTATAAAGCAAACCATGCCATTGCATTAAAGCACCTCCTCATGTCTCACACCAGGAGCAAATGTGGAGGTGAAATAAGTTATTACACTTTGGTTCGTCTAAAATACATCTGCAAAGGGAACGGGGGGTTCTTTGGACACCTGTATCTCCATAGTTTTTTATTTTTTTTACAACCCATAAGTTCAAGTTAGGTTTGATTGGATAGTTTAGAGGCTGGACTTTTTTTATGATACCAAATATGTAAAATGTAAATAAACAGAAAAAGAACACCCCCCTTTTGTTCCAAAGCACGTTTATAAGGTTATATTACTATTTGTGCTTGTTTAACTGGAGCGCTAACATTCTGTTCCATTTTTGCTTCATTTTAAAGCCCATTCTTTTGATATGAGCACAGCGAGAAACAGGGTTTTCAGCTTTCTAAAAAAAAATAAAAAAAAAAATTGTGATTTGGTTTTATTTTGGAATTCTGTGCCTACAGTCTCCTGCCCTGTGGCCAAGAGGAGCCAAAACTGGCATGTGTTGCAGATAGAAAAAATATAAATGTTAACGTCAAAGGTGTAACTCTGTTGCAAGATCGTTTACTAGTTAGACAAGAATCCTGTGGTTTGCAAGTTCGTGGTTTTATTAGGACGCTCAATAAAAATCATATAAAATGATAGGATTATTACCAGAGTTTGTGTACACACAACTCTAATGAACTGTGATCATGGGACTGGATGCATTGTTACAACTTATGAACACGACTTCTGTGCTGCCTTACACTCAGAACATGTAAATCTAGGGCTCGATTAGCCGCAGGGGCTCCGTAATTTTTCTGCTGTCTCATAAAGGTTTGTATTGTACACAAATCTATGCAAACAAGTGTACATCTGATTCCTAACTTAATGAATCTGCCCACATATACTATGTTACTGTATGTACTGAATTGTCTTTGGTTTGTGGACAGGGAGTGAAGCAGGACCCTCTACAGCAGTGGGAGCTGGTACCCATCGAACTATTTGATGTCAGGCAGGTGAAAGCAAGCTTCAAAAAACTGATGAAAGCGTGTGTGCCAAGTGCCCCATCTTCTGATCCCAACATGTCCTACATGCGCACACTGGAAGACTCTGAGTGGCTAATACAGGTCTGTCAATATAGAACTGTGATTTCATTGTTTTCTCATCAGGTCCATAGAATAAGTATCTGGTCTATATGTAATCTATTAAATAGTTTTTATCTGCATGCGCCCAAGAAAATATTTTGTTCCTCATGGAATGACAGGATGGTATATTTGGCATAGATCAGCGTTTCCCAAACCTGTCCTAGGGACCCTCAACCAGGCCAGATTTTGCAGATCACCTTGGAGAAATGCAGACTGAATCCTGCAATCACTGAGCAGCAAATCATATCCCCTGTGCTGTGCTTCAGATATCTGGAAAACCTGGCGAGGCGGAGGGTCCTGAGGACAGGTTTGGGAAACACTGGCATAGATGGTATCATTTAGCAGTATGAGAGTTGTCTGAATACAGTTTTCCAGAGCTTCATAGCAGAAAGATTAATGCTTACGTCTTAAAAAATGGTTCATTCAGCATCTGACATTTCTCCCTTGGGTGTGCTTGATGGACAGGACCCATTTCTACAGCCCTTAAAAGCCGTTCGTCCTTGGCCGGGCATCCAGCTGCTTCCTGTTGCTGGATGCCTGCACCAGAAAATGGAGAAAATGTTGCTGTGGGCGTAAGTGTTTTACGGAAAGCACACCTGTCATACTTACCAACAGGCTACTGCCATATCGGTAATGTTTTCTGAACTGTTACTAAAAAAAACCGCATCTTTCATTAGCAGGGAAAACCACTTTAAATCCCTTTTAAGATGCTGTTCTCCTCCCCTCCTCCTATCTTTATTTTGTCTTAAATGGACTGATTTATTGGAATATGTAAAGCAACGGGGGGGGGGGATTGAAAAGATGTTCCCTTCTCTGTATCCGTGGTAACAAGCCTGGGAAAAAAAAACACGTCAGAAACTCTGGATTATCACAAATAGCTTAAACCATCTCTATCACCTTATATTATCTATGCAATTTGCCTTCCTAAGCTAGAAACCTGTGTATTTTTGTTTTGTTTTTATTCCTAATAGTTTTATTCATAGGGATTGCATTATATTTTGCATATAGTACATATAGATTTCAGAAATATTGAAAAAAGATGTGATTATGATGCTGCACCGCTTTTTGTCAAATGCGTTCTTGTTCTCCCAGAAATCATTCCTTTTTTCTTGTCTCTTTTTAGATACATAAGTTATTGCAGGTTTCTGTACTGGTTGTGGAATTACTTGACAGCGGTTCATCAGTCCTGGTTGGACTTGAGGATGGATGGGATCTCAGCACCCAGGTACTGTATTCTTTCTAGCAAAGCAGAGGTTTTAGCACACTTATGCCAGAAACGTTTCCTGTGGCACACACAAATATCCCGGAACCTCATAAAATCATTGCCGCTACACGTTGAGCAAAATGAGAAACTGGCCACGTATGGGCCTTCCTTTCACTTGATACCCATAGTAATATCCAAATAAGCTGCTGAAATTGATATGCAATATGAAAGCAGTGACTTCTGTCTTTTTCTTTATTACCTTTCAAAATTTGTGTTTTGATAAGAATGTGTTCTTGAAAAGCACGTTTTCCTAATGGTTACACTGATGATGAGCAGCATTCATTAAAGGGACATGCATGCTTTGCTAGTGTGCTTTTAAAACATGCTATGCCTTTTGAATGAGTCAGTAGTGTCATTTAGCAGACATTAATAGCAAGTAAATATGATATTTTTTCATATTTACCTGCTTTTCTTTCTTGGGACCATATTACATAGTTGGTGCTAACTTAACCAGAGCTGTTGTAAACTTCCCAGAGCCATTATAGCCTATGGAGGTTTTAAGTTTACAACAGCTCTGGTTAATTTAGCACCAACTATGTAATATGGCCCTTGGTGTTTTCCACGCCCACCTCAGGAGGCATTTTAAGGTAACCAATCATTGCCTATACCTAGGTATAGCTAAAATATGCACTGAGCATGTGCGTCTGAGTTGCTCCTCCTCCCTCCTGCACTGTGAGCTGAGGAGAGGGCGCAGGTGAAACTTTCACCCCCAGCTACTGCAGAGACAGGGAAGGAAAGAAATCCTTACACACGGGAGAAAAAGACAGCAGCAAGAGCAGAGAGAGGGACAAGAAAGAAAAGCAGAGACACAGCAAGAAGTAACGAGAGAAAGACCGTAAGATAAAGCAGAGCACAATAAAAGGTGCAGTGATAGCGCAAACAAGAGACAGGACAAGAAAGAGTGAGAGTGAGTGACTGTGTGAGGGAGTTTGAGTGTGACAGTGAGTATGTAAATCTTGAAAGAGCACAAGTGAGCGTGTCAGTGGATGAGTGAGTCTGTGTGTGACAGATCGTGAGCGAGTCAGCGGGTGAATGTGTTTTGATTTCACAGTTGCAGAGATGCTAATATTCAGTTCTTCGGTTTCCCCAGTCTGAGGTCCTGAGTGTGCACAGCTTGTGTTAGTTCCTACAGTTACAGGTATTTATAAAGCGCTAGCAAGTTCCGTAGCGCTGTGCAATGGGAGAAGCAGATTAACAAATATCCATACACGTTAAATACAGAACAGTAGGAGAGAGGACTCTGCCCAAGAGCTTACAATCGAAGAGGAGAGGGGTGACACACTAGGTGAGGGTAATAGCTGAGTATGTGAAGTAGTGGGGTGCATGGGGGCTGTGGGCAAGATGGAGCAAGAAATGTAGTTCATGTGAAGCTTTATTATTATTCTTTATATAGCGCCAGCATATTCCGCAGCACTGTACAATGGGCACAATATAGACGGGATTGCAATACATTGAACAACAATTGACAAACCGGTACAATATGAACGAGGGCCCTATTCCCGTGGGAACTCACAATCTAGAAGGGTTGGTGGAAACAGGAGGGGACTGCAAGATGAGTCAGTCAGGTGTATTAGTGAGTTGGGTGGTAGGCTTGGCTAAACAGGAATGTCTTAAGGGACCGTTTGATGGTTGGAGTAGTGGGCGGGGAATATTCAGGAAGTATGAGCTGAAGAAACACCCCTAGCTGAGGAGTGTCGCCAGATAAGATGAAATGACAGAATTTAAAACAAGAAAATAAAACTTTTATTGATTTATTCTAGTTTGTCTACAGCAGTGGGGGCGGGGGGTGCGGCCCGCACCAGGTGACACCCGCCCTTAGGGTGTCTCACCCTCCGCCGCTTATTCGCTCCCTGCGAGCGTCCGAAGCATGCAGCTTCGGCGCTCACCTGGAGGAAACACGTCACCAGCCAATCGCGGCTGGTCACGTGGCTCCCCAGGCGAGCGCCCAAGCTGCGCGCCGCCGGACGCTCAGAGGGAGTGAACACGAGGCGCAGGAGGAGGTGAGCTGAGACATATCCATGTGCTGCTGGGCCATTATCCATGAGCTGGGGCAAATCCATGAGCTGGGTCATATCCATGAGCTGGGGCAAATCCATGTTTGAGCTGGGGCATATCCATGTTTGAGCTGGGGCAAATCCATGAGCTGGGGCAATATCCATGAGCTGGGGCAATATCCATGAGCTGGGGCAATATCCATGAGCTGGGGCAAAATCCATGTGTGAGCTGGTCTGGGACAATATATATCCATGGGTGAGCTGCTGGGGGCAATATATCCATGTGTGCTTTCACTGCCTTCGAACAGGCATCGTACTTGCTGGCAGTTGGCAAAAAGTTGTGTGAGCATATGAGAGAGCTCCGCAGCAATAAACCTCACAGTAATGTGCGCTGTGTGTATGAGCATTCAGTGTTATTTGGGAGTACTGATTTAGGAGTAAGAGTAGTTAAAAAAAAATCCGTAAAACTCGGGGGGGGGGGGGGTGACACCATAAGTTACCGCACCGGGTGACACCAACCCTAGTGACGCCACTGGTCTACAGGTATTAAAGTGTTTCAATGTCAATTTAAAAAAAAAAGGGATATGCATGTCTAGAAATTTTAAGTCTAGATCTAAATCACTGCTCACTGGACTCATCAGAGAAGAAATGACGTATAAATAAGCATTTGTTATTGCATCTGTTTAGGTGGTGTCTCTTGTCCAGCTGTTGTCTGATCCTTATTATCGAACGATAGAGGGATTTCGTCTTCTTGTGGAAAAGGAGTGGCTTTCTTTTGGTCACAGATTCAGCCATCGTGGGGCGCACACAGCAGCCAGCCAAAGTAATGGTTTCACACCCGTCTTCTTGCAGTTTCTTGACTGTGTACATCAGGTGAGTGAGTAAAACAAAACCTGAATTTTATTGCGTTGCATTTTGTGTCCTTCCTCTGACAAACAGTAGCTTGTTTTGATTCCAGCTGCTAAGAATCAGTATATATGCCATAGAGGTCTCAAAACGTACCTTTTCTTTGTTGGTGGTAATGGTCTAAATCTGTTTTTTCCAACCCTGGGTCCTCAGGTCAGGTATCTGAAGCACAGCACAGGTGATATGATTTGCTGCTCAGTGATTGCAGGATTCAGTCTGCATTTACACAAGCCATTATTAAAACCTGACCTGTTAGGAGTAGCCGAGGACAAGGTTGAGAAACACTGGTCTAAATGATACTGGAGATAGAGAATTTCTGTTACTGACCTATTCCTCTAATCTCCTTTCTCAGATCCATCTGCAGTTTCCTTCCGAATTTGAGTTCAGCCAGTACTACCTGAAATTCCTGGCTTATCACTATGTGTCCAACCGTTTCCGCACCTTCCTCCTAGATTCTGACTGTGAGCGTATCGAAAAAGGTAAGAAGCACATGAGGAGACAATGGCTGTCAAAGAGACCTTACCTCTGTGACACATTAAAAAATATCTCAGGTTTGTTTAAAACAGTAGCCATGGCTCATTAATATTATATAATCTATAAAACCCGGATCTCCAAAATGTGGCCCATCAGATGTAGCTGAGCGTCGTCTCCTGTGATTTTCTGTCCTCTATTGCATTCAAACACTTCTGGGAGTTATAGTTCAGCAACATCTCTGTGGCTGAGTTTGCAGATCCCTTCTATACCATGTATAATATGTTGGAACTGTGAGTACGGTTTGAAAATCAGGCCAATTTTCTATTGGCAGCTTGATCTTCAGTCATTCTTTGAAGCCTGCAGTGCTAATGATCTTCCAGAAATAGCGGGTTTACAGGGACAACCTGAATATATTTTCTAACGGCAATTACTAAGAAGTTATCTGATCATGATTGGACCATTTCTTCCATCAGTTACTTTCAATAATTTGTATATTTTTGCGCATTCTGGTATAAAACGTTATTTTTGTTTCATGTCATGTAATTGTGATGAATTCTTCTTCCAGGAGTCTTGTATGAGGAGAAGGGGGATCGACGGAGCCCCCTAATCTGTCGTTCAGTTTGGGAGTACATAGAACGTCTACACAAGAAGAATCCTGTGTTCTATAACTACATGTTCTATCCAGAGGATGGAGAGGCAAGGAGCAAAAAGATGGATATTTTCATGGGGGCACAGGGATTTTTATTCTGTTTCTTTAGCCACTCTCAGATCAGCACACATGTAATTTCATCCAGGTGCTCTGCTAAAGAAAAAAAATAAGATAACCATTAATGTTTTGTTTATTTCTATTAGGTACTACGCCCATACAGCTCAGTGTGGGGCCTTCGTGTATGGGATTATTACACCGATGAAGCCCTGAGTGAAGGCCCCTCTTATGACTGGGAGCTTTTACAGGGCCCTCAACCTGAGGAACCTGAGCGAAATGACAGCTCTGCTCCCCAGACAAAGCGCAAAATAGTTTGGCCATCTTACCATGCACCAGCACGTCTCCAGCCAGATGCTATCACACATTTACTGGAGGTATGTTTCCGGCATATGATTTCACATTTAATCCTATCGAATGGATTACATTTGTAGTGATCATCTCTGTATACTTTCATATCCTTAACCATTTCCATCACTGTATATCTCTAGAAGTCTAGAAGTTTGGTCTTGCTCACTTGGTCATAATTCTGGCAATAAAGTTTTTCTGTGTTTTGACTTTGGTAAATGTGTCTATGTATGATCAATAAGAATAATTAGTTCAGGGCTCTTTGGTTATTCAATTAAATCACTCAATTTATTTTAGAACTGCATGCAGATAAGGGCAGGCAAAGTTTCAATCTTGTGCATGGACCCTTCTGAGGCTGAGAGGTCCCTGCAATGGACCAAAATGATACCTGTCTTATCTGCATGCTGTGCTAAAAATAGATGGAATGATTTTTATTAAGGAACCAAGGAGCGCTGATCTAGTTATTCCTTTGGGTCCACCGCAGTTGGCAATTCTGGTACAAAAGTGTTTGTGTACTACAACTGAGTGAATTCTCCACTAATAAGGGGGTCTTTGCTGTTCCTTTTATTGTTGTATTCTATGTGATCAGTGCCACCTTGCTTTGGATCGATTGCGCTGTAACCTACTGCAGATCCAGGATTTTGAGGGTGTAATCAGTGTTAGGAAGCACACATTTTAAATTTAAAAGGACAGCTTCTGTAGTTTCCGTTTTGAATCTGGCTTTGCAACATCTTTTTTTAATTGCACCACAAATGTTATAATAGGATTTAAATTTCCTTCTGTCTTTTTTCTCCATTCACTTGTCACATATAGGAGTTGCAGAGTTTGGAGATGGACCTGGGGCAAGTTCCTGAGCGATGGAAAGACACATGGGACAAGATCAAGGCCTCTCATCGAACAGAAGTCAGACAGGAAAGCAGGGTTGGTCTTCTCATCTTTCTGATTTTATATGAATAAAAGGGGTTTGATCATTCTCATTGCATAGCTAACCGTGATGATATGCCCACAGGAACATAGTAGTTTGTTGATTTTTGTAGTGATGATTTTAATTTATTCCTTGAATTGGCATGTGTAATATACACAGTGCGAGTTATCGACAACTGGTACACAGAACAGGGATTTTGCAGATTTGGCTGTTAAGATAGAAATGAAGTGGAAACACTCTTTGGGGCAATATCTATTCCAATATATCTACAAATCTCCTGATATTTTTAGTTTTATTGTATTTGTTCTGTTCCTCCTGTGATTCAGCAAAGCATGTTTAATTATAATTTATGGTGGAATAATATGATACTGTAACTTCCAATGTGTCCTTTTTTTGTGTGTCACTTCTAGAAGTCAAGCGCTTTGCTGATGTCTTCAAATGTGTCATCACACCGCCACTCTCTTGGAGTTTACCTACAGGAGAGTGGTGTTGGATCAACATTAAACTTGAGCTTGGAGAGTACACAGAGTGCCACCAATACCCCAAGTGGATCAGGAAAAATGGGTTCCCGGAACAGCACCAGCACCTTATACAGCCAGTTCAATACAGCCGAAAGAGAGAACAGGTAACGGGGCTGCTAAACAACTAGGACTATGAGAGCAAGTGATTCATAGGAAGTGTCGCATATTTCATTTTCTCTATATGGGTTTGATCCCAGCGAGCAACCTCTCCAGTAAGTGTCCTTGGGCAAGACACCTAACTGTACATACTCGCCACCCAGGACATACTTGAAAACGAGAGAAATCTCAATGTATCCTTCCTGGTAAAATCCTTTCTCAAAAAAAATATCCTAACATCTCATAAATAGAACTATTGGTCCTGTCTAGCTACAAGTTCATTTGGACTGGTATGACTCAAGTGCTCTTTTTATCTAGTGGTTGTGTGTGTATAAAATAAATAATAGTAAAAAAGTAGTAATCCTAATACCTCTTTTTTTTTTTTCTCGTTTTGCTCAATTTGACATCAAGAACTTGGTTTCTTAAATTCTATCAGTTGTGACCGAGCTTTCACCATGCGTTTATTTTTTTGAGAATTGTATGTTTTACCTCACCCAAAATCTTAATTTTCTTTTGGTTTTTAGTGCGATAAAGACTGTGAAACCTAGCGTATGTGTATATTGTTAAAATATGGCTTCAGTGACTACCAACAATGTAGCAATTATTTTGGAGTTACGAACGTTACTCACAGTCGGCATTTCAGCAGATACAATGTCACTAGTTGTGGGCTGGTCTAGCCATCATGTGACCTGACGTGAATTTGCTCAGGTTCCAATTTGTCTTCCGTCCATGGTGCTGTTCTTATGATTGTTTCACTTTTAGAATCACTTGTACGTATTACCAATTATTAAACCTTAGAATGACAATGCTGTAATAAAATAAAATACAAAATATCATATTTTGTCCCAACAGATCTTATGAAGGCACCCTGTATAAGAGAGGTGCTTTTATGAAGCCTTGGAAACCTCGCTGGTTTGTATTGGATAAGACAAAACACCAGGTAACAAATGCCTTCTCGGAGTTTAACTCAGACTAGATTTACTCGTGCCATATGGGTGTGTTGTGCCCCCCCCCCCGCGCCTTTGATCCGCTAAATATGGATTACTGTCTTTACCTTCTGTTTTTCCAACATGTATGCTGCTTCTGATTTAACTGTTTCCCCAACCAGCTCCGATACTATGAAAGTCGTACAGACACTGAATGTAAAGGGGAGATTGATTTGGCAGAGGTGGAAGCCATAACTCCAGGCGCTCAAACTTTAGGCGCTCCCAAAACCGTGGATGAGCGAGCATTTTTTGATGTAAGTTCCACTAGCTGTAACCAGTCTGTGCTATGGAAATCTTATTGCACAGTTTTACATTATTTTGTGTGGTAATCTCCTGCTCTTTGTTATTTTATAGTTGAAGACCACCAGAAGGGTCTATAATTTCTGTGCTACAGACCCACTGTTTGCACAGCAGTGGATTGACCGAATCCAGAGCTGCTTGTCAGACGCGTGAGTTGGTTAAAAGCTGAATCTGGAAACTGGCGGTCACCTGCGAAAGAACGAACATTGGGGCACTCTGTAGCAGCTGTTGGAGTCTCCTAAACCAGTGGCTAGCAAAAGTGCCCCCCATTCCATGTGTGGAGCTGAAACCACTGGACACCCTTTTTTTAAACCCCTTTCATTTGATGTGAAACAGGTGGACATCACGAGAAAGCCTGTAGCGTGAGCTGCTAATACACCTACTCCACTGCACAGAGAACAGGTGAAGGAAATGAACTCCCAGTCGAATGAAAAAGGAATTCAGGAAACTGTGCCGGAGGAAATTGCACATGGGAGGCAGAACACATGTAGAGTCAATTTACGTAACTAGATAAAGCGAATTCTGACACAGGGGGTCCTATGGTTGATTTTTTAGGTCAAGGGAAATCCCACCCTCAAGTCATCGCCTTTCACAGCAATTGCTTACATATTAGTCCTCTCTGTATTTCCAGATCAGCCACATGTGTGGACTTGGTGACCACCTCTGAGATCTGCAATTATAAAAATACCAGCGGGAAGGCAGGACATAAGTACACAAGTTTCCCCCCCACCCGACCCCACAAATACTTTTAAATTATTTTATAATGTGATGGTTTTCAGGCATATGTACTGAGGCGCAACGAGTTATCACACAAAAACTCACTCTCAAAAGGTGTCGGGGTACAGAATGGTTACTGAAACTTGGAGGCAGGGTTCACTGCAGCGGAAAGAGGCAAGATGGACTTTGTGAAACCATTTGAAAATACTGTTTGGGTTAGGTGTTGTTGACGACCAGTGGTATCAGACATTCTTTTGGAGAAGACCCAGTGAGAGTGGGTTGTTGATAAACCTGCACCATATCTGTGTCCTACTGGCCCAATGCATACTTTGCTACTAAAGGTCTATCTAGTGTAACGGTATGTCCGTGCTCCTTTAAAGATAACGGGTGAAGACCACTAGGATTTTATTTGTTTGTCATAGGATTTTGCCCACATAACCTCACCCACTGATATACTGTACTGACACAGGAGGGGAGGGGAGGGGGGGGGTGTGTGTGATCTTACGAAAGAATCTTTTAAAAAGAGAAACCTATATATGCTCACTCCTCCTGGGCCTGTAGCATGTAGTATTCTGCATCTGCAAGCACCACTTTGAAAAAGTAACGTTTTTTTTTGGCATGTCCCACCTGCTTCCATTCTCCTGTATGATAAACGCTGCTGGTTGGTTACCATATGTCAGACTTAAAATGCAGCTTCGCTGGCGGCTTGTGTCCTCCCCTCCTGAGTATTGCTGGAATTAATGGTAATCTTGTTAAATTGCTAACGGTATTTTAACCCTGTGGCTATTGTACTTCATTTATTATTACTGTATATTGTTGTACATAGAGGAACGATCCAAGTCAGTATGAAGCTGAGGAGGGTCATATTAGGGGAGGATAAACATCGATATATTTGGGGAGCTTTGCAACCTTTCACTGCCAGAGGGCTGGTTAACTTGCACAGATTGCTCCTGTTATGTCAGGTGCAGTCCCATCATAACATTTTACCATTACCTGTCCCAACACTCCACATGATTGGACTGAATTGTTCCCCCTCTGCAAAGTGTTGTGGACAGGTTATAGCCATATCCACATGCAACCTAAAATCACACCAGGTAATCTGGAATCGCCACTGTAACTCTCAAAGGGGGAGGTGTATTAACCTACGTTTGTCCCTCTAAAGCTGCATATATGTATAAATATCGCATTGCAATGTTCCAAGCTGCATGTGGAGAGATTGTATATAACGTGGTTCTCACCTATCCTGGCCTTTCTTTGATGCCAAAAGGAGTGACATGAGAAGGGATACAGACAGTTGATCTGAGTACTACCTTTTGTTATTGCAAAGAGACATGTACCTACACTCAATGCCTACTTGATGTTTGGACCAGACATCGCTTGGGAATGCAGCAGAGGATCCTACTTTCAAACAATCTCTCCTGTGAAAATACCTTTCAGTGCCAGGAAAATAAGAAATGCTCCTGCTCTTATTACCCTGACACTGCCAGGGCCCAGATGCATCACATTCCCCTGATTCCCAAAGGTTTGTTGCTCCATTAGTGAAGCCATATTTATATATGGATGCTCTTTGTATATAATCTCAATTCTCAGGCTGAAGCTTCCTGTTTTTGTAGAATACTTTGGTTCTTGTACATTGTGTCAATCCTACAGTCCTTGGGATGTGCCTAGATATGAAAACAGGATTGTATCCAGAGAAATAAAAGAAACTAATGTTTAATAAGATGCAGTATGAATGTTTTATACATTGCAAACTCTGTTGGGTCAATCAAGAGAACTCGAGGTGGGTTTACGCAGTGATCATCTGTCGTAGCATAAAAAATTGTTGAATTTTCCTAGTTACTATGACGGAAAGTTTGAATTTTAATAAATAAGACTCAGAGGCGAGTATTTGCATTTCTTTCTTGCTTTATTAAACAACAGCAAAAAACAGAAAAAAAAACCTGTTGAATAAAGAAAAAGGTTACACCCCTCCCTTCACATATCCTCCAATCCAGTTAACCTTTCCACCCAGTAAAACCGATCAGAACCGGAAATCGTCCTCTTTCTTGATGCACAGAACTCAACGGAGCAACAGGAAAACCAACAAAGGAATGACCTCCAGGAAGCCGGGCAGGAGGCAACTAGTAGGCTGTGAAGAGAGGAAGACACAAACACAAGGATGAGCCATGGAAAAACGCAATCTGTGCCAGAAAAACGCAGCAGGCAACGGAAAAATACCCACCCACAGTAACAATAGGGCGGGAAATACTCCCCTCCGAGTCTTATTAAAATTCGAACTTTCCGTCATAGTAACTAGGAAAATTTAACAATTTTAATGTAACGACTCGGAGGCTCATATTTGCAAATTTAAAGCCCATCTAGCACGGCAGAAGACCAATGCGAGACAGGTTTCAAATAAAAGGTCCGGAGGGTCGATTCCCTAGACCAGTCAGCCGCTTTCATAAGGTCCTCGAGCTGACACCCAGACGCCATGGCAGAGGATGCCATGGCACGGCGAGTCGACTGGGCACCAAAACGAGCGATATCCACCCCAGCGAGACCCATCAGCTACCGTAGCCAGCGGGCAAGCGTCGAGGACGTCACTGGACGGTGGGGGGAAACGTACGAGACAAACGGGTGAAGCGGTAGCTTGCATACAGACACAGTACGAACCTCGTATTCCTGGAGGCAACACCCAGGGCACAATAACGGACGGTCAGGTAACGTCGGATAGGAAACGGAGGTAATGGCTGTTTTTGTGCGACGGGAGACGTCGAAATGGACACCGTCGGGACCAAAGGAGCGACCATAGAAATCTAGGGCTCTCACGTCACTCACCCTCTTACATGAGAAGAGGCAAAGCAGCATGAGCAACTTTGCGGAGAGATGTCGTAATGAAAATGCCGGGTTGTTGGGCCAGGCCGCTATGAATCTGAGTACCACTGACACGTCCCATGTGGTGGAGTATTTCGGCGTAGGTGGATGTGAAAAACGCGCAGCGCGGAGCAAACGGGTGACGGCCAAGAGGAACATCCTGAAATCCCACATGACCGGCGGAGATCGCGGAACGAAAAGCGTTAAGGGAGCGATACGCTTTACCTTCGTCAAAGTTCAGTGAGGAAATCTAACACTACATTCACAGGGGCCGAAAAGGGATCCACGTCCCTTCCCAGGCACCAGCGAACCCATCGTCCCCAGGCGGACCGGTAGAGGGATCTCGTGCCCGGGGCCCAGGCTTGTTGTAGCAGTTCGCCAGGGACCGTGCCAGGACCCCCAACACCAACCACGTGACGAGATGAGAGGATGAGGCGTGCTGTCTGGGTTCGTCACGAGATCCGGACCCTTTTCCCGTAAAGCCGCCACCACGGGTTTCAACAGTTTAGTGAAACACCACGGTGCGGACGAGAGCCCGAAGGGAAGACTGGAGAATCTCCAGAGGTCCGGACCCCAGCGGAACTGTAGAAAATCTCTGAACTCCAGAGCCACTGGAACTGACAGATAAGCGTCCTTCAGGTCGATTTTCGCCAGCCAGTCTCCTTGGAGTAGAGTCGACGGAAGGTCCTGTAGGCCTTCCATCTTGAAGTAAACGGTATCTGTAAAATAAATTACAGAAACCAATAGTGCAGACTGCAGCAAATATCAACATATAAGCCCCTGCTTGAATTAAACTCACAGGATGTGAATAGTACATGGGCACATAACGATTCTTTTAGATGTTACCCCTCCTGGACGGATTGGAAGATGTGAAGGTCTCATTTGGCAGTCAGCTCAATCAGCAAGCAATTCTAAACCAAGGACTCCTTCCAAACGAACCGCTGGGATCATCCGAAAAATGAAGAGAGTATCAAGCGGGTGCTTAAGAATTTTTTTTTATTATTATAACCAATAAACACACGCAATCCAACGCGTTTCGTCTCTGTGAAAAACGAGACTTCATCAGGGAAGTATGCATAAAATAAATTGAAATGAGTCACACTTTATACAATCTGGAAAATCAAAAACGCCTCTAACAATTAAAAAGTAACAGCCGGAATCGATTGAGGTGGAGCAGTCCAGCGTGCGCCTCATCCTGAAGCGCATCATTTTGCAGACTTTTTTCTCGCGATCCGTTTCCGATTCACACCGGAAATGACATGTCGCGGTGTAGGTCCAATAAGAAATAGTTGGTTTAGTCGCCATCTTGAGAAGGTCAGGAACTGCGCGTACTTTTGTGCCGCTGTGCTCGTAAAAGGTCCCCAAACACATCTTTTCGTCCGTATAAATGGGACCAATGGTGGCACCAGAAAAGTAAATCGATCTCTTAAACAAACTACAACAATATAAAATCAATAACTTTGCAAAAAAATATCACATGAAATAAGTACAAGAGCATTCTGAGAAACGTCATAGGAAACGGAATGAAGAACAAGATTGGAAAATTAAAAACTTCAATAGACAAATCATGCTAACAAAGTGAAATAAAAGATGATTTTTAGAGATGGCCATGGAATGTAATTAGAGACATTGATGTATGTCCAAATCAGAATTTAAACCACCTTTCTTCCAAGTACCCATTTTAAAGATCCACTCCGTCTCTCTCGATCAGGTCCTTGGAAGAATCCCCTCCTCTCCAATTATGAAGCACAAGATCTATGCCAAAGCATTTGAAACGGTCAACGCTAAAGACGGGACAGTTATTACAGTGGACGGGTACACCATGGGTAATGGAACCCCTCCTAATATTACCTAGAGGTTCTAAAATACGGACCCGTAGTGATCGTGCAGTTTGGCCTATGTACTGAGAACCGCATGGGCATTGGAGTAAATAGATCACCCCCTTGCTGGAACAATTAATGAAGTGATTAATCCTATACGTATTCCCTGTATAACTACTTTTAAAATCCGTAATCTTTTTTTCTTGATTAGCACAGGCCTTACATCTCCCGCATTTATTAAAGCCCAAAAGGTTTTTTGGGAAGGAATGAGTCATTGACAGTCACATTCTTATAGGGCAGTAAAACACTCGGAGCTAAAACATTCTTCAAATTTTGGGCTTTCCTAAAGATTACTTGGCTTGGTGGGAATACGGTGTTTCAGATATTCATTTTCCAAATTGTATAAAGTGTGACTCATTTCAATTTATTTTATGCATACTTCCCTGATGAAGTCTAGTTTTTCACAGAGACGAAACGCGTTGGATTGCGTGTGTTTATTGGTTAAGAAAAATGTTTTTTTATTATAAGCACCCGCTTGATACTCTCTTCATTTTTCGGATGATCCCAGCGGTTCGTTTGGAAGGAGTCCTTGGTTTAGAATTGCTTGCTGATTGAGCTGACTGCCAAATGAGACCTTCACATCTTCCAATCCGTCCAGGAGGGGTAACATCTAAAAGATCTGTTATGTGCCCATGTACTATTCACATCCTGTGAGTTTAATTCAAGCAGGGGCTTATATGTTGATATTTGCTGCAGTCTGCACTATTGGTTTCTGTAATTTATTTTACAGATTCCATTTCCTTCTTTCTCAATTCTATTAGCACTAGAGGGCAGTGCTTCGCAGAACGCAGAGATACGTATTAATTTTTACATTGTTGCTACAGGGGGTGGTCACGTTTTTTCTTTTATCTTCCATCTTGAAGTGTCGGCATAGGACTGAGGTATTGAGCTTTTTTACGTTGATCACTGGTCTCATGCCTCCCCCTTTTTTTGTCACCAAAAAAATATTGCTGACATAACCCGGGTTTTGGAAAGGGACCCGTTCTACCGCGCCTTTTTGCGCAAGGTCGTGTAGCTCCTGTTCTACAATGTGAGAGTTCTCAGTAGGGAGGCGGTAAGGGACCGGGGGGTGTGGGTGAATTCTATGTGAAATCCCAGTACGGTTTGGAGTACCCAAGGATCGGATGTAATGTTCGTCCAGTGTTTGTGGAATGCGGCAATGCGACCCCCGGCCGTGAGGTGCGGGGATTGGGAGGTACGCTTACCTTGTGGGCGACGTTCTGCAAAGGGACAGCGGCTGCCACGCCAGAAGCGGGAGCGAGTGGGGAAAGAAACCACCGGAGGAGTAGGGGTACGGATTGCCTCCTTGGAAGTTAGCAGAGGATCGGTGATTCGGGGCGTCTGAGGATCTGTAGGTAAAGGAAGATCCAGCTCGGCCGGTGGGGTGCCCCCTGTTGCCACCGGCCCTGCCAAAAACACGGCCCTTGAAGACCCGTTTAAGTGAGGTGGATACCTTATCGAGGGAGGTGAAAGTGCTCGCATATGCACCCATGTCTTTGACGTAGGTGTCTCCGAAAAGGAGGCCCTGGGCCTTACTGCCCAGGTCCGAATCTGCGATCTCAGTGAGGTGGCCATCAACTTTTAGCAAGATGGAGCAGCGGCGCTCCGCTGATATAGCACCATTGGTGTCGGCTATAAAGCATAGAGAGCGCTGCAGCCAGTCTCTAACTATCAAGGGTAACACCCTGTACCTTTAGCGTCCTCTGTGATGTTAAAGAGGCGCGTCAGGGAATCCAGGAGTTTGTCCTGACATTTTCTAAATGCGTGGTCTTTTGCAGACCACCCGTGTCTAGTGATGAACTTTTGGAATTTTGGGTCCACTAGTGGCGTGAGGCATGACTTGCCAGGAGGTGGTGGGGCGCGGGCATTCAGCCTTGAGGCGGTTACGGGTGGCTTTGTCCATGGGACTCCGCATGCGGTCATCCAGCCACTTTTCAATATGAGGCCTGGGGGACCAGGCAGAGGAATTTGGGTCTTGTAACTCCGCGGGGTAAAAGAGGGGGTCCCCTTGCGGGTAATAAATAACAGCTGCCTCTGTCCCAGTAGGGGGAGGGGTGCCGTGGGTTCCTCCATGTCAAACAGCTCATCGTAAGGGGCGTGAATTTCAACCTCCTCACCTTCATCCCCGGTTGAGAGACCTTCGGGGTCATCATTGGGAGAGGTATAGCCACCTTCCCTGTCCAAATCCTGAGGAGTGGACGTCACAGCCCTTTTGCGACAGGTGCCGGTGCCCGTGGGGTTGGGGCCCGTTTGGAAGGCACAGTATGGGATTTGGGCTGAGGCAGTAATGCAGGGTCACCAGCCCCTCGAGACGTGCGATCCGTCTTGGATGTCGCCTTTTTACCCATCCGACAGGGGGCAAAACATCTGCCTGGCCTGTGGCAGGCCCCGCAACCGACTTACCTGGCACCCCGGCTTCTATCAGTGGGGGCTGCAAGGCCTGAACAGCTGCCAACACATTCTGAATGGAATTTTCAAAGGAGCGTGACATAGAGGCCACCTCCGCTTTCACTACAGCCGATATAGAGGCCTGTACCTGCGGATCCAGAGGATCTGGAGAGGGGCCTATGATCTTAAGGTTAGGGTCAAGCTGTGGAGCGGGTGCCTCTGTCTGTTCACAGGGGGAGTCGGGATTGTGCGATGTGTCCCTGGAGTCTGAGTCCTCAGAGGGTGAGGGGGACCTTTGCTTTTTTTGTTTGGCAGGCATCGTAATGGATGGGGGGGTGTGCTTCAGCTTGCGGCAGAAAGCGCGGGGAGAATGGCGCGCCGTATGTGAGGTCACGTGTAGGAGCCTCCGCGGCCAGAAATAGTTCTGGCCGCGAGGGGAACGCTAGAGCGGCCGGCAAGCTCAGAGAGCGTGTAAAGGGAGCGGTGCACAGCACAGTCTGTGCAGAGCGCGAAAAGACCCAGCCGGCTTCTGAGTTACAGGATCGGAGTGCCGGAGACCAGGTCAAGATGATTAATTACGCTGAGCGCAGAAGGAGAAAAATCATACTTAACTCTCCTGCGCCAGTAGCAAGAAAGAGGACGATTTCCGGTTCTGATCGGTTTTACTGGGTGGAAAGGTTAACTGGATTGGAGGATATGTGAAGGGAGAGGTGTAACCTTTTTCTTTATTGAACAGGTTTTTTTTCTGTTTTTTGCTGCTGTTAATAAAGCAAGAAAGAAATGCAAATATGAGCCTCCGAGTCGTTGCATTAAAATTATGATCAAGAGACACATACAAAGTATGCCCGCACAACGCACCGGACGCAATTTAGGCAAGAACGTCGAACCGCTAGGACGGACGCACAGAGTGCACCACGTCCACATAGCTTTGTGTGTGAGTGATGGAACGTAGTCAGACGGACTGCAGTTTTGATGGACAAAATGGTTTTTCAGATCATGTAACAACTTTTTTCATTTTAAATATCCATTTTATTTCTCATCTACATCAATCAAAACAAACGACTGTGTCGTGTCTACAGTATCAATCAAAAAGTACGTCAGTTGTGCACGGACGCACAGTGTGCTCAGAATGCGCTCGTCTGACATTAGCCTAATGGTTAAAGAAAACATAACACAATTATGGGATAAAATGCTGCTTGAATCCACTGCTTAATTTCAGTGCAATAATGTGGACATCGTATGGAAGAAGCTATTGGATTTTAAACTGTACAAGCTTAATGCATCAGCTCAGAAGCACTGGCTTACCTCGGAGAATGTATACCAGGAACATGAATAAAGCCCTTCAGTGACCTCTAACAATTGTGAGCCTCCGAATGGTAACAATCTATAACATATTCACAGTGAATATGCTTTATATCTGTCGTCGTCCCCCTCTACTCCCAAGGAGCTCGTACACCATTCTCACGAAATACAAATATTATTGCAGTACTCCGCACAATTACTAAGATTAGACACATGTCGCCCCGCTGGGGGGTATACTGAAAGCAACCAAATTGCCTCAAATGTACATGTTGTGAAAACAGACTATTACGATGACATTCACCATTTGTAGCAGGAGATTAGATACCGACAAGCTTAGGTTAATTCATTAAAATGTGCCAGAGCCTTAGATTGGGCAACGATAAAGGAACCACCAGCACCCGTGTACGGGATCATCTACAAACAGTAAGCCATTTAGTGTGATGTTTTTATTTCTTCGCACTAAAATATGTTGAACAAGTTTTCCTAAAATCCCTGTTTATTCCAGCTAAGACTTCTACCATTCTGGCCTGGAGTTGTTTGTACAACTAGGTGCTGCGGGCAAAACAAGTTCTGCTCATAGGAAAGGGAATTTGTTGTTGTTTTATTTTTGCTGACCTTCTATAATTGAAAATGGCAAGTATCCCCTTTCAGTGTTTCCTAGTCCCCCCACTTGAATGCAGAATGCTGCGGGGGAGGGGGGAGAGACTGCTGAGAGGCAGGGAGTGTATGACCAGACATTTCTCTGCTCCTTGTGCTGGACTGAGTGACCGGTAACGCCACATTGCGGGGGGGGGCGGCGCAGGGCTTAGAATGTTCTGTTCACTGCAACCATATGGGGACCATGATGACACCCTTTTTTCTACTATATAGGTCACGTTTAAAGGGGGTGATTCCCTTCCATATCAGCCTTGTTTTGCCTAAAGCTGACACTTAGAAAAAATCCATGTTTGTAGGTGACCTGTGACCCCCAAATTAGACAAGATACTGCATTCTAGCATTGATATTCTATTCCACATTTTATATTTGAGGAGTGGGAGGAAAAGTGGAAGAATACATTTGTGACGACCAGCAGCTATCAGTCCATTAGTCACATGTGTAGGGTGTGTGTGTATAAGGAGTTACTGGATCGAAGCCTCAGGCCTTACTTACTCTACACACTAGCAGAGCCCCAAATTATGCAACCTACAGCACCCCCCCCCCAAAACAAACCTTCTCCACACTTCCAGATATTCAATATTCCAGCTGCCACAACAATGTCTGAAATAATGGGCAATTGGATAACATCCCAATCCAGAACCCCACCATATAGTTAAAATAAGAAAAATAGGGGGGAGGGGACTAGGGTAACATGAAAAGCCAAGCTGTACAGGAGAAACGTAAATCAATGCGAGACAAAGGCACAATTAGATTAATATTTTTAAAGTTTACAAAGTGCCAAGATCACATGACACACAAATGTAAGGTGTAAAATAAATTCTAATTATCTTGGTTCTAAAGCAGCAGGATTGTCCACTTTTACATATAAAGCAAACAATGCGCTGCAACAGCTCGCCTACCCATTTCCCATGGCAGGAGAAAGCGTGGAGCTGATGACCAATGTATAATATACAGGTTTGTGTCTTAGGAGATGCCTGTGAGTTTTTTTTCTCTGTGCTTGTGTGTTGTGCGTTTTTTTTCTTCACAGAAAACACAGAAGATGAGGATGTGGGTCGATATCGAAACACAGTTCTGACTTGGGTCTCCTGAGTGTTTCCCAAACCTGCCTGAGACTGTCCCAAACCTCTATGTGCCTCCTGGCGTCCGTCGCAGCATTGAGACGCTGTGATGGGGCCAGCCACATGCTGTTGCACGCGCGCACACACAACAGCGTTCGTGCAGCAGCCCTCTCCGTCAAAGCACTAGGATGCTCATTGACAGAGCTGCAAAAAGCACGATTCTCCATAGGACGATCGGGCCTTGCAGTGCTGAGCGCAGACTGGCGTCGAGTGGAAGGAACGTCCACTCTCACGGACGTTCCTTCCGCTCTCCCCGGGCCAGATTTTGCAGATCGTATGTTAAGCACAACTCCGGCCGCGCTCTCCCAAGATCATACAGGTAGCTACGCAAGATCTCCGGAGAGCACAGCCCAGATTCACATTTAACTTGCACATGCCGGTGAACACTCACCACCACGCACGCGTCCAGCCTGCAAATGTGGCACTTTAGACAATTCCTAAAAATAATTAAAAAGTGGCTTCGATGCATCCCTAGTAGTTTTTCTGTTTGGCTGCGAAAGCTGAAAGTTTCCTTACCTTAGAAGTCATACCCATCTGCATGGTGTCCCTGTGACCGCTTTGCGATCATTCATCTAGAGAATTCACACTCAAAAGAGACTGAAGGGGATAACGTGACTTTTAGTATTAAAATAACGAGAGAAGGCAACATTTTAATTACAAAATAAATCAAAACACTATTTATAAAGGAAAAAAAACAGGATACACCACAAGCAGAAGGTTTACAATGAATTGTATATTAATGTATATACAAATATATAAAAACAGGTTGCACAGAGCGGTATATAGGTCATTACTCTGAAAAATATAACAAGGAAAGGCAGAAACACATTGAATCCTATATATCTTTATCTAAATATATACACATATACATACACAGAACATTGCTTTGAAACACTTGGGAGTTTTATCCTGTGTTGCTGGAGGTCAATTGCATTATGTAGCAGAATTACATTAAATGTGATATCAGTACTTGCTGACCTGGTATGGATATGGTGCTCTGCCCAGTCATATAGGGTCACCTGCAACAAGAATACTTTGCATTTTTAGTTGGGCGAGGCATCAGGCTTTGTAGGAGATACTTCTGAACAACTGGCGGATTGGCAGACTGCACATAAAACCAGGCATCTTCAATCTAAAGGGTTATTTACAAAGTGACTGAAAATCATTGGTATTGTAACGCAAACACCGGCATTTCACAACACCACAACAAGAGTGACAGGAGAAACTGCATCCTGAAGCTTCTCCTGTCACTCCTTGCATTTACAACATTGGTGCTTTGAGACCAACCCCTTTGGTTGTCTCCTGTATGCACATGTGCTGGCAAAGAACACACAATAAGTACTATAAAAATTAAATTCTTCCCATGGTCGTTGTTCCACTTTCACAACTTTGTTGACAAACGCTACACACCGTAGATTCTGTGTTGTAAAACATTGCAATATACACCCTGTACGGCCGAGTAACCCTCGCTTACATATACAATCCAGGGTTCTTTAGGTGAAATAATTCAAAATGCTGATTTCCATGATTATTTTTTACTGCAGTATATCAAGTAAAAGATTTATTCAGGCTTTAATGATTGTTATGGAATTCAAAATAGAGGTAGATACAGTATTCTAACCCCAACACTGCTGTACAAAATATACAATGCGATGAGCGTCAATGACTGACTGCGTGAGGGTGTCTGAATACCAAAGTGACATTTGAGTTTATCAAACCAAATTGTTTTCACTATATGCTCTATTTTTAAAGCCATTACTGTGTAACTATTTTACGGGTATATAGTATTTGTTAGAATCCCAAAAAGGTTAAAAGAACACAAAAAAAACTAAAGCCCTGAGGAGTTAAATATTAACCCATCGTGATGTCTCTTCCACACCCTCCTTTTAAGTAAAGAAGTTAAAAAAAAAACTCACCTTAACCTGGCATTTGGGTCTCCCTTGGCCTTTTTGTTGGCCACCTCCTCCTATTGAGGTAGCGTTGTAAGAGTGATGAACACTTCGCAGCTCTATATTATCAACCAAAGAAACCCAGAAGGCTGACTGGTGTGAGCTGACTGACAAACTCCCAGGCAGAGGAAAGCTTTCAACTTTGGAAGGCTGAATTGGCCCACCAGGACAATCAATGGGTGAGTGTGAGAGTCAGATTCCCGTGGCCTTTTAAAATGGTCATGGTGGCTAGCGTGTCCATTTAAGCACTGGAGGCCATTAACATTTCTGGCGAGCCTTCACAATGGAGGACAATTAGACAATATGGTTTTTTGACTTCATAAAAATTTATGTATATGTGTCACATTTTTTTAAAGATAAAAACCACAAGTCTCATGCTTCCACCTTCACTGCAAAACCAGAGAATAAAAAAAAGAAACGTTGCCAAATAATGTATGTATGTTGGACAAAAATTCACATTGGCTGTACTTGGCATTGGAAATCATCTTTCTCCAATGCACTTTTATGTATGGCACATAAGTGTAGATGGGATTTCTGTTCTGGGACACAATTTGGTGAGGCTGGTGTCCACAGCATGGCTACATAACCAAAATATCAACAACAAAAAAAGTGCATACTATAGTAGATTGCTTTTCCCTTCACAAAGGCGCAAAACTGAATTCCTCTGTCCATGTATACATTTTACAGATATCAATACCCACATTTTGTATAAATCTCTGAATGATTGACCAGAAAAAAGGTCAAATAATGGACTCCTTCCTATACTATATCAGGAAACTTTGTCCCAAAAGCTGACCTTTTACAGGATAGTTTTCGTACCATCAAAACCATAGCATACTATTCACGTGTCAGGTTTCGCATTTTGTTAAGAAATCACCATTAAACTATGCAAGATGGGGGGTTGCTACACCAAGACATACATGTACATGTTTGTATGCGTGCTCAACACTGTTGCTGGTCTGACAACCCTAATCATAAAATCAACACAAAATGACGAAAAATGCTACAAAAAGGACCAGTCTGAAGATTACAATTTTTTACAGAATCTACTTGTACTGTGCTTGAGCACAACATTGTGTTATCTTAATCATGGATGGTTCGATGTGTTCACATTTTATGCTTTCAGTACCAAAAAATGTGTATACTTAATTTTGCATTAAAATACAATTAAAAACTAAAATTAACATATAATACTGTAGATGCATATCCTCCTTGAACAGTAGATCACTCCTTTCAGCCTGTATTACTATAAAGAAGCTACAAGGAGCAGCCTCCACCCTCACTGTAACAAAATGTTCAACAAACTTTACTGCTGTGTTACAGCAGCCAGGGAGAGGCTGAATAAAGGGATCACCAACTGCTGTACAGGGATAGGATTCAGGGGGTTATAATTGCTGAAAATCCCTGTACAGTACAAACTCAAGGTGTTACTGTAATTTCCATGTGCAGTCACTATCACCACAGGTAGACATTTTACATTCTTTTGGTATTTTTTTTTAGAAGCTGCATTGCTAAAAACCTCATTATGATTACTACGAATCTCCATAAGCAGAAGATCTGATCATTTTTATTACTCATCTTTATCACGTTCAATGTGACACAAAGGCCTTTTCTGCCTCTTTGCTAATAATACAGACCCCGTGTGAAATTATGCAACCTAAGGGACACCATCTAGAGTTTAAAACCTTTCATCCCAACAATACTTCCGTAATGGATAAACGTAAACATGAAAAATCAGAAAACTGACTAATTTCATTCTCTTAACTTGGAATAACAATCTTTATACAAAAATTGTCAATTGGACTGTATTTAATTATAAATTATGCATCTCATATATTTTCCAACAAAAAAGCTTGGTAGTGAAAGTGTTAAACACTGAACGAAGAATAGGAGAACGTCAAAAAATGTCAATACCTAGTTCTTGAACTAAAGGCTACAGCACAAAAAAATAAAGATAAGAATATGTGTCACCTTTCCGTTTCCAATTTACCTGATAACTACAATAGCAAGCTAGGATTATACCAATCAACAGATATTTTGCAGAAGATGATTGATTCCCTTTAATTATTCTGTCCACTCAGATACCTGTACGCACATGGCTGTGCAGAAGGAGGCACAAACCAAATGTCAGTACTTCACAGCCAATCAGATAAATGGGCTGGGGCTCTGACCAACATCTGCCTTACCACCTGGATCTGAGAGGGTACTACATGACACAAATGACTAAAAGCAACATCAAAGTAAAGGGCAAACATGATTTACTTTCCACACAATTCCATAAAAAAAAAAAACTATCTGTAAGATTATATTTAGGAACCTCACAGATTGATCTATGGTGCTACCCCACGAACATGCAAACCCATTGGACGGCACGGAGGGACTTTGTATCTTAAGGGTGTGTGAGAAGCATCTTTTTGGCCTACAGCCAGAACAACAGTGGAAGACTTTCATTGATTCGCAAGAATAGATTTCTAGATCTACACAAGTGTAGTGCATTAATAAAAAAAAACATTGAAATGATCATGGCTAAAAATTGTTGCCTTGCAAATCTTTTCATAGAACATCAAACCCACTGTTTTCAGAATCCTGGTCAGTGATTTGGCGTATTCTGTTAGTCTCTGACAATGGATGTTAAATCTTTACCCATAATAACCCCCCCCCCCCCACCTCCCTTCTTCCCAAAATATACAACTAAAATGGTGTACGGAATAAAATTTGGTTCATACATGGTCAGCATTCCAACTAATGTAACGTTGGAAACCACTTCTTAGGTTTTAAATCAATGGCACAATAAGAATGACACTGTGGGCGCTGCCTTGGCTCCTCTGGGCCACACTGCAGAATCCCGCTAGTCCTGGCATGCATTCCCAGCCACCGTGCTGAAAGATGAGGAAGCAATCCCTGGGGTACAATGAAATGTTAATTAAGGCTGGCGTCAGACAAGCGTGCTATGTGCGCCCGTACTAACGGGCCTTCTGGCATCCGTTGAGACGGGGCTAGCCACATGCTGTTGCGCGCGCAACAGCGACCGTGCTGTATCCGTGCAGCAGCCCTCTCCGTCAAAGCGCTAGGACGCGCGTTGACGGAGCTGCAAAACGCGATCCTCCATAGGAGGATCGAGCCTTGCAGCGCTTAGTGCACTAAGGCTGGGGTCAGACCAGCGCACTTTTAACGTGCGTTCTGGCGCACATAATTACGGCCGCACTAGCAGCAGATGACGGGCAATGACGGGCAATATACAATGTACGGCCGCACAAAAGTCCGGCCGTGCAACGCAAGTGGAATTTGAACGCATTTTTCTGAGAACGCTGAACCGCTAGTACTGACGTACTGAGTGCGCAGCTGCGGCATAGTGGCGTGTTTGCGTGATTAGGAGATGTCAGACGCTGCTAATGTCCAGCCTACATAACGTCCAGACGCAAAAAGAGTTTTATTGACGATCCGTACAAAATCACGCCCGAAAATGCGCGTCGTCTGACCGTTTTTGCGCATTCCGTGAAAAAATACGTCAATGCGTTCGGACGCACTTCTTCACGTTCGCGGGGAAAAATGCTTTCGTCTGACCCTAGCCTTAGCGAGGTGGCCAGATGGGCATAGAGTGGAAGGAATGTCCACTCTCACGGATGTTCTTTCCGCTCTTCAAATACACTCGTCTGACGCCAGCCTTATGCAACATTTTATGGAGTATGCCATTGAAAAAACATTGTGGCCTGACAACAAGATGAGTGACCGTGAGGACAGCCCTCCAATTCACTCCTGGCAGGCGATCTACTGCCAACACATCAACTAAGGAGTCCATGCAGCAAAGGCACAGCAGAGGCCAATCATACAGACACCCTCTATGCAAAACCCAAGAAACAGGAGCATGGCGGCATCCTGGACTGGAACCGTCAGCGAGATCATCAAGGGATGAGAGATTATATTGATCTCCATGATCCCCTGTGATATCCACGGTTTGATAACATATCGCAGGGATAGGACATAGCTCTGAGAGATTTACTTTAAAGTGCACCTTCGTGGAAAAAATGACCTCTCCATTTATAGAAGTCAGTTGTTTTCGATTAACTATATAATGTATGTAACAGAAATAGTCTGTTTTGAAGTTTGCCCCTCTCCCCAGAACCATGTTGCCAGGGATGTAGGAGCGTAGCGTGCAGACATTCATCCTCCAAAATGATCCCCTCCACAGTCAGACCCTCTACTGTGCTGGCTGTCACTCAGATGGTGACAGGCAGCGCAGCATTCACAGCGAGCAGAGGGCGATCCTGTAGGGTGACTCTCTGCTCACAGCTGTCCTCAATGTTGGATGCCGCAGTTACGGGGGGGGGGGGGTCGTGGGAAACTTAAATACTGAATATTTCTGTTTTTTACATTAGAGTTTTTTCACTGACCTATTTAATTTATATAAAGGGAGAGGTGCCATTTCAAATGGACAAAAGTCATTTTGCCCATGACAGGTGCACTTTAACATTTGCGGATGTTTGCATTACTATGATGAGAGTTATCATGGTTACCAGTATAAGTTTTTGGATAAAAGAGTATTTCTATGAAAGGGGCATAGGGGAATGGTTATGTAATTTATGCTTATAACTTTAAGATAATAGGATATTGCCGGATATGACATAATACTATGCTGTGACACATTGTAAGGTTTATTCTATTTAACCTGACGGTATTCCCGAGTGTGGCTCAGGATTAACTTTTTGTACTAAAAGCGGCATCTCCGAGCCACACTCGGGCTGTATACTTACATGTCCTGCGCTCCCTCGCTGATCCCCGCAGTCTCCTCCAGCCGCTCACAACGTCACACTGCCTGGTTCTCTTCTCGCGAGGAGTGAAACCAGGAAGTGTGGCGTCGCGATCGGCTGCAGTGTGACTGCGGAGACAGCGAGGGAGCGCAGGACATGTAAGTAATGGCCCAAGTGTGGCTCGTGGATACCGCTTTCAGTATTGAAAGTTAACCCCCAAGCCACACTTATACTGCTGGGGGGGCAGAATAAATAGGACCGATTCTGACATATAAAATATGCCAGAATCGGACCGCCAGGGAGGTTAAAGGATATTGTATGATGAGCGGTCAAACCAGCAATACTATAGGACACAAATAACCTCGATAGTAGAACTGGGTTCATATTAATAAATTACACCACCATTTAGTGGACCATATGGCCACATGGAGAAATAATCTTTACAGATATATATATATATCACACTACAAACTTGACTACTGTGACCCAAGATTTGGCTTTTTTTACCCCTAAATTATGGTCAAACAGTGCTTAACTTTTTTTTTTCTTTTCTGAAAGTTGAAATTTAACAGCTCAGATTAGCTAATCTATATTTTGCATTTCTCCACAAAAACAAATAATAAATAATATTCAGGTTAACAAAATCCTGCAAATATCTAGACATATCTTGGAGAGAATGCATATGAAATCTTCACAAAGAAAGTTGTTTGGTCTGATAATTTGCTATGTAATTACAGTGAATTCACCATTATCAAATGGACACCTTATTTTGCCGAAATTGTATTCAAAGAAATTATTAGACGTCGGCGAAAACAGTTGAATTGTGCCAATAACTGCCGAATTGGCAAACTCCAATTCGGAGATTAGTGAATAACCCCTTAAAGAAATGGAATTAACGTGCTTGACACATACTAGCAGTATAAAAGAGTGGAAGAGCAGAACGAAGAGAATGGAGTAAAATTAAGTATGATTATGTAAAAATAAGAGATACAAAAGAAAAATATATATGGCAGAACTGAAAGTGTACATTATTGTTTTATGTCCGACTGGATGGAGTAGACTTAACATCACTGCTCTACAACCGTGGAGACCCAGGTTCGAATCCCAGCCAGAGCACCTATCCAGGAAGTGTCCTTGGGCAAGACATCCAACGGTACATACTTGCCTACCACACAATATCAGCTGTGAACTCCAGTGGTAACATCTCTGCCCTACGACCGTAGAGAAGCAAGTCAAATCCCATTCAGCACATTCCTCCAATACAACTATGGAGAAGCAGGTCTCGACTTTACAAGAAGCGGGTTCAACCTAACCACCTGATCTACAATCATGGAACGATGACCCGATCCCACTCAGAAAACGCCACCAGCGAGTGTCCTCGGACAAGACACCCAACAATATGGATGCGCCTACCTCACGAAAAATACTTGTAAATCTCATAGATTGTAAGTTCCCTTGGCAACAGAATCCCCCTGAATCAGGTCATCATCCACGCGAGGTATTCCAATGTATCAACCAAATGATGATACACTGATCTTGAAAGCGCTGCAGAATTTGTGGCGCTATATAAAGGATAATAATTTAAAGAAAAAAAATGTCAAGCTCTATATAGAACAAGGACCTGGATGTAGTCGGCTAGGTGAAACACATAAATCTATTTTAGCTTTAATATAGGACCATTGTACATGGAATACCTAGGAAGAACAAAACCATGTTTAGCACAATGGGCAGCAACACAAGTGCTCTGCCCCACAGTAAGTCCCTCTCAGGTCTTATGAGGTTTTAGATCAGTGGTGTCATTAGAGAAAAGACTAAACCATATGCAAACCAGACTGCCATCATACAAAAAAAGGTGGCTAGCATTGAAATGCCAAGGAAGTCTCCTGTGCACAAGAGATGGAGCAGTCCCCAATGATCGTTTAGTCCTCATCGGGAAAGTGTAACTGATACCTCTCTAGGCATCTCCAGCAAGGGGTCCACATCTATTACCCTTTAGACTCAGAACAAACTTCCTGGCTGCTGTACTATTAGACCTAGACCCCAACACTGCTCTTAATAAAGTATTTTAAAAATAGCTTTAAGAAAGAGGGCCGACACATTTCACTTTTACGCACCAAAAGGCATTACATGAGAAAAGCAAATCACAATCCAATTAGAAGTCAAATATATTTCCTGTCAAGTTCTGCCAAGCTCTCTACTGAAAAAAATTAAGCCATACTAAATTTTCTTGTACAACTAAATTTAAATATATACGCTCAAAAATTGAAGCACATAATTATAAAGCAAGATCATTCGTTCAACCAAATTAATGCTCTTACTTTGGACCTAATCGGAAGCTTTCAAAAGAAGTGCAGGTAGAGACCCAAATAGGGGACAGGCAGGACCTAATGACCTCATTGGGGAGTGCCTCTCACACACCCATGCACAAAATGACATGATGATACTATGCAGTAAGCTAATTAAAAATTAAATACTGTCAGAAGTTCTGATTGGATCAGTTATATAAAAAGGGGATATGATACATTGGGTTTTAGAAGATAAAGTGCAGCCCTTAAGTGACATGTGTTGAAGGCCTTGCAATGGTTTTCAGCGGAAGGTGCTCTCAGGTCATACATCTTTATGGACGGTCCAGGATATTTTTTCTTGGGGTCTTTTTTATTATGAGAATATACCGTATTTTTCGATCCATAAGACGCACTTTTTCCCCCAAAAAAGTGGGGGGGGGGAGTGGGTGCGTCTTATGGAGCGAATACTGCAAAGTGCACGTTGCAGTGTTCGGCTCCCTGCGAGCGTCCGAAGCTATGGAGCTTCGGCGCTCGCCTGGGGGAACCACGTCACCAGCCGAGTTCTCACGAGATCGCAACTGGTCACGTGGCTCCCCCAGGCGAGCGCCCAAGCTCAATGCCGTTGGACTCTCAGAGGGAGCCGAATACGCGGCGGTGGCGGCAGGTGGTGAGCTGGGGCCTGGGGGCAGTATCCATGAGAGCTCCTGGGGCAGTATATCCATGAGAGGCGCTGGGGCATTATCCATGAGAGGAACTGGGGCATTATCCATGAGAGGAACTGGGGCATTATCCATGAGAGGAACTGGGGCATTATCCATGAGAGGAACTGGGGCATTATCCATGAGAGGAACTGGGGCATTATCCATGAGAGGAGCTGGGGCAATATCCATGAGAGCTGCTGGGGCATTATCCATGAGAGCTCCTGGGGCATTATCCATGAGAGCTCCTGGGGCATTATCCATGAGAGCTCCTGGGGCATTATCCATGAGAGCTCCTGGGGCATTATCCATGAGAGCTCCTGGGGCATTATCCATGAGAGCTCCTGGGGCATTATCCATGAGAGCTCCTGGGGCATTATCCATGAGAGCTCCTGGGGCATTATCCATGAGAGCTCCTGGGGCATTATCCATGAGAGCTCCTGGGGCAATATCCATGAGAGCTCCTGGGGCAATATCCATGAGAGCTCCTGGGGCAATATCCATGAGAGCTCCTGGGGCAATATCCATGAGAGCTCCTGGGGCAATATCCATGAGAGCTCCTGGGGCATAATCCATGAGAGCTCCTGGGGCATATCCATTATTACACTAGTTGATTCAGAATATTTTTTTTCCTGTTTTCCTCCTCTAAAAACTAGGTGCGTCTTATGGAGCGAAAAATACAGTACTTTGCATGACATGCTTATTGTATAAAAACACCTGAAATGTAAGGGCTACAGTGCACTGAGGGAGGCGCCAGAGGTCACTGCTCTACAGCAGATGTGCTAATGAAGGTGACCACACACGGAGCCTGCTCTGTGCCTGTATGAACATGAAGTCTGCAATCAGGCCGAAGGAGAAGGGCATCTGCAGCGAAAACATGGAAGATTATTGCTAAAACAAAAAGGAATTGTTTGTCGCCATAGGACTTCAGGCCGGAGACCACGTTTTTGCACCCAAGTTCATCGTTCCATTAGTGCATCCTCTACAGCAGGGCGATGGGAGAGGTGAAGCAGAATCATACGGAAGAAGCTGCCTTTCTTTTCTTACTAGGCAGTAATCCATCACAGAGAATCCATGGGAAGTTGGCTCTGATACACAGATCCAGTGCTACATCTTCAAATTGTCAGTAAAAAGTCCAAGACTAAGTGAGTCTGTGCTAATATTCCCCCCTCTTTGCGTTCTTCCTCGCAGCATGCTCCCAGATTTTACTCACGTACATTCTTCCAAAGAATGAGACGCAGATATGCTGGTGCACAGGTCCCTGCGAGTTAAGAGGTCCCGCCTCAGACTAGATGATGATGCCAATTCCAACAATGTCACGCAGGCCCGTTTAGCGTGGTTTCAGGTGTCAGGGTAAGATCTCCACGGCTGTAAAAACAAAGTATGTTCACTTCACAATAAAAATCATCTCACACAATAAAAACCATCAGCCATTCTCATCCCTGATTTCCACATGGAATTGGAACCAACTGTGCAGAAACAGGTCTGTCAAACATATCAACAGCATGCCGACCTATTCCAAAGAGGTTACTTAAATGGATACATATCTACCCTTTATCAATGCATTGCCTCATACACAGCACAGCAGAAACTCCCTTGCCCTACTGTGAACAAGGAAGACAAAAAGCAGGAAGCATAGTATGCAGTATCCTGAAGACTGCTGAAAAAATGGATTATCTCCTTCAAGGGAGAATAGAATAGTTTCAATTGCCAAAAGGCTTCTTTTAGCAGACAGGACTAATGAAGGCTTCCTTCAGAAAGTGCACAGGAGTGACCATGTAATAGATTTGGCTCAGCTATGCCGTACTCGCCTCTTGTCTCTGCACGTGCTCGGTGTGCTTGAGGCAGACTGGGATGCTCCAGCTTGGTCTTGGGACTCCGCATCATCACTTGCATTACAGGAATGAAGCTCTTTTGTGGGTTTTGTGTCTCGGATATTCATATTCTCAAGAACAAGTCCATCCGGACCACTGCAAAAGAATGGAGTCTGCAATGTTAAGTTCTTCACACATTACCATTGGCTAATGCACGCAGAATGCCAATTACAGGGATGTACATTGTATACTATATCACTGCACCCGGGAGCCAAGAGCACCAACCACATTCACACGGTCATGTATGGTTAGTGTTACAGAGTCTGTATTTCTCAAAAACATCTCTATGCATAAAGAGCATCAATGTAAGAGTGTGTTTGTAAATGGAATATTGATTAATGCCTGTATTACAAGCATAACTAACAATGCTTATTACTGAACCAAAGCGGTTGATCACTAAACACCTGGCCTTAACTAAGTGCAATTTGCCTATTAAAGCTGCACTTGCTTGGTTATGGTTCGGCTATTCACAAAAATGCCTTCTGCCAAGTCAGATGTAGCTCCCGGTCAGTTGCCGTTTGATTTAGATATAGATTGCTGGCAAAAGGCGGCTAAAGGGATTATTCTGTAAATGTTGTTATTTGTCAGGGCGGCTGTTCCTGTCACTCTTTAGATCTTATACTTTTGTGAAATGCTGGTATTTGTCAGTGTATGAACACCAGCTCTTTGTATTCGCTGACAGTGAAATTGTGGTGATCAAGTGGATTACATATTTTAGGTTGAGCTGATCAATCTCAGGGAGGAAATATTTTCTACTCATCTGAACACAGACTGATAGCATTCTCTGCCAAACTACTGCTTGGTGCATAAAACCCAACAGTGTGTAGACACGCAGTACTGCAATGGAATCTGTGTTACTATCAGCATGAAGGTGTATGAAACTCAGAACTTTACACCAAGGGTCTGCTACCTTGGCCCTCAGGAGGTTTGGAAACTACATTTCCGATGATGCTCCGGTACTCAACGGATAGGCTGAGCCGCAAGGAAAATGTAGTTCCAAAACATCTGGGAGGGTGATGACCCCTGCCCTACATGTTTAATGCCAAAAGTCAATCCAAGGCATACTACTGCGGCACAAAAAGTGGTGGAACACACAGCCATGTACTGTAAGGATGCACTGAAATTTCAGCCACCAAAATTATTGGCTGAAAATGGTGCTTTCGGCCGAAATGGAAAATTCAGACAAAGAAAAAGAAAAAAAAAATCCGCCGAAAATATTCCTTTCAAAATAGGACCTGGAGGCCCGGCCGAGTCAGGGGCTCGCCTGAGCCTGGAGGCCAGCCGAGCTGCCTGCTAGGCCGGCCTTCGGGATTAGGTGAGTTCCCAGCCCGGCCTCCAGGCCCAGGTTGTCATGTCTGATTTTCAGTTAGGGTATCAGTTTTTGGCCGAACAGATCCCAAATTTTTGGTTTCGGCTGGAAATTTCCATTTCGGTGCACCACTAAGTACAGTATGTGGTGCAGACTTTACCATATAGAGAATTTAAATACTGTATAGCAGTAATTCCCAATCCTGTTCATCAAGTCCCCCTAACAAGCCCAATATTAATGATCACCTTGGGGAAATGCAGACTGAATCCTTCAATCACTGAGCAGCAAATTATATCACCTGTGCTGTGCTACAGATATCCCACAAACCTGGCCTGTTAGTTGGTCCTGAGGACCAAGGTTGGGAACCACTGGTGTAGAGGATATTTACTTAAAGGGATACTCTAAGCAACATGACCACCTAAGCTATTTTAGGTGGTCATGATGCCCGGAGTATCCTGCTCTCTGTCCCCCCACCCTCCGCTCAGCGGTTCAGCTGTAAATGCTGAAAACAGCTGAGAGAGGCGGAGGAGTTTACTCCGCCCTCCCAGCTGTCAGTCAGCAGAGCGGGAATCATATTTCCCGCTTCTGCCGACTTTTGCCGAGTAGGAGACGTCATCGCACTTTCAGCGCGATGACGTCTCCAACTCACCGCAGAAGCTGGCGGCTCCCTCTGAGGGTTAGTGTTGCGCGCATCCTCTTGCGCGCAACACTAATCCTCAGAGGGAGCCGGGAGGAAGCCTGCCGATTGGCTGGCTTACGTGAGAGGCGCGCGTGCGCGCTTCTCACGTAAACCAGAAGGCAAGTCGGATAGAAGGACGGGAGTGGAAGAGGAGGGAGGTGAGTATATAAAAAAAAAAAAAACAGCGCTGGAAACAAGAGAATTTTAGGGTAAGTATTACAGTTACACAAAAAAAAACAAAAACTATTTATTAAAAGGATAGGTTAGGATTAAAAAACGGGGGGGGGTGATTTTTTTGTTAGAGTGTTCCTTTAAAATGCAAACATGTCTAATGTGCCACAATGAGGAGAAAAACAAATCATCTGGATTGCAACTACAATGCATGACCACTTCACCTAGACCTACAGCATTTTCAGTGAGTACGTGTGAAAAAGGCAACATATACAGCCATGTGCATTAACAATATCTTTGTACGGTAGTTATGGACTGGACTAAGACAAGAGAAGCACAAAACATTCAAAGTGTCGCCCCAGAAATTTAAATTGTGCAAGAGAGGCCAGGATAGATCAATGGTTGAAGAAGTACAGGGAACACTTGCACGTGTATGAGAAACAAGATAGCTGCACAAGCAAGAAAAAAAAAAATCAAACTGTGTGTGAGAGCGAGTTGGAAGAAATGCAAACTATACATTAGTGCTCTGAAGAGATGCAGGTCTTTGTGTATATATGAATCTTAAGGGACATCCATGTTTCTGTGTGAACAACAGAAGGTCAACACACCAACGTGCTCTAGACCATTGCTGGCATAACACCCGCAAAACATTAGGGCAGACGCACATGTGTAGCTCTGCTGATATGATTAGGGAATATGAATCCTATGTGGTTCAGATCTACAGTGATTAGGCTTCGGGATGTCTAGTGGAATCACCAATAATAAGGTTAAGAAATCTCTCAATATCAAAAATATTAACTATCAACCATATACCAGCTTAGTGTGGATTAGTATTTCATGGCAAATATCTTTGTGAACTGGTGCTTTGCAAGGACATATCCATAAGCATATAACCTTGAGCGACATCAACTCATGAGCGTTATTGATACAGACCGTAGTTATTTCCGATCAGACTGATGGATCACACCCATCATAACTGTCCTTTTAACTCTTGGATTATTAAACCAGGAATAAGATGCATGAAATGATAGCGGAAAGAAAAAGAATGTTATTCTACCCAGCAGTCAGCGTTAATGAAAAGCAAACAATTTAAAAATTGCAGAAAAAAGTTATTGCTATAATCCTGATTGTGGAAGTTAGAATATACAGAAATTTTGTACAGTAAAATGTACAATAAGAATGAAATTCTTCATCCAAGTGACGCAGATTTTGCCCAGTCTTCTACAAAAGCAAAATGGATAGCCCTTTGCAGATTGTAGGTCTTCGGAACAGTTTGGTTGACAGTAGGGTTCCAGGCAAGTTGGCTGCACGCTTACTGCCATTCTCTCCATGCACAGCAATGCAGTGTTTGTGAAATGTATCAGGCATGCAAAGCAAGCGGTCAACCCACCAGAAAAAAAAAGTCATCACACTCCAAACACCTGCCAGGAGAAGGGAGACTCTCATGGGGCTGTAAGTCTTATGAATACGAGTGAATGAAGTACAAGCTACAGGGGCAGAGACCTCCATTCAAACAAAGCAAAGCATCCGCTCCTGAATGATGTTGAAAATGCAGCACTAGCCTACCACGCACCGCATGAATGAAGTATGCATGAAACTGGGCCAGTCTGTGCGAATGGGCCAAAAAAAAGGGAAAGAACTTAAAGAAATACCTAAAATGTGATGACAGTGATATTGAGAATAAGATTGTTATATATTTATATAGTGTTTTATGGACGATATATAGATGTTATACCACTTTTCGGGGCCCTTCTAGACATACCTTAGCTCCATTTTCGGTCTTATCCAACCAAAGAGATCTTAAAACATTAGAAAGCAGACTGGAGTATACTGAAATGGTATCGAACGTGTCAATGTCAGTAGCAATTAAGCCCTCGTTAAGGAAAAAGGACTTAAACACGGCCACTAGCAAACAGCAAGGGTAAGCCGGAGATGTGCCACTATGAGGGATCTTTGATTCCTCAGGCTAGTAAGGTGTGTGCGTTACAAATTTAAATGCATTTTTCTCACTTTCTTCGCTTGGTCTCCTCATTATTATTGCCATTGAAGGTCTACCAAATAATTCTGACTTCCCAGCGCTGCTAGCGGCGAATAATGTCTTTCTGACCCATTTCCTAAGACTTTAATATATCTTTCCCGATCTCTGTGTACTCTTAACATCCCTTATTCCCTGTATTAATACAACAACCCATTGTGTCTTTTGTTCCTTTTTGTTCATTTCCCTGTCCCTCTCATCCCATCTACGCATCCAACTCACTGTAACTCTTCTCCTTTTGTCTGTGCCCAATTATATTCACCCCTTTTGATTTGTCCCATTCCTCCATGCTTCGGATTCTGGCTTTTTCTAACCCTTTATCCTTATGCCTTATTCTGAGTGCCTGTTCCATTTCACTCATCGAACCCATGTGCCCAATCCATCGCACTCGTTCCACTTTGTGTCACTGCCACTTTTGCGTCACACAGCAACGAAATAACAGACTTTGTGCTACTCACATTCTGTATGCACTTGGAACACTGTGCTGAAGCAGCAGCTTCGTTACACATCTTTTAATATACCAAGAGAAGACTTGGGTACAAAATGAAAATCTCCCTATTCCATTGGGTGTTTGGAGCATTTAGGTCCATCCCTGGCATGCTGTACATACCCTGCAGGTGTAAAGACTCTGAGCAGTATGGCCAAAAAGAAGAGAAATGAAGGGTGGTAGAGGAAAAAAGAGACAGTCAGGAGAAAAGTAAAATACTTACGATGATGTCTTAATCATGTATCTGTTCCCAAACTGTCAGAACAGATTGAGTAAGACACGCACAATGAATATGGAGAAGAGCAAATAAAGATTTCCAGAGTACACAAACAGAATGTTTTTACATTATTTAGCAATTGTATTTTCTGTTATTTTATTCTTTTATCTGACCCGAGCGAGTCATTGGATTTGGTAGCGACAGTAGCAATAGAAATTTATGAATGCAAGTCCATTTACTAGCTATGTACGTATATGTCCAGGAACAAATATTGTTTAAATCCCCCGGTAAGAAAAAAATAGTTTTACTGCAAACATGCATCAATAATGCCAGGCGTCAGAGATCTAAGACTTTAAAGAAATCAGCAGATATTTAAAATGTGCTACGATTGCCTGGCTCAATGATATTGGAAAGATCAAAGACAGTGCTGGTTCTGCCAAAAACTGAAAATGGAAGGCCACATGTTACACTGTAAAAATTAAAAGTGTCTCAAACCCAGGACCTACTTGAAAACAGGAGAAATCTCAATGTATCCTTCCTGGTAAAATACTTTGCAAATAAATACATTTTAGAGAATCTAACATTGGTACTAACCAGCTGACCTACCTCTCCATCCATCCTACCTGATGCAGGTGCACCATATACCCCTCCTGCTGAGCTACATTATATATATAGCTCAATATATGTCACTTGGTCCTTCAATATAACTGTATTACATGCAGAACCCATTAGTGCACAATATCCAGCATACGAAAGAGATTCCTGGAGTGTACCCCCATTTTACACCCTACCGTCAAATTGAGTTCCACTCTATAATCCTCATTCAACTGCCGTAAATTTATTTGCAATGACATTACAATAAAAAAAAATGATAAAACCATTTTCAAATCCACAGCTTTTTGGGGACAAACCCTTTGAGCATCTGAAATGCAATATATACTTGCTAATATTATAGATTATATATTTAAATTATAGATTATTATATTATATATATAAAGCAACATTCGAGCCGCCATGAATGACATAACAGATTTTTAGGGGAGGCACAATCATTCCTGGATGCTGGAACAAAGCTTTGAAGTAGAAGATCCCCCCCCCCTTCCAGGGTATCTCCAGGACCACAGACTGTAGGGGTTATTCAGAAAGCATGGACATTTCAGTGAAATTTTGGTGCTTTCTCACTTGGCGCACTATGGCGATTCCATTTCACCGACCCTGAGGTGAATTCACTATTCACCGCAGGGTCCCCGAAGTACATTGAACATGGAGCCACTGAAGACCACCACCGCCCAGACCGCCACTGCAGAAACAAACAAAAACGGAACTCTGCTATTCTTCTAAAAGGTTTTTAAACCCATAAAAATGTATTAAAATGCGTCTAAATAATAAAAAAGGTCTGAATTGAAAAAACACCTTAAAAAAAAAAAAAAGGAATCAAAAATTTCATCCAAAAATAAATAAAAAAAGACGGTTTACAGGAAAGAAGAATAAACAGTTGGATAAAAAAAATGTCCATTTCGGCGAAGTGCCTTAGTCATGCCTCTAAGTCATGACTAAGGCACTTCGACAAAATGTCACTTGAATCCAGTACCCGTGTGGCCGCTCCACAATAAATATTTTTATATGGTCAAGCTCCTGGTGTTGCCTGCATATTTTTGGTGTACACTATTGGTGGACTACGGATCCCAGACAGTGGAGCACCCCGGCGCTGACCTGGCATTTGGTGAGTCCCCCTGTGTTAGCCATGCTGTGTTTGGCTTTCCTTGAATAAAAAAATGGAATAGAAATATAATATAATATATATATATATATATATTATAATTAATTTTTTTTACGTCGAATCCTATGTGATTCCCCTGTTTAAACCTGTCGAACTGAACCACCGAAAATCAGGGCATTTTATTGACACTTCGGTGTATAGATTAACCATTACTTCTTTATGGGACAATATTGCTGCCGCCGAAAATCACCGAATTGCGGCGAACTGCACTGTATTTTGCTGTCAATTAGCCAGTATTTGACAAATTGCCAGCTTTCTGAATAAACGAACTGCCACCTTACAGTGAAATTCACAATTTGGTGGCAAGTTCGTCACTTATTGAATGACCCCTTATGTCAGCAAGCTACTGGACACTAACGTAGTTCTAAGAGGAGACTCCTGGCTCATCTGATTGGCAGCGTCAATCGCACAGATGACAATCATCTTAGGAGCACCATCCAAACAGTTTTGTGCAGATGCATGAACCACAAGGATGCAAAAACAAGGGACAAAACTTTAGTTTTAAAGCTCTAGGAGAAAAAAAGGTCAGCAGGCATAAGTAACACCTCAGTTTTAGTCCCCTTAATCTTGCTGTATTCTTGATGCTCTACAAAACAATAAAGAAGAGGACTTGATAGAACGAATTTTAAGACACGACTCGGAGGCTCCTATTTGCTTATCTCTTCTTTATTCAACTCACAGCAGCAAAAGAATTCAGCAAAAAAACACCTAACATCCCAACGTGGGAGTATCCCTTCCCTCAGACCCTGGCCACCCCCTCATCCCAGTCCATAGGGGGCGTGTCTGGAGCATCATTTCCTCTTCTTTTGCTGCTCCTCACAGAGATAAGTACTCCATTTTGCGCACTGCAAAACTTTTACTTGTATGTTTGTGTTGGAGTGCCTGTTGGTGTACTTCGCTCCTGGGCCCGATTTACCCGGCTTCTAACCACGGGGATCGGTGCCTGGGCCCACCCGCGGACACCGGCGCTTGTAAAACCGCCCGTCCGCGGGTCCGATAATTGAGAACGTTCTTCTGCTCCCTAGAGTAGGCTGCCCTGCTTTGTCCCGCTGGCCTTAGTACCCCGAATCCACTTGGTCTAATTTACGAATTACTACGCGCCCGCCGCTCCCTGCTCGCGAGGCCGGGGGCGGAGCCTATTACCTCATCGCATCTGTGCTGTTCACTGCAAACCTCGGCACCATTTTAACACGCGCGGGAAGATTCCGACACGCCGAGAACAATGTCCCTCTCGCTCGACCTCTCCTAGGTCCGAATTGGCAAATAGCTCCCGATGCTCAGTATCTACAGATCCTCAGGCACCAGGTTCCCCCCCACGCCACCATTCTAAATCAAAGGCCCGCTTTGCGGCAATGGAAGCCGCGCTGCGCTCCACTATAGCAGACACCGTGGCTTCGGCGGGGTCTTCAATTAGGGACTCGTTTGCATCTGCGCTTCTCAGCCGATCAGACGCTTCTGGTCCGAGCCGAGGTCCAAACCCTGATAAGGAAGGCCACGATAGAGCTGATGTCAGGGTCCTCCCCAAAATTTATCAGCAACCTCTTCCAGGTCACCAAGAAGGGCGGCGGCCTTCGACCGGTTATAAACTTAAAGGACCTCAACGAATGGGTAACATATCAACACTTTCAGATGGAAGGCGTACACACTATGAGAGACTTACTGCATCAGGGGGACTGGCTCGCGAAGCTGGATCTCAAAGATGCGTATCTGTCCGTTCCGATGGCGGTGGAATGTCGCGACTACCTATGCTTTCCATGGGACAGAAAACTTTGGCGCTTCAGATGCCTCCCCTTCGGCCTCTCGTCGGCTCCGTGGTGCTTCACGAAGCTGATGAAACCGGTTATGGCCCACCTTCGATCCCGGGGGGTCCGGCTGGTCCTATATCTAGATGATATACTGATTATGTCGACTTCACGATCTCTGACGTCCCTCCACGTGTCGTGGACAGTGTCCCCTCCTACAAGACCTGGGGTTCCTCGTCAACGAGAAAAAATCTCTGCTGACCCCTACCCAACGACTGGAATTTCTGGGTTTCACTCTGGACTCACGATCCATGACACTCAGTATCCCGGACTCCAAGGTGAAGTCCATCCGGAAGGAGGTCGGCTCCTTGTTGAGGGTCAAGTCGATGACTCTTCGGTCTCTGGCTCGAGTGGTTGGTCTTCTGGCAGTTCTCCCGGCTCCTCTCCACTATCGGGCCCTCCAGCGATTGACGGCCCGTTCTCTCCGGAGAGGCATAGCTTCCCCTTTCGGACGACGCGATCCTGGATCTGCATTGGTGGTCAGCCGGTTGGTCGGAGTGGAACTCCCGCCCGGTGGTAGACCCAGTGCATACGATGGGGATCGAGTCGGACGCCAGTCGCCTGGGATGGGGGGGCCCGATACGGTCCGTTGGAGGAAATGGAGCTGCACATAAATTCGCTGGAACTTCTGGCGGCTTTGTTTGCCCTTCGTTGCTTCATACGCAACACCACACATCGGTCGGCACTGCTACGCCTAGACAACTTTCCGGCGGTGCGGTACATAAACGCCTTGGGGGGGTCCCAGATCGCTGGCTCTGACGACCATGGCTACGCGTCTTTGGGAGTTTTGCCTACCTCGAGGTCTGTATGTGAGGGCCCAATTCCTACCAGGACTACTCAACACCGTAGCGGATTGGAACTCCCGCAACTTCAAGGAATCAGGGGATTGGAAGCTTCTTCCATCGGTCTTCGCCGTTCTCAACGGCTTATGGGGTCCGCTGTTGGTGGACTTGTTCGCGTCTCGGCTGAACTGTCAGTTGCAGAGGTTCTTCAGCTGGAGACCGGACCCGGACGCGGAAGCGACAGATGCACTCCTACAGGGTTGGCCGACGGCTTGCCTCTATGCCTTTCCTCCGTTCCGACTGCTCGGATCCGTGCTGCACAAACTTTGTTTGTCCCCGTCGGAACTGGTCCTCATCGCGCCATGGTGGCCGATGCAACCGTGGTTTCCGACGTTGTTGGAATTGTCTGTGGACACGCCGCGGCTTCTACCTTGGTCTCGAGACTTACTCCTGGACCCGTTCGACCTCCCTCACCCGCTGCTACTGGAGGGTCGGCTGCCTCTGATGGCTTGGCTGGTTTCAGGTTCGCTTGGCAACGCCACGAGCTTTCGGAATCAGCTGCGGGGCTGCTCCAGCTCACCTGGGCTCCGGGTACCAGGACGGCATACCGTTCCACCTGGGATGGCTGGCACCGTTGGTGTGTGGGACGGGGTCAGGATTCCATTTCGGCTCCTTTAGGATCCGTTCTGGATTTCCTGGCCTCACAATTTGACGGTGGCTTGGCTTTCAGGACCGTTAATGTTTACTGCTCTGCTATCCTGGCTGGCCATGTCGGGTTCGACGGCGTTCCGGTCGGACGTCATCCCTTGGTTTGCCGCCTGTTGAAAGGGGTCAGACTTTCCCGTCCTCCCATGCCCAGATACACCTCCACCTGGGATGTTTCGTTGGTCTTGTTTCTGTGCTCTTGGCCGGATAATGAGGGTCTATCTTTACGACAATTATCCACCAAGCTGCTGGTGCTATTGTGTTTAATTTCGTGCAAACGCGTCAGTGACGTGAGGGCACTGGATTTCCAGATCCGTTCCTTTGTCCCGGAGGGGGTTCGTTTTGATGTGTCCCGTAGAACCAAAACGTCCCTCTCATCGGTTTTCTATCCGGCGTTCCCGTCTGAACCATTGTTGTGTCCGGTCCGTTGTTTGGAGACTTATGAGTCGCGTACGGGGTTGCTAAGGACGATAACGACCTCGCCACTGTTAGTGTCCTTTCACTCCCCTCACGCTCCGGTGTCCACCTCCACATTGGCTCGGTGGCTGTTAGCTTTGGCGGGGGTTGACACTTCCCATTTTGGGGCACACTCCATCCGGGGCGTGGCTGCGTCCAAGACTTACGCAGTTGGTTGGAGGATATCATGAAGGCGGCGGATTGGACGAGAGAATCGACTTTCCGCACCTTCTATTTTGGTCAGGCTCCGCATTGGTCGGAGAATTTGTTGCGTTGAACAAGCAAATAGGAGCCTCCGAGTTGTGTCTTAAAATTACCAAATTTTCCTATCCGGTGACGGAAAGTTTGGATTTTAATAAAGACTTGGAGGCGAGTATTTCCCGCCTCTCCCACCCGTTGTGGGTTGTGTGGACGCTTCGTTCTCCATATACCGGTTGTTATTTTGTTGGGGACCGGGGCGCCCGTTTATTGTCACGCTACCGCGCTTACTGAATGCGTGCATTTGTATGTCGGGCATCGGGGACGATTAGTCTTCCCGTCGTGTTGACCTGGCTTTCGTGTTTCTGTTTCCTTCCAGGACCTTGAGCTGCTGGTCAGATGTTTTCTCAGTTTCTTACCTTCCCTGTGGACCCTGCTGAATTGGTCGAGTTTTATTGAGCTGTGCGGAGCGCTATAAAGAGGAAATGATGCTCCAGACACGCCACCCTATGGACTGGGATGAGGGGGTGGCCAGGGTCTGAGGGAAGGGATACTCCCACGTTGGGATGTTAGGTGTTTTTTTGTTGAATTCTTTTGCTGCTGTGAGTTGAATAAAGAAGAGATAAGCAAATACTCGCCTCCGAGTCTTTATTAAAATCCAAACTTTCTGTCACCGGATAGGAAAATTTGGTAATTAATAAATAAAATATGATCTACATCCTGCAAAGCTTTGTTCTCGACAAGGGATCAGGTTCCAATATACATATGCTTTGTTTTCTGATATACGCACTTTATTTTTCTACATTTTTCTCTTCTATACCATTAGAAGTCTTTTCCTTTGCCAAATTACAATAAACAACACACACTTCTCTAACCTGCTAAATGTCGCCTTCTCATTTTTGGTGTCCATGGTGAGTCGTATGGTCTCGTGTCCAGCACCTGTGCTAATGGTTTCGGTGACAATGTTGGTTTTCTCCTCCTCCTCGCTGTCTGAACCGCCTGAAGAGCCACTATCTGAACCGACAACTGGAGCTTTCCTGGCTACGCACACGTTCCAAGCACACGGTGAGGTGGTGCTGACTGATTGAAAACACAATTACATCATTGAACATCGTGACATGGCAAGCACAAACACTATTAAAGTGGCGATACACTGTAGACCCAATAATATTCAGTAAATATCTGCGAATCTCCCTAAAAATACATTTACACCAAAATCACTTTGTGTATTCTGAGAAGGGCAAAATATGTTGGAATTTCACTGATTACATTTTTTATTGTATTTTATTTCCCTTGCTAGTCTATTAATATAGAGTATAGGGCTCTTTAGTGGCATTTTTCCTATCTCATCTTAGTCACAAGGAATTGCTAGGACCTTCTCACTTTCAGTGTGTACATGCACAATTTAAAGGGCACTTTGCCATTTATTATGTTATATTTCATGATTTAAGGAACAGTTTTTTGCAATATTGCTGCGCTTTTCACTTCATTATTCTACGTCAGTAAGTAGTGTTTGCAATACTGCACCTTATGTGATCTATCATTACCTCCAGCGGCGTAACTACAGGGGTGCAGAGGGTGCCACCGCCCCCGGGCCCTTGAGTCCAGGGGGCCCACACTCCCACACTGGGGCCCACACTGGAGCTCTGTTATACGCTCATACACACGCGCACATTACTATGAGTTTTATTGCTGTGAAGCTCTGAGAGATACAAATAGTGCACATTACATAAAAAAAAAATGGGATGGACTGAAGAGGTCATAGTGGACCTGGAAAAAAATGTGACACTGATTGTCTGGAGACAACATTGTGGACCTGGAGGGGACCAATGCATGTTGACGGGAGGGGGGGCCCCGTCATGGTTCCTGCACCTGGGTCCTGAGGTTTATAGTTATGCCTCTGATTACCTTGGATTGCAGGTGCACAGAGCGATGGCCTTTGGAATTGCTTTATGTATTGCTTCAATAGAAGCAATTTTGTGACATGATTGCATGATTTACTTACCATCGAATTAACTTCAGTGTAATTAACGTTTATGGTATAGATCTTCTTACTTTCGAAAGTGTTTATTTTCTTTAACATCATTATTTTTTTAGTTGTGTTGAATTTTAACTATCAGATTTTTTATGGAACTTTAATAGAAAGGTATATTTTATGATGTGGTTTCTTGACCAACAGCCTCTGGTGAGGCTTTTGTTCCACATAAGTAACAATATTGGACAAGTATTAAACCCTCCTCCTCTCCAATCCTGTTTAAACCCTCATCTTGAATACTTATCCCTTAATCCACCATCCAGCACATTACAGGCTGAACAGAGCTGGCAGCCGCCGTTAAGTATTGTAACAGCAGCGTGTTGGATGAGAGAATGTGCTGCAAGTGATTGGCTGGTCAAGATCACGCATTCCTGACCTAATTCCAGGAAAGATGCTCATCTAAATTTGGGTAACAGCTTTCCAGGTGGGAAAAATCCCACACTGCTTGGGGTGGTCTGAATCAGCCTTTGGGTACATCCAGGTCACTATGACCATTCACATTACATTGAATGGCCAAGCTGCCTTAAGTGTCCCTTCAGTAATTGCCCGTGGATTTTAAGCTTTAAAGAAGACAATTGTTTTTGGAAACAAACTCTGCGCTGCTGCATTCATATAATTATATATCTCGATTTCCTTAATTGTTGCAGGAAAAATAAAAATGCAACCATTCTAGTTTAAATACTATTTTTTCATTTTAAATTGTGCATTAGAATTTTTTTTTTTTGTTTTTTTTATATAACATCCCTTAGTAACCTCCTACTTAGCACTTACAAAATTTATCCTGACTGTGCTTGGTATGCCCCTCAGAGCCGCTACTCTCTGTATCCACTGGGGAACTGCACCGGGGTCCTGACTCAGAGCTGAAGGGAAAACCAACAGGTAATTATGGTTATTCAGTAAATAAAATAAACAAAGTAACTTTCAAGGTATGCAATAAAGAAAACGTGTGTTAAATCTATAAACAAAAGACACACGACTTTATAAATGCACTGGAGCATTTACAGTCAAATTAAACTTTTTTTGTTTTCTGCATATATTGTGTGTCAGCAATGAATGAAGTAGTTATGTGCGGTCTTTGTGGGTAAATTCGCAAGGAATGATCCTTTATATGGCGCTGTCTGATGTATTACAGGTTGCTGCTTGACTCAGATAGAGAGGCAGTGTTACACACCTGCCAATGGTATCAGAGAATATGGGTGGTATATCTGTGTTGAGCGCTACCTGTAGATGTAGATGTTGCGCTTTGTGAAGTGCACCTTCTATATGGAGGTATATTCACATATGGTGAAATGTGATGTCCTCAGGTTTATTAATATACCTTGCAGAATGGGAAAGGTTTAGGAGACCCTGGTTTTTTTAAAAAGAGTCTTAAGGGGATACTTAAAGTAGAGATGGTTTATGACCGGTTATACTCTGCGTTCTCCGTGATCGAAAAAAAGAGATAAATGGGATTTTGATACACCTGATACATTAGTGCGGTCTTTTGTAGAATAATATATATATATATATATATATAAATAATTGCACACACACTGGCCACCTTATTAGGTACACCTGTTCAACTGCTTGTTAACACAAATTGCTAATCAGCCAATCACATGGCAGCAACGCAATGCATTTAGCCATCTAGACGTGGTGAAGACGACTTGCTGAAGTTCAAACTAAGCATCAGAAAGGGGAAGAAATGAGATTCAAGTGACTTTGAACGTGGCATGGTTGTTGATGCCAGACGGGCTGGTGTGAGCATTTCAAAAACTGCTGATGTACTGGGATTTTCATGCGCAGCCGCCATCTCTAGGATTTACAGAAAATTTTCAGAATAAGAGAAAATATCCAGTGAGTGGCAGTTGTGTGGACGAAAATGTCTTGATGATGTCAGAGGTCAGAAGAGAATGGGCAGACTGATTCTAGATGATAGAAAGGGAACAGTAACTCAAATAACCACTCGTTACAACCAAGGTAGGCAGAATACCATCTCTGAACGCACAACACATCCAACCTTGAAGCAGATGGGCTACAGCAGCAACAGACCACACCGGGTGCCACTCCTATCAGCTAAGAACATGAAACGGAGGCTACAATTCGCACAGGCTCACCGAAATTGGACAATGGAAGATTAAAAAAAACGTTGCCTGGTCTGATGAGTCTCGATTTCACCTGCGACATTCAGAGGATTGGGTAGAATTTGGCGTAAACATGAAAGCATGGATCCATTCTGCTTGTATCAACGGTTCAGGCTGGTGCTGGTGGTGTAATGGTGTGGGGGATATGTTCTTGGCACACTTTAGGCCCCTTAGTACCAATTGAGCATTGTTTAAACACTACAGCCTGAGTATTGATGCTGACCATGTCCATCCCTTTATGACCATAGTGTACCCATCTTCTGATAGCCACTTCCAGCAGGAAAAGCTCAAATCATCTCACACTGTTTCTTGAACATGACAATGAGTTCACTGTACTCCAATGGCCTCCACAGTCACCAGATCTCAATCCAATAGAGCACCTTTGGGATGTGGTGGAACGGGAGATTCGCATCATGAATGTGCAGCCGACAAATCTGCAGCAACTGCGTGACAGTATCATATCAATATGGACCGAAATCTCTGAGGAATGTTTCCAACACCTTGTTGAATCTATGCCATAAAGAATATAGGCAGTTCTTTAGGCAAAAAGGGCCCAACTTGGCACTGATAAGATGTACCTAATAAATTGGCCGGTGAGTGTGTGTGTAATTATATATATATATATATATATATATAATACACATATAACAGTGTCTTAAAAGAATCATTTACCAACAGAAGGGTTGAAAGTCTGTAAATTTGGCCCATCCCTTTTCTTCAGATGCTGAGGTCTCAGGGACAGGTGCGTCCCAGACACTGGAGCCCACATCCAGAGCCACACAGGGTGTTGGGGGCTTGGAATTCACTGGTTCAAACACAGCAGTCCAGCCAGACTCTGGCAGGGAGTAAAAAATAAATAAATCATAAAGTAATGAAACAATTGTTCTACTATGCTACTAAAGCTCTATGGTTAATCAGGCAGAATAGAGTAGAGAATTTTAGAATTTAAATTAACAGGTGAACAAATCCATATAGAATATATTTCAAACTATACGGAGCTCATGCATCTGCATACAATGACAAACAGCAGTGAAATTTACTTCAGAGCAGGGGACTCATACTCTGCCCCTCCTCTGTATGTTTCTGAACTACAACTCCCATTATTCTATGGCCATTTATTGCTTTCAAGGGATTCTGGGAATTGTAGGCCATTAACATCCACGTTAGGGGTGGCATTTGAGATCCCTGCTTTAGAAAGTCCTTTCTTTCAAGATCTATGAATGATACATTTGCTATCCCCTTCATTTCCGGGGCACATTCTAGCACATTCATGGATATAGTTCATATTTGTAAAAGATTTTGACTTAAGGAGTTACTGCCTTGGGTGAAGAATCTGCTAATTTCACTCTATATCAAAAAGGATGCGTGTGGTCAACGGTGTTCTTATTCAGCAGATTCAAGCATTTTGACTCCTTGCTTCCTTTAACACTTCTAACCGGACAGGCCAATTTCTGGCCTGAACATAGCTACAAGGAAGATTGACTATTCCATAACTATGGGGATCAACATTTTGCTCAGTGTAAGATTAAATTTAACATTAACCGGTTTTAGCTTTGAGTGATAATAAGAATGTTCCACTTACAAAATCCTGTGGTACAGATTTTTTAATTGCACATAATATAACCTGTAACACGATCAGCCCTGCATGAACCATTTTTGTTGGTCAGGCTAAAATCACCAAACACCGTAGTGCTACCATAATGTAACAGAAAAAAAAGACTGTATAAAGGCTTTAACAGTGAAGCAGGATGCAACTAATTGTAGTGGCCTATATCATCATTTCATAATGTATGTCAATTATAACTCTCAGATTCTTGTAACAAGCTTGTCTCTTACCTTCAGAATTAGGGGAAGGGTTGGGAGGGCTGCTGCTGATGGGACTAAGAGCTGGAGGTGTATCTACGTCACGACCTTCATCTCCATCCTCCTCTTCATCAGATGCCGGACTCCCAGTAGGCTCACCATTCTCAACGTCACTACGAGAAGACTCTTCTGAAGACTGAGATACTCCAAACCTGGAACGGATGGTACAAAATACACACAGGTTTATAGAGTTAAATGCACCTTGGCATGCTATGGGGGTTCTCAAAGACATAGAGGCACTCATAGATGCAAATTATCTTTACTAGTGCAAAAGCATATTCCAATACACTACATACATATCTGGTTACAGTGTTCACAGGAAATTAAGATTCCATGGCCTATAGAAAAAGACAATCGAATGATGTTTTAATGCGCCACGTACCGCATTCTAGACTTAACTTGAGTGCCATAACCAATCTCCTTCTCCTCCCAGATATCCTCCTCTTCATCATCAAACTGTTGAATGCGTTCATTGCAGCAAGCCTCGAATAAGGCAGCATTGGGCTACAAACAAATGGCAATATATTATGAAACCGTAAGAATCAGTCTGATGTTTAAATTTAAACAGTAACAAATGAATGGACATTTCCAGCCGCGCAACAAAAGCTCAAAATTTCCACTGGAAAAGGAAATTAAGCCCTTTGAAACTATTGCATTTCTCAGAACGTTGATACAAGATCTTTAGGCTTGAAAATACAGCTGTAGTGTAAAGCTCACGGATAGATTTTTCTCCTAAAACTGAGCCCGGAATCTCCACATCAATAAAATTCACAGCACTGTTCAGTGAATATGTTACGGGTAAAGCCTGAAGTGCGGTTAATCCTAGGATTACCCGGGTAATCCTGACATTACCCAAAACCGCTGGGTAAAGCTGCAAAAAAATGAAAATTTCTGACTTTACCCGGGTAATTTTAGGACTAACCAACTGCCTTTGGGTAACAGTCTGGAAGAGCTGAAAAATTTGCACTTTACCCAGATAATGTGCAAGTCTGAAGCTTCACCCGGGTAATCTGAGGACTATCCACAGCTTCACCTGGGTAATCTGCAGAGCATCCAACCCCGCTTGGGTAACAGTGAATTTTGCTATTATCTATGGATATTACCAATGAAAATGGCAAAAGACAAACATTAAAATGTATTGTGGATATAATGAATATATAGAGTGTGACGGAAACCCATTCCATCCGCCTGTCCTGGCTCTCCAGACACCCTCTTACCCAGAACAGCCCGGCTGCTGAGTTGCTCAGAACTCCGTGCCTCGGAGCAGCCTGATCTGTAGCTCCAGACCTGCTTGGTCTGATCCTCTGCCTCTTTGAATTTCCAGAAGGCCGCTCTGTGCCTTCTGAGGGTGAGAGTGGGTACCCTGAATGAGACACCAGACAAGCTGTATGTTCAAACAGGATTCTGTAACCTTTATTGAAAGACGCCACTATTTATGCCTGTCCAACAGTTATAAATTTGCATAAACCAGACCACTGGAAGATAAACTCTGATTACATTAGGTCATTTGGATTTTAGATATTTACAGTAAACATTTGTTAGCATTTAGTTAACACACACACTTTGCATAATCTATTGTTCCAATAGATTAGGTTACCTTTGCAATCAAATACTGCCCCAGATTTATGGCTCCATAACCAGGTAACAGACAGCTTTCTTGCATAATCACACATTTACACATTCCACACAAAAGAGGGCATTGAAAATAACTTCAGGTAGCATCTTTAAAACACATCTCCATGTGCCCATTCACATACAGTAATAAAAGTACATGTAAATTGCTTAGCTTTAAAATACATTTAAAACTACACCACGCAATAGAAATTAATTTAAAGTCTTTCCCAAGGCAAATGTCTATGTCTTTTGTTTTTTTTTGCCATGGGAATAAAAGTCTTGGGGTTTGAAGTGGGGAGCGCTACATCAGTTACATGACACAGAGTAACAGGATATGTTTCTTATATGAATGTGAAAGAGTTACATGAACTTTATTATGTGTCATATGTGCTTATATATAATTTATAAAACATAATAACCATTAGGTTACTCTTTATATAATATCTTTATCTTCATAAATCAATTTTCAGACAATTAATGCACAGAGTAACAGGACAGTTAGTGTGATTTTTGACTGTATACAATTTCGTTTAAAAAAAAAAAAAAACAACACAATATTGTTGTCAGATAACAGTTTGCAGCTTTATCCAGGTAATCCTCTGAATTCAGTCAACTGTAACCTGCTGAAAACCCAAGAAAAGCGGAGTACCCAGAGGCGTTTGGATACTGTGCAGATTACCTGGATAAAGTACGATGTTTCATTGCACATCACATTTTATCCAGCAACACTAGGGTAATGTGCGAATTACCCAGTTAAAACAGTGCAGAAAATCGGGGTACCCAGAGGCCTCTGGATACTTTGCAGATTACCCGGGTAAAGTCTGAAATTTCATTTCACTTCGGATTTTTGCTAATGACGCCTGGGTAATGTCAGGATTACCCGGGTAATACCACGATTAACCGCACTTCGGGCTTTACCCGTAACATATGTATCACTGTGCACCACAGCAATGAAACAGGGGTACCACAGTGATACACAAAGCAAAAGTAAGGAAGCCACGCTGACTGAGGCCATCCCTGCAGGAAAATGCAAAGTGATACAATGTCACCAAAGCAGAGGTCTATGTCTCCCAACACGTATCTGTAAAATTGCGCTATGTACCTGCACCAAAATGTTTGTTTCGTTTGCTACAAGATAAAAACATGATATAGAGCGTCTGTGCAATTCGCTTATAGTTCTACTTATAAAACCAGACAAAAAAGAAGACACTAAAATTCAGAAAACTATTAAATGCATAAGCATATTTTGACAGAAAAAAAGCAGCAGATAATGAAGCGGTATGTTAATAGGTTATCTCCGATACACACTAGCAAGAAAAAGTATGTGAACCTTTGGAATTACGTGGAGTTTTGCATGAATTGGTCATAAAATGTGCTCTGATCTTCATCCAAGTCACAACAATTTGAAAAACACAGTCTGCTTAAAATAATACAAACATTATATGTTTTCATGTTTTTATTGAACAGAACATGTAAACATTCACAGTGCAGGGTGGAAAAAGTATGTGAACCTTTGGACTTAACAAACTGGTTGACCCTCCTCTGGCAGCAATAACCTCAACCAAACGTTTCCTGTAGTTGCAGATCAGACCTGCACAACGATCTGGAGTAATTTTGGACCACTCCTCTTCACAAAACGGTTTCAGTGTAGCAATATTCTTGGGATGTCTGGTGTGAATCGCTCTCTTAATTAAGGTTATGCCACAGCATTTCAATCGGGTTGAGGTCAGGACTCTGACTGGGCCACTCCAGAAGGAGTATTTTGTTTTGTTGAAGCCATTCGTTTGTTAAATTACTTGTAAGCTTTGGGTCATTGTCCTGTTGCATCACTCATCCTCTGCGGAGCTTCAGTTGGCAGACAGATGGTCTTACGTTTTCCTGCAAAATGTCTTGATAAACTCTGGAATTCATTTTTCCATCAATGACAATAATCTGTCCAGGCCCTGAGGCAGCAAAGCAGCCCCAAACCATGATGCTCCCTCTGCCATGTTTTACAGTGGAGATGAGGTTTTGATGTTGGTGTGTGCGGTGCCTTTTTTTCTCCACACAAGGTGTTGTGCGTTTTTTCCAAACAACTCAATTTTGGTTTCATCTGTCCACAGAATATTTTGCCAGTAGTGATGTGGAACATCCAGGTGCTCTTTTGCAAACTTCAAATGTGCTGCAATATTCTTTTTGGACAGCAATGGCTTCCTCTGTGGTGTCCTCCCATGTACTCCATTCTTGTTTAACATTTTCCTTATTGTAGATGTGTCAACAAAAATGTTAGCATGTGCCAGAGATTTCTGTAAGTCTTTAGCTGACACTCTAGGATTCTTCTTTACCTCATTAAGCATTCTGTGCTGTGCTCTTACAGTCATCTTTACAGGACGACCATGCCTAGGGAGAGTAGCAACAGTGCTGAACTTTCTCCATTTGTAGACAGTCTGTCTTACCGTGGACACATGAACATCAAGGCTTTTGGAGATACTTTTGTAACCCTTTCCAGCTTCATGCAAGTCAACAATTCTTGCTCGTAGGTCTTCTGAGAGCTCTTTTCTGCGAGGCATGGTTCGCATCAGGCAGTGCTTCTTGAAACCAGTAAACCCAAAACTGGTGTGTGTTTTTAAAGGGCAGGACAGCTTTTAGTAACACATCCAATAATATCACACTGATTGGACTCAAGGTTGGCTCACTCCTGGCTCCAATTAGCTCTTGGAGAAGTCATTAGGCTAGGGGTTCACATACTTTTTCCACCCTGCACTGTGAATGTTTACATGTTATGTTCAATATACACATGAAAACATAGGTTTGTGGTGTATTATTTTAAGCAGACTGTTTTTTTCAAATTGTTGGGACTTAGATGACGATCAGAGCACATTTTATGACCAATTCATGCAAAACTCCACGTAATCCCAAAGGGTTCACATACTTTTTCTTGCCACTGTACAGTGTTTTGACTCCATTTTGACAATAGGATACGGGACAATTGAAGTGCGCATGCACAACCACCGTGGAATGCACATTGGGCGCATGTGTGACAATAAACTTAGGATAAAGCCATATCTGAACAAAACAGATAAAAACTGAACGCCATACTGAAGACACACGAGGTACCAATAAAGAGACTGTATCTCAGTTCTACTGTTATATAATTGTATTAGCCATTTCTATTATTAATTCATTATTTATTATTTTATTTAATAGTTTGTAATAAAGATTTTATTTAAACAGAAAATGTTCCAGCATTGGGTGTCCTTGGATCAAGTGTTCGTTTAGATGGCCGGGAGCTGCCCTTAAAGCCCCACACGCTCCAGCACCAGGAGCCAGGATATGGGCTCCTAATACTGTAAGTATGTGTTCATTTTCATATATCATACCATGAAGAGCTTCCTGTTTGAGTTGTAGTGCAACAATGAAAACCCTTTGAGTGGCAGTCTGGTGGAAGTTGAGATAGTGCCCCCCCCCCCCATTACAAAAGGCCTCTCACACCTAGACACTTACCTGAACTAATTTCCTTTTCACACAGAAACACACAGACCAAATTTCATTTCAACACTGATCGGTCCCATCCACCCAGGACCGGCCTTTAATTTCAGGCATCCTTTCCATCTGTCTCCACTTCTCTCTAATTACTTTTACTAATCCCAGGCTTCTGGCCTCTCCCATGCAAACTCTGCAGTGTTTTTCTGGCCACAGGCTCCCCCTCCCCTCTGCTGGAATTAGGGAAGTGCAAGGTCCACACACTGCTGCACAATGCGCACCCTGTCTCTTCTACTCTTTTACTCTGCATTCATCCTAAAATGGAACTCCTGCCTCTGTACCACCAACCCCTCCACTATCTACATCTGTTCATCTTGTGTAAGACATTCCTATTCAGGGAAGTCTCCCACCCAACTCACTGCCACAACCAGTCCATCACTCTCACATTGCAGTCCTCTCCTCTTGTTTCCACCCCCAACCCTTCTAGATTGTGAGTTCAAGGGATTAGGGCCCTCGTTTCCTCATGTATCAGTTTATCAAATGTTGTTCAATGTATTGTAACCCTGTCTATATCATACACATTGTTCAGCGCTGCAGAATATGATGGCGCTTTATAAATAAAGTATAATAATAAAAGTATTTAATGGAAAAAGAACGTAGGTCAGCTTTACCGACTAAAAGCTGAAAATACCTGAGCCATTATTCCCTAGGCACCCATGTGAATGTACAACCTATAGGAAATTATAAAAAGCGCTCTTTGACATGCTACACAATTTTTTATTTTTCCTTGCGATTATATTTTGGCGTTCTCTGGAGGGGTGAAGTGGACTTTATTTGAGGACTGTAAATTATATGGAGCTTTTTTACCAAAGGTGGATTTAGAGGTTATAACACTCATCTGTGGACTGATTTAGCTGATGTAATAGTATGATGGTGTGATATTTATTTTTGTTGTGCTAGTGTTTTGTCAGGTGCATGACCTGCCTTTTCCATTTCTCTGATCTAAACATGATTTTTAACAAAACTTTGAATAAACATGAAATATACATACATTGTCATCTTCTGCATCCATATTGAAATTAATCTCTGCAATACGGTCGAAAGGAGCACTGAAAGAAACATGCGTGGAAAGCTAAATAAGGCATTACTCTACACATTATTAACAGATGCATTAAAGGTGTGCGGTGTAGTAAAGTGTCTGTATGTCAAAAGCATATATCACTTTAAAATCATCGAAGACAGACTGACTTAAATGAAGTATACAAACATTGACAGGGTGCAATGCAGGAGATGAACAACTAAAGGAGTTACACCAAAGCAAAACGATCTGAGATACAAACCTAGACCCACTCGTGTTTATTTTAAATCTGGTTTGTGTTTTTTTTTTTTTTATAAATACGATTTCCCAGTTATTATTAAACATCAGGGTTCTGTGTTAGTGGTCTTTTCAGAGGGCTTAATATTATGAAAACAAGAGTCACTACTTGACAAGAGACTGAAAATAAGCAGAAGGTATTTATAAAAAGAATCAATGGAGTGTGTGTCTAACAATTTGACATCCCAAACAAAACATAATGGCTCAAACTATCAAAAACAGAAAATAAAGGTTATGTGATATCTTGGGATATGCATGAATATGTCAAACGCAACAGACAATGGATTCTAAAAGATGTTCAAATTGTTGAAATAAAACAATTTTGTGTTTAGTTAAAAAAAAAAAAAAAAAAAAAAATAGGCTGGTCAGGTATTTTACATACTTGATGTTGTCTTCTTGCTCTGCAAACTCTTCATCGTTGAAGCCAAATTGATCAACAAAATTAGCAGTCATCTGCTGTATCTGGTAATCCGAGAAAGCCTTTAAAAGGGAAAAATATTTATATAAATGTTGCATTTTTATATTAAATTATATATTTGATCTTAAATAGAACACGAATGGCATTCAGAACCCACCTGCTGCACAGACAATTCATTGGGAAATGCACTGTCAATATCTTCATCCTCACTGGAGGAATGCAGGTGATGTGTGCTAACCTGAAACACAAAAAAATCAGGTTCTGCGCTCAGGGAGTGAATTGAATGGATTAGGACAAGATTTAATGATAAAAGAGCAGGAAGGGAAGTAAAGTATTCCCAACTCTATATAAGCAGATGGAAAATGGCACACATTTATAAAAATAACTGTACTGATTATTTAGTGATTGACACAGTCCCTTTCCTTAAACTCTATATCTGTTTAACATGCAGCCTTGTGCCTGCTGAATTCAATTCTAGAACTAATATAGATTATACACACACACACAAACCACACGCAGAGAAGCACCTCAACCTACCTTTCCTTGCACTGAAAAGCTATTCAATTATATAACAAAACTGAATCATTATTTGACTTTTATAATTTTACAGATATGTAACAAAATATAGAAAATTATTCAAAGTGTCTGTGTTTGATGAAGTTGCAGCCACCGTAAAAAAATGCTATTGTTGCATTGGCGTTGAACGCCAACATTTCACAAAATAAATATCCAAAACAGCAGCCGGAGAAGCTTCCCTGTGAAACTACTCCTGTAGCTGTGTGGGTGTTTGTTTTATAATACGTTAATGTTTGTTGCTAGTATTTTTTACTTTGGCAAACACTGGCATGCTTGAAATAATGTTTTTAATATAAAGCTATGGGGTTAACTAAACTCGCGACAGTAGTGTACTTCAAAATTATTTTCTCACAAACAGCAAGCACAAAAAACATCAACAACCAACAAGATGTACTCAGATGTACTTGATTTCCCAAAATGAGAACAAAAGTGATAGAAAGGTCTAGTGTAGTCAGATCATCCATTTAAAAGAAAAACAAACAAACCACAATCTCCCTAGGGCAGTGTTTCCCAAACCTGTCCATGGGACCCTCAACCCTGCCATATTTTGCAGGTCACCTTGGGGAAAAGCAGACTGAATCCTGCAATCACGGAGCAGCAATTACATCACCTGCGCTGTGCTTCAGCTATCTGACAAACCTGGCGAGGTATAGGGTCCTAAGGACAGGTTTGGGAAACACTGCCCTAGGGGAACATCCTACAAGCAGGCAGTGGCTGCACTCCTCATTCTGCATTAACAGATCCAGAGAATCAAGGTTTTAGGGCTTATACTTGTGTGTCTTGATGTAATAAATTTTTAACTTTAGAACTTTTTTATACTTTAGAATTACTGTAATACTACTTTGACATTTATATTTTAGCTTTCAAAGAGCAGTATTAATGGTTCAATCACTTATATATCATGTGAACGCATTACCAAGTCCACAGTGTTCCTGCGGTTTGTCTCTGTCAGAGTCTCCTCAACAAAGCTCTCCCACCTTCCCCTGCAGTCCTCAGGAAGATCTGTGAATACAACAAATTGCAAAAGAAAGATCAAAAGAAACAATGGAGCACAATGTGACTAAACAAACGAACACAAAATTAGCCCATCACAACAATTTCCTAAGATGGAATATGTAGAATTCTTAAAAATGCTTATGCATTGCATACTGTAAAAATAAGTATGAGTAAAAGTATCCGGTGTATCAGGCATACTTTCAGAAAAGCAAAAAAAACAAAAAAAAACATGAATTAGCTGTTTCAACAGCATTACCTGTAATAAAGTCACTAATCTGTGCCTGCATCGGACCTTTCTCCATATTTTGAACCACAGAGTTGGCAATACGGGTCAGATGACCCATGTTCCCTCTCCGTCTTCCACCTTCTGCCCTGAAATAACACAAAGTTTAATTGTATGCAAAAATTCAAAAGTGGTGTGAAAATACTGTAAAAGGAGAGAAGATAGGGACTAGGAACGTAGACAGGATAGATGAGGCCAGGGAAGAACATGAAAGAGCCAATAGAAAACAGATGGGTGAGATATTGAATAATGTCAATGTCATGAAAAGTCTAGGAAGTAAAAAACAAACAAACAAAAAATAATCAGCAGCATTTAATAGCAGCATATGGCAGATCAAGGAAATCATGAAAAACAAACAGGAAAATGAGAAAAGACAGGACGTACTGAATTGTATCATTGCTTTCCCAGGCATCCAATATTCTCTGCACTAAGCAGCATTTCTGGAACAGCTAAAACCAAAGCAAAACAAATACTTATGTGCATGACAAACACATTTTTTTTTTATTATTCCTCAATAAGCAAAAGTGTTTAGAAGGTATAAATTTTTATAAAATATTAAAAAAAAGATAGAGTATCTCAGAAAGGGAAGTAACACTGAAAACGTAATTCCATTTACAAAGAAAACCAAATACAAACTCCTACATTATACACAAATTTGTCATCAGGCCCAAGAATGCTACCATAACTTTTTGATAGAAAAAATTTGGGTGTACTAGTTGCAAATTAACAAGCGTGACCACCCGCTGGATATTAAGATAATAAATAAACTCTCTATACATATCTGCTTGCTCCAATGGGTGCCTTACCCTCAAGTGCAAACAGAAAATGGCATACAAACATAGAAAGTAGGAGTAAATAAACATGCACCTGAAATACAAATTATGGATACATAGTGCAGACCGTAATTATATATATTAGTCTACAAGGGTTGTGGTGGAGGACAAAAGGCGAGATAAAAAGCATCCACGCTATAATTAGTTGCGTTTATTATTTCAGAAGCCACCTGCACATCATAGCAATTCAAAGAATTGCGTGCCAGTGTTGCTGTGCCACATTCCCCATATGCAGCAAGGAACTCTGGGTAGGATACGCAAATGACCTCTGTCTCACTTTTATGCATCCTGGGTCTGTTATAACACAGAACCCTAAAATCATATATAGAATTTTTTTTAAAAAACTGTAAAAAGCCACGTGGGGAAAATCGCACAAGATAAATGTATAAAAAAAAAAAAAAAAAGGCACATCAAAAGGTTACACACTCTGTAGTATTCAGGATCTATTAAACACGAGGCACCTGGAATCCGGCGGTCACTCAGATCTTATAAATCACCGCGAATCTCCACTTGATAATTCTTTCAGCCACGAGACACCACCAGGGATCCGGCTCTCGCACAGATCTCCGGACAGGCACCACCAGGACACTTCTAGCTTAAATAGGTCAATACGAAAACAGCACAGGCTGCTACACGGAATATACATTTTAATCGTAGTCATACATATTAAAATATCCAACGCGTTTCATCTTGTATAGAAAGAAACATCAGACTTTATCAGGGAAAATAATACATTTTATAGAAGAGGACATGGATACAGAGTATAGAAGTGCCCCAAATTAGTATTTCCAGAAGGCATAGTTGCTCCGCCATTAATTAAAGAGTCCTCCTATACAAAAGACAAAGCATGTAGGGTGCATTTCACTGCAGAACGCACATCTACCACTGCGCTTAGAAGTCCCCAGTCTCTCCGTAAGATGATTTGTGTGGACTCCAACCAAACGGTGAAGGTGTGAGGATATTTTTCGACCTTCACAAGATGGCGCCGGGTGATAGCGGATTGGTCGGAGTGTTAACTTTTACACTGCCGCCAGATACGTAGGAGTTTGGGGACTTAAGCGTAGGGGTAGATGTAGCTACTAATAGATAAGGAAAAAGGGGGTGAAGCGCCCACCGGAATGGTGTCTATCCCACTCGCTGAATGCTGTATAGGGGGTTTCTCTAAATACCCGAGTGACAATTATGTAAGCAGAAAAACAACACAGCGCTTTAAGAGACCAAAGTCCAAAAAAAGACAGTGGGGTAGACACTCAATATGTCCATAAACTGAAATCGTTGTCTTTAAGAGTAGATCTTCTCAAAGCAATGCCGATGAAGTATGTACTGTAGGGAGGAAACACAAAAACAAAGGACCAAAATTGCGCAGTAGGACAGGACCCAAAGTGAGAGTATTATGTATCAATTATCAACTCACATTCTGCGGAGCCCACAACCGGCTCCCAGGAATAAGGAGAGCAGGGACTTTATGTTGGGTGCCCATAAAACCTCCAAGCGACTTCTTCAGGATTCACCAGAATAAGGATACATCGGCTGTAAGGTGCTCTTCGCCTGTGTTTTTCAGATTTCAGGCAGAACAGGTGTAAAAATTTTTTTTAAAAAAAAAAACATATCCCTTGATAGCAGGAAGGTGGAATGAAGCTTGAACACAGGTAGCCACAGGTGTAGTCTCTTATGTCCAACAGGATAAGGGGCTATGCAGTGTCCACTGCAGAAAGGATCCACTGGGCTGGAAGCAGGAGCTCTTGGCAAAGGTAACAATATGCAATGCAGGCAGATAAGCTGATACAGAGGATGTGGGTAATGAGGACAAAACACAGGGAGAGGCAGAGGTGAATCCTGAAGAAGTCGCTTGGAGGTTTTATGGGCACCCAAGATAAAGTCCCTGCTCTCCTTATTCCTGGGAGCCGGTTGTGGGCTCCACAGAATGTGAGTTGATAATTGATACATAATACTCTCACTTTGGGTACTGTCCTACTGCGCAATTTTGGTCCTTTGTTTTTGTGTTTCCTCCCTACAGTACATACTTCATCGGCATTGCTTTGAGAAGATCTACTCTTAAAGACAACGATTTCAGTTTATGGACATATTGAGTGTCTACCCCACTGTCTTTTTTTGGACTTTGGTCTCTTAAAGCGCTGTGTTGTTTTTCTGCTTACTAATAGATAAGATACTAATTTGGGGCACTTCATGTCCTCTTTTATAAAGAGTATAGGACACAATGTATTATTATCCCTGATGAAGTCTGAGGTTTTAATACAACACGAAACACGTTGGATATTTTAAAATATATGGTTACTATTAAAATGTATATTCAGTGTAAGAGCCTGTGCGGTTTTTATATTGACCTATTGGAGCTATAAAGAGTGTCCTGGTGGTGCCAGTCCGGAGATCTGCACGACAGCCGGATCACTAGTGGTGCCTCCAGGCTGAAAGAATTATCAAGTGGAGATTCATGGCGATTCCACACTAAAGATCTGAGTGACAGCCGAATTCCACGTGCCTAGTGTTCAATAGATCCTGAATACTACAGAGTGCTAACCTTTAATGTGCCTTTTTTATACATTTATCTTGTGAGTGCGATTCCCCACGGGGCTTTTTCAAAGTGTTTTTTTATACACAGTCTGCGCTATGTTTCCATAATTTGTATTTCAGATACATCTCCTACTTTCTATGTTTGTATGCAAATTAACATTTGTATGATAAGCAGTTTATACAAGACTAGCTGGCTTACATATTCAGGATTAATGGATCCCTACAAAGTCACTACTGTCGCAACATTACAATTTGCACATAGCAAGTAGCTAGGCTTTATACAAGCTCTTATGGGTGCTATAGAAATCTAACATTTGGCACATTTCATATAAAATTCAAAACATAAGCTGCACGAGAGAGCACAAAGGATGTCTTTAGTGCAGTGTAAAATAAGGACATTATAAAAAAAATGCAACTTAATAGATATTGCCTCGTGCCTGATAAAAGGTTGATAAAGGTAAAGTGTTTACTGTAAGTGCAGCACAATTAAGATCATAAACGTTCCCAAAAGCCACTCACATGTGTGACCATAAGATCTTCCTCCTCAGGGATGGAAGTCTGAGAGGTCTCTGTGTTCCCATTAAGTGCCTCTTCTTCATCCTTCCTTTCCTCTATGAGCGAAGCCCTCTTTCCGTCCTGCAGGGAGCGTGACAGGACAGCTGCTATACACAACTCCACTTGGAAGTGTAAGAAGTTATTCCATGTGTACCTAAAGAACAAATCCTGTAGGAGAAACAGGTTGCAAGATTTATAACGTTCTTGGGCTTTCTACATCATGACTTTAATAGCAGTGAAAAGTAATCACTTCATACAATTTTATTTATTGTCATCAAGATTGAATTTACATCTCAGGAGCTCTATAGACGGATTGATTTACCCTGATATCCTAGGAATACTGAGTGTGAGTAATATTGGGCAGAGGATTCTGCAAGGAATATATTGGCAACTGATTGCTTACCCTCTAAACATTGAGTTTATTCCTGGATACCTGATAGGAGATGGTGATGCCTTTTAACCCATTCCTATTTACCTTTAGTCAAATGCATTGCAACTGAAATGGGATACATAGACCCATGATGTTGGTTTCAACCCCACAAGTGTGGCATTGCTCCCTCTGCCATGAGGATATGAATTAGGTACACCGGCTAGTCATTACACATTATTCATGTGGTTTTATTGGTCTACTTGTCCATTTGTATGTATTATTTAATCCCATCATGGGATAAACTCGCTTACTGAGGAACAGGTCCCCTTCATGGAGCTCCCGCAGATCAAGGTTAAATAGAACCTGGAGGAGGAGTACCTGTGGCAGTGAGGGGTGCATACCCAGGAAATTCATATGAAAAACACATGGGAGGGCAGCACTAAGCCTAAACTAAGCATTCAGCACCCGCACTGAATGCGTTTATGAGTTTATCCCATGATGGGCAGTCATTAGGTTTGCAGAGTAGGACCTGCCAGAGGGTGAATTACATTGACGCTATTGGCAGGCTTAAGCAATTCACGGCCGTTCATTGCGAACCCAATTTCCACCATTTTATTCAGCAAAGCTCAGAAATTTTCACCATGTGGTAAAAGCTGGTATTATGCACCCATGCATGGAGCTGTTGCAGGTTTTTGAATGTGTTTGTCTGGAGTGCTCTCTCCGTGGTTTTGTTTTGCATTTTATTTTTGAGACGCACCCGCACTGAATGCTTAGTTTAGGCTGAGTGCTACCCCCCCCCCATGTGATATATATATATATATATACACACACTGAAACACAGGACATGGCCACGTTTGGTATAGTTGGAGAGACCAGACACGGACCTGTGTAATGACACCTCACTTAACCTTTTGCAGTGTAAAAATCAGAGATTCAGGGTTCCAAGGCCCCCCAGCCTCTCTTCAGTACAGTGCGGTGGTTTCAGTTTTCGATGAAACAATGTATAAAAGCTTCATTTACACTACACTCGCTGGCTTCATGGGAAATGTGTAGGTGAGTTAGGCATGGCCTTTTGAATGATAGCAAACATGATCAGATTTATCTTAAAATAATATAACATAAAAAATATTTTTTTGTTTTTCTAATGCAGCATTGTTGTTCATTTTTTCAATTTTAAAGTGAACCGTGAAGCCAACAACAATGCTGCATTAGAAAAACAAAAAAATATTTTTTATGTTATTTTATTTTAAGATAAACCTGATCATGTTTGATATCATTCGAAAGGCCATGCCCTTACATGTGCCTCTAGCATGTAGGCTTCCAAAGATCCAGGGGTCTAAATAATTGTAAATTGTAATAATTATTATTATTATTTTTAAACAGAGCAAGGTGTCACCCTGTGGTAGGTGCTTGTAGCCACCTGCCTACTCTAATTATAAATTCGGACCTGTTGGTGCTCCCAAATGAAGCATGTTTATGTCCTTTAATGTGCTTACTCCGAAAGCATACATTCTTGCTGAGGTTACTTACAAGTAATAAGTCCATTGTACCAAGCTGGCACAACTCTTGGTTAACACTGGGTATGTTAGTATGCAGCAAGGCTGCGATGAGGCGAGTGACGTGGAGACGAGCATTTCCCAGAGGCTCTTCCAGAACACCAATTGTGGTCAAGATTGATTCTCTCTATAGCAAAACAATACGAAATTATAACTTAAAAACAGTCTTCTACTTCAATATAATAGATGTCTGATCACTCATTGAGGAAATCAAAACATTGACTGGTGGAAGCATTCTCTTGGAATCTCGGCGTCCATTACTTTAACACAACATACCAAAGATAAGTAAAATTTGGGCCTTTTGCTAAATGATGAGAGCTAGGCTAGTGTCAGACGAACGTATTCCTCACGTCCGTGTCGCCGCGCAGTTTAACGTCCGTCGTAGCATTGATTCGTGATCAACAGAGACCAACACACGAAGTACGAACGCACCACGCAGGTGGCAAAGGACGACATTTAGGCCTCAACATAAAATTGCTACGACAGACGCCCAGAGTGCGCCGCGTTCACGTAGCGGCCTGTGTGCGTGATGACGCGACGTCAGATGCAGTGCATTTGCAACGTCCATCACATTGACGCTCAGAAGTTTTTTCGGTCTGGCTGACTGTACCTGTCATTTAATTTAATTTTGTTTCCCATATTTCCCTTTTTTTTCTGCGCGTGTCAAAAAAACGGTCCATGTGGCGTCTACAGTATCTTCTGTCCGTCCGTAATGCACGCACGCAGAGTGCGCTCAGACTGCGTTTGTCTGACATTAGCCTTAGAGGATGTCCTTTTAAGACCCAAGAAAAAAAAAAATCTTAAGAAGTTAGATTCATTAAAAATGGACCCAAAAACCGATTCTAACTCTAACCTTAAATGTAATAGCACTCCGAATACTAAATTTTATATTAAGTCCGACGAATCCCTAAGCTGCAACATTTTATTTCACCCACCAAGCAGAACTAATTCTATCCCCAACCTTAGCCATAGAAATTAGAACATTGCTTTCCTTGCAGGACCGTGCCAAGAAAAAGCTTCAGAGAGAGAGCGCATGTAACGGATATCTATTGCCAACCCACTCAAATGTGACATAGCAATCAAGAAAAGCATCAGTTTATGCATAATGTGGGTTACTCTTTGCCACCTCACAAGATTGTTTATGGACCCAGAAACAAATCAACATGGCATGTTCCAGACAGGGCAGATGACATGACTCCTATGGAAATGGTCAGAGACATATCTTTATATGAATAATGCTTCGAAAACATCATTAGCACACGTACCTTTGGGGGATGCTGAAGGAGAGTGTGAAAATCCTTAAGCCGTGGCTCTATCCCTTGAAGAATACTGCTATTGACAGCAGGGGCTCTCTCACATCCTTGTGGAAGGGAATCTAGTAAAGGATCCACACTGACAAAAATGACAAGAGGCAGTAAAAAACATTGAACAGAACGTATAAAACAGGTAAACAAAAATAGAATATCAAATCTTGATATAGCAAAATACATATTTAAACAATTTATGTGTTTTTGAGTATCATGTACTTATTATTAAAGTGATGACAATTTTATAATGAAACCTGCTAATCCATTTTATCCATTCCTGGCAGTCAATAAAAGTAAGCTTCATTTACCTAGGTCGCCTGGTCTCGAGTAATGTCAGCAAGATCTGTGTGCCACTGACAATACAGCTTTCAGTCTGCTCCCCATCAAACATATTATGTAACAGCTGCTCTACACACTGTTGCCTATGAGATAAATAAAAAAAATGTACCAAAAAGTCTTAACAGCTTGATCACATGGTTGACATCTAGAGAGAATGAAGAGGTGCTTGAATACATGATACTCACGATTCAAGGGTGATTAGCAAAGGATCTGTCTCCAGATTTTCCTGCATTTGATTACATTGATCCCGGCTCAATCTGATAAGATCACATAGCGTCTGAGATGCATTGGACTGTTGCTGTGAAGAATCATGGAAAAAAAATAATGAACTTAATACCCTGCTAGGCCTATTGAGTTTACTTCCCGACATAAGTCACGTTAATTCATAATTTATACAGTAATTCTCTTAATGCATAATAAAGCTAATATAATCTGGAAAGGTTATACCAGTCCATGGTTGATTTTACATAGCATTGGAGAAATTGGAGTTCTTAAATTAATTATATGTAATTCGTTTTAGACTTCCTGCAGCTTAAAATATTTTAAACATTATTCAGTGTAAATAAAGTACAAATTATCCTAATCAACGCAAATCAGAGCTGAAACCTGTGGATACAGTTATCCATCATACAGTAAGCTTGCATGCTCTGATTTAGTATATACATGAATACATGAAGGTGAACTCACATCTTCATCTTGACTGCAGTGGATAAGGTCTATCAACCTCTGGATGAGACGTTCGTCATTTAGCCACTGAAAAAAAATTAAAAAAGACAAAAGGTCTTTAGGTTTATTCTATACAACTCAGGAAAAATGTTATCGGACTCCTGAATAGGTGTAGAGGACTTCCAATTTCTATTCTAAATTTGACAAACATTTGTCAAGGCATGACCCAACGTGTCAATAGTAAATGGAAAAGAATGTTTACGAAAGATTAGAAACAGCCAAAATAAGCTTAGAACCTACTGTCACAATGATTGTTTTTATTTATGCCTTATTATGCCACTACTCAATCATTTTTCTTCTGGATTGATCCCAAAATATAACTGCTTCTACCATTTGCACGAGAAATATACTATGGGGTTTATTCACTAACCACAGTTGTTTGCTGTAGCAGTTGTTGCAACCTTAACAAACTTCTGCGTTTCTAAAAGAAAAAAAATTCAAAACCACAGCAGGAGAAGGTGCATCAATGAATTTCTCTTTTGTGCAACAAGGTTTGTCACAATTGCAACAACACCACACAATGTCAGTTAGTGAATAACCCCCAATGCTTATTAATTGTGTTAGACTGTGCATTTCATTAAATGCATTTTAGAAACCGAAAGAATGTGGAAACAAGATTTATGATAATTCACATCTCCCTGGGTTGTGCACAGGGACCTACTGTACATTAGATCTTAATGATTTCCCCTTACATTTAGCACTTCTTGCCTCAGTGGAGCTGGCTCCACACAGCTAATCAGACGAAGCAACAGATCCATCATGGCTGACGTTCCGATGTGTTCCAGCACTAGAACGAGGAACTTCTCTTTCTTCCTCAAGAACCTGATGACCTGAGCAGGACAAAAGTGTCATACACATTCACTAAAATTAATAACAATGCACACATACTTGAAAGACACCAACGACAAGAGTAAAATTAACAATTTAGTAAAAACAGTATTGAGATGCTTTGGCGCATGCACCTTCGCACCTGCTCAGTTTTCCTCGCAATCAAGTTTCCAATTGTCTTGCTGAAGAAGCTCGCCAGCAGTGGGTTGAGAGGAGGTTCCTGCTGTAGGAAGTCATACAGGATGTTCAAGAGGTTCTCATCTTCTCCCAGCTTGTCGTTGATTTGTGGCACGTCACATGTTAACAGCTCACAAGCTATGTTAGGATACCTAAAATAAGACATATAATGCAGTCTTATTCCACATTAAATGGGCCGACACTCATTGCACTGAACTGAAAAGAAAGGAAATATGCAAGTGTGACATTTGTAGCCATATTTACGTGGTAGCCTCTAATAAAGAAATGGATGGACAGATAAATATTTACAATAAACAGTACATTATTCTATCTAGATTCTAAGTTCCTGCAGGAATAGGGCCTGCCATCCCTACTGTATCGGTCTAATGTTATCTTGTTACCTTTATCATTGTATGGATTATACCTATGTACACCGCTACATAGAGGTCTATTCACAAAACACTGAAACTTAACACAATTTCGGTGCTTTGCATTTTGGCTCACTTTGGCGATTCCATTTTTGGCTGAAAATTCAGTGAATATGGCATTTATCGAATGGTCACCGTATTTTTCCAAAATTATGAGTTGCCAAGGCAGTTATCGGAAACGGTGAAAACTACCGAATTGGCATCAGCAAATACCACCATAGTGGGGAGAAAAGAAAAAAAAAGTATGTACTGTATTTCGCTGTCAATTTACCAGTATTTGGCAAGTTGACAACTTTGTGAATAGACAAATTGCCCTGGAATTTCACCTATGGTGAAATTCACCATTTGGTGCAGTTCGGTGGCAAATTCAGATTTTAGTGAATTTGGGTTTACGAACGAAGAATAATAATAATAATTGTAGTTTGAAAATGAGAAGAAATGTTCAGAAAAATCAGTTATTGCGTAAATTACTCTAGTCTTTTAACACTACACATTTTTATGATGTTCTATCACTGAGAATTTAAAGGGACATCAAATGCAGCATATATTCGCAGAATGCAATATCTAAAGACTCTTGCATTGCTCAGCAGGATAGCAAAAAATTAACCTTATTGGTTCCCATAACTCCATGATTGAGCTTACTCCGTCAGAAGCTGTAGAGCAGGGATCTCAAACTCTGGCCCCCTGATATTTATTGCCTACAAATCCCAGAATTCTTTGAATACAATAAATGGCCATAGAATCATGGGATATGTAGCTCAGAACCATCTGGGGGCCAGAGTTTGAGATCCCAGCTAAAGGGTATACAGGAAGTATGTATGGTTTTACAATACAAATTACACATATCAAATAATCTGCAACCTTTTCATAAAGGAAAGATGGCACAGAGTTTTGTATCCCTGCTTCATCATTGAGGAGATCAACCAAGCTGAAGTGCATTGAAGATTTCATTTAGCACATGCCAAAGATAACCATAGCGACCTTTGCTTATTCACTCACTTAAAGCGCACTCGTTCTTCCATGTCGGTGGGAGGTTTCTGGGTGATGAGGTGAACAAGCTGTTCCATGCACTGCGGCTGGCACAGAAAGTCCAGCAGCCTTCTGTTTTGGGCCTTACACTCTTGGAGAAGGTCATCCTCCTCCATTAGCTCCTGCAGAGTTACATCTTCCTTGTCAAGGAGCTTGTCCACATGCGAGGTCGTGTTCAGATCAAACTTCCAGAACATGGTGACTGTCGGTTCCTGGCTGCAACATTACAAAGAAAAGAAATAATTAGCGCAGAAAAGTACAAAAGAAAATTGTCGTTCAATAACGCATACTTATTTACTAAACATTATTTCATCGTTGTCGTAGCATTTGTACAGACCAAGAAGTCGTTTGGCAACTGTAATCTTAACCCCCTTTTTTTTTATGTTAATTTCAAAGATATTTTGTTATAACAGTATATGAAACGAAGCTACAGAATATACAGAGAAATAAAACACTAACATAGCATAGCAGAGATAAATTCCTTTAAATCAGGAGGGCAGAAACCTTGGCTCTGCAAATGTTTTGAAACTATATTTTTCAGGCTTTGCCAGCCTTATGAGTAGCTGAGTATCATGGCAGACGTTACAGTTACAAGTAAAAAGCGCTAGCAAGTTCTGTAGCGTTGTACAATGGGTGAAACAGAATAACAAATACATATACAAATTAAACACACAGAACAGTAGGAGAGCGCACACTGCTCGAGAGCTTACAATCTAAGAGGAGAGGGGTGACACACTAGGGAGAGGGTAAGTAGCAGAGTACGTGAAGTAGCGGGGTGTCAAGTACGCTGCCACGGGGGCAAGGTTGAGAGCCCAAGATGCAGTGATACACTTGAGAACTTGGGTACGGTGAAACCAGATAAACATATTTTTCTAAATAAATCCTAACACTGGGGAGGGACGAGGCAGGAAAGGGGAGGACTATGGAGACAAAGGGAAGACACAGAGGACCAGGATTACTATACACAAAGAATACAGCAAGACAGACAGCACATAAGAGGGCTTGCAGATATCAGACAGACAATACAGGAAAAGGGGTGGATAATAAACAGGAGGACAGGACAGGAATGGGGCTGAGATAGGGTTACTGAGGCTGATGGAAAGTCTCTTGTTAGACAAGGCCTTGGTGCAGTGATGATCTGTGGAACAGTGTGGGTCTTGGAAGCTGCAGAAGGGGAGTCTTGCAAACAGAAGTGGCAGCAGGGGGTCTTGAGGCACTGTACCAGAAGGGAGAATCCAAAACACAGTCCAGGAGAATAGCCAGAGGTCCGGTGCACAACAATCAGACTGAGCAGCAAGGCTTCTTGACAGGCTGGAAGTCTCACACTGAAGGTGGTAACGGAGCAAAATGCTGAAGCATCCTGGGACAGGTGTACCTCTACTAAATAGGGGATGCGGGGCCTGATTGGCAGCATCAACAGGTGCAATCATAGAATGCTTCCAGGTAAAGTCCAGCAGGACAGGGAATGAAGGGTGCTGCCTGGGGTGGATCAAAGAGGAGCAGCACTGGATTTGTCTTTCTTACGCCGCTGGCAGCAAGGGCCGTGACACGGGGTGCATGTGGGCGTGTGGGAAGACAGAAGAAATGTACAGTGGGGAAATGATGGAATTAGCAGAGGTGCTTCTTTAGGCTGGGGTCAGACGAACGCAGTGCGAACGTGCGTTTACCCGCACTTTATGACGGCCGTGGTAGCAGCAAATGACGTCCAACGCAGGCCCACACACCAAGTACGGCCGCACGAAAGTTTGGCCGCGCAACGCAATCGGCAAACGAACGCATTTTCGCAAGAACGTCGAACCGCTAGTAGTGACGTACAGAGTGCGCTGCGTCCGCATAGGGGCATGTGTGCGTGATTAGGAGACGTCAGACGCTGCTCATGTCCGGCCAACATCACGTCCAGATACCCAAAGTTTCCTGGTTTGGATCCGTATGAAATCACGGCCGAAATCGCGCATCGTATGACCGCTATCGCGCATTCCGTGAAAAAGTAGGTTCATGCGTTCGGACGCACTTTTTTACGGACGATGCAAAAAATGCGTTCGTCTGGCCCTAGCCCTAAATGTAGTTCCAAAACATCTGGAGGGCAAAGGTTGCTTACCACTGCTTTACATCATGACAAGCATGCTATTACAATGGTCCATATACATTTGAAACAAGATGCAAATGGTACTCCATGAGAATGTGGCATTTTACAGTGGATTTGATGTGGTGGCTGGTTGAGGCTTGGCAAATTATTAGCATCATCGTTTATATAGCGCTAACAGTTTCCGCAGCGCTTTACTATAACCAAAGGGAACAAGATACAGATAAATGGACAAAAGATGGATACAAGAGGCGTAGAGGGCAGATATTATTGAATTATAAAAATAGGGAACAGTAGGGAGAAAGTGCAAACTAAAAACAAAGGATAACAGAAACAACAGGGTTTTCTGCTGGACAAGCACAGGGAGAGGGCAGATAAATGGCAAATACATAGCAAGTGCAATATAGGAAAAAGGCAAATTTTCTGAGGAGTGACATGATGGATGGGTTGTGCAAAACGTTATTGCCTTCACGAATTGCCATCAAAGATACCCCAGTCATACTTCAGGTCCCCAGACTAGGATGGATTAGTGCTGTATGGTGGTAAATCAATGGTCTAATATTTGCAACATTAAGAGACATTTAAATCAGCTCATTACAGGGAGGTGAAAGAAATAGGGGAGTTCTGGGTTAAAATGTTTTTTGTTGCTGTTGTGTGATGGTGCTATGACTGAATTAAAAAGGAGGAAAATGATTGCAATAAAATCAATATACTGGGAGCAATTTCGAATGAATAATAAGAGTTGTTTGGTATTTTAAACTGTAGCGGACTATGACTCATCCATCAAAATACAGCAGTAAGGCAATTTTTGCTGAATATCAAGTGTTAGTGTGGGTGTAGAAACATAAAGGCGGTCGTCATAGTCTCAAAAATAGAAGTTGAAGCCAAAATACAATATGATTTACCACAAGGGAAAGATCAGAAGAAAAATGAAGCCAGAATATCAATGTTCCACAACTGCACTGTACCATAACTCAAGACATATTATCATGCAAAACAGAAAGAATATTAACAAATAGGACTAAACGTTTCAGATATATTGGGGCTAATAAATAAAACATAACTTGTAATGCGATATTAAGTAAAAAAAAATCTGGAAAAGAAAACGTAATTCGCTCAGTTACAACAGACTCAAAATATAAACCCATGACAGGGTCAGAAGGTGCCAAACTGCCTTGCTATAGGTTTACTATAATCTATAAATGCTATAAAGTGAGGAAAGGGACCGTCACGGGTCCACAGTAATAGAGTGTATGAAAGCTGCCTTAGTACACCTCCAATGGTTCACAAGTCGTATGCGTATTCTGCGGGTTTCGCGAGAAAGACAGGAACCCCATGAAAAAGAAAGAACAGTATTTCGACCCATAACTAGCCAATTAGCTTAAGCTGCGGGGGAAAAGAGGTACCGGGACCTCTGTTGCTGGGTGGAGCCCCTGAGTAATGATTTGCTGGCCTCAAGCAGGCTTCTCACTAATCCGTTCATTTAGGAAGCCGCATTACTGTTCCTCAAAAGCAGAAGAGGCCCTCATTAATGTTGGTGGGTTTTAAATATTTCTGACATTTGTAAACATACAGAATTTGTTGCAAGAAGGAAGCACATAGTACAGAAAGCAACTGGAGAAGGAAAGGCATACTATACCCAGTAAAGCACACAATAAAAAAAATCTGTATATATAATTGAGGCGGAGCATACATCCTCTCTAAAGTGTACCACATAACCCAGAGAAAAAGATGGGAAAAGGGAGAGCTCCGTTTCATGTAAGGAAAAGAAAAGAGAAAGAAATGAAAGGCATTTGTAAACATGTTAGCTATATTGCTGGCGATATCATGTGAATTATGTCAGGGTATGTCCATCCGTGGCTTGTAGAAAAGGGAAGGACTTTCAAGTTTACTGTGAACATGACAATCTGGATATTTATTGCAGATTTGTTATGATTGACTATTGTTACTGTGTATATTAGGGATAGACCGATTATCGGTGGCCGATATTCAGCAAATTACTGATCTTGACATCAGCTTTTTATTTGCTGATAATGGGACAAGTTGGCTCCCTGCAGCCGTGACATGCAAGATGTCACAGAACAGTGCCGATTTGGGGCTTCTCCCACAGCAGGCCGACAACTCTTGATGTAGGACGTCCCCTGCCCACTTAGTTTTCTTTTAAAAGTTAATTTACTGCATAAATTATCACATTTGCTACTTTTATAATGGCAGGTTCTGATGGAAAGGAAGTAAGAGGCCAGGCTGGAAAGGGTCATGATGAATGGTTTGACATTTTTGGAAGGTAACTAGAGGAAACAAACCAAGCTTTAACCATAGGGCAAGAAAGTCACTGGTCAAAGGAGCAGCCTTTGTGATTTGCAAACAAAAGAAATGAATTACTTTTTTGGGCAATTTTACTCACCTTTTGTCCCTTGTCGTGCGCTGCTCCTCCTCTTCTGCTCAGAGAGTCCCAAATCTAGATATCCCGAGTCTCTTCTGCATAATTTGTGCTCCCTGCGCCATCGTAGAACGATGGATCGGAGCTACGTGCATTCGCAGCGCGATCTAACGTGGCCTCTTTGAGACCGATCACTAGTAAACGCAATTTGTCACATAGGGATGTCGGCACACTCCCAGTGTGTCGATGTTACTAGTAACCGAGTAGCAACCGGCAGCCAGGAAATTCACATTTCCTGGCTGCTGATGACGCTGGGAGGGGTGGAGGAAACTCCTCCACTTTCACCCAGCTTAGAAACAGGGGGGGGGGCTGAGGAGAAGGGGGGCGCTCCACACATTTTGACCCTTTTATAAATGTGAAGTGGCCAGCATGTGTAGAATGGTCATTGAAGCCCTACTTCTTTTTATCTGGCTCACAACGTGTCTGACCGGTTGGAGGACTCAGGAGGTCTAGGAGACTATTCTCCACTTTCTGTAGGTATGCCCTACAACCAAGGTTTAACTATATGACTGGCCCCTTAACAGGTTCCTCTGTCTACACTCAATGTTACACATGTGGTAATGCACCTCCACCACAACTCACTCCATATTAAACTCTTGAAAACATCAGTGATCATCACTTTACTGAATGCTGTCATATCAGTAAATCAATCTAGCCAAAAAAGCTCCTAAAGTGGAGAAATCGTGGGAAATTTGAATCCAGATTCATTCTGTAGCATATCATACCAACAAATACAACTGGAATCAAACTCAAAGCCTTCCATAGCAAGCAACATTTACACCTGGCTTGTAATGTAGACTTTTGAACCATGGTGTGTTCTAGAGCCTCAATCTTTCCCATAAAGAATAGCATGCAGGTTTTCCATACCTTGTGAAGGAATAGATGGAGGCTCAGAAATGAGAATATGGCTGAATACACAGATGCATTTCTGGTTCCAATTGGGAGAGGTGAACCAGGTACTTGATGTTGCCTCTACAGAATAAAAGAGAACATGCTATCATTAGCTTGCTAAAATATATGTGTGTATACAGACCTAAGTAAACTCCTCAAAATCTCATACAACTATATATTTAGACTGTCTGCTAATCACGAAAACACAATACAAAAATTAAGCCTGAATCATGGATGCAATTTTCTCATAAGGCTAGACAACACTTGGGGATGCAGGTTTCCCCATAGAGTCCCCCGTTTTAGCGTTTGATTCTAGGGCAGGCGCTACCTCATCACCTTGCCCCTGAACGTAACACTACCCTCATTGATACTCTTGGTAGCACTTATGTGCCGTCGCAAGTATCACCTCCTGGAGTACATAGGACTCCATGGAGGGTTGCAAATCCAGACCGTGAGCCACGCGCCATCCCTCGCTCCTGTGAAAGTAGCGCAAGCAACCTGAGGTAGGACATGGCAGAGAACATTGGCATGAGACACGCAAATACAGACCTGCGATAACAAGTCTCTTGGGCACTTCACATAGCCAGAAAGCCCGAAGTCAAACACAAAACAACAGTATGCTGCTAACATGCAATTGTATTAGGGTTGCACCGATACCGATACTAGTATCGATATCGGTGCCGATACCGGGTACTGCAGGAGTACTTGGTACTCGTGCAGTACCCCGATATTTTTTTCCGATACCGGAAGCCGGCATTGAGCCAGCTTGCCGGCATCCTAGGGGCTGGGGCGGCTGTCCGAATGCTCTATCGGCATTCGGACAGGCCCTGCAGCTGCTCTCGCCACTTTGTTTATACTTACCTTCCTTTAGCGACGCCGGGAAAGTCTTCGCGCGCGCGCGCTCGTTGGAAGGCCCCCAGCCGCGACCACGTGGGACCATGTGATCGCGGCTGGGGTCCTTCCAACGAGCGCACGTGTGGAAACTTTCCCGGTGTCGCTAAAGGAAGTTAAGTATAAACAAAGTGAGCAGCTGCAGGGCCTGTCAGAGCATTCGGACAGGCCCTGCAGCTGCTCTCCGCTCATACTTACCTTCCTTTAGCGACGCGGGAAAGTTTCCCCGCGTGCGCTTGTTGGAAGGACCCCAGCCGCGATCACATGGTCCCACGTGGTCGCGGCTGGGGACCTTCCAAGGAGCGCGCGCACGAAGACTTTCCCGGCGTCGCTAAAGGAAGGTAAGTATGAGCGGAGAGTGAGCTGGGGGGCATTATCCACGAGCTGGGGGGCAATATCCACGAGCTGGGGGGCAATATCCACGAGCTGGGGGCAATATCCACGAGCTGGGGGCAATATCCACGAGCTGGGGGCAATATCCACGAGCTGGGGGAAATATCCACGAGCTGGGGCAATATCTACGAGCTGGGGGCATTTCCAGGAGCTGGGGCATTATCCATGAGCTGCGGCATTATCCATTAGCTGGGGGGCATTATCCATGAGCTGGGGGGCATTATCCATGAGCTGGGGGGCTTTATATGAGGTCTGTTCTTATTGGAAAGCGGTCACATGACATAAGATAAAAGTATCGGTACTCGGTATCTGTGAGTACTTGAACAAAAGTATCTGTACTCGTACGCGGTCTTAAAAAAATGGTATCGGTGCATCCCTAAATTGTATGGTTTAGTAAGTGACTAGCTTTAGCAAATTTGCACTTCAAATTTCTCTGACCGAACAATACAACATCTAATACCACAAGATCCCAGCAGATCTCATCCAGATGCTGGTCATTAGAACAGAGGTGCCGAGCCCGAAACATGCATGTCAACCATGTGCTGAAAATCCAGCCTGTAATGTGAATAAATAGTAAGCATCTAGCTGTTGACCTTCTAGTACTCTGTTGCGCTATGTGGCAATAGCAGAGATATAGGTATCTGAGAAATGTAGAGTATCTATTTTTACCGTTGGTCAGCCATAACATTATTACACCCAAATCATGTGATCCTATTGAGTTACCAGGGCAGAGACAAATGTAGACTGTGCGTATCATGTGGGGGAGAATAAACATATTGCAAGTCAAGCTTCATGCTCTCATTTAGCCTGTTATGTTACCTTTAAAGAACTATACCATCCAATACAAAACAGTTTATAACAAAGAACCCACCACTAACCTAAGTATAGAAAAAGCTTGTGGAGTTGTAATGGCTTAAAGAAATTTAAAAGGACACGATACTCATCCTGACTACTTTATTCCTTTAAAAGTGGTCAGGATGTGAGAGTGTCCCCCCCCTCCACCCCTGCCTCAATCTGGTTTTATCACTGGGTGAAGTTGAGGAGTTTCCTCCACCCCACCCAGCGTCACTACCTACTTGGCGTTTGAATTTCCGCAGCCTCTGCCCAATTATTTGGGTGCAAAAATAAAGTGACTTCTATATCAATTGAGTATCCCTTTAATACAGGGTTATAAAACAGAGATTGAGCACTTCTTATCCAGGCCGCCGGGGACCCTGAGCATTCCAGATTTGCGATTCTTCCAGATTTGGAATCCAGGAGAAATGGATGTTGGAGGGAAAAATGAATTTGGGAGGGTGAGCTGCAATACACTTCCTGCTGCAGCAGCATGTATACATGCTGGATATGCTGTAGAGCATGTTGCACGGGACATGCTGCACAGAGTCAGAATATCACATGCTGGGTGGGGGTGCACAGAGACTCCCAGCGTATTCCTTGCCATGTTACAGACACTGAGGGGGGCCTCAAAGAGCAGCAGGAACCATCCGGAGAGTCATGACAGTAAGTCATAGAGGGCATGTCTGAAATTTGGAAAGCTCTGAAAATTACAGATTTGAGAGTCTTCCGGATTTCAGAATTTCGGATAAGTGTGTGTGTTTTTTATTAATTTTTGAATGAAAGTTAAATAGAATCCTCAAGCATTTGGTTAGAGTAGAACATCAATCTTAATAAATAAAAATAAACAACAGGCGCAACTGACTGACTAAAGGGCAAGCAGGTGTAAACAGCACTGTATTCACCTGTAATTCCAGAAATCTGTCGGCCTTGAATATGCCAATTTAGCAGACATTCCCCTCTGTAACTAGCTGCTCAAAACAGGAACAGATGATCCTGCTAATAAAAAAATACTCATTTAAATGCTTAAAATATGCTTAGAATTTAATCCTATACGTCTGGTATACAGATGATCGTAGTTTCAGTGACCTTGTGATCACCAGGTTCAAGCAATGGCAATGTATGCATGTTCAATTGTACGTCATTTCAGGAAATGGAGATCATTTATCATTTATCCCCAAAATTACAGATTCCAGAATCTTTTTAAAATACAACGGATCCATCCTTGAAAAACCAGATCGAAAAATCTGGATGTGAAAAGTACACCCATATTTTTGGTGGAGTCTGATAAGGCCAGTAGGAGATTCGTTGCTGGTACCTTTACAGGGTTATTCAGAGAGCGGTGAAAAGCAGGAGAATTACTGGAGAATGAAAAATTCTAGGTCAAAATAGTCAAACCAGAAAAATTCTCCCATTTATCTCACTTTCCAAATCGGCTATTTTGACCTAGAATTTTCTATTCTCCAGTCATTCTCCTGCTTTTCACCTCTTTCTCTGAATAACCCTGATAGTGTTTACAGCATCCAATAAAAAGATACTTCAACGAAGCCCACAAGTGCTGGTACTTCTTGTTTGCTGGACTAACTTTGGTGGGGTGACACAATACACACTTAGGAAAACTAAATGGAGGTTGGCAATGTCCGCCTTTCCAAAAAGCTTAGTTTTATTTCTTTGGCTCATGGACACCTCCAAAGCATTCTATATAGAGGAGGTCAAAGTCTACCCTATGAAAGATGGCTAATTGGAATCTGTAGAAGCCCGCATCCACTAAGACTTGCATCCAATGTATTTGCTTGTAGCACATTTATACGTACTTGTCTATAAATGGTCTTAAAATAATCCAGAAACATGAAAGTGAGAGGTAAATTTCTAGGAGCCAGTGGCTACCTGTCATGTAGATTTGCCAACATCTGATCTGTTGGGAGAATATATATTTAGAATTGGCACCTTTTCTTCAAGCCAAACCTGAACACTCTAGCACTGTGCATAAAGAAAATAAAAATTCTGTTTTGCAGGTATAGGCTCCGATCATGCAGGTGCACGCCTTGTCCTTGCACACTTCATATCTCTTTTCCGCACCTATCGCCCCAAACATTAACAGGGTTATCCAAAGAGATTCGAAAAGTCACCGCACGTTCGGTGACTTTTCGTTCTCTTCAATTCGGTTCCTTTTGCCGATTGCATTTCGGTGACCCTGCGGTGTATTCAGCAAGCAGCACAGGGTCCCCGAATTGCAGGGAAAAGCTGCCGCAAACCTGACGAAAACTAACCGAATGCAGGCTGAAAACAAGCAAAAACATCTGGATTAACCTTCGAAAAAGCCGAACAGGAGCCGAATCACACAGAGCCGAAGCAGCTGTGACGTAGAGGAGGCAGTGAATAAATTAGAAAAACCATTTGTATGAATCTGGGAAAATGAAACGCTGTTTACAAAGAAACTACTGAGCGAAAATGTTTGAAATTTTCACAGGAGGTCCAGGGAATGATAATAAAGAGGGCTGTTACAGAAAAAATAAGTAAACTGAAAAAAAAAAATAAAAATAAAAAAATCGGACTTTTTAAAAAAAAAAAAAATCGGACTTTTTAAAAAAAAAAAAAAAAATGAAAAATGCTTAAAGTATCCTAAAAAATCTATAAATAAAGAGACTTTTTGCTGCAGAATTTTATAATGAACGGTTTATTAGATATTGAATTAAAACAGGAATATTTTTAACATTGAAGTCTATGGGACTCGCCTGAATAAACCTGCCGAATTAAACCACCGAATGGCAGGGCATTAGGGGAACCTTTCACTGCTGGTTTGTGTTCTCTGAATAGCCGAAGCAGTGCTTTTTCATGGGGATTTCACTGCCCTCGAACAGGGACCGAACAGGCACCGTATGTGCAGGCAATTCGACAGGATTTGGCGAATTGCCTGCTCTCTGGATAGCCGAATGGCCAGGAAAGGTAACCGAACGCTGATTTTCAGCGTTCGGTTACCTTTCTCAAGCAATTCGAATCTCTTTGGATAACCCTGCTAGTCAGTACCTTTCACCACAGAACATCCCCTCTCGCCACAAACTGTACACACTCGATGTACACAAAATATCAGAAATCCCTGACAGCATAATGGGCCAGTGTGGCTTCTCCCCCTCCGTGCTGAGCGAGTGATTAGAGCAGTTGTTCACAACCATTTTACACATGTTTACCCTTGGTAGTCTATTACCATAAAATGTATTCCTCATAATATCACAGCAATAAAACTCACGGTAATGTGCGGTGTGTATGAGAGTATCACAGAGCTCCACAGCAATAAAACTCAAAATAAAATTTACATTTGAAAAAAAACAACAAAAATAAATTGAGAGTCCAGCTCACAATCTAACTTTGTGTGGGAACCTCAACTCTTGCAGTGCTGCTGTGTACAAAAAGCAGCGCTGCCACATTGACCCCAAACTTGTCTCCTCGGTGAACAGTTAAAGGGACATTACCACTTACATGAGCTGTAACTTGTGCATTACAAACAAAACCACATGATAAAATACATGTTGCCGTTTTATTTTTGTTCGAAGTGATTGCATATAGAAAAAAAAAAATGTCCTTATCTTCCGTTTCCATTTTGAGAATTTGTCCCATGATGCAACATTTACCAATATCTGTGCAAAAGTTTTACTCAGTGGCTGTGCTTTATCCTATACAGAATTTAAAAACGTTAATGATGTGGAGGAGGGAATGTTTAGATGAAACAGCAGGGGGTGTATTGTGATCCTCTACTACTCCAGATAAGAGATGGCAGCTGAATGAACTATGACAGGGAGCTGAAAAAAGTTCTAATCTACACCCTGGTGATGTCCTTTCAATACATCCCACACAATACAATGAGATTTATGGAGCTCCCCACAAGTGTTCCCTGTATGCACCCCACTTCCAGCAGCAGACTCACAGCTCTGTGTGCTGGCTGGAGGGAGAGGCTGGGGCCAGCGTCTGAGCCAGCTGTTCTCCTTCTGTAGGGGGGTTGAGAGACAAAGTCACCTGCCTGCAGCCTCCAGAACTGCAGCAGTGTTCTGAACACGGTGCCTAAACCTGGACAATTGAAAGTCCGTGGCTAGGCTCGTCAGAAACCCGGACAGGTGGCAACCCTGTACAATCTGCTGTCTCATAGGAAAGCTGTGCAGCATCAGCTGACATGTGTGACTGACCGAGGAAATATTTAATTCAGAAGACCTTAACCTTAAGGCTGCGGTCACACAAGCACACTGAGTGTGTCCGTGTGACACAGTCTCCTTGCGTCCATTGCAGCTGACAGGGAGGGCCAAACGGTGTAACGTGCGTAATAGTATCACACATTACAATGGACTTGCCGAAAGCCTCCCCGTCAAAAAGCTACAAACAGACGTAGGACGGAGCCACAAAGCACGATCCTCTACAGAAGGATCAAGCTTTTGTAGCGCTGAGCTCAGTGAGGTGGCCACATGGACGTCAGAGTCGAAGGATTCTACTCTCATGAACGTTCTTTTCTGCTCAAGAGCGCTCATGTGACCCTGGCCTAAAATGACAATTTAATAATTCGATACCTGCTGACCACTAACTTGAACGTACAAATGCGTGATCAGAAAGAGTGTGTACTGTGGGCACGTTTAGAATCAGGAGGGACCAGAAATATTATTTTTGAAAGTAAAATGATGCACACTCTTCCTACTCTCAACACATAATCCCTACCTTTCAAATATTTATATATAATATCCAAACAATTTATACTCGAAGGAAACACAAGGGAAATTGTATTCTGTCTATTCTATTATCCACATCATGGTATTTATTACTCCAGCAGATTCCCATGGGAAGGGTAGGAGACCCTGTGCCAAATGAATAAACAAGACGTACTATAAACTTGGCTAGTCATCAGCTTCCAAAATATTAATCAGTGACAAAACTGCAGTGCAATGTAGGAAATTAATCCAGGTTCACGTGTTAGGAAGACGGCTGTGTTCAAGCAGATGTATGAGCAGACGCCCGGTGAAATTAGGCCATTTGAAACAGCAGAAAATCTTGTCGTCTTGCTATTTATAAGAGAATATTTAACTCCAAAATTCTAATGTATGGCTCATGTGCCTCTGGGTATATGATCATCTGCATAATTTATATCATAAGCATTAGCTGTAGTGAATCACAACAAAAGCACAAATATTTATGTGACGGTTCGAAAGCATAAACACTTTTTGCTGTACCAACTGCGCCTAATGTACGTTGCATTAAACATCAAGATTTCAGATGTCATCGCACTCTTCCTTTTCTTAGGCTAGGGTCAGACGAGCGCAGTGCGAACGCGCGTGCAGGCGCACTTAAATCACGGCCGCACTAGCAGCAAATGACGGGCAATGACGGCCAATATACGAAGAACGGCCGCACAAAAGTCCGGCTGCGCAACGCAAGTGGAAAACGAACGCATTTTTTCGAGAACGTTAAACTGCTAGTACTGACGTACAGAGTGCGCTGCGCCCGCTAGCGGCGTGTGTGTGAGATTTGGAGACGTCAGACGCTGCTAATGTCCGGCCAACATCACGTCCAGACGCAAAAAGTGTTTTATTGATGATCCGTACAAAATCACGGATGCAAATGCGCATCGTATGACCGCTATCGCGTACTCCGTGAAAAAATGCGTCCATTCGTTCGAACGCACTTTTTCACAGACAACGCGAAAATGCGTTCGTCTGACCCTAGCCTTAAGTAACAACCTGTGTTTAGGCAGGGGAGTGGCTGACCAGACAGTTGCTGATATGGATAGATTTTCAGTATCTCTCAGAAGTGAGTACACCCCTCACATTTTTGTAAACATTTTATTATATCTTTTCATGTGACACCACTGAAGAAATGACACTTTGCTACAATGTAAAATAGTGAGTGTACATCTTGTATAACAGTGTAAATTTGCTGTCCCCTCAAAATAACTCAACACACAGCCATTAAGGTCTAAACCGCTGGCAACAAAAGTGACTACACCCCTAAGTGAAAATGTCCAAATTGGGCCCAATTAGCCATTTTCCCTCCCCGGTGTCATGTGACTCGTTAGTCTTACAAGGTCTCAGGTGTGAATGGTGGGTGGGGGTAGTGGTAAATTTGGTGTTAACGCTCTCACTCTCACATACTGGTCACTGGAGGTTCAACATGGCACCTCATGGCAAAGAACTTTTTGAGGATCTGAAAAAAAGAACTGTTGCTCTACATAAAGATGGCCTAGGCTATAAGAAGATTGCCAAGACCCTGAAACCGAGCTGCAGCACGTTGGCCAAGACCATACAGTGGTTTAACAGAGGTCATCCATATAAAAGCAGCATAAAAGGTGTTGGTGTGGTGTCAGTGTTGTTTTTTTTTTTTTATTCAAATCTTTTATTTGGATAAAGCATCATCAATAAAACAGCCAGTATATGAACATTCAGCAGAGGTACATCAGAGGAGAATCAAACATCCCCAAATAGGGGAGTCTCATCTAAATATAAATTATAAGTTATCGTGTCAGCAAGAGACATTGCATCATCAAAGCAAGATAATATAGGTCTATCTCAAAGTAACATCTGATAACAGGATAACAAACCATGGGAAAGGGGAGGTGAACTATACCGACCACACACCAGCAATGGCGCGAGGGGGGGGGGAAATAAAAAGAAATGGAAAAAGAGAAAAAAAAAAAAATACAGTAGTTGGGTGGGGTAGAGGGGGAAAGGAACGGCTAAGGCCAAGACCGTGACTTTCCCGGCTCACTCCCGAAGGAGGCCGTGGAAGGATATCGTCACAAGGCCCAGGGGCCCGAGGGCAAAGTATGGCAACCAGAGCCATGGTAAGTGCCATAGTGGCACACCTCGGGGCCGCCTGAAAAATGCCAAAAACAAAATGGGGTGGGGTGGGGGAAGGGGGAAGAAGGAGACACCATCGCTGGTGGGGTAATTGTCGGTAAAGAACCAAAGGTCTCAAATGTCATCGTATAGGGGGGGGGGGGAGCCTCCGCCTAATTCACCGGGAAGTGTTGTAATGGAGACATAGCAGGATAAGTGGGGGTAGGAAAAACACAGCAATAAGGGGGGAGCAGTGTGGACTAAAGTGGTTGAGCGAATCTCCATCAGCATAAAAATGAACAACTTTAGTGGGGGTAAAATGCTCAAAAGGCAAAAGGGGTGTCCGCAGGGGAGGGGTGTAAGTCTCAGAGGAATGTCATCGGGGTTCAGATCAGGGGGAGGTATAAGCAGCCCCAGACACGCTCACTCGCCGAGCCCGGAGAGTGGAGAGCTCTGGAGAGCACGCTAAGGTGGATGGGGGTCAGCTGGCATCTAAAAATATGGAGAAGGGTAGAGTCATCCGAGCAGTCAATGTGATGTGTATCACAGCCAGCAGCAGGCTGTCAAAACAAGGCACCCCGGTGGAAAAGAAGAGCCGTCCACAAAGCCGGCCAGAACACGAAGCCGCAATGGCGGCGGAACGGCCATCACCATTCCCGAGGACCGGAGCCAATCCAAGAACAGCTGGCCGCTCCGGCAGAAGGACCAAGTGCAGTACGTCAGAAGATCCCAGTGTGTCAGGGCGGTCTCCGCACCGACCATCAACCTCCAGCTCAGGTAAGACAGATGCACAACAAAAGGGATCCTCAGCGCGCCTGGCCAGTGAAGGGGGGAAGAGGACCTCTCGGGCCGCCGAATCCGGTGCCACCGGCAGCTGTGGGGGTCCGAGACGCTCCGCCGCTCCAGAACTCCTATCCATTCTGTCCAAATTTCTTCACAGGTCTACTGCTGCATATGCAGATCCTTGTAAAAGACCTCCTTTTATGCACCTGCCATTCCCGGTTTCCTTTGGCCCTCATTGCTGGTTAAAACCACCGTTATGGAAGACTCAGACGAATACTACACACTTCCAGTCTATAATTAATGCTGAAGTGGTGACCACAGTAGAGAAAGCCTTGGCTCCAGCCTTTGTTAATTTTCTCTCAGGAATCTGCTCAAACTGTCCATCTCTGGACATATTGAACATAGCTGAGGGGTCACGTCATTTAGATTCATCTGACACGGAACCCCCAAGGCCTTCCGTGAGACATCAGAAGGGTCCAGGTCCTACTTCCACTATGGAGAAGCTAATGCTCCATCGAAGAGAAACCAGCCCCTTCTAGTCCTCAACTTGCTAGACACCAAAATGCAGCTCTCAAAAGGGGAGGATCACCCTCTACCCCCAGCCTTAGGGGTTGAAAGGTGGGCTGAAGTTACGGATCAGGATGACATGGCAGAGTTTGAGGATGTGCTGGAGACAGACTTTAAATATGTGAATGCGACCGTAATAGGGGAGCTCTGCATTGGTTTGGCTTTGAAAGTTTCAGCCACAGGTAACCATATTTTTAAACTGTGACCACTCAGACATCCCCATTTCACCGAATGGGCTCACCTTCAGGATCTTGTCAAGTTACTGTATTTTTGGCTCAGGCACCTTACCTGATAAGCTTGCCCAGACACTAGTGTATGACGGATTTATGGACAGAAATGGGAAGGATAAACTTTCTGGATGTGACAAATTCATTATCACATCTGCTTTCTTTAGCAGCCACTATTCTATCAAGAGGCTATTCACTGGTTCCGCATTGTATAAGGAAGTGGGTGCATTGGTGTGTGTCTGATTGGTATAGATAGCTCTACTGCACATGAATAGTAAGCTGGAGGGTATTGGAGCTACAAGTGCAAAGCTTACTATATGTAGAGAGACCCGTTTGTCACGGGCTTCACAAAACATGCCAATTTCTTCACCTTTTTGAATAGGGCTAAATCTAACTTCAGGTTCTATGTGGCAATTCTGCCACAGGTGTTTTTTATTCTAGACTGATACAGTCTAGAACACAGTTCCGTGCCACCAGAAGATTTTAGACATAACGCCCAAGGCCCTCAGGAACCATCTGCCTTTTTCCAAAACTACTCCTTCGGTGGCTGATCCTCCTTGCTTTCACACACGGGGTGGATTGAGGACACAATATTTGTGGATGGAACAGAACCATGTTCTCTAGAGGCTAGACACTCTCCTTTCCATGATTGGTCCCTACCTGGACGCACTGTGGGAAGGGTTTTCCCCCCCCCCAGAAACGAGTGTCTATTTCATCCAATGTGTGGGCCCTTCGAATGGTTCATGAGTTTTATCAAAGCGTTTTGAGAGCAAGTTTATTTCCACAATGTGTCTTGCAGCGACTGGGCATCACTCTATATTCACAGGCTTCCACTACTAAATGAATTTAGGAACTGTAAATGTATATTAAGCGGCCATGCAAGTCAAGCTGCTATAGGAGTTCCAGCTAGTCTTTGAATAGCAGGAAAGCCTTTAGCATTTGTAAATAGAGGCAAAGAGTTAATGAAAGAACTGGAGAGACACAATTTTGTAAATATATTTGCATAGAATAACTCATAAATTTGAGAGCCTGGGGTAAAATTGAAGGATCCTGCATTTGTCCAGACCTGTTATACACTATGCATATACACAGTTGCTTCAGACGAACAATGGCGGATTTTCTGTGAACTGCAATTCTCTAGCCAGGTGGTGCCACCCGAGTCATAGCTACCAGCATTAAGAATAGTTATGGAGGAGGGGTAGGGAACAACTAAAGTCTCACTAGAACATAATGATATTCCCAAACACAGTGCAACAGATCCCCAATCAACTCCTCGGTCATTAGGGGTAGGAAACAAGCAGAAAACACACGGAAAGAGTTGAGACACCTCTGTGTTTTGCCAAAAAGGTGCACTAGTGATACGGGTGTTTAACCCCTTACTGCAGGGAGGCAGACAGGTATGAATGTGGCAGAGCAGCATAGTACGCCCAGCAGCGATGGGTTTAATGCCTAGGATGAGCATCAAAAATGAACGCTTCGAATATGTAATCCTCCTTCAGTATAAAGCCTGTCCATACGTATTTTATTTTAACCTTAAATATTTAAAAAAATAATTGTGCAGATGCAGACTTTGGACCCCCTCTCCCTCCCAATCGGGAGGAGAGATTACTAATAGAGAGGCAGAGCTGGAAAGGTCACAGTGTGGCCTTTCCAGTGCTGCCTCTCTTTAACCCCTCAGGTGTTGCTCCACGATCTGGCGCCGGAACATAGGCCTTTCACAGAGGTGGCTGACATCTGTCAACCAAACCTGGGGCCTCCTCACGCCACTGACTGGCATGATGACGTCAGTTGGAGAATTTACCCCTATAGCTGCCAAGGGGTTTTCCTAGGGAAACCCTATGGTGAAGATGGGTTCGAAGGACCCTCCCTAGAGAGTCATGTTTGGCATCATTGGAAAGGCCAGAGCATGGACTGTCCAATCATTTCAAATGATACCAAACAAAAAAAGTTTAATTATTGCAGCACTATTGTTCACATTTCAATTATAATGTGAACAATGATGCTGCACTAACGATTTGATTTTTTCCGGTTTTAGCTTAAAAAAAAAAAAAAATTCTCAAAAAACAAAAAAGTAACAGGTTCCCAGTTAAAATGTGAAAAAAACTTACACGCTCTAGAGGATTGGAAACTCACATTTTTTTTGTTATATGTCATATCCTGTAAGAATGTTATAATAATGATATTTTTTTTTTTTTTTTTTTTGGCAGATTCATAATATATAATTTGTCTGGGTCACATAAGAAATGTGACTTCAAATCGTGTTTACACATGATGAGCACAAATGGTAAAAATGAGCTTCGCACACAAGGGTGAAATAGTCCAGCAGTAAAGGGGTTAATGCAGTTCTTCTGCAGACTCAGCTATTCTCATATTTCCTTGCACCTCCCTGCTGGGAGCCAGTTAGTGAAATGTATCTACTGAAGTTGAAAAGCTGTACAAGGTAGACAGAGACTAGATGATGAAGGTCACTTCTATTGTAGAATAAGAAGTGGTGCTTTTTTTTTGTAACTTGTAAAATCTATGCCTAGAATATCCTAAACCAAGGACACCACAAAATCCTTTTCTATGAAACAGAAGCCAGTACAGCAACAGAATTTAGGATCCTTTTGAAGGAGCACAACATCTCCCTTCTAGCAAGCAGAAAGCCGCAAGTACCCCTCTCCCTCTATTATGCCCCCTCCCCAGATCTTTTATTGCAGCACTAATGCTTTCGTGCGTCCACACTTCCATGCGTCTGTGCTGTTTTGACAGGGAGGTCAAACCACCGGACGTGAAAAAGCCCTCCCTGTCAAAAATCTAGACGGACACTGACGGGAATACAAAGCACGATCCTCCATAGGAGGATCGCGCTTTGTACGCTGAGCGCACAGAGTGGAAGGAACATCTACTCTGACGGACATTCCTTCCTCTCTCTCTGAGAAACGCTCAGCCGCCAGCCTAAGGATTGTTGAATGGTTTGTTACAGCGAGAGCGGAGGCTGCTCCTTGTAGCTTCTTTACAGTAAAAGAGAGAGTAACAGGAGGGAGCAGTTACTGAGAATTTAGATTCTTCCAAGGGACAACACAAGTTTTGCGTTAAAAAAAAAAAAAAAAAAAAAAAGGGTAGGAAAATGGGTTTTTAGACTTTTTTTCATTGCAATTTAATATAAAACCGCGTACACACTTTTTTGGTACTTCGCTGCAAAGCCAATATAAAAATAATTTCATTTAAATAATTTTAAATGGATATTCAGCTCACCATGACAAGTGTAACGTTAAATTAGTCCAATCACAATATCCTTAGACATGTAACAGATTCCTCACAATTCACTAAAAACACTAACAGCTGGTTGTAATAATGTACACATTGTAAGGTCAAGCACAGATGTTTCAGCAATATATTTTCCATGATGTTACTTACGGCTGGCTGAGTATTATGGAATATGTAGTTTTGGCTGGGATGCCACGGCCAGCCAACACTTAGGATCAAATCCCAGCCCTGCTCCAGTGTAGACTACATACATTGGGCATTATACAGATGGGAGCGTTGCTTTTTCATACAAGTCAGTTAGAAGGTAATAATTAACAGTAAGTATTGATCAATATGTAAGGAACACACAATTACTGAATCACTAAAATTATAAAGTGGACAAAAGAATAAAAATGTATAGATATATTCTTATGAATAAGAAACATCTAGCTCCAAAAAATATATAAATACATTACATACATACATACATACAGGGTGTCCATAAAGTCTCTTTACAATTTCAAAAATTACAAAAGGCAAATGAAAAGACAGAAGTTTTTTTTGCCTCATTTAATACACCTCTATATGGGCACCATTAGTTGCATGAAGCACATCAAGACGGTACTCGATTTCTTGCCATGTTGGCTGTAGCATACCCTCATCAATGGTTGCAATGGCTTCAGTGATCCTCTGCTTTAGATTAGTGATGTCCCGTACCTTTGTTCGATACACGATATCGCTAACATAACCTCACAGAAAGAAGTCAAGGGGAGTGATATCTGGTGAACGAGGTGGCCAGGGAATTGAGCCACCTCTTCCAATCCACCGGTCTGGAAATGTTTCATTTAGGAACCCACAAACATGCAGTCCCCAATGTGGTGGTGCACCATCTCGCTGGAAAATGATGGCTGGTTGAAGGACATTTAGTTGTGGTGCTGCGTATTCAGTCTAAAGGTCAAGGTAAACTTTTGCTGTAATTGATGTCTCAAAGAAAAACGGACCAATGATCCCACACCACACATTCATCTAAAGCAGAGGGTCACTGATGCCATTGCCACCATTGATGAGGGTATGCTACAGCGAACATGGCAAGAAATCGAGTACCGTCTTGATATGCTTCGCGCAACTAATGGTGCATTAAATGAGGCAAAAAAAAAATTAAAAATATACTTCTCATTTTGTAAAAATTTTCACTTATCGGTCTTTTCATTTGCCTTTTTACAATTTAAAAAATGTATTAGTGACTTTATGGACATCGTGAATATTCCTTTATTTCCAGCAGACTTAATACATGTAAATATTTGAGCGCAAGAAGATTCACCAACTGAGACATAAACTGAACAGGTTTCACCAATGTGACAAACAGTAATGGAATAATGAGTCTCTGAACAAAGGGGGGGCGGCAATATCAAATGTAAGAGTCAGTATCGGTTTTGGCCTACAAGCTCTCCGTCTATGGTGAGAAAGGATGGACGTATTGTGTGTTCCTAGTGCAGTTGTTGCTGCCATCGTGCATCTGTCCCACAGGTGTGATAGTTGGATGTACCGCTCTTGTGCAGGTGCTGTTATAGGTGGTCAGCCATTGCAAGGACAGGCAGCTGTCCTCCCCGTCTCCTGGTAGCACTGTCTCAGGCGTTACACATTACTAACATTGCAGTTTCTCGCCCTAGCAGCGTCTGCAGTCCTTGTGCCTCCCTGCAGCATGCCTATGGCACGTTCATAGATGAGTGGGCACCCAAGTGTCTTTGTACCGATTTTTAAAAATAAAAAAAAGTACAAAAGCTCTCTTTGGTTCCCTATGTTATCTTGACTGTGACCTTAATAGTTTTCCATCTGTAAAGTGATTAAAAAGGACCATTCCACAAGTGCATGTGAATGAATTGAGCACGGTTCATTGAACAAGCATGGCTTAAGCTTTTCCAATTAAAGATCTACAGGGTTTATTCGCATTTTACTAAATTATCCTGAAAAGGTGACATTTTTTGCTGAAAACACACACTTTTGGTTTCAGACAATTTAAAGTACGTCATTTTCTCCAGTTCTGCCCACTGGGATTCTTATGTAACTAAACCTACTCACATGAGGCTTTTCATGTTCCACTTTTTCAGCATCCAATTCAAAGAGCAGACACTTCCCATTTAAAGAAGGCAGAATATATACAACAGTATAATAAACTGAAAACCATTTTAATAACATGTAAAACAAGCAGATGGGAAGGAATGGAACCAAGATCATTAGGTAATTCTAAAATTAACACTTTATATTCTGAACTGCTGGAGAGTTTTCTGCATTTCACAGCAAGAGACATAAATCCTACTAAAAGAAAAACAGGATGTCCAAATTATACAAATAAAAAAAAAACAACACTCTGCTTTTATTCTATTTCTTGTTGAAGCCAACAGTTATGTTATGCTTTTAGATGAAAGTACACACCCTGTCGATACAAAAGTTACTAATAGAGGTAAAAACACACTGGGCCCCATTTAAGCCAAACCTTTAGTATGAAAAACAGTCCTGGCACATGCAAAGTGGCCCGAGTGTCCTCTCCCTATGTGGGTGTCCCAAAGGGCTGATTCAGCCCTGTGAGTATGGGGGATTCACCCCACCCAGAAAACGGATGACCAGCCAATCTCCTGGACAGAAGTTAATTGCCAGACAGTGAATTTTAAAGTGCCTGCATTTAAAGTAATTTGATTGGCTGGGCACGCGATAGAGCATCCAACTTTCCCCTGGTCACATGACAGCTACAATGGAAGATGGTTACATCTGGAGAATCACGGAGCTGAATTAAATGGTACGTTTTAGGCTAGGGTCAGACGAACGCATTTTTCGCAGCGACCGTCAAAAAGTGCGTCCGAACGCATTGCCGTATTTTTTCACGGAATGCGCAAAAACGGTCATACGATGCGCATTTTTGCACGTGATTTTTTACGGATCCAAAGCAGGAAACTTTGGGTGTCTGGACGTTATGTTGGCCGGACATGAGCAGGGTCTGACGTCTCCTAATCACGCACACACGCCGCTAGCGGACGCAGCGCACTCTGTACGTCAGTACTAGCGGTTCTGCGTTCGAAAAAAAAATGCGTTAATTTTCCACTTGCGTTGCGCAGCCGGACTTTCGTACGACCGTGCTTCGTATATTGGCCGTCATTGCGCGTCATTTTCTGCTACTACGGCCGTGATTAAGTGCACCTAAACACACGTAAAAAATGCGCTAGTCTGACCCCAGCCTTGGTTTAAAATGGGAGAGGGGTACAGGAAGGGTTAGAAGGGGTTAATGTTTAAACAGTAGTTCCCGCTCACGTTTTTAGCCCTTAAATGGAGTAAGTCATTGACAACAAATGCGACTGTTAAAAGGAACACTCTAAAAAAGATATAGTGAAGATGTGTAGAGTGGTTATGATGTAAGGCGTGTCTCCACCGCCAGCTCCTCTGATCTGGAGATATCACTGAGTGCAATGAAGGAGTGTCCTCCACCCCACCCATTGTCACCAGCCGACAGGATTTAGAATTTCCCGGCTGCTGGTCACCAGATCACTATTGATGTCAGCACGCAGAGAGCGTATTATACAGGGTTATTCAGAGAAGAGGTGAAAACCAGGAGAAGAGAAGAATCTAGATCAAATAGTACATTTGGAAAGTGAGATAAAGGGGAGAATTTTTCTGGTTTGGCTATTTTGACCTAGAATTTTCACTTCTCCAGTCGTTCTCCTGGTTTTCACCTCTCTGAATAACCAAGAGAGACAGACAGGCTGAGTATACAGTTAAAAGCAAAAATGCAATTATCTGGGGCTGCAACTAACGATTACTTTCATGAAACGATTAGTTGCCAGATTGAAAAAAATAATTACAATATTTTTTGTTTTGCAATTTGCATAGTGTATGTAACTTTTGTGCGCACACACGTTATGCATCTCATGTAACTTGGGTATTTTTCAAACACAAGGTACACGAGTGCCTGGTCAGAGTGATGGATTGATGCTGCGTGCAGAGCTCAAGCTAGTTTGCTTTCTCATTGAACGAACGCTGCTACTAGCACTCGGATATAGACATGATGATGTCAGCACGCAAAGTGGGGAAAGAAGGTGGGGGGGGGGCACTCCATACAGCCTGACCATGTTAACAAGCTTAAAGTGGTCAGGGTTTGTAGTTTGTCCCTTTAAAATTATTTCATAAACCAAGTTAGTGCAGGGAGGGACTGGAGATGATTGAGCAAGAAACTGGACCTGAGTTTGGATGGGAGTTTGCGAGGCAGGGAGGGTGGGGTTGTGGTATAGAACTCCAACTCCAAGTAAGGATATAACACTGGTGATAAAGCTCCAACCACCTTGTGGCAGCACCGCGCGGTCTGTGTGATAGCTCTGCTACTGTTGTAAACTAAATAAAAACAAGCTGGCGATGTCCACCATAACCTTAGAACAAAATCATACGGAGTAAAAGCAGCGGCGTGTCTTCTCCAATCACCTCCAAAGTAGTGTCTGAGGTTAATAACGTTTAACGGAGTCTAACTCTAAACAATGTGTGCTTTACACACCGGATTAAACCGACCAACTGTTTTCATCATCGATTAATGGTCTCAGCCCTAAAAATCTATATTTTAAACATAAACCTCATGAGCCTTTAAAAGGATGCTGAACTCTGGCCCTCAGATGTTGCTGAACTACAACTCCCATAATTCTCTGGTCATCTATTTCTTTCAAAAGGTACTGTATTCTAGGAATTTTAGGCAATCAACATGTGGGGGTGGAGCTTGAGAGCCCGCTTTAAAAGAGAAGCAAGGAGACTCTAAAAAGGAGCTATTAAATGGGGAATTGAGGGTTAATAATAACAAATTGCTATTTCCCCCCAAAATGACTTAATTCTAAACATTTTAGAACTGTGATATTAATTCATCTTAACAAGGCTTGGCTATAATGAGCGATTCCCCAGTTAGTAGTAGATACGCTCAGCTTACTAGCAGCATGCTATGCCTTAGCATATATCCACTGAGCTGTCAAAACAAGGGCTCTCCTAGAACCAACAAAGTTCAATCCTTTTTTTTTTCTCCCCATAAACAGACGTGTCCCGTTTCTTCTGGGCTCCGGTATCACGTCTCTTACAGTTACCTGGGAATAAATACGTGACGTGCAAGCTAGACATTGACCCTGACAATAAAAGCCTACCTAGGGAATCTAAACTTTGTCAAGAACAAAAAGAATTAGAAAACGTCAACATAATATCACAACAAGAACTAAAAGATACTAAAAAGAGACAAAAAAAAGGTGTCAACTGCAGGTTTCTTTAGGGGCCAGAGATGATTTATGGAAAATATTGCAGAAAATAAAAAAGAGGTGAAATTCTAGAACCCTCTCCCCCAACCCAAACAAAAGCATGACATCATCAGCAACTGAGATCCAGAACTTAAACAGGCATTTATATGCAGTGATCTATGCAATCCCATCTAGTTTTCACAAGTGGGATGTCACAAAATGAGGCATATTGATGGTCAGCTTGTCCATTCATGGTGGCAGTAGGGTTGCCAGGTCAGCTACGTTTTCCTGGACACATAAAATATATTGATGCACATGGGCATTGCATGAAAAATGTCACCTGTGACACATGTAGAATTCATGTGATGCAAGTATGAACTAAAGGAATCCCAGGTGACCTGCCTTTCCTTCCAGCAGAGCATGAGATATACATGTTGCAGGGTAGCACTTTTCCCTGTGATGTCCCTCAGCATGACATTAATGTGTGTCCAGGAAAACATGGGAAACCTGGCAGCCCCTGATGGCAAGTAGGTGCCCCCCTCCCCTGTGGGATGGCTGGCTTTGTGGGTGACTGTGTTAGGAGGTGCACACAGGGGTCACCCCGGTGTGTGACAGCCCGGGGGGGGGGGGGGTCTTGGACCTGCAGCTCCCGCACAGACCAGCGTGCTTCTGCTTTGTTTCCCTGCTGCTAAATCCATGAGGGCGCACGTGTGGGAGCTCAGTCCCCTACCTACCCGGCTCCTCTCCCTTATCCCGGACTCACCGGAACTTTATCCCCCGGCGCGGGGGCTGGGCCTCCTCCGCTGCGTCCCGGCCTCGTCTGCAGGGGAGCCCGCCTGATGCTCAGAAGCCGAGGGAGGGAGGCTGACGGCCGGGGTGGACGGGCAGGCACAGCGCCGGAGGACAAGCTCCTGGTTGGGTTCCACTTTCACGGGCCCAAATCGTCTGTCACCGGCCGCAAGATGGCGGACACGGGGGGAGGCGCCAGCTGGCGGAGAGAGGAGGGGGCGTTTGGAGCGGAGGGGATTGAGGGGCGCAGAGAGTGGGGTAATCCCCGATTTGAGTAATGGTCCACTCCGTCCACCACAGAGACGCGGGGCGCTGCCCTGAGTGACAAGGGAGGCGGCTTCTCTATCCCACCGAACCTGATCTTGTTTGTCTGTGACAAAGGCTGCTGTACCCACACCTAATAAACAAATACACAGCACGGCACCGAATAAAAAAGGCAGCACACGGGATACTATGGCCACAATAGAGTTTAAGAAGTAACTTTTCCCATAATTTCCTCCATATATTTAGTTATTTTCACCCCTCACTGTTGAACTAAACCCTTGCAGAGGTTATGGTGGCATGAGCAGGCTGGACGTTGTGTATTATAGCTTTCTGTGGGGTTTCAACCAGTGTTTCCACTATATTTTCTGCAATTATTTAATGTTTCCACTGGTGTGTCAGCCATTTAAAATTAACCAATAAACTATAGCTAACTACTCAGGGGTCAAGTCCTGGGAAAAAAAAGTGAGGGAACTCACCCACGATTTCCACAACCCCTATTACCTGAAGAAAATTGTGATATAGAGATAGATATATATAGATATGAGTATAGCCGGTGATACCATTTTTATTGGGTTAACTTTACATTTAAAAGACAAGCTTTCAAGAGTGTAAACTGGAAACTATACTGATCAGTGAAAGGTATCACTATGTAAAGGTATACTCGTGATTGTGACAACTGGACTAACGCGCATATATAATATATATATATATCCATCCAGGCACAGGCCCCCCAGAATAACATACACAGCACTGAGCCCCCAGAATAACATACACAGCGCTGAGCCTCCAGGATAATATACACAGCGCTGAGCCCCAACAATAATATACACAGCACTGAACCCCAAGAATAATATGCACAGCACTGGTTATATGGATATATTTTCCCCAGCTCTCATGGATAATGCCCCCAGCTCTCATGGATAATGCCCCCAGCTCTCATGGATAATGCCCCCAGCTCTCATGGATAATGCCCCCAGCCCAGCTCACCTCTGCTGCTGCTGCCGCACATTGCCGGCGGCCACGTGTTTCCTGCTTCAGCGGCCGCTGACAGGAAGTGCAGCCGCTCGCCTGGGATCTATGAAACAGCCAGGCGAGCGGCTCCACTTCCGGTCACCGGCCGTTATAATAGGAAGCACGCGGCCGCCGGCAATGTGCGGCAGCCGCCTGCTAAAGTGTTCGGGCCACAGCGGGAACGCTGCGTTCCCACTGTGGGAGAAGTGCGGGAACGCGTTCCCGCGCGACTCGAGCCCTGTATCTACTGTAATACATATTCCTACCTTACACCTTTCTAAAAATAAAGTACTTTTAGCAAGATGTGCGTTAACTGCTGTAATAATTATGATCCTTTGCTGCAGAACACTGCGTCTTCATACAGCGAGTAGACGAACAGAGCACAAATAGTTTCCTTCCACTGATCCGGTCTGTCCAACCTTAAGCTGGAAAGCACATGAACACAGCTACCCTTGGATATTTCTCTTCGATACCTAAAGGGTCCATTCACTTTACATACAAGGTCAGTGCTTTGCATTTCAGCCCATTTCGCCACATTTCAGGGATTCCATTTCGCTGAATATATGGTGAATTCACTATTTAGGCCTGTGTCAGACGAACGCAGTTATAACGTCCGTGTTGCCGCACAGTTTAGGCTGGGTTCACACCTCAGCGTTTTACAGTGCGTTTCTGCACGCTGTAAAATGCTGAGACATGGAAATCCCATGAGTTCCTATGGGACCCGTTCACACCTGGGCATTTACAGCGTGCAGAAACGTCCTACGCCCAAAGAAGTACAGGAGGCCTCCTGCAGGTCAGGCCCCTCCAACTGTACAAAGTCCCTGTATCAGACAGAAATTCAGTTTTAGACCAGTGCCGTTACTAAACCTATAAGCAAAAAATTAAATACCAGTCTGGACCTGATCAAATACCAGCAATGCTGCTGAAAATCAGTGTGCCAGCAATTGCAAAACCTGTCGCAACCCTAATCAATGAATCACTGGCGACTGGATACTTACCCAAACTCTGGAAGACTGCGAGAGTGGTACCTATCCATAAAAGTGGTGACAGTACTTTGGGATCCAACTACCGTCCGATATCATTGCTCCCTGTAATGTCAAAAATTTGGGAAAAATGCATCTACACACAATTACGTGATTATCATCAATATTGGAACTACTTAACCCCGGATCAATCTGGCTTTCGTCCAAATCACTGAACTACAACCGCCCTTTTAAAAGTCTGCAATGATATCCAAGCTGGGATGGAACAAGGAAACCTAACGGGAGCCATCTTCCTTGATTTCGCCAAGGCCTTTGACACAGTAGACTGTCACGGTGTAGCCAGGGGGTTGACGAGCCCAAGGTGTGGTTACACAAAACAGCCAGATAATTGGGGTTGCAAAGTAAAAAAGGTTTATTACTGAAAAAGGAACAGAAGTAAATCAGGAAAAAAAAAAAAAAAAGGGACAATGAATAAGTAATAAAACACAATGGAAACAGGTGAAAGTATAATATAAACAGCGGGCAGGGTACACTGAACGGATGGGATAGGATACTGAAAAGGCACAGACACTGAATACAGGGTAACACAGGGGTTAACAGAACAGGTACTTACTGGATACACAGGGGGCAGAGCAGAAGACAGAGGGTAGAAGGAACGAATAATTATTGACAAGCGAGGTATCAGGAGGGCTGTAGCAGTAGGGTGGTCATATCATGCAGAGGTCTTGGCAGGCAGCGAGCAGAGAGTGGTCAAGTCCATAGCAAAAGGTCATACACAGGAGGTCAATAGATGAGGGTGGTCTCCACAGGTTACTTGCAGGTAGATGGATTCCACAGGATGCAATGAGGGATGAGGGTGGTCTCCACAGGATACTGCAGGTGGGTGGTTTCCACAGGATTCAATGAGGGGCAATGAGGGTGGTCTCCACAGGATACAATGAGGGTGGTCTCCACAGGATACAATGAGGGTCTTAGTGCAGAGCAGGCAAGACAGGCACACCATGAAGCTTCTAAGGATAGAAGGGTAATGCAGAAGCATTGAATGAAGGGTGAGGCCTGGTTTTATGGGTATTGCAGGCCCAGCCCACACCTGAGGCTGGAGAGGTGATGGGAAAGTCAGGGATGGAGTCTTGAGTGCCTGGACATCAGTCCAGTTTGTTGGAAAAGCCGAACCGGATCCAGGTTCTTAAAGAAGACAGCTCCTACTTCCCTTTCTTCCGGCGTCTGCGGCGTGAACCGTGACAGTAGACCATGGCATCTTGTTAGAAAAACTTAAAAACTCTGGCATTGGTGATCGCACGCTAACCTGGTTTCAATCATATGTATCCGACCGATCACAATATGTGTCAATTTCTGGCAGCTCCTCCCTCCCGCTCCCAGTCACTTGCGGTGTACCCCAAGGCTCAATACTAGGCCCCCTGCTATTCACAATATTCATAAATGATCTGCCCAGCGTCTGCAAAGCCTCAACTGTACATATGTACGCAGATGACACCGTAATCTATACCAGCAAACCAAATCTCCCGCAGCTGGAGGCCGTGCTGCAAGAACAATTCACAGAGGTAGAAAAGTGGATCAAACACCACAAACTTTTTTTAAATACTGAAAAAACTGTAACAATGCTCTTTGGAACAGCACCTAAACTACACAAATTGCAAAATCCCCATCTATGTGTTGGGACAAAATCAAATGGCACGCTGACCACAGTCACTTCTCTCAAATATCTAGGTATGTGGTTGGACCCTAATCTATCCTTTGGCCCCACATCGAAAAACTCTCATCTAAACTTTACCCCAAACTAGGTGCCCTGTACAGAAACAAATCCTGCCTGAGCCCCGCGGTAAGAAAGCAGATTGTACAACAAATGCTTATGCCGGCTATTGATTACGGAGATGTAGTGTATGCAGCCGCCCGCAAACACAACTTCAGAAACTTACTACATTGTATAACTCATTCTGCCGCTTTGCATTACAATGTATCTACATGACCGACCATTGTGACATGTTAAAAGAGCTAAACTGGCCATCGCTGGAGTCTAAACGCACCCTTCACCTTTCCAGCCTGGTGTTTAAGAGCATTTCTGGGAAGTTGCCACCCTACCTGAATAGACTGCTTCCCCCAGCAGTTCCTTCATCCTATAACCTCCGATCCAGGACCAGCACCTTACTTGCAAATTGCAATACCACAATACAAAAAAACAGTGGCTCGGTCCTCATTTTCCTACAGAGCACCACAATTATGGAATAACCTCCCAGACACCATCAAATCTTCCCCCAGTTTTAAGTCACTCAAGAGCTCCTTACTAACATACCTCAATACAGAATGCACCTGTAAACATGTAACCTAGTGACTATATTTCCTACATATTTATTTTCTGTTAATCTGTATATTTGTGTTGTTTTTTAATATCTTGCATTGTATTACTTTGTATTTCTGTAACTGTAACACTTCAATGTTCTTGAACCCAGGACATACTTGAAAACGAGAGAAATCTCAATGTATCCTTCCTGGTAAAATCCTTTATAAATAAATAAATTTGCAGCACGTTCACTCTGCAGTCTATGGACGTGAACGCGCTGCAATGCGCGTTCGCACGTTTTTTAAGTTTGCGCGTAAAATAGTGCGTATTGCGTAAAAAAACTCGCAGGTGTGAACCCAGCCTTAACGTCTGTCGTAGCATAGAATCATGATCAATAGAGACCCACACACTAAGTACGTGTGCACCGAACTGTACACAGACAACGCACGTGGCAAACGGACGCAAGTTAGGCAAGAACGTAAAACCGCTAGACGGACACGCAGAGTGCGTCACGTCCGAGTAGCGTTCTGTGTGAGTGATGAGATGTCAGACGCAGCGCATTTGCGATGTCCAGCACCTTGACGCACAAAATGGCTTTTCATATCCTTTTCAAATTTTTATAATTTTTCATATTAATTTTGTTTCCCATAATTCCCTTTTTTTTCTACCTCCGTCAAGAAAAACGGATCATGTGGTGTCTACAATATCTTCCGTCAATACGTCAGTCTGTTGTGCACGCACCCAGAGTGTGCTCTGACATTAGCCTTAGAGAATGGTCACCGTATTGTTTCTGAAATTAGAGTCGCCAAAGCAGTTCTCGGACATCGGGAAAACCGTCAAATTGTGCTGTATAGGCATCTGAGAATTCCACCAAACTGCAAAAGAAAATGTCTCCTATTCTTCTAAGGCTGGTGTCAGATGAGCGCAGTGTGAACGTCTCTTTTTGCACACATAATAACGTCCGTCGCAGCATAGAATAATCGCCAATGGAGCCCCCGCCCTGAACTGCAGGCGCACAACAGATGTGGCAAATGGACCCAGGTTAGGCAAGAAAGTAAAACCGCTAGAACAGACGTGCAGAGTGTGCCACGTCCGCAACGTCCGCATAGCTTTGTGTGTGAGGATTGAACGAGGTCAGACGGACTGCATTTATACGTCCAGCATCTTTGACGGCCAAAATTTTTTCATATTAATTTATTTTCCCTCCTACATCCGTCAAAAATACCGTCAGTTAAAAAAGCAGACTGTGTGGCCCTTACTGCGTCTTCTGTCAGAAAGTGCGTCCGTACTGCACGGGTGCACAGTCCGTACAAAATGCGCTCGTCTGACACCAGCCTAATAGGAGTATAAATCAGCAAAAATGTGTCCAAATAATAACAAAAATCCTTTAAAAAATATAATAAAAAGGTCTGTTAGAAAATAAAATATGTGAATAAAGGTTGGTAACAGCTTAAGGCGCAAAAAGGTTCTTATAAGTGGTTCAAACAAATACCTTATAGGTGGCACGATCGCCTCTATACCTACACGTATCTTTCCTATGACACTAAAAACATGAAGAAAAGAAAGCATACGGTGTGGCGATACCCAGTGCATACAATCACAGTACTTAACTTTATGGATTCCATATCTCCAGATTTGTACCTTCAAAGAGATATAAATAAAACGTAACATAGCACTTTTAGGATACAACTTTTTGAATATACAAAACCATGCTATGTTGCATTTTATTTATATCTCTTTGAGGTACAAGTCTGGAAATATGGAATCCACGAAGAGTTAAGTATCGTGATTGTATGCACTGGTTATCGCCACACACCGTTTTCTTTCTTTTGCAAAATAAAAAAAAAATATTTAAAAAAATAAAACCAAAAATGACAACTACAAAATACAAGAAATACAAAAAAAGTGATCTAAAAAAATAAAAAGGGTTTTTGCTGAAAATAATAAATGGTCCTTCAAGAAAATTAAGTTTTTACATGGAATCCTATGGAATTCGCCTGTTTAACCCCTTCACTACCAATATTGAGATATCTCAGGTTTCAAAGGCACCATCCGGTGCCCCGATATTGAGATATCTCAATGTGCTGAAATTCATTTGCTGCACACAAATTTCGTTTGCTTTTTGGGTGCAGAAGGTGCCACCAAAGTTTTAGCCCAGTGGGCATAATGCCGAAAGAGTTAAAACTGTGTAAAATCAGCTTGTCAAACTGAATGTGGCATATGGGACATTCAGCAAGCTGATACATTGTTGCAGTGAAAAACAGACTGCAACTATAACTCAATTTGGCCAGTAGATGGCTCCATCTACTGGCCAAATATGTTAGTACAGTAAAAAAAAAATATCATTGGGAGTATTTAATAATGTCTTAAACTTTAATTAATTTAAAATGATTTTTCAAAAAACCACTGGGTCCTGACAGTGTTTTTTGGAAAATCACTTGTTAGTGAAAGGGTTAAACCCGTCGAACTGAAACACAGAAAATCATAGCATTTTGGTGCAATTCGCCGTTCTGTGAATAGAAGACACAATAGTCTTCTATTAGGCAATTTTGGTGCTGGCGAATTGCACTGTATTTTGCTGTTTTATGGCTATTTATATCAATAAAATGTAACTTTTAATTTATACCAACATTTTTATAATTCTCGGTACAGAGGTATTTGAATTTAAAACGACAGGTCTGGAAATCTCTATTTCATAAGGATAAAAATTTCAGTGTGACATACTATATTTACAAATTCCTCCTATATTTATAAATTGTACTATACAAAGTCCCAATAACCCACTTTGGTGAGGAATTCTTTCTGGTGTCCTTAACCTCCCTGGTGGTCTAATTTCTTTCAAAATTTCGTGTCTAAAAGCGTCTCAATTTTTTTTTTTAAAGGAAACGTGTTTTTGTCCATAGTTAGCCTGTAATAATTAGGAATCACGCACTGAAATCCGCGCAATCAAGAGTCCTTACTGGTAAAATCCTTTATAAATAAATAAATAAAAAAATAGTAAATACACTGAGTCCGATAAAGTTTGAAACACGACATAATAATTTATTATCCCAAAAATAATTATCCAAAATAATGCAAATAAATGATATTCAATAAAATACAACAAAAAACACTGAAATCTGTCTGAAAACAAGGGTGAGACGATGTATGGTCTGTTTCTTATCCTGTAGTGTCACCTAGTGGCCGTTCATCAACATTGAATTTTGGATTATACAGTTTATTATAAAAAAAATCTAAGTTTGCTGCTGGTCCCGCCCCCCTGCATCGTGTGATACGCAGAGAGCCTTACCAGGAAGCAGCTCCCTGCGATCACACTGCGGGGGACAGCCAGGGAGCACAGGAGGAGGTGAATATGCATCCAGTCTGAGTGTGGCTCGGGGTTACCGTTCGCAGTAGTGAAATTTAACCCAGAGTCACACTCGGGAATACCGCCAGGGAGATTAAAAGTGAGATTTCAGACAAAAAGGGCAGAGATTGATTTATTAAGCAACAGAGGCTGGTTTATGCAGGGGGTTAATCTTACACAGGCCTATCAGGCCTGTTAATAAGGCAGCAAATTAGATGTGGCAGCATTGCTTTCTTTTCTTTAGAAGTAGGGATGCACCGATACCAATAATAGTATCATATCGATGCCAATACCGACATTTGCACGAGTACTTTGTACTTTGTACTCGTGCAAATGCCCTGATACCACCCCCGATACTGGAAGCCAGTGCTGATACCCAGGAGTCACAAGATCTTGCAAGAGCACGTCACAGCCCGGTGGCCGCTCGGTGGATTGCGGCAAAACAGAGGGGAACGCTGGCCGAATGCTGGGGGTATACATTTATATTAGGTCTAAGTGGGTATACATATGAGGGCTAGTGGGTATACATATATACAGTGGCAAAAAAGTATGTGAACCCTTTGGGATTATGTGGAGTTTTGCATGAATTGGTCATAAAATGTGCTCTGATCTTCATCTAAGTCACAACAATTTGAAAAACACAGTCTGCTTAAAATAATACAACACAAACATTATATGTTTTCATGTGTTTATTGAACAGAACATGTAAACATTCACAGTGCAGGGTGGAAAAAGTATGTGAACCCCTAGCCTAATGACTTCTCCAAGAGCTAATTGGAGCCAGGAGTGAGCCAACCTTGAGTCCAATCAGTGTGATATTATTGGATGTGTTGCTGAAAGCTGTCCTGCCCTTTAAAAACACACACCAGTTTTGGGTTTACTGGTTTCAAGAAGCACTGCCTGATGTGAACCATGCCTCGCAGAAAAGAGCTCTCAGAAGACCTACGATCAAGAATGTTGACTTGCATGAAGCTGGAAAGGGTTACAAAAGTATCTCCAAAAGCCTTGATGTTCATGTGTCCATGGTAAGACAGACTGTCTACAAATGGAGAAAGTTCAGCACTGCTACTCTCCCTAGGCGTGGTCGTCCTGTAACGATGACTGCAAGAGCACAGCGCAGAATGCTTATTGAGGTAAAGAACAATCCTAGAGTGTCAGCTAAAGACTTACAGAAATCTCTGGCACATGCTAACAGTTTTGTTGACACATCTACAATAAGGAAAACATTAAACAAGAATGGAGTACATGGGAGGACACCACGGAGCAAGCCATTGCTGTCCAAAAAAAATATTGCAGCACGTTTGAAGTTTGCAAAAGAGCACCTGGATGTTCCACAGCACTACTGGCAAAATATTCTGTGGACAGATGAAACCAAAATTGAGTTCTTTGGAAAAAACACACAACACTATGTGTGGAGAAAAAAAGGCACAGCACACCAACATCAAAACCTCATCCCCACTGTAAAACATGGCGGAGGGAGCATCATGATTTGGGGCTGTTTTGCTGCCTCAGGGCCTGGACGAAAAATGAATTCCAGAGTTTATCAAGACATTTTGCAGGAAAACGTAGGACCATCTGTCCGCCAACTGAAGCTCCGCAGAGGATGGGTGATGCAACAGGAGAATGACCCAAAGCATACAAATAAGGCAGCCGGCACACGAGCATACTGTACTGCGTCCATTACGGACGCACTTTTTCACGGGAGATATTGTGAGTACTGCATAAAGTGCGTCCGTAATGTCTGATGTCTCCACACCCTAGGAAAATACATGGCAGCGTTGTTTCTGCGTCCGTTTAGCATTTTAACGTCGATGTTATTTTTGCGTCCGTGACTTTATGCTTTGCCTGTCCGTGAACAAGTGCGCAGGGGCTTTGTGTGGTGTGTTTAATTTACTCCTTTATAAAGCTAAGACGGACGCAAAATGTTTGCTAGTGTGCCGCCAGCCTTATTCAACAAAAGAATGGCTTCAACAAAACAAAATACGCCTTCTGGAGTGGCCCAGTCAGAGTCCTGACCTCAACCCGATTGAAATGCTGTGGCATGACCTTAAGAGAGCGATTCACACCAGACATCCCAAGAATATTGCTACACTGAAACAGTTTTGTGAAGAGGAGTGGTCCAAAATTACTCCAGATCGTTGTGCAGGTCTGATCTGCAACTACAGGAAACGTTTGGTTGAGGGTCAACCAGTTATTAAGTCCAATGGTTCACATACTTTTTCCACCCTGCACTGTGAATGTTTACATGTTCTGTTCAATAAAAACATGAAAACATATAATGTTTGTGTTGTATTATTTTAAGCAGACTGTGTTTTTCAAATTGTTGTGAGTTAGATGAAGATCAGAGCACATTTTATGACCAATTCATGCAAAACTCCATGTAATCCCAAAGGGTTCACATACTTTTTCTTGCCACTGTATATCTGAGATGAGGTGTTGGGTCTGTTTGTGTATGTGGTCAGGGTGTGTGCAGGCACTGGGTAAATGGGGTGTCTGGTCATACATTTCAATATTAACATAAACTGGACAGGCGTTCAGCAAAATTTGGAGTTCATTGGGCAACACCAAGTCTAAAAGTGCCCCTGAGGCTTTTAGTATATTTCTTGCCATTCCAACCTTGGTACTGGGAGTCCTTCAGGCTATGCACACTGGCAGTACTGTGTCAACATGTAAACACAAGGGTATATTCACTAGGGATGTGCGCTTCGTTTCAGACCGATTCATTTTTTTCATGATTTTGCCGATTTTCCGAATCGGATCTGATCCAAAAACGGCCGAAACGATTAATTTCGTTATTTTCGAATGGACGTGAAATGTGTAAAATCGCAATTCATTTTCGTTCCATTAGTGATTTCGGTTCCATTCCGGTCATTTCGTATTTTTCGGTTCCCTTGCTGATTCCGTATCGTTTCCAATGATTCAATATTTCTGTTGATACGATAATTCTGTCGATACGGTAATTCTGCCGATTCTGTTGTTTTTTATTAAATAAAGATCCTTTTTTTCTTATGAATATGAATTGCACAACTTTATTTAATCATATTAAAATGGTATGAAAGAAACAAAAATGAACAAAACGATTTAAAAAACCCAAAACTGACCCAAATGGTCTGACTTTAAAAATAAAAACCAGAACAAAAGGTTTTAAAATGGAAAAAAAGTTGATCAAAATTATCTGAAATGAAAAAACAAAAAAACAGAACAAATAAAATGATTTTTAAAAAAAATTAACCCTTTCGCTGCTGAGGCATTTCATGCTTGTGTGCTAAGCTAATTTTTACCGGTTTCGCTCATCATGTCTAAACGCGTTTTGAAGCCTTATTTTATTATATGACCCAGACATATTATATATTGTTCTTTCCGGCAAACCCGGCAGATTCATAATATATCATTATTATATGTATACGTTGCGTCCTGTCTGTATATTATAACAATAAATGCAAAAAAAAATTAATTTTCAATAATTTGCAATGTGTAAAGTGTTTTTTTTTTTTAATTTTTAACAAACACACCCCATACAAAAAACCTCAGAGCAGCATCATTGTTCACATTATAATTGAAATGGGAACAATATTGCTGCAATAACAAAACCGGGGGGGGCTTAGCAATTGGCCGGAGTAAGTCCGTGCGGCCGTTAAACATATATACATTATGATTTTCTAATGATCAGGACGCTGGATAGCACTGTTGCTGTCCAGCGTCCTGATCCTGATCGTTAGAAAATCTGACTGCCTATATGTTTAACGAAGGAAAGACTTACTCTATCAGATAGAGTAAATCTGCTGTTAAAAATATAAGCATTCTGATTTTCTAACGAGCAGCACCCTGGATAGCAACAATGATGCTGCACTAACGATTTTTGTATAGGTTGCGTTTGTTAAAAATCGTGTATTTCCCCCCAAAAAAATGTATGTAACAAGTCCCCCCTCTCTAATTTTTTTAACAAGCGCATCTCATAGAAAATATAACCGTAAACGCTCGCACGTTAAAATGTGAAAAAAACTTTACTCCTTGTAAATTATTGAAAATTCAAATTTTATTGCATTTTAAGTTATAATATACAGACAGGATACATATAACACAGACATATACATTAATTATACCGCAGAGAGGCGCTTCCCCGTAGTGTGTGGATTCATATGCTGCATTAATTATACCGCAGGGAGGCGCTTCCCCGCAGTGTGGGATTCATATGCTGCATTAATTATAACGCAGGGAGGCGCTTCCCCGCAGTGTGGGATTCATATGCTGCATTAATTATACCGCAGGGAGGCGCTTCCCCGTAGTGTGTGGATTCATATGCTGCATTAATTATACCGCAGGGAGGCGCTTCCCCGCAGTGTGGGATTCATATGCTGCATTAATTATAACGCAGGAGGCGCTTCCCCGCAGGTGGGATTCATATGCTGCATTAATTATACCGCAGGGAGGCGCTTCCCCGTAGTGTGTGGATTCATATGCTGCATTAATTATACCGCAGGGAGGAGCTTCCCCGCAGTGTGGGATTCATATGCTGCATTAATTATACCGCAGGGAGGCGCTTCCCTGTAGTGTGAGGATTCATATGCTGCATTAATTATACTGCAGAGAGGCGCTTCCCCGCAGTGTGTGGATTCATATGCTGCATTAATTATACCACAGGGAAGCGCTTCCCTGCAGTGTGCGGATTCATATGCTGCATTAACCACTTGACTGCTAAGGACGCGCTGAGCGCGTCCTGCCAAGTGCTCCTCCTGTGCTATGGACGCGCTGAGCGCGTCCTAGCACAGGAGGCAGCAATCGGCCGGGATTCCAGCCAATTGCTGCACCCCCCCCCCTGTTTTTTTAATGCAGCAATATTGTTCCCATTTCAATTATAATATGAACAATGATGCTACACTAAGGATTTTTGTATGGGGTGTGTTTGTTAAAAATTGTGTCATTTCCCCACAAAAAAATGTAACAAGTTACCCATTACAATTTTTTTTAACAAGCGCAACTCATATAAAATATAACCGCAAACGCTCACATGTTAAAATGTGAAAAAAAACACTTTACACGTTGTAAATTATTGAAAATTAAAATTTTATTGCATTTTTTGTTATAATATACAGACAGGACAAAACGTATACATATAATAATGAATCTGCCGAGTCTGCCAGAAAGAACGATATATAATATGTCTAGGTCATATAATAAAATAAGGCTTCAAAACGCGTTTAAACATGGTGGCTAACCGCCTTGCACCCCTTTTACCCTCCTTGATCCACTCGGATCAGGTAGGATTCGTTCCCGGCCGTGAGGCCCGGGATGCCACTACACGGGTGCTGGGAGTTCTGGGTCTGGCTAACAACTCTGGCACTGGCCTTCTCCTGTTGTCTACTGACGCAGAGAAGGCCTTTGATAGGGTCCGATGGAGCTTCCTGTTTTCAGTCCTGGAGCGCATTGGCATCGGCAAATCCTTTCTTTATTGGATGAAGGCGCTTTACTGCAACCCTACGGCCCGTGTTCGAGCTAACGGGGCACTTTCCCGTAGCTTTGACATCAGGAATGGGACCCGGCAGGGATGCCCACTATCCCCACTCCTGTTCACTCTCGCCCTCGAACCGCTTCTGGAAGCTATTCGTCTCAATACTGACATTATGGGCATCCGTGGTCATGCCTACGACCATAAGGTCTCGGCCTATGCCGACGACTTATTACTCTTTATTACGAGCCCGGAATCTTCCCTACCAGCGGTTGGACAAACGCTCACTGAATATGGGCAGCTGGCCGGGTATCGGATTAACCAAGATAAATCTGAATTCCTGAATGTCTCTATGAGCGCCTATTCTGTAGCCTCAATCCGAAGACGGTTCCCGTTCCATTACTGTTCTAGTAATATGAAATACCTGGGGATTTGGCTGGCCTCCTCCTCTAGAAAAATGGTTGAACATAATTTCCTGGATATCCTCCGCTCTTTCCGAAATGACTTGGAGGAATGGAATGGTAAATTACTTTCTTGGTTTGGTAGGATCGCTACTCTTAAAATGAACGTCATGCCACGACTACTGTACCTGTTTAACACTCTGCCGCTCACGGTCCCTTTATCGTTCTTTTCCGCACTTCGTAAAGAGCTACTTCACTTTGTCTGGCCTCGTGGACGCCCCCGAGTGAGCTTTGCGGTGCTCTGCCGTCCTAAGTCCCGAGGAGGGCTGGCCCTCCTTGATCCGCGCCGCTACTACTTAGCCTGCCACATGGCAAGGATCGTTGAATGGTCAGCTCAGGGCCTAGATAAAAGATGGCTGGATGTTGAACGAGTCTTAACTGTTCGTCCTTTATGGACGCTGCCGTGGCTACCTCCGTGTCATTCTAATGGACCGCATCCCGACCCCAACCCAGTGGCAACCACTTTACGCATCTGGCACAAGCGCAAGATAACATATGGGTTTTCCTCCGCTCTTTCACCGCTTCTGCCTATGACTTACAACCCGGACTTGCCCAGTGGAGTGTTACCATCTTTACGTCTCCGCTTGACAGACTCCAACTGCCTCCGAGTGATAGATCTTCCAGCAGACGGTAATCTAGAACTTTTCCCACGCTCAATTCCAAAGGGCCCCCTTTCTTACTTGGAACGTTTTAATTTCTTTCAAATTATATCGTACTTGATGAACCTTAACTGCGGCTACAGTCTGAGCCGCCCCTTGTTACCGTTTGAGCGCTTTTGCCACCTGGGACAGCCATTGACTAGAGGGGTTTCCACACTGTACGGTCTGATTACATCTTCTGATACGGACGATCCACCCTTCATTGCCAAGTGGGAACTGGCCCTTGATACGACCTTTTCCGCCTCCCATTGGACCAAGACGTTTACTCTGGTTCACGGAGGATGCGGAATTACCCGGGTTCAGGAAACGTCCTATAAAGTTCTTTCCTTCTGGTATAGGACCCCGAGTCTCCTCCACCGCATTTTTCCCGCTCTCCCCTCGACATGTTGGAGGGGAGAGCGGGGGCAGAAGGCACGTTCCTCCACATCTGGTGGTCATGCCGCCCCTACTGGATTTCTGGTGCACGATCCGTGCAGCCATACTTCGAGTCACAGATGTCGAGCTGCCACTAACCCCAGAGTGCTTTCTCCTGCTTCACATTGCACTCCCTCTTGGGACCCTTAAACGCTCGGTGCTCTTACTCATGTTACTTGCAGCTCGTGCCTTGGTACCGACTCTTTGGCGCACCGACAGGATTCCCACACTTTGGAATGGGTTGGTAGAGTGGAGGATCTCAGATCCGCCGACCACCTAGATGCGGTGAATAGGGATGTTGTGGCAGACTTTCCATTGAAATGGTTCTACTGGGAGGAATACACTGCGTCTCTGCGCCTGGGACCTGTGAGAGTCCCGATGGTTTAACGCTGTGGACTGACGGGCTGCACGGTATTGGCTTCCACCTACCGGGGAGGAACCCGACACTGTTCCTGACTGCCCCCCCTCCCCCCTTTTTTTTTTTTCTTCTTTCTCTCTCCTTCGCCTGCCCCCCTTCTATGCTTTCTTCCCTTACCCTCACCCTTTCTCTTCCTTATCTTTCTTTGGCCCCTCTTCTCTCTCTCTGTCTTTCCTGTTTCCTCTCCCTACGACTTAGTGCACCTATCCCGGCTTCGGAACCAAATTATTTACGCTACCCCTTTAGAATCAATGACGATCCGGTCCCTGTGGAGCTCGAGTTGAGACACGTTCTGTCACGAGGCGCTGTGATGTATATGTGATGGTTGTTTTTGTACATACGGAGAGGATTTGACCTGCCTTCTCTTTTGTGTATTCTACCTTTATATTTTTTGATACTGTTGCCCCACTTTAAGGGGTTATAACGTTCTCTTAATAAAAAATAAAAATTTTGAATTTAAAAAAAACATGATGAGCGAAACCCGGTAAAAATGAGCTTAGCACACAGGCGTGAAATGCCTCAGCAGCGAAAGGGTTAATTTTTTTTCGTTTTAAATCATTTTATTTGTTCTGGGTTTTTTTCGTTTCAGATAATTTTGATCAACTTTTTTCCTATTTTAAAACCTTTTGTTCTGGTTTTTATTTTTAAAGTCAGACCATTTGGGTCAGTTTTGGGTTTTTTAAATCGTTTTGTTCCTTTCATACCATTTTAATATGATTAAATAAGTTGTGCAGGGGGGCGGAGCTGACTGTCGATGAGTGTGGTCGCACTTTAGATGTGCTCCTGAGATTTTGCTGTTTATAAGCTGACCCGTGTGACCCGCTGTCGACTGCTGATTGTCTGCTGAAGGGGTATGTGCCTGGCACCCTGCTGATCTGACCCTGTGCCTCTTCGCTTCGTTTGCTGGACATTAGGGGTGCTCGCGTGGCTTTGGGCCTACTTTGAAACCTACTGCCGGTGGCCATTTTGGGAGTTGGCGTGCCTGACCTGGAGTGTGGTGCGGCCTCTACTCTGCTGCCTTCTCGCCCAACATCGAGGTTGACACTGGAGGTGATGCTTTGTCAGGCGGTGGATCCCTGCTGCAGGGCCGATTATGCCTCCCCTGATGTGGCCTTTCCCCCTCCTCCCGGGACTCTGAGTGCCGCGCTGCAGCAGCTGGATAGCTATCTACACTCCCTGTCCTCCGACGATGATCGGCCGCTCATCCGGGGAGACCTGCGTGGTTTTCTGGAGGCTCTGCGGGGAGTTCCGGATGGAGCTCCGCGACTGGCGCTGTCCGCTGAGGTTGCAGTAGCGGGTGAGTGGATTCCTGAAGACGCAACCCTGGGACCTCGGCCTATGTTCGGTGCTGCTGGGACGCGGCCATCAGTCATCCCTGCGGAGACGAAGCTGCTGCCTTCGGCGCAGCCAGGAGAGGCCCTGGTCGCCCCGACGGGGCCGAGAGCCCAGGAGGCTGCGAGTGATATTCCGAGCGGCACACTTCCTTCAGATGGCAGGCCGCCGGAGGGGCCGCCGGTTCCGGGCATGCTGGATGGATGGCGTTGGATGGGTATGGCGGTGGCTGGAATCGCTGCGAACACGGAGTGCATCGCTCTGAGGAGATTTGGAATGTTCCTGCTGGGTGCTGTCCCTGAGGGGGCTAAATGTCTTGTTTTTTTGCTGGACACTGGCTAACTCTTTATAGTAGGGCCCTGTCCTCCTCTCCTTAACGGCTACCGATCCTCGGCTGCATATCGTTCCCAATTTTTGACGGCACCCCCCACCATGATGACATCCCCCTCCCGTAGGGACCTTGCTTAGTCCACCCTTTATGACCTGCACTCCCCACTTTGCTGGCTGCCCTGTTAGTCCCCTCTGAGACCTTGCCCCTCTGAGATGACCCCCCCACTTAGCCTATTCAGAGACACTTTTTGAGGACACCCCTCCCCCTCTGGACACTCTTTTGCAGACCTTGTCTTACAGAGAGGTGGTTCTGTGTTCGCACTTGTTCCCCCCCCTTTTTTTTTTGTATGGGACACTGGGTAGGTCTGGGCAAGCCATTAGTGTGGGTACCATGGCTCTGACCGCTCCTTCTGGCCCCAGATCACCCAGCCATGTGGCCTCTCCCATGGCCTCCAGTTCCCTGCGGGATTTCTGGAGCGAGCCAGGGATGCCACCTTTCACGGGCAGTCCCCCATCTTTTTTTTTTAAATTATTTTTGCCTACACAGATTCCCTACCTGCTGTTGGCCCGCTGATTCCACCACCTCTCTGATAATGCTGACGTATGCCTATTTGAGTTTCCCTATTTGTTCCCTTGTTGAATACTGTTCTATGCTTTCTATGTCTATTATATTGATGACTTGTTGCAAAATAAAAAAATTTAAAATATAAAAAAAAAAAAAGTTGTGCAATGCATATTCATAAGAAAAAAAGGATCTTTATTTAATAAAAAAAAGACAGAAAAACGAGCCGAAACTAAACGAGCTGAAAAGAAAATCGTCCGAAACGATCCAAAACGAAAAATTAAAAAAACCAAACGAAACGAACCGAAAAAAAAAATCCGTGCACATCTCTAGTATTCACTAAGCACTGAAATTTCTGTGCTTTTCACTGCAGTGCAGTTCGGCATTTGGTGATTCCATTTCGGTGAAACCAATATTTAGCGAATGGACACTTAAATGCGCCAAAGATGGAGTCACCGAATCCCCACAAAAAAGTTTGAGAACGTCGCCGAAGAGCACCGAAGTGGCCTTGACAAATTTCACTGAGCTGCAAAAAAAAAGAAAAAAGAGGGAACTCTCCTATTCTAATGGGTATTTAAACCAATAAAAAAATTATTAAAATGTGTTTAAATAATTAAAAAGGTGTGTTACAGAATAAAACAAAAGGCTGCTTAAAATAAAAGAAGAAAATAGATGGCATGGTCGCCTGACCATTCCACCAAAAGAAAAGGGGGGGCTGCCCAGATATATCGGGGATTAAACCCTCATGTGACAAATACAAAAGCAACGAAGCTGAGGAATAGCAGGCCAAAATATCGATTGCCTGTCACCCTGAATTCACCATAAAAAAACCCCATAAAAGATGTACATGGGGCATGATGCATATGTATGTTGTATCAGCAGTAGATACAAAGTGCAGAGCATGTAAAAGAAAAAGCACAGGGAAAAACGCAACAGTGTCCTGCAAGTCCCTATATCTTATCTGATTTCTGCCCTTTCCCTATAAGTCAAGAGCTTGTTACCAACCAACATAAGGCAATCCATGCATAATAAACCCGCACTGAGCCTCCGGTGGGCCGCCTATAAAACAAACAACTGTTAAAAAAATTATGGACAGCTGTATCCCTAGCACACGCTCGTCGCGCGTTTCGCCATCTGCAATCACGGCTTCCTCAAGAGCTCTGCACTCTGCATGTACTGCTGATACAAATGTATATATGCGCCATGCCGCATGTACATCTTTATGTTTTTTTTTATGGTGAATTCACTTTATGAATGAGCAGTATTCATGTATATATTCTTTTGCCATAGCGGTGGCTCCATTGGTACATCTTTTACACTCATCACATAACCCAGATTTTTATAAGAAATATATGTATTTTGTATCACTTCTTTGGACCGAGATATATGTGTCACGGTTCCCGGATCCCACCACGCAGTACTTAACCCCCAACACTCCACAAAACCCAGAAGCTACCAACAGTGTAGCTGTGAATGATCCCTATCTGTCTGGTCCTTAGAATTGGCCAGGTAAACTAGCTAGACAGAAAAGGGTTAACAATACGGAGAGGAGTCAGCCGAGCCAGAATCAGGAATACAGAGTTCAGAATGGTCAAATGGAATAGCCGGGTCGGTATCAGAGCAGTAGCGTAGTACAAGAAAATAGTCTAGGGCAACAGAAGGCAGAATGGTCAGAACACAAGCAGAGGTCAATAACAGGTTAAATCAATTTAGCAGTCAGGTACAAGGAGCTCAGGTATGGATAACCACGATCTGGCCACTTCTGAAACTAACTGAGGGTTTTTAAAGACCTTCACCAGGCCACGCCCCCCACTCAAACCACACCTCATGCAATCACCTCCCTGCCTGTCTCCATTAAAACCGGGCAGTGGTCAGCGAGCAGCATCAGACTTGCTGTCCTCAAGCACACAGGTAGGGCTGGAAGCCCCCAACGTTACAATTTGCACAATACTCAATAAAAGTGGTCCTTTTATTTATTTGTTCTTTATGCCCGGATTTGAGGGTGACAGGCAATCGATATTGCGGCCTGCTATTCCTCAGCTTCGTTGCTTTTGTGGCTGTTTAAAATAATTGGTAAACAAAAATTTCGTCATAAAAATAGAAAATGGTATTCTAAAAAAATATATATGTAGCGCTCATCCCCGGAGGAGCCGCTGAATATACCCAGTATAGTCTCACCACACTAGGAATCACTATACACCAGCAACTGTTGTGGATTTTCTAAGTTATATACTTTACTGGAGCAATAAAATGGCATTGAATACACATATACTTTGAGACGTAAATCAATTAAGCGGGAATAAATGACGTAATGCACAATGCGGGAAAAACACGTGGCGGAAAAGAAACGGTTAATGCCCACTCAGTACGAGAGTTTAAGTCCCGCTCAAAAAGGTTTGTATATTGGTGTCTAGGGTACCCGGGTACTAGATTCCACTGGCCAGTGAATGAACAGAATTATCTTTGACTAGTCAACGTTGGGGCCCTGTGAATTGAAGCAATTAACCAAGTGCGCACTTTCGTTTCGGAACCGTAGGCCTTGAGGCCTCTCACTCATCCGGAGAACAAAGTGTCTAGAACCAATGACTCGACCAAAGGATCTCTCTCTGCGACTGGAACTCGGTGCCAACGAATCTGCTCCTTCGATGCCGTATCTCCGCAACTGGAACCGATCCGCCTGCACTTCCGTACGATCTGCGGCTCTCCTTACTTGAGGTCCTTCTAGAACCTGGTTGTCCTCCGAGATACTCAGCGGAATGTAATCTGCAGTTAGACACACTCCGTCCCTGATCTCCAGCACTAGATAGGTCTCGCTCCACACTCCGGCCTGATTGTGATCCCAGACGATGCGCTGCATGCGTCTTACTCTTTCAGCTGCTCTGCTCGCTCTGCCCAAGCCCTGCATGAAGCTCCTGACCAGCACGCCCCTTCCTGTACTCTTCGCAAAGGTCTCTGGGAGGTGTAGTTCTTAAATCCAGCATAGTCTCTTTCATATGTTATACACTGGCTCCCCCTAGTGGCAACACTGTTTAATTGCAGAAGGACAAATTTAAATACAGCGCTACAAATATATAAAGGATCTTTGCTGGAAATGGAAAAAAATAACCGGTCTTTTAATAAAAATTTAAAAAGATATTATTTTACATTGAAACCTATGCAATTTCTCCTGTTTAAACCTGTCAAACTGAAACTCTGAAAATTAGGTAATTTCACCAACATTTCGGTGCAGTTCAGCATTCTGTGAATAGACAAACCATTACTTCTCTAATTTTGCTGCCGCTGACGATCGCTGTACTGTGGTCAACTGCACCGTATTTCGCCGTCAATGCGCCTGTATTTGGCGAATTGACAGCTTAGCTAATACATAAACTGCCCTGAAAATGCAACAAATGGTGAAATTCACTGTTCGGTGCAATTCGGTGGAAAGTTTAGTGAATAGACCCTAGTGTTTCAGCTCCAGAGGTGGGCTACATGAATTCCTTAATTTTCTGTGACAGCAAAATGTAAGCCTGGTAACATGACATGTTATGGTAGACAACTTAAAGTGACGTCGCGTCCGTTGGCATTACTAAACATGCAAATTAGTGCAAACTATGAAAACATTTTTCAGAATTGACAGTTCTTGCTTAGGAGATATGGAGCTAGTGTTAATTAGTGTAAATATCAGCTCACTTTTTGGACAGGCAGCCTATTAGGTGGAAGATGTGATCTCATCATTTTGCTTACTGTAACTTATTTTATCATTTATACTCAGCATTACAAATACTTCAAAGGAGCATTTCACATCTCTAATATGAATAATGACCGGGAGGTTATCGCAGATAGACCTGCAGTTGATTAGTCTGTTATCCTACAGTGTGGGAAAAGATAAACAAAGAGGCGTCTTTAGGGCTTCCTAAAACCCTTCGAATTAGTGCTCGGGAGTACCAAGATGGCGATTGACTCTTCTCCTGCGACCGCTGTATTGGCGTACCAATATGGGCGACTTCCTGTATCACTAAGCACAGGTCCTTCCCCTTGTAGCTAGATGCTAAGATGTAGTCAGCAGCTGGTCCAGGGCGGGACGGTCTCCATAGTAACAGAGGAGGATGCTCGGTGCTGCGTGAAGCAAGAAGACGACATGGAGAACTCTGAGAGCCCGGTTGGAAGCCGCCTGCCATGGGAGTGTTTCTCAGCATGGTTGGACGGTGTGTGTGTAGTCACCTTCGACCTGGAGCTGGGGCAAGCTATGGAGGTCAGTGAGCATCGGCAAGAGGGGGAGGGACATACAAACAGAGGATACGTCAATGGAGGGGGATAATTGAAGAAAATAGAGTGCTGAGAGGAGAGGGGAATTATACAGGATATTATATTGCAGAGGGTGATGGGGGCATTGAGTGGGTGGGATGGAAAAATCAAGGAGAAGCAAGAGAGGTGCAAACACAATAAAAGGGAATAAAAAACTGCAAGCAGAATGAGAGGGTGTGTATGTGTCAGAGCACGGCTTGCTGGATGTGTGGAAGGAGTGAGAAAGGAATCACCCATCTCATTGCTATTTCTGTTTTCCTCCAGCTGGTGTATCCCCAGGACATCAGGATCACAGAGAAGGAGGTAACCTGCAGCTTCTGTAAAGCCAGGAGCTCAGATCAACACATAATAAAGTCTACATCTCAACATAACCACAAATGTACAAAGTCATTAAGCAGTTCTTTTAATTTGGATTGCTGGGCATTGGGAGCACAGAGCACCACCATTCACTGGGCAATAATGTAGCAAAATTTAAGACAAAGCAGTAGTGATAGGAATAAAGAAGCAAGTCTCCAGCTAGTTTCAGCTCAATTGTATAACTCATTGGTTGACCTTATATCTTTGTAAGCAAGCCAAAGGCAACCTCACTTCAGTATGCTTTTGTGTTGCTATAACCACTTTCCTCAATAGCTTCACATTTATGGTGTAGATAGAAGATGCTGCATCCAGAGGATATACAGTGTGTATATACATATATATAGCAAAATGCAAATCACACACCTAAATTGGCGGATACAGTTACAAGTATTTATAAAGCGTCAACAAATTCCTTGGCGCTGTACAATGGGAGAGACAGAATAACAAATATAAAAAACACGTTACACACACGGAACAGAAGGAGGGGAGGACGCTGCTCAAGAGCTTACAATCTTAGGCTAGGGTCAGAGTGGGGCAGTCGGAACGCGCGTGCAGGCGCACTAAATCACGGCGGCAGTAGCAGCACATAACGGCCAATGACGGCCAATATACGCAGTACGTGCGTACAAAAGTGCGCCGACACCACGCAACCGGCAAATGAACGCATTTTTCTCAGAACGTGAAACCGCTGCTACAGACGTACAGAGTGCGCTGCGGCCGCATGGCAGCGTGTGTGCGTGATTAGGAGATGTCAGACGCTGCTAGTGTGCGGCCTACATAACGCTCAAACAGCCGGAATTCCCCAGAATTGCGTTGGTGAGTACCTGCGACTGTGAAAGATGTCTGGACCAGAGATGGACGTCGAGAGGCTCATCAGCGCTGTGGGGGAGCACCCAGCGATCTGGGATACGGCCTGCGAGAGGTATAAGGACAAGGGGAAGAAGGCGAGCGCATGGGTCGAGGTGTCCCGTCAGGTGTACCCGGATTATGATACGTGGTCCGAGAAAGAGCAGCACATACAGAGTGAGTATAATATTATTTAATTCATAATCCCATAAATGTAAATCACAATAATAATAATAAACAAACAAATGTAATCATTGATGTGAAACTCAAATGCTCCCCAGCTGCCAGGGCACCTGACCTGCATCACTGATGAAATAATTAGATAGAGCATCGCGATACCTGTTGCTGTATCTATTCACAGCTATGATGTCATAGTTCACATCATCCTCAAGACCGACAACTGTGAGGGTATCGTCAAAATTAAAACCATCCCTGGCCCGCACATAATTATGTAGAATGCAACAGCATTTCACTATGTCCACACAGAGGTCCACATTTACATCCAGCGGTCTATGTAGAATCCTCCACTTGTTGGTCAGTATGCCAAAGGTACACTCCACATACCGTCTCGCCCGCGACAGCCTATAATTAAACACCCGCTTCTTCACATTCAGGTGTGTCCCTGAGTAGGGCCTTAGGAGGTGTGTGGATAGTCCGAATGCTTCATCACCCACGAAGGCATAGGGGACTGCCACGTCACTGCCAGGCAATGGTGCGGCTCTGGGGATGTTCAGGGTCCCACTCTCAATTTCATTCCACAGTGTGGAGTTCCTGAACAGTGTGGAGTCAGAGTCCTTGCCGTATGAACCGACATCCACATACACAAAATTATAGTTGGCATCTGCCACCGCCAGTAGGCCTATAGAAAAGTAATGTTTATAATTCTGATACAGTGAGCCACTGTGCGGTGGCTTCACTATGCGGACATGTTTGCCATCCACGGCCCCCAGGCAGTTTGGAAAGTTGGCTCTCTCCCAGAATCCTGCTGCAATTTCCAGACATGCCGTATGTGTCGGTCTTGGCACACATTCGCCCTTCATGGTCTCCCATATGGTTTGGCACACCTTGCGGACGATCTCACCAGCTGTTGATCTGCCAACGCGGAGGCTATAATGCAGATCCTTCAAACTGCACCCACTAGCGAGATACCTAGAAGACAAAACAAAAATGTTTGAATATGATCACATACCATGAACACAAGCTAATGTCACTCTCATCATTTTTTCAGCACAAGAGGCGATGAACAAATGGCGCACAGTACGCGACAACTACATGCGCGTCCAGAAGAAGCAGGCCATGGCTGCGCACTCTGGAGCTGGTGCGAAGAAGGTCCGTGGGTACATATATGCCGAGCAACTATCGTTCCTCCGCAGGACCCAGGAGCCGCGCAGGACTGTCAGCAGCATGGACCAGCCATCGACCTCTGGCACACAGGTACAACAAATGGTGCCAGGAGGTTCTGCCAGCTGCCAGGAGGAGGAGAACCGGGGTGGTGCTGAGTCGCAAATGGAGGAGGATTCGGAGACACCACAGGTGGCAAGTACCGCAACCACGGTCAGCACCAGACCTGGCCAGAAGAGAAGGGCACAAGCTGCAGACCTGGAGCAGGCCATGGTCACCTTCATGGAGGCTCAGACCAACCATGCACACCAACGCTGCATGATTGCGGACTCTGTGGACATGTCCTTCTTCAATGCATGTATGCTCCTCCTCAACAGGATGAGCGAGGCAGAGAAGATGGAGTACCGGCACAGATCCCTGGAAATATTGGAGGACATCCTTTCCCGTCCCCATCACGCAGCCGCCTACCATGCTGTGCCACAATCCACCAATGCGAGTGGATCTTCCGTCTCCAGTGAGGTGCTGTCCACCCGCCCAGCCATGCCCCCTGGAGCCAGGCCACACACGGAGTCGGGGTCCAGCTGTAGCCACACCACCGGCCCTCATGACCCAGATGCTCCGCGGTATCACCAACTGTGATACATGTCATAAATATTTGTTATTTTTGTTTGTTATGTGTTATTTGTTTTGATGTTTTATATATCCTGACCTTGAGTTAACGAGTTTTAATATATGTCCAGAATATATTACAGTTATTTTATTTCATATTATATTATTATTTTTCTACATTGTTGTCGGAGTCATTTATGATTATGTACGTGTGATGTGATGCCCGTGTGTGTGTGTGTGTGCATGTAACAGTGGGCATGTGACTACAGACATGATGCACTCATGTCAGGTGACTGGCAGCGATGTCATGTATGCAGGTGTGTGACAGTACGTACCTCAAAGTGATGACTATCATCTCCTCCGGTGGTATGGCGGCCCGCATGTTGGTGTCCCTCTTGGTCAGCGGCTCCCGTACCCGCGACAACAGTTCATCAAAGGAGGCGATGGACATCCGCATGTAGTTGAAGAACTTCACGGGGTCCCTCTCTCGCAGTGGCCTGTACAGCGTCACGAAGTGTCCATGCGTGGGTCTGGCAGCGTTAATTTGATGAACCCAGGTTCGCCGCTTTCTCTTCCTCTTAAGGTACAGGTACCCCATCGCACCAAACACAAAGACGTTTGCAGGATCCATCTTTGAAAAACCCCACCATCCCCAAAATGGCTTTTTATAACCCTTGCCCTTATTTTATCAGTTCTCAATTGATTAGATTCCTCTGATTTTCTCTTTTTCTTACCCCACCGTCATGAAATACGTCCAGAATTGCGCATCGTCTGACAACTTAAGCGTATTCCGTGAAAAAATGCGTGCGCACGCATCGACGTACATTTTGACGGTGGCCGCAGAAAATGCGCTCATCTGTCCCTAGCCTAAGAGGAGAGGGGTGACCCATTAGATGAGGGTGAATAGGGTAGGTGAGTGGCGGGTTTCAGGAGGGCTGAATGGGAAGAGGAGAACACTATACTGCAGAGAAAATGGGTTATATGATCTTAGGCTAGGGTCAGACGAACGCATTTTTATGTTGTCTGTGAAAAAGTGCGTTCGAACGAATGGACGCATTTTTTCACAGAATACGTGATAGTGGTCATACTATGCGCATTTTCGTCCGTGATTTTGTACGGATCATCAATAAAACTCTTTTTGTGTCTGGACGTTATGTTGGCCGAACATTAGCAGCGTCTGACGTCTCCTAATCACACACACACGCCGCTAGCAGACGCAGCGCACTCTGTACGTCAGTACCTGCGGTTTCACGTTCTCGAAAAAATGCGTTCATTTTCCACTTGCGTTGCGCAGCCGGACTTTTGTGCGACCGTACTTCGTATATTGGCCGTCATTGCCCGGCATCTGCTGCTAGTGCGGCCGTGATTAAGTGCGGCTGCACGCGCGTTCGCACTGCCTCAGTCTGACCCTAGCCTTAGCTGAAGTTGGGTAACACGCAAGATTTGAAGAATATATGGGGGTATATGCTGTTTATGAAAACCTAAAAATGTGGAAAAAACTCAACACGTGTCAGATTATGGAATGGGTAATATATATATATATACACTTTTATTTAACATTTATACATTAGGTTTTTTACTCTTCAGGGTATTCTATTTATCTGCCCTATTCGTATAACATGGTCTTTAGTTCCTAAATAGCTTTCTGTCAAATATCCTCATGAAATTGAGCACAAATGTAGGTGGTGTATCTCATACAAAATATTTCTTCAGAGGGGTGAGAATACCTGTGACAGCTTCAGTTTCTACTGTTATAGCTGCAGACGGAATATTCTCTTAGACTGCAATCATTGGCTTGCAGTGTGAAAGTTATTCTCTTTATTTTATAACACTTGCAGGGTTATTCAGAGAGAGGTGAAAAGCAGGAGAATGGCTGGAGAATGGAAAATTGTAGATCCAAATAGCCAAACCAGAAAAAATCTCCCATTTATCTCCCTTTCCAAATCGGCTATTTTGATCTAGAAATTTCCATTCTCCAGCCATTCTCCTACTTGTCACCTCTCTCTGAATAACCCTGTTGGTTAGTGTTTATAGCACCCCCATACAGGGACAGCAATGGCTTGTTAGTACCAGCTTTGAACTGAAGGAAAAAATAAATCCTTCATTGACTTTGGATCTTTAGGCTAGGGTCAGACTAACGCATTTTTCACGTTGTCCGTGAAAATGTGCGTTCGAAGAATGGACGTATTTTTTCACGGAATACGTGATAGCGGTCATACGATGCGCAGTTTCATCCGTGATTTTGTACGGATCTTCAATAAAACACTTTGTGCATCTGGACGTTATGTTGGCCGGACATTAGCAGCGTCTGACGTCTCCAATTCACGCACACATGCCTCTAGCGGACGCAGCGCACTCTGTACGTCAGTACTAGTGGTTTAACGTTCTCGAAAAAATGCGTTCATTTTCCACTTGCGTTGCGCAGCCGGACTTTTGTGCGACCGTACTTCGTATATTGGCCGTCATTGCCCGGCATCTGCTGCTAGTGCGGCCGTGATTAAGTGCGCCAGAACGCGCGTTCGCACTGCCTCAGTCTGACCCTAGCCTTAAATATGAAAAACGCACCATATGTTTAACCCCAATGTAGAAATCACTGACAAGTTATATACACGTATTTAAAATGTTATCCAAACAGTCTAACTATATAGATATGATTTGATATATATGATTTTCTTTGTACTGAATATTTATACACATGTGACACATAATTTTAATTTGCATGCCATTTTAATGCTCAAAATGCAGCACTTGGGGCCATTCGGATTTAGAACTATAGCCACCATCAGTTCTATTCAAAGAAAGGTGAAGCTCAGGAGAATGACTGGAGAAGTGAAAACTCTAGGTCAAAATAGCCAAACCAGAAAAATTCTCCCATTTATCTCATTTTCCAAATCGGCTATTTGGTCTAGATTGTTCTCTTCTGCCAATTCTCCTGATTTTCACCTTTCTTTGAATAGACCTGCATATAATGTATAAGCTAGATTCCAAGTTGGTTGTAAATGTAACCAGAGCTGTGTTCGGCTTTTCGACTCCATAGACTTTAATGACTTTTGTAAGTATTATCAGAGCTTTCTAAGTTTACAACGGAGTCAGAATGTAGCCCTATGTGTTTATTTGTACTCAGCGTTCTCTATAGAACTTTTATGCAGTCGTCTCACTTTTTCCATTGTTTTCTGTGTTACAGAAGACCAGCATCTGCTATCTTTCTTTCCCAGACTCTTATTCTGGTAGGTGGTTCTGAAGCATAACCTTATTACCCAAAGAATGATCGGATTGATACTCAGAAAACAACAATTAGTGAAACACATTCCTCCTGATCCCAGGAAGCAATGGGCGTTATCATTATCCCTGTATTGTGATGACAACAAATAACCCCAGTTTGTTCGAAATACATCACTGACCCCCCCCTCCAAAATATAATATGTATGCACAAGTATATTTATTTATAAAGTATTTTACCAGGAAGGATACATTGAGATTTCTCTCGTTTTCAAGTATGTCCTGGGTTCAAGAACATTGAACATATATGTAGCTATATCAAGCAGTCCCACCGCTTCACCAATCAGATAGCATACAGCAGAATATGGATCATTGCCAAATCTATCATCTGCTATTAGAATAAAACATAAGGGGGTTATTAAAATAAGGGGAGAACTGGCCACTGAATTTCACCATACATTGCAATTTCGGGGCAGTTCGTCTATTCTGAAAGCTGTCAATTCGCCAAATATTAGCAAACTGACAGCAAAATACGCTGTAGTTCGCTGCAGATCAATAATCTTCAGTGCCAACGAAATTGTCCCATAGAGAAGTAAGGGTTAATCTATTGAGAGAACGCCGAAGTGTCAGGGAATGCCCTGATTTTTGGTGATTCAGTTCGACAGGTTTAAACAGGCAAATCCCATAGGATTCAATGTAAAAAAATATTATCATTTTTATTTATTCAACCATTTATTCTTTTCATTTTCAGCAAAAAGCCTTTTTATTGATTCATTTCTTTAGAACACCTTTTTGTATTTTTTTCTTACACAATTTTTGTTTCCCAATTTTTTTTCAAAGGCTTTTTTTAACAGACCTTTTTTATTATTTTTAAAGGACCTTTTTTATTATTTCCACACATTTTCATGCATTTTTATTGTAATAAAGTTCTATTAGAAGAACACCGTTTTTTTGGGGGGGGGGTTCTGCAGTTTGGCGGTTTTCGGCTATCAGTATGGTGGTCTTCAGCAGTCTTCGGAGACTCCATCTTTGGCGAACGTCAGTGATCCTGCAGTGAATATTGAATTGACCGCAAGGTCAGCGAAATAGAATTGCCAAATTGTTCCGAACTAGAAAGCACTGAAATTTCAGTTCTGTCTGAGTAAACCCTATAGATGTGAGATTTGCTAGATCCCCTAAATACCTTATTTCATTTACTTAAATTACAGCTCTATCTTTAATAAATAACGTGTGTAAACCAACACGACTCTTTAAGGTTTGCTCTGCAAAGTACCTGCTGATGTCCCTATATCAATGTAATGTAAAAATCCTTTGAAAATGTGAATAAACAAAGGGGGAAATAAAAAACAATTCTTTAAAATATATTCCAGGAAGGCAGAAATATAGAAATACTGCTGGTACATAATGAACTAATAGTAGCTTGTTGCTTTCATGAATATGAAAGAGAGACTTTATCAGGGTTATTCAAAGAGATCCGAATGGCTGCCGAAAGATAACCGAACGCTGAAAATCAGCGTTCGGTTACCTTTCTTGGCCATTCGGCTATTCAGAGAGCAGGCAATTCGCCACATGTTGGCGAATTGCCTGCACATACGGTGCCTGTTCGAGGGCAGTAAATCCCCATAGAGAAGCAATGCATCGGCTATTCAGAGAGCAAAACCCAGCAGTGAAAAGGTGACGAATTGCCCTGCCATTCGGTGGTTTAATTCGGCAGATTTATTCAAGCGAATCCCATAGGCGAATCCCATATGTTAAAAATATTCGCGTTTTAATTCAATATCTAATAAACCGTTGATTATAATATTCTGCAGTAAAAAGTCTCTTTATTTATAGATTTTCTTTAGGATATTTTAAGCATTTTTCGGGATTTTTATTTTTGAATAAAAATTCCGATTAGTTTTTTTTGTTTTTTTTTAAGTTTACTTATTTTTTCTGTAACAGCCCTTTTTATTATCATTCCCTGGACCTCATATGTAAATTTCAGACATTTTCGCTCAGTAGTTTCTTTGCAAACAGCGTTTCACTTTTCAATCATTCATGCAAACTGTTTTTATAATTTATTCACTCCATTCGTCTGCGGTGTCGGCTTTTTCCGGCGGCTGCGCTGCGTGTGATCGGCTCCTGCTCAGGTTTTTCTGACGTTTTCGGCGGGTTAATCCAGATGTTTTTGCGGGTTTCGGTGTGCATTCGCCCTCGTTTTGCGGTGAGTTTTCGGCGGGTTTGCGGCGACTTTTCCCTGCATTTCGGCGGCCCTGTGATGCTTGCTGAATACACCGTAGGGTGGTCGAAATGGGATCGCCAAATCGTACCGAATTGAAGAGAACGAAAAGTCACCGAACGTGCGGTGGCTTTTCGATTCTCTTTGAATAACCCTGTTTATATTTCCATTATAGCCTGGATGTAGCCTAAACGTAAATTGTCACATAGTTGAGGGGCATGCATTATACCTAAGGTTGGGCTGGCAAAAATTACTGTTGACCTACACGCCACTAACATAGGGTTTTGGAGCCAGACCTCAATGCATCATTCTTCTAATGATTAAATGCAGCTTGTGGTGTGCCTGGCCCTTTAATAAGATAGGTGTAATAACTATATTATTATTAATTGTTCTTACTGTATATTATAGTACAGTAATACTGGGTCCTGATCATTTTCACCACATTACTGTTAGCTGCTGTATTTAAAATAACAAAAGGAGTGGGTTTAATGGATTGGTTCAGGTGAGGAAGTGCTATTATTTTGTACTTACTCCCCACCCAGGCCAAAACGTATCAGCCCTCCACTGATTAAACCACATGACAGTCAGAAGAGATGACATACACAATCATCCATGAAATATTCCCATAAGGGAATCTACTGATTGTAATATGCTGGTAATATCCAATATGACAGCCATCTTTTCCTAAATGTAGGATGTCTGGGTGATACCCAATTTACGTTCCGCATGCGGCGTTCTGCTGGGCACAGACTTGTCTTCCAGGAAGATGAGAACTACAATCGTGACGCACCAGCTACACTGCAGGTAAAGTATTCTGTACAGAGAAAGAATAGGAAATAAAAGAGGCCATATTATGGTCCTATGTGATGTGTCTCCGTCACACTATTAACGAATAAATGCTTAAATCCTTCACTACTATATGGTTTAAAAAAAGACTCACCTAAAACCTATTTATTTGGGGAACACCATTGCAAGTCACCATCTCCTGGACAACCTTTGTAACAGCGACTAAAAAAAGTTGCTGGAGATAAACAACAATAGACTATTTTACGTAAAGTACGTAAATAATCAAGAATAGATTCTAACAATAGTAGTACCATAGTTTGAAATGCAATTCACTGTATTTTATTCAAACAATGGTACCACTCCAAACACAGTAAAGGGTTATTCAATAAGTGCAGGAACTGGCCACCGAATCGCACCAAACGGTGAATTTCACCATACAGTGCAATTTTGTGGCAGTTCGGCTATTCAGAAAGCTGTAAATTAGCCAAATATTGGCAAATTGCTAGAAAATATGGTGCAGATTGCCGACCTTTGGTGGCAGTGAAATTGTCCCCTAGAGAAGTAATGGTTAATCTGTTCAGAGAACGCCGAACTGTACCGAAATGTTGGCGAAATGCTCAGATTTTCAGTGGTTTAGTTCGAAAGGTTTAAACAGACGAATCCCATAGGATTCAATGTAAAAATAATAGTACTGTTTTTAGAAAAACATTTTCAACCATTTATTCTTTTCAGTTTCAGCAAAAAGGCCTATTTATTTATTTCTTTATGTGTTTTCCTTGAATTTTTAGGTGAAACTTTTGATTCCCATTTTTTTTAACTGGCTTTTTTTTTATTCTGTAAGGCTAGGGTCAGACGAACGTGATTTCTACGGATTGTGCGTCTGTGGCGCAGTACGGACGTACGTTAGTTCGGAAGACGCAGTAGTGGCCACACAGTCCGTTTTTTCACTGACGTATATTTTTGACGGATGTAGGAGGGAAAATAAATTAAAAAGCAAAAGCATTTTGTCTGTCAAAAATGCTGGATGTATAAATGGAGTCCGTCTGACCACGTTCCATCACTCACACACAAAGCTATGCGGACGCAGCGCACTTTGTGCGGCCGTTCTAGGGGTTGTACGTTCTTGCCTAACTTGCATCCGTTTGCCGCAGCCGTTGTGTGTCTGCAGTTCAGTGCGGACGTACTTCGTGTGTGGGGCTCCATTGGCCTTTATGTCATGCTATCACGGACGTACTTTTGTACGCCATCACGGACGTGAACGCTGCGCTCATCTGACCCCAGCCTAAGAGACCGTTTCATTATTTTTTATAAGCCTTTTTTCTCTTATTTCCATGCATTTTCATGCATTTTTATTGTTTTAAAAGCCTTTTTAAAAGAATAGCAGTTTTTTGTTTTGTTTTCCCCAGATCGGTGGCGTTCAGCTTTTTTTGGTGGCAAGTGGAGGTCAGTTCGGCAGTCTTCAGCGGTGGCGTTCTGCGGGCTGATCGGTGCCATTCGGCAGTATTCGGCATACTTTAGATTGAATTCCCCGCAGGGTCGGCGAACTTGAATCGCATCGAAGTGCCCCAAACGAAAGAGCACCGAAATTTCAGTGAGGTTTTGGTGCTCTTTGAATAACCCCTAGTAGTCTTAAGTCCTCCGCTGTCAATTAAAACAGTGCTACAGATGTTTGAAAAGAAATTCGCCCTGTTTCAGTGTATTGAAACTACAGTGAACAACGGTATAGGTGTAGTTTTGTATTTAATTGTAAACAGCGGTGAACTTTGCTTGAAATACCATTGTTTGAAGGTATTCAACCACTGTATTTTACTTTTTTTTTGTAATGCTCCCAACTTCTAGTCGAAGTTACAAAGGTTGGCCACGAGGTGGGCTCGTACAATGGGATACCTTAATTTGGAAAGTATGGTGACGTGTAAGCTGTATGTGAGTGTGGGATTCGTTTAGGGTGATGTATGGAGGATTGTGTGTAACATATGAAGAGGTGTGACTGGCTAAGGGTGATGGGAAGTCCCACTGCTTCTGACACCTGCCAGCAATTTTGTTTTGCTAGGAGCAACGTGTCTAACAGGCTTCTATGGCTCCCTTTTCTAGCAGATCCTCTCCATAGCAATGATTCTCTCTGCCGGTCTCTGAGGCTCTGAGAGACGTTATTCTTTCTGGAATAGTGGATCGAGCTAAGAACAGCACGTTACTATGGATTAGCTCACTGTTCTCAGGCTAAGCCTTTTCTAACGGGTCTATTCACTAAAGGGTGAACTCAGGAGAATTGTAAATTCTAGATCAAAATAGTAAATTTGTCAATAATTTGTTTGCATTACATGAAAATCATTCGCAAATATGTTTTATTGCAAAATAGTATATACCCAATGGTGGCTCCAGTGGAGAGTCCCTGGAAATCTCGTCTGCATGATTTTAGTATTGAAGGGCTTAAGCCATTGGAAGCATGATTAGATTCGTCATTGGAGGTAGAACAAATACAGTATATGTATTACTGTTTACATATTATTGCTTTGCAATTTATTGAAACTATTGGGATATGGTGACTTTTGTTTGAATTTAGAGATTGATCTTGAGGATCCTTTGTCTATATTCTAGAGAGCAGTGTTTCCCAAACCTGTCCTCAGGACCCTCAACCAGGCCAGGTTTTGCAGATCACCTTGGGGAAAAGCAGACTGAATCCTGCAATCACTGAGCAGCAAATCATATCACCTGTGCTGTGCTTCAGATTTCCTGCAAACCTGGCGAAGCAGAGGGTCCTGAGGACAGGTTTGGAAAACACTGCTCTAGAGCAATAAGATTAATATACTGTTTGATATGACAAAGAATATTCTTGACATTTATGGGCTCCATCAACTCTCAAATATTAACTGTTGCAGCTCTAATATATAAAGTGGTGTGCTTATCCAGACCGAAAAAAATTAATTGAATATGTAGGTTCAGCCTCTTATTATAGAAAATAAATGGAGTTGGAGGAGGGCGCGCCCAAACTTCAAATGGAGTAATAAATGAGAGAACAGTCTGTGTAACTGATCTCTAGATAGTCTTTATAAGATGGCTCAAATAAACAGTCTTGGCCACTGGGCAGGTCTCTGCAAGCTCCGTAGCAAACCAGATGGTTAATAAGTAGTAATAACTTGATACAAGTCCCGTGGTGCTGAGCCAATGTGGGTGAATAAAGCAAACAAATGGGGTTTTTTTTGGGTTTTTTTGTTTGTTTTTCAAGCCTGGATCTTACCCAGTCAGAAGGTTCACCCCTCGGTAGTTCCGTCCCTCAAGATGTCACAAGATCATCAGGGTTGGTCTCCGAAATGCGCTTTATCCTCCTTAGGATATCCGCAGGAAACTTCAAATAAATAGACCAGACACGAGAGTCTTAGACCTGGAGTCCGCTCTCACAGGGCACGCAGTACTTCCAAGATGTGCTCCTTACGTCTGCCTCCTTTGAGCTCCACCGCAGATGGGGGAAAAAAATACTTGAATGGGATAGCTTGAAAAACAAATTTATTGAAATTCAATAAAATAACACCTTACATCAATATGATGCTCCAGATAAAATAAAACAAAAAATGAACAAGCCAAACGCGTTTCTCGCCTCGCTGGCGCTTCCTCAGTGGCAATAGAAAAGACAAAAAAAAACCAAAAAAAAAAACCTCTTATTATAATTACATAATTTTCATAATTTTCTTGTTTTGCAGAGGGATACTGCCCATTACTATGGATATGTATATTTTCGGCAAGTGAGAGACAGTTCTGTGAAGAGAGGCTACTTCCAAAAGGTAGGTAGACATCTATGAATGACCACTGATAATTACAGTGAATGGAAAGAGCAATATAAGTGATTAGTCAGTAACGGCTGGGTGGAGTAGAGGTAACATCACTGCTCTGCGTGGAAAGAGCCTGTGGATACATGGGTTCGATCCTAGCAAGAGCACCTCTCCAGTAAGTGTCCTTGGGCAAGACACCTAACGGTACATACTCGCCACCCAGGACATACTTGAAAACGAGAGAAATCTCGATGTATCCTTCCTGGTAAAATACTTTCTTCAAAAGTCACTTAATGTCTTCTCTTGTCTTGCACTAGTATATGTTATTTAGAAATGTGACAAATCTATATTGGAAACATTATAGAACAGGGGTCCGCAACCTTGGTCCTCAAGTGTTTTTTTTGTAAAATAATTTTTAATTAATCATACAGTAAGAAATATTTGGTAATATTCCCAGTGTATTTCTTACTGTAATAATCTATTTGGCAGGCAGATGTTGACATCTACTGGCCATATGGAATTACTGTAGGTAGAACTACAGTTCAAGGTTCCGTGCATCGGCTGCTGAACGTCCGATAAGGACATTCAATTAACCCATTTTCAAACTGATTTAGCACCTTGGGGATTATGCCCACAGGGCTCAAAGTTTGAGATCACCTTCTGGAACCCAAAAGCATGCAAAATTAATTTGCAACAAATGAATTTCATTTGCAGTCATACATCATAGCCCCAGGTTGTGTTAACATGATCTCAGGCTGCTGTGTCTGCTACTACCTCTGATCGTATATACACGATCACAGTTAATGAAGAATCTATACACGTTATATGACATATATTTTCCTCCGCAGTCTCTGGTCCTCCTCTCCAGCCTGCCTTACAGCAACCTGTTCCACACCCTCCTGCAGCTCATTGCACCTGAGTACTTCAATAAGCTGGAGCCCTGCCTTGAAGCTGGTAAGATGGGGCATGGTGGATGTGATGTGGTTAATACAAAAGGTTGTGCAGGCTGGTAATAATGGTTTTAGAGTTTTGGACACTTATCAAACTCCTTTTTGTAGGATGCATATAGTGAAGTAGCCAACCAGAATTAATGTCTCATAAGACTTGAACAATGAGTGGTCTGGCTGGGCCATAAATTTGTTGCATACAAACTTATTTTTGCTACTTGTTTACTTTCACTGACGAGCCATATCATCATCCTGCTAGTTATCAAGCATTTTCCTAATCTATATCTTATAAATAATTTATTTTACCCTACAAGTATTGTAGCACCAGTTATGTTATCATAGAATATATATATCACAGAAAGTGCATTATCCGTTATGTATTTGGTTTTCCAATTGTTTCCCAAACCCAAACTCTTATTTGCCTGTGATTTATCTTCCATTATCATACATGGGCTGTTGAAACTATAATCAATGTTTTTATTCCCGTTGTAGTTTGCAATCAGATTGACCGATGGCCGTTTCCTGAACCTGGACTGTCACTGTCTCTTCCTATAATGGGGCTTGTGCTGCAGGTAAATGGGGATATATCAAACAGAACCGATTGTGTTTCTGGCTGTTTTTTTTATTAGTACACTCTTGCATGGTTTCAGATTCAAAAGGAACATTTTATCAAATCATGCCATACACTCAAGTCATTGCAATCTTTCAAGATCCTGTACTGAAAAACAATGCCTTAATACTTTAGTAAAAGTAGGTTTATCTAGAACAACCAAGATTAAGCGAGCAGGACATTTCATTTTGACATATAGTTTTAAGGTTATCGAAATTATAATAAGATGTTGTTCGTTTTTAAGCTATTCATAGGAGGGTACAGTGCATGGGTCACCCTAATGCTAGGTGAATTGTTTCTGTTTGTCCCCCTTTTAGGTCTCAACTTGAGACCAGGGATCTCAAACTCTGGCCCCCAGTTGTTTCTGAACTATAACTCCCATGTTTCTCTGGCCATCTTTTGTATTCAAAGGATTTTGTGAGTTGTAGGCCATAAACATCTGGGGGGCCAGAACGTGATACCCCTGTTCTAGATGTCCCTTATCTAGTTCATCATAAAGAACATGAGAATTGATGCATCTGAGTATATAATTTGTTATTGCTAGATAAAAATGAGTGCTTTATGCTAATGTCTTGAAGTGTTAATTTGCCATTAATAAATATGACCTAATGAAACAGCTTGTGCGCGCCGGTGGGGAAAATCAACATAATTCTTCATTCTTAAGAACCAATAATAGAAACACATTCAATGAGCCCAAGAGTGTGTTTCATTGCTTTTCAATTGCTTGTCTTTTTCATAAGATAAATATAAATAAGATTATTTAATAAAAGAAAAGAATTTACATTAAATCACTAATGTTATCGGTTATACATATGAGCTTAGAGGAAAGGTTGACGGTCAGATAAATTCATCATGAAGATGCTCGCAGTGATAATAAAGAGATACCATCGTATGCCTGTAATTGTCTCATGCATATTATATAATATAACAAACAATTTGTTAAAGGATCCAAAACATACAGTGACTGTAATGAAGGTAGTATAATATTGGGCAGAAAGCATTCATTGTAATTATGTTATCTGTGGGTTTCTTCAGTCGTGGTGAAATGACAGGCAGAAACATTCAAAATGACGTACTCAAACGTGAAGAAAATTTTTAAAGCTGACTTATTTTTGTCTAAGCCTTCAGAGTTTCTACTTTGAAAGTCAATCTTTATCTGACAGTGTATTACTGACTTCTGTAGGTCACAATCCCAAGCCGCTCAGAAGTAACTGAATGCAGCATTATGAATGAACAGCAGAGGGTAAGTCTTAAAGGAATACTCTATTAAAAATAAAGTTCTGTTTTTTTCCCATAAATAATTGGGCAATTTTTTTCTTCGTTTTTCCTGTGTTTTTACTTACCTTTGTCTCCCTCGCCACATGCAATTCCCCCTCTCCAGCTAGAAGAGTTCAAAACTCGGAAGTCTCCGAGTTTTTCTACGCAATTTACGCCTCTTAGGCAAATTGCGTAGCCTAAGGGATGTAAATTGCACAGTTCTAACGGGCGTACGCAAGTCCCGTAGCCCTTGCGTACAACAATGGATCGGGACTGTGCGCACATTTTAGCTTTGCAAGCGATCTCAGGGAGGAGATGTCAGCACACTTGGACATGCTGACATCTTGAATGACCAAACTAGTGACTGACAGCTGGGAAGTTCAAACCTCCCGTCTGCCTGGTCCAGCAGGGATGGGTGGAGGAATCTCCTCTACTTCAACACACATTTTACAAAGTTTGGGGGACCTGGGAGGGAATAGAATAAGGAAGGATACTCCACACACCCTGCCCACTTTAAAAAAAACTAAAGTGGTCAAGGAGTGTAGAATATCCCTTTTTAATAGGTTTCCTGGACTTTTTTCTATCTACAAAAGCTTCTTGGGAGATTTTACATATCTATATGTATCAGTAATATAAATTTTAATCTCCTCTTCCATGTCACTGGGTTTCCAGTATCCAGCACTAATATTTTAGTGTGAAAACCGCTGACATCTGTCCTCTTACCATCTGGCATTCCCGTATTTTAGTGTGAAAAGATTGAATTTAGCTTGTAGCACTTAACTATGCTATCTCAGTACATGGCATATCTCTAGGATCCAGAGGTTAGATACTCATTTAGTATTTAACACAGAATTCGCCACTGCTCATTCAATACGATATTGCTCTATGATGCAGATAGTTGTTGACATGAATGAACCACATATTTAACATTATAGATATACTATTTTGGATGTTTTTGTTTGCTAGTGGATAGAATTAATAATGCCAGAGGATTAGAGAGGTTATACGCTTCATACCCTTTATTAGCTAATCCTCTGCTTTAAGCATGAGAAACAGAGCAGGATTACTCTGTGCAGTTTTTCTATATTTCAGTTTAGACAATTATATGACTTTGTGCAGAGAACTGATGCCACACTCTTATGTTCTGTCTATATTTTTCTGTGTACTTTTATTTATGTACATCAGTGGTTTATTTTATTTTCAGTAAAGAATGTGGAAAATGTTATAGATGTCATACGTCCATAATGTAGGGAAAGAAACTTGCTGCCCTCCAAAGCTAACAGGGTTATTCAAAGAGAATCGAAAAGTCACCGCACGTTCGTTGACTTTTCGTTCTCTTCAATTCGGTGTGGTTTGGCGATCCCATTTCAGCGACCCTGCGGTGTATTCAGCAAGGGCCACAGGGCCGTCGTAGTGCAGGGAAAAGCCGAAAACGCACCGCAAAACCCAGCGAACGCACACAAAACCCACAATTAATGGATTAACCCCGCTGAACACGCCGGAGAAACCTGAGCAGCCGCCGATCACAGCGCAGAGCAGTCTCCAGAAAAACCGGACACCGCAGACGAATGGAGTGAAAAAAAACAAAACAATACGCTTGAATGTTTGAAAAGTGAAACGCTGTTTGCAAAGAAACTACAGAACGAAAATGTCTGAAATTTACATCTAAAATCCATTGAATGATAATAAAAAGGGCTGTTACAGAAAAAAGAAAGAACGATTTAAAAAAAGAAATGGAAAAAATATTTTCCCAAAAAAATCCAGAAAAATGCCTAAATGATCCTAAAAAATCTATAAACTTTTTACTGCAGAATATTATAATCAACGGTTTATTTGATATTGGATTAAAACGGGAATATTTTTAACATTGAAGCCTATGGGATTCACCTGAATAAACCTGTCGAATGAAACCACCGATGGCAGGGCACTTCGGCAACTTTTCACTGCTGGATTTTGTTCTCTGGATAGACAAAGCATTGCTTTTCTATGGGGGAGTTCACTGCCCTCGAACAGGCACCGTACGTGCAATTTGACGAATTGCCGAACGGCCCCAAAATGGCACCGTTCGGTTACAATTCGGGGCCAGATTGACTCTCTTTGAATAACCCTGTAAGCCTTTTCAAAGTGTGAATCTTAGTTTATATCCTAAAATATGCATATTGTTTTGGTTAATGTCCCGCACTAGTAATAATGCTGTCATGTTCTGTGCAGGACCAGTTGGAGCCCCCCTATCACATCAACAATGTCCAAGAGCTGGACCTGTTCAGGTGAGAAATGTCAACAGAAACCCAGAAATAGAGTATAGGTGGCGTAGCTGCACAGGTCTAAGAAATGGCATGCTTCATACGGATTTCTTTTTGCTCTTTATTTTATTTCTCTTTTTAGCTGACACCATGAAAACTACAAGAAATAAAACCAAATAATGTTCAAAATATGCATAAACACAGTTCTTTACAAGTCTCTCAGGCAAAATGAATACTCGAGTATACCATTAGATTTTGGTGACAAAAATTTACCTTAAAATTGGAGGGGTCGCGTTATATTCGAGACATCTGCATCGCGTGTAGAAAAAAAAAGACTTGCTCGGGATCCCAAGTATCCCGGAAGTTCCGGTAGTCTCTCTGAAGTGAATGTGAGCTCCCTGATGCTTGCAAACTCTTCAGGAACTCCCAGATTCAGGAGAGGTGGGATCCATCACGGCCAGAGTGCATGCTCAGTTTAAGCCAATCATTCACCTCGCTCACCTCCGCCGGCCATCTAACGGCTAGTAAAGAAGACGGGTGGCCGGCACCTTCATACTTAGTAACAACTGCAATCATTCTAGAGCAGAGCACCCAGGCCTGAGGGGGAGCCTGACTGTGTTAAGAGAAGCTCGAAGGATTTTAATGGTTTCCGGTACAGTATAATTTTGCTCCTCGCGTTATATTGGAGTCTTGAGTATTCCCTCATTTCCATAATAAATCTCTCTCCATCGTGTTATATTCGGGTTGCATTATACTCGAGTATCTATGCTATGTTCTTCCAACTGAAATATGATAAATCCAATTACATCATTAACAGATCACATTGTACATGTAAAGGGGTATAAAAAACAACATTGAACACAATATAAAACAAATACAGAGGTAAATTACTGTGTGCGCGTCAAGACCACATGCAGATAAGTTCTTTTGAGGAGTTATGCAACATATTGCTCTCCTCCAGCAGCTTTCTAACGAAGCTAGTGGGAATTACTGTCTCTGGTGTATACAGCTCTTGAAACCAGAGGCCTGTTCAATACCTCAGCAGCTGCTGAATTGCTGCAGCGCAGCAATTCAGTTTGCTGCAGCAGTGATGTTGAACCCTTTGGATGCGCATTTTGAATCCAAAATGGCCGACGATTTCTTAATGAAAAATTCAGATTGTTTTTCGGATCACTCGGACAAAAAATAATAAAGAGAAGCAGTCAGCACAATTCCGTTTTGTACGCACACACCACAAATGATAGTTTTTAATGAATAAACGTTATGTTTACTTCTGAGACAATATATAAATTGAACTGTAATATATGTCTATGTGCAGAGGGAAATAATAAATAAATATTTTGTGCTTTGGTGAACAAAAACCTCAAACTTAACACTGCTGTACGGAATTATTACTTGCTTCGAGGCGGCGGCCATCTTGCTGTAGGGCATTGTTACTTGCTTCATGCGGCGGCCATCTTTAAAACGTCACACTCAGCATCTCCTCGGGTCGCTGCAAGTGCCAGGTTAGCACTGCTGAGCGCTGAGCGGTTGAACGGCGTTCAATGCAAGTTGCTAACTTAGCACTTGCAGCGGCTGAGGTATTGAACAGGCCTCAGGAAGTGCTAGTTCGCATAACTTTAAACATGCAAGAGACACCAGATCTCTGGAAAACCAGGTCCCTTGACAGTTACAGGTGGTATATTAGAAGTATGCTAGAAGTACAAGAACTACTAACTCCTTACATGCATATATTTATCAGGGATGCACTGGAATTTCGGCCACTGATAGATATCTGCCGATAATGGGGTTATTGGTTTCGACCCGAAAGCAAAACACCAGCCGAAAATTGCTGATCCCAGCTGACACTGAGCGAGCACTCTTTCAATGCTGCTTAACTGGAGATAATTGTAATTGGAAAGAGGCAGGAACTGCTATACATATTTATTTTGCACCCAAAGGGTTAACTGCATGATCCAAACTATCAGGGCAAGCAGTAAACTCTGGCCTCTCAGTGACAAGGAACAAGTGATTTATCACTGACCTCCTGCCAGCGGTGTCTGCTCAGAGGACAAGAGGGGGGATTAATGTGGGAGCGTACATCCATGCCTTCAAAAAGTTAATGCAACGTATACACATTCATTTTGCAATGGTTTGTCTTTTCCTTTGCATCTTAAAGGCCCCTTTTATAATGCTTTGTTTTTCTGCACTTTAAAAAAATAATAAATTAAGAGAGACAGACTGATGTTTAGGATCCATCTGAGCCATTATAGATTATAGATATATATCTACTCATTTAAGTTGTGTTGGAGGGCAAAAAAATTTGATTAAAAGCCTCCACACAACAAATAATAAACTTTATAGTTGCAGAAGACATTTACACATCCAGAGGTAATTGCTTAGGGTGCAAAATAGGACGAAAATATCTTAAATTAAAATGTGGATTAATTTAAATTCATGATATTAATTTAATAAAGTCTAGTATTAATAAAGTTATACAAAAAACTATCTTAAAATAAATTTTAGGGGAAAAAAGTCATTTTCGGTTTCGTTCCAAAATTTTCATTTCGGAGGAGCATCACTAATATATACAGTGGCAAGAAAAAGTATGTGAACCCTTTGGGATTACGTGGAGTTTTGCATGAATTGGTCATAAAATGTGCTCTGATCTTCATCGAAGTCACAACAATTTGAAAAACACAGTCTGCTTAAACAATACAACACAAACATTATATGTTTTCATGTGTTTATTGAACATAACATGTAAACATTCACAGTGTAGGGTGGAAAAAGTATGTGAACCCCTAGCCTAATGACTTCTCCAAGAGCTAATTGGAGCCAGGAGTGAGCCAACCTTGAGTCCAATCAGTGTGATATTATTGGATGTGTTGCTGAAAGCTGTCCTGCCTTTTAAAAACACACACCAGTTTTGAGTTTACTGGTTTCAAGTTGCACTGCCTGATGTGAACCATGCCTCGCAGAAAAGAGCTCTCAGAAGACCTACGATCAAGAATTGTTGATTTGCATGAAGCTGGAAAGGGTTACAAAAGTATCTCCAAAAGCCTTGATGTGCATGTGTCCACAGTAAGACAGACTGTCTACAAATGGAGAAAGTTCAGCACTGTTACTACTCTCCCTAGGGGTGGTCGTCCTGTAAAGAGGACTGCAAGAGCACAGCGCAGAATGCTTAATGAGGTAAAGAAGAATCCTAGAGTGTCAGCTAAAGACTTACAGAAATCTCTGGCACATGCTAACATTTTTGTTGACACATCTACAATAAGGAAAACCTTAAACAAGAATGGAGTACATGGGAGGACACCACGGAGGAAGCCATTGTTGTCCAAAAAGAATATTGCAGCACGTTTGAATTTCGCAGAAGAGCACCTGGATGTTCCACAGCACTACTGGAAAAATATTCTGTGGACAGATGAAACAAAAATTGAGTTGTTTGGGAAAAAACACAAAACACTGTGTGGAGAAAAAAAAGGCACAGCACACCAACATCAAAACCTCATCCCCACTGTAAAATATGGCAGAGGGAGCATCATGGTTTGGGGCTGCATTGCTGCCTCAGGGCCTGGATGGATTGTTGTCATTGATGGAAAAATGAATTCCAGAGTTTATCAAGACATTTTGCAGGAAAACGTAAGACCATCTGTCCGCCAACTGAAGCTCCGCAGAGGATGGGTGATGCAACAGGACAATGACCCAAAGCATACAAGTAATTCAACAAAAGAATGGCTTCAACAAAACAAAATACGCCTTCTGGAGTGGCCCAGTCAAGAGTCCTGACCTCAACCCGATTGAAATGCTGTGGCATGACCTTAAGAGAGCGATTCACACCAGACATCCCAAGAATATTGCTACACTGAAACCGTTTTGTGAAGAGGAGTGGTCCAAAATTACTCCAGATCGTTGTGCAGGTCTAATCTGCAACTACAGGAAACGTTTGTTTGAGGTTATTGCTGCCAAAGGAGGGTCAACCAGTTATTAAGTCCAAAGGTTCACATACTTTTTCCACCCTGCACTGTGAATGTTTACATGTTCTGTTCAATAAAAACATGAAAACATATAATGTTTGTGTTGTATTATTTTAAGCAGACTGTGTTTTTCAAATTGTTGTGACTTAGATGAAGATCAGAGCACATTTTATGACCAATTCATGCAAAACTCCACGTAATCCCAAAGGGTTCACATACTTTTTCTTGCCACTGTATATATTACACACACCTGACACATGTATACACAGTGGGCCATATTACATACTTGGTGCTAACTTAACCAGAGCTGTTGTATCTTAAAACCGCCATAGGTTATAATGGCTCTGGGAAGTTTACAACAGCTCTGGTTAAGTTAGCACCAAGTATGTAATATGGCCCAGTATGTGTATATATAGTCATATATATATAAAGAAAGTCCTTTTCGGTTTCGGTTTTCGGCCAAGCTCATCGTGCATTTTCAGTATCGGTTTCGGTCCCAAATTTTCATTTCGGTGCAACCCTAATATTTATATATTAAACTTTGTGGCCGATTATAGGTTGAAAAAAGTGTTAGTAGAAACTCTAGCTCATGTCATATTTTGAAAGCACGTCTTATCAAAGGTATATGTTGTGCAGTGGTATGGGCATTTTCTTAGCTGGGTACACGTGTAGTTTATTTTCTGTGTATATGTCTAGGTCCTTGCAGTCTGTCTTGATGAACCTCCAGTTGCTCTGGGAGTTGGTTTTGCTTGGAGAGCCTTTAGTCATCATGGCACCTTCACCTACAATCTCTTCAGAAATTGTGCTTGCACTAACAGGGTAATTATATGCATGTGCTGCAGATCTGATAATTAGTTTTCCACTTCATGCATGACAACAGACTTATATTGCATAAGCAAATGCCTGGATGCTTCTTAGCTGGCATATTCTCCACTTTGTCTATTTTGATCCAAAGTGGTACTGAAATCATATATATATCCCTTGATTGTGACCAGCAGCCATGAAAGACATCATACTTTAAAAGGAAAATCAATCACAAATGTGTTTCATATGCCTAAGGGCATCTTTGTATCCCCTCAAATCCTGTATATGTCAAGGTTTGACAAATCCATAGGCTCCTAGAATATTATTCTTTATCCTCATACATTCTTAGGTTTTCCTACTGACATCTAAGTTTAGCATACATGTATTGTTTTTAATCATTCTATTACTTGGCATTTAAATAGCACAACATATTCCAGAGTGCTTCACAAATGGGAAGGCCTGAACTAAAGACATACTGACACAAAGGGAATTTGTCAAGTAATCTAGGTGCTTATCTAACTAACTTTAAATGCTTGCTCTTGCAGCTGTATTTCTCCTCTAAAATTCTGCTCAGACTTCCGACCCTACTTCACTATCCATGACACAGAGTTTAAAGAATATACCACCAGAACTCAAGCTCCGTGAGTATAGAATGAGTGAACGTAAATACAGTATACAATGGCAAACCATCACAAGTCTAACTTTTTTATGCCACCGTAAATCATTATCTGGAACAGTGGTTCCCAACCCCGGTCCTCAGGTACCCCTAACAGGTTTGCCAGATACCTGAAGCACAGCACAGGTGATATTATTTGCTGCTCAGTGATGCAGGATTCAGTCTGCATTTACCCAAGGCAATCCTTAAAACCTGGACCGTTAGGGGTAATTAAGGACATGGTTGGGAACCACTTATCTAAAAGGATCTTTGTAGTGAGCACTGTTTTATACCGTATTTATGTTTGATTTGGCTTTTACTAACAGCATGTATAATCATACAGTACTGGATGCATAGTCTGGTGTAACTTTTTCCCCTTAGGCCCAGTCTGCTGCTTGGCGTCACCAACCCTTTCTTCATCAAGACTCTACAGCACTGGCCTCATATTCTGCGTGTGGGAGAACCCAGGATGTCAGGTGAAGAATTAGTGGCTCTATATCATTTGACAATATGGGATGGTGGAGATGATGACAACATTGGGTTGGTGAGCTAGATGTATTCAGAAGTTGGGCAAATTCTAATGAAGGTTCTCGTCATTATAAATATAGGAGCAGACCTCTCAGCTGATTCTGAGGTCTTCGTTGTGGTGCAGGAAGACATGTTCAAAGCTTAGTTTCCCCCATTTGTACGTTGGTTTTTTTGCTTTGCTATAGCCAATACTTTCCTAATTAAAAAACGTCCAAGTGAGACAAATTTGCATTAAATTGCAGGAGCAATTTGAATTTAAATGCATGTAAAAGCATATTGCTACTAAGTGCTGCCGATTCTGAAGTAATTAAGAGGGTCAGTCTCCAACCAACTCTTTTGAGACTTAAACTTGGCATACAAATGATGTGGGCAGCCCCAGCATAGAATCTCAGAACGGATCAACTAAGGACTCCACTAAATGAGCAGAAATGAGAAATATAATGAATATCACTTACTTCGACTCCACTTACCTGGCTCAGTGAATTTCATTTCCTTGCCCTGCAGGTGATTTGCCTAAACAAGTAAAACTAAAGAAGACAAACAAGATAAAGACCCTGGATACTAAAGCAGGTGATTTTTCAAATTTATTTTTATTAGACAATGTACATACACTTTATTTATCTATTTATAAAGTTCTACTGGAGCCATTGACAGGCATCACAAGCTTTGTTAATAAGATACATTTTTAAGTGGCAACTGGGAAGGTTAGTCTTTGTCTTGAGCAGTAGGAAGCTCAGGGAGTTCCTTCTGATTATGGATATCAAAAATGCAGTTATTTACTCAAAAGCAGCCATAAAGGGACACTCTAGGCCAGTGTATCTCAATCCTGTCCTTAGGACCTGCTGACACGCCAGGTTTGCCAGATATCTGAAGAACAGCACAGGTGATATGATTCGCTTCTCAGTGATTCAGTCTGCATTTCACCAAAGTAAAATGCAAAATCTGACCTGGTTGAGGGTCCCATGGACAGGTTTGGGAAGCACTGCTCTAGGCAGTGTGACCACTCAATCGTAGCGGAGTGATCAAACTGCTCTGAGGTACCTACACTCTCCCTCCTCTGAAGGGGGCTCAAAGGACTTATTCAGCCCTCCAAGATCAAGGGCTTAGCCCTGCCTGGACCAGGGTTCTTTGAATCATCTATGTGTGGTGTTTTAATGTATCAATCCCTTGTACACTGATCTTGTAATGCACTGAGGAATGTCAGCAAGAGGTAAAGAAGGCCAATAAACATGTTTAATTTGTCCATTGCGTCACGCCCGCGCGACGCGGCGAAGGGAACGCAGGGTTAAAAATCACTATCCATCTACTAGACCTGGAATAATTACTACGTGGCCCACAATCCCCTGCATGCGCTTGCCTAACTGTCACGTCAACGCCTTCACTCCAGAAGGGCACGTAACGCAATGAAGTGGACACAAGGTTGCAACGCAGTGTCCATCTACACTCGACCCGGAGTACTGACTACGTTGCCCACAATCCCTGTACCCACTTTCCTTGTAATTTTCTTCACACTGCCACCACAGACTGACTTTTTACCCAACGTGTCTACTGTTTGAACCAGAGCTGGCCTGAGACTCTGTTTGACTATGCACCCCAAACTAGCAAACAGTCCAAAACAACTGACTTCACCCTAACTCACTGTTTAGTAGATCGACTCGAGCTTAAACAAAGGCAAAACTCTATAATAATCTAGTCCTTCAGTTAGCACGGATCAAATATCAGGCATAAGCAGATCCTAATAAGTTTTATATTTTTTTATGATGAATGTCATAGGCATATGGAAAAAGATATTACAATTAATAGTTACACACACAAGCAGAGAAATAAAAAGGATTAAAACACAGACCTAATTACGACTCAGCAAGCTAAAGGACATCTGTGAACCCCTGGGGCTGGAGATTGGAAAAACCGTCAAATTCCCACTTTGCGTGGCCCCAGAAAGAATAACCCAAGCCAAATGGCTTGTTTCAGAATATATATACATTTTCCCTGTTCCTCCAAGGTACAGCCCATAGATGGTACAGCCTGCCCACTACACTTCCCAGAATCCCCCTTCCTGTTATTTCGTGGGCATGCTCAGTTCACTTCTTATTTATTTTAATTCACAGCTATAATAACAATTATCCAAAGATTGTCTCTAGCTATCAAAGGGCATATTAGTTTCTTTTGAAATACACTTTTGGTCACAGTGTTGCCGCTCCGACTGGCTTTTCCCCTCGATATGAGCTAGTGCACCCCCTCTGCTGAGCAGAACAAAGGGGCAATTTCCTCCATTCACACCTTCCATGGCTTCAAAGGACATTACTGGAGACAAGACAGAAAGGCTATTCATATTCTAAGTACTTCCTGGAACACGTCAGAAAATCAGGCTTGCCTAGGTACACGCTTGGTATTTTCAATTTATATAAAGACCTTTATGGCTATATATATATATATATATATTTTTATATATTATTCGTGACACATTGTATGTACATAACTCTTTTGATGATTAGTCTCTTTAATGCTATATTAATGAAGAATAGATAACCAAGAGATGGTGTGTTGTATGTAGGCATAAAGGATAAAAGGGGATTAGTTTGACTTTTCTACCCATATATCTGATCATCTTTGCATCTTTTTTCTAGGAATGTATACATCTTACAAGCCATTTCTTCATAAAGATAAGGCATTGATCAAACAGTTGTTGAAGGTGATGTATAAAATACTTTTGTTAATAGTACAATTTTCTGACATAATGTATAACACTTTCTCAGCCAAGCATCCTGCTATACAAGAATATCTCGACAAGACTGATCCCACACTCCATATCCACCAGTTTATTTAATGAAAGTGGTATTCTTTCTTATAGAAAAGCAAAAGCAGCAGCAAGATTTTGGCCTGATGACAGGTCTGTTTTTGGCTGAAACGTTGCTGCCTCTGCCTGCCTGCCTGCATGAAAAAAAAACACACTTTTTCTGTCAATGAGACATTAATTCTTTCTGTTAAAAGGTCATTTTCATAGACACTTCAGTAGCTTACTTGGATGGTTGCTTGGGTCTCCATCTCCCTTAAGAAGGGCATTTCATATGTATCATCTATACTAGGCATCCTTATGTAATGACACGTTAATATACAACATGAGATTAGTCATGGCCCCATACTTTAATATATAGCATGGTATAAGTCATGGGACCCATCCATACTTTGGAACGAATATGGATTCAAATCAAAACTCCAAGACAATAAACTATATTTCTAAATTGAGTAGTTCCTCATGCCTGCTATGAACATCAAATATGAACAATTCATTGCAATGCCATGTTCCTTGTCTCTCAGATTCTATACAGTGCCCTCCACAAATGTTGGCACCCTTGAGCAATGTTTGATATCAATGAGAGTAGAGTAATTTTGTATATTTTTTTGAACAAATGATCGAGAGGTTAAACGATAAAGACACTTTTTCATAGCCTTCTTTTCTCATATGCATACCCTTCACACCCATAATCGAGTTATCTTGATTTGGCATTATAATGCATTGAAATGGCCTCATTAGCATGTTAAAATACTTTTTTCACACCTTTTTAAAGCAGGATTAGTGTGTCCCCTGGTTAGAAACAAAATCCTTTGTTTTTGGTCTCTCCAAGCACCCTGGAGAGACATAAAACCAGCTTCAAATAGAAGCCCCAGCCCTCACTGTAACAAAAAGTTCAAATAGATTACTGCTGCATTACAGCAGCAAGGGCAGAATACAGGGAGAGCTCTGGAGTCACTCACTGCTGTACAAGGATACGATTCAAGGGGTTATAATCAGGGGTCAAGTCCTGGGAAAAAAAGTGAGGGAACTCACCCACGAATTCCACAACCCCCATTACCTGAAGAAAATATATATATGTTATATATATATATATATATATATATATATATCACGAGGTATAGCACGCGTGCCGGTGATACCATTTTAATTGGGTTAGCATTACATTTAAAAGACAAGCTTTCAAGAGTGTAAACTGGAAACTATACTGATCAGTGAAAGGTATCACTACGTACAGGTATACTCGTTATTGTGGCAACTGGACTAACGCATTTTATATACAATATATATATATATATATCTCCAGGCACAGACCCCCAGAATAATATACACAGTGCTGAACCCCCAGAATAATATACACAGCGCTGAACCCCCAGAATAATATACACAGCGCTGAGCCCCCAGAATAATATACACAGCACTGAGCCCCCAGAATAATATACAAAGCGCTGAACCCCCAGAATAATATACACAGCGCTGAGCCCCCAGAATAATATACACAGCACTGAGCCCCCAGAATAATATACACACGCTGAACCCCCAGAATAATATACACAGCGCTGAGCCCCCAGAATGAATATATACACAGCACTGAGCCCCCAGAATAATATACACAGCACTGAGCCCCCAGAATAATATACACAACATTGTGCCCCCAGAATAACATACACAGCACTGAGCCCCCAGAATAACATACACAACACTGAACCCCCAGAATAACATACACAGCACTGAGCCCCCAGAATAATATACACAGCACTGAACCCCAAGAATAATATACACAGCACTGAGCCTCCAGGATAATATACACAGCACTGAGCCCCCAGAATAACATACACAGCACTGAACCCCAAGAATAATATACACAGCACTGAGCCTCCAGGATAATATACACAGCACTGAGCCTCCAGGATAATATACACAGCACTGAACCCCAAGAATAATATGCACAGCACTGGTTATATGGATATATATTTTCCCCAGTTCACATGGATATAATTGCCCCAGCTCATATGGATAATGCCCCAGGTCTCATGGATAATGCCCCAGCTCTCATGGATAATGCCCCAGGTCTCATGAATATTGCCCCCTGGTCTCATGGATAATGCCCCAGCTCTCATGGATAATGCCCCAGCTCTCATGGATATTGCCCCAGGTCTCATGGATATTGCCCCAGGTCTCATGGATATTGCCCCAGGTCTCATGGATATTGCCCCAGCTCTCATGGATATTGCCCCCTGGTCTCATGGATATGCCCCAGCTCTCATGGATATTGCCCCAGCTCTCATGGATAATGCCCCAGGTCTCATGGATAATGCCCCAGGTCTCATGGATAATGCCCCAGCTCTCATGGATAATGCCCCAGCTCTCATGGATAATGCCCCAGGTCTCATGGATATTGCCCCAGGTCTCATGGATAATGCCCCAGCTCTCATGGATATTGCCCCAGCTCTCATGGATATTGCCCCAGCTATCATGGATATTGCCCCCCTGGTCTCATGGATATTGCCCCCCTGGTCTCATGGATATTGCCCCCCCAGCTCTCATGGATATTGCCCCCTGGTCTCATGGATATGCCCCAGCTCTCATGGATATGCCCCCTGGTCTCATGGATAATGCCCCAGCTCTCATGGATAATGCCCCAGCTCTCATGGATATTGCCCCCAGCTCTCATGGATAATGCCCCAGCTCTCATGGATATGCCCCAGCTCTCATGGATAATGCCCCCAGCTCTCATGGATAATGCCCCCAGCTCTCATGGATAATGCCCCCAGCTCTCATGGATATTGCCCCAGCTCTCATGGATATTGCCCCAGCTCTCATGGATAATGCCCCAGCTCTCATGGATATTGCCCCAGGTCTCATGGATAATGCCCCAGCTCTCATGGATAATGCCCCAGCTCTCATGGATATTGCCCCAGGTCTCATGGATATTGCCCCAGCTCTCATGGATATTGCCCCCTGTTCTCATGATATGCCCCAGCTCTCATGGATATTGCCCCAGCTCTCATGGATATTGCCCCAGCTCTCATGGATATTGCCCCAGGTCTCATGGATATTGCCCCAGCTCTCATGGATAATGCCCCAGGTCTCATGGATAATGCCCCAGCTCTCATGGATAATGCCCCAGGTCTCATGGATAATGCCCCCAGCTCTCATGGATATTGCCCCAGCTCTCATGGATATTGCCCCAGCTCTCATGGATATTGCCCCCCTGGTCTCATGGATATTGCCCCCCTGGTCTCATGGATATTGCCCCCCCCCAGCTCTCATGGATATTGCCCCCTGGTCTCATGGATATGCCCCAGCTCTCATGGATATTGCCCCCTGGTCTCATGGATAATGCCCCAGCTCTCATGGATAATGCCCCAGCTCTCATGGATATTGCCCCCAGCTCTCATGGATAATGCCCCAGCTCTCATGGATAATGCCCCCAGCTCTCATGGATAATGCCCCAGCTCTCATGGATAATGCCCCCAGCTCTCATGGATATTGCCCCAGCTCTCATGGATAATGCCCCAGCTCTCATGGATAATGCCCCAGCTCTCATGGATATTGCCCCAGCTCTCATGGATAATGCCCCAGCTCTCATGGATATTGCCCCAGGTCTCATGGATAATGCCCCAGCTCTCATGGATAATGCCCCAGCTCTCATGGATAATGCCCCAGGTCTCATGGATAATGCCCCAGCTCTCATGGATAATGCCCCAGCTCTCATGGATAATGCCCCAGCTCTCATGGATATTGCCCCAGCTCTCATGGATAATGCCCCAGGTCTCATGGATAATGCCCCAGCTCTCATGGATAATGCCCCAGCTCTCATGGATAATGCCCCAGCTCTCATGGATAATGCCCCTGCTCTCATGGATAATGCCCCAGCTCTCATGGATAATGCCCCAGCTCTCATGGATAATGCCCCAGCTCATGGATATATTGCCCCAGCTCTCATGGATATTGCCCCCCTGGTCTCATGGATAATGCCCCAGCTCTCATGGATAATGCCCCAGCTCTCATGGATAATGCCCCCCTGGTCTCATGGATATTGCCCCAGCTCTCATGGATATTGCCCCCCTGGTCTCATGGATATTGCCCCCTAGTCTCATGGATATTGCCCCCCCCCAGGTCTCAGGGATACTGCCCCCAGCCCAGCTCACCTTTGCTGCTGCTGCTTCTGCTCCTCTGCCAGCGGCCGCGTGCTTCCTGCTTCAGTGGCCGCTGACAGGAAGTGCAGCCGCTCGCCTGGGAACTATGAAACAGCCAGGCGAGCGGCTCCACCTCCTGTCAGCTGGCCCTTGTAACAGGAAGCACGCCGGCCGCCGGCAATGTGCGGCGGCGGCGTTCGGGCTCGGGCCACAGCGGAACGCTGCGTTCCCGCAGCGTTCCCGCTGTGGGAAAAGTGCGGGAACGCCGTTCCTGCGCGTTCCCGCTCGACTCGAGCCCTGGTTATAATGAATTACAAAGTGTTACTGTCATTTCCATACACAGGCATTATGTCACATACAGATATTATTTTTATGTTCTATTGGTATTGTTTTGTGGAAACTGCATTGCTGATAACCACATTATGATAATTACAAATTCCCATAATTAGGAGATCTGACCATTTTTGTTACTTTTATTTACCACAGTTACTGTATCTAACGCAAAGGTCTTTTCTGCCTGTTTGAGAATAATGCAGACCCTGTTTGAAATTGTGTAAGATAAAGGACACCATCTAGAGCTCAAAATCTTACATTTCAACAATATTTCTGTAAAAGATAAACGAATACATGAAAATTTAAATATGAGCAAATTAACATTATATTATTTTTTAACTAACAGTTTTTGTGCAAAACGTCTATATCACCGTACATTTAATTGTTAACTTCACATCCCATGTTTCAAATAAATGTTAGGATATAATAATTGGTTTGTAGTGAAGGAGTTAATGAGGGTGCCAATATAACTGGAGGTAACTGTACATATATTTGTGTGATGATTATTAATTTGTCTTGTTGATGCAACTCAATGTATAAATGTTTGTCTTTAACAAATATTAAAATTGGGAAGAGACATTTGTCAGTGATCAGGCTGTAATATGATTGATGGCACCAGACACAGTCGTTTTCTCCGATTCAATGAATGTCCCATGAATGGATGTTGAGTGGTGTTCCTGTAAGCAAAAACTCCCTCAATCATAGAGTTGTTAAACCGGTTAATTAAAAAAAGAAAAACGTACTTATGCAGCATTGCCTTGTTGACAATTAAATTTCAACAAAACTTGGAATTCCCCAAACTAGTTGTTACGTGCGCTATGGCGCTCATCCCAGATCAGCGTTGTTTGGATCTTTATGGACAGATTTCTATGGTACGAAATTTCAAAGCAATTAAGACTGTAATACCTAGTATCCCAATCCTGGGAGGTAATACACAATTCTGAATACCACTCAGCCCCAATTGGTTTCGCGACCAAGAGACCGCTGCGCGAACGCACGTTAACTCTATTCACATAGATACAGTGATTTTGAGACATGAGCATAACTTGGTAGAAAACAAGCGTGATTATTAGTAGGTTTCAGATTGGTACCATTAATAGTTGTGGTATGTGCAGGATATATAAACAAGGGTAATACTCTTATACTTGTTCTCAACCAAATAGAGTAAATACTCCCTATATTCGGCAACCTGCAGGACAGGCCTACAATCAGAAAGAATGTTACGAGATCTGTACCGAGACTTGATGTTAAATGGATACCTTCAAAGATTGTCAGGTTTAGCAACCTGCAGGGCAAACCTACAATCATAAACCATGCAATCCATGGATACATGGAACAGTCTTCCAGTTGAAGTGGTAGAGGCCAAAACAGTAATTGAATTTAAGCAGGCATGGGATAGGCATAAGGCTATCCTAAACAAAAGATAAATCCAGGTAAAGTATCCATGTAATTGGGCAGACTAGATGGGCCGAAAGGTTCTTATCTGCCGACATTTTTCTATGTTTCTATGCGATATGCTTTATAATCAGACCGGACGTTTGCTAGACATCTTTGCCTGTTGTTAGCAACCTGGAGGACAGGCCGGCACGCTGAGTCCATACAGTGTAGTATATAACGAGGCCTGGTACTCGAGCGACAGATCGAGTGGTTGATAGACTGGGCAACCTGCAGGGCAGACCTCCCAAGTGAAATCATGCGGTACAACAAAAGCATGTAACACAGAACATACACACAGGGGTTAAGCGGAAGAATCGTCAGTGGGCAGTCTGGGTCAAATAACAGAAGCATGGTCCTCGTACTAGCAAGATATCGGCAACAAAATACAAAGTATCACAGAGACAGACTCAAGAGTCTGCTGGCGATGCGGGAAAATAACTCCACGTCAGGGCGACGAGCAGATCCTCGCGCCCTGCATTTAAGGCCCGCTGCTCTGTGTCACCACGTCAAGCTCCGCCCCCTCAGACGCCGATCGGCCATCTCTAACTCCTGGCACCCGGCCAGCCAGCGATGCCGCCGGGTGCCCAGACCCCCCAGGCAGCGACGCGGGGGCTGAAGACGTAACACTAGTAAATTGTTACATTTGGGAAATTGAAGGAGAAAACAACATTTCATTTTTAATCTTTTCTTGCCCATGTTGCCCACCTCTCTCTATTGTCAAGAAGAACTTCCATGGACAATGATTTAACAAGAGAAGCAAGACCTACCTCTTTTCACCAAGTCTTTGAATAAACCTATTAAATGGACATTCTATTCAACATGACCAGGTGAAATACTTTTAAATTTGACCTCTTTCTTCAGATGTCTACATGAAATTAAATTCCAACCCATGTTTTGGTGATATGGACAAATGGTCAGTGAGGAATATTTCAACGTTACGTACGGTATTAAATCTGAAAATATTGGTTTTATATCTGTTAATACCAATTCCAATACAATGGCAAGCTATGTTTTACATCCTAATATCACTAACATTATGAGGAAACAGTTGAGCCTTGGAATGGAACACAACATTCTCACTTGCCTTAAATAGATCTTCACTTATTATTACATAACTCCCCTTTACTGCCTTCTGGACTGGGAATGAAAGATTTGGAAGAGGAGTCACTTTGTGTCCTTACCCAGTGCCAGGGCTAGTCGCCACCATGTTTTTCCTATTTACTGAATGAGTGTCAGTGTACAGCAATGCACGTTTGGCCTCCTGCTGTAACGTTGGTGTGTTCACTAATAGTCCTCGCATAAGCAGCCAGTCGTCTGCTATGAGGGAGCTGAAGGACTGTCTTGTATGATGCTCTTCTACTCTCTGCTATCATTCACTCCATCAGCATTCTATCAAAAGTGAATGTTGGCAAATTTCTGATGGTGCATTACTCAAAACGTTCCTACTGTATATATTAGTGCGGAATGCTATCACATGTATAGAATGAGCCCAGCTTATTGCGCATGACAAGTGTACTTTAAAGGCTGATACAATGTTGTTAACATTTATTGTTCTTATTATGTATTTTTGTTAGGGAATTAAAAAAATGTAGATAAGGGGGGCGTGTCTGGGTTCCGAGGAGAGCAGTCGCCATTCTGAAGAGCTCTGTGGAGTGCCGCTGGAATCCATCGGATTACGGCGGATTTCTTTGTTTGGTCCGGGCGCTCTCTCCTAGGACTGCTTCCTGATTGTCCCGGGACCTTGCCTGACCTACCCTGTTATTACTAAAACTGAGACCGGAGCTGTTTTTGGCGCCTCTTCCTCCCGGCTTGCTGCATGTGGCGGCCATCTTGCGGCCCACACTTGATTTTGTGCCCTGCTTACTCACCGAGAGCTGCGTTCCAGCGCACATGGGGAAGAAACCTCGAAAGCTGGAGGAGGCAGAGGGCTCTCGCACCCCTGACATCCGGGACTCCCTGAGGGTTGGACGTGCGGGGAACGCCCGTGACCGTCGCAGTGGAGCACCGACGGCCTCGGAGTCTTCAGAGGAGGCCTGTGGGAACCCTGCTCCCAATGTGCCTGTTGGTATGGCTGGGGGGCAACCCTGCGTACCGCCGCTCACTGCTGCTGACCTGCATAGGGTCATGGAGGATTTCCGGGGCCTCTGGAGGAGCGACCTGCAAGAGGTACGTTTGGCAGTAGAGGCCTTACAATCCAGGATCGCTGATGTACATAATAAATCACTGGAAACGGCGGCGGCGCAGGTTTTATCCGATGCCAAGGTTACGGACCTTCAGACGCAGGTTTCACGCCTCAGCTCCGCAGTGCTTGCTATGGAGAACCGACATAGGCGACGGAATCTTCGTCTGCGGGGGATCCCGGAAGATGTCTGCTCCGGAGAGCTCCTGCTCTATCTCCGAGGTCTTGTGGCTCACCTCCTACCTGCAACTGGGAATTCCTTGGAACCAGCCGTGTCCTCAGCCATGCGTGTCAAGAAGGCAGCCACTGCACCGGTGAAGGCTCCACGTGACGTGATTCTGGTTACGAGGGATGTGCATACACACTCCCAGATCCTTGCGGCTGTCAGCCCTGAGTTTAAAGTCACGTATGCCTCTGCCTGCATTACTGTTTACCGGGACTTGTCACTCCTGGCGCTGGCGGCCAGACTGAGTTTTCGAGATATTACCGCGGCGCTCGGCTTCGTGGACACGGTATTCGATACCGGTGGGGCGTCTCGGGATCTCTCAACGTGTCCCACGCAGGCAAGTCCTACTCAGTGGCAATTTGAGAGAGCACTGCCTGTGCCTCCTCTAAACTGGGACTTAAGACATTGCCGCGAGACCCCGCACCACTGCTGTCAGACCCTGGATGATCTGACTACCCCTCCATCTTTGTCTTTTGTGCGGTTTTTGATACTCCCCGTTATTTGTTTCTGCGCACTTTAGACTTTTAGGAGGACGTTTCGACTCCCCCCCTTCACCCCACCCTTAATTGATGGTATTCCTTCAAGTGGACACGCTAACCTACCTGTTGACATCTGGGGCTTGATGTTCGTCCGCTGGTGCATCGGGACTCCCCCCTTCCCCCCCCCTTTTTTTTATTTTTTTATTTTTTTATATGTATGGGACATTGGGTGGTACACTGGGTGAGCCGCTAGGGCAGCAACCTAGGCTCTGGCCGTCCTCTTGGCCCCAGGTCTCCCGGCCCTGTGGCCTCTTTCATGGCCCCTGGCCCCCTCAGGCGTGTTAGGGTGTGCCAGGAATGCCACAATTTCTTGGGCAGTCCTTTACGATCCTTTTTTTTTTTTCTTCCCTCCCTCTCCTTATTTGGCTTTCCTGATGCCTTAACGTCGGACTATGTTGCCTCTTAGTTTTTCTGACTATACCCCCTCTGATTTGTCTTGTTTCACTCACCACTTATTACTCCCCCTTTCATTCTGATGCGTTTTTTGGTACCTGACTTTGTACGGCCCTGCGTGGCCGTTTGTTATGTTTTTGTGCAGCTATTATGCTTATAAAATAAAATTTTATACACTCATCAATGTCAAATAAGGGTAGGTATTTCTATAAAACAAAAATGCCACTTAATATCAATAGATGGTTTCACGCAAATGCAATTAATTAATTTAAACCTACACTATAATAATACTTATTGTGTTTGTTCAATACATATAATTTGTTATTATATAACCTGCCTGAGTTTACTCTGTGTTTTCTGCACTCCCTCAGGGCCTCCAGAAGAAGCTTCCCTCCACTACACTTAGTTTTTTGCTCCAAAAACATCTATTTGAACTCACCCAGTCTTTTCTCATTCCTCTGGTGAGTTGTGGCTTTTCCTGTTGACCTACATGTTCCTACATTTTCGTAGCCATCCATTATCTATATTATGTATGTTATGTTTCAGGAGCGGTACATGGGCAGCCTGATGCCACATCACAGCTCCATCACTCCTTGGAAGGTGAGTTATAGTTTGTGTAACTAAGCTGTTTTTTATTTTTAAAGGAATGTTTAACAGTGACAAACATTTTAACACACTTATGGATATTATCCAAAGATCTAGTAAAGGGTTTTAATTGTTTATATCTTATGCCTATTGTCATGGGTACCTGGTGACCAAACATGCAGACCTGCAGAAACAGAGGAAGGAAATGTTGCCTAAACTACTGGTCTGCAAATGGCCTGGCTAGATAGAAAGGCAAAGAAAAGAATGAAGTTAATGTCCAGTGTAGGGGTAACTCACACATGTAAAATGGCCAACGTCAGTGGGCAGGATAGTAATACACTCAGGATAGTAATACACTCAGGAGTAAACTAGTCAAAGTCAAGGGTAGGAGATTAACAGAACAACAGTAAACAAGCCACGGCCAATACCAGAAAATCCAAAAGAGAAACACTGTAACATACTGAAGAGGAAACGACAACAGGGTAATCAAGAGCAGGGCAGGTGTTATAAACCGGCCAGGAAATAAGAGGGGTGGAACCTCTGTCCTAACAAGACAGCATAGAAAAGGCACACATAATATAGTTGCCAGAATGGTGCACCTACAGTAATGCTCCAGCAGAACAGATGTGAAACAGGAGTATTCCATAGTCACTGGAGGGGAGTAAGACCTGACAGGGTGCAGTAAGCTCTTCAAAAGACCACAGGGTGTGACACACCAATCTGCTGTTCAAATAGAATACATTAGTCATGTAATCCTACTTTCAATGTGATAATGCGCCCCACTTCCACTCAACCTTCCACAGACTTCACTGCTGTCAGCTTCGCTGACTACTTCACTGATAAGATTACTAAACTTAGACTAGATATCTCTTCATTGCCCTCCTCCATTAACCATTCATTCTCATTCACTCCTTTACTCCCTGCCCCCTCTTCTACTATGTCTTCCATTTCTCTGGTCTCAGAGGAGGATGTCCGACCACCTATCTGCTTGACCCCATCCCCTCGCACCTTATTTTGTCTGTCCTACCACTCATTGTCCCTGCATTGACTCATTTTCAACCTTTCCACTGGAATCTTCCCCTCTGCATTCAAATGTGCTCTGATCACCCCCATTCTAAAGAAGCCATTTCTTGATCGCACCTCCCTCTCAAACTACCATCCCATCTCTTTGTTCCCCATTGCCTCCAAAATCTTAGAACGCCTGGTCTATAACCAGCTCACCGGTTTCCTTTCTGCTCTCTGCTTGATCTGCACAAGTCCAGCTTTCACTCCCAGCACACCACTGAGACTGCACTGACCAAGGTGATGTCGCGTACCACGCTGGTGCCACTGTATCCTGGTGGCCGGCAGCACTATCCTCGCTGTTCGCAGGCCAGCCGCCGATCACAGCCGTGGGTCGGTGACGTGGGTGGGGCGCGATGTGATGACGCGGCGCCCGCCGGATTTAAAACCAGGCACTTGGTCACTTCTCCCTGCTTATTATTCTTGACCTTTCTGCTGCATTTAACACTGTTGACCACCCTCTCCTGCTCCTCAACTTGGCCTTGGTGACACCGCCCTCTCCTGGTTCTCTTCCTATCTCTCTCTTCACTCCTTCAGTGTCTCCTTCGCTGTTGCCTCCTCACCCCTGGTTCCTCTCAGTTCGGGTACCTCAAGGCTCTGTTCTGGGTCCCCTACTCTTCACGATCTATACGTCTCTCTGGGTAACCTCATCTCCTCCTATGGATTCCAATATCATCTCTATGCTGACAACACCCAAATCTACCTTTCCTTTCCTTTCCTGTTCTGAGTTATCTTTTCCTGTCTTGGACCATGTTACTGCCTGCATGTCGGCTGTCTCCGATTGGATGACTTCCCGTTTCCTAAAGCTTAACTTCTCTAAAATGGCACTTCTCGTCTTCCTTCCCTCTAAAACCAACATTCCTGCGCCCATTTCCCTTCAGGTGAATGGTGCCACTAATACTTCTACCTCTCAGGCTCGTTGCCTCCGTGTCCTCTTAGACTCTGATCTCTCCTTCACTCCTCACATTCAGTCACTAAACAAATCCTGCTACTTACCTAAAAAACATTGCATGTGTCCATCCCTTTCTTAATCAGGACTCTGCTAAACCGCTCATCCAAGCTCTCATTTCCTGCCTTGACTATTGTAACCTCCTTTTCTTTGGCCTTAAGAGATCCCAGATTCTCCTTCTGCAGTGTGTTATGAATGCCTGTGCTAGACTCATCCACCTCACACACCTGCCCTTTGTCAATCTCTACACTGGCTCCCTGTTTCCTTTAGAATCCAATTCAAATTAATGGTCCTCACGGTCAAAGCTCTCCATAACCGCGCCCTGCCTACATCTCCTCCCTTATTCTCTATTTACCCTCACCTAGTATGTCACCCCTCTCCTCTTAGATTGTTAGCTCTTGAGCAGGATCCTTTCTCCTATGGTTCTATGTGTTTAAATTGTATGTATATTTGTTATTCTGTCTCACCCATTGTATAGCGCTACGTTACTTGTTGCGTTTTATAAAATCTTGTAACTGTAACTATACTGCCATTACAAAAACTCAAGTTGTCCTATAAAAGTATTGAAATCATCAAGTGAAAATATAAGCAAGAGCTTCACTGTGGACTAGATGGAAATCTATAGTGAAATTTTTCTATCAGGGTTATTCAAAGAGATCCGAATTGCTGGAGAAAGGGAAATGAACCCTGAAATTCAGCGTACGGTTACCTTTCTTGGCCGTTCGGCTATCCAGAGAGCAGGCAATTCGCCAAATCCTGGCAAATTTCCTGCACATTCGGTGCCTGTTCGAGGGCAGTGAAATCCCCATGAAAAAGCACTGCTTCGGCTATTCAGAGAACACAAACCAGCAGTGAAAGGTTCCCGGAATGTCCTGCCATTCGGTGGTTTCATTCGACCGGTTTATTCAGGAGAATCCCATAGGCTTCAATGTTAAAAATATTCCCGTTTTACCGGGACGTGACCCTTTACTGTGTGACAGCTACCGCCCTATCTCTTTGATAAATGCAGATGTTAAGCTACTGGCCAAAATACTCGCAAATCGCCTCAAATCGCACTTGCCACACTTGGTCGATTCAGACCAGGTAGGCTTCATCCCGGGGCGGATGGCCAGAGACGCTACCACTAGGGCGCTGGATGTCATAAGGAGGGCGCACAGGTCCGATACCCCACTACTTCTCCTGTCAACAGATGCAGAAAAAGCATTCGACAAGGTAGACTGGCAATATCTGTTTGGAACGCTAGAGACGATGAGAATGGGAAGGGGCTTCCTCGCTTGGATTAAGGCTTTATACCGTAACCCGACAGCCAGAATTAGGGTGAATGGGGCATTGTCTCATCAGATCAACATCCGGAGGGGGACCCGTCAGGGATGCCCGCTCTCCCCCTGCTATTCGCATTGTCGCTGGAACCTCTATTGCAATCCATACGTGATAATCCAAATATTGTAGGCGTTAAGGGTAGGTCGATGGCACATAAAGTCGCGGCATATGCCGACGACCTCCTCTTTTTCGTGACGGACCCCAAAGACGTCCCTTCTAGCCATACAGCAGGAGTTGACGGGGCCGGGGCTGGGCTGACAATCAATGTCCGCAAATCGGAAATGCTTGACGTCTCTGACGAAGCCACAGGCGGCTTGGGTGACTAGATCGTGCCACTTTCGGTGGTGTGTAGGATGAATGAAGTACCTGGGCATATGGCTGACCGCAGACCCCTCCAAGCTATACGAATATAACTTCTCGGCACTACTCGCCGACATTAAGTCTGACCTCGTGCAATGGCAAACTAAGTATATCTCATGGTTGGGCAGAGTGAACGTCTTGCAAATGAGTATTTTGCCACGAATACTGTATGTTATGCAGGCTTTGCCTATGGTCCTGCCGCCGAGCTTCTTCACCATGTTACGTTCAGTCTTCACGACATTCGTGTGGCCACGTTCCCGTCCTCGGGTCCGGCTAGACACGCTGAGCCTCTCTAAAAATAGGGATGGTCTAGCCCTTCCAGACATTCGCTCCTATTTTTATGCATCACACTTGGCACGCATCTTGGACTGGGCAAAACTTGCGTCGGACCAGAAGTGGCGCGACCTGAAGGAGGAGGAGGAAGCGGGAAGACCCTTGTGGACGCTTCCCTGGCTCCTTTCAGACATGAGAGATCTGCACCTTGACCGCGACTTTCCAGTTCATGCAACGTTGCGAATCTGGCACCAGATTAGGGTGCGCTTTGCACTCTCCTTGGCACCCTCCCCCCTACTCCCACTGGACCACAACCCGGACTTTGTGCCTGGAGTAAGGGAGACACTACGACGGCGATTGACACGGGGCATTCGAATGAACGCCAGCTCCATTCTCCTAGATGGAAATTTTGTGACTTTGGCTGGTGCCATCGGAGATCCACCTCCCACACTCATAGACCGCTTTAATTTCCACCAGGTACAACATTACTTGCGAAGGGTTCCAAGGAACACAAACTTGACGCGCCCTCTCACGCAGTTTGAGACGCTCTGTCACCAGGGCCGGCAGGTGGCTCATACAATCTCCGTGTTTTACCGTCTTATACGAATTGTCGGCCCACTGGTGCCTTCATACATGGGGCGATGGGAGAGGGAGCTGGGAGAGGTGATCTCGTAGGAACAATGGGATGGGATCCTTACTCTGGTCCATTCTGGGTCTCCGGCCATGGCAATCGTAGAGACGTCATTTAAAATCATGACCTTCTGGTACAGGTCACCGGCCCTCCTTTTCCGGATTGGAGCTATGGACTCCGCGACATGCTGGAGAGAGTGCACACAGCCTGGCACATACTTACATGTATGGTGGTCCTGCCCACATCTGGCGCCATACTGGAGATGGTGAGAGACATTGTCAAAGACAAATGCGACTTTGACTTACCATTTACGCCAAAAACCTTCCTGCTACTGGTCATCGATCTTCCAATCAAGACCCTAAAGAAGTCCCTACTGCTCCGCATATTGCTATGTGCGCGATTACTGATACCAGTGCATTGGCGGACGGCGGTGGTACCCACCCGAGCCGAGCTGGTGGCACGAGTGAGCGGGCTGCGGGCTGCTGAGGAGACAATGGTGCTGACTGAGGAAGCTAGGGAAAGATTCACACAGACGTGGTTCTACTGGATGGGTTGAGTGGGGGGCGGGCGTGCGTTGGCTTTGGCCGTGGCTCCTTCCTCCTAGTACTACTGGCCGTTTGGCATTATTGGGGCACTGTGCTCACTAGGGATGTGCGTTTCGGGTTTCGGAATTTTGGAATTTTCACGAAATTTCCCGATTCGTGTCTTCGAATTCGGCCGAATTTCCGAAATTTTTTTGATCCGAAAACGGCAGATCCGAAATGTTTTCCGAGCCGAATCGAAAATTTTTCGGAATTTTCGAATGGACTTGAAATGTGTCAAATCGAAATTTATTTTCCCTCTATTCATGATTTCGGTTCCATTCGGGATTTCGGTTCCATTTCGGTAATTCTGAACATCGTATATTTAACTATTATCGGTTATATCGCTGATTCTGTAAATTTTGTATTTGTAAATGTGCTGGGGCAAATCAATGTGCTGGGGCAAATCCATGAGCTGGGGCAAATCCATGAGCTGGGGCAAATCCATGTGTGAGCTGGGGCAATATCCTATGAGCTGGGGCAAATCCATGTGCTGGGGCAAATCCATGTGCTGGGGCAAATCCATGTGCTGGGGCAAATCAATGTGCTGGGGCAAATCCATGAGCTGGGGCAAATCCATGAGCTGGGGCAAATCCATGAGCTGGGGCAATATCTATGAGCTGGGGCAAATCCATGTGCTGGGGCAAATCCATGTGCTGGGGCAAATCCATGAGCTGGGGCATATCCATGTGCTGGGGCAAATCCATGTGCTGGGGCAAATCCATGTGCTGGGGCATATCCATGTGCTGGGGCAAATCCATGAGCTGGGGCAAATCCATGAGCTGGGGCAAATCAATGTGCTGGGGCAAATCCATGAGCTGGGGCAAATCCATGTGTGAGCTGGGGCAATATCCTATGAGCTGGGGCAAATCCATGTGCTGGGGCAAATCCATGTGCTGGGGCAAATCCATGAGCTGGGGCATATCCATGTGCTGGGGCAAATCCATGTGCTGGGGCAATTCCATGTGCTGGGGCAAATCAATGAGCTGGGGCAAATCCATGTGTGAGCTGGGGCAATATCCTATGAGCTGGGGCAATATCCTATGAGCTGGGGCAAATCAATGTGTTGGGGCAAATCCATGAGCTGGGGCAAATCAATGTGCTGGGGCAAATCCATGAGCTGGGGCAAATCCATGTGTGAGCTGGGGCAATATCCTATGAGCTGGGGCAATATCCTATGAGCTGGGGCAAATCCATGAGCTGGGGCATATCCATGTGCTGGGCAATCAATCCATGTGCTGGGGCAAATCCATGAGCTGGGGCAAATCCATGTGTGAGCTGGGGCAATATCCTATGAGTTGGGGCAATATCCTATGAGCTGGGGCAAATCAATGTGCTGGGGCAAATCCATGAGCTGGGGCAAATCAATGTGCTGGGGCAAATCCATGAGCTGGGGCAAATCCATGTGTGAGCTGGGGCAATATCCTATGAGCTGGGGCAAATCCATGTGCTGGGGCAAATCCATGTGCTGGGGCATATCCATGTGCTGGGGCAAATCCATGTGCTGGGGCAAATCCATGAGCTGGGGCAAATCCATGTGTGAGCTGGGGCAATATCCTATGAGCTGGGGCAAATCCATGTGCTGGGGCAAATCCATGAGCTGGGGCAAATCAATGTGCTGGGGCAAATCCATGAGCTGGGGCAAATCCATGTTTCGGGGCAAATCCATGTGCTGGACTGCTGGGGCAATAGAGTTAGACAGCTTTGAAACGAGGAGAACAGAAGTTCTGAAAAAAACGAAAATTTCCGAAATAACGAAAAGCCGATGCAAAAAACGAGCAAAGTGACACGAAAATACGAAAAATGGTCGATATTCCGAAAAATAAATGTACCCGAAAAACGAATCGAGCCGAATCGAAACAGAAAGTGGTCGAAACGAGCCGAATCGAAAAGTTTAAAAATTCGAAAAATCAAACCGAATCGAACCGAAAAAAAAATCGGTGCACATCCCTAGTGCTCACCCTCTTGTGGCTTCGTATCATGTGCCTCCCGGGGCGGGGATCTTTCCTTCCGGCTGAGGCGGGATCCAGTATCATATCCCTCCTATTCCTTTTCCCGCACTGACACAGTGTCAAGCGGTGGACGCCTCTGTGCATCACCAGGTGCTATTACTCTCCCCACCCCTTTTACTCTCAGTGGGGTGTTTCCCCCCCCCCAATCCGTCCCCCTCCCCCCTTTTTTTCTTCTTCTCTCTTCTCCCTCTTTTTCCTCTTTTCTCTTTTCCCTCTTTTCTCTTTTCCCTCTTTCTCCCCTGCTGTCATACTTACTGTCCACTCACTCCCCCCTTCCCCATCTCTTCACTTTACTTCCTCTCCTCACTATTACCCCTCCTGCCCCTACTATCTTGTCCTCCCCCTCAGATAGCTTCCTCGCTATCTGATAAAACTATTTTATTGGCCTTTATGAGTCATGCACCCCTCAAATGTACATAAAGCCCTGGACTGCAACTTCTAACATTAGATAAGCTTTTACACGGATTTTACTATGTTAGTAGATCTACTGCTGAATAGTTTTATTGTGCCTTCCACACCGAAGATCGGTTTGTACCTTACCATTTCATGCTTCTTCATATGTGTATGGATTTTGGACTGCCAAAGAATCTTGTTACTGTGTACATGTCTTATTGTAAAATAAAAAAAAAAATAATAATAAAAAAAAAAAAATATTCCCGTTTTAATCCAATATCTAATAAACCATTGATTATATTATTCTGCAGTAACGAGTCTCTTTTATTTATAGATTTTTTAGGATATTTTAAGAATTTTTCCGTGTTTTCTTTTAAAAACAAAATCTTAAGTTTGCTTATTTTTTCTGTAACAGCCCTTTTTATTATCATTCCCTGGACCTCATATGTAAATTTCAGACATTTTCGCTCAGTAGTTTCTTTGCAAACAGCGTTTCACTTTTCAAACATTCAAGCGTACTGTTTTTCTAATTTATTCACTCCATTCGTCTGCGGTGTCGGCTTTTTCCGGCGGCTGCGCTGGGTGTGATCGGCTCCTGCTCGGGTTTTTCTGGCATTTTCGGCAGGGTTAATCCAGATGTTTTTGCGGGTTTGCGGTGACCTTTCCCTGCATTTCGGCGGCCCTGTGGTGCTTGCTGAATACACCGCAGGGTTGCCAAATCGAACCGAATTGAAGAGAACGAAAAGTCACCGAAAGTGCCGTGGCTTTTCGATTCTCTTTGAATAACCCTGTATATATATGCAACACTTTATCAGGTCTATTCACTACGGGGTGAAACTCTGGAGAATTGTTAGGAGAACAGAACAATCTAGACCAAATAGCCGATTTGGAAAGTGAGATAAATGGGAGAATTTTTCTTGTTTGACTATTTTGACCTAGAATTTTCACTTCTCCCGCCAGTTCTCCTGACTTCACCCATTAGTGTATAGACCTGTGTGTCTTTCAAACGTGATTTCAGGTAAGAGGTTTAATTTGGAATCATCTAGTCAACATTTCAATGTCCTTCAAATTTTGCATCTCTCTATACAAAATCACGCATCTCGAGTCCAAATAGATGCTTCTCCTAGTTACCTAGTACAACGCAATCTAGGGTTTCACATGCCATTGCATGTAACATGTCAGAACATCTCTAGAAATAATTACATTTCTTCATCTAGCTAATCCCTAGCTGGTATAAATTGATTAGCCATGGCCATTTGTTGAGACTTTCTCTCCTTCAGATAACAAATTATCAATTCTCACTTAATATCCTGCTCCTTCTCTCTGCATAGAATCCTCCCCAGGTTCGACCATTCCAACAGGAGGAGTTGATGAAGATGCTAGAACACACAGGACCGCAGTTCAGCTCCTCTATAAAAGGGGACTGGATGGGTCTATACCGGTGAGGGAAACCGCTTCCTGTTGCCATTATTTGTATAATGTCTGTGGAACTATATCAAAATCATTGGAGAAATGCTAGGGGTATAAAAAGCAAATTTGGAATAAAATCTATTTTTTAATCAGATTATTTTGGCATAGAAGAGGTTATTCACTATACACCCAACTTGCCACTGAATTCCACCGAATGGTAAATTTCACTGTTCATTGCAATTTCAGGACAGTTCCTCTATTCACTAAGCTGTCAATTTGCCCAATACAGGCAAATTGGCAGTGAAATATGGTGCAGTTCGGCAGTCTTTGGCACCATAAAATTGGCCCATAGAGAAGTAATAGATGAACCATTAACAGAACGCCAAACTGCACTGAAGTGTCGTCCAAATGCCCTGATTTTCGATGTTTCCATTAGACAGGTTTAAACAGGCGAATCCCATAGGATTCAATGTAAAAACGCAATATCTTTAAGACCGTTTTATTGTTTTAATTTTCAGCAAAAAAAAACCTTTTATATTATTTTTAGAACGCCTTTTTGTATTTTTTAAACAAAATTTTTGTTTCTCAATTTTTTTAATTCTGTAACAGACCTTATTAATATTCTTTAAAGGCTCATTTTTATTATTTAGACACATTTTAAGACATTTTTATTGGTTTAGTCACCTATTAGGAGACTAGGAGAGTTCCATCTTTTTTTTTTTTTTTTTGCAATTCAGTGTAATTCACCAAGGCCACTTTGGTGACGTTCTCTATCTTTTTAGTGGGGCTTCGGCGGCTCCTTCTTCGGGCACTACGATGACCATTCGGTGACTAGTGAATTCACTGAAATTTTGGCAAAATGGAATCGCCGATGTGAAAAGCACCAAATGTTGACAGAAATTTCAGTTCTTAGTGAATAGACTCTATAATTTCACTGTTAATCTTCTACAATTACTGGTTTAGCACCCTACTCCCTGATGGATCTACCAAATGAGGTTCCCTGTTTATAGTGGCATATCCATCATTGTCTAAGCATACAATTTCAAGGTTCCTACACATGAGGACTGTAAATTTTAACTCTAAAGAATAAGTATTGTGAAGAGCAGGATATGTATAAAGAAAATAGATATAAGAAGATATTTTCCTTGTCTTCATTTTGCCTTTCAGTATATATTTACTTGTGTTTAATGACACTTTAAAACCCTCTCACGTCCTTCATTCCATTTTATGTTTATCTAATCTAGCAAACAGAATTGATATTCTAATTCAGATGAAAATTACAGCATTTTATCATAACGATAACCAACTGTAAATCCATTCGTGCAATCCCATATATAAACAACATTTCTTTGAAATATGTTCTTGTTTTAATTACTTTTCATTATGATACAACCACATTCGGTGCTGGATTAGGGGCTTCATAAAACCTGAAGGTTTTGGGGAGCCTGTGCACCATCTTTCTGATCTCTACTCAGTCTATGCCCCATCCCTTCCTCCCTCCATTGTGCTTATGCCCCATCTCTCTCCCATATGGTTAGTCTCTCTTCCTTTCCTAAGGCACAAGACCCTCTATCATGGGCCTGACATTAAATTTAGGAACAATACGCAAATCATGTTCTATAATAAGCAGACTGTTAATATCTTAGTTTTTCACTATATATATTACTGACTCCAAGTATAAGCACCTCATATTCATAAAATAGCACAATATTAGTGTATAACTGGGGAAATACACCGAGACATGGATTTGTTTAATCAGGTTCAAATATCATTTTGTTTTATTCCTGTACTGAAGCCCTGCCCCTCGTACAGCATTTAATTTAGGTTTTACGTTCATACAGTATGTGATCAGTTTTGTAACAAAACGTTTTATTGTTTAGGCGCTTCATGAAGTCTCCGCACTTTGATGGCTGGTATCGACAGAAACAGAAAGAGATGAGAGAGAAATTAGAAACTGCTCACCTCAAGGTCCTCTGTGAAGCTGTAAGTGCCCTGTCAAACGCAACATTAATTCGAGGCACACTCAACTGACAGCTTCAGTATTGGGCAGAAACGATTGAAGGAAGTGCCTCAACGGCCACGTAGGAAACTTAAAGGACACCAAGCATTGAGACCACTCAACGTTATTTGAGCAGTCACAGTGCACTTGGTACCCTTGTCCCTCTTTCGTCTGCAGGGGTGTCTTTTGTAAAGACTCGATTTACTGGTAGGCCTAGTGCAAAAATTCAGGTACGTCTATACAGTGCTCAACAAGAGCCTTTAACAGGCTGTGTTGCTCCATTATTTCACTTATAGCATTATGAGTTCATATGTAAGCTCCTATGAGCAGGGCCCTCTACGCCTCGTTTCCATCATATGTCCATTTATCTCGTTCCCTTTGGTTATTGTAAAGCGCTGCGGAAACTGTTGGTGCTATCTAAATGATGACAATAATAATAATATTGATAATATGTGTAGTGAAATCATGAGTAGGGCAGGTATTTTAAATGATTAAATGTAAAAAGAAAAAAAATTACGTATAAAAGTGGAGTTAAAAAAATAAAGATAGTATGATATAGCCACCACAATATGTGTGTTAGACCTATGTAACCAATGCTGTAATAACATGAAGCAGTTGAAGCTTTAAGTGGATTTTAGGCTGGGGTCAGACGAACGCAGTGTTAACATCCGTGTAGCCACACTTTAGTACGTCCGTGGCATCAGATAATCATGACCAATGAAGGTCCACACACGAAGTACGTGCGCACGGAAGTGCGGACGCACTACGGACGCGGCAAACGGACGCAGGTTAGCAAGAACGTCGAACCGCTAGGATGGACGTGCGGAGTGCGCAACGTCTGCATAGCTTTGTGTGTGAATGTTGGAACGTGGTCAGACGGACTGCATTTTTGACGTCCAGCATTTTTGACGGACAAAATGATTTTTCATTTTAATTTATTTTCCCTCCTACATCCGTCAAAAATAACGTCAGTTAAAAAAACGGACTGTGTGGCCACTAATGCGTCTTCCGTCAGAAAGTGCGTCCCTACTGCACGGGTGCACAGTCCGTAGAAAATGCGCTCGTCTGACCCTAGCCTTAGGGTTAAAGAGGGACTTTGGGTTAGGTGCCGCTTGGTGGGTTATGGGTGTGATATAGGTAGGGTTGTAAGAGGGCCATGTTTTCCTGTACATACGTTACTATTTTGTGCAACAGAAGAGCACAGTGAAGATGCTACCCTGCAGTATGTATAAATTATGCTGCACAAGGAAAATCAATTACCTAATCAAGGTAGGTGTCCTGGGATTCCTCTGATTTGTTGCCTGCAGCATTTATAAATTGATATAATTTATACACACTGAATTGATGGTATGCTTTACACATTGCCCCTCAGCATGAATAAATGATGTGTCCAGGAAATGATTGAGGAAGTGGTACTGAATCCCTGAGCAAGCCTTAAACACCAGACCCTCCTTGAACCTTAACTATCAGGGTTATTCAGAGAGAGGTGAAAACCAGTAGAATGACTGGAGAAGGGAAAATTCGAGGTCAAAATAGCAAAACCAGAAAAATTCTCCCATTTATCTCACTTTCCAAATTGGCTACTTTGATCTAGAATTTTCACTTCTCCACTCATTCTTTAGGTTTTCACTTTTCGCTGAATTACCCTGTACATGTCACAAGTAGAGGAGGATGCTATATGCCCTCCCCCCAGTTTTCCCCCAAATTTACTATTCTAGCATTCTATTGAAGTACTTAACACTACAACCTCACCGCTTACTCCTGACATTTTAAATGTATTCAAATGGATGTAGGTGCGAGAAGGCAGCAAAGGATTATAAACACTTGTTTATTGCAGAATATTTCAACGTGGATCAAGAATAAATCTGAAGTGGAGATTGTGGATCTGGTGCTAAAACTGAGAGACAAATTGGTAATGTATATTCTCATGTCAGGAGATCAATGTCTCCGCTGATTTTTAATAGAAAATTTTTAAGGCGGCTGGAGTATCCAATTTTGCTGTTTGTAGTCAGAAGAATTTTCTCAGTTTGAGGTCGCCATTATTTCAAAGAAGGAAAAAAATTTTACAATCATGTTTTCCCACTACTTTTTACATATAATATCTAGAAAGATCATGGTTAAGATAGCAGCACAAGAAAGCAGTGACTATGTACCCATGTCCTGTAAATTTAATAATACCACGCAATACCAACACTACCCATCCAATCCTTGAATAAGAAAAAGAAATACAGGTTGCCTTATTCCAACCAAGCTGTTAATAGGAGCTCACAAATGGAAAAATCCTGCCAGACCTTTTTTCCATTTGCGACTCGCTATTAACATCTCTATTACAACTGGGCTGCTGTATTAGCGGCTTGAATCAGAATATTTGTGGGCTGCTGGTCATTAACTGCAGGACTCTATGGAGCCAGATATGACCCTGCCAAGCTGTTCTATATGCAGGGTCACGCAGGGATGTTTAAAGAACACTGGGAAGTATTTGTTCCGAGTCTTCTGTTTCTTGTGGACAGAAGTAGTGGTGGATCTCACCGCCCTCTGAACTGCAGGATAAAGGGGAAGTAAGGTATTTTTTGTATGTTTAAGGCTAGGGTCAGACTAACGCATTTTTCGCGTTGTCCGTGAAAAAGTGCGTTTGAACGAATGGACGTATTTTTTCACGGAATACGCGATAGCGGTCATACGATGCGCATTTTCGTCCGTGATTTTGTACGGATCATCAATAAAACCCTTTTTGCGTCTGGACGTTATGTTGGCCGGACATTAGCAGTGTCTGACGTCTCCTAATCACGCACACACGCCGCTAGCGGACGCAGCGCACTCTGTACGTCAGTACTAGCGGTATCACGCTCTCGAAAAAAATGCACTTGTTTGCCGCTTGCGTTGCACAGCCGCACTTTTGTGCGGCCGTACTTCGTACATTGCCCGTCATTGGCCGGCATTTGCTGCTACTACTGCCGTGATGAAGTGCGGCTGCACGCGCATTCGCACTGCGTTCGTCTGACCCTAGCCTAAAGGAAAGTAGTAAATGATTTTGAAAAATAACTTAACACCAGGGTTTAAGAGCAATATTCATTCCTGAATAATTGTTCGAGTGGTGCCAATACAGTTTTTTAAATATTTTAGAGATGCACTTCTGCTTGAAAGAATGGAGAAGGTCATAGGCAAGTGGTTATAATCAATACAGTCCAGTCCTGCCTCCTTTTTAAACGCCATATACCATTGATAGTAACCCTCTCATTGCCAGATTACACCTTTTATAGTAATAAAATCTGGTTTAAAATCCTAGTTTTTAACATACTATCCACATTTTGGATTTTATACCAGATTATTTTATTATTATAAGGAGTAATCTGGCAATGAAAGGGTCACCATCAATGGTATATGGTTTTATAAAGGAGGCAGAACTGTACTTCATTACGCACTGAGGAAGTTTCGAGACAGAAGTGAAACGCGTATGCGCGTGATGATGCTTTTGCCATGTGACTGGGGAGGAGTCTGAAACCAGGAAGCACAGGCGCACAGCAATGACTGACTGCATGCAGGACAGACGGCCATGCAGTTAGTCTCTGTTTTGTGGACTCTCTGAGACTTCCACACCGTGAGATTACGGTTTTTATTATATTTAAGTGGAATATAACCTAGTTTTAAAAAGAGAACACTAGATATCAGCTCCAGCATACCATTTGGTGATCCTGCACAATCAAGGGGTATGATCCTCCCCAGAGCGTTCATGTCTGAGCTGCACACGGTCACTCGCGGTTTTGTGAGTGGATTTCAATAAGCCTTTACGCACATATTTATCATTCAGAAAGCACTATGGACTCCATTTATTTTGCAGATACGGATTATTTTGTTTACCATTGCGCAACATCCATTGGTAATATTGTATTCTTAATATATATTTTTCACATGCTGTTATATTTGAGCACTTTCCATTTGAGACAAGTCGCCTTTCATTCTCCTTAGTACATGCCACCACTGGCCTTTCTAATTGTCAAATAGAATGCATTAACAAAAATGTTTCTTCTCATTTCTAGCTCCGGGCTCACAGACAGCACCTTCCAGTGAGCTCTGTCTCACTGAACAGATTGAAACATCATATAGATGCAGTGATAAGCTCGCTACCCGAGGATCTGCAGAGCATCTTACATCCTCACTAGGTTACTTGAGATCCTGCATTCTAACAAAAACAGTTCTTGTTATCCTGCATAGCAGAGATCTGCTTCAGACCAGTTCTATGGCTTTACGGGGACGGACATGCACAGCATTCTGCTTGCCCGTTCTAAGTATGCAGAATGCTGGACAGGTCTCAGAGCCCTACACGCAGTCCTCCATCCCCACAGCCTAGTGCTGTTCAACAATCTGCATCATCACCTGAAATCAAATGCAGTACTTTCAAGACAACAAAATGAGAACCGTCTAGTTCCTGTACTCTCCATCAAATTAACCAGCAAGAATTCCTCAATTATTACTAAGAGGAATATGATGTTCTTTGCTCCAAGACATGCCCAGTATTCCTTCTACCTTCTCATCAGGATTTGTATGGCAGCCTCCATCCTCACGGAAACAGAGCTGTGTCAGGGCAGAGAGACTAACTGAAATCCACATTATCCGGCTTAAGACAGACAAAATGCTGTTATATGTATGAGGGGAAAAAAGAAACCACTAACATTGGCACAATTATACCCACGACATTAGTTACACAAAAATGCCCTTCTTCTCCGTCAAATCCTTGTACATTATCCTATTGCTTTTTCATTTGGAACAACCTTCAAAGTACTGTATAGATACTTACTCAAGCTCGATGTGTCGTTCATGATGTTCACAACATCTTCCCCATGAGATACCTGCACAGTATTAGTTGTTTGTGGAGATATATCAGCTCTCTTTCCATGGAAATATGCCCACAAGGTCATTTTTCTGCACGAATACCTGCACATTATGCACCCTAATGGCCCACTGGGAAACACGTGGTGTGACAAACTCGCAAAACACCCAATAGAATATATATTCACCGACCGACTAGACGTTTAGGTATTCTAGTAGTGTTCAAAGGCTTGCCTCACAATTACTTTTTTACTGTTATAGCTGAAAAATAGAACCGTAAACAAATCTCTTGACTTTACTCTGTAACCTAATATCAATTCCATTCTGTGTCCCTGCACACAACAGTAAATCTTCTCATTCCCTGCTGCGAACAAGAGAGATGAGGATCACAGTTGATGTCTGCAGAATCCCAGTGTGATGAATGAATACAATTAACTGCTTGTAAATAGTTGCAGTTGATAAATGCTTATTTTACCCGAATTTGAGCCTTGCTTTAAAACCACTAGATAGACACTTTAAAGATATAGAACTTCCAGAACCATTTTTGTTTTCTGTGCTATGATGCAAGTTTTTTTTTTGCTCCCAGAACAAATAGCAAACATCCTTAGCTAAATGCAATAGGCTTATGTTATGCAATATGTTTAACTATTTTCAGTGATACATTCTAATGAGATATGTGCTTTCTATTAGACATGCAAAGACAAATGTATGCAGACATATTTTAAGGCTTAGTGAGGGTACATAATAAATGTACATTGGTTTCTAAATCGGGATTAGAAGCAGAACGGAATTTAACAGGCTGTATTGGATAACATTTATACACCATATTGCTAAAAGTATTCGCTCACTTGCCTTGACTCGCATATGGATGGGTGAGCGAATACTTTTGGCAATATAGTGTATGAAGGTACTACAAATGTTAAATTAAAGCCCATAGGAAGCCATTTCTATTTTTTTCTGTGCCAGTATGCCTAATTATATACCAACGTGTAACCTTACCAGGGATTATGAGCTGCATTTGAAAAATGATCTGGATAGGAGCCCAATTTATGAACCTTTTAAACACAAAACGTCTAAAAGCACAATAGGAGACCAACATAGTGAATAGAAAATAGAACGTGACATACATATGGAGGTTAGAACCATCAAGACAAAAATGCAATGCGTGCAAGTGAAGGAATGCTAAGTATTAGTAGTCTTGGGATGTATTATGAACATGTAAGCAGCAATGCTATTCATATACTGACCCAAATAACTGTGATTATTAGGACAGTGGCTTGATGTAGTAACCACTAACAATGTTATCTGCTTGAGACTTTATGCTACACAGTGCTTTTGTGTAATCTATATAAAGAGTAAATAATGGGTATATATGTATTTATAAGGAAGGTACTGTTGGTGACTAATGATATAGCCCATAACAGGTGATTTACATATTTTAGTGCGCAGTATGAGATCATACCATCTTTTGACTCTTTCTACTACTATACGCATGCATGAAAGTGTTTCTATCTTCTTGTTATTGATTTAAAATAAAAACATGGATATAAAATGAGTTTGCATTTTAGAACAGTTCACATATGATGAGATTATGGGTTAAGAACCTTTTAACTTGATTGTTTTAATATATGAAGTGCCAAATATTCTCTAACAGAGCATAACAGGTAATTAAAAGTTGTGCGGTAACCTGAAAACTAAGGCTGGGGTCAGACGAGCGTAGTGTTCACGTCCGTGATTGCGCCTAAAAGTACGTCCGTGATAGCATGAAAGAAAGTCCATTGGAGCCTGTTACACAAAGTACGTCCGCACTGAACTGCGGACGCACCACGGCCGCGGCAAACGGACGCAAGGCAGGCAAGAACGTACAACCACTATAACGGCCGCACAAAGTGCGCTGCGTCTGCAATGTCCGCATAGCTTTGTGTGTGAGTGATGGAACGTGGTCAGACGGACTGCATTTATACGTCCAGCATTTTTCACGGACAAAATAGTTTTGCTTTTTAATTTATTTTCCCTCCTACATCCGTCAAAATATACATCAGTGAAAAAAACGGACTGTGTTGCCACTACTGTGTCTTCCGTACTGACGTACGTCCGTGTGCACGGACGTACAGTCCGTAGAAATCACGCTCGTCTGACCCTAGCCTAAGGGGGTTATATGGAAAATATCAGTGTTGGCTCTTATTGCAATGGCTACAAATGCCAGTGTTTCACAAAAGAAAAATCCAAACAGCCACATCAGAAACTTCACTATGAAGCTTCTCCTGCATTTGTTTGGATCTTTCTTTTGTGAAACACTGGTGTTTATTGCTGTTGCAATACTGGCGATGTTCTGCAGAGTTTGCAAATTCAGAAAACATCACTAAACACACTGATAAATTCCCTAATAGGCTCAAGTAAAAGGCAAGTTGAGGTTGTGCAAGGGAAACGGTTAAGTTTAATGCACGACTCGGAGGTTCAGATTTGCGATTTCCTCCTTTTATTGCTCCGACAAGAGCAAAGAAACCGTTAAAAGTTAAAAAAAATCACAAACTCCTCCCCAACATGGGAGGTCCTCCCAAAGAACCTGATTGCGCCCCAATCCTACGCTAGATAAGTCTACTCTGGGAGCAGCACTTCCTCTTTCTTTGCTGCTCCTGCCATGGCAACATCTGGATAAGTATTACACGCTTGCGCCGCTTTTAGGCCTTTGGCCTTTTTTTGCTGTTCCCTTATATTTTTTCTACCTAGTCCTCTGTGCTTTTTCCTAACCTTGTGTCGCCTGTCCCTGTGCTAGCTGCTGAGGGTGACTCGTCGCATCTTCATGGCATCGAGCCATTACCCAGCGATGGAAACAGCGTTCTTCCATTAACTGGTCTTGGCTGTTGTTCTCTGTATCTATTATAGCATATACTGTCTCTGCTGGGGTTCCAATTGACTGAGGTTTTCTTTGCAGGGTCTCACTTCTGATCGTGACCTTTGACTCCCTTTCGCGAGATCACGCGTGATCACGCATGAACTTTGGCCCAATTCTCCCCACTCTACTCTCACGGGATTTGATAGCCGCCATTTTGTGGGTACTCTACACAATATTGCTGCAACATGCACGTGTGCTCCCACACTTTCAACTGCAGTTAAACACATGTCACTCTCTAAGCACAGCAATAAAGTCCGCTCCCCTCGAAGAGCGCATCTCTCTCTGACTCAGGCTCTCTGCTCATCCAGCCCACAAAAAAGTGCATCAAAAAGTCAAGTTCCCATCATTCTAAGATGGAAGAATGTTTTGCACATATGGAGGCCTCTCTTCAAGCCTATGTATTCAGCGGTCCACGCTGCAGTTAATTCATGGCAGAAAAACTTTGATGCTGTACTGGCTGCAGCCCAATTATTGCCTTCTGCTACACATTCTGCTCTACTGAACCTGGAGCCAATGCCTGCCGTGTCAGGGGATGAGTTAATGTTGCCTACAGGCATGCATGCTGCAGAAAGCAACAGAGGGGTTGGCGCCCACGCACCACTGCCGGGTTCCAGTGGCAAGCTGTTTCCTCGCAAACGAGCCCGACCGCAGGACTACTCAGGCGTTGGTCAACAAAAAACACCCTCAGGTGCCATTTTTCTCCAATTCTGATACCAACCAGGATGAGGCTGGGGATCCTATGACAGATGAAGACGAGGTCCTTGAGCTTCATGACCCAGCGGACCCCAACCTCATGGTAAAAGAGAAAAGGGGATCCCTATGACAGCGCCCTAATGCAAGGAGTAGATGTCAGTATGTGGTGGTGCGGCCAATTTGGGAAGATATAAAACAGCAGAATTTAGCTACTGCTGGAGTTCAATGTACAAGTAAGAAAAGGAACCTTCCGTGGCGCAATGATGATTAATAAATAGTATATAAGAGTGGTCTGTATATAGGAAGCCTTACTGCAGCAGTGGTTAGGTAAAATAATGTACAAATGCATTGTGAATATAAATATACATATAGAAACCGGTGCAATCACCTTAAACTTGTCTCAGTAGAGGAAGCTGAAAACCTACAGGCGAAACGCGTTTGGGATTCTTTGCCCTTTGTATTTTACAATTTTGTTTTTTAATTACTATTGCCAATAAACCTCCACTTTTGCTTTTAAATACACTTTGTCCCTGGTGGTGGTTAAGGGAGGAGAGAAGCAAACTGAACAAAACCCCGGGCAAGCTTATCTTTCAATAGGTAGCAGTTCTTCGAAGAGACACTCGCAGAAGCAAGGACCTACACCTGGAGAGACCAGATCCAGAGCGACAGGGGAGGGGGAGTCACCTAACAGATCCGCAGGCCTATCCTATGAGTCTTCCAAGTTATCAGGAAGGAGATAACTTGGTTTTTTTCACATTTCTGAACACCAGGTGGCGTGAGCTTATAAGTAATGTGTTGCACTTGACAGGTGTTCTACATATACAGTTGAATGTCTTTATATATGATGTCATTGCATCTAATAAGAGCACGTACAGTTTAAGGTGATAGCACCCGTTTCTATACGTATATTTATATTCGTATTTGTACATTATTTGACCTAACAGCTGCTGCAGTAAGGATTCCTATATACAGACCACTCTTACCTACTATTTAGTAATCATCTTTGCACCACGGAAGGTTCCCGACCTCATGGTCACGGACTATGGGACTGGGTCCAGAGAGTCGAAGTCCAGTGATATTCGATCTTCAAGGTGAACCTCCGTTCGAACCAGAGGACCTTACACATCCTCCTTCAGCAGTCAGGTATCCTGGACCCTACATAGAACAGTGGGTTGATGCGCGCATGCGCCGGCCTCTTGAATGACCGGAATGTGCCAAACTATATATTCGTAGGAAAGGCTGGTCCCCTGAGAACGGGATAGACTATCCTGGAAGTTTCGGAGAGCATAAAGTCCTAGTTGCGGCAGGACCCCATGGCAGGTTTTTTGAATTAGTGGAGAAGACGAAAACAGCTAAAACATCATTGGACCCTAATGTAGGTGGTTGGCTTAGAAGAGCGACTTGCCTTTTAGGTAATGTGAACACTGCCATCACCACAGAGCTGAGGAAATATATCTTTATTAAAACTGACCCCTATTGGTGTTTCTTGCTACCAACGACCTGAGCTCCACAGCACAGGAAATGCAGAATCTTCCGTGGCTCCACCAATGCTGCTTCCAGTACCTATGGCCACATTTATGGTGGACCCCTGGGTTTTACAGGTTGTCAAGGACTTCAAGTTGAAGTTAATTTCCCCTCCTGCCCAGGAGGTACTTCCTTGGCTTTGCTGATAATTTGGCTGGAAAAAATCCTACTGATGGTCTCTACCTGAAGGTCCCTTCCGGTTCATCTGGCATGGACCTTGCAACTACTTCAAGACCTTGGTTTCTTTGTTGATGTTGGAGCTCTAAAAAGGAGGAAATAGCAAATACTCACCTCAGAGACATTAAAATTTAAACTTTCCGTCAGGAATTAGAAAAATGTATGAATCATGCAAATGCAAAAAACAGTATAGTTACAAAACAGATAACTGTATGTATTACTGATATTGGTAGGCTAAAAGGACACGCTAGCCAACAAGAAGTGAACCAATACCGGCCAGGGTCACTCTTGTGGTAACAGCCCATCAGGGGTTAAATACTGAATAGGTCTTGGGGGGGGGTTAAAACACAAATGCAAAAAATAATTTTAGCAAAATGTAGCTTGCATATCGTGTTTCCATCAGATTTCACTCGACAGGTTTTGTGGTTAAAACACTTTGACAACCTGTGGGACCTCTATGGTTCTTGATTTTTCACCTAATTCTTGCCTAGACTTGTTTTTCTTCTAACAACCAAACTGCGCCCAATTGTTGATCTCATGACCAAGACAAACATTTATCGTATCCAATTAAATTTTTGGGTCCCCTCTATTTTCTCAACCCATCTGTAAATGTGCATTACTCAACTGTAGTTAATTATTTTTAATTTTACAGAAAAGACAACTTATGAGTACGCATAAAATACCCAATACCTTGTCTAAGAGGCTGTTACGTGATCTTCGACACCAACATGTCTGTATGGTAAGCAAATACAGACAGGGTTATTCAGAGAGCGTGAAAAGCAGGAGAATGACTGGAGAATGAAAAATTCTAGGTCAAAATAGCCGATTTGGAAAGTGAGATGAAAGGGAGAATTTTTCTGGTTTGGCTATTTTGACCTAGAATTTTTCATTCTCCAGTCATTCTCCTACTTTTCACGCTCTCTGAATAACCATGAGAGTCTGTTATCTTCCAATAAAGCAGCAAACACTAATGCACTACACACACACAAAAAATAAAATAAAGGATACATAAAATGTGTCCATAGAACATTAAAATCTTATTTTATTTAGTATTTACATAAAATGCAAATGAAACAGCCCAACCCCATAATCACTGCTTTGATTTTTATTTAAAAAGGGAAATAAAACTGTTCAAAGAGCATATTGACAACCAAGCTAGACAACACTAGCAGGTCTATTCATTGAAGGGTGACATCAGAAGTGAAAAATCTAGGACAAAATAGCCAAACAAAAACATTCTGCCATTTATCTAATTTTCCAAATTGTCCATTTGACCTACATTGTTCTCTTCTCCTCCCTTAATTTAGTGAATAGACCCTTAAATGTGAATTAATGTGCTGTCCACAATATAGCTTGGGGTTCAAACCAGCGATTACTTTCCTACTTCCAGCTCTTATGTAAATAATTTGTCAAGGTGCACATTTACTCCCAGTTGGGGCTGAAGAACCTAAATCTTTGTGTCTCCCATGGGTGCTTGTTCTCCATTCTTACATATTCCTGCAAAATCTGATGGTCTATTTTAAGTTACAGTGTAGAGCATCTTAACCTTTGTGCTATTCGTATATGCATGTTTCTGCAATCCCAGGTCTTGCTCATTGGTGGTCCTCAATCAGTGGTCCTAGGATACCCTGGTTATTTTGTAACAGGTATAGCTTTAGATCATTCTAAAAACAAATTTGAGTTTATTATTGACAGTTTGCATGGCCGTATGGCAGTGGAGTAGCATGATGTGGAATGTAGGCAGTTGGACAGTATTTCATGTCAAGCACAACAGAAGAGCTGAGAAACAACTGAGTCGCTACAGAAACCATACAGTAAACCAATTTGAAAGATCTGTTGCATAAATAGTTGCTCATGTGATACAGTTCTCACAATCATTTTACAAGAGCACACATACTTAACCACCTAAAGACTAAAGCAGGGATCTCAAACTCTGGTCCACCACATGTTTCTGAACTACACCTCCCATGATCCTCTGGCCTTTTATTGCATTCACAGAATTCTGGGAATTGTAGGCAATACACATCTTGGGAACCAAAGTTTGAAATCTTTGGATTCAAATGTTACTGCATGGAATGTAATTAAGATCTGGAAAAGTAACCCAGACCTAAGTAACCAAGTAACATAAAGGAATACTCTTTTTTTTTAACCCCCCCCTTTAAATAATTGCCAGAGACTGCTGGCAGCCTGTGTCCAATTATTTTGGCCCCCCCCTTTTTATTTTTTTCTCCTCCTCGCCGTGCGCAGCTCCTCCTCTCCAACTCGGAGACTACAAAACCTGAAAGTCTCCGAGCTTTCCTACACAATGTGCGCCCCCCTTAGGAAAATTGTATAGCCTAACAGACCTATGCAAGTCCCGTAGCGCTTTACGCACAATTATGTATCAGGGCTACGTGTGCACATACAGATTCGATCTATTGGCTTTCTGCCTGAGAACCGCTGGCTTCGCGGGCAGCCTCAGAGAGGAGACGTCTGCACACTTGAAGGTGCCGTCGTCTCAGATGACAGAACTAGTGACCGACAGCCTGGAATTTCAAACCTCCGGGAGACCTGGGAGGATCCTCCACAAACTCTGGCCCCTTTAAAAAGCTAAAGTGGTCAGGGTGTGTAGAATTTCCCTTTATTAGTCTTTTGGTCTGTTGTGCACTTTCTTTCCATTTACAACTTTTTCAATATCTCAAAACATTAATCACATCTTACTTTTCTAGGTGATAATTTATTGTCTGTTTTGCAGATTACTGTAGAGTGGAGATGTGTAAACATCTCTCTACAGTTAGAGTTAAACCAAGGACCATTGTCCCAGTATTCACAGCTACCAATCCAATGCATTAGTGAGAGTCAACTTAGTATAGAGCATTTCATAAAACATATTGCAGGATGTAAAAGAAATGAAGCCGCTATGGCTCCAAATTCCCTCCATCACCTCTTTCCGCTTGTCCACCATTTATTTCCAATCTGTGCACGTAGTGCTGCATTCTTCTCCTCGGGAGAGAAATGCAAAACAGCCAGAAGAGCACTGAGCGTATGTTGTCTTCCTCGTGGGTCTGGTAGGGTCAAGAATCCCAGTAAAACATTTTTTAGATACTCCATATTTGCTCCTTCCCTTCTTCTGTCCCTTAAAGCTTTCTCTACTTGCTCCCGCAAATTGTCTGTTTCCTCCCTTTGCTCTGCTAGCCGCTCTTGCATAGTCTGGAGCTCTGCCTCCACCTCGTGTTTCCTGCGCCGGAGATTCCCAATCTCTGCTTCTTTATGGGACAACTGCTCAGTGTACACAAGGAAAGCAGAAGAGTTGCTTTGTGGGAGATCTAAACCATTGCCAAGTGAGTCTGGAATAGAAATTAGTACTTTTGAGTTATTTTTGGCTTCTCGCAACCTCTCTAGCTCTTGCTCCTTCTCGCTCAACACTGCCATCACCCGTTCTCTGTGCTGCCTCAATTCGTCTTCTAATCGAGCCATTTTCTCCCAACCCTCCCTCCGCACAGCTTCCAGTTCCTGTCTGTGAGACTGGGCCAAGAGTGTGAGCTCTTTGCGGGAATTTTCCATTTCTGTCCTGTGTTTGTTCTCTGCATCCTCTGCAGAAAGCTTCAGTGAAATATATTTCTCTTTCAGCTCTGCCATCTGCTTTTTGCCAGACTCCAATTCTCCCTCTCGAGACCCCTTGGTCCTCAGAACTCCCTGTGCCCGTGCCTTGTACCGCTCAAACTCATCCTTTAGTTGCTGAAGTTCTTGTTGATAATACAGAGCAGTTGCACGCTGATCTGTACCCTCTTCAACATCCTCACTCATGGCTGGTGTAAGGGTCTCAGCCATGGGGTTCAAAGAGGAGGCCATGGCAAGAGTCTTGTTCTCAGTTTCAAGCTGAGCAAGTCGATCGCGTAACTTGCGAATGGTGATCTGGTCCCTCTGTTTAAATGTTTCAGCAGCTCCCAAAAGCTCAGACATCTCGGACACTTGGGACTCCAAGGAACGAATGCGCTGCTCCTCCTGCAAAAAGCGTTGAAGGCTCTGCTGCTCATCTTCCATTCTCTGAAAGAAAAAAAATAAACACAAAACATGAAAAATTAGTAAGAAAATGAAATTAATAAATGCATAATTCAATGGATGTCATCAAGTGAACTGTGCATCACAGTAAGTAACATCATTGAAGAGGCACAGGTATCGAGAAAAAGTGTTTGAAATGATCAGTTGTAACGGCCTCTTCAGCCTGAACCATAGATTGTTTATATCCCAAACTTGCAAAATCAGGATCCCACTCTAGAGGTGATGATCAAATAGCTGGTGAAAGCATATTCCTCATGAACTGTGTTAAACCTGAACTGTAACTTTTGATATTAACTGTAGTCCCTTTTTCCAAAAGAGTCGCAGTCAAGTTACAGCCGAGATGCTCTTGCGCAGTTATATTTTGCTTGTACACAAACTATATTAACACTAAAACAAAACTAAACTATGGCTGAAACTAACGATTATGCTCATAAAATCGATTAAACGATTCATCGGATTAAAGAAAAAAAAAATGTTTACTTAACCACAACCCCTCCCCCTTTTTTTCATAATCAATTTGCGTAGTGTACATAACTTTTGTTCATACATAAGGTATGCGAGTGCTTGGTCAGAGGGATGGGTTGATGCTGCGAGTTCTTGGTCAGAGGGATGGGTTGATGCTGCGAGTTCTTGGTCAGAGGGATGGGTTGATGCTGCGAGTTCTTGGTCAGAGGGATGGGTTGATGCTGCATGCTCAGCTTAAGCCCATGTTTGCTTTTCAAATGAATGTGGCTACAAGCACTTGGTCAGATGATGATGTCAGCATGAAATCGGGGGTTAACAAGCTAAAAGTGGTCAGGGTGCGTAGAGTGTCCTTTTTAAATAATTTCGTGAACATACTGAGTGGGAGGAGGGACTGTCGGTGGAAGGGAGTGACTTCGCTCAGGTGACTTGACCTGAGTGTGAGAGGGAGTGGGTATGGCCGAAAGACCAGATCAGAGTATGGGAGTGAGTTTGGGGAAAGGGAGCAGACCAAAGGGAGAGAATGGCAGTTCCCAACCAAAGAGGGTGTGGCAGGGAGGGTGGGGTGTTGGCACAGGACTCCAGCTTCAAGTAAGGATAAAACACAGGCATACAGCGCCTTCACCCAGTGACAGTATCCTATGGTGTTATAGTTCTGCTACGGTTGTAAACAGAATAAAACCAAACTGGTTGTGTCTGACATAACTCTAGAACTAAATCATACCTAGTAAAGCAGCGGCGTGTCTTCTCCAATCAGCTCCGAAGCGGAGATTAAACAGTGTGTGCTGTACACAGGACGATTAATCGACACCGATTAAATCGATGATTAAAATAGTTGTCAACGATTTCCATTATCGATTAATCGATTAGTTGTTTCAGCCCTAAACTAAACCCTTTGTTTTGGTGTGATGAAGGCACTCTTAAATCCACCATTGTGTCTGGGGATATTGCATTCTCTTATCAACCTGGTACAAAGCCAGCGGGTGGGTGCACCCGTCGTCAGGTTTCTTTTACAAGATGCAGATCAATAAATGTACATGCATTGAGAGGAGCCTACTACCATTCTTGTGTTCTTACCAGACTACCAAATAAACATTTTAAACCACTTAAAAAGGGGTTATTCACCAACCTCTGAATTGGCCCCGAATTGCAAATACTGGCGAATTCACAGCAAAATAAAAGGTGCAATTCGCCGCACCAAAACTGCCCCATAGAAGACTATCATTTCTTCTATTCACAGAATGCCGTAGTGCACCGAAATTACGTCAAAATGCCCTGATTTTCGATGTTTCCGTTTGACAGGTTTAAAACAGGCGAATCCCATAGGATTCAATGGGAAAACATATATTTTTTTTTTTTTTAAAGATTATTCTTTTCCCTTTATTTTTTAGAACACCATTTTGTATTTTAGACATTTTGTTTTTCTTACAAAGGGCAGGGGGAAGACTCCCAATAGAAGAACGCGTCTTGTAAGTGTGGCGGATCGGCCGCCACAATATTTATTTAGTTTAATTTTGTTTATATGTTGTTATATTTAGTTTACCCTTTATTTATGTAAACGAATTCCACGGTTACATTTTCTAAAAAAAAGGTTCCCAGTTTCTGATCTAATTGGGTCTTTCCCTCGCAATTCCCTGCACGAATCCTGCCTGTAACCCCTCACAATTTAATTGCACATAACTTAATACATTTTCGTTCGCCCAAAGTTATATTTCGTTTGTACAAATTCTGCCCATGTGGCCCCCAAGGTTTGTTGCGCTCCTTTGTTGTTAAATTTTTAACCCAGCTCACCCAGAAACCCCGTTTCCTCTGCCTTGCACATCCCACACGGCCGTAACTCCTGGCAAGCTGCCAAAAGCCGACACTGGTTCACCCGCCTGCCCTAGAGCCCCCTTTGCCACCACCATGGCACTTTTCGGACAGCAGGTCCCCAGGGATGGTAGCCTGGTGTGGGGTGAAGTACAAAAGGAAGCGCCACCGGGATCACCCCTCAATTAGACACCAAAACAAAGTTGGGTTTCAAAGCAGCAGAGGGGACCCCGCGCTGGACGCAGAGCTCACACTCCGGGGGTGGAATTTCCAGGACGAGGAACGGCCCATGGCGTGCCAGACAGTGTGGCACCAAGAACTGGGCTCGGGCTGGAGGCCGTGGCAGCCCATGTTAAGTATACAAAAAGGATTATGGCTAGAGGCAGTGGTAAAACGGGCGCCGGGATGTCTGAGGGCGGGCTGGGAGAGAACAATGGGACTGTCCCCTATAGAAGTACCATGTATGTGTTGTCAAAAATAATCAAATTCTTGCTGTTTAACCCAGGGCTTGACAAAGCCAGGAGCCACTGGCTCCTAGAATTTTACTCCTGGCTCCTAAATTTCCAGTTTATTTTACACCAATCTAAAAGCAGTCTTTGGCATCTAAACACATCTAGATGGCTTCATTGTTTCTTCCTGGCTCCTACATTTAATGTAAATATATCCAGCCCTGGTGTATGTATTTATATATGAGGTCGGGGGGGGGGTGTGTGTGTGGGGGGGTCTGTGTCTGCAGTGGGTAAACAGGGTGTCCAATAACAACAAAGAAAAGAAGTAAACAAATAAAACAATATCACAATGTACAGATGTTAACACAAATAATATAATATAATAAGATAGAGATATAGCTCTATCAGAGCGGCCAAACTGATATTAGAAGCAACGATCTACACTTCTAGGCTCAAAAAAGTAGCCAAAAGACCACATGCACAAAAAATACCTAAGTGATAAATAAATAGAAGCAGATAAAATCATAATTTGGGTCAGTACAAACCAACTCCCAGATGCAGAGGCAAGGTTTCCAACGTTTCGGCGAGGATTCGCCTTATCAAGGTATACCTTGATAAAGGCCAATCCTCGCCGAAACGTTGGCTCCTAACTTTTGTAGCTAGCTCCTAGATTCAAAGCAAATTTGTCAAGCCCTAGTTTAACCCAATACTGAGTCTCTACTAGTATGTGGGGGGGGGGGGAATAGACTGCATGTTCCTGTGTGTTTTCCCACCAACTCGGCAGCGCTGACTGTTCACCGAGCCAGCATCCCAGCGAGCTCCAAGATCAGAACGGCTGATCTACTCGGCGCAAGTAGAGGCAATCTGTCACAGTAAGTCAACAAAAGATAAGATTTTTTGCATATCTAACCATATGAATACATTTTATCTTAATTAGTGGATCATTCAATATCTAAAAGAATATTTCAAAACATGTGCAGCGTAGTAGACAGGTTCAACAATGTCTCAATAACACCACCTTGTAGTCAAACAATGGATAGGTTTCTCCAGCTGGAGAATTGTACGTCCCTTTATACAGTCACAAATGTTACTAAAATGCTTATTTTCACAGATATAAAGCAGTGTCCCAAATTGTTACCACCTCTATATTTGTCCATATGATAGAGATGTGGGTGCAATACTTTGTGATTCTTTCTCCGAGGTATCTCCAAAAAATTAAACCATATATAGTGCAATTTCAGTTGATATCAAGGATAACATTAAAAAGGTACAACTCATCAGTTTACATGTTTCTGAGCCTCCCTTCTCCTGTAGCTAAGTAAAAAAATCTCTTTGGACCTGTGAGGAGATTCTTCCCTTCTTTCGCTCTGCTCCATCTCCCAAATGTGTGTCCCTTAAAGATATAACGCAAATGACCCACAGTATTTCAAAACACATAAAAGGAGGAAAAACAAAGTTACTGCTCACATTTCCATATGTCTAGAACTAGACACCAGTATTTGGGCGGCCGGTGTCATATAGGAGCACCGGATCTCTAATGCCTCCTCCATTATAAATGGCCAATGTAAGAAAAGAAAGAAAAAAAAAAAAAAAAATCTTAAAAATAATTTATTGATAAAATATTAAAAACGTTTAAAATAATAACAGATGCATTTCACTGGTTGAAAACTATCGGCCTCTTCAGTCTGTAGTGTCTTGATCCGTGTCGCTCTTCTCCTTTTATTTACTTTCGGTTTTGCCTCGGGTCCTCAGCATCCGGAAGTTGCCTTTGCGTAGTTTTTGCTGGACGTTCTCTTGCGTTCTGATCCTGAAAAGCACCATTGTGCATTTGTGCCTCTTTCCACCACTTTTGTTTTGAAGCCGCTGTTCGTTGGTGGAAATCTCCCTTTCTATATGGGTTACTAGATGGTTGCGGGGATATATAAACATATAGAACATAAATTGGGCCATGTGGAACTAAAGTTCGTTTGTAATATAGCAGTCCGGGATATAAAAAAAAAGAAGAAGAAAAAAAAAAAGAGGCGGAGGTGCCTCTCCAGTGCGATATATGTGAGAATACATAAATCGGCCAATACATGAACCGGGTTTATAATGACAGTCATTATGACAACACAAATCTTGAGATTCAGACACCATTATTCATTACGTGATTTCATCACTATTATCTGGACATTTTTCTGCATTGTTGCATGCTCTTTATAATGATTCATAATTGTAGCACATGTGTGATATAAGTGTACTCACTGGTATAGCAACCTTGTGCGCCGTGTCGGATACTTTTTACTGTATTTCTAGTAGTGAGGAGAGCCTTGGACATATCAGCGGTATCTGTACGGTCATGGAACGCAGCAGGTTGATCCTGCACGACGGTAACCTCAGCCCTGACCTCCCACACATTTGCAGTCCAGAGGGCGTGCATACCAGCTAGCATGCGCCTAATATCCCCTTTAGAGAATGGAAAGAAGTCGTCGGGTTGATTCTCAGTTAAGAGATCAGGCGAGGCATCCTGCTGCCCCAGATGTTGCAGCCGATGGGACATCGGTCAGCAAGGGATCTAACACAGGAGCTGTACTCTTCCTCGTCCCCTGCTCTAGAACCTCTGGGGCAGTAGAGTCCACAGCAACTCCACTCCTCAGGGGCCAGGAGCAACCATATCCCGGGGGAGGGGGCTGCTCCACATGGGAGGCCGCCACTGCTCAGGGAGTCCTGGATATCGCGGTGTCGAACACCCTCCAGACGATCTTTATTCTTGATATTTTTCTTAACCATTGCACAGCGTGGGAAGAGGAGTGGAAGCAGCAGACAGCAGCCGGAATTTCAGTGCCTGCACACCACGCGATGGCTTGGACACCCAGATTGTCAGTCCGATGGATCTACCCGTCCTGCACAGCACACAGGTCTGGGGAAATCGTCGTGGTGGCGCGGGGTATAGCGCAAAAGTCACAAATAGATAAGACTTCAAACGGAGCTCAGCAGTATGCGACTGCTCACCACTGCATTCGGCTCTGCTCCCCCCCAATTAATGACTTTAAACCTTTTTATATTTACTATTTTAAATCAATAAATTGTTAAGAATTCTGCTTTTCTTACATTGGCCATTTACAATGGAGGAGACATTGGAGATCCGGTGCGCCTATATGACAGCATTCGCCTGAATACTGGTGTCTGGTTCTAGACACAAGGAAATGTGTTTTGAAATACTGGGGGTCATTTGCGTTATCTCTTTAAGGGACACACATTTGGGAGAAGGAGCAGAGCGAAAGGGAATGATCGGAGATACCTCGGAGAAGGAAACAGAAAAAGTATTGCACCACCAGCTCTAACATACGGACAAATATAAAGGCGGTAACAATTTTGCACACGCCATATAGCTTCAAAAATAAGCATTTTAGTAACATTTGTGACTGTATAAAGGGACGTACAATTCTCCTGCTGGAGAAACATATCCATTGTTTGACCACCAGGTGGTGTTATTGACACATTGTTAAACCTGTCTACTACGCTGCACATGTTGTGAAATATTCTTTTATTTAGATATAGAATGACCCACTAATTAAGATAAAATTCATATGGTTAGATACTGACATGCGACAGTTCATCACTTCTAGGCCAGCATAGAGGGAGGCCAGCACCAAAAAAAACCAATAAAATCAGGACGGGCATTCAAGGGGGGGGGGGGTGCGTTGTCAGTCCCCCCCCATAATTTATTCTTAGAGCATCTCAATAAATAAGCGTAGGTGGTAATGGTTGCTAGCGTGTCACTTGAAAGCAATACAAAGTCCTATGGCAAAATGTAATTTTTATTTTCCTCTAACAAAAAAAAAAAAAATGTATTCAAGAGTAAGACCCGCACTCTGTATTCTTATGTATTCTCTGAACCAGGTAGAACCAGGAAATGTTTGCGATGTAGTATACTATATTTGTTTCAATGCTGTACATTACCTTTCTCCTCTCCTCCTGCACAGAGGCCTCCAATTCCTCTTTAATTCTGCAGATCTCATTTCGCAGCTTCTCTACTGCGGGGTCAGGCTCTGCTCTCTGCCTCCTTGCTTCCTGTAACTCCTTTTTCAGCTCCTCCAGTTCCTTGCGCAGCTTCCTGTTCTGCTCATCTGCAACATCAGCCCTTCCAACCAGTTCAGCTCTTTTGGCCAGTTCCTGTCTTGCCTCTTCCAGACGGAGCTCAACCTCCTGCCTGCTATCTCGCTCTCCCTGCACAAGACGCTGAAGCTCTTTCAACATAATGGCATGGTCAGCTTGCTCCTGTGCACGGTCATGCTGCTGACTTATCAGTCTGCCCTTCGTCTCAGCCAGCTGTTCCTGGAAGTTCTGGAGTTCAACCCGCAGGCAGTTCTGCTCCATGGTCATGCTCTGCGCCATCTCCTCCATTTCTTGCTTGGCCTTTCTTTTATCTGCCTGGTATGATGCCTCCATTCGAGACTTTTCCTGTGTTACCGTGGCTAGTGCGCTGCAGAAAAATAATGAAAAGGAGTACTTAAATGAAAATAATGCATTACTCTACTACAATCAACTTGAAATGCTCTAAATTGAGGATTTCATGATTTATTCTTTCAAGTGCCACTTTATTAATGCTATTTTTATTATGTACACAGGAATCATGACGAAACAATGCAATCTTGTACGGATCAAGGCCCTATGTGGATTGTTGTTTTTTTTACTCTGCTAGAATGAAAGAAGGGGAAAAAAATGTAAATCAAATTTCAATCTACACAGCTTGGAAATGCTTTTAATCCTACTATGCAAATTGTTAGAGCTTTTTAGCAAAAACTAACATACGGTGCTATACCTAGTAAGCGTGGCAAGCTGGTTCTTGAGCTGCACAATTCTCCGATCGGTTTCTCCTCCTGCTGTCAAAACACCATCTCCACTGGCCGTGCTGACACCACTCTCTGATCCGCTGGCTTCCTCTGCTCCTCCAACACCTCCTTGTATGGTAGATTCTGGTCTTTCATCCTCGCTAGTTTCCCCCCCTCTGGCACTCTGTACACTCCCTGCCGTATCGACACTGTCTTCACTGTATGTTGAGCGCTGGTCATCAAGTGCACCGTCAGGTTCCGATACTAAGGATGCAGGTCCTTGAGAAGTAGATAGGACATGGAGGCTGGCTTCCAAAGCTTCTTTCTCCTTTAGAAGGCTCTTATATGCCCTCACAACATCTTTTAGCCGCGTCTGATACTGCTGCAGCTGCTTGCGCTGACTCTCCACGGTTTCCTGCAACTCCTTCTTACTTGGACCCCCTCCAAAATTCATCCCCAACTTCTCCATTGTGAAAAAGTCTTACTACCCTAAAAAAGGTGAAAGAGGTTAAACAAAGAAAAATAAAACCAGTTTCATACAATACAAAAATCATTTACATCAAATAATATACAAAGATCTTTCGAGTTTAAAAACCACCTCAACATGGAAGAGAAAAGGGGCGACAAGCCTATAGATAACACACCGTCAGCAGAATAAACCATTTAGGGGTGATGCACAATTACCAAGTACGTATTAAAATGGCTTTCCAGATTCAAACAAGCATATAAAATATGCTAAACCATTGAAAGTGACATGATCAATCACCAGGTAGTGGCTCAGTCAGGCATCACATATATAGTAAAACTTTGCATAATTCCCCTTCAAAGAAAGGATCTTAAAATCCGCATTCTGTTGGCATGGGTGACACCTGTGAGAGGAAGAGCTGTCCTTTAAGACACCCTTCCATCCAACAACTCCAGGTACCTGATTGTTGACGTTCTGACCCACAAAAGAAAGTTAGCTACGTAGGACGACCACATGGCAGCACCTTGTGCTGGAACCGGGTAAGATGCCCCTATTAAGATCTCAAGGTGTGAGCTGCTGCGTTGCTCTTTTTGACTGATATTTAACCCATGCAGGGTCATCACCAGGGAATGAACCTGATCGCCACATGTTCAGTTTAATGTATCTCTTCTGATGTAAACAGAAGATCTTGATGTGCCGTCTACAACCCTATGTAGACTCCTACGTCTGCCGTGTTCTCCTATGCAATATCCTTTATTTTACAGCTATTATGGGTTTTATGTTGTCATCAGTGACATACGGAAGTAGCTGGTCAATAAAGCACGTGCACAGGCCAGGCGTCTGTCCACAGACTCTTTATAAATAGGAATAACTTGCAAAAAGAAAAAAAAAACAATAGAATCACATTTGGGAAGTTGTTTTAATACACTAAACTGATTCAGGTAAATGAAAACCCACTCGACTAACTCTTTAATAATCATTTTTGCTGCTCTATCCCATCGTGGGCTGGACATTGATCTTAATGAATAATGCAATATTTCATCCCTTTAAGAGATATCATTGTTTGTCGTCAGCTCAATGCAGCGACTGGTGCTGCCATCTTTATCATTCCATGGGTGAACTTAACCGGGGGTCAACGCGCTCTGCTTGGCCCTCAATGTGACATTAGCTGGGCAGATGCACAGACTGGGCAGTGGGCGGTTTTGTAGGACAGCATTCTGCTCAGAACACCACCCCCCCCCCCCCCATTGCAGCAGGGACAGGAAATGACTCCCTTTTTTCAGTTATATAGGTCAGCAAAATATATTGAGGTATATAATGGGAGTGATTCCCTGTGGAATAAGCCCAACTGATTGGGGCATGGCAGGTCCACTTTAAAGGATGAACAGACATTCCATATTCTACTATTTCTATTTGTTATATGCCAAGACTGAGCCTGGTTTATAGGGTTGTTCATTAATAGCCCTGGAAGGGGCGGATTGCACCCTCTTCATGCAGTATTGGTGCCTGATCCCCATGGCCACTGCCAGATAATCTTCCTATCCGGGCACCACGCTGATTATATATTGCCTATTTGTATGCTGCTCGGTGTCTTCTTAAGCTGTATTTACCTCCATTAGGCACCTACCTTCCCCGTGTCCCATAAGGTGCTCCCGGACAGCCACAAAACTCCACGGCGCAGCCAATGACGTGTAAACCAACGCCACGTGACCTGCGTTCATCCGGCTACGGTAAGGTGCATTTCCGGTGGGCTTGCGCTGACAGCTGGGTGTAGCAAGATGGAGACCAGGTGACTTGTTGTGTCGCTGTGTACACGCTTGCTAAGAACAAACGACATGAGGACTCGTAGAGAGAGTTGTGTCCGGAAATAATTTTTTTATTTAAACACTGTGAAATAATTTATTACGCTTGTAAGGGAAATCTTATTTAAAATGATTAATGCAGCTGTAATAACTTTTAATTTGAACACAAAAAAAATGATTCGAAGCAGAAGTCCCTAGGGACTACACGCAAATGAACAAACTTTATTGTCCACAAAGTAAAAAGAATAAAGTATTGTCACCAATAAATACAGTATGGGTATGGTAAGACTATATGCTTCATTTTATTCCCAGTAGTTTGTCCTAATTAAGATCTTGGCAAAAGTGTGGTGCCTGTCTTAACCCTTTCGCTGCTGAGGCTTTTCCCGCCCCTGTGCTGAGGTCATTTTTACCTGTTTTGCGCATCATGTTTAAACGTGTTTTGAAGGCTTATTTTAGTATATGACCCAGACATATTATATATCGTTCTTTCCGTCAGACTCGGTAGATTCATAATATGTCATTATTATATGTATACGTTATGTCATGTCTGTATATTATAACAAAAAATGCAATAAAATATGTATTTTCAATAATTTACAACGTGTAAAGTGTTTTTTTCCACATTTTAGCATGCGAGCAATTGCGGTTATATTTTGTATGGGGTGCGCTTGTTAAAAAAATTAGAGATGGGGTCTCGTTACATTTTTTTTTGGGGAAAATGACACTATTTTTAACAAACGCACCGCATACAAAAATCGTTAGTGCAGCATCATTGTTCACATTATAATTGAAATGGGAACAATATTGCTGCATTAACAAACCAAAAAAAAAAAGTGTTTATTTTTTTTATTTTTTAATTTATTTATTTTTTTCATTTTTTTTTTACAAAATTTTTCACTTTCATGTTTGGTATCGTTGGAACGGCCATGCTCTGGCCGATCCAACCATACCAAAATTTAACCCCTAGCTGCCACGGATCGGGAGATAGGGAGTTCCAATGAACTCCCTATCTCCACCGTTGGTAGCAGTCAAGGGTTAAGTCCAGGACTGGCGTCATCGTGCTACGCACGATGACGCCAGTCCTCAGGGGGAGTTCCCGGAGGCTTGGCCGACATCCAAGATGTCGGCCAGCTCCGGGAAAGGATTGCGAACCGGCGCTTTTCAGCGCCGATTCGCGATCCAGCTCCCCAGGGGTTAATGCCAGGCATCATTTGGAAGGGCAGGCTGTGCCCTTCCAAATGATGCCTGGGTTAACCCCCGCAGAGCCGCCGATCGGGAGGGAGAGAGGTCCGAAGGACCTCCCCCCTCCCTTTCAGGCGCCTCCTCCGCACATGCGGGGCGGGCGCCTGAATTAGGTGTCATCGTGCCCCCGCGATGACACCTAATTCTGGCGGCTTCTGTTCCGGATGCCGGGCTGACATCCAGGATGTCAGCCCGCACCGGAGGGGCCAGCGATCGGCCGGAACCCGCCGAACGCTGACCCCAATGGGAGGACGCGCTCAGCGCGTCCTCAGCACACCAGCGGGAATGCTGAGGACGCGCTGAGCGCGTCCTCAGCAGCGAAGTGGTTAATATGTGGGAGGACGTGCTCAATATAGGCAGCTGCTGCTGCAGGCCAGAATGTGTGTTTACAACCTCAAAAACAGTGTTAACCCCTTAAGGATGCAGGGGTGGCACCCTTAAGGGGTTGATTTCGCCGGCGAGGAGTATAGGTACGCCTCGCTGACAGGTGCCGTCACGTGGCACTGATTCTGAGCCCTCCCACAGCCGGCGTGCAGTGCGCGTCATTGGCTGCAGGGGACAGCTTGATTTCAGGACGTCCATCTGCAGCCAATGACGCGCGCCACAAGTCAGCGCGCGCAGGCTTCGGGGAGGGGCCGAGGCAGTCTCATTGAAGACAGGGGGCCTACATGTACGCCCCGCGTCTTCAAAGCCCGTCATGGAACGTCCTGCGGCATTAACGGGTTAAAATAGAAAAAGACAAATCCGGCTGCACCTTAACAATTCAGACACTGTCAAAGTCTTACTAGCATCTATATGTGCAATATATAATGCAATAACAATATAATGTGTATCTCACGGTGAATTATTGACAAATAAAACTGTGACGTGTTATGATGTAATAAATATACGTATCCTCAGTGCTGTTTTTGAGTGATGTTCCGTTCTTTCCTGTCTGCTCAGGGTCCTGTGGTGTGGTGTGGTCGTCGTGCATGATGTCCCAGGGATGTCACAGCCCAGTGTGGTGGAGAATAAAAAGTAAAGCAGCAAGCAATTTTAAACTATTTATTAATAATTAAAAAAAGAACCAGTCTTGGGATATATTATTATGGATTAAAAAGGATCACAAAAACGCATTTTCGCCATAGGCTTCATCAGTTGGAATCCTTTAAAAGAATGACAGTCCATGCAAAGCGCAAAAAAGTCCAAGGACCCAAGACATACTTGAAAACGAGAGAATTCTCAATGTATCCTTCCTGGTAAAATACTTTGAAAATAATTAAATATATTGCACATATAGAGGTGCATCTCAATAAATTAGAATGTTGTGGAAAAGTTAATTTATTTCATTAATTCAACTCAGATTGTGAAACTTGTGTATTAACCCTTTCACTGCTGAGGCATTTCACGCCTGTGTGCTGAGCTCATTTTTACCGGTTTCGCTCATCATGTTTAAACGTGTTTTGAAGTCTTATTTTATTATATGACCCAGACATATTATATATATCGTTCTTTCCGGCAGACTCGGCAAATTCATAATATATCATTTATTATATGTATACGTCATATCCTGTCTGTATATTTGAATTTTCAATAATTTACAACGTGTAAAGTGTTTTTTTTTCACATTTTAACATGCGAGCGTTTACGGTTATATTTTCTATGAGTTGCACTTGTTAAAAAAATTAGAAATGGGGGACTTGTTACATTTTTTTGGGAGAAAATTACATGATTTTTAGCAAAGCATCCCATACAAAAATTGTTAGTGCAGTTTCATTGTTCACATTATAATTGAAATGGGAACAATATTGCTGCATTTACAAAATAAAAAACCTGGTTTTTTTTTAACCCCTTAAGGACCGCAGACGTACCATGTACGTCACGGCTACGGGCCTCTTTTAAACCCGCTGACGTACATGGTACGTCCTGCGGTCTTTTGAGCGCTGGAAGCGATCGGATCGCTTCCAGCGCCATTGCAGGCTGCCTGGGAGTCCAGGCATCCGTGCAATGGCGATTAGAAGTGCCGGGGCCCCTTGTGATCGCTCCCCGGGAGCGATCAACATCCGGTTTCACCGGAAAGGTGCCCCGCACTTCTACAGAGCGCTGGAAGCGATCGGATCGCTTACAGCTGCTCTGAGTATATTGCAGGGATGCCTCGACATCGAGGCATCCTTGCAACATGGTTACCTGCTGCCGGTCCGTCCGTGATCGCTCCCCAAGAGCGATCACTTCCGGTAGTGGCAGGAAGTACAGAGTGCCACTAGGTATCGTGGCACTCAGTACAAAAAAGATCACATAAGTGATCAGGTGCTCTGCTGGGTGCCTCGAGGGATCAAGGCACCCAGCAGACTAAACAAAAGTGTAAAATAAATAAATAAAAATTAATAAAATAAAAGTGACAGCCAAGATGGCGCTGCCCTTCTAAGGGCAGGGTCATCTTGGGGCTGTGTGGGATGTTCCTAGCCTGCCTCATCAGAGAGGCAGGCTAGCAACATCCAATCAGAAGTTAGAAAAAATCTAAATAAAATTTTGTAATAGGTCAGGTCAATATTTTGTAAATATTGGCTCTGACCTCTGTGATTCTCCCTCTCCTCACTTGTGTTTTGGTGAGCGAGAGAGAGAGATCAGATTTGACAGGTTAGAGATTTTAGGTAGATTTAGTGAGATTAGAAAAATTGAGGCAGATTTAGAGAGATTTTAGGGAGATTTAGAACAATTGAGGCAGGTTTAGAGGGATTTAGAGAGATTTAGATGTTTATTTTTATTTTCTTGTGAAACCCAACGGTTCTTCTAAGAACCCATAATCCGCTTATATATATTATAATTATAAAATTTTATAATCTATTCTATATAATGTCTGAGAGGGTGTACAGCGCCGAGGAGGCATATGCCATCCTGGCGTCAGAATCTGAGGCATCTGCGTCTGACTCTGACCCAGATTTTGACCCTGCTAGGTGCTCAGATATATCGCTAGATACATCACCTACGCTGGCTGATGTATCTCCTAGTGATGTTTCTAATGCAGATCCTGGGCCACCACCTGCCAGCAGGAGACGCACAGCTCCAGCTGAGGAGTGGGTAGTGCCTCATCGCCAGAGGCCAGATATCCCTCCTTTCACGGCAAATCCTGGCATCAATATTGATGTTGCAGGATTTACCGCCACACAGTTTTTGCAGGTGTTTCTGGGGGATGATTTGTTGGGCCACATTGTTGCCCAATCAAATCTGTATGCCCATCAGCATTGTGCTGCAAAGCCAAGGCAGCAATGGACCCCGCTAGATGTGCCAGAATTTCTGAAATTCTGGGCACTTACTATGCTGATGGGCATCATAAAGAAGCCCTCAATTCGCTCCTACTGGAGCAGTAGCCCCATCTGCTCTACCCCCATTTACCCCCAAACAATGTCACGTAGAAGGTATGAAAACATTTTGCGTTTCATGCACTTCAGTGACAACAGCCTGTGCCCCCCTAGAGAGCATCCCCAGTTTGACAGGCTGTATAAAATCCACCCCCTGATTACCCACTTCGTCGCCAGGTTTGCAGAGGCTTATACTCCTGGAAGGAATATCTGCGTGGATGAATCCCTAATGAAATACAAGGGAAGGCTGGGATTCAAGCAGTATATTCCTTCCAAACGCTCCAGGTATGCAGTGAAGGTGTATAAGCTCTGTGACAGTGAGAGAGGGTATACTCAGGCCTTCCGGGTGTACGAGGGAAAGGATAGTAGCCTTGACCCTCCTGGTTGCCCAGAACAAATGGGAACCAGTGGCAAGATTATGTGGGACCTACATTTTCCCATGATGAACAAAGGGTACCACTTTTATGTTGATAATTTTTATACAAGTGTCCCTTTGTTCAAGCTGCTGTATTGTTTTGATACAGTAGCATGTGGTACTGTTCGCAAGAACCGTGTAGGTTTCCCAGCACAGCTTGTCCGCACCCGGATAAAAAGGGGGGATACCTCAGCTCTGCGCCAAGAGGAGCTGTTGGCGGTCAAGTACAGAGGCAAGAAGGATGTATATCTTCTATCCACACTGAGAGGTCTGTGGAGTTCTCTGTACGTGGCAGAGCTGAGCGCATCAGGAAGCCAGTGTGCATCAAAGCCTATAACCGGCATATGGGTGGGGTTGATCTGGCAGATCAGCTGCTTCAGCCCTACCAGATTATGCGGAAGTCAAGGGCCTGGTACAAAAAGGTTGCAATTTACCTGATGCAAATTGCAACCCACAATGCCTTTTTGCTCTGCAAAAAGGCAAACCCCGGAGTGACGCTGTCCTTTTTACAGTTTCAGCTCCAGGTCATTTCGGGGCTTTTGTACCAGGATGCACCTGCTCCCCGGGCGGTGATGGGGGACAGAGTTGGGGCTACACATTTTATTTTTAAAATTCCCCCTACTGAGGGCAAACAGAGCCCAAAAAAGATGCAGGGTGTGTTTCAAGAGGGGGCAGAGGAGAGACACAATCTTTTACTGCCCAGAATGCCCTGGACAACCCGGTCTGTGTCTTGGGGACTGTTTCAAGATGTATCACACTGTGCGTGATCTGTGATTTTTTTTCTTTCTATTTTTTCTTACAATCTAGTTAGTTAGTTCAGTTTAGTTTTTTTTTTCTTTTACTGCACCAGACTTTTACATTTTATTCCTACATTTTTATGTTCTACAATTGGTGCTGTATTTTGCCAAACTCTTGGCACACCTATGCATGGGGGGCATGGGTGTACTCAGGAGACCTTGCAGAAAACAACCTGGAGAGTTTTCATGCAGTAACCAACAACAGTGTCTCCTAAATCACAGTCCAAATCTAATGTGGGCGTAAAAATAAAAAAATTAAAAATTACCGCCACACACCTTCTCAAATGTTTTGGGCTAAAACCGTTGCATCCATGGCATCAAAGCACTCCATATGCAATACCTTGGGGTGTCAACATTTCAAATATAAACACTTTTCTGGCAATAATTCAAACTGGGGTATGCGGTAGACCCAAAACCAAAGATAGGCCTATCTGAAGAAATATGACCGAGTCATAAAAATTGTATTTGAACCTTCCCAGAATCCTGGCAAACCTATGCATGGGGGGCATGGGTGTACTCAGGAGACCTTGCAGAAAACAACTTGCAGAGTTTTCATGCAGTAACCGACAACAGTGTCTCCGAAATCACAGTCCAAAACTAATGTGGGTGTAAAAATGACCACCAAACAGTATCCAATTTGTTTGGGGCAAACGGTTGCATCCATGGCATAAAAACACTCCATTTACAATACTTTGGGGTGTTAGCTTACCAAATATATGCACGTTCATGGCAATAAAAAAAATTGGGGTATGGGGTAAAGGCCCCTAAAAAGAAGATAAGCAAAGATATGTCAAATTAGAAAAATGACAAGCACATGTCAGAAGATTGGCGTAGCACCCCAAAAACAACCCAACAAATCTATATATGGGTGGTATCACTTTACTCAGAAGATGTTGCTGAACATATTTTGGGGTGTTTTTTGGCAGTAACCCATAACTGGATTTGACAATTCATGCCTAAAGTACAATGTGTGTGAAAAAATAACACAAAGTGACTAGTTGAAAGTTTGACAAAGAGCTAGTGCATGGAAAGTGTTAAAATACAACTCTTTGAAGTACCCTAGGGTGTGCCCTTTCTAAAAATATATGGTTTGATGGGGGTAATTTACTTTGGATGGCTTCAAAAATGTTCCAAATAGGACATGGGTAAATGTGAAAATTCCAAGTTGGAAAACTGAAATGAGCACCCCCAAATAAGGCCTATTAGTCCCCAAATGACCCGACATACCTATACATGGGTAGTATCAATTTACTCATAAGATGTTGCTGAACATATTTTGGGGTGCTTTGTGGCAGTAAACTTTAAAGTTCACGTACTGTGTAATGTATTCTTAAATTGCATTAAAAAAAAAATCACCAAAAAAATTTTCTTTCTCAAATTTTGGCATAGATTTGGGGTAAAATGGTTGCATGGAAAGAGTCAAAATACCCCAAGTTTAATACCTTGATTTGTGTACTTTAACAAAATATGTATATGTGGAGGGTTATTCAGGAATTAGTGACAGATATCAGTGTTACAATGTCACTATCACTACTTTTGAAAATAAACCCTTTGGAAATGGCAAAGTGCTACTTTCACTTATTGTTGCATAAGATAAGGAAAAAAGCGAGGAATATGTAAACATTGGGTATTGCTAAACTCAGGACTAAATTTAGAAATTACTAAGGAATTAAAAAATTTTGACGGTTGTAGATACATATGAAATTTTGGGGGTCAAAGTTCGAAAAAAGTGGTGTTTTTTCAATTTTTTGGTCATATTTCACAATTGTTTTTATAGTAAATTATATGAAAAGATGAAAAAAATGGTATCTTTATAAAGTCCATTTAATGACGAGAAATAAAGTGTAAAATATGTGTGGGTTGCATAAACGAGTAAGAGGAAAATTTGACGTAAACACAAACAGCACAGAAATGTAAAAACAGCAGCGGTCACTAAAGGACGGATTTGTGTAAAACCGCCCGGTCACTAAGGGGTTAAATTTATTTAAAAAAAAAATATTTTAATTATTTTTTTGTTAACTTTTAACATTGTCATGTTTGATATCATTGGAAAGGCCATGCTCTGGCCGATCCAACGATACCAAACATTAACCACTAGCTGCCACAGATCGGGAGATAGGGGGTTTCAATGAACCCCCTATCTCCACCATTGGTGGCAGCTAGGGGTTAACTCCAGAACTGACATCATCGCACTATGCACGATGACGCCAGTTGTCAGGGAGAGATCCCGGAAGCTTGGCCAACATCCAAGATGCACTCGCGGGGGTGCGCCTGAAATAGATGTCATCGCGCTAGTGCGATGACATCTGTTGTCCCCGCCGGGGTCCCGGAGTGCCGGGCTGACATCCAAGATGTCACCGGGGGGGGGGCGCAGCAATCAGCCGGAATCCCGGCTGGTTGCTGCCTCCTGTGCTAGGACGCGCTTAGCGCGTCCATAGCACAGGAGAACCACTTGGTTGGTTCCCTGAGCACATGTCTTGAAAAATACTTCTAATACTCTTCTCTGAAGTGAGAGGATTCTCTCGAAATGATCCATTTAACACTGAGTGGTTAAATTAATTCAATGCACACAGACTGAAGTAATTTTAGTCTTTGGTTCTTTTAATTGTGATGATTTGGCTCACATTTAACAAAAACCCACCAATTCACTATCTCAAAAAATTAGAATACTTCATAAGACCAATAAAAAAAACATTTAGTGAATTATTGGCCTTCTGGAAAGTATGTTCATTTACTGTAAATGTACTCAATACTTGGTAGGGGCTCCTTTTGCTTTAATGACTGCCTCAATTCGGCGTGGCATGGAGGTGATCAGTCTGTGGCACTGCTGAGGTGCTATGGAAGCCCAGGTTTCTTTGACATAGGCCTTCAGCTCATCTGCATTTTTTTTGTCTCTTGTTTGTCATTTTCCTATTGACAATACGCCATAGATTCTCTATGGGGTTTAGGTCTGTGAGTTTGATGGCCAGTCAGGCACACCAACACCATGGTCATTTAACTAACCTTTGGTGCTTTTGGCAGTATGGGCAGGTGCCAAATCCTGCTGAAAAATTAAATCAGCATCTTCAAACCCAGAAACGTGAAACTCTGTGCACGTTCAGGACCTTAGACTGGGGAAACTGAGGAACTTAATATTGGCTATCTCTGCAAATGGGAAAGCGAGACACGCTCTCACACAGACTCGCTCACACACAGACTCATTCACTGACAGGCTCACTTGCGCTGTTTCATGATTTACATACTCACTGTCTCACTCAAACTCCCTCACAATCACTCACTCTCACACTCTTTCTTCTGCTGTCTTTTGTGTGCCGTCTCTCATTGTACCTTTTCTTGCTCTTTCTCTGCTTTTATCTTGCTGTCTTTCTCTTTACCGTTTCTTGCTGTGCCTCTGTGCTTTTCTTTGTTGTCCCTCTCTGCTGTCTCTTTTTCTCCCTGTGTGTATGGATTTCTTTCCTTCCCTGTCTCTGCAGTCTGCAGTAGTTGGGAGTGAAAGAGTTACAGATTGAAATGGCAATCAGCCCCGCCCTCCCCTCAGCTCACAGTGCAGGAGGGAGGAGGAGCAACTCAGTCGCACATGCTCAGTGAATTTTTTACTTTATCTATACCTAGGTATACACACTGATTGGTTAGCTCAAAGTGCCTCCTGAGGTGGGAGTGGAAAACGTCAAGAAAGAAAACCAGGTAAATATGAAAAAATATCATAATTACTTGCTTTTTATGCCTGCTGAATGAGACAACGGACTCATTCAAAAGGCATTGCACATTTTTAAAAGCACGCTAGCAAAGCAAGCATGTCCCTTTAAGTCATTTTAACATGAAACGAGCATTCTTTTGTATTTTTCCCCACAGGTCTCTCAACCATTCTCTTATTTCTAGCATCACACCTAATATGATTACATTTGCTAAGTTGTTCAGTGACATTTAAAATGTCATGTGATTTAAAAACAAAGATGCCTTTGAATATCAGATCCCCACTGATAATATATTTATTACATCACCTTTGCTTAACTCGTGTAGAGCGAAATCACCTAGGAATGCACTTCCCTCATTATTTTAGCAGAAAGTACCCCATTCGGCTGATATAGTGGAAAACTGCAGCACAATACAGTTACAAGTATTTATAAAGCGCCAACAAATTCCTTAGCACTGTACAATGGGAGAAACAGAATGGTGAATATACATACACGTTACACTCGAGAGCTTACAATCTAAGGCTAGGGTCAGACTAACGCATTTTTCGCGTTGTCCTGGAAAAAGTGCGTTCGAACGAATGGACGCATTTTTTCACGGAATACGCGATAGCGGTCATACGATGCGCATTTTCGTCCGTGATTTTGTACGGATCATCAATAAAACACTTTTTGTGTCTGGACGTTATGTTGGCCGGACATTAGCAGCATCTGACATCTCCTAATCATGCACACACGCCGCTAGCGGACGCAGCGCACTCTGTACGTCCGTACTAGCGGTTCTACGTTCTTGCAAAAATGCGATCGTTTGCCACTTGCGTTGCGCAGCCGCACTTTTGTGTGGCCGTTCTTCGTATGCTGCCCGGCATTGGACTTCATTTGCTGCTAGCACGGCCGTGATTTAGTGCTGCTAAACGCACGTTAATACTGCGTTAGTCTGACCCTAGCCTAAGAGGAGAGGGTTATGTAACGGTGCACCCCCTATAGAGGGTGATGGGGGACCTTTTGGCCAGTGTTTCCCAAACCTGTCCTCAGGACCCTCAAACAGGTCAGATTTTACAGATCACCTTGGGGAAATGCAGACTGAATCCTGCATCACTGAGCAGCAAATCATATCACCTGTGCTGTGCTTCAGATATCTGGCAAACCTGGCGAGGCGGGGGGACCTGAGGACAGGTTTGGGAAACACTGCTGTAGGCTGTGTAGTTTGAAGCCTTTGGGACAGGTAAGTGTTTCTCTGCATATAGCAGAATCCAACACACACTTGCAGAACTCAGAAACAAGAGAGCTAGTGCAGAACACAGACACAAGAGGGAGCCCTGTACTGGGTATGATTTCTCATCTAAATACAGATTGCAGGACTGGGGATTGACACAATGAATAATAGAAGTTAGGCAAAAGGGTACTTGAATATATAGCAGTTAGAACTGCCACACCTAGCACTCCCAGCCAGGGAGAAGATATTGAAAGCTAATTACCACAAGAGCAGCAAGTGGTTTCGTGACCAATTGGCTACTGTGTGAATGCAAATTAACTATACAGAGACAGAGAAAGTATAGCCGGACATGAACACGAATACGTACATCAAAAGCGTGATACAAAGTACTTTCCAGGTTGGCAACAAGAGGGTAATTAGGCATGATTAGCAACAACGAGGGTTCCCATAAATTTGTTTATCATAACGTAGACACAAAGGATTCAGCAACCTGCAGGGCAGAACTTTCATAAATCACAGACCATGCGATATTAGCTGAACACAGACTGAATACCAGACAGATAAATTGAGGGGTTGCTGGATTTCTCAAACTGCAGGGCAGACCCACAATCAAGGATCTTGCGGTAAAAGCACTACATATACAGGGTAGGTATGACAAACATACAGCAGGGATCAAGAGTCAGAATCGACAGACGGCAGTCCAGGTCAATACACGATAAATACAGGAATACTTCAGGGGACAGACATGAGAGTTGTACCAGAAACAAAAGCCAGAGGTCATACACGGAAATATCAGATACAGAATTTAGCAATACAGGGAGCAGGAACGCAAGAGGTGTAAACCTATCTTGATCCAAGGATCAAGTGTACTGCTGGCCCTATATATAGGGCTGAGCAGGTCATGTGACTGCAGACTATCAGCCCAATAGAGATGGACTGCAGAGCCTGTGCCTGAAATCCATCAAACAAACTAGTATTGATATCAGTGCCGATGCCGAGTATTTGGGTGAGTACTCGTACTCGCCCAAATGCTCCGATGCCTAGCCCGAGTACCTTTGCCGCACCTGCCGCACGAAACCGCCGGGGCAGGGCCGGCCCTCCCATGGAGCACCCAGTCCTCGGAAAGGCATAGCCGTCCAGCAGCCCGTCGCCGCTAGCCTCTCTAGCGTGTCAAAATACCTGGAAGTCTAGGCCAACTGTAAGATGGCGCCGTATGACCTAATCAGAGGGAGCCGGCGGTTGGCCCCCGCTGATTAGTTCACAGGGCGTGCCGCATGACATCTGCCGCTCTATGTTCTGGCGCCAGAGGACACATGGCCAAGCTCTGCCAAGGTGGCCGGTTTGAACGATCAAGAAGAAAAGTCACCCTGATACAGCACAGAGGATGGGTCGGAACCCCTGCCATCCCTGGGAGCGGCCTGAGCGCAGCCATGTTCTGGAGGATCCTGCAGGAAGTGGGCCCCGCGGGCAGCACGTGAACACCGCTTCCTAGTCCGGGGTGTGTTAGTGAATGGCTCCCGGAATGTGTCACAGCGAGCTGCGGCCGCCGCCTGGGCCCTGTGTGTGAAACCCGGTGCCTCCCTGCCTGCCGGACCAGCCCTGCATATGGCATGCTTACCAACCTGCACAGTAAGTGTATGAGTTACGATGTTTACCACCTCTCCTCTGTCCTTATTGCCAATGTTGGAGGTCTAGTGGTGTCCTAAACTTGTTGTAATTCCTTACAGAGTGCAGGGAGATTACCAAGCAAGGAGCAGATGACATTGGGATTTTAGCCTCAATTTAGGCATCATTAAAGAAATATTTATAATTAAAAAATGTTTCAGATGTCCCCTGAGGCTCCTACAGGTTGGATAATGGGACTATGGATGTGTAATATGATGTAACGGGGTATGGAGCTGTTTATGAGAGTGTCACAGAGCTCCACAGTAACTGAATTTTATTGCTGTGGAGCTCTGTGATGCACTCATATACACTGGCCATTACCGCAAGTTTTATTGCTGTGCAGCTCTGATATATGCTCATACACAGCGCACGTTACTGTGAGTTTTATTGTTGTGCAGCTCTGATATATGCTCATACACGCCGCACGTTTTTTTTTTTGGGGGGGGGGCAAATCATCCTTGGCTCCAGGCAGCACAGTATATATTATATATAAAACATATATGTTATTAACTAGCTGTTGCATGCAGACTAGGAGTAATCATTCTGTACAGAGAGATCCTCTATCGATGGTCCTTTGTTTCCAGAGAGGGAGCTCTGCATTTTACAGTGCTGTTGTTTTATTTATTCACTAGTTGGAAAGCCTGCCCAGAGGGCAGTCTATTATTAATACTGCCCCAGCTCATGGATACTGCCCCAGCACGTGGATATACTGCCCCAGCTCGTGGATATACTGCCCCAGCTCGTGGATATTGCCCCAGCTCGTGGATATATTGCCCCAGCTCGTGGATATATTGCCCCAGCTTGTGGATATATTGCCCCAGCTCGTGGATATTGCCCCAGCTCGTGGATATTGCCCCAGCTCATGGATATTGCCCCAGCTCGTGGATATATTGCCCCAGCTCGTGGATATATTGCCCCAGCTCGTGGATACTGCCCCAGCTCGTGGATATACTTCCCCAGCACATGGTTATTTGCCCCCAAGCTCTCATGGATATTTGCCCCCAAGCTCAGACCCCAGACCAGACATGGGGCGGCTGTTCGAATGCTCTATCGGCATTCGGACAGCCGCCCCTGGAGCTCTCAGCCGCATACTTACCTTCCCGAGCGGCGAAGGGAAAGTTTCCCCGCTTCCGCTCGTTGAAGGACCCAAGCCGCGGTCACGTGGGACTCCCACGTGACCGCGGCTTGGGTCCTTCAAAGAGCGGAAGCGAGGGAACTTTCCCTTCGCCGCTCAGGGGTTGGATGCGCGCGGCAGCCGGGTAGAGGCTACGAGCGCAGCCTCTACCCGGCTGCTATGTGCATCTTGTAACCGCCGCGGCGAGCGCACAGCCGGCTCGTGCCGCGGCGGTTGCATGCGCGCGCAGCCAACCGCCGCTGGTTGCGCGCGCATGCGCAGAGTAGGCTTGGCGACGGACACGCCAAGCCTTACTCTATTATAGTATAGGATGCTGGATTCACAGCATGGTCAAAGATGAATGGATATTTGATATAATCAGTGATTATAGCAAATTAATATTCATTCATCTTTGACCATGCTGTGAATACAGCATGAATAAATAAAATGAAATTTTCTTCCTTTGCTGAATAGAATAGTGATTAATTATTATTAATCACTATAAAGCAATGGAAAAAAATGTCACTGCAAAAATGTCATTGCAAAAAATTGTATTGCTTTAGAAAAAATGTGTCCTGTCCCTTTAAATTTTTTTATCGGTAATTGTTATCGGTGAGTACTTGAACAAAAGTATCAGTACTCGTACTCGGTCTTAAAAAAGTGGTATCGGTGCATCCCTAAAAAAAAAAAAAAACAACATAATTTATTATATATTCCATTGCCCAGTTTGCAGTCCCCATATAATTTAATATATATTGCCTAGTTTGCAGCCCCCATATAATTTATTATATATTGTCCAGTTTGCAGCCCCCATATAATGTAATAAATATTGCCCAGTTTGCAGCCCAGGGCTCGAGTCCTGCAGGAACGCGTGGGAACGGCGTTCCCCGCACTTCTACTGTAGCGGGAACGCTGTTCCCACGTTGATCCATAGGCAGAGAAGCACCCGCGGTGTGATCGCCGTCCCCTTGCGATCGAGGCAACTCCAGAGCGCTCACAGCCGCATGTGTTTTGAGATACAGGTCCTCTGCTCAGTGGGTCCGGCGCACAGTGCACTCTGATGATGCATCAGACTGCCGCGCTGGACTCACTGTCAGGTGGTCAGCACGTGTGGAGACCGGCCCCTCCCATCCAGACCAACAGCAGTGACCCGACACAGATCAGCAGCAAGCCATGTTCCCCATATCTGCACACCTGTGCCCAACGGACCGACGGTGACTCCCCCCCCCCCCTCACAGAAGGTAAGCAGGAGAGGGGGAAATAATACAATTGTATGGGCTTTTTTCTGGTGGTACGTGCCGGTAGACAGTGCCAGCACGAACGAGCAGAGTAGACAGAGCGTGGTGCTCTCATCTCCTCATGCAACGACAGAATCAAAAGCGCTCAGTAGCACATGCTGCTCCCGAACGCTTCTGATTGTCAGGGCAGAGGCAGTGGAGCGTTTTATCAATAAGAGCAGCAGGGTGCCAGCGCTCACAACTAGGGATGAGCCGAACACCCCCGTGTTCGGTTCGCATTCGAACTTGAACAATATATGTATATATGACAATGGATAGTCAGAGACTCTAGGTACTCCGCTTGTACACTTTATGATAGACATTTTCACGTTGTGTTGTGTTACTAATGCAGAAGCAGCAAGCCTTTCCACCACGCTTGCACCAAAAACTATAGATCTAACCGCATAATAATTGTATGCTCACATAGGCCCTTCGGGAGAGGTACATGACATACAAATACTGGAATATTACGTTTAAATCTAAGGAGTGTGATAAAGATTTTATTAAGCCTTTGATGACAAATGACGTAACATCTACATCATTAATGATTGGCTTTACAGAGCCCTGGTCCTTAAGGGGTTAAACAGCATATCAGAGGAACATAGAAATGAACACTTCTTAGAATTCAGAAGCACCGTGTTCATACATGTGCAGGAGCCACACTCAGTCTGCAGGCAATGTATCGAATTCATGAGACCAGATTAATTAGAAGCACATGTTATTTCCAAACACTAATTAACACCTGTTGTTTATGCCGTTTGAGAGCCCTGCTGTAAGCACATGTCATTTAGAGGTGAGAATCTTTGCACCTAGACATTAGGCAGACTGTAAAGCATGCTTTCCTTGTAAGCTAGAAAATCCGCATCACCCATTGCAGCTTTTAAAAGATGAAACCCACAGGCGGCGCAAAAAATCCTATGCAAGCCTCATGCACTCTAAGCACATGTAATTTTGAGGTGTGAAAGTTTCAGAAAAATGTACACGTGTGCAAATATTTTAAATAAAACCAGAATAATTTTATGACCGTCACATTTGTCTGACAAACAGATAATATATTACGCTGCAGCATATGTTGACATATGTTGGTAGATGTATGTAATGTGTGTTATGTGTATGTAACATGTGTAGCGCTGTTAAAGATTGTGTTGCTGCATTTGCTCGTTATGGCCACCAGAGGGAGACAGAAGCCATATGGACTATGCTGGACCTAAACGAACTACAATTTCCATCGGGCTTTGTGGCGGATACAGGAAGTGGGTGGGAGAGAGGGGAAGGACGTCAGCAGCCTTGTGCGGAGGAGAGCCAGAGTGAGCCGAGCGGCGAAAGGTGAGGACGCACGTGAGACTGCCAGGGATCGTGACCAGGCCGGAGTGCAGGCGCTGCCTCGCCGGTGCTGGAGATCGAAATGGTGACTTGCAGAGACCTACCCACGCACCGCTGAGAGGTTTGCGCAGAAATTTAGTTCCGGTTGGACCCCGAGTAAGGAGACCGCGATGATCCATTGGGAGTGCAGGCGGTAGGCCGTAGTTTCTCATTGTGGAGGTCGGACAAGCAAGGGAGCGGATTCGGTGGCACAGAGTCCCAGTGTAATAGCGGAGAGACATCCTTGATCGGGCAGTGGAACAGATTGTCTAATGGATGGGTGAGAGGCCTTCCAGGCCGCCGATCCAAGTATAACAAAGCACGCTGCATTATTGTTTAAATCTACAGGGCCCCAACGTGACTAGTCGAAGATTTGCTTATTTCATTCACTGGCCAGTTGAATACTGTACCCGGGTACTCGAGACAATACACATACACCCTTTTGAGACATTGCATTCACGGGACTTACACTCCAGAACTGAAGGGGTTAACCTTTTCTTTTTGCCGCCGCGTGTTTTCCCGCATTACGAAATCCTGTCGTTCAAATACCGTATCTACATTATATATGCTTCTTTATTGGGATCAGTAAAGAATATAATCTATAAAAATCCACAACAGTGCTGGTGTATATTTATTCCCCAATGCGGTGAGACTAACCCGAGGTTAATTCAGCGGCTCCTCCGGGAGTGAGTGCTACACATGTTTATGCTATTATACATACCGCTTCTTGATGACGTACACAGTCCGTCCAATGCTACTCATCGCCCACATGCATGCCTTCTTGCCCTAGGTAGTTTTTTAATTCAATATCTAATAAACCGTTGCTTAGAATATTCTGCAGTAAAGAGTCTCTTTATTTCTAGATTTTTTAGTATTTGTAAGCATTTTTTAAAAAAAAAAATTCGAACTCGAACCGAACACGCCAAAAAGTTCGAAGTTCGCGAACTGCCAATGTTCGAGTTGAACTCCGAACTGATCGAACCGAACAGCTCATTCCTACTCACAACATGGTCCGACACCTCTGCAAGTAAGAGCCCTGGCAGAACACTGTCCTGCCTGATCTCTGTTGAACAGCTGCAGCCTTTTAATGTGCAGCGGCTGGAGAGTTCAACAGAGCTCAGGCAGGACAGGGTTCTGCCAAGTCTGCCTAACTGTGTGCCTTCAGGAATAATGATGGAATGCCCCCTCCCTCCACTTAACCCCTTCCTGGAGGCCCTCTCACCCAACAGCAAAACTAACCCACCATCCCTCCACAACCCCTCACAGAGTGCCTCCAAAGCCCTCCTCTCCCTTCCCTGCACAGCCCCCCTCCCTTCCCTACACAGCCCCCCTCTCCCTTCCCTGCACTCCCCCTCTCCCTTCCCTGCACTTCCCCCTCCTCTCCCTTACCTGCACTCCCTCTCTCTTTCCTGCACTCAGTCTCACAGGTTGCAGTTAAACTGTAATGGAGGCTGTGGGGGCCCCAAAAGCTGCAGACAGGATAGTCTCCCTCATACACACCCTCATACATCCAGTATGTGACACCCTCATAGACACTGTATATTACTGTGGAGCTCTGTGACACCCTCAAACACTGCACATTACTGTGCGTTTTATTACTGTGGAGCTCTGTGATACACTCAAGAATCGGGAAACAAACCTTTCGTCATATAAATACAAAAACATGTTCAAAAAAGTTTTTTGCTGAAAATGGAAAAAATAAATGTTTAAAAAATAGATATTACATTTATACATTGAATCCTATGGGATTCCCATGTTTAAACCTGTCAGACTGAAGCACCGAAAATGTATTGTATAAGAGTGTGTGTATATATGCATAGACTGCAGGACTCCGTGATAGACTGCAGGACTTCTCACGCGCAGCCCCCATTCTTTGGAACGCTCTCCCTCGTACGGTCAAACTTTCCCCTAACTTCTCTTCCTTCAAACGCTCCCTTAAAACATTCCTAGTTAGGGAAGCCTACCACCCAACTCACTGACGCAACCATCAATCACTCTCACCTTGCAGTCCTCTCCTCCTGTTTCCAACCCCAACCCTTCTAGATTGTGAGTTCCTACGGGAATAGGGCCCTCATCTCCTCCTGTAATGTTTGTCAAATGTTGTTCAATGTATTGTAACCCTGTCTATACTCTGCCTATTGTACAGCGCTGCGGAATATGCTGGCGCTTTATAAATAAAAAATAATAATAATAATAATGTGTGTGTATATACAGTGGCAAGAAAAAGTATGTGAACCCTTTGGGATTACGTGGAGTTTTGCATGAATTGGTCATAAAATGTGCGCTGATCTTCATCTAAGTCACAACAATTTGAAAAACACAGTCTGCTTAAAATAGTACAACACAAACATGATATGTTTTCATGTTTTTATTGGACAGAACATGTAAACATTGACAGTGCAGGGTGGAAAAAGTATGTGAACCTTTGGACTTAATAACTGGTTGACCCTCCTTTGGCAGCAATAAACTCAACCAAACGTTTCCTGTAGTTGCAGATCAGACCTGCACAATGATCTGGAGTAATTTTGGACCACTCCTCTTCACAAAACTGTTTCAGTGTAGCAATATTCTTGGGATGTCTGGTATGAATCGCTCTCTTAAGGTCATGCCACAGCATTTCAATCGGGTTGAGGTCAGGACTCTGACTGGGCCACTCCAGAAGGCATATTTTGTTTTGTTGAAGCCATTCTTTTGTTGAATTACTTGTATGCTTTGGGTCATTGTCCTGTTGCATCACTCATCCAATGCGGAGCTTCAGTTGGCGGACAGATGGTCTTACGTTTTTCTGCAAAATGTCTTGATAAACTCTGGAATTCATTTTTCCATCAATGACAACAATCTGTCCAGGCCCTGAGGCAGCAAAGCAGCCCCAAACTATGATGCTCCCTCCGCCATGTTTTACAGTGGGGATGAGGTTTTGATGTTGGTGTGCTGTGCCTTTTTTTCTCCACACATACAGGGTTATCCAAAGAGATCCGAATTGCTTGAGAAAGGTAACCGAACGCTGAAAATCAGCGTTCAGTTGCCTTTCCTGGCCATTCGGCTATCCAGAGAGCAGGCAATTCGCCAAATCATGGCGAATTGCCTGCACATACGGTGCCTGTTCGGTGCCTGTTCGAGGGCAGTGAAAACCCCATGAAAAAGCACTGCTTCGGCTATTCAGAGAACACAAACCAGCAGTGAAAGGTTCCCCTAATGCCCTGTCATTCGGTGGTTTAATTCGGCAAATTTATTCAGGAGAATCCATAGGCTTCAATGTTAAAAATATTCCCGTTTTAATTCAATATCTAATAAACCATTCATTATAAAATTCTGCAGCAAAAAGTCTCTTTATTTATAGATTTTTTTAGGATACTTTAAGCATTTTTCTTAATTTTTTTTTTTTTTAAAAGTCCGATTTTTTTGCTTATTTTTTCTGTAACAGCCCTCTTTATTATCATTCCCTGGACCTCCTGTGTAAATTTCAGACATTTTCGCTCAGTAGTTTCTTTGCAAACAGAGTTTCATTTTCACAGATTCATACAAACGGTTTTGCTAATTTATTCACTGCCTCCTCTGCGTCTCAGCTGCTTCCGCTCTGTGTGATTCGGCTCCTGTTCGGCTGCTTCGCTGCGTGTGATCAGCTCCTGCTCGGGTTTTTCGGAGGTTAATCCAGATTTTTTTGCTTGTTTTCGGCGTGCATTCGGTGGGTTTTGCGGTTAGTTTTCGTCAGGTTTGCGGTAGCTTTTCCCTGCAATTCGGGGACCCTGTGGTGTTTGCTGAATACACCGCAGGGTCCCCGAAATGGGATCGGCAAAAGGAACCGTATTGAAGAGAACGAAAAGTCACCGAACGTGCGGTGACTTTTCGAATCTCTTTGAATAACCCTGATAGTGTTGTGTGTTTTTCCAAACAACTCAATTTTGGTTTCATCTATCCACAGAATATTTTGCCAGTATTGCTGTGGAACATCCAGGTGCTCTTTTGCAAACTTCAAACGTGCTGCAATATTCTTTTTGGACAGCAATGGCTTCCTCCGTGGTGTCCTCCCATGTACTCCATTCTTGTTTAATGTTTTCCTTATTATAGATGTGTCAAGAAAAATGTTAGCATGTGCCAGAGATTTCTGTAAGTCTTTAGCTGACACTCTAGGATTCTTCTTTACCTCATTAAGCATTCTGCGCTGTGCTCTTGCAGTCATCTTTACAGGACGACCACGCCTAGGGAGAGTAGCAACAGTGCTGAACTTTCTCCATTTGTAGACAGTCTGTCTTACCGTGGACACATGAACATCAAGGCTTTTGGAGATACTTTTGTAACCCTTTCCAGCTTCATGCATGTCAACAATTCTTGATCGTAGGTCTTCTGAGAGGTCTTTTCTGCGAGGCATGGTTCACATCAGGCAGTGCTTCTTGAAACCAGTAAACCCAAAACTGGTGTGTATTTTTAAAGGGCAGGACAGCATTCAGCAACACATCCAATAATATCACAGATTGGACTCAAGGTTGGCTCACTCCTGGCTCCAATTAGCTCTTGGAGAAGTCATTAGGCTACGGGTTCACATACTTTTTCCACCCTGCACTGTGAATGTTTACATGTTCTGTTCAATAAACACATGAAAACATATAATGTTTGTGTTGTATTATTTTAAGCAGACTGTGTTTTTTAAATTGTTGTGACTTCGATGAAGATCAGAGCACATTTTATGACCAATTCATGCAAAACTCCACATAATCCCAAAGGGTTCACATACTTTTTCTTGCCACTGTATATAATATGAATACATACATTTATATACACGCACGCACATATGCGCTTTTTTCTCACGGTGGTGGGGGTTGTGTAAATTTTGGGTGAGTTCCCTCACTTTTTTCCCCAGGAGTCAGGACTTGACCCCTGTTGCAGCCCCATATAATTTATTATATATTGCCCAGTTTGCAGCCCCCATATAATTCAATATATATTGCCCAGTTTGCAGCCCCATATAATTTATTGCCCAGTTTGCAACCCCCATATAATTTATTATATATTGCCCAGTTTGCAGTCCCCATATAATTTAATATATATTGCCCAGTTCGCAGCCCCCCCCCCTTCCATCACTTTCATTCACCCACGGCCATCTCATCTTCTGTCTTCTATGATGATGACATCCCAAGTCCCAACCTGCAAAAGAAGCAATAAAAGGAGTGAGACGGTAGTTTTTTATACTCACCACCATCCAATTTGGTGCTCAGGCAGGCCTACCTCTGTCCCGACTCCTGGTTGAACACCTCAGGCGACACTGGTCTCTTCACCTCTTCTCTGCCTCCTCTGCGCATCATGTGAGACGTACACAGCTTCCCGGATGGGGTTGTGCCTAGCAGCGTGCTGTTCCCAGCCGCGTGCTGTGCGCCTGGGAGGCACGCTGCAGCACTGGGGCCGCGAATCGCGGCCAGACAAGCTCCAAAATTGTCAGGAATGTTTTTTCAAAGAAGAAATTAATACGAGATATAAACAATAATAAAACTATCTATAAAAATTTCTCAGAAATCGATCCTGAGTCTGTTTTCACTCGTGCGTTTGTTTCAAAATACCACCGCAACCAAACTAGGTAAAAATATATATATTTATTACGTATGCAAAATAATTTATTATCACAATAAGCAATAAAGGATTTATAAAAACAACAACCATCAGCACATAGACTTCTAACTTTCTTTTAAAACATGTTAGTAACGCCGCACATATAATTAGTACGATTTACTTTGGTTAGTTAGTAACTAAGCATAAATAGTTAGTACAACTTAATAAACGTTTCTGGAAAGAAAACATGTATTTCCCAGTAGGGATGCACGATACTGATACTAGTATCGGTATCAGTGCCGATACTGCCGTTTGCACGAGTACTTAGTACTCGTGCAACAGGCCCGATACACCCCCCCCCCCATACCGGAAGCCAGTGCTGGGCCGGCTTGCCGGTATCCGCGGGGCTGGGGAAGCTGGCTGCGTGCATGAAAAGCATGCGGCCAGCGTTCCCTTCCGGCGGCAGCGATACTCACCCATCCTGAGGTCCGGTCGCGCTGCTGTGACGCGTTCACGCGGCCTCCGGGCGCTTCTGTGATGCTGCCTCTCGGCTGGAGGCAGTGTCACAGAAGCGCTGGCGGCCACGTGATCGCGCCACAGCAGCGCGACTGGACCTCAGGATAGGTAAGTATCGCTGCCGCCGGAAGGGAACGTGGTCTTAAAAGGTTTTAATAAAACAAAAGTTAAAATAAACAGATAAACAGGACCTCCAGGACGTGTTTCGCTGCTACAAGCTGAGAAAGCTGCTTGTAGCAGTGAAAAGCATCCTGGAGGTCATGTTTATCTGTTTATTTTAACTTTTGTTTTATTAAAACCATTTAAGATCACGTCCCGGCATCCAGAGCGGTTTTTCATTTGGATTTTTTGTGCAAAAAATCCATGAGCGTTCCATTTCGAGCTATGGTAGCTACACTAAGTGTAAGTCTTGATTCAGCAAAATAGATCTTGTTCACTTATAAGTCAGATTTACACTAGGAGGATATATTCTGTCTTTCTCCTTCATGTTTTATGCACGAATATATGGTGCCTGAAGATTGCTATCAAGCTAAGGTGGGGGTCACCTGCAAACAAGGAGGAAGACAAATCACCCAAAAAGCGCAGTTCCACTCAGAGCCAGTGTTGGAGCTCAATGTTTGAGAGTGGAACATCCAATCATTTTTCATTGTCTCCATAAGTGTTTCTTGCAATTTGCACTATGTTTCTTGTGTTTGCTTCTTACATGTAACCATATGATTTACTGCGGGCCTGCATGAGTCATCTGAACTCCAGAGCAATTGTTTTTGCGCTCACCAGATACGTATAGCTTTGCTCTCATACTTTACCTGTTCCAACTGGATTCAATCCTTTCTGCGAACTTCTTAGTTAAAGCAGCAATAATTTAAGTGATATCTTTGGATGTAATGAGTTAAATGGAGAGTGCGTGAGAATATTATAAAAAAAATTCTAAGATGCTATAAATATATGTCCATCTTAGTTTCTTTGTCGCTTTTGAGTCTCTCCTTGATAATGACTCATTTCTGAGTGAGTGCGTGAGTGAAAGGAAGGATGAGAATGCATGAGAGGAAGAAATGAAAGAATCAATACCTTGACTGAAAGAAGTGAATCACTTAATACTCTCTGTGGTTAGACAGATATAGGGTGTTTGACATCACTTATCACATGATTTCTAGTTAACATATCTATATTTTCAATGGTATCTGCCAACTCATAATATAACATAGAGGGCAGTATTGATTTTAAAAATTTAATTAACTATTTTCCTCTATTTATTTCTTATTTATTTGACATAGTTCATAGGTCACATTCTTCTATATCTATATCTTGTATTAGACAAAGAACGTTTCAATTTTCCTCAGACTTTTGTCTGTACCTGTCAATTTTAAATTTAGGACCACAGATTCTCTTCCTTTACTCCCCTTATTCAAAGTTTGTCTAAGCAATTTAATCTTATCAGTTAAAACGTGAGTGTTTCTACTTTTAAACTACTTATATTTCTACTTCTTTTACTTATATGTACCATCATAGTTACACTCTAGAAGATATTAAATCATCTATTCTTTACTATTATATATTATGTATTCAATATATATATATATAATGTGAATTTATATACTTGTGAATAGATATATTTTAAACCTTAAAAAATATATATATTTTATTCAAGGACTTCTTGATAAAACAGACAATTTTGCCCTTGCCATGTCTAGCACTTATCAACCACATATATCAAATGGAACAGCCTCTATAGCGTCTTTATGTCTACACAATAATAGTCATTTAAAACACACACATAACTCTTTTATTCCACCAATGAGTTTAAACTTTGTATGAACTCATCTTATTTATTTTATTTATTTATTTATAAAGGATTTTACCAGGAAGGATACATTGAGATTTCTCTCGTTTTCAAGTATGTCCTGGGTTCAAGAACATTGAAGTGTTACAGTTGTTACAGAAATACAAAGTAATACAATGCAAGATATTAAAAACACAAATATACAGATTAACAGAAAATAAATATGTAGGAAATAGTCATTATGTTACATGTTTACAGGTGCATTCTGTAATGAGGTCTTCTTTTCAAAGTAGGTGAAAGGTAATTCAAGAAAAAAAATATGTTAGAAGAAAGAATATACACAAAATAGCTACAGCATCCATTTTGTTTTCCTATGAAAATACCCAACAGAATTGGACTCGAGAGTCCGATACCGGAGCTTCTGATTGGAAAAGCTGCGGACCACTGAGCCATCGGCCCACCGGAATCCTCCCGGTAGTCCCGATGGCCAGTACATGCCTGTACCCAATCAATAAAAATTACTTTCTCACAACTACTCGAGTAGGGGTACTTAGGAATTTGTTTTAGACTTGCAGGGGCACATCTCCATATAAGATTAAGAAACACTGCTCTAAAGCAGTGGTTCTCAACCTGTGGACCCTCAGGACCCACAATTCTCCTTGGTCATCAAGTTGCGACCCAAAAATAATTGAATTTCTGAAACATTAGAATTTATAACACAAAACAACGCGTGCAATATTCTACAATGTATGCACTTTTTAAACAATTTTGTAAACAAACGGATTCTTTCCAAAAAGTGCAGTAATCACAGAACTAGTGAAAATTAAAGTGTTTGCTGTAAAATAAACTAATTGAAATATGAAATTAATTAGAATTTATGGGAAAACTGGGGATGCTTCTTGCTCTTAATAAGTGTCTCAAAGTCTGGGGTAATGACAGACAAAGCAGCTCTAATTGAAATCACTACTGAATGAATAAAATATTATTAAAAAAAACGTAACAAACTTCCCTGCTCTGTGCATCTGTCTCTGCGCAAAGTTTTTCGCAGCAGCCTGCCCTCCCTGAGCCGACGCGATTTACATAGCTGAAAGCTACGCTAATCGCATAAACTCAAGCTGGCCAAGACATTGTGGTTTGCAGCACGTGTCTGGCGCTGCCTACTTCCTGAACCTATGCTCTGCAGTGCCTCAGAGAGGGACATCAGAACAATGTAATAGCTTGCCTTGGACCAATGGGAAAGCACCTGAACCTGTGTATATCTGGCTGTGATACTAGCCAGAGTCTCATCAGCCACTGACCTCATCGCACGTCCCTGGTATGCAGGGAGGCTGGGATCAGGAAGCAGTGTGGGATTCTGCTGAGAATTCTCAGTGTACGTTCTAGTTTTCTGCAGGGATTATCACATCAGGAGGAGAGCAGGAAAGGAAGAGGAGCGAGAGATTTATAGAGTAAAAGGGAGAGAGATGAGGAGAAAGAAATGGAGAGGAAAACATGGATGAAAGGGCAGATGGAAAAATACACTGAAGGACACACAGATATAGATGGACAGACAGAATAACAGATTCAGAAAGAAGGATGCATAAATAGGCAAAAGGACAGATTAACAAAATGACAGAAAAACACAATATACATACAGAGCTCCCCCCTTACCCAACAGCCTTTTACTTCACTGAGATGTGCATTGTGCACAGTGTCTCCTGGTGTTGGGAGTACAGAGCTGCTGCCAGTCACTGAGTCCCATCCCACACCTGATGCAGCGGGCCCCAGGTGGCACCTGGGAACATTCAGAGGTAGCCGCGCTTCCTGGGACCCGCTGCTGCAGGTAAGGTGCATCAGCGGGTCCCAGGCATTAGAGAGGCCTGGGGGCACTTGCCCCGCGACCCATTCTGCCCCTGACCGCGACCCACTTTTGGGTCACGACCCACCACTTGAGAAACACTGCTCTAAAGGGTAACCTATTGGGCTTTTCACTGATTAATAGTAATGAGTGTGCATCTCATGATAGCATTGTAATGGGCGCCGTAGCGCTCACACAGGAGTAGCGAGGTTGAGATCTTTTTGGACAAAAATACCTGCTTGATATTCACCAAATACTCGGTATTCACGGACTTGTACTCCAAAGCCAAGGTGCACCACAGAACAACTGATTTGCCACTAAGTTCCAAAGGTTTCAAGACCAACGGACAATTTAGAGCACCTTCAGAAACACAATGATTCGCTTGACAGTCAATGAATTGTGCAGGCTGCAGGGCAGTCAACAAATGTACAGATTTAGCGTTATCTGATAAGCTCGAGCGGGTAAGAAATACCTTACTATTATCAGAGGTGGCTGACACACATACGGGTATACAGTTGGTACAGACCTGGGTATATTTAGCGGTTAGGGTGCAATGATCAAATGCGTAATTTACACATTATTTCTTTACCGCGATTTGAACAGAAGTTCTTAGCAATGAAACATACACCTTAGGTCTTAAATAGTAACCTGATAAGGCCACAAATGATACCCCTGAGCGAGATGGGAATAATCCCAGACAACGAGTGAAAGCCCCAGCTGCAAACATAGGGTTAATCCACCATTGCCCAATGTAGCACTGCTTTAAAGACTGTATTCTGGTGCATTGAATTATTGCTGCCACTAGAGGGAGACAGAGTGGGGACATTGTGGACTATGCTGGCCAAAAACGAACTCCATCTCCCAGAAACCTTTGCAAGAGGAACAGGAAGGGATGTGTTTTCTGGCCAGCACACCCCAACAGCCTCGTGCAAGGCATGGGAGAGTGAGCAGAGCAGTGGAAGGTGGAGGACGCACGTTGGAGCTGTCAGGGATCGCAACCAGGCTGGAGTGCAGACGCCATCTTACTGGTGCTGGAGATCGGGACAGAAATCGTGCTGTGACCTACCTACCCAGCGCTGAGAGATTTGGAGAACAAGCTGGTTCCGGCAGGACCCTGCGTTAGGAGGCCGCGCTGATCGATTGGGAGTGCAGGCGACGGTTCCATTTGCAGAGATTCAGCAAGCGGGGAGCAGATTCGTTGACACTAAGTTCCAGTACACAGCGGAGAAAGATCCTTTGGTCGAGGCATCGAGTGCTAGACAGTTCATTCGACAGATGGGTGAGAGGCCTCCAGGCCCACAGTTCTGAAACAGAAACACACACTTGTTATTGCTTCAATTTACAGGGCCCCAACGGTGACTAGTCGAAGATTGTTTTTTTTCGTTCACTGGCCAGTCGAACACAGTACCCGGGTACCTTAGACAACACACACACATATATATTTTGAGCTATTTTACCGGACTTACACTCCAGAACTGAGGGGGTTAACCGTTCTTTTCCACCGTGTGTTTTTGCCGCGTGACGCATCCTATAAATACATTCAACGCGCATTTATTTTATGACAATTTATCTTTTAGTAAAGTATATAAAACTAGAAAATCCACAACAGTGCTGGTGTGTAATAATTCCTAGTGTGGTGAGACTATCCCGAGGTTTATTTAGCGGCTCCTCCGCGGGTGAGCGCTACACCCAATATCAGCGATAGCTAAAGGTGGAAGCAACAGAATGGTCAGAGACATGCTGGGTAAAAATCAGGAGCAGGAATCGTAGACAGAAATGGGTCAGCAACTAAATCAGCAATGAGTATATGCGTAGCGATGCGGGAACTGAACTCCACGTCAGGGCAACGAGGCAACTCCTCGCGCCCTGCTTTAAACCCGACAGCTCCTCGTGACCACACCAGGCCCCGCCCCCTCAGACGCCGTTCGGCCATTACAAGGTGCTGGCAAACGACCAGCCAGTGGCACAGAACTATGCCCAGACCCCCCGGGCAACACAGCAGGGGCTGAGGATGTAACAAGCATATTCTATCATTTAGTTCCATGTGTCTGTCACGCAGCAACAGGTTCACCGCACTATACTGTGGGATTGAAGGAAGATCTGCCCAGCAGAGTATGCTGTGACAGACAGTACTTGGTCAAAAAAGGCAAGCCAATTTTTCAAACTGAGCAATCACGTCACATCCGGCGGCGTCACAAAAATACACTCGTTCCATCAAATTCAGCAATTCAGATTTAGAAATGGGATCATATGCGCATGCGCGCTATAAACATTATATCCATGATCTCTGATTGGATAAGAATGCTAATCATCCCAGATTCTGGGCTGTATTACATTGTGCCCGCTAAAACAGGGACGCTAAGGTGGAAAACCAGTGATTGCAGGTTTCCCCTTAGCATCCCCGTTTTAGCTCTATATTACGGAACAGGCACCGATTCAGCAGCCTGCTCCATAATGCAGCGCTAAGCCCTCAGATACTCAAAGCAGCACTAACACACTGCTGCAAGTATTCCTGAGTGTAGGCCATAGGACTTCATGGAGGCTTCTGCTGCCGGGTCAGCTGACCTGCAGGATCTCGCCTCTTGCAAGATCCTGCAGGTCCGGAGGGAGACTGGGGACTTTTTTTCCCCCGTCTCTCTGCTCCTGGCGGCCAGAAGTGGTGTTTCAGGCCACCGTTCATACTGCGGTCAGTGCGGGATGATATGTGATTTTTGGGGAGGTTTACAGCTGCTGCTGATTCTGCAGAAGCGGAATCAGTTAACCACAGCTAGAAGGTGTGCTAACTTTTCAGTTGGCCGCAGCGGGTCGTAATTAGCATTAGGACTTTGTAATCCTAACTGTCAGGTGCTCGGCGTGTGGATGTGACTCTAGTGCGTGGCGATGGATGAGGCCAGGCAGATTCCAGGGTAAATGGATATTTTCATTGGAAACACAAGGGTAACAAATAAACAGAGAATAAAGAGGAGACTGAACACAGCTAATGAGGACCAGACAGAAAGGAGTTAACCAAGGGATGTGAGACAAGAAGGAAACTACTAAAGAAGCACAAGGTTAACTAACAGAGAGGACTAGAAAGGGTTAAGCAACAGCAGACTAGAAAGGGTAAACAAGAAGCGAGAGCAGAAGGAATAAACCAATGTAGCAATGTAGCCGGAGTCAGACAGGTTCACTTCATTAACGGCGCCGGACCAGACACAAGCAAGGATTGTCCAAACACGAGTCTCTTCAGGAAAGGCAAGAGTTTATTGTGTCGTCACACAAGTGCTCACACAGGATTGAATCGCTTAGAGTGAGCCCTGATTACACAGAGACATGAGGTTTTATGCCCCAAATACATAATTAGGTACATCCCCATTACCCACCTCCCTATGACACTCTATTCCACCCCACGTGGGTTAATACTCCCATCATTAATTCGAACACAAAAAAACATTCCACATATAACTATAAAATTGATACACTTCTCGTTAGTTTGACAGTCTGTGATTTGTTTGTGCTGTCTTTCTCCGGGCAGTGCCTCCCTCCCTATCGGCTATGTTTATTCAGGTGGCCTGGGGCCTGGTCTTCTATGTTTTCTTTATTCCTGGCACATCGCACTGACCTTGCTTCATTCATAAATCTTTCTGTCTCTCTATGCCAAGAGCTGGCCGGATCCTGCCTGGATTTCTTGTTAGCTTTTCTAATCTACCACGCATTCCTTAAATTCTACGTGAGCTCAGCTCTTCTCTTCTAAATGAAATCTATTCTATTTACTTGGTGAACCAATATTCTGAACAAGATGGCTGCCTGGTTCTCTTTCAGCAAGAAATAAGAGAGACATACAGGTTTATTCAGAGCGGTGAAAAGCAGGAGAATGGAAAATTCTAGGTCAAAATAGCCGATTTGGAAAGTGAGATAAATGGGAGAATTTTTTTTTTTGGCTATTTTGACCTAGAATTTTCCATTCTCCAGCTTTTCATCTCTCTGAATAACCCTGTAAGTTTTAGCGAAGCAGAAATACTAAGCAGGAGAAAAAGTAGAACTAAAGTTTAAAGAGAATATACAAAAGGAAAAATAGCAAGGGGTCTAGGAAGCAGGCAACTAATAGGAAAGCTTAAAGTTAAACTTTACAGGAACCAAGACAAAGCAAATATATACAAAATACAGGGTACTGTATATACAGGGCGATGACAAAAACAAGGAGGCAGAAATAACAGAAACAATAGGGTATTCAATAGACTTGCATAAAGTTTGTGGCAGGGGGCTGGCATAGAGAAGTCAAAATCCAGGCAAAAGGTTTGGTAACTGTAAATCCAATAAGGGTAGCAAATAGGTAGAGTCCAGAGAATAGTTGAAGTCCACAGCCAGGAGTTGGTACATGAGTATTCAGACAGGACAGGTCCACACGCGAGACGCTTACTTTGTGCGACCATGGAACACAATCCAGAAGCATAGGTTCCTGGGAGTAGCTCCTATTTATGGAGGCCTCTCAGGTGGAGATGAACCTGGTGCTCCTAGGAATCCAGGAAAAGTTCAGAATGGAGCCCAGGAACCTAGATGCAGCAACGTATAACAAACAAAAAAGGTTTTGCTGGGCCAGTGTACGCGGGCACTCCAGCGGGCACAAGGACAGAGGGTATGACACAAACACTAATTACTCTTTGAGCTCCCCATGTTAGGTATAGAGAGCGCAAAGTACAGCTCGCAGAAGTGAGCGCAATCTCCGATGCGGTAATGTTTTTTTAATCCATTAGTGTTCAGAATGTAATATGGGTGGCCACTTAACCTAACATTAACGCACATAGCTTAGCACTGACGCTAGCATTAAGATTGTAAGTGCGCCCTCTGACAGCTCCATGCCCGCACCCATGCACACTAAGTGGGACTGGCCAAGCTCCTTCAGGATGAAATATGGCGCATCTAACCTCATCAAATCGCTATATGTGATGAGGTTAGTGTAAGAGCATTGATGCATGCGTATCCGAAGTCTCGTGGTATGCGAGCATGCATGCGCACTTCTTGCAATTTGTAAAAATGTGTATGTCACATCAACAGATGTGACGTGATTACTCATTTTGACAAATTGCCTTTTTTTTTTTACAGTACAATGGCATAGAGTCGAGCTACTGCAGCCTAAGACCCGTCTTCTCCTGCACTTTTTTTCGTTTGGCCAGGGCTCTTGCAGATCAAGCACACGCTCCTCAAATCTCCCGCCACAAAGTGCGTGCGCGTCCACGCGCATGCGCGGTCCCTCTAGACGCGCGCACACACGCCTCGCCTTAGTTCCACCCTGGGTTCCAGGGCTATGCAGTGGTGCGCGCACACGTGCGGACGTGGCGATCCCCAGCCAACCCGAGGCTAGCGACCGCCTCCTCTCGAGGTCTCGCAGCCAATCAGCGCTGAGCGGCTGTCAGGGCAGCGTGGCGGTCTCCGTCAGGAAAATGCGATCCATAGGGGAAGGAAGCCACGCCCACCCAGACCCCTAGTGCAAGAGCTGCTTCCGGTGTCGGCGTGTAAGGGGAAGTCGGGCGGAGCTGAGCGCGAGATAACGGGATCGGTGCTGTGCGGTATGTCGGTCTTTATATTCACACTCTGCCCCGTTATGGCCGCTCCGTGCGTTTTAGCGGCAGGCTCTCCGCGGCCCGGGATTTACTGGCACGTCAGGTTCGGCCGGGTGTCCAGGCAGGGACTGCCTGTTGTCTGGGGAGCACGGTGCCAGCCTGCAGTTACAATGCAGGCTGCCCGTGTGACCCCGCTCAGTGCCATGGTCATTGGGGGTAATGTGCTCTCCCTGTCCCCCCCCACTGAGCATTGTGATTGCCGTTTGGTGGGGGCATTGTGAGTGATAAGAGGGGAGGCCTCTTTCTCTGTGGGTGCAGGGTGCCCATTGTGGCACAGGATACAGCAGCTGGAGAGTCCCGTGTGGGTCTTTACACCATGAAGTGTCTGTGTGCTGATAAACTGCACAGTGAATGCAGAATCCCACCCATATGTATAACCTCGGGGGCAGCTCTCCCCGAAATGCTGTGAAGTTAAAATATTTTGGAATGAACAGTAACCCCCCCCCCCCCAAGCGATTTGTATTCTCCCATTTAAATAACCCTGTCTTGTGTTTGTGCAGGGACTTCACCCAGCTGTAAGCTCAGCCCCTCATTCTACATAACGGCATCAGAAGTTACCTTTAAAAACACCGGAACCTGCTATTCTACTCTTTTTCCCGCATAGTCGTTGAGCATCCCTAAAATGTAAATGTGCCCTAATAATGCAGAGCCCCACCAGGAGAAAGGAGGGGTCCATAGTGTCTGATAAATGGGTAATGACCTCACCCACAAACTTGCGGGGCTTAACCCTGGATATATGTAGAAGATCTTTGATCTGTGTGTTTCTTAATGTGCCTAATAGAGCAGAAAAAATAATAACGTCATGTGCCACCACCCCATCCTTCCTGCCTCTCTCTTTTCAGGGTGGAGATGCCATCCGTCCCTTTGGTCCGGTCTTCGCCACGGAGCTCCCTCCTATGCTCAGTCCAGTCTTACTCAAACTCTCACACTTGGGTCTGGTCCCTTGCCCAAACTCACTCGCCCCAATTCAATTTGTTCATGAAATAATTTTGAAAGGGTTAAGTGGTAGAACTGTGTGGCATGCCTCCCCCACTCGTCCTGCGTTCATTCTAACCTGTCTATCCAAGCTCGGAGGCGTTTGGGGGGAATAAGCAGACATGGGCTTGAGCAGCACATGCAGCATGAATCCATCACCCCAACCAAAAGTACATATGTACATACGCAATTTGCGTAGCATACACAACTTTCATAAGAATTGGGGGGGGGGTCTAGAGGGGTTGTTTTTTTGGTTTGTTTTTTTTACATAGTGGTCCTTTTTTAAGGTCAACCCTTTGCCACTGGGCGGGTCATGCCCTGCGGCAGGGAGTTGGTGCTGGCAGGGTGTACTTGCGCTGAGCTAAACGTGTGCACAAATCGATCCATCGGCTGTCACTGGTGACCGGCAGCTGGAAAATCAAAAAATCCTGTCCAGTGAAGATTTTTTTTTTTTTTTTTTACGCTTACCAACTACCTTTTACCTTTAACAGGGCCCACTGTCTTTTCTGTTGCATTGAAAACACAGGGACTATACAGTAAACCCAAAATCCCCCCCTTACGTATTTAACTCGGCATTGGGCAGTGCAGCTCAGTTATAAGAGGTTCCCTAGTCAGAGCTTTGGGGAAACGACGCATCCTGAACAGTTATGGCACGTCCCATTCCCACCCAGCCGTGATATCCATTGTGTGGACACTTGTGCTAGGGAAAAAACCCTTTCAGGGTTATTCAGAGAGAGGTAAAAAGCAGAAGAATGACTGGAGAATGGAAAATTCTAGGTCAAAATAGCCGATTTGGAAAGTGAGATGAATTGGAGAATTTTTTTGGTTTGGCTATTTTGACCTAGAATTTTCCATTCTCCAGTCATTCTCCTGCTTTTCACCGCTCTCTGAATAACCCCCTGATCTCCTCTTGTTCATATGTAAGGAAAAAATCTAACATTGTAGAATTGTATTAAAATGCTGCTTCTTCTTGTTTTTTAAGGTCAATCACTTAAGAAATGGACTTTAGCCAGTTGCTGCTATGCCTCTCCCTGTTTGTGGCCACCACTCTGAGCAAGCCCACCGAGAAGAAAGATCGTGTCCACCACGACGCTCAACTAAGTGACAAGGTGCATGACGATGCCGAGAGCTTTGACTATGACCACGATGCCTTCCTCGGAGCAGAGGACGCAAAAACATTTGACCAGCTGACACCCGAAGAAAGCAAGGAGCGGCTGGGGTATGAAACCTTCAATTTTACTTTTCTTTTTTTAGCTGTTCAGCTCCTCCAAAATTATTTGTATCATAGTTCTATAAAATAGGGGCCAGGGGATGTATACAGACTGTAAGATGGCTGGGTTCACACCTGCGCATTTTTTAAGTGCACAATACGTGCGTTTTTACACGCAAACCGTAAAAGATGTGCGAACGCGTATTGTAGTGCGTTCACGGCCATAGACTGCAGAGTGAACGCGCTGCAAAGACGCCCCAAAGAAGCTCCCGTACTACTTTGGGCGTAGGACGGTTTACAGCACGTTCCTTTGTGCTGTAAAACGCCCAGATGTGAACGGGTCCCATAGGAAATCATGGGATTTCCGTGTCTCGGCATTTTACAGCACGCAGGAACGCACTGTAATACGCCCAGGTGTGAATCCAGCCTAAATTATACAAATCTGTGTCCGTCAGACGATATCGTCCAAAATAAATTTAAACCATCATCTTTATCCATTGTCCAGGAAGCATGGGCCAGGCATAATAGGAAATATCGGTGACATTTCAGTGCCCTCTGAATAACCCTGTAAGTGAATATTTTTCATTGGGTCTGTATAGTTCAAGTTTTGGAAATTGGTGTAAATAGTCTCGCCATGGTTTTAATTGTGTAAATTTGCGTTGGCAGTGCAGGTGAGTTAGTAACAAGACTGTTAAATCCTCTTTCAAAGCTTTATGCTGACCGCACCCTTTGCATTGTATTTAATTGAAAGCAAGTGGTGTCTTGCATTCAGTCCCTGGTTGATATTGTTTAGTTGAAATTCTAGGTATTAAAGGCTCTGGCATATGCATGACCAGCAGGGAAATTGTAGGATTCTTTAAAGATGATCAGCTTAGTTGGTTTTCCTATGTAGGCCACTGAAAATGTAAGCCATATTATTAATGATTTAATAAGTAAATGCTTTAATTTTATGTCGTAAGGGGGTTTGCTAATCCTTAGATGTTTTTGTGATCTTTGTAAATCTTTGGAACAGGGAAAGTACTCTTGTGATTATTCCTTTTTTATTAAAGTTCTGCAAATAGTAGTGTATTTAAATAGGTTCATTAATTGACCACTTGAACGTCACCAATAGTGTGTGCCTGTGAATTGACAAATAGAGAATAACACGCTTGGAGAGAACCACCCAATTTTGTTGTCGTCCCCCCCCCCCCCACCTGCCTTTTTAAAATACAGTATGGTCTGTGGAAGTCTATAAACATTGACAGATTTGCAACGTTAATGTTCGTGAACAATATGTAATTCTCTGGCTGTCAGGACTTCTGTTTGCATTTTCGTTTCAGCTATGAAGCTTTTTTTTTTTTTTTTTTTTCTTCTATTTTGTAGTTGGGTGCCAAAGTTTTGGGCACTGGATCATTTAACCGAAATTAGTATTTCAGGCTTTGGTTGAAAACTCAAAGATGCACTTTGACTGCTGGTGCCTCCCAGGTGGCGCTGTGACCTCTGCTCCACTATGGTTGCTCCAGGATTGAGTATAGTCACAATATTCTGTTCCTTGTGGAGGTTTGTTTTGCCAGGTGCTCCCAACCTTCCAGGCTTTTCTCCTTACTTCAGATGCCCATAAATCCTTTCTGTCTGCTCAAAAAGAAAAACAATTCCACTGCCTATCTTTTGCAGGTAAAAGCTTAGCGGCTGAATGACTCCCGTTTATCTACTAACATTTCCTGCACTTAACAGGCAGGGATCCTTGTGACATGGAGTCCTGGTGACAGTATATTGAAACACAGAACAAAAAATATTTATTCATTACAAAACCACCAGCCTTTCATACACAATGAAATTAGTAAATGAAACCCCTCAGCAGAACCTGCAATTTACAAATGGAGAAAAAAAAAACACTGTTCCTCTTGTCTAGATCTACTTCTTAAACACATTCCCTGCATCTCTAAAGACAATATCTATAGCAGCCATTATTCCTGTCATATACATCAAATATTCCTTTGACATGATTCATTATGTGGGGTTCAAAAACATGTGCTTAAGTCTCACTGCTTACCTTTTTATAATGTCCAATTACCTGCATGGGTTAATGGGTAAAAATTACAATAATCTGATGCATTCTAACACTGTATACTCACATGACAAGGGATGGTTATTGCTGGTGTTCACCGAAGCTGCAAACACCTGTGAAAGTGGCTGGCGTTTCTCTGAAGTTAAAGAGTCATGGTCGCAAGAGAAGATGCACCAAAGCTTCTGACGCTCTTCAGATTTACATTTTGTGAAATGTCTGCGTTTTTTGCAGTTGGGGCACCAACTGTGACAATGTGGTTTGTGTGTGTGGGCAGGTGCATCCTGAATTTTCAGATTCTGTCCATTTTCCATTCCAGGGCATCCCTACCTCTGGTCTAATGCAGCTGTCTCTATGGCATAACATTTGTACAAGTGGCTAACTGGTTATTTTGGATTTTTAGTCCATGTGATCCTTGTGGATCACAAGTTGATGTTGCATATACAAGATATGACAATCTTAATGAACTCATATGTACACACAGAAAAGGCAGTTTGCATATACACTCATCTCCGTAACCTTGCTATTAAAGCATTTAATTCAATGCCCATTCGAAGCTTCTGTGTGTATAGAACTGAAATAATGCATACAAAACAAGTCCATATGTATGTTTCACACTCGTGATCATATTTATGACAAATGTACTGTAAAGGAATTTCCCTTCAGTCTAACTTGCGGTTCTACTCTAATTCTTATTTTCACTTTTTTTCCCCCCCCCTGCTTTCTTCGTTTGCCATCTTTTTAACCTCGCAGAAAGATGGTTGGTAAGATAGATGCAGACCGTGACGGGTTTGTAACAGCGGAAGAGCTAAGGGATTGGATAAAATTTGCCCAGAAGAGGTGGATTTACGAGGACGTTGAAAGACAATGGAAAGGCCACGACCTCAATGGGGACAATCTGGTGTCCTGGGAGGAATATAAAAATGCCACTTACGGTTACATACTTGGTAGGTGCTATGGGTCCATGTATAATCTTCATTCGTGCCGTTTTTGTTTTTTTTTCTTTATAGAATCATTGTAAGTAAAATAGACTTGGATAAAGATGGGTTTGTGACTGAGGGGGAACTGACTGCATGGATTAAGAAGGCACAAAGGAAGTATATCGTTGACAACGTGGAGCGCCAGTGGCATGAGTTTGACATGAACCAGGATGGACTTATATCATGGGACGAGTACAGAAATGTCACCTATGGCACTTACCTGGGTAAGGGAGTCTGCAAAGGGCAGCAATGGAAAGCACACAGTGCCTTGCAGACATGGTTGTAGATGTTTTTCTCAAATTATATTGCGATGTATTTTGGGGTTCCATACGTAGGTTTAAGCATACTAACCTTTTTCTGTTCCTGTGACATGTTCCCATTTTCTTTGAAAACAAAGTAATTGATATTGAACTTTCATGACGTAAATCCCTAAAATGAATGCGTTTTAGCCTGTAATTTTTATTTTACGAAATAGACAATAAAAGTGCAAATCAAGTTCTCCAGGGGCAGGATTAATGATGAAATAGTTTTTAAGGAATAACTGGCAGTTTTCGAATTTCTTCTGAACACTGTCATTTATATAGCACCATCAGTTTCCGCAGCTCTTTACAATAACCAAGGGGAACGAGATACAGATAAATGGACATAGGATGGAAACCCTACATGTAGAGGGCCCTGCTCATAGGAGTTTACAGTCTAGAGGCATTGGTGTTGAAGAAAAGGGGAATTTAGAGGGCAGGATCATCAGTGGTTTGGGAATGGTGGGTCCATAGAAGCATCTTCAATCCTTTGTGTAGGTGAGCAGAGGGATGAGTTACATCAGTGATGTGGTACGCTAATCTGAAGAGATGGGTTTTGAGGGATTTCTTGAAGGCCTGAAGATCAGGGGAGAGTTTGGTAGGGCGAGGCAAGTCATTCCACAGGACCGGAATTGCCCTTGATAACTTGGAGGCGAGAGTTGACAGTGCGGGTGTAGATGGGTCAATGATGGGCAGAGTTCGACTGCCAACCAGATTTGTTTAGATGGGACATACTTGCGGAGTAACAAAGGCGTGTAAGGAGGAATTTGAATGTGAGCGTCAGTATTTTAAACTGTATCCTGAAACCTACAGGAAGCTAATGGAGGGACTGACAGAGGGGGGGAGGTGCGTCTGAGAAAAATAAGCCTGGCACCTGCATTCATTAGATTGCAAAGGGGCAATACAGGCATTGTAGAGGCCAAAAAGGAGCGCGTTGCACTAATCATTGTTCTCAATCTCCAGCAAATAGGACAAAGATTCCATCAAGGGGAAAAATGTAGCAGATCACCTATTATCATTGAAAGTCTGTTTCACTTATTGCTCCCTGCATGTTATTCACTATGGTGTCAGCTGTTTACATACATTCTGTGTACGTATGATTTGTGTGTTCACTGGCAATTTGGCAGTGATTACCTCAAAGATAGTGGGGTGGGGGGGGGGTGTTGCTGCTTGTACAAGAATAGAGTGACAAATCTCAGAGTCAGCTACATATTTCTAGGAATTCAACATTTTTTTCATCTCGGATAGTTTTTATAGAATGTTTTAAGACTTGATCCAGTGGCTATCTGACCCAGGGGTTTAAGCCTCGTCCTTGTGTGCTTAATTCACTGCCAATATGGTGCTATGCCAAAAATCCATAGCAAAAAGTGCGTGCTAGAAGCTGGACACTTAAAACCTATACCAGACCTGTGATAAAAATCATTCTATGGTGCATGTTTGTAGATTAGAGCTCTTTGGACTGTCTAACTGGTACTCTTCATTTCAGATGATCCTGATCCCGACAACAGCTTCAACTACAATCAGATGATGCTGAGAGATGAGAGGAGATTTAAATTGGCAGATAAGGATGGCGATCTCATTACTACAAAAGAGGAGTTCACTGCCTTCTTGCACCCAGAGGAGTATGATTATATGAAAGACATTGTGGTTCTGGTGAGTTCATCACACAATGTCCCTAGGACTGTGCTAAATATTCCCCCAGCTATTTGTAATGTGTGCTTTTTAGTTGTCCTATTGCACAAGTGGTGTAAAAAAAGAAGAAAAAAAAAAGCTCATGAGGATTCATAAAATTTCCCATTTGATGCAGCAATGAGATGGTGATTGTTACAGTAGTTATCATGGCATGTTGTGTGCATATTCTAAACAGTTAAATTGATCTTGGATGATTTGCAGCACCTATTCCTTTTTATGCAAGGATGTTAGTTTTGATATGCATTATGGTGTTTTACCCCCCCCCCCTTTTTTTTTTTCTTTTCTTTCAGGAAACCATGGAAGATATTGACAAAAATGGAGATGGAGTCATAGACCTTGAAGAATACATAGGTGGGTCAGCAGCTCGCTCCAAGAGCTATTTATGAGCAGGGTGAACCCATGTATAACCGTGAGTGTTTATTTTTGGAGGCATGGTAGAGTGGTGGCTGGAGATATTTATATATAGATTAGAGAAAATGGACTGCAGAAGAAAAAAAATGCAACCAGAGATAGAATGGTCATAGGTGATCACAGCCTTGATGGGGGGAGGGGAAGATAACCCGTTTAGTACCGCAAAGAGATGGAGGGCTGAGAGGGTGTACAAACATCAAGAAACTTGGCTTTGACTTCAAATGGTTACGATACAAAGTGCTTCCAATAAGGCACAATACAAATAACTAGATAGCGGGTATACATGAAAAAGTCAACCAGAAAAGCAGACAAACAAAAGTGCATTGTGCCTCAGGACCAAGTCCTGCAACAAGTAATTGGCAAGGTGTGCTGAAACTAAAAACACACGTAAAGGGAACATGCACCTATGGCTCCTGGAGGATATTTTAGCACCACAGTTGATGTGTTCTAGCTAGATGTTTACTAAACTGTTTATATAGCAGGGAGATCAGAGGAGGAACCAGGCCTTCGAGGGTCTGTGCCAATAGGCCAGATACGATTTGGTTTTTAACTTAACTGTGGTAATGCTAGACCAAGAAAAAAGACACCTGCTGGAAGTAGGTGTGTATTGTATCAAATGTTGCCACCTGTCTGTGAGCGCTCACTCATATCATAGTTGTGGAACACGGATTCAAACAGTTACGAGCCAGTCACTAAGGAGAATACATATAGAAAAACAAAGCTCTATGCGTTTGACTGCATAATGCAGCAGCATCAGGAGCAGTATGGAGTACAGTGTGCAAAGATAAATGGTCTTTAACTTATACCTCTCCCAGTACTTTTTTTTTTTTTTCCAGTAAAGTTTATTAAGGCAGCGATATGATACATACAAATAGCGTACATCATCAACACGGGCAAAGGTATGAAAGTCAATGCGAACAGTGAATTCAAAGATGCAGTGGACAAGCATCATGAGTATTAGGACGAACATCAAAGTACCAACTATCGCTGTAAGAGCAGAAAAGAGCTTGAGAAAGGAAATGATACGAAGAGAAATCAAGAGAGGGGAAAAGAGAGGGTAGCGCAAGCAGAAGGGAGGTCGTTGTGGTCAGGGGGCGGGGGGGAGTAAGTGTCTGGAGGGGACATTTGCCCCTTGAGGGTTCATTAACCTATACCCCGAGGGGGTCCAGATATGTGGGTGTGCGACTAATTCCAGCTCCCAATCCCGCCCTGAGGAGCCCCGGACACAGCGAAAACATAAAAGCCAATCAAGTCTCACGGAGGGTCGGTAGGTCACAGCCAATGCGAGAAGGCCGATGAGTCTAGGAACGCACTCCAGTGGAATCATGTAGCATCGTTAACCGCCGCCCACTGTTCTAACGGCATTTTGCCTGTTTCCTTCTGCTAGCTTTCCTCTCCAGCTGGCCGCGTGTTCCTCTGAGCGGCCGCTGGACTGTGACGCAGTCTCCATCCGTGATCTCGCGATGGTCGTAAGATCTTGCAAGAGCGTGTCAGTCTTCACAGTCCGGCGGCCGCTCGGAGCAACACGCAGCAGCCAGCCAGTGGGGAATTTGTGTGTCTTTAAAATTCATAATTCAGGGTTTTTGTATGGCCGCAGTACATTAAAGTATTAGTATCGGTGCATTACTTGCTCTCACATACTAATTTATATTGCAAGCTAGTTCTTGTGTCCACATTGGTTATTGCAGAAACGTTGCTCTTCGTTTTATGGATAAAATTGTGACTTGCTTACAATGTTCAGTTGGGTATTGTACTTTTTTTTTTTTTTTTACAAATGTTAGCTGTTGCTACATGTCTATAATGGCATTGTCTTGCAACCTTTTATCATTACCTGCTAACAACTTGCACTGTGGACCCACAGGTGATATGTATAACCACGACGGAGATGCTGATGAACCAGAATGGGTGAAGACTGAAAGGGAACAGTTCATGGAGTTCAGAGACAAGAATCGTGATGGCAAAATGGACAAAGAGGAAACCAAAGACTGGATTCTTCCTTCCGACTATGACCATGCAGAAGCGGAAGCACGGCATCTTGTTTATGAATCTGACCAAAATAAGGTAAACCTGATTTTAGTCTTTTCATACTGCAGAGGAAAAGAAACCCCATTTATTGGGAATGCTCGCGATGGAGCATCCCAGATTTTGGAATCTGGGAGAATCCTATATCGAAGGAGAATGGGGCAGGAGAGCTGTGATCCACTACAGTGCCAGCATGTGCACTTTCTGGGAGGTGCCTCACAGAGCCGGGATGTTGCACACTGGAGCTGCAGAGTATCTCTGCGTGTTCTGCACTGTGCTAAAGCCATAGGAGGAGCTTTGGCAAGCAGCAGGCCCTGTCTGGATCAGGGAGGAAAGACTGACCTTTGTATGTTTCTGAAAAGACCAGATTTCAGAATTCCAGATAAGGGTTGCCCAACCTTGAAAAAATATTTAATTTGCAATGACCTGAGCAGCAAAGGAATATTGCTAACGATCTCTAATTTGTCTCCCTAGGATGGCAAGCTGACGAGAGAAGAAATTGTTGATAAGTATGACTTATTTGTGGGCAGCCAAGCTACAGACTTTGGAGAGGCACTCGTTCGACATGATGAATTCTGAGGATGTGGAGTGATCAGCAAATACCCCCCTTTTACTATGACTGAAACTGGGGGTAGAAAACATTTTTAACAGAACAAAAGTAATTTATTGTAAACGTTTCCTAGTCCAAAAGAGGTGGGCATAAAATCACTACAGAACCCCCCCCCCCCCCCAATGATGCTGCAACATTTTCTCCAGACGTCTGCCCATTATGTAATTACCACTTCATTTTAGTGTTAATTTCCTAAATGAAGAAGCTTCTTGGAAAAGAGCACTTTATTGTGCTGGTTATTGTGCAGTATGCTTTTGGAAAGGACAAATTGCCCCCATTGCATAGTAAGGCTGTGTCTAGGTTAGTTCCAATAGAGTTGCTCCACTGTCTTCCAGTAATCCCATGTTTTGTCTTGTCACATGTTTTGACTAGTGCTCACTTTTTATTTAGACGTTTAGTGTAATTGATAGTTTTAAAATGTTCATATTTCAACTTACACAATGGTTTGATTCCATCAGATTGCTTCATCTGTGACTAGATTTCCCTCCATATGTATCTTGAGCTCTACAGAATGGAGTAATGTGATGGAGTAATCCATTGGGTGATTGGCTTGTGAAACAACACTCTCTGCTGCCTGTTTTCTGTATGTAGTATTTTATTGCATTTTGTATATATCTATGTAAACACACGGTATTGTAGTTAAGTGCTACCACTTATTTTCACCATGCCTTACAGCTCTGCCTACACTTTATGTACAAACACGATGCATTTGCCAAGTTGTGCATAAATGTACACAACTGCATCTCTGTCACAATTGTGCTGGTCTTTTTAACATTTCTATTCAAATGGAATTTAAAATTCTATTGCTTAGTATTATAAGCCCTGAGTGACTAGTGGATTAAATACAAACTTGGCAGGCAGTATTGTCGCTCACAATTTTATGACTTTTTTCCGTCTGGTATTGAAGGCTTCTTAATCTGATGTGCCTTTTTTTTCTTCTCACTTACCTAGTTCGTACGGTCAAATACTTTATGGCTAGAGAACCTTTATTTCTTTAAGCTACTGGAGGGGGTTCATCTTTTGGAAGTCCTGATGCAAGTAATGCTGTTTTTTTCTTTTTCTTCTGCACAGTCCTACATGGTAAAACCCTTCATTGCCACCTTATTCATCCACAACAAAGTTTGGGAAGATGTGTGAATTGCATCATAAGTCAGGATGGTCTTTTCAGGTCTTCTATTTGCAATTTTGATTTTTGTAAAATGAAAAATTCTTTTTTGGTAAACGTGTTTTTAGAACAAGTCTGCTACTTTCACGGCTGTTGGTCACATTATTATGAAGTAGCAGAGTTTGCTATACCAGTGGTTAAATAGATGTGACCTGTATTGCCCAGCAATGCTTTCAATAGGTTTATTTTTCTCCTGGTTTTTTTTTTTTTTGTTTCGTCATTGTACGAAACAACTTGTGGAAGTGACTAGATTATGTCTATTAATGTCATGGTTTCTTTTTGATGTTTAATTCTAGATTTTCTGTTTTCAGTTGCTGAAAGTTGGCAGCACAATATGCTGGTGTCATAAATGTAATCTTAAACTTTTAAAACCAGCACTCATAGTGTAAATGTGTTTTCTTGCCAAGTTTGCCCTGGGGAAGGCATGTTATTGAAGCACCATTACGAACAGAAATAAAGTAGCTGTGCAGCATGGTGGGTTTGATTTTTGAAATCCTGATTAACTGTAAAGATGATTCCTTGCTGGTTGGACTAATCATTAATATTTGCACCAGATGAAGACTTCATATTTCCCCACCATCTCTGTTTAATAGGTTTTTTGGAGAACAAACTACCCCATTTATTGCATGTATAACCTGTAAATCAATGTTTTTGACATGGTTCCCTTTATCTCAGTGCTTCTCATGAAGTTGTTTTGGGCCTGCATTGCTATGCATTCACTTGCATTTTGCACGCTTAGAGGAACTTTTGTTATAGCATTCCCAACCTGGGTCTCTTTCATGGGCTGCTGCCATTTTTCTCAAGGGAATAATCTTTCAATGTGCACAAACCTCCCAGGGTTTGCATGCTGCTCAGGGTTCACATTAATTTTCGTTGCTTGTCCCTCCCTCCTGGTGCAGTTGTTGTACATCTCTCAAAACAAACTTTTATTTGCACTTAAATTGACACCTCACCTATTACAAAATAACAATGGTATTAAGGTCTTTTCCTGACCTTTAATTTTCTATCGTTATCGCTGTGAAAAAGTGCATTTTTATCTCTGCATACACAACTTCAATCAAATTGTAACTTACAAAAATCTAATTATGGCATTAATATGTAGCTACATGCTGATTAAGCTTTGGCCTATAGTTCATTTAATCTATTAAAATTTATTTTTAAGGAAGCTCCCTTTTTTTTAATCAAGTCCGATTTGAATAAAAGAAAAATCTGTATCCACCCTGCTGAGCAGTGTTTTTTTTTTTATGGAAAGCCTCATGCTTTTTACAGTGCATTTCAAGCTTCAGGAACGTGTTTAGCATGAACTAGCAAATTCATTGGCAATATGTCCTTTTTGAATTTACTTGCAAATAAACTTTTGAGCTTTTAATGCACTCTGTTGTTGCAAAATGATTTGCATTGGCTATTATTTTAATCAGCTCTCGCTTTTTTTTTCTGGCCTAGATTTATATGAAGCCTAACATTCTTGAACATGGAGTTTCACTTTTTACAACTTTTCTCCTGTAAATCTGAGCACACTAGTATTAACCCATTGCACTACAAGTGACGTTTATCTGTCTTTTATGAAAAGCATGTGCTGAAATGCATTAGTGTGTTTTTCACCTGGAGGAGCAGAATAAGCTACACTTCTTGTTTTGAAACCTTGTAAAATATCTAAAGCTGAGGCCATTTCAGCTGAATTTTTGTACACCCTTCTTAACTTGACACATTTTATGTGCCCTTAGGCATGTGGTAAAACACCTAATTGACCAATGTATAGTGGCCTAGTTGTTGACCTATTATGTGAACATATTACAAACGCATCCCTTCCTGGCACAAGTTGCAGGCCTGATGTTGTAGACAAGGGATGTCAAACTACAACTCCCAAGATTCTCTGGCTGTCTGCATTCAAATATTTCTGGGAATTCTAGGCCATACACATCTGAGGCATTTGACATCTGGTACAGACTGTCCATCTCTTGTTTTATATTAAACTTTTTTAATAGTTTGAATTGCTGAAAACTCTCCCTGTCTTGTTCTTATCCCATGTAACACATTTTTAAACACATGTTTTTGTATAACAAAGCGCCTCTTGTGTGCACCCAATAAAACGTTGAATAACAAATGTATTGTCTTCTTTTTATGTTCAAAAGAAATGCAAAGCCACCATATTCAAAACTGCTTGGGGTGTGTGAGAAACGTGTTTAATGAGGATTCCGTGCACCTGTTACACATCATAGTATTTAAATACATGGGGATTCTGTGTTTTACTCAGAAATGGTGCCAGATCTTTTCATTTGGCCAAGTTGGTGATGGATGAACCTAAATGTATCGCATTCCTAGTATAGGAATCAGAAAATTTGGTGCTACATGTGTGCTTTGTGTATTTGGGTGCTCTAGTACTACAAAATCTTCAGGAAAATATGCGTAGAAACATAGAAAAAATGTCGGCAGATAAGAACCTTTCGGCCCATCTAGTCTGCCCAATTACATGGATACTTAACCTGGATTTATCTTTTGTTTAGGATAGCCTTATGCCTATCCCATGCTTGCTTAAATTCCTTGCGTAAGGTAGGTCCTCTAAATTTCTGGTTTATTATACACAAATCTATAAATGTTTTTGACCGTTCTCAATAACGTTAAACTGAACTAGAATGACATCAGCTCATGAGTCTAGTACAGTGGTTCCCAACCGCGGTCCTGAAGTCCCCCTAACACGCCAGGTTTGCCAAATATCTGAAGCACAGCAGATCATATGATTTGCTCGTCAGTGATTGCAGGATTCAGTCTGCATTTTCCCCAAGATGATCCTTAAAACCTGGCCTGTTGGTACTTGAGAACCGCGGTTGGGAACCACTGGTCTAGTATACAGAAAACAATCACCTATGTTTTGGGGGGGGGGGTATTGCTGTGAGCCTGAAGTTGACCAAAGGCCACCAGACACTCCAAGCTACTGGTTAGTGTTAGTGTCAGTTGCAGTGTTTTGTGTACTGATGAAACTAAAGGTTGATCTGTTGGGAGGGACACACCCAGTAGTATGTATGTTGTAAATATAGGGCCTGCATTCCATGAAAACAACTCAATGGTTAAGTGACTGTTTCAGGACATTGATAACTTGCCACCATTGAGAGAAATGCTTAAGTTCTTCATGACATCCTACAGCAGGGGGGTCAACAGCCTTGGCCCTTTTTTAGATGGTTTTTGATCTACATCTGCAATGATACTCGAGTCTCATGGGAAATGTAGTTCCAAAACCTCCTGTAGGTTGCTGAACACCGTCCTATAGGATATCAGGGTGGCTGTTGGCAAGATGAAGTCAGTTGAGTGACGCAGTACTAGGATCCTAAAATTTGCAATGAAGTCCAAATGTTCATAGCTCTGGCTGGATTAGTGAATGTGTTGACCTGAAACATAATGTGCGTAAGCCATATACAAACAGTTGTTGGTCTATACTTGTGGCTTTGAAGATAAGCTTATGACCAATTCGTGCAGAAAACTAATTTCAAAGTGTTCAAACATTTTCTTGCTCCTCCTATATTGCTGTAAACTGTACAGTCCTACACTTTAATCTTTGCAGGCCTATTAGTGCATAATTTTCTTGAAGCCTCAAGTCGTAAAATGTATGCAGATACCTCTTCCTTATTGAGATGGCAGTCTGAATATTGTAAAGCATTTCCAGAAACTTTTTCATAGTTTCAGTGCTGCCATTCTGCTTTAGAAAGGCCATGCACAAAAGGCTACAGCCTCATTTAGAATGTCAGGTGTCTGTGATGTAAAAAAGGAGACCTTTTTCTGAAATGATTTCTGGGTATCAGAAGGGTACAAAAGAATTTCCAAGGCATTGATAACGGACTTCACGGTGGTCCATTCAAGTGGAGAAAATGACAGTGACATTACCAAGAACTGGACGTCCATCCAAAGGTGATGAGAAGAAAACGTGAAGGAGGCTGCCAAGAGGACCACAGCAACATTAAAAGAGCTGCAGGAACATCTGACAAGTACTGGCTGTGTAGTACATGCAACAACAATCTCCCTTATTCTTTATGTCTGGGCTGTGGGGTAGAGTGGCAAGACGGAAACCTTTTCTTACAAAAACTCCAAGCCTGGCTAAATTTTGCAAACAAACCTTTGAAGTCTCCCAAACGCATGTGGGAAAATGTGTTACGGTCTGATAGAACCAAGGTTGAACATTTTTTTAGCCGTAACTTCAAGAGATGCGCAAGGTTTTTGCACCAAACAGCACAAAAGTACACCATACCCACAGTGAAGCGTGGTGGCAGCATCATGCTTTGGGGCTATTTTTCTTCAGCTGGAAGTGGTCAAGGAAGTAGTCAAGGTAGAGGAAATTATAAGTTCCAAATACCAGTCAATATTGGCACAAAACCTTCAGGCTTCTGCTAGAAAGCTGAACATGAGGAGGAACTTCATCTTTCAGCATGACAACGACCCAAAGCATACATCCAAATCATCGAATGGTTTCACCAGAAGATTAAAGTTTTGGAATGGCCCAGCCAGAGCCCAGACCTGAATCCAATGGAAAATCTGTGGAGTGATCTGAAGAGGGCTGTGCACGGGAGATGCCCTCACAATCTGACAGATTTGGAGTGATTTTTGCAAAGAATTGTTGGAAAATATTGCCAAGTTAAGATAGACCAGGCTGTAATAAAATCAAAAGGTGCTTCCACAAAGTATTAGTTTAAGGGTGTGCACACTTATGCAACCATATTATTCTAGGTTTTTATTTCCCTGCACCTAAGGCCCCGTTCACCTTGCGATTTCAAAATCGTCCGATTTTTTTTTTTTTTTTTTTTTTTTTTTTTTTTTTTTTTCTTATTCGCAACATAGTGCGATGTCACGATTTTTGCAAAGCACCACCAATGTAAATCGCAGATAGCAAATCGCAAAAAAAGGGGTCATGTATCAGCGACATGTGTCGTCGCGCGGTAAGGTGTGAACCGCTCCAATGAAATGCATTGGAGAAGCTACACAGCGCGGCGTCATCCACGCGATAAATCGCAGAGTGTGAACGGGGCCTTAGATTTCAGCTTGTTTTTCAATTGAGTTGTACAGTTTATAGGTCACATTGAAAGTGGAAGTTCTGAAATGATTTATCTTGATCTCATTTCTTTTACATCACAGAAACCTGACATTTTAACAGGGATGTGAAGACTTTTGCTATACGCTGTAGATGGTAATAGAACCTGAAAGTGCTGTCTGGTAAGAAATTAAATTGTGAAGCCACGTGTTAAACAGCAGTTTAATTTACTTTGAGGTTTGCTTCGACAAAACTTATTAATCGGCATCAATGTAGACTTGAACACGAGGTTACGTTTGTAAAATCCAAAACATTTTCTTGATTTTTGTATTCAAATTGTATACTTCCCCCTCCACCTGATGCATAAAACGTTCCATAGGTTTTTCCAGCATAAGATATAAACAGTCTGGAAGATGCAGATGTAGAATATCTTCAGTCTTAGGCTTGCCCTTTGATCTTGTAGGTTTATTGTTTTTTTGGGGTTTTTTTTACTCTGGAAAGCAATGGCTCTGGGTGGTGACTCCACTGTTTTAACTGGAGGATGGACTAACTTGGTTTGTAGACACTGTAGACACCTCAGTCCTTTGGCTGGAGGATGAAAGAGTTGAATCGTCTGTCATTGGTTTCCCACACACAGTCTCCATTATGCATCCTCGGAACTAATGAAAGTGAGAGCAAAATAATTGTACACTGTACAATGCTTTGGGTTTTTACAAAATGTGAATTCTGCTAAATTATGGAGTATTTTGCAGTTAACATTCCTTTACTGAATATTGTATTCTATTGTCTGTGGAAAAATATTCATTACAAAACAATCCATGAACTGTATTTCAACAATAGTGTAAACTTACCAGAGCCATTATAGTCAGGGGCGTAACTACCAGGGGTGCAGCGGGTGCCACTGCACCCGGACCCCTGAATCCGGGGGCCCACAACCGGATGGGTGGGGGGCCCAGACTTGCCCCACAGTCCAGGCAGGGGTTAGGCACCTGGTCTTCTGTTTGATCGGCAGCGTGTGGGATCAAACTCCCACACTCTGCGCCACAAGTAAAGGCCCTGCCGGGGGGAAGGGGGGGGGGTGAGGAGAAGGAAAAAAAGAGTATAGCTGCTCACATGGGGATGTGCTGGCCCTGCCCCTTCCCCTCTACAGCCACGCAAAGCAGAGCCTCCCCTACTGTGCTGGAAGTGTCCAGCACGTGCAGGGAGGGGAAGTGGAGAGAGTGGAGACCATACTTACCTATGGTAAGTATATAACACGCTGGGGTGGGTTGTTTGTGTGTGAGCAGAGGCTGGCAAATTACTGTGGGTCTGATCATGGCTAATTACTGGGGTTCTGATGCTGGCTAATTACTGGGGGTCTGATGCTGGCTAATTACTGGGGGCCTGATGCTGGATAATTACTGGGGGCCTGATGCTGGCTGGCTAATTACTGGGGGTCTAATACTGGCTGGCTAATTACTGGGGTCTGATACTGGATAATTACTGGGGGTCTGATGCTGGATAATTACTGGGGGCCTGATGCTGGCTGGCTAATTACTGGGGGTCTAATGCTGGCTAATTACTGGGGTCTGATACTGGATAATTACTGGGGGTCTGATGCTGGATAATTACTGGGGGTCTGATGCTGGATAATTACTGGGGGCCTGATGCTGGCTGGCTAATTACTGGGGTCTGATACTGACTGGCTAATTACTGGGGTCTGATACTGGCTGTCTAATTACTGGGGGTCTGATACTGGCTGTCTAATTACTGGGGGTCTGATATCTGGGGCCCGTGCGGAGGGTGGGTCTTGTACGCCCCGCTGACTTCAATGGCCCGCCTCGGCCCCTCCCCACATCCGACAAGGGGGGGCCCTTCATGGATTCTTGCACCGGGGCTCTGAGGTTTCTAGTTACGCCTCTGATTATAGTCAATGGAGTTGCTAACTTTACAAAATCTCTTATCAAAGGGACACTACCACTTGCAACCTACAACTAGATTACATGTGAATTGCTAATAAAACACACGCTGGCGTTTTTTCTTAGAGGTAATTGCATGTAAGGATGAAAAGCACATGTAAGATATCAGCAACATAAACAAAATAAGAACATTTCATTTTTGTGGTAGTGGCCCTTTAAATGTGATAACCTATGGGCTTTATACACCAGGGTTGGAATACAGCTCTGCGGTTTTCCTGTGTGCCAAGCAGGAAATCGCTATAGGGCTGTATTCCAAGCCTGGTGTAACTTTACAACAGCTCGGTTTAAAGCAGTGTTTCCCAAACCTGTCCTCGGGACCCTTAACCAGGCCAGATTTTGCAAATCACCTTGGGGAAATGCAGACTGAATCTTGCAATCACTGAGCAGCAAATCAGATCAGCTGGCGAGGCGGAGGGTCCTGAGGACAGGTTTGGGAAACACTGGTTTAAAGTAACAACTCCATAGACCGTAATGGTAGGGATGTGCACGCGTTTTCGGCACGTTCGGGTTTTCAAAAATTTTGGATCGTTTCGGCTCGGTGTTTTGAATCCTTTTTTTTGTGAAATCGGGGAATTTCGGATCGTCTGTTCTCTTAGTTTCAAAGGGTCCATCCTAGGATTTTCGTTTTGACTTTAGACGTATGGTATTATCGGAAATACCATACGTCTAAAGTCAAAACGAAAATCCGAGGATGGACCCTTTGAAACGAAGAGAACAGACGATCCGAAATTCCCCGATTTCAACAACAAACAAAAAAAAAAGATTCAAAACCGAGCCGAAACTAAAATGGGCCGAAACGATCCGAAATTTTTGAAAAACCGAACGTGCCGAAACGATTGATTTATATGTGTTTCTCCATCGGCGACTGTCCCATGGTTCTGACATGGATCAGAACCATGGACCGTCGCCGATGGTGAAACACATATTAAAATCGATCTATTTCTTCATATCAGCACCATGGATAATGGCAGGCTTGTTACTATCAATGGTACTGATACTGACAAAATGTATTGTAACAAGTCTGCCGTTAACCATGGTGCTGATATGAAGAAATAGATCGATAATATGTGTTTCACCATCGGCGACTGTCCATGGTTCTGATCTAAGTCAGAACCATGGACAGTCGCCGATGGAGAAACACATAATCTATTTCTTCATATCAGCACCATGGATAATGACAGGCTTGTTACTATCCATGGTGCTAATACTGATACAATACATTTTATCAAAAGTCATTGCAAAACAGAACACATACGGACGGACTGTGAGAAGATAATCCAGCTGTATGTGTTCTGCAAAGAAAAAAAAACAGACCTCGTTATACATTTAAAATAAGTTAGGAAGAACCCTAAATATTAACCCAAAAATAATCCTAATAAATAAATGCAGACATGTCTTGCTGTAAGTTATATTTAATAAAAACGGGAATTTTGCACTGGAAAAAGTGAAATAAGTGACTAAAGATACGAAATCGGCAACGGAACCGAAACGATACGAAAATACGTTGTCCGAAATTAACCGAAATTGCAAATAGAAAGAAAATGACTTGCGATTTTACAAATTTCATGTCAATGCGAAATAACAATTTTTTTTCGTATCGGGAAATATTTCGGATGGTGTGTATTTTGTGTCTGGTTCGGAACATCGGACAAGTCCGAAGCACTGAATTGGCCCGTTTCGTGAGAAAAACTAATCGGTACGAAACGCACATCCCTACTTAATGGCTGTGGCAAGTTTACACCTGGGTTTGAATAGAGCCCATAGTCAATTATTAAGGAGTTTAAAAAAGCAATTGGTGAATAACACAAATTTACAAAACAGTCTGGTAAGGCAAAATACATTTTCATTGACTACAAGAAATTCGGTACATGAGGCTACACCATTTTAATTGCTTATAGACATTAGTGGTCACCTTTAAGTTGTCGGACAATGAACTGACTTAGTGGAGGCTTAGGCTACACTCACTCTTTCCATCTCTATGACTGAGAAAATAAATATAGAGTTTTAACACGAAAAAAAAAATGAAACTTATTACTCAAGTGTTTCTAGAAGAATATGGAGGGCTATCTCTCCACTAGGGGCATTAATATAATGGCTTCATAAATTCACTTCTGCATTCCTACTCTTAAGATTTAAATGGCTGACATCTGGTCTAACGGACCAATATCAAGTGACCATAAATTTCTGTCACTGCTTCACATGCTTGGAGCTACCAATGTGTGTACAATATGTCCCCATCCTCTGTTAACGCAATCTTCAAAAGCTCCTGTAGGATCCCAAGATTGGATAAACTCGATCGGGTCTTATTCTGGGGCAATACAAAGTAATTTCATCTGGCAGGCTCCAGAATGGGCCCCTAAAGCAGGGAACTCAAACACTGACCCACAGATGTTGCCTAAAAATTCTAGAATGCTTTTTTTTTAATGCTATAGATCAGTGATGTCAAACGCCTAAGTAGGAATGGAGGACAAAATTTATAAATCTAGCAACAATTTTCACCCAGTTTTCCCTCTGCAACTCTTTTTCTCCCATTACCATCACCCTCTTTCTCTCCTTTATCCCACTGTGATCCTCTTGCTTCCCTTTATCCTCTGTAACCCCAGACAGGGTACTATCTGCAGCGTACATAGAGCAACAGCCAAGCAAGGTTTTCTTTGCAATCCTACCGACATCTCAGTGAAATTTGTGTCTTTTTTTTGTTATTCTTTAATTGCATAGTTGCCAACATATATAAAAATAATCCATGGACACTTTGCAGCAGGGAAAACACACACACGGATACAGATACTGACTTATATTTGACAGGGACACAAACACTGAAAGTCACAGAGACACACATAAGGGGTTATCCATTAACCCTTTCGCTGCTGAGCCTTTTCACACCTCTGTGCTGAGCTCATTTTTACCGGTTTCGCTCATCATGTTTAAATGCGATTTGAAGTCATATTTTATTATGCGACCCAGACATATTATACAGTTGTGTTCAAAATTATTCAACCCCCAATGCTGTAAAGGGTTTTAGGGAATTTAGTGTACATTTGTAATTGTATTCAGAATGAAATCCTACAAGGACTTCTTAAAGAACCATATGCAACTAAAATGACATCAATTGGTTTTGTAATACAGTAGTAAATGTTTCTTTTGTGAATTCTTCATTGACACAATTATTCAACCCCTTAAAGACTACCACTCTGAAGAACAGAGGTTCATTCAAGTGTTTTCAATCAGGTATTGAAAACACCTGTGGATGTCACGGAGCAGCAATAAAGCATAATAAGCACCAATTAGGCAGCTTTAAAATGACTGTGATACTCAGCTCCTTCTAGACATTTACTGGTGTGGTTACAAACATGGTGAAGTCAAGAGAATGGTCCAGGAAGACAAGAGAAGAGGTGATTACTCTTCACAGGAAGGGCAATGGCTATAAGAAGATTGCAAAGATGTTAAACATACCAAGAGAGACCATAGGAAGCATCATTTGTGAATTCAAGGCAAAGGGCACTGTTGAAACGCTACCTGGTCGTGGCAGAAAGATGCTGACTTCGACTGCTGTGCGCTACCTGAAGCGTAGAGTGGAGAAAAGTCCCCGTGTGACTTCTGAGGAACTGAGAAAAGATTTGTCAGATGTGGGTACTGAAGTTTCAGCTCAGACAATACGGCGCACACTGCGTAATGAAGGGCCTCCATGCCAGAACTCCCAGGCGCACCCCCTTGCTGTCTCCAAAGAATAAGAAGAGTCGAATGCAGTATGCCAAAAGTCATGTGGACAAACCACAGAAGTTTTGGGATAGTGTTCTGTGGACTGATGAAACAAAATTAGAACTGTTTGGGCCCATGGATTAACGCTATGTTTGGAGGAGGAAGAACAAGGCCTATGAAGAAAAGAACACCTTGCCTACTGTGAAGCATGGCAGGGGGTCAATCATGCTTTGGGGCTGTTTTGCTTCTGCAGGTACAGGGAAGCTTCAGCGTGTGCAAGGTACCATGAATTCTCTTCAGTACCAGGAGATATTGGATGACAATGTGATGCAGTCCGTCACAAACCTGAGGCTTGGGAGACGTTGGACCTTTTAACAGGACAATGATCCCAAGCATACCTCCAAGTCCACTAGAGCATGGTTGCAGATTAAAGGCTGGAACATTTTGGAGTGGCCATCGCAGTCACCTGACTTAAATCCGATTGAGAACCTCTGGTGGGACTTAAAGAAAGCAGCTGCAGTGCGCAAGCCTAAGAATGTGACTGAACTGGAGGCTTTTGCCCATCACGAATGGGCGAAGATACCCGTAGATCGCTGCAAGACACTTGTGTCAAGCTATGCTTCACGTTTAAAAGCTGTTATAACTGTAAAAGGATGTTGTACTAAGTACTAAGATTGAATGTCACTTGGGGGTTGAATAAAACTGATAATGATGTGAGCACAGAAAAGACATTTGTGGTTATTTCATTATAAATGTTATGTTCTATTTGTCTGACCTACACGTGCCTCTTTGATTTAATTGTAAGCAAGATGACTGAATGATCAAAATCAATGTCAAACTGGCCAAAACACTCAATTTCAGTGGGGGGTTGAATAATTTTGAACACAACTGTATATCATTCTTTCCGGGAGACTCGGCAGATTCATAATATGTCCTGTCTGTATATTAGAACATAAAATGCAATAAAAGTTGAATTTTCAATAATTTACAATGTGTTTTTTTTCACATTTTAACATGCAAGCGTTTGTGGTTATATTTTCTATGGGTTGTGCTTGTTAAAAAAATTAGAAACAGGGAATCGTTTCTTTTTTTGGAGAAAATTACGTGTTTTTTAGCAAACACCCCCCATAGAAAAAATCGTTAGTGCAGCATCATTGTTCACATTATAATTGAAATGGGAACAATATTGCTGCACTAATAAAACGAAACCCAAAAGTTTTTTTTTAATTATTTTTTTTTACATTGCACATGCTCATGTTAAGTATCATTAGAAAGGCCATGCTCTGGCCGTTCCAATGATATCAAACTTTAACCCCTAGCTGTCACAGATCGGGAGATAGGGGGTTCATTGGACCATAAGTGGCAGCAAGGGGTTAATTGCGAAAGTGGCGCCATCGCTATATGCGCGATGACGCCAGTCGTTAGGGGGATATCCCGGAAGCTTGGCCGACATCCAAGATGTCGGCCAGCTCCGGGAGGGGACCGCGATACGGCGCATGTTAGCGCCATATCGTGATCCAGCCCCCTAGGGCAGGCTGTGCCCTTCCAAGCAGTGCCTGCCTTTACTCGCTGGCCCACACGGATGGGGAGGGAGAGAGGTCCCCCCTCCCCTTCAGGCACCTTCCCCGCAATGGCGGGGGGGGGCGTGCCTGAAATAGACGTCACCGCGCATGCGCGATGACGTCTATCGTGCCCGCTGGGGTCACGGAGGCTAGGCTGACATTGATGGAATCCTGGGCGATCGCCGCTGCAAAGTGTCCTCCGCAGCGAAGTAGCCATGCGGCAGGACGCGCTCAGCGCGTCCTCTGCATGGAAAGGGTTAAAAGGGACACTACCACGTACCTGTGAGTTGTCACCACAAAACAACTCATACACGCCCTGGTAATCTCCCGACTCGACTATTGCAATAATCTCTTATCTGGCCTCCCTCTGTCCCGCCTCTCCCCCCTACAATCCATCCTGAACGCCTCCGCCAGGCTAATTCACCTCACCCGCCGCTCTGTCTCTGCCGCTCCCCTCTGCGAGTCCCTTCACTGGCTCCCCATCCACTGCAGAATTAAGTTCAAAATCCTTATCTTTACCTACAAAACCCTCACTAACTCAGCTCCCCACTACCTGTCCTCACTAATCACCAGATACACCCCAGCCCGCTCCCTAAGGTCAAACAGTGACCTGCGCCTAGCTTCTCCCCGCATCACCTCTTCCCATGATAGACTGCAGGATTTCTCACGCGCAGCCCCCACTCTCTGGAACGCTCTCCCTCGTACTGTCAGACTTTCCCCTAACTTCTCTTCCTTCAAACGCTCCCTTAAAACATTCCTATTTAGGGAAGCCTACCACCCAACTCACTGACGCAACCATCAATCACTCTCACCTTACAGTCCTCTCCTCCTGTTTCCAACCCCAGCCCTCCCAGATTGTGAGTTCCTACGGGAATAGGGCCCTCATCTCCTCCTGTACTGTTTGTCAAATGTTGTTCAATGTATTGTAACCCTGTCTATACTGTGCTTATTGTACAGCGCTGCGGAATATGCTGGCGCTTTATAAATAAAGAATAATAATAATAATAATAACATAAGCTGTAACTAGATTATTTGTGCATTACAAGTAAAAACCTCTTCTAAAACATGCTGCTGTTTTTTTGGTTTTTTTAAGAAATTGCATGTAAAAAAGGAAAAATACCTTTTTTAGGTTTTTTTTTATCTCCGGTTTCCATTTTGTGGATTTTTCCCACCATGCAATATTTATGCATAATTTATACTTTGGCTGTGCTTTATATTCTACAGTATTTAACAGTTAGTGGGGTGGAAGAGGGAATCTTTATATAAAAGGAAGCAGGGAGTGTATGGTGTTCTCCAGGCTACTAGAGATAAGAGATGATTGCTGAATAAGATAAGACAGGGAGTTTAAAAGACTTCTGATCTACCCTCTAGTGATGTTTTTGAATACATCCAGACAAAAGATAGGTCCGGGCATTTAAAATTTAGCGCCCACTTTTGTCTACTTCTATACCGAAACACACACCCCCTATAAGCACCCAAATATATATTTACAAGGTGGAAAGCCTGCCCAGAGGGCAGTCTATTGTGGATATACTGCCCCAGCTCGTGGATGTTGCCCCAGCTCGTGGATGTTGCCCCAGCTCGTGGATATATGCCCCAGCTCGTGGATATTGCCCCAGCACGTGGATATATTGCCCCAGCTCGTGGATACAGTTGTGTTCAAAATTATTCAACCCCCAATGCTGTAAAGGGTTTTAGGGAATTTAGTGTACACTTGTAATTGTATTCAGAATGAAATCCTACAAGGACTTTTTAAAGAACCATATGCAACTAAAATGACATCAATTGGTTTTGTAATACAGTAGTAAATGTTTCTTTTGTGAATTATTCATTGACACAATTATTCAACCCCTTAAAGATTACCACTCTGAAGAACAAAGGTTCATTCAAGTGTTTTCAATCAGGTATTGAAAACACCTGTGGATGTCACGGAGCAGCAATAAACCATAATAAGCACCAATTAGGCAGCTTTAAAATGACTGTGATACTCAGCTCCTTCTAGACATTTACTGGTGTGGTTACAAACATGGTGAAGTCAAGAGAATGGTCCAGGAAGACAAGAGAAGAGGTGATTACTCTTCACAGGAAGGGCAATGGCTATAAAAAGATTGAAAAGATGTTAAACATACCAAGAGAGACCATAGGAAGCATCATTTGCAAATTCAAGGCAAAGGGCACTGATGAAACGCTACCTGGTCGTGGCAGAAAGAAGATGCTGACTTCGACTGCTGTGCGCTACCTGAAGCGTAGAGTGGAGAAAAGTCCCCGTGTGACTGCTGAGGAACTGAGAAAAGATTTGTCAGATGTGGGTACTGAAGTTTCAGCTCAGACAATACGGCGCACACTGCGTAATGAAGGCCTCCATGCCAGAACTCCCAGGCGCACCCCCTTGCTGTCTCCAAAGAATAAGAAGAGTCGACTGCAGTATGCCAAAAGTCATGTGGACAAACCACAGAAGTTTTGGATAGTGTTCTGTGGACTGATGACACAAAATTAGAACTGTTTGGGCCCATGGATCAACGCTATGTTTGGAGGAGGAAGAACAAGGCCTATGAAGAAAAGAACACCTTGCCTACTGTGAAGCATGGCGGGGGGTCAATCATGCTTTGGGGCTGTTTTGCTTCTGCAGGTACAGGGAAGCTTCAGCGTGTGCAAGGTACCATGAATTCTCTTCAGTACCAGGAGATATTGGATGACAATGTGATGCAGTCCGTCACTAACCTGAGGCTTGGGAGACGTTGGACCTTTCAACAGGACAATGATCCCAAGCAAACCTCCAAGTCCACTAGAGCATGTTTGCAGATTAAAGGCTGGAACATTTTGGAGTGGCCATCGCAGTCACCTGACTTAAATCCGATTGAGAACCTCTGGTGGGACTTAAAGAAAGCAGTTGCAGTGCGCAAGCCTAAGAATGTGACTGAACTGGAGGCTTTTACCCATGACGAATGGGCAAAGATACCCGTAGATCGCTGCAAGACACTTGTGTCAAGCTATGCTTCACGTTTAAAAGCTGTTATAACTGTAAAAGGATGTTGTACTAAGTATTAAGATTGAATGTCACTTGGGGGTTGAATAAAACTGATAATGATGTGAGCACAGAAAAGACATTTGTGGTTATTTCATTATAAATGTTATGTTATATTTGTCTGACCTACACGTGCCTCTTTGATTTAATTGTAAGCAAGATGACTGAAAGATCAAAATCAATGTCAAACTGGCCAAAACACTCAATTTCAGTGAGGGTTGAATAATTTTGAACACAACTGTATACTGCCCCAGCTCGTGGATGTTGCCCCAGCTCGTGGATGTTGCCCCAGCTCGTGGATGTTGCCCCAGCTCGTGGATATATGCCCCACCCCGTGGATATTGCCCCAGCACGTGGATATATTGCCCCAGCTCGTGGATATACTGCCCCAGCTCGTGGATATACTGCCCCAGCGCGTGGATACTGCCCCAGCTCGTGGATACTGTCCCAGCACGTGGATACTGCCCCAGCTCGTGGATACTGCCCCAGCACGTGGATACTGCCCCAGCGCGTGGATACTGCCCCAGCACGTGGATACTGCCCCAGCGCGTGGATACTGCCCCAGCGCGTGGATATACTGCCCCAGCGCGTGGATATTGCCCCAGCTCGTGGATACTGCCCCAGCTCGTGGATATTGCTCCCCAGCTCAGACCCCAGACCAGACATGGGGCGGCTGTTCGAATGCTCTATCCCCATTCGGACAGCCGCCCCATGAGCTCCGTCTCCATACTTACCTTCCCGAGCGGCGAAGTGTAAGTTTCCCCGCTTCCGCTCTTTGAAGGACCCAAGCCGCGGTCACGTGGGACTCCCACGTGACCGCGGCTTGGGTCCTTCAAAGAGCGGAAGCGAGGGAACTTTCCCTTCGCCGCTCGGGTTGGATGCGCGCGGCAGCCGGGTACAGCTGCGACGGTTGTATGCGCGCGCAGCCAACTGCCGCTGGTTGCGCGCGCATGCGCAGAGTAAGGCTTGGCGACGGACACCCCAAGCCTTACTCTATTATAGTATAGGATGTACCCTATATACACACACCTTTATTATACCTACAAGGAAGCCTACACACCCCTAATATATACCTGCACAATCCATGCACCTACACATACCCAACCACCTCCATACACCTACCCACTCCTATATACCTAGACACACACATCCACTCCCATACATTTAACTACACATCTAATTAAACATATAGTTTAAAACTCTATAAACACTGCTGCCTCTCCTGCTTACATTTTTTGCAGGGAGGAAGCTGAATACCTGGTGGTCCAGAGGCGGAGAAAAAGGGGGGATGTGGATCAGTGATGCTGGACTGGGCCCCTTCATCCAGTATGAAATCCACCCTTTCAGAACAGACCGCTAAGGATCTCCTCCGCTGGATTCCAGCCATGAGTCCAAGCACCGGCGCTCTCTCTGACATGTCATCTGAGCACCGGCACCACTGAGTCAGTCAGTGAGTACATGATTCCAGTGTGGCATGTGCTTTGCAGTCTGTGCTGGAAGCATAGATCGCATTGCATTCCCACGGACACTTGAGACCACCAGGGTTTAAAACAAGATCTTCAAAAAGGATGAAGTAGCCAGGAAGCTATAAAAGATACATGGCCAGCTGGGCACCAGCCAACCAGCCCTGATGGGCAAACACTCAGTACGCCGATGTTCAGGCCCGAATATTTCCCACATGATTTGAGTCGATGATCGATCCATAGACTCTTTTCTATGGCCAAAGCCACCCAGTGAGGAGCAAGTAATGTAAAGATGGGAGAGAATTACTGGAGTAATTATTTTCTGATGGGACATTGAAATCGCTTTTTGCCAGCACATAAATCAGAATCTACTGCCAGGATACCAACATGCGTGCCACTGTTTGAATCTTCCTCATCACCGGAAAGATGATATTTACAGTGACCTTGGGTCAGATTTGTAGGCTGTGTGGGCCTTATGTGACACACGGGCTTTATGTTGGGCAGCCCTGCTATAGATGGCCAGAGAATCATGGGCGATGTAATTCAGAAACATCTGGGGGGCTGGAGTTTGAGATCCCTGCCTTAAAATTTCAATACCTCAGGATTTGTCAACTGACGTCAGGGCCGGTCCAACAATGAAGCAGCGCTGGAGCGCTTGCGCCAGGCAGCAAATTTGTTCAGCGGCAAATTTTGCTGCCGCCGCCATCTTGATTTCCGGGCCGGCGCTGCACTATTTTTTCGCCAGCGCGGCGGCAGCATCTACTTTGGCGGCCGCCGTGTGGCTACATTGCGTGCCTCCGCTGACCGCGCCCACCCTCCCACACGCATGCTAAGCATGCGTCGGTCCACGGGAGCGTGGCCGAAGATAGATCCCCTGTCTTCCCCTTGACTTCAACAGCGCATGACACGTGACACATTTGTTTTGAGGAGGTGACCGTGCCGCACCTGTGTTTATGACAGGCGGGCCTGCCCTGGAGGAAGGACTGGACCAGCCACTGCCAGCGCCGGCTACCAGTGTCTGATTTCCTCCTGAGCCTGAGGTGAGAGACCGAGCGCCGGCCCTGGAGCAATATACCCATGTGAGCCTGGGGGCAGGGGGAAAATATATCAATAAGAGCTCAGCTAGGTACAATATATACCTATGAGAGCTGGGGGCAATATATACCCAAGTGAGCTGGGGGCAATCATATATATCCATGTGAGCTGGCAATATTTACCCATGTGAGCTGGCAATATATACCCATGTGAGCTGGGGGCAATTATATATACCCGTGTGAGCCGGGCTGGCAATATATACCCATGTGAGCTGGGGGCAATTATATATACCCATGTGAGCCGGGCTGGCAATATATACCCATGTGAGCCTGGGGGGGGCAAATATATCAGTGAGAGCTGGATGTGTCACGTGGGGGGCGTATTTTGGGGTTACGTAGTGGTGGTGGGGGGGCAACATGTCAGCCTTCGCTCCAGGCAGCACAATGTCTTGGGCCGGCCCTGACTGAGGTGCTGGATCAGCTGGAACTTTGGAACTTCTGTGTCTGAAACATAGAGCTCTAACTGATTTACACCTGCTGCACTAGTGCCATTTGGCCAGCAGATGGCAGCCTCTGCCTGTGAAATAAGGCTTACTGATAGTAAAAATGCATTGTTAAGCTCAACACTGAATTTTTTAACTGTGTGGTTAATGTGGAGTGGTTTTTCAAAAACCCACCGAGTCCTTTCTATGGCTTTATGGAAAACCACTTGGTATTGGAGGGGTTGAAAGGCCTCTCACAACCACAAAGAAGTATTGCTTGATGCTAAATAGAAAGCCCTAGCCCAAAATATCATGTCTTAATGTGTTTACTCTATGCTTGATCCACCCCAGTCTGGCTTTCTCTCCCGGCACACGACTGAGACTGCTCTGACCAAGGTGACTAATGATTTAGTTGCTGCTAAAACCAAAGGTCACGTCTCCCTGCTTAGGCTAATGTCAGACGAACGCAGTGATCACGTTCGTGTTGACGTACAGTTTAACGTCTGTCGTAGCATTGAATTATGAGCAATAGAGACCCACACACGAAGTACGTGCGCAGCAAACTGCGCACGCACAACGCACGTGGCAAATGGACGCAAGTTAGGCAAGAACGTAAAACCACTAGACGGACGCGCAGAGTGCGCCACGTCCGTGTAGCGTTCTGTGTGAGTGATGAGGAGATATCAGACGCAGTGCATTTGCGACGTCCAGCACCTTGAAGCACACAATGGCTTTTCATATCCTTTTCAATTTATCATTTTTCATATTAATTTTGTTTCCCATAGTTCCCTTTTTTTTCCTACGTCCGTCAACAAAAACGGATTGTGTGGTGCCTACAGTATCTTCCGTCAGTACCGTCCGTCGTGCACGCACGCAGAGTGCGCTCTGACTGCGTTCGTCTGACAGCCTAATTCTCCTTGACCTTTCCGCTGCATGCGACACTGTTGACCACCATCTCCTACTCCTCACGCTGCGTCAACTTGGTCTCAGTGACACCATTCTCTCCTGGTTCTCTTAATATCTCTCTCTTCACTCCTTCAGTGTCTCCTTTGCTGGTGCCTCTTCAACCCCAGTTCCTCTTTCAGTTGGGGGTACCTCAAGGCTCTGTTCTGGGTCCCCTACTCTTCTCAATCTATACCACCTCTATTGGCAACCTCATCTCTTCCTATGGTCTCCAATATCATCTCTATGCTGAGGACACCCAAATCTACCTTTTCTTTCCAGATTTCTCTCCTCCTGTGATAGATTGTGCTACTGCCTGCCTGTCGGCTGTCTCCGACTGGATAACTTCCTGTTTCCTAAAGCTTAACTTCTAACACTGAACTTCTCGTCTTCCCTCCCTCTAAAACCAACATTCCTGCAACCATTTCCCTTCAGGTGAATAGTACCACTATTACGCCTACCTCACAGGCTCGTTGCCTAGGGGTCCTCTAGTCGTTAAACAAATCCTGCCATTTCCACCTAGAAAACATTGCACGCGTCCGATCCTGTCTGCTAAAATGCTCATCCAAGCTCTAATTATCTTCCACCTTGACTACTGTAACCTCCTTCTCTCTGGCCTTAAGAGATCCCAGATTCTCCCTCTGCAGTCTGTTATGAATGCCTGTGCCAGGCTCATACACCTCATCTCGCCCCTTTGTTAATCTCTACACTAGCTTCTTGTCTCCTATAGAATCTAATTCAAAATATTGGTGCTCATGTACAAAGCTCTCCATAACTGCGCCCCTGCCTACATCACCTCCCTTATAGATATATCCCGCATGACCACTTCGCTCCGCCAATGATCTGATGTTATCGTCTCCTCGTACCTGCACCACCAACTCTCGCTTTCAAGACTTCTCCGTAGCTGTCCCCTTTCTATGAAACTACCTCCCCGTACCATCAGACTCTCTCCGTCTCTCCAGTCCTTCAAAACGTCTCTGAAACCACATTACTTCAGAGAAGCCTATCAGCTCACTCCATAATCCCTCACTGTACATTACTTAGACCAGCTTCCCACATAGTCCACATGTATCCGCTACTTCCGGTACTCGCTTTACCCTCACCTAGTGTGTCACCCCTCTCCTCTTAGATTGTAAGCTCTTGAGCAGGGTCCTCTCTCCTACTGTTCTGTGTGTTTAACTTGTATGTATATTGTTATTCTGTCTTACCCATTGTACACCGCTACGGAACTTGTTAGCGCTTTATAAAATCTTGTAACATGTATACATTATGTATGAAACATGCAGTGCATTTCACCTGTTTGTTCATGAAGGAGTAAATGATGGGGTTGTAGACACATGCGCTCTTTGAGAAGAAAGCAGGAATAGTGACCAGACGTAGGTCTATTCCATGACTGCGGTTGGTCACCATATACATGGCCATAGCAGCATAGGGCACATAACACATACAGAAGGACCCGACCATGACAATCACCATGCGCGACACCTCTTTCTCGGCTTTCTGGGTACTTGCAGATTCCTGCTGCTGGGCTGCCACCTACAAGCAAAATCAAAGAATGAAATCAACCTCCCCCACTCCAACTCACTTGGTACACACTACATGGAGCGCCTTGACACTACATGGAGCGCCTTGACACTACATGGAGCGCCTTGACACTACATGGAGCACCTTGACACTACATGGAGCACCTTGACACTACATGGAGCACCTTGACACTACATGGAGCACCTTGACACTACATGGAGCACCTTGACACTACATGGAGCGCCTTGACACTACATGGAGCGCCTTGACACTACATGGAGCACCTTGACACTACATGGAGCACCTTGACACTACATGGAGCGCCTTGACACTACATGGAGCGCCTTGGTATGCTGAAGACATAGAATGATATTTCAAGCGCTAAACTGCTTCTGTTCCCGGACTGAGTGGCTTATTTTCGTTTGGAGTGATTTTCGGCTGTCATACTCGATGTAGGATAGTCTTAATTGGAAACTGATGGGAGTTACAGTCAACAGGGTTGACCTGAAAAAAAATCGCAATGTCACACTATGGGGAGGAATTCCTAAATTTTTTTTACAATGCTTTTTCAGGGCCAGTTCCCATATTGGTAGCGGTATCCCTAGATTGGCCGTTGGGGGGGGGGGGATTGTCTTTGGCTTTCCCAAAAGTGGCATATCAGAGATAGAGCCCCACTGGTTGAAATGGCCCTACTTATTATTCGTGATGACTTCATTACTATTCTAGCACAGCTGTAAACTTCTCTTCATGCTCTGCTGTTGTGGCAGCCTATTGTAAATGGACACTTCCTATACTTTTTATGGGATATGCTAATGTGTAAAGCGCTACGGATTCTGTTGGCGCTATAGAAGTATCTGTAACTTTATTTTTTTATTTGAAAAGGATTTTACCAGGAAAGATACATTGAGATTGTTCTCGTTTTCAAGTATGTCCTGGGTTCAATTGATTGATTTTTGCATCTGCAAAATCACTTAAATGTAAAAAAAAAAAAAAAAAAAAAAATATTTATAATAATAAAAATCTTTACTCACTGTATTGGTGCTTTATAATCAACAATAATAATAATAAATCATGATTTGAAAATAATAATCAGAATAATTTTTTAGAGAGGATGAAAAAATTTGGGCTCGTCCGGGATTTGAACCCGGGACCTCTCGCACCCTAAGCGAGAATCATACCCCTAGACCAACGAGCCGCTCATGACTTACAGTGTACCAGAAGCTTTGATGAAGAGTACATGGCCTCTCCCTGCTGGTCACTATCGGTATTGTCTTATGATGTATGCTTTACATTGTGATAACACTGAATTTAATAGGGCCCCTCTAGTGAGACCCTGGACTCACCGCTCGCAGGGCCCCCAGAAGCTGTCCATACGAGAAGCAGATCAGGGTTAGCGGGATGACGAAGCAGAAGACGAATATGAACCAGGTGTAATACTCGCTGTGATACTTGGTGCCCACCGTGTACCAGTCCGGTCCGCACGAGCACTGCAAGCCCTCTGGGATGTACCTGCGGAGCGGGGAGATCAGCAGTGGGTCAGAGCCACCAGGGGGCGCTCGTGTGATGGGAATTGATAATCCCTCAATGGGAGGCGTGGAATCTGTAGCTGGTTACATTGTATCAATATCTGTTCCCAGCATATCTCAGAACAGAGAATAACCAGCCCCGCCCCCTGGGCTTGAACTCCATTAACACAGAACACTGCAGCACATCATGATCACAGGATATTAGCATTGTTTTTGAATTTAGGCTAAAACAATTCAGCGTGCTAAAAACATTTTCCTAATTTGCATCCTTTACCAAATTATTGCTATTTTAAAGAACTTCTCTTCCATTACCCCCCCAAGCAGAGGGCGATAATTAACTTACCCCTTTGAGTGGGGGCTTTTTTGGCTACAGTGTGTCTTTAAATGGGAATAAAAATAAAGGATGTCAAATAGGAACATGCTTTCCTTACTTTAACTTGCTGAATCGATTTAGGTGACGTTCAACACACAAGTATCACAAGTATCACAGTATGTCCTCTCCAGGCTCAGATGTGAAAAGTAAAAGGTGCATCTGTCCATTAAAGGCAGCAGTCTGAAATGGCATTGCTCAAGAATCACTGCTATTTGGGATAGTTCGTAGTATTATAGAATATAGTACTATAAATAAGGAATAATAAATGCTACATATTATAATACAGAACAATAAATCCATTTTATAAAAATAACAGAAAAAAATTGCAGGCACTGCTGAGATTCGAACTCAGGATCTCCTGTTTACTAGACAGGCGCTTTAACCAACTAAGCCACAGCGCCGTGCATATGCAATGCGTGTTTGCAGATCCTGTGTGTCTGGATTGTGCAGGGCTGCATGATGTGACTCAGGGAAGTGTCTATGTGTTTCTAAAAGGAGGATCTCACAATCACTTCAACAGAGAGCAACGCTGAGCCTCAGCCTGACATACCCCTAGCAGCACCCAGAACGAACATCATCCCATACACCCACTGAAATGCCAAACTGCTCTGTTTAATATTGAAGCCAAACACAGGACAGTTTGCATTAAACGTTTTTTTATTTCTTGACTAAATGCGCATCATGAGCAGCACTTATTGCAAGGGGTCTCATCAGTGGGATTTTCCAGATCTTTATGTCCTTGCTAAACACCTGTTAATTCTGCCAGAGAGGGTGTGAGAGTGAGGCCCAGCATAGAGGAGCATCTTCAGCATGTGAGACATCTGTCACAAAATCACTGCCCAGCAAGGAGCTGCTACCATTAGTGGTTTGATAAGGTGCATATAGTGGCGCCTAGCACTTTATGTCTTTATTCTGTCAGGCATGGTGTTAAAGTCATTGCGCAATGGCAGCAATCAGAAATGTCGGGGTCGTTTACCGAACTGCAGCAGGGGCTCTCGGTCGCTCAGCTGCCCATTTCGATAATTTAAAAGTAAAACATTTTACCTCCGCTCCTGCTTACTGGATTTACAGGGAGTGGGGTAAATCACTCTTGGTCCATCAAAGGGATGGGAAGTGTTTTCTCGTGGGGAGAGCTTTCAGGCCGGGGTCAGATGAGTGTTTTTCAGAGCGGAAGGAATGTCCGTGAGAGTGGACGTTCCTTCCACTCGGACGCCCGTCTGGCCGCCTCGCTGAGCGCAGTTAGTGCGCTCAGCACTGCAAGGCTCGACCCTCCTGTGGAGGATCACGCTATTGCAGCCCCATGGAACGCGCATCCCAGCGCTTTGACAGGGAGGCTTGCAAGACGACCGCAGCACAGCCGCTGTCACGTGGGCAATTCTTGCATGCGCAGCAGCGTGTGGCCGGCCCCATCACAACACTGTGACGGACGCCAGAAGGCACGTCAGTATGGGCGCCGCACACATATTGCGCTCGTCTGACCCCAGCGCAGACCATACTAATTGCTCCCCTCGTACCCCAGATGCTGCAGCCCAGTATGGAAGCTTATTGGTAAGCCCAGCCAGGGTGTTTGTTGGCATCTTGGTGGGCCAGTCCTGAGTGGCATGGCGGGACCCTTACATTTGTGTTTCTTAGGCTTTTACAAGGGCCACGTCCCCTTGGAACCACTGGGCCTCTTAAAATATCATTGGTGGTCACCCCCTGAAGGAGTCCCTGCTGTGATGTCTCACCTGAATCCACTCCGCTGTGTATAGTAGGTGTATACTTGAAAATGATTAAAATGATAATGGTGGATAGAAGTTCCCTTTAAAGAACACCTGTCCTGACCAGGTGCACTTTGGGATATCCCATCAGGGATTGGATATTTCATTGGTCTTAAAGTGCCGATCACCCTCATGTTTAGCCTCTTGTGGGTGGAGGTGACTGGGGACCATCGCACAGTGATGAGCCCTTAGCTTTGACGTCGGCGTGACAGCAGTCAGTGGTGCACACAGGCTGAGTGGAGGGCTATCCTGTAGGACAGCTCTCTGGTCAGAGTTGTTACTCTCTCCTACACCAATGTGAGGGACAGCCAAACTTTGACAGGGAATAATTAACTAATTTTTTTAAAAAATACAGACATATTAAGGAAGTAATACCATTTCAAACGAGCCCAACTTGTTTTGGGCCTGACAGTGGCGTTATAAATCAGGGGAGCATATTTAGGCTTGGTGCTGCTTTGGACGTTCCAATTGTCCTTACTTTCCCCACCCCGATATCAAATAAATATGAACATGTTAATAAACCTGCAAATAAAAAACAAAATATTCACGATCTTTCAGAGTTGTTTATGACTTTAAGATAAAGGTTGACCAGATGAATAAATGCTGCCTCCATCCAATCAACTGCTTTACACCCAGGCAATGTTTGTCTATGCATGTCCGAATGAGGCCCGCGTCAGACGAGCGCACTTGTTGCGTCCGTCTGACTGCACTGTTTGCTGTTGTAGCTTTCCAAAGGAGTCAATAGAGAACAACACACGAAGCACGTGCGTACTTTTTCACTCGCGTGCAACGTATGTTGCAACGGACGCCAAAATGGCATCAACGTGAAAAAGCTAGACGGACGTAGAGATACATGATAGAGATGCATACAGTTTTTTTTTCTTTTTCACAACATCAGTCAAAAGTAACTGATACAATGTAACCACAATCTCATCAGTTAAAAAGTACGTCCGTTACTGTACGCATTCACTGCGCTCTTCTGACCCCAGCCTGAGAACAACAAAACATGTATTATTTACCTGCTCCATCCAAAGAATGGGGGCACACCTACTCCAATGCCAATGATCCAGGTGATGATGACAACTGCCAGAGCATGCTTAGAACTGAAGTGGAAACTACCCATGGGCTTGCAGATAACGATGTACCTTTCGAAGGCCAAGAATGCCAAGGACCAGCCAGTAACCAGACCTGAGGAGGAAACATAAACCAAGAAAAAATAGAAACCCAGCAATGCATGAGTGATGGGGGTCACAAGCTTTTGTGGTATCTTAGACCAGTGGTTCCCAAACGCCGTCCTCAAGTACCCCCAACAGGTCAGGTTTGCCATATATCTGAAGCACAGCACAGGTGATATGATTTGCTGCTCAGTGATTGAAAGATTCAGTCAGCATTTCTCCAAGGTGATCCTTAAAATCTGGTCTGTTGGGGGTACTTGAGGACCGGGGTTGGGAACCACTGACTTAGGCCATGACACAACTTGGCAAATGAGTGCACACCTTAAATGAAAACATAAAAAAGGCGATTTTATCTACACATCAAAGAAGAATGAATGAGAAGAATAGAGAAAGAAAGAAAGCAAGAAAGAAAAAAAAAGAGAAAAAGAAACGAGAGCTAGAAAGAGAAGGAAATGAGACAAAGAAAGAAAAGGAATGAAAGAGAAAAAGAAAAACAGGGAGGGAGGGAGATACTAAAGTAAGAGGATGAGAAGAAAGAGAGAAGATAGCAAGAAAGAAAGAATGAAAGAAAAAGAAAGAGAGCTAGAAGGGAAGAAAGAGAAGAAAGAGGACGAAAGAAGAGAGATAGAAGAAATAGAAAGAAAAAGAGAGCTAAAGAGAGAAAGGGGAAGTAAGAAAAGAAAGCGAAAGAAAAAGAATAAAAGAGAAAAAGAAAGAAAACAGAGAGAAGAGAGAAAGAAGAAAGAAAGAAAGAGACAGAGCTAAAAGGGAATAAAGAAAGAATAGAAAGAAGAGAGAAGAAATAGAAAGAAAAGGAGAGCAAGAGAGAAAAAAGGATAAAGTAAAAGAGAAGAAATAGAAAGAAAAAGAGAGCTAAAGAGAGAAAGGGGAAGTAAGAAAAGAAAGCGAAAGAAAAAGAATAAAAGAGAAAAAGAAAGAAAACAGAGAGAAGAGAGAAAGAAGAAAGAAAGAAAGAGACAGAGCTAAAAGGGAATAAAGAAAGAATAGAAAGAAGAGAGAAGAAATAGAAAGAAAAGGAGAGCAAGAGAGAAAAAAGTATAAAGTAAAAGAGAAGAAATGGAAAGAAAAAATACAAGAGAAAAACAAAGAAAAACAAAGAAAGAGAAGAAGTAAAAAAAAGAAGAGAGCTAGAAAGAAAAGAAAGTAAAAAAAAAACAGGGGAAGGGAAAGAAAGAGATAAAGTCTATGTACAAGAGTACTTCTGAACCTCCTCATCTTGCAGGAGACATTGTTGTATAATGTATGGTGGTGTACACTGATAACTCCTTATTGCGCCACATCATTTCCACTATTTTTCCATTGATCCGTGTGCCTTTTGTAATTGAGTATTTCAGAGGAGGACATTGAATGCCTCGGTTTTCCTTACACAGAACGCTTACCTGACACAGTTCCAGTGAAGGCTTCCAGTCCACAGACTTCCTTCCCAAAGACAAAATATCCCTGAGAGCTGGAGACGAAAACTGGGAATATGGAAAATATGCATATGAAGAAGCCGGCCACAGAGATATTTACCAGGATATAATTGAGGGGTTGGCGGAGCTTTTTGTATTTTATGGTCACCACTAGCACAATGGTGTTCAGCGGGGTTCCAATTATAAACACCACCCCCATAAAGATTGTTTGAAGGTAAAATGCCCATTTTGGGGCTATGTGGTACTGAGGCCCATCCCAGGGGCCCACACTAGATATATTTTTAAAGAGGTAAAATTCGTCTTCCTCCTGCATCCCACAACCTTCTCTGGAAGAAAAATCTATCCTGGGTTTACTTTTCAGCACCATTATATAGGACCTTTTCCCAAAGCAATCCTTTTAATTGCTCATGAGGATCAGCTCTTAATCTTGTTTCTTCTTCAGGATTAAATGCTCAGATGGCCCACGCTGGTCATGTCTGAGGAAGATGGTGTTGGAAGGAATAACTGTAGACACAGCTATGGGGGGAGCTGTTCAGGACTCAAGAAAAGCAGAAATTCATATTTTACCCAAACATTGGGCCTGAATTTGGGAATTTACTGGCACCATAAATAAATTAGGTCTACGATCACAAAGCAACAGCATTGCCGAACAAAAACCTGGTGGCTTGATGTGACCTGTTTGTGCTAACATAGGATTATCCTATTTAAATAAGAACAATATACATATGTTTATATGAAAAGCAATCATGTTTCCCAAATTTTCCTTTCCCACGTATGTGCCTTGGCAACTCTGCTATGGGGGTTATGCAGTAGCTACTGGTGTACGTCAGTGTAGCAACTCAAACACTGGAGTTTCACAAACGGTAAACATAGAAACATAGAAACATAGAAAAATGTCGGCAGATAAGAACCTTTCGGCCCATCTAGTCTGCCCAATTACATGGATACTTTACCTGGATTTAGCTTTTCTTTAGGATAGCCTTATGCCTATCCCATGCTTGCTTAAATTCAATTACTGTTTTGGCCTCTACCACTTCTACTGGAAGACTGTTCCATGTATCCACCACCCGCTCAGTAAAATAATGCTTCCTGATGTTACTTTTAAACCTTTGCCCCTCTAATCTAAGACTATGTCCTCTTGTTTTGCTATTTTGTTTCCTTTTAAATATACTCCCTTCCTCTACCTTGTGGATTCCCTTTACGTATTTAAATGTTTCTATCATATCTCCTCTGTCTCGTCTTTTTTCCAAGCTGTACATGTTAAGATCATTAAGCCTTTCTTGGTAACTTTTCTCCTTCAAGCCGTACACCATTTTAGTAGCCCTTCTCTGAACTCTCTCTAAGATGTCTATATCCTTCTGGAGATACGGTCTCCAGTACTGCACACAGTACTCCAAGTGAGGTCTCACCAGTGCTCTGTACAGTGGCATGAGCACTTCCCTTTTCCTACTGCTAATACCTCTCCCTACACAACCAAGCATTCTGCTAGCATTTCCTGCTGCTCTATTACATTGACTACTTACCCTTAGATCCTCTGAAATAATAACCCCTAAATCCCTTTCCTCAGATGTTGAGGTTAGGACTGTATCAAATATTCTATATTCAGCCCTTGGGTTTTTACGTCCCAGGTGCATTATCTTGCACTTATCCACATTAAAACTCAATTGCCACAACTCCGATAAAAATATTAAAGAGAATGGGTCCAAGTACTGACCCCTGAGGTACCCCACTGGTAACAAGACCTTGCGCCGAATAAACTCCATTTACCACAACCCTCTGTTGTCTGTCACTCAGCCACTGCCTAATCCATTCAACAATATTGGAATCCAAGCTCAAAGATTGCAATTTATTGATAAGCCTTCTATGCGGAACAGTATCAAAAGCCTTACTGAAATCTAAATAAGCAATGTCTACTGCACCACCTGTGTCTATTATTTTTGTTACCCAATCAAAAAAATCAATAAGATTAGTTTGGCATGATCTCCCTGAGGTAAACCCATGTTGTTTCTGATCCTGTAATCTATGTGTTTTTAGGTGTTCAACAATCCTTTCCTTTAACATGGTTTCCATTAATTTCCCTACTACTGACGTAAGACTAACTGGCCTATAGTTCCCCGATTCCTCCCTACTACCCTTCTTGTAAATAGGCACAACATTTGCTAATTTCCAGTCTTCTGGGACGACTCCTGTTAACAAGGATTGGTTAAATAAATCTGTTAACGGTTTTGCTATTACATCACTGAGCTCTTTTAATAATTTAGGGTGGATCCCATCAGGCCCCATTGACTTATTTGTCTTTACTTTAGACAGCTGCTTTAGAACCTCCTCCTCTGTAAACTCATATGTAAATGTCTCTTTAGTGTTCTCTCCTAACTGAGGTCCCTTTCCTTCCTTTTCTTCTGCAAAGACTGAACAAAAATATTTATTGAGGCAGTCAGCGAGACTTTTATCCTCTTCTACATACCTTCCTTCCTTTGTTTTTAATCTAACTAATCCTTGTTTTACTTTTCTTTTCTCGTTAATGTTTTGTCCCCCTTTTTTACTGACTGAGCTATTTTCTCTTCTGCGTGTGCTTTGGAAGCTCTTATAAATTGCTTTGCCTCTTTCTGCCTAATCTTATAGGTTTGCCTATCTTCTTCACGCTGAGTTTTTTTATAATTATTGAATGCTATCTTCTTGTTCTTCACTATTTTGGCCACTTCTGCAGAGTACCACAGTGGTTTCTTCCCTTTTTTTGTTTTTGCTAACAAGCCGAATGCAATTTCCTGTGGCCTTCAATAATGCTTCCTTTAAATAATCCCATTTCTCTTGGACTCCCTTTAAATTCCTCCAGTCTGATAATGACTCCTTCACACAAAATCTCATTTTAGAAAAATCGGTAAAGGGGCAATCTATATACCTTGACCACTTTAGCTTATTAAAAGAATGCCCCTCCCTTTCTTCCCCCTCTTTTTCCTCCCCCTCCAGCCCCATTTGATAGGTACAGCTGTGAGAAGTGGAGGAGTTTCCTCCACCCACACAGCTGTCGTTCAACAGATAGGATTTTGAATATCCCATCTGCCGGGGACCAGCTCAGGGACTGATGATGTCAGCACGCTCTGCATTCTCACATCATCCTGTTTCCCAAACAATGGCAGCAGCTAGTCTTCAGGGAGAAGCGGGCACGGGCTGGTGCAGTACATGCGCGCGTCACCAAGCCATCTTTCTGCGTGGGAGCTTGCGTACCTTGTGTTTGAAATTTACGCAAGTTACGCTGTGTTTCGGAAGCTCTTATCAGAAGACAAAGGACAAAAAGTTGGTATTTTATTTTACATTACAGACCAATTTAAAATTATGATTGTTAAGATGCTGCCAGAAGCATCTTCTCATTTATTTAAGGGAACAAAAGGTATTTTAGTATATTGTTCTTTTAAATCCAAAGTACGACAAGGAGACACTGCTCTGTGAAGGGTTAACTCTTCCACGGCAGAATGTACAGGGACCAAAGGGTATTTGTGCCCATATAAGAAATGCATGGGCCAGGCACACCCCAAGATAACAGACTCCTGGTCTATATCCATATTTTCCATGAATAGTGACGCACACTGCTGATAAAGATTGATTTGAAGAACCATCCACATTTTGTTATCTTAGACAAATGTAAAGTGTAAATGCACTCAATGTCCCCTGCAATGTCCAGGCTAACACATTCTATTACTGTAGCTTTCAAATATCACAGTGGAACATTAACAAAAACATATCCACACAAATCCAGTTCATTCCTGCTTTGCAACAGAAGAGACACATAACTCATGAGTGTTACTGTGTTCCCTGTAGCCATAAGCGGCTCGTTGGTCTAGGGGTATGATTCTCGCTTTGGGTGCGAGAGGTCCCGGGTTCAAATCCCGGACGAGCCCTGGTTTTTTTTTATCCTCTCCCAAAAGATATTCCTAAATATTATTTTCAAATTACTGATGATGTTAATTATAAATTACGTTGCCCTTCTGAGTCAATAGGAATGTTTGAATATGATTGTACAGAGAAAACCAGTCAGAACCAATGGTGGACAGTAACAGATATCAATAAATTGGGAGAGAGCACTGAAATAAAAGATTTAAAACATTATATATATATATACTATATACTATATAGGAAGAAAAAAAACAGAGAGTTAGAGCTAGAAAGAAAAGATTCAGAAAATGAACAGAAAGAAAGAAAAAGAGAGGAAAAAAAGAGAGAAAGTAAAAGAAAGAAAAAAAGAAAGAAAGAGAAAGAAAGCAAGAAAAGAGAGAGAAAGAAAAAGACAGAAAGAAAGAGGCTGCCTGGGAGGCTGGTACAGAGTGATTTACTGTACTGCTGCAGCATGCCTCAACTCAGGGGAATTAATGAGAGATTATATGACAGTGTCTTGTGATTGTGAGCTCGGGTTACAGTGTGGTGCAGTTTAACAAACGCTTCTAATCTGTAGCTGAATATGAGACGACTTGATTTATGGATTGATTAAACACATTGCGGGAAAAAAACAGGGCTCGTCCGGGATTTGAACCCGGGACCTCTCGCACCCAAAGCGAGAATCATACCCCTAGACCAACGAGCCGCTTATAATACGTTTAGGACATTTCTACTTTTACAACTGGAATGAGAGGTGAGTATGTTTACTATAAACGTAAAATCAGAAGATGAATATTTAATATCATTTTCTTCACATGATAGATACATGACAGCTCCAGCAGAACATCATTGACAAACAAGACAACAATTACAAGCCAAAAGGTACGACATCACAATGGAGTAAAGTGAAAAATGAGGACAAGAAATCAATAATGTCTGATGTCCTGGTGTCAAATTTTTGAGGAGAGCAACTTGCATCGACATAAATATAAACTACCGTATATAGTTTTTGTATAAATTTCCCTCAAACATGTGGTATACCAAAAACAAATCTATAATAATAAAAGGGTTTCTGTACATCACTGTCGCTGGATATGCATGCACCCATCCCAGTCGGCTGCGCGTGCACCCATCCCAGTCGGCTGCGCGTGCACTCATCCCAGTCGGCTGCGCGTGCACTCATCCCAGTCGGCTGCGCGTGCACTCATCCCAGTCGGCTGCGCGTGCACCCATCCCAGTCGGCTGCGCGTGCACTCATCCCAGTCGGCTGCGCGTGCACTCATCCCAGTCGGCTGTGCGTGCAACAAACACAGGGACCTGGGCAAGAGGTGGTCACAGTCCCTGGCCGAGGAGCATCATCTGTCCCTCTGGCTCCCCACCCAGAGCATTCCCACTCAGACCCAGGGTGGATCTGGGATATTCACTATGTGCCTGCAGTGCGTGATTTTTTTTTTTTTTAGACAGGATTTTACCAGGAAGGATACATTTGAGATTTCTCTCGTTTCAAGTATGTCCTGGGTGGCGGCGAGTATGTACCGTTAGGTGTCTTGCCCAAGGACACTTAGAAACATAGAAAAATGTCGGCAGATAAGAACCTTTCGGCCCATCTAGTCTGCCCAATTACATGGATACTTTACCTGGATTTATCTTTTGTTTAGGATAGCCTTATGCCTATCCCATGCCTGCTTAAATTCAATTACTGTTTTGGCCTCTACCACTTCTACTGCAAGACTGTTCCATGTATCCACCACCCTCTCAGTAAAATAATGCTTCTTGATGTTACTCTTACACCTTTGCCCCTCTAATCTAAGACTATGTCCTCTTGTTTTGCTACTTTGTTTCCTTTTAAATATACTCCCTTCCTCTACCTTGTGGATTCCCTTTATGTATTTTAGGCTAGGGTCAAACGAAAGCATTTTTACACGCGAACGTAAAAAAAGTGCGTCCGAACGCATTGACGTATTTTTTCACGGAATACGCGAAAACGGTCATACGATGCGCATTTTTGTGAGTGATTTTTTACGGATCCAAATCAGGAAACTTTGGGTGTCTGGACGTTATGTTGGCCGGACACGAGCAGGGTCTGACGTCTCCTAATCACACACATACCGCTAGTGGACGCAGCGCACTCTGTACGTCCGTACTAGCGGTTCTGCGTTCTCGAAAAAATGCGTTCATTTTCCACTTGCGTTGCGCGGCCGGACTTTCGTGCGGCCGGACTTCGTATATTGGCTGTCATTGCCCGTCATTTGCTGCTAGTGCGGCCGTGATTAAGTGCGCCTAAACGCACGTTAAAAATTCGCTAGTCTGACCCTAGCCTAAATGTTTCTATCATATCTCCTCTTTTTTCCAAGCTGTACCACCACTTACTGGGGAGGTGCTCGCTGGGATCAAACCCACAACTCCACAGGGTCTCTCCATGCAGAGCAGTGATGTTACCTCTACTCCACCCAGCCGGTACAGTACACATCTTTCGGCGGCCATTTTTTGTATGGGCAAAACATCTTACATGCGCATTGCGCATGCACAACGGATAAATCCGCCGGCATGCGCGCAAAAAGCAACAAAAAAGCCGATGTGTTGAAGAGGCGCACATAAAGCACCTCTCCCTCTCTCAGCCACATGGCAAACATGCAAAAAAAACTGCCAAAAGTGCCATCACCCCTCAAACCCCTGCCCTGAGTCACCCCCAGACCCTGGGCAAACATTTCCTAGGGGCACCGAGCAGCCAGACCCTGGGGAGCACCAAGCAGCCAGATCCTCGGAGCAACGAGCAGCCAGATCCTGGTGCATCTGAGCAGCCAGATCCTGGGGAGCACCTGAGCAGCCAGATTCTGGGGAGCACCTGGCAACCAGATCCTGGGTGCGCCAAGCAGCCACATCATTGGGAGCACTGAGCATTCAGATGCTCCACAACAATAAACTGCCCTCCGGGCAGCTTTAACACCTCGTCAACTTATAAAAACAAAAGTCGGGGTGGCACCATGACCATCCGCCAAGTTGGTTGCATGTGGTGAGAGCTCCTGTGATCCGCAGCTTCCCAGGAGCTTTACAAGCGCACAGTGATTTTTTTGATACACCTGGGCCTGACCCATACCTTCCACAAACATGCCAGGCAGTGTCTGGAACAACAAAAAAACAAAACCTGTGGACCCACGGTGGCGCTAATCTTCCTGAAAATTACATTACAGACTTTGTCCTCTGAGCTTCATGTCACTCTGTCTAAACTCCAGATGACGCCAGTTTGGAGAAACACGTAGAACTAGAAGTGCCTTCTTTTAAAATAATTTTGCTCTGTTTACCTTTCCTGATTGCAGCCTGCACAGCCTGCCCTGTTGGAGTTCATCTCTGATTTACACGTTTGGGAGCGTTCCCAGATATCTTAACACCATATACCACTCTGGGCTTCCAATTGTTGCTTCCGACACCTGTCCTCAGGACCCTCCGCCTCGCCAGGTTTCCCAGATATCTGCAGCACAGCACAGGTGATATGATTTGCTGCTCAGTGACTGCAGGATTCAGTTTACGTTTCCCCAAAGTGATCTGTAAAATCTGGCCTGGTTGAGGGTCCTGAGGACAGGTTTGGGAAACAGATACTATCTATCTATCTATCTATCTATCTATCTATCTACTTAGACAAATCTACCCCATTAGGTATTCACGCAACTTGGCTGGATATACACAGTGTATCATATATATATATATATATATTGTATATATTACCAGGAAAGAGCACTCCATATCAATGACCACCTTCTTCCATCATTCTCTGTAGCAAAAAACACCGTTTTAAAAATGTTCAAAGACCCTGACTGAGGTAATAAATGATGGGGATTCAGTTCACAAAGTATGATCATAGTTTGCTTAAGCTGGTCACAGTCGCCAATGTACCACATCGTTGACAGGTCCTATCTAACTTGACCAAATCTGCATTTACAGGATCAACTCACCCAGTTTAAGCAAACTATGATCATACTTTGTGAACTGAATCCCCCTCATTTATTACCTCAGTCAGGGTTTTCGAACATTTTTAAAACTGTGTTTTTTTGCTACATAGAATGATGGAAGAAGGTGGTCATTGATATGGAATGCTCTTTCCTGGTATTTTGTATTAAATGTTTTAGATGCACTCGCTGTTGTTGCTAGTTTAGGTTGAGTGCAACCTTCCTGCTGTTTATATTATATATATATATATAGTCAATCGAAAAATAGCTAGCACTCCAAGATTTCCTCAATGGCAAAATTTATTGATCCATAGGTTTATAAAATTGTCAACGTTTCGGTCCCACCTTGGGACCTTCTTCAGGACAAAAAACACAACATACCCAACCTAAACGGTTTAAATAGGGATCACAATTAAACACAAAATAAAAACACCGGTTACTCACCGTTCACGGTGTGCGAGGCGTCCAATGGGCTTGTAGGCGCATAAACTAGTAAATTAACTAGTCCTTAGTGTTACATCTCATATTGGTCCTTTTTCACCCCAACTTTTACTTTTCAAACAATTTCCAGATAAGACTCTTAAAGTGGACAAAATAATAATAGGACATATACTGATTTCAAGACATTGGAAAACTACCACCACAATCCCTACATGTGATGAAGTCATTCAAATGATACTTGAAAATAAGACAAACGAGCCGGCATTAAGACAACCATCTCCGTTTACCATGAAGTTGAAATATTTTTGGAACATATGGGAAGATAATGCTACATATGGGAAGTTAATGTGATTGGCCACGCTTTATGGGTTTGATTTGACTTTTTCAGTTTATGTGTGTACTTATGGGAATAACTACAATGTTTAATGTCACTTTGTACTCATTGTTGTACCGCTTGAATATTATATTGTAAACATTTTATGAGATGGATGGAATTCTTCCCCCGCCTCCCTCCCTTTCCCTTTTTTTTTTTATTTTTCTTTCTGTATCCCTAATTAGTTGACTGCTTTTGTTGTGAATATTTCTTTTTTGTGAACAGAAACAGAAAAATAAGTTTTAAAACCTTTAATAAATATTAATTTGAAAAGAATGTGATTATATAAGCCTACCCCCCCCCCTCAGGAAGGTCACTGTCCATTCAATTAGCTACTAGGACCCACTGGGTGGAGACAAGAGTCTAGTCCAACCTTCTTTTGGATGCAATCAGAAAACACAAGAAGTGATCCTGCCTTTCTTCTTTGGCTCTTGACCTGACAACAAATTTGGCTGGGAAAAGCCAAGTGTGTGACTATCTGGATGGGTAAATGACTACTGCTCTTTTTATCCCTTTGCATTTCAATCACCTAAGCCTATCCTTTGTTTTCTTGCAAGAGTGGTACCTATCCATAAAAGTGGTGACAGTACTTGGGTATCAACTACCGTCCGATATCGTTGCTCCCTGTAGTGTCAAAAATCTTGGAAAAATGCGTCTACACTCAATTACGTGATTATTATCAATATTGGAACTAATTAACCCCGGATCAATCAGGCTTTCGTCCAAATCACTCAACTACAACCGCTCTTTTAAAAGTCTGCAATGATATCCAAGCTGGCATGGAACAAGGAAACCTAACTGGAGCCATCTTCCTTGATTTTGCCAAGGCCTTTGACACGGTAGACCATGACATCCTATTACAAAAACTTAAAAACTCTGGCATTGGTGATCGCACGCTAACCTGGTTTCAATCATATGTATCCGACCGATCACAATATGTGTCAATTTCTGGCAGCTCCTCCCTCCCCCTCCCAGTCACTTGCGGTGTACCCCAAGGCTCAATACTAGGCCCCCTGCTATTCACAATATTCATAAATGATCTGCCCAACGTCTGCAAAGCCTCAACTGTACATATGTATGCAGACGACACTGTGATCTATACCAGCAAACCAAATCTCCCCTCAGCTGGAAGCCGTGCTGCAAGAACAATTCACAGAGGTAGAAAAAGTGGATCAAACACAACAAACTTTTTCTAAATACTGACAAAACTGTAATGATGCTCTTTGGAACAGCACCTAAACTACACAAATTGCAAAATCCCCATCTATGTGTTGGGACAAAATCAAATGGCACGCTGACCACAGTCACTTCTCTCAAATACCTAGGTATGTGGTTAGACCCTAATCTATCCTTTGGCCCCACATCGAAAAACTCTCATCTAAACTCTACCCCAAACTAGGTGCCCTGTACAGAAACAAATCCTGCCTGAGCCCCGCGGTAAGAAAGCAGATTGTACAGCAAATGCTTATGCCGGCTATTGAATACGGAGATGTAGTGTATACAGCCGCCCCGCAAACACACCTTCAGAAACTTACTACATTGTATAACTCATTCTGCCGCTTTGTGCTACAATGTAACTACATGACCCACCATTGTGACATGTTAAAAGAGCTAAACTGGCCATCGCTGGAGTCTAAACGCACCCTTCACCTTTCCAGCCTGGTGTTTAAGAGCATTTCTGGGAAGCTGCCACCCTACCTGAATAGACGGCTTCCCCCAGCAGCTCCCTCATCCTATAACCTCCGATCCAGGACCAGCACCTTACTTGCAATACCGCAATACAAAAAGACAGTGGCTCGGTCCTCCTTTTCCTACAGAGCACCACAATTATGGAAAAAGGCTGGGGTCAGACCAGCGCACTTTTAACGTGCGTTCTGGCGCACATAATTACGGCCGCACTAGCAGCAGATGACGGGCAATGACAGCCAATATACGATGTACGGCCGCACAAAAGTCCGGCCGTGCAACACAAGTGGAATTTGAACGCATTTTTCTGAGAACGCTGAACCGCTAGTACTGACGTACTGAGTGCGCAGCTGCGGCATAGCGGTGTGTTTGCGTGATTAGGAGATGTCAGACGCTGCTAATGTCCAGCCTACATAACGTCCAGACGCAAAAAGAGTTTTATTGACGATCCGTACAAAATCACGCCCGAAAATGCGCGTCGTCTGACCGTTTTTGCGCATTCCGTGAAAAAATACGTCAATGCGTTCGGACGCACTTTTTCACGTTCGCGGGGAAAAATGCTTTCATCTGACCCTAGCCTAACCTCCCAGACACCATCAAATCTTCCCCCAGTCTTAAGTCACTCAAGAGCTCCATACTAACATACCTTAATACAGAATTCACCTGTAAACATGTAATCTAGTGACTATATTTCCTACATATTTATTTTCTGTTAATCTGTATATTTGTGTTGGTTTTTTTTTTAATATCTTGCATTGTATTACTTTGTATTTCTGTAACTGTAACACTTCAATGTTCTTGAACCCAGGACATACTTGAAAACGAGAGAAATCTCAATGTATCCTTCCTGGTAAAATACTTTATAAATAAAATAAATCCTTTGTTTTCTTGCAGTGTCCAGGATTTAGTTTAACAATGTTTATTACTGTTATCTGTTTATATTTCTGTTAACGTTTTATCTTTTAGGCTGGCTGTCCACTGGAACCATACTCGGGCGACCCACTTGGTCACCCGACTACGGACAACGCCATCGGCCGATCAGGGTCGTCCACTGGAAGCATCTGCGGATGACCCAGATTGTCTGATGGACAGGTCACCGGGTGAAAAAAAAGTGAAAAACCCCATTGCCGAGTCACTGCTGGGAGAAAAATCAGTCTTTGATGCTGAAAAGGAGTTATATTTTTACATTGAATCCTGTGGGATTCACCTGTTTAAACCTGTCAAACGGAATCATTGAAAATCAGGGCATTTCACTGATATTTCGGTGCAGTTTGGCGTTCTCTGAATATAAGACACAATAGTCTTCTGCTCTATGGGACAATTTTGCTGCCGCTGAACTGCGGTGAATTGCACCGTATTTCGCTGTCACCAGTATTTGGTGAATTGAGAGCTTACTGAATAGGTGAATTGCAATGAAATTCACCATTTAATGCCAACTTTGGAGGTTAGTGGAAAACTCCTAATTTATTTTATTTATTTATAATTCACATCTTGGTCCATATTCCAGCTGAGCTGCTAATAGAGCCACAAAAGGGCAATTGTGGTGCGAGCTATTAACCCATTGGAACTTGAACTCCCCATTACTAGTGTTCCATTACTTGATCCAACCCATAACCAAGCAAGACCCACATCACTACCAATGCATGTACATCCCTACGACTTGCGTGAAATTGGCTGTTCACTGCCAAAACAACACAATACACATGCGCGCCACGCTACAGAATGCATAAGCAACGCCACACCTGCATGTCAGTGGTGATGTGTCAGTGTGACGTGTCCTGCGCATGTACATTATGTCGCTGAGGCGTCGTGCACATGTGCAGTGATGTGGGTTTTGCTCGGTTATGGGTTTGATCAAATGATGGAACAACAGCTCTGTAACGAGTGAATCGCTATGTTAGCAGCTCAGCTCCTAACAGGAAGGAGCTGCTGATACCAGCAGTGGTGGTAATGAAATAAAGATTCAGCAAATAAGCAGGAGATGGTCTTTAGGATGAAGCAGGGTTTTGACAACAAAATATTTAGTGTAGGAGTTTACCAAATGCAAAGTCCAGGATATAAGCAGGGGTTCGGTAACAGGAGATCCAGCAAAAGGGTATAGGCTAGGATCAGACGAACGCATTCTTCACGTCTGCAGTCAAAAAGTGCGTTGATGCGTCCGAACACATTTTTTTCACGGAATACGCGATAGCGGTCATACGATGCGCAATTTCGCGTGTGATTTTTTATGGACCAAACCAGGAAACTTTGGGTGTCTGGGCGTTATGTTGGCCAGACATGAGCAGCGTCTGACGTCTCCTAATCACGCACACACACCGCTATGCGGACGCAGCGCACTCTGTACCTCAGTACTAGCGGTTCGATGTTCTTGCAAAAATGTGTTAGTTTGCCGCTTGCATTGCGCGGCTGAACTTTCGTGCGGCCGTACTTAGTGTGTGGGCCTGCGTTGGACGTCATTTGCTGCTACCACGGCCGTAATAAAGTGCGGCTAAACGCATGTTCGCATTGTGTTAGTCTGACCCAAGCCCAACCTTGACTCCCTGATGCTTTGGGAACTACATTTCCCATGTGGCTCAGTCAGCCTTATCACCAAAAAAATCTGGCAGAGCTCTCTGCTAAAGAATTAGAAGTGCAAATTCTTAAAATTGGTAAGGTTTTTTCAGTCAGGTGGGTCGCTTCAAGCCTGAGAGCTAGAAGAGCAGTTTGGGAATCATACCCTGCATTACACAGCCATTTCTTAAAAGCAAGCACAAGTTCATCGCATAACAGCAAGCAGAAGTCTCTATTTAGTGTCCTTAACAAAGTCCTGATTTCGGAAGAATGTTTGTTAATCCTTGCAGGGGTTGCAGATGCTGTTCAGGAAATGGGCCGGTTATCTGAAGCCCTACAAAGAGATGACATCACACTTTCACAAGCCGATCAGTTGATTAATCGGTCAGGTCGTGCAATAGAGAAAATGAAAGACATGCCTGGCAAACATCTGAAAGAAGCCATGGAATCGCTGGAGAAGGGGAATTTCAAAGGTGTAACCATCAACCCAGAAAGCTCAAAAGGCTAAGTGAGGATAAATCTCCCTTGATCTTCTCAATGTGTGGTGGATAATTTATGATCCAGACTCTATCTCTATGCTTTAACTGCAAGCAACAGACCAGCAGCTTCATCAGTCGGGTGAATTTGAATCTCTCATCTCTGAAATTGACATCCTGAATTCACAACGTTGGCCAAACAATGTGGACAGTCTGTGGTTTGAAGAAGTGAAGCTAGAGCAGCTGTGCAAAAAATCCCGTCTTAAATTTACATCTGTGAAGGCATCAGAGACTACATTGATAACCGCGGCGCAGAGATTACAGAAAATCTGAAACCCGTTGTGACAACAGTTAACAGTCTTCCAGTGACTTCAGGGGATTGTGAAAGGGGCTACAGCACAAGGAATTTGGTGATGTCACCAATTAGGAGGGGACTTGAATGCCTGTCTTCTCTTTTGTTTATTTGTCTCATTGGCCGTCCTGTACATTTATGGGATCCTTTACCATACGTGACAAAGTGACTGTCCACACATCGCAGCGCAGAGGATACCAAATCTCAAAGTTTATCATCCTACCCAGCAAGAACAATGTTATTCCAGTTTGTGGGATGATTTCTAATGTTCTGGGTTTAGATTTTTACATACTATCAGTTTTAGAAATTCCCTGTGAGGGGAAGATCATCACACATTGTGGTGACTATTCTGTCAGTTTGACAAACAAGTTAACTTATTTTATTGTTACATCCGTTCTATGTATATTTGTTTGTTACGTGTGAATTTTGAAAAGTTCTTGTAAACCAGCGCTTTGCTGAGAAAGGAGCGTATATGAGTTTATATATAATTATACACGCGAGCATATGCACTATTTTTTTCCAGGTGGTGGAGTAGTGGAAATCTTGGGTGAGTTTCCTCACTTTGTTTCCCAGGACTTGACCCTTGAGTGGGGACATTTGAAAGTAAACTTTTTTTCTGAACGCAATTTAGGTATCTATGCAAGGTTGCTTAGGATATACAGATTGCCTATTGATCAGAACTTCTTTCTTTTGTACGTAAATTCTGTAGCGCCTGCACAGAAAGATGGAGTTGCATCTATACATTAAGAACCAAGCCATCAGCTTTCTTGACTCTGGATACTCACTATTGTTAGTGGTCTGAGGGAGGATGAAGTCCGTATACAAAGCATCATAAGTGACTGGCAGACGGTAAATTCAAAATCCCAGCGGCCTGGTTCAGTGCATGCTGGCTGAGGAAAAACTCCTCTGCTTCAGAGTGTTTTTAGTCAAATGGAAGCAGAGGGAATGAGGGCACAAGGCTGGATCACTTTCAAAAAGGTGTGGGTGTGCAGTACTCCTTTAATAATTTGCTTAAAACACTGTGCTACAAACACAGTGACAGAAGTTTGCATTGCAATTACTGGTGCAGAACAAAAGTAATAATCCACTCAATTTGTAGGACCATTGTCCTTTCTCATGGATTACAAGAGAATGGAGGAATAAGGAACTAATGCGAATGGATGAGAAGAAGGAAGCTAATGTTTGTGTTCTTTTTAGTTCCATTTAAGCAAGAGTACAGAGATTTAAGACTGGTTAAGATGATTACAGAACAGTTTGACTCTTTAAATCTTGATCTACACAAGAGGATGATCCCATAATTAATGGTAATCTCATTATCCCTAGTTACTTACCATGTCATATCCAGCCTTTATGGTGCATTTTAACATAAGCCTAACCCAGTCATTGGTCTTATTCTTTTGCCATAGTGCTGTGCATATAGAACTTTAAATTAAAATAATGAATACATATTTTCGATTCTAAGATTTGATCAAATGGGATTAATTTAACAGTGCTCGAAGATATGATAAACTGATCAGATGTGACTCACTTGTTAAAACAAACAAAACACATCCACAAAGATTTTGTTATTTGTGGATCGGACCGATCTCTTTATATAAACAAAACCATGGGGCTATTACATTTATTTATTTTTCTCCTTGTGACGAAACGGCTGCTTCAATGTTTATTTGCATTTATTTTTCCTTGCATTTCATTGCTCTGTATATAGGGTAGAGTGTTGTGTGATGCGCTGTTGTCAAAGTGTGTATCTGTAGGTTACAGTTACAAGTGGTTTGGCTTCAATTACCACCTCTACGCTGATGACACTCAGATCTACCTCTCTACCCCTGATCTCTCTCCCCCTGTCCTTTCAAAAGTCAGTGACTGTTTATCTGGCATCTCCTCCTGGATGGCCTCCCACCACCTAAAGATCAACATGTCGAAGACTGAACTCCTACTTATTCCTCCCTCCAATGCCTCCCCACCTCCTGACTTCTCTATCACGGTGGAGGGTATCACCATTTCCCCATCAAACCAAGTTCGCTGTCTTGGAGTTACACTTGACTCTGCTCTTTCCTTCATCCCCCACATCAAGTCTCTTTCCTCCTCCTGCCGATACCAACTGCGTAATATTTCCAGAATTCGGCCATTTCTTACCGCTGTCGCCACAAAACAACTCATACACGCCCTGGTAATCTCCCGACTCGACTATTGCAATAATCTCTTATCTGGCCTCCCTCTGTCCCGCCTCTCCCCCCTACAATCCATCCTGAACGCCTCCGCCAGACTAATTCACCTCACCCGCCGCTCTGTCTCTGCCGCTCCCCTCTGCGAGTCCCTTCACTGGCTCCCCATCCACTGCAGAATTAAGTTCAAAATCCTTATCCTTACCTACAAAACCCTCACTAACTCAGCTCCCCACTACCTGTCCTCACTAATCACCAAATACACCCCAGCCCGCTCCCTAAGGTCAAACAGTGACCTGCGCCTAGCTTCTCACCGCATCACCTCTTCCCATGATAGACTGCAGGATTTCTCACGCGCAGCCCCCACTCTCTGGAACGCTCTCCCTCGTACTGTCAGACTTTCCCCTAACTTCTCTTCCTTCAAACGCTCCCTTAAAACGTTCCTATTTAGGGAAGCCTACCACCCAACTCACTGACGCAATCATCAATCACTCTAACCTTACAGTCCTCTCCTCCTGTTTCCAACCCCAACCCTCCCAGATTGTGAGTTCCTACAGGAATAGGGCCCTCATCTCCTCCTGTAGTGTTTGTCAAATGTTGTTCAATGTATTGTAACCCTGTCTATACTGTGCTTATTGTACAGCGCTGCGGAATATGCTGGCGCTTTATAAATAAAGAATAATAATAATAATAAAAGCACTAACAAGTTCCATAGTGCTGTGCAATGGATAAGACAGGATAACATTTGCATGCAAGTTGGACACAAAGGAACAGTAGGAGGGGACCATGCTCAAGAGCTTGCAATCTAACCTTTTGTCTTCTTCCACTCCCCCTGTAAGTAATGGACTCCTTGGTCTTCACCTGCTCCCATCAATGCATACCTCCCCCCAGCAACAAGTTTCACCCAGTTGATTGTTATCCGACTCCTAACCCATGGTTCCAATGCTGGGCGTGTTTCCATTGTTTCTGTACCTTCCCTGTGTGTGTTATAACCAGTTGCAAAATGTAAATAAACTCCGTCTCCTTTTGGATTTTGAATCTGCAAGGACTCCACAGTTTGTGTCGTCTACTCTGTGTGGGTACGAATACCTCCTGGGTTTAGCAGAAAGGGGCGCCCAGATGGATGTTCCCTTGCTTGGGGGTACCCCGATCTGTAACACGCTTTCACAACTTAAAAATCATTAAAAGAACAGTCACAACACAAAGTCTTTAGCTTATTTTAGGTTTATTTCTTTGACATATCTTCACAAAAAACTTTGGACCCAATAGCATGTGGTTAAAGCAAGGTAACATACTAAATATTAGTTTGATACATGTGTTGTAGCACAAAGATAAACATTAAACCGGAAAAGCTTAGATATTTAACACTAACACTTAAGGTTTAATAACAATTTTAATAGAAGAAAAAGAAAAAAAACTCAGTCCATGCGAATAAAGATTGTAAACGTTTGAAGGCCAATACTAACATCTCAGTGACGCAATGCTACGGTTTTCCCATTTTGACCATATGCACTGATTAGGGAGAGGATACATTTATTTTACTGGAACTGTAACACACAATTGAACTTGTTTGTGGTTGTACGGTTTAATTCCCTTGTGAGTCAAAATCCTGGTTCAATGAAAATTAAAAGAAAAAAAAATATACACATTTCGAGAAAGACAACAATTCCATGACGAACTTAAATAGACTAAAGTGTATTTGATGGTAAAGTTTAAACTTACACTTATAGCTTTGGTTTTGTAATACTTTTGATGGCAATGTTCCTGAAGAAGACCATAAACTAGGTGCAAGCAACCCTGACCCTTCAGTTGTTTTGGAACTACATGATTCTCAGCAAACCTGATGAGTGGTGAGCATCAAGGGAGATTTACGTTCCATTATATCTGGAGGGCCAAGGATGCGGACGTCTACCATAAAGGATTGCAGTGTTGCTTACCAATGCCTATAGCTCATGGTGGAAGCCACAACCCCAAAACAGCACCTCCAAGGGAGAAATAAACCATTATACATTGTTACAGATTTGAAAATGGCTTAAGTAAATACCAACTGTAGGTAGGGTACCCTGTATTTTAACTTTAGACACCGGCATAGATCATAGAATTGAAAGACAGACAAGAGATTGTCTGCATATCAGCGGTGAGGACCTGAGAACATATTGCTGGCTGAAGGATAGTGGTGATAATATCCATTCTGCAATGCATTGCACAGCAGATTAAAGGTGAAACAAGCTTCTAAACTCCAGTACTAGGTATGAAACAAGTCCAAGATTTGATTCCAGAAGACTTTAAAAGGAAAACAATCTTTATGGGTCTACAAAAATATGCATCAGCGACACTTAAATAAAATGCAAGTCTAGTAACATTTATTGTTAAGTCTACTGGGGTCCTATACATTTCTTCATTATATAACAACAAGTCCATGATTCACATCTTTCTATAGACAAAAAATGTCCATGTACATTGGAAGCTTATAACCTATCCGCTAATATTTTACATTAGCTATAGTACACAAAATACATCTTCCGATTGACAGCTCTCAGTCGATTTCTATACATCCTTTCTGATAAGAAGTTGAAAGATAAAGCATGGTGTAGAGCCTGAGATGGTGTACAACTTTCAGCAGATACTGGGTTACATTTTTACCAATAGCAGAGCAGTTAGTACAATAATATTAAAAAAATATATATTGCAAGTATCAATGTTGCATAAATACAAAGAAAAAAACAAAACAATAAAAAGCACATACTACTATAAAGCTAGACAATCTAAAGAGAAGCAGTAAGAATAAAAATGAAGGTATATTTAAGCAGGTTCCAAAACAAGGGAGAAATGATTTATTTCTTCAAGGCTGCGTACTGGCAGATCACTTTTTCTTTTATTCATTTCTACTTTATGAAACGTGCTGGTGTACACTTGTTTTGACAATGTACAATAATTGAACCACTTCATAACAAGAACTAGGGGGCAAATTAAAGAAAAAAAAATGTCTGGTCAGTTATGAAAGAGTCTCTCCATCCTTCATAATTTTCCTGTCCAGTAACAGCACTACATAAAATTTGTAACAGGCATTCTCCAGAAACCAAAGGGAGTGGCCCTACGACTGAATTGGATCACCTTTTATTATTTTTTTAAATATAAAAACTTTGACATAAGGATACGGTTAATGTCAGACAAAAGACATCCTCTTTACATATGTAATACCATTATGTAACAAATGATGCCTTCAGGCTTCGGTGTGAGGGGGCATCACTGCCGTTGAGCAATCTTCTCTAGGTACACTAGCGGAACTTCTAAAACATCCACAACCAAGTAGAAACAAAATCAAACCCTCCAAAAAAAGGTCTCGTTAATCCAACTATAGAAAACTGAAAATGGCAATTGAATACACATGCAACCCAGGAAGCTGCACATCTGGACACCGATAACAGCGAATAGCCAATGTCAGCCACCCCTTGGCACCTTAATTACTTGAATGCCCAGCAACAGACCGGCTTAAAAAGGAATCATTGGTATAGGGCAGGGATCAGCAACCTTGGCTCCCTGATATTTTGGGAACTACATCGCCCAAGATGCTCAGTCACCCATTAGGCTGCCTGAGCCACATGGGAAATGTAGTTCCCAAACCATCAGGGAGCCAAGGTTGCTGACCCTTGGTATAGGGGGTCACAGGAGAGGTCTTCACATTAAATATACGAATATAAAGTAAACTACTTTAACCCCAGTGATGTAGTAAAGAATGAACGTAAAAGGTCAGGGAGATAAAGTTACATATATGATCTACATGGCAAAATGGTTTAAACATTAAGTCATTTGAACACATAATCGTAGAAGCTACACGAGAATGCGGTACTCCAGATGCTTGCACAAACCAGACATTGCAAAAATAATAGGCTACATGCCCCATTTCATATAAAAATATTGCCAGGGTTATCATTTTCAAGTCTGATCAGCCTATTCTCACATAGTCCTGTCTGATTTTTGTCCCATTTTTAATATACTGACAGTATGACAGTCAGTGGTACAGAGAAAAGGATCGTGATCAAGAATAATAAACAACAAAAGCAGAGGAAAAAAAAAAAAAAAATTGTAGGGAGGAAAAGAAGCCTCCAAGCATAATACGAGTAGCACAGCTCCTCCGTATGAAATGAAATTCTAACAATACATATACAGATAGCGCAAATTACTTTTCTGTGATTCATTATGAGAAACAAATGCAATCTGAGTAGTATTTAATGACCAGTAACCAGACTAAAACAAGAACTCATGCAGACCAGCACGAGCAGGTAATACCAAATAAAACAAGACCTAAAGCACAGAAATCTTAAGAGATTCCCTCGTCGGGTTATATTTATGAGGCTTATTCACTCATTCCTTCATGGAAGAGGGATAGCAAGGAAAAAGACAGACAAGTCAGCATATAACTTTTGTATAAGGCTAATGTCAGACAAACGCATTCTGAGCACACGGTGCGTCCGTGCACAACGGACGTACTTTCTGACTGATGATACTGTAGACACCAGACGGTCTGTTTTTTTTTGACTGATGTAGATGGGAAATAAAATATGTAAAATGAAAAAAATTGATACATGATATGAAAAAACTATTTTGTCCGTCAAAAATGCTGGACGTCAAAAATGCAATCCGTCTGACTACGTTCCATCACTCACACACAAAGCTACGCGGATGTGGTGCACTCTGAGTCCGTCCTAGCGGTTTGACGTTTTTGCCTAAATTGCATCTGGTGCCTTGTGCGTCCGCACTTCTGTGCGGACATACTTCGTGTGTGGGTCTCTATTGATCATAATTTTATGCTACGATGGACGTTAAAATGTGCGGCAACACAGACGTGATCACTGCGTTCGTCTGACACGGGCCTAAGCAGTGTTATGACAGCTTATGGTTCCTTATTTCAAGCCTTGAAAGGAGAAGAAGAGTGGGTTGAGATTCTGGGCCCCTGTGGCTGTAAAGGGGGAGATTCTGAAAACAAAAAACTACAGTGGTCATGGACAGAAGAAAATGAAAAGGAGTTCAAAATGTCTTTAGCACTGCTAAATTATCACAGTGACCAAATGATACACGAGAACATGGCAGTAGTCACAATTAAATCATTGTAGTTTTTCCCACGCCCAATGGAAAGGTGTTCATAGTGCAAATACTCGCCATATGGAGAGTCAGTAAACATTGCCAAGTTGGATTTCCTGCATTGTCTGGGGAAGGGAATAGGCATAAAGTTGGGGAACGGTTTAGGGAGGAGGATATAGAACCAAGGTGGGGTCTTCAATGCATCACAGGTGTTTGGTAGGGACCAATGTAGGAATGTTTGGAGTTGACTGGCGATGTGTGCGTCTCCCGGTCTCAGTATAGCCGCTTCTCGTAACTAGAAAGAAAAATAAAGAAAGTGGTAAAGCGCAGGAAGGATAGGAGACTGTTTCCCCCCCCAGACATAGACCATAAGCTTATTGAGTATAAACACAACCGATATAAAATAAAAAAAAATAAAAAAAAATAAAACACAAAAAAATTCATACATTTTACTATTCCAAACAATCCAGTAACGCTTTATTGCTATTATAGAAGACATGTGACACAAACATTTCTTTGACAACTAGGGTAGCATTCCTTGGCTGTGTAAAGACAAGTCAATGTGTAATTTAAAAGGTATTTTAGATATACAACATTATACTTTTATTTCTAGTTTAAGTTATGCGAATTATATTTAAAATATAATTTCTGAAGTACTGGCAGGTCAAACTTTATATTAAGAATATGAAGGGAAAAAGGAGGGGGGCTCATTAAAACTCCAAATATATACAGATCATATAAAGCTACAAAAAAATAAATAAATTGTAAAAGGCTTTTAATTTTCTTTTGGATTCTGGGACAATACAGTTAGAGTTCTTCTGATTGAGAGTACATTGAATAATGAAATGCATGTCTAATGACTTTATCTCTGAATCCCTCAGGTTTCACTAAAATTCATGCAAAAACTTGTCAGTAACCTGTGGATCAGTACATACATTATGGGCCCTATTACATTGATAAAGCTAACATTAGCAGTCACCTGTGTGAGCGTTAACATTAGCTCTGGTGGCTCTAGCGCAGGCGGACCATATTACAATCCGAACGCTAACAGGTTAAAAAACCCGTTACCAATTCGGATCTTTCGCTTTTCAGCGTGAGGTTACTATACACTAACGCCAATTACCGTCCAGCAGCAGTTAACCACAGCCAGGACCTGGTGCGAACGGATTCTGCTTCTGCGGAATCAGTCAGCACTAACCGAAAATGAAACCAAAAGTCGGATACTCCTCTCCCATCCCATGGCAAGAACAGCAGCTCGATGCACTGCTTTTTGCCGCCGGGAGCAGAGACAGACTGGGGGGGGGGGGGGAAAGTCCTCCAGTCTCCCTCTGCGAATCACTCTGGCGAGATCCTGCAAGTCATGTGACATGCAGCGTTAGCCTCAATGGAGTCCTATGGACTTCATGGATAGGATGCTCGCGTCGGCGCTTAGTGCCATGTTAGGGTGCAGGCTGTTGGTTTAGCACCTGCACGGTAATATCTCGCTAAAACGGGGACGCTAAGGATTTACCTGCAGGTTTTTCTCCTTAGTGTCCCCATTTTACCGTGATGATCATAATATGGCTCCATGGGTTTTCTAAAACTTCTAAAGTTGCAGAATGTGGCCTCTTCAAACTGATGTACAGAGGAAATGAGAATTCACTGTTAAGTGAACGATAAAAATCTAACTATTTTAGTTGCGTCAGGCACCACGAAAGCCATGTTTTCGGTAGGCATAACTACAAATTGTGGCCCAATGGTGAACTACACTTTGCTTCATGGGGGGGGGGAAAGGAAGGATACGGGTTTGGGTTGGTCGGGGACACACACAGCAGTAGGGATTCACAGAAATTAAAATTTACGGCCAAAACCAAAAAATTTGGATCAGCTTGGCCGAAAAATACTGAAAATCAGTCATCCAAACCTGTGCCTGGAGGCCTGGCCGAGCCAGGGACTCACCTGAGCCTGGAGGCCCGGCCAGTCATCTGTACCTGGTCCTGGAGGCCCGGACGAACCCCTTGGTTCGAATGACTGATTTTTGGCTGATTTTTTCCTTTTGGCCAAAAGCGCAATTTTCAACCGATAACTTAGGTGGCCGAAATTTCAGTGCATCCCTACTTGACACACAATTGAAGTTCTGTTTTTGTTATTTATTGGTCAGAACCCATGTAATAGCAAAATACTTTGTAATGTTTCATGAACTAAGCAAGTTTAAGATCGGTTATAGAAAGATTAACGTCAACAACCATTAGTACAGAGATGCCTGAGAATTGCTGACATCACGTACCCTGGCAGCAGGGCTGGACTGGGACAAAAAAAAAGTGGCCCTGGACTTCAACCCACTCCGATATGTAAACACACAGGTCTGGATTAAGGCTGGGGTCAGACGAATGCAGTGCGAACGCACATGCAGCCGCACTTGATCACGGCCATAGTAGCAGCCAATGACGTCCAATATGCGAAGTATGGCCGCACCAAAGTTAGTCCGCGCAACGCAAGTGGAAAATGAACGCATTTTTTCGAGAACGTAGAACCGCTAGTACTGACGTACAGAGTGCGCTGCGTCCGCATAGCGGCGTGTGTGCGTGATTAGGAGACGTCAGACGCTGCTCATGTCTGGCCAACATAACGTCCAGACACCCAAAGTTTCCTGGTTTGGATCCGTAAAAAAATCACGGCCGAAATTGCACATCGTATGACCGCTATCGCGTCTTCTGTGAAAAATGCGTTTGAACGCAGCAACGCACTTTTTGACAGTAGACGTGAAAAATGCGTTCGTCTGACCCTAGCCTAAGATCTCCATGAGCAGGAGCTAAAGATTGTGTTTGGATTTTTTGGCAATTAATGAAATTTAAATATTTTACGTTATTTTAAATTGCATGCAATTTCGGTGGTTTGAGTTTCGGTGCTCCTCAGTGATTCCATTTCACTGAAAATACAGTGATTTCACAATTTAGTGAATGTTCACCATGTTTTGCTGAAAATGGAGTCGCCGTAACAGATGCCAATTCAGCGGTTTTCGCGGACATCAGAAAATTCCTCTGAACTGAAAAAAAAAAGTCTATTCTCCTAATAGGAACTTAAACCAATAAAATAAAAAATAAAAATCTATGTATCTATGTTTACTAACTCAGTAGTAATACGTAACCTGAATAAGAGAAAACCCAAGCATACATATAGATGAATGATCATAGAAAATAGTACAAAAGGAGACTGCAATATCTAATCTGGGGTAGACCCTTCAAACGAATCTCCTTGGATTTCCAAGGAGAAACAAGGTGTCAAAGTTAACTTTTATTGTAACAATAATTAAAAAACAAAAAAAAAGTCAAAAACATCTGAGCACAACATTGTATCCTAACCACACAAAAACCAAATAAAAACAAATCACCACATCCAAGTGATACTTCACTTGATACCTGTAAAAATCTCAGTTGTCTAAAATTGAATAAGCCCACCAAATTGCCATTTTTAGCTAGTGACCATAAATTAAGTATTTACTGATACAGGAAGTGAAGGGAGAAAAAGTCAGTGAAAGACCAAGGACTTTAGCACCAATTCAAAACCAAACTTCGGTATCTGGGTCAAACATTGTGTAAGGCAAACAAATTTACCAATTGGCTACGCAATGCCGCAAGGAAATCCGTGAAAATTCATAAAGGTGCCCAAGGCACAACCACATCATAACATTCTCAAGACGAATACTGCATCTTTGACTGAACTGATCATAAATAGATTTCTATCAACTGTCCCGGTCTCTCACACATGCACCCATGGGGCGTTATAGAGCCGGGGCTGGGAGGAAGCATGTGACCACGCAGTGCAATTAAACATGTACCCCATGTCAGCTGACTGCACCTTGTGCCCTGCCAGGCAGCACTGGGTGAGGTGCGCACATTAGGCGAACCCAGGCAGCAGCAGTTTGGGAAGAGAGTCTGGAGGCATGGCTGAGGTGTGGGAAGAGGTGGTGTCTGGGACCCAGGTGAGTGGAGGGCCGACGGATGTGAGGTCATACCCAAAAGGTGGGGAATCTGAAATGTCTGGCTAAAGTCCCTGCTGTCACATAGCTGAGGGGTGTGTTTCTCGGTTAGCTTTCAGCAGCTCCCCGACTCTCCTCTCACCAACGGCAGCATTAGAGCTTCCCCTTACAGGGGCTCCTTTGCGGGCAGGTACCGGCGCCTGACTACCCTCACGTACAGGGCCCCCATCTGTATAAAGTGAAGTGTAGCTCAGCAGACCCAGTCACTGGTCCAAATATGGGCCCATGACTAGTAAATGCTGCTCATGTGGCCCCTGGCTTCCAATACTGAGCTTACCATGCCTGTTTCAGTCTGCCGATACACTGTGTGCAGGCCTGGAATGCCGTGCATTCCCTTCACAATGCTTGTAGGAACAATCGTACAAATACACCCCAGCCCGCTCCCTAAGGTCAAACAGTGACCTGCGCCTAGCTTCTCCCCGCATCACCTCTTCCCATGATAGACTGCAGGATTTCTCACACGCAGCCCCCACTCTCTGGAACGCTCTCCCTCGTACTGTCAGACTTTCCCCTAACTTCTCTTCCTTCAAACGCTCCCTGAAAACGTTCCTATTTAGGGAAGCCTACCACCCAACTCACTGACGCAACCATCAATCACTCTCACCTTACAGTCCTCTCCTGTTTCCAACCCCAACCCTCCCAGATTGTGAGTTCCTACGGGAATAGGGCCCTCATCTCCTCCTGTACTGTTTGTCAAATGTTGTTCAATATATTGTAACCCTGTCTATACTGTGCTTATTGTACAGCGCTGCGGAATATGCTGGCGCTTTATAAATAAAGAATAATAATAATAATAATAATAATCCACTTCTGATCCTCGTGTTATATTCGAGGCTCAAGTATCTCACATCTCAATAAGGCACTTGCACTGGTTTCATCTTGCAAATAACTGGTCAAGAGTGGTGTGAACTATTCAGCAAATAGCAGATTCCTCTTGTTCTCTCACAAACAAATGTAGCTTGGCTAGGACAGCAGTTCAGTATAGTGAATAGACCAGTATGTAAAACTAGCATACAAAATACAGGTGTATCCGCACCATTTTTCATTACTAATCCCTAATCCACTAAGTACGTGCGGTTTGGTAAATCCCTGTAAAACCAGGTCATGCCTGGCATCTTCGTGACCAATTAGATTAGACAAATTTATAACCAACCTCATCTCCAAGGGGGGGGGGGGGACGCTTTGAGCCAAATTCCAATGCTTTGGTAAACTTAACTAGGCCATGAAATTAAAAAGGTCTCTGTTAAAATTTACTAGAGTGCTAATTACATTTACACCATACTTTAGATTTGGGGGGGTGAAAAAAAAAAATGGAAAAAAAAATCCCGTGATGCTCCAACACCAATGCAAAGGTTTTAAAATGTACGGTATACATCTTTAAAATATGTATTTTTGCAGTGAAGCTTGTAATGTATAAAACGTATCCATTGGCAGCAAACAGTTTCTACATCCCTAAAATAACTTTGTATTATAGTTAAGCTGGTGTGAGTATCTGGGAATACATCTAACTGATGGCTGTATCCCAACCCTGATGTAAACTTAACCAGAGCGGCTGTAAACTTACCAGAACCATTATAGGACCCTATTCCATAGTTGCCGATAACATCTCCTGTAGTTATTTTAGCAATGGGAATTGCTATGCCAGTCTTGCTACATGCAAGCCCATTTTGCAGCATTTCCTTGCGCAATGTTACTGTACATTAACGTCTCCTATATTTATTATGGGAGACGTTACATTTCACCTTCTCGTGGAGGCGCTATTCCAACGTAGCTTGCACCTCCAGCCGGGAGACGTCATCTCACTGTGGAATAAGGTCTTCTCGAAGCTGGTGTTAAGGGATTCAGCATTTGCAGTCCTACTCTTTCTGGGGCCAGCCGTTAAAAAAGCACCTACACTGGAATACAGATGGTAAATTTGGAGACTGTATGGAAATCTGCAGATGCAGGTTTTCCTGCTTACCATCTCCATTTTACTGGCAACTATGGAACAGGGCCCATTGTCTACAAAATTGGAAAGTTTACAACATCTCGTTAGGTTTACACCAGGGATGGAATACAGCCCTGAATATTTTCATGGTTTTCCAATATTTCAAAACCTTTATTGAACAAAATTGACAGGTCTAAATAATCCAAGTAGAAAGTGACTTAAACGCCCTAAAATTAACCATCATTGTTTTCAATGCTTTAAGACATACACACAGTCCAGGTTACTTACATGGCAGAAATGTATAGCTAGGATGGATGCATGGGCAAAAGAAAGAGAAAACAATAAGTGTAGTTTGGGTTGAATATGTTGGCTACCCTTCACCAATCACCAAAACAAGTGCATGCACATGGTTATGCAACTTAATTTTATGTAGAAACGACTGAAAAATTTGCACTAAGGGGAGCAGATGATGCAGAGAGCAGCTTTAGTCCTGAAGTAGAAGGGGAATAGAAAAATAAAATATATTTTTTTTTTCTCCTTCATGTCCAAATTAATTATATGAGCGTGGGAGCACAGTCTACACAACTTTCCCTTTTAGAATATGTATGCACGGATGCCCCAACATCAGCATAATGAAGCTAGTCTTGAAAGGATATAAAAGATTACATAAATCCCTTCTAAAAAACAGAAATGATTATATCTACAGGGTTTCCCTGCACCAAAGGTTCCACTTTGGACCTTGAACAACGATGGGTTTAATGCGGAATCAACTTAAAAAAAAAAAAAAAGTTGCACGTGAATCCTATCATCTGACAATATTAGCCACAAATGTAAATTGATTGAAATTGATTAGTGAAGATTTTGAGCAATTCATTTGAAATTTGTTATCACACTTTCCCATTTAAAAAGAGTGCATCTCTAGAAGTCAGGCCATGCAGCAGTGCTGTTCTCAGCTGATACAAAAACGTTAAAACCAGACGAACGTTGTTCCAACACATTCAAGGTTATTCCCTAGTCCGTACAGTTCAAAAGGAGTTATTCAAAGAGCACTGAAAGTTCATGCGCTCTCATTCGGCGACCCTGTGATGAATTCAGCATTCACTGCAGGGTCCTCGAATCGATCCGCCGAACTCTGTCGATAAACCACTGAATGCAGCCAATGATCCACCGAAAAAAAGCCAACCAGCAGCCGAACAGGGATAAAAGCCCCCCCCTTAAATAAGAATAATGCATGAAAAGAATGTAAAAAAAAAAGGTCCTGAGTAACAAAAAAGGTCTGTTACAGAATTTAAAAAAACAAAAAACAATCAGAATCAAAAAGGTTGTCGAAAAAAACTTTTGCTACAAATGTAAATAAACAGTTTAATAAAAAGGTAGCAGGATTTATTTTTTTACATCAAAACCCATGGAATTTGCCTGTTTAAACCTGTCAAACGAAACCACTGAAAATATGGGTATTTCGCCAACTTTTTGGGGCTGTTCGGCATGCTCTGAATAGATTAACCATTACTTCTCTATGGGGGAAATTCACTGCTGCCAAATTGCACCGTATTTCACTGGCGAATTGCCAGGTTTTTGAATAGCCACAAAATTGCACCGTATGTGGAAATTCACTGTACAATGCAATTCAGTGGACAATTCAGCTCTCTTTGAATAACCCCTAAAGTAAATAATGGCAGAGTTCAACATTGGACCCTCAATCTACCGTCATCCAAGGCTTCCAAAAAATGAACAAAGCCGTCCCATAATAGATCGTGCAATTTTTAAACAACTACCACAATAGGATTTTTAAGAGCAAATAAGCCCCTATATGTAACCTAGTTTAGAAAAAGATACATATGGCCAGATTCTCAAGTTGTGCAAGGCTTTAGGAGACTTCACTTTTCAGAGTCATGGCTATGAACTAGTGTGCTACCCAAGGCATCAGAGAAATAGCATAGCCCTAAAATACTGCATAGATGGCAGGATTGATGGCAGGATTGATTTAAAGCGGCCAACTTAAATCTCTGACCCCCCCCCCCCCGTGAGGTTACTGAACTACAACTCCGATAATTTTTTTTATAGGTTTTGTGCCTATTCCCTAACCGGTTGGCTGTGTATCCACTATCCAGCCTGCTTCATGTATAGAAACCTAAGAAAGAAAGGTTGTCTGGCCACTTAGAACATACAATTAAAAATAAATAAAAAGACCGGGCACAATCATGCTGCATTCAGGCACCTTAATTAAATTGTGCAACATATCGGCAGACTGGCAGCCTTTCTCATGCCAGTCAGCCGAACCATGGCAGTTTAATAAAAAAGGTCGATCAGACCCCAGACAAATGGATTGCAGCAGTACAGCGCACAGGAAATCTGATATACGTATTGAGTTAGATCTATTACAGATGGTGGGATTCCAACCAGTTCCTCATAAAACAAAAATGGAGAAAATTATAGTGAAGTATGAACTTATACCGGTATATTAATAAATACAGGTTCCTATCAACTCACATAACAAGAGCCTGGACTGGCTCTAGATTAGATCGCCTATTGGGTTTTTATTTACTTATTTCACAGGTACCCAATCACCTTTCCATTGTTCTTCTTATGGTATCTCGAAGAATAGAAGTACAACAAGAGGTGCTCCCTAGTATAATTCGGCATAAATATATATATATATATATATTTCTTTTTATAGGAGACAATTGCACACTTACTCTTGATGGAGTCACCCTTGACTCTTAGATATGCACATACGAATTATTTTTCCGTGTTAAAATCCACTAAACCCTCCACGGATGACAGGTAACAGGAACCCGTATTTATTAATATACCGGGTAGAAGTTCATACTGCACGATAATTTTCTCTATTTTTGTTTTACGAGGAACTGGTTGGAATCCCACCATCTGTAATAGATCTAACTCAATATGTGTACGTATATCAGATTTCCTGTGCGCTGTACCGCTGCAAACCATTTGTCTGGGGTCTGATCGATCTGTATCTGGTTTGGGGGAAACCACCATTGGTGCATAGCGACAGGGGTTTGTGGACACTGGTGTGACGCTCCACTGTTTGTATTTGTTAATAAAAAGGTGCCTGAACGCAGCAGTCATTTTATTTTTTCATTGCAATTGCTGTAGGGTTGGTTACCCCAGGACCTTTAGAACACTCCTTATAGCACACTGCGTGGTACAACTATCTCTAGATAAGGGAAGCCATGCGCAGGTGACTCATATGTCAATTTTGAATTTATTGCATACAGGGGGTCCTATTCCAAGGTTGGTGTAAAGTTTATATCCGTTCTAGACAAGTTAACAACTCCATAGACTATAATGGCTCTGGTAAATTTACGCCAACCTTGAAATAGGGCCCAGAGACAATTGGTAAAGAGGCAAATAGGCAAATATTTAGAGGGCTATTGAGAAATTGAGATCCCGTTTTTTTTTTTTTAAATTCCTGTTGAAATACTTTAATGTAACATCCATTACAAAATGAATATATAATGGATCGTAAAGACCAGGAATATAGAGCTTTGCTCAGAGATAATGGATGTACTATAGTCACCTCAGCCCAGTAATAAGGACGCCTCCACATCACAGCTTCCTCTGCTCTGCAATCTATTAGAACAGACTAATTTGGCTTCGGAAACACAAATTAAAACAAACCCATATCAGAAACTGCCACTGCCTTCTGTGTTTGGAAACATTTATCCATAATATACAAAAATTATGGAATTTAAAGCCTCCATGGTGATCTTTTTCCTCAAAAATAAAATAAAAATATATATATATTTATATAAAGCTTTTTTATAAGCAATCTAACTTTGCTACAATATCCACAGAAGAAAAAAAACAAAATTTGCCTGTGCACTTACTCTATAAAGCACATCAAGAGTCTGCAGCGAAACACAGAATGCTGGGGGGAAAAAACGGATTGCATGCAACGAAATGTATGTGAAACCAAGAATAGTTCTATGACTCCAGTGCCCGATTTCGATTTAAAGCGATCAACACATGTTGCAGAATTAGGCAGCATCAAAAATATAACAAATGCTACATATGATGTAAACAAATAAAATCTAGGAGCTCAGTAAATTAGACATTCTTTAATTTATTGTGAAGTGCTAAAATAAATGCATAGCACAGAAAGTCATTTACCTTTTTTAAAACATCAGGATGGAGTGAATTGTAAAATGTAATTTTCAAGGAAATACTGGTATTTTAGATCTAGAAATTATTGTGCTTGGGGTTCTGCACTTTTTAAAATTCATGACCAGAATCTGGAATAAATTTAAAGGAAATACAAATTGAATCTACCAAGATTTAGTTAAAAATATGCAACCAGCATCGCATACCAAAACTCGGCTTCGTGACTCTAGCATCTAGGGACAGAAATTTGGCAGTTTTTTCATAAATCTAGTTTATCCTCAGGAATGCCAACGATCTGGAGAAAATAGAAGGAAAGCCAAGGAGGACGTAAGGCAAGGCAGCACCTTTAATGCTTGCCAAGGCGACATACACCCAAGTCGGTTAGACAGGTCTTGCATATGTGACCACTTACCCATACATATTGTGCCATGAGGAGGTCTGTGTCGCTTTATCTTTGAGGGCCACCTGCAGCATCATCTGGATAAGTGGACTGTGTCACTCCCAGTGAAGCTGACATGCTGCACAGCACAGAGCCAACAGGAGGCTCTAAAATTTGAGAGTGGGATACCTTCTCAGATTTTATATTTTGGACTATATTTAACCATTTCATGAGGATACTGCACTACTACTTGTTTCTGTGTACGTTTTTTCCGCGATCCAAGGGTACCTAGGTCTGTATGTGGAAGGCCTCCAAATCAACTGCAGATCTTATAAGGGCCAATTTTTAGTATTGTATATATCTTTTATTATGTGCATAGGTCTAGCATTCTACACAAGTATTTTCACATCACTTTTGATATTTAGATTCAACACTTTGTGATAATAAAATGTTGGTGTTACCAAGTCCAGTTCGCCATTTCACTATTTATACGTATATGGTTTTAAAGCTGTACTTTTACATTTTAATATATCTATATGTATATTTTATGATTAAAGTTACAGTATAATCTTCTGATTGTGTCGCTTCTGGTAAAATCCAGGAGGATTTTTACCCACTGTCATAGCAGCACCTTGTACCACTTTTATTTATCTTTTTACCATCAGATAGTATAGTTAAAAAGGATCTAGGATAGAGGCCAGCACTGTTATATATACATCTTTTTCTATTCTTCCCAAAAATATGTATCAGACGTCATCCTTGGCGCGCACACACACACTTTAACATTTTACCAAATGGTAACCCCCTTAAAGTTTCTAAGAACGCTTAACCCTTAGACTTTTTACAAGATTTTTAAAACTCCTAAAGGATAGAAAATTATGGGAATTTAGTTCACAATATATGGCCATAAATTACTTAAGCCTGTCGACACTGTCAATGTATCCCTCCTTTTGGCCAGTCCTACACTTGACACCTAATTCTATAGAATTTTTTTAAGCAAATGTAAATAAACACTACATCGCCTGCCTTGCATAGTACTTTCTGAAATAGACCTGTTAATTCAGGCTTATAAAGTCTGAGCTTACCCCAAAAATATCGTAGCCAGCTACGCTTCATTCATTAAAACATATGGTACTGATGAACAAGAACCTTCTTGATTAAGCATTTGCAGCAATGCACCTAGGAGATTGTTCTCTTTCTGCCTTAATGCAAGTCTTTTTGTGTGCAAGCACGGTATATTTGGGTGTATTAAGTACCAGAGTGCTGCACTATTTTTGTATGTATCCATTCATTTAAACACACTAATGGAAGTTCCAAGTAGGTCACCCTCAGCATCAGAACAGCCATGGTGTGGCTCCTGACAGCCACATTTAGCTTTGAGTAAAGGGCTGTGCAATGGGATAGCTGGAGCTGTTACGCAGGTGTATGTATAGCTTGCAGCTTGGGCTCTTGAGCAAAGTTTGTCAGAAATGCTGCACAATGTGCCCTTTTGTAAGAGTCAACTAGGTGATCCTGCAGAGACAATAGTAAGCATTTTGATAAAGGTTAAAAGAAAAAAGTCACAGTATTGTCAACAATGTGACAGGGGGAAGAGGACATAAACCATAATCAATTGGTCATGGTACTTGCATGTTCCTTTCATTTCACTCAACGTCTCAGAACTTGACACACAGTATCAGTAGGTGTTCACTAAAAGCATATCGATAATCTATGCCAATGCTTACCAAACCTGTGCTCCGGACCACTAACAGGCCAGATTAAATGGATTACCTGGAGGAAACGCAGACTGAATGCTGCAATCCGTGAGCAACAAATAATATCACCTGTCTTGCACTTCAGATATCTGGCAAACCTGGCCTGTTGGTGGGTCCCAAGGACAGATTTGGTAAAAAATGCCCTATGCAGACATTCTACAGTTACTCCCGCCATTGATTAACAGCTTCACTGCACAGCCATTTCACCCCATGTGAATATCCATCATGTAACCCCCCCTCCCTTTTATCATCCAAACCCTTGTGGTTACATAATCTATTGGCCCTCAAAAAAAAATAAAAAATAAAATAGAAATGGGAACTTGAATTTTTCGGGAAAAAAAAAATTCACTTTTAACTTGCTTGTATTTTGGAGGATTGTATTTTATGAAAAATATGGCTATGTATAAAACACGGGCCTTGCTCCCGGCGTCGGAAATGAGAAGGCAAGTAATGGAAATGGTATTGCTCATTTTATACACGAGCAATAGACAATGCATTGCTTTGGAACAAAAATTTTAAAAAGCCCCCCCCCCATTTTACATTGTCATGTTTGGTATTATGGATGCCCCAACACCATTATTTTACGATCACAAGATCTTGCAGAGTTCATGAGATCTTGCAAGAACGGGGCTGGAGATGTTCCTACTGTCACAGGCCAGCGGCCGCTCGCCGAGATGCAGCCAGCCAGAGGGACCTGGCAGAATGTGATTAGTGCATTCTGGCAGACACCTGTGCCTCTGGATACCGGCCAGCAAGCAGCCCAGTGCCGACTTCTGGTATCAGGAGAGGTATCGGGGTATTTGCACAAGTACTCGTGTAAATGAAGTTATCGGTGCATCCCTATTTGGCATCATTAGAAAGGCCAGACTCACCTGTCCAAAGACACCCAACATGATTTTGTGGGATGTAAAGAATGAAAATACAGGGGTCTAAAGGGTCCATGCTCTGCTAAATTTAGCATTTTTTCTCCCTCTTCACACATTACATGGGTGATATTTGGCAACGTTGGAAAGGTCAGACTGACCTTTCCAATGATGCCTCGCTTGATTTTGTGCGGTGTAAAAATCAGAGACGGAGAGTTCCAAAGTACCCCTTGCGCTCCTCGCTGCAGTAGGACGGTTTAGGTTTTCGATGAAACAATACGTAATCATGCATTATGCCATCACCTCCATGCTGGCATCATGGGAAACGAGAATATGAGTTATATTGCAGCATCATTTATATTTGAGAAGTGAACAACAGTGCTGCATTATAATAATAAAAAAATATTTCTTCTCAGATTTTTACCTGGTCATGTTTGGCATCAACAGAAAGGGCATTCTCTGGCCTTTCCAACAATATAGTAAGTCGTGCATGATCCACCTTCTATTTCAGGAGATATGAGGGTCCAAAAAAACCCTGTATCTCCTCTATAGGGAACTCCGTGCCCGTTTGGGCACAATGACATCAGTGGACTGCCTGAAAGTATGGTCTGACTTCCAGGAAGCCAGACCACCGCGGGATTCCCCCCCCACCCCGACCAACGGCAATCTCCAAGACTGCAAGTAAGTGATGACATGTGGGAGAAGTCCTCTGCATGTTACGGGGAAACCCTAGGACGTCCCCCACACATCATCTGCAGCCAAGGGGTTAAGGAACAGTTTTCACAAAACAGACTCACAATCTGTTTTTTTCCCCACGTCTTCTATCCAACCAAACCACAGAGACACATTGTTGATAAAGACTTCAGTATGAATATTTCAGCTCTCTTTCAAACAACAGACCTAAGAAATGCACAAAGTGTTTAACTTTAATGAAACGGATTATAAAAAGGAGGAAAAACATAAAAATCAGGTTATCGGACGGATTCCAACAATACTGGAAAATACAAGTTAAATGTGTAATAAAATTTAAATTTTATTCTAACTATGCAGTCGTATACTTACGAATGAAGACCATGGACTCCACCTTCCACTTGGGCAGACATTGTCCTCTTCTCCAGCTTCAGTTCCCCAGAATACATCATGGATCTAAAGATTAAAAAAATAAATAGAATTGAAAAAAATTTTTGCCTGAATAAACGAGAAGCACTTAAGAGACATTCCATACTCCAGTAAAAGTTATCCATTACTAGTGGAGATTGTCTCCATTCATATTAACCGTGGACTAGATACATTTTTCTGTACACGCACAGAAGATAAAGACCTAAAGATGATCATTAATATCTGCACAGCCAGTTAATATTATCCAGCAGTGTTGCCATCCATGAAGTAATGTGTTAATATTAGATTGTCCCATTCGCAGAATCAGAAATTAATAATTTCCCTTTAGAAAGTCCATTATGCAATTAAAGCGCCTACAAAAAACATTATTTGAGCATTACTTACCGTAGTATAGAGAGGCTCTTGGCTCCAATATCTTGGCAGCCGTGCTGGATGCCCGCAATAAGGTATGGTGCAAACTTATGGATGGATCCTTTGTCTTGAATGGAACCAGAAACTCCTTGAGCAACTTTCACTTTGTCACCCTCACTGCAGTAAAATAATAAACAGCATACAGACAACCATTTGACCAATAGAAGCACAGACATAAAACTCAGCCTGCTTGTATGTCCCTTGCTCACCATCAAAAACTATGCACAAATTCATCTATTTGTACAGGGGTAGTATCTGAGCACACAATGGAAAAATATTTATTTTAAATAAAGTATCTCTTTACAGACCTGAAGTAACGCTTCTGGCTACTGGTGTTCTTCTCCATGGCGTCCAAGGAGCCCATTCCTCTGTACTTCTTGAGTCGTACACCATCAGAGAAGAAGTATTCACCAGGGGCCTCTGTGGTTGCCGCGAGCAGTGAGCCCATCATTACTAGAATGTTGCAAAGGAAATAAAATAAATTACAAGAGGATAAAGAAACCCAGCAATTAAAAAGCATGTAAACTGCATGGACCAAAATATGTTTTTATTACAAGATACAAATGAGAAAAAAAAAAAAGGAATAGGGCCAGAAGACTGACACACGCACACACAATACTCTACTCCTTTAAATACCTAGTAAAACATCAGCAACTCACCACCTCGGAGAGCAAAGATTTCCAAATAGAATACAGGACATAATCTGTAAATTGTGTCGTATACCTAACGGTTGTAAATTTAGCAAAGGTTTACACAAGGTTGGAATCGAGCTGCCAAACGTATAAGTGAATATTGCAATATGTGAGTTTTTTGCAGGCATTGCCTTTAATTACCTGTGGAGGCACCAAGAGCCAGTGCTTTCACCACGTGTCCCACAGTTTGAATCCCTCCATCTGCTATGACTGGAACGCCAAACCTTCTGGCATACTCAGCAACCTTGTATACAGCTGTTCCCTGAGGCCTTCCGCATGCCATCACTGAAAGAAAATACATTTTTCTCTATAAAATCAAGTTTTAATATATTGACAAATGTGTCTTTACAGAAGCTGTCAAATTGTTAGGGATGCACGATAACACTTTTTTAGGACCGAGTACCGATACTTTTATTTTATGTCATGTGACCGCTTTTCAAAAAGAACAGACCTCATAAAAATGCCCCCAGCGCATGCATGTATGTATGTGTATATATATATATATATATGTGTATATATGATAGATAAACAGAACACCCCAGCTCTCATGGATATTGCCCCCAGCTCTCATGGATATTGCCCCCAGCGCGAACACTGGGGAAGCTGGCCGCGTGCCTGAAAAGCACGCGGCCAGCGTTCCCCCTCCGGCGCGCCGCATACTCACCCATCCTGAAGGTCCGGTCGCATGGCAGTGATGCGATCACGTGGCCGCCGGGCGCATCTGTGACGCTGCCTCCAGCCGAGAGGCAGCGTCACCGGAGCGCCCAGTGGCCGCGGGAAGGCATCACTGCCATGCGACCGGACCTTCAGGATGGGTAAGTATGAGGCGTGCCGGAGGGGGAACGCTGGCCGCGTGCTTTTCATGCACGCGGCCAGCTTCCCCAGCCCCGTGGATACCGGCAAGCCGGCCCAGCGCCGGCTTCCGGTATCGGCGGGATGTATATGGCCGTTTGCACGAGTACCAAGTACTCGTGCAAACGGCAATATCGGCACCGATACTAGTATCGGTGCATCCCTACAAATTATGGAGGATTTTAAATGCATACAACACACAACATTATGAGAAGCTTTCAGTAGCAGATTGAGGCTTTGGTTTCACAGCTCAACAAAAACGGACAAGGAAAAAAACAAATCTGACCAGCTTTGAAGATGTAAAGTGACGTGCTCTGTCAAACACAAAGAGGTCTTCTTTATTAGCTGCGTCACTTCCTGAAACAGAGACAAAGGTCTAATGGAATTCCTTACCTTCTTGTGTGATGCATATAGAGCCACATCCCATGCCTACACGGAGGGCATCCACACCTGCATCGATCAGATTCTTTGCTTGTGCCGCCGTTACCACTTGAGAACAAAATCATAAATCAAATTCATTAACTCAAAACACAATACGAATGATTGTTAATCATAATGTATTAACCTCCCTGGCGGTTTTCCAGAGTGTGGCTCGGGGTTAACTTTCTATGCTGAAAGCAGTATCCCTGAGCCACACTCGGGCTGTATACATACCGGTCCCTGCATTCCCTCACTGAACTCCGCGATCGCAGCGTTCTGCCTCCTGGTTCCCTTCTCGCGAGAAGGGAACCAGGAAATAGGACGTCACGATCGCCAGATACTGCGGGGGACAGCGAGGGAACACAGGGAAAGGTATGGATCCAGCAGCAGCCCAGTGTGGCTCGTGGGTTAACGCTTTCTGCAATGCATTTAACCCCGAGCCACACTAATACCACTAGGGGGCCAAACAAATTGATCCGATTCTGACATAATATGTCAGAATCGGAACACTAGTAAGGTTAACTCGAAATTATATAAAATGAAATCATGCTTTTGTGAAACAGTTTAGGTGATGCAAATCACCACACGGATATATGCAAACTACTTTCTCTTTCAAAGATCCCTTCATATCTTTTAGAGGGGATGCGAGGTTTGCCTGGGGTCAGGGCAAGCCATTCAAAAAAGGGTCTAACAATGATCATCTACATGAGCCTGGAATTTCACATACAAGCCAACCATCAAGGAAGGTCTCCGATCTACTAGACTGTAAGCAGGGCCATCTAGGCCTCATTAGGTTTGTTAGTACTTTGGTTTAATTCCCCAACCCTTATTGTAAAGCACTGCAGAAACTGTTGATGTTATATAAATAAGTATAATACCACTAACATCTGCAGTTTAATAACTTTGAAATACTATCAGGTCTATTCACTAAAAACTCAGGAGAATTGGCAGAAGTGAAATTCTAGAAGGGTTATTCAGAGAAAGGTGAAAGCCAGGAGAAGAGAACAATCTAGACCAAATAGCCGATTTGGAAAGGGAGATAAAGGGGAGAATTTTTCTGGTTTGGCTATTTTGACCTAGAATTTTCACTTCTCCAGTCATTCTCCCAAGTCTCACCTTTCTTTGAATAGACCTATAGGTCTAAATAGCCAAACCAGAAAAATTCTCCCCTTTATCACACTTTCCAAATTGGCTATTTGGTCTATTTTGTTACCTTTCTCCAGAGTTTTAGTGTATAGACCTGTATTAATTATCATCAAGTGAGTAACTCACCATTTCCACCAACCACTTGTAGCTCAGGGTATTTCTGTTTAATGTAATGGATCATGTTGATCTGATAAACAGAATTTCCCTGAGAGGAGTCCTGTCAAAAGAAAAAGGGAGGGGGAAAAAAATATATAATCCTTAAATGCTAGCTAGACCCACACTAAAGACTGTTATATTCATTTATATTTGTGAAGACAAAAATTGGTTATCAACTGCAAAACACTCCAATTTATTAGCTGTGACACGTACCAGAACCACCACATCCACACCAGCTTGCATTAGCAGGTCCAGTCTGTATTTGTCATCTTCTCTGGTCCCAACAGCCGCACCACATAGCAGCTGCTTCCTGCAGTCTTTGGAGGCGAGAGGGTAATCCCGATTCTTTTTCAAGTCAGTCCTTGCAATAATGGCAACCAGCTCATCGCTGTCATTGACAATAGGAAGCTTTCCTGCAAAGATGGAATAAAAAAAATAAATTGATCGAAGAAACAATAAAGACCCCAACATATATTAAAAGCCATGTAAATGCAGCATGAGACACCAACCTTATTTACGGATTGACTTCGAAAGCACATTTTCCCCCTACACCCCAGCTGTGTTAGAGTCTCTATAACACAATGCTGTCTACTCGTTGGGGTATGCTGCACTATGGAACCTTGCCAAGTAAGGTATTACCAATCACATCCACAAAAATACTGCATGAGAAGGTGAAGGCAGCAAGGTTACATAGGTGTGTCTGTTTACGGACTTTAAACCTAATTTCCAGTGGGCTGAAAAGAGTGCCCAAAGCAAGTCAGGATGAGCATTGCTTTACAGCAGTGTTTCCCAAACCTGTCCTCAGGACTAGGGATGAGCTGTTCAGGTTCGGAGTTCGACCCAAACTTTGGCAGTTTGAAAGTTCGCAAACTTCGAACTTTCTGGGTGTGTTCGAAAAAAAGAATTTTGAAAAGTATAGAGAATGCTTAAAAAAAAAAACTAAAAAAATCTAGAAATAAAAGCGACTCTTTACTGCAGAATATTATAAGCAACGGTTTATTAGATATTGAATTAAAAACTAATGTGTACGTGGAAAGATTATCAACTCTAAATGACCTCTGTTCACAAACGGGCATAACACCAGATGTTTTTAGTCTGGTAATCAATTTGATACATTGTACACTATACTGAGGGGGTGGGGTGGTGTCTGCTTCTGATTGAGATTTGAGAATTTCCCTCCTAAAACATCCATATACGCTGCATTTAACCCTTTCGCTGCTGAGGCTTTTCACACCTCTGTGCTGAGGTCATTTTTACCGCTTTCGCTCATCATGTTTAACCGTGTTTTGTAGCCATATTTTGATATATGACCCAGACAGATTATATATCGTTCTTTCCGGCAGACTTGGCAGATTCATAATATGTCATTATTATATGTATACGTTATGTCAGGTCTGTATATTATAACAAAAAATGCAATAAAATTAGAATTTTCAAATAATTTATTATGTGTAAAGTGTTTTTTTTTCACATTTTAACATGCGATCGTTTGCGGTTATATTTTGTATGGGGTGTGCTTGTTAAAAAAATTAGAAATGGCGTCTCGTTACATTTTTTTGGGGGAAAATTTCACTTTTTTTAACAAACGCACCGCATACAAAAATCGTTAGTGCAGCATTATTGTTCACATTATAATTGAAATGGGAACAATATTGCTGCATTAACAAAACAAAAACAAACAAAAAAAACTTTTTTTTTTTTTTAGAATTCTTTTCTCTTTTTAAATATTTTTATTTTTAAAAATTTTTTTAAAACATTTTTCATGCTCATGTTTGGTATGCTTGAAAAGGCCATGCTCTGGCCGATCCAACGATATCAAACATTAACCCCTAGCTGCCACGGTGTTAATGGAACCCCTATCTCCACCATTGGTGGCAGCTAGGGGTTAACTCCAGGACTGGCGTCATCGTGCTATGCACAATGCGCCAGTCCTCAGGGGGAGTTCCTGGAGGCTTGGACGACATCCAAGATGTCGGCCAGCTCCAGGAGAGGATCACGATCCGGCGCTTTTCAGCGCCGATTCGTGATCCGGCTCCCCAGGGGTTAATCACAGCCACCGTTTGGAAGGGCAGGCTGTGCCCTTCCAAACGGTGCCTGGATTAACCCTCTGCCCCCCAGCCATCGGGAGGGAGAGAGGTTCAAAGGACCTCCCCCCTCCCTTTCAGGCGCTTCCACCGCACATGCGGGGGAGGGGGGGCCTGAATTAGATGTCATTGCGCCGCCGCAATGATATCTAATTGCTCCGCTGGGGTCCGGGAGTGCTGGGCTGACATCCAAGATGTCAGCCCGCACCGGGAGGGGCGCAGCAATCCGCCGGAATCCGGCGGATTGCTGCCTCCTGTGCATGGACGCGCTCAGCGCGTCCATAGCACAGGAGAACCACTTGGCTGGACGCTCTGAGCGTGTCCATAGCAGCCAAGTGGTTAACTGGTGTTTGAAAAAAAATTCAAAATAACATCTAAGGCTAGGGTCAGATGAGCGCATTTTGTACGGACTGTGCGTCCGTGCAGTACGGACGTACTTACTGACACTTACACAAGGTAGTGGCCAAACAGTCTGTTTTTGACGGATGTAGCAGGGAAAATAAATTAAAATGAAAAAACATTCTGTCCGTCAAAAATGCTGGACGTATAAATGCAGTCCATCTGACCTCGTTTCATCACTCACATACAAAGCTACATGGACGTTGCGGACGTGGCGCACTCCGCACGTCCGTTCTAGCAGTATTACGATCTTGCCTAACCTGCGTCCGTTTGCTGCGTCCGCCATGCATCCGCACTTCCGTGCGGACATACTTCGTGTGTGGGGCTCCATTGGTCAGAATGCTATGCTGCCACGGAGGTACAAATGTGCGGCAACACGGACGTGATAACTGCGCTCGTCTGACCCCAGCCTTAAGCAATGTTATTTTTCACCTCGGGATTAAACATTCACAGGGTTATTCAGAGAGCGGTGAAAAGCAGGAGAATAACTGGAGAAGTGAAAATTCTAGGTCAAAATAGCCGAACCAGAAAAATTCTCCCATTTAACTCACTTTCCATAAACAGAAAAAAGGATAGGCAGCGCTGATAAATGAATCAATGTAGGAAATCGCTCATACACCTATGGTCCTTGTTACTCAACCATCACATAAATCAACAAAATAAAAAATGGTGTAGCGATGTCAATGTCCTTCACAGGATGAGGTCAATGTCCCATTCGTGATCTTTCAGAAGTTTCTTCTTCTAATATTCCTCAGAGAAAACACAAAAGGTACATCATAGTGCAACCTGTATATGATAACACATGTGTATAGATAGAACCCTCCTGGTTCTAGGTATATTCACTGTAGGGATATTATTGGCTTCCCAATCACCTTTTCAGGAAGAGCCGCTGAATCCCAGTCAAGATTCCAAGAGCGATGAATTCACTTGGACCAAAGGAATTCGAAATAAAGCTGAAGTTCCGTGTTGGTAATTTAAATAATATGGAGATTCTTAATAAATAAGGAGAAGCTCCAGGGCAGAATTAAAACTTTTAATAAAATAAATAAACCAGAACGCGTTTCACCAATACATAAAAGTATCATAAGGCTTCCTCGGCTGAACCAGAAAAATTCTCCCATTTATCTCACTTTCCAAATCGGCTATTTGGTCTAGAATTTTCCATTCTCCAGTCATTCTCCTGCTTTTCATCACCAAGAAAAAAAAAAAAAAAATCAGTAAACTTTTTCTGCGTGTCCGAAAATGTCTCCTCTTTTCATACAGACTGCCGCCCCAAGCAGTTGTTTATGGATAGATTAAAGGAAAAGCATTTACCGTCATTTGAAATGTCATTTTTTGGTTTTTACATATTTCTATACATCCTAGAAATCTGCCACTTCACGGGCAGGTTATGGGGACCTCCTAGGCACCATATTTGAAGGAATTTTTCGTTTTTATTTTTAACCCTTATTTCATGGAAAACTCACTGTCCCTTTAAAAACGTTTTTTTTATTTACTTTTTGTCCTCGTTTCCTGTCCCCCAGGGCACTACCCGGACCCCCATACACTTTTTATGGCAAATATCTAACATATATGCCCTCTTGGAGGGCACTCTAAAAACCAAATTGTCAGCCCCATTGACTTGTATGGAGTTCGGGTTCGGATCCGAACATTTGGAAAGTTCGGGTTCGGCTTTGAACCGAACTCGGGGAGTGTTCGACTCATCCCTACTCAGGACCCCCTAACAGGCCAGGTTTGCCAGATATGTGAAGCACAGCACAGGTGATATGATTTGCTGCTCAGTGATTGAAGGATTCAGTCTGTATTTCCCCAAGGTGATCTGCAAAATCTGGCCTGGTGGGAGGTTCTGAGGACAGGTTTGGGAAATACTGCATTACAGGGCTTATTATTTCTTTAAAAGAGTGGGGTTTCAGGTAGTAAACATTTAAGGAGTTATTCAGCAACCTCCGAATTGGCTTCAAATGGTGAAATTCTCTGTTTGGTGCAATTTTGGGCCAACTCGTCTATTCAGTAAGCGGTCAATTCACCAAATACTGGCAATTGACTGCAATATACGTTACAGTTCACTGCAATTCGACGGCACCGAAATTGCCCCATAAAAGACTACCGTTTGTTGAACTGCACTGAAATTCTGGCAAAATGCTATAATTTTCGGTGTTTCATTTCAACGGGTGTAAACAAAAGGTGAATCCCATAGGATTCAAAGTAAAAACTTAGTTTTGTTTTAAAAGACCGTTTAGCTTTTTCAATTTAAGCAAAAACCTTTTTTGGATGAAATTTTTCTCAATTTTCTTTAAAGGCGTTTTGTATATTCTGTAAAAGACCTATATTATTAGACACCTTTTAATTCATTTTTATTGGTTTAAACACTAATTAGGAGAATAGGAGACTTCCTTTTTTATTGCAGTTCGGTAGAATTCGGCACTGTTTCGACGTTTTTGCCAATGTCCGATAACTGCTTTGGGGACTCCAATTTTGGCAAAATACGGTGACCATTCGCCAAATCACCGTATTTGTGGCAAAAGAGAATCGCCGGAGTACACCTGAAAAATCAAAGCCCCAAAATGCTTTGTGAATAGACCTTATATAGTTTTTATTGTACTCTGATTAGCTGATAATGAGGGGAAATACGTACAGAAAAAAAGGGGAACCCCCCCACACACACTTTTCATAGCACTTGTGTGTATAAAACCCTTGGGGGTGGCTCATTATGTTTGAGATCACACACACACACCTCCAGAATATTTAAAAATTCAGTGATGCTTTGTAGAATACAAGAAAAAAAAGTAGGGATGAACCAATACCATTTTTTTTTTTAAGACAGAGTACAAGTACCGATACTAAAAGTACTCACCGATCGATAACCAATACTTTTATTTAATGTCATGTGACCGCTTTTCAATAGGACCAGACTATAATATATATACAGGGGAAACTTGAAAAATTAGAATAGCGTGCAAAAGTTAATTTATTTCAGTAATGCAACTTAAAAGGTGAAACTAACATAAGATAGTTCGTGCCGTGATTTGTCATAATCGTGAGGATTATGGCTTACAGCTCATGAAAACCCCAAATCCACAATCTCAGAAAATTAGAATATTGTGAAAAGGTGCAATATTCTAGGCTCAAAGTGTCCCACTCTAATCAGCCTTTAAATGGTCTCTCAGTCTGGTTCAGTAGGAATCACAATCATGGGAAAGACTGCTGACCTGACAGTTGTGCAGAAAACCATCATTGACAACCTCCATAAGGAGGGAAAACCTCAAAAGGTAATTGCAAAAGAAGTTGGATATTCCCAAAGTGCTGTCTCAAAGCACATTAATAGAAAGTTATGTGGAAGGGAAAAGTGTGGAAGAAAAAGGTGCACAAGCAGCAGGGATGACCACAGCCTGGAGAGGATTGTCAGGAAAAGCCATTCAAAAGTGTTGGACTTAAACAAGGAGTGGACTGAGGCTTGAGTCAGTGCATCAAGAGACACCACACATAGACGGATCCTGGACATGGGCTTCAAATGTCATATTCCTCTTGTCAAGCCATTCCTGAACAACAATGTCAGAAGCGTCTTACCTGGGCTAAAGAAAAACAGACCTGGTCTGTTGCTCAGTGGTCCAAAGTCCTCTTTTCTGATGAGAGCAACTTTTGCATCTCATTTGGAAACCAAGGACCCAGAGTATGGAGGAAGAATGGAGAGGCACACACTGCAAGATGCTTGAAGTCCAGTGTGAAGTTTCCGCAGTGTGTGTTGATTTGGGGAGCCATGTCATCTGCTGGTGTTTGTCCACTGTGCTTCATTAAAAGGAACACTCTAGGCTAAAAATCCCCCCCCCCTTTTCTTACATTAAAATATACCTCTTCCCTACCTAGTTATTGTGTAGAATTTTTTTTTTTATATACACTCACCTCACTCCTCCTTCGCTCCCGTCCTTCTAAACTCTGTAACTTGGCTAATTGTTTACGTGAGAAGCGCGCATGCGCGCCTCTCACGTAAGCCAGCCAATCAGCAGGCTTCCTCTTCTAATTGGATTAGTGTTACGCGCAACACTAATCTCAGCCGCAGACTATGCTGGCGGCTCGCTGCCGCCAGCTACTGCGGCGAGTTGGAGACGTCATCGCGCTTTCAGCACGATGACGTCTCCTACTCGGCAATAGTTGGCAGAAGCGGGAAATATGACTCCCGCTCTGCTGACTGACAGCTGGGAGGGCGGAGTACAGACCTCCGCGTCTCTCAGCTGTTTCAGTCGATCGGCTGAGCGGAGGGAGGGGGGATAGACAAGGGCATACTCAGGGCATCATGACCACCTAAGAAAGCTTCGGTGGCCATGTTGCCTAGAGTATCCCTTTACGTCCAGCACTTTATGCTTCCTTCCGCAGACAAGCTTTGAGGATGCTGACTTCATTTTCCAGCAGGACTTGGCACCTGCCCACACTGCCAAAAGCACCAAAACCTGGTTCAATGACCGTGGGATTACTGTGCTTGATTGGCCAGCAAACTCACCTGACCTGAACCCCATAGAGAATCTATGGGGCATTGCCAAGAGAAAGATGAGAGACATGAGACCGAACAATGCAGAAGAGCTGAAGGCCGCTATTGAAGCATCCTGGTCTTCCATAACACCTCAGCAGTGCCACAGGCTGATAGCTTCCATGCCACGCCGCATTGAGGCAGTAATTGCTGCAAAAGGGGCCCAAACCAACTACTGAGTACATATGCATGCTTATACTTTTCAGGTCTGATATTGTTCTATGTGCAATCCTTGTTTTATTGATTGCATGTAATATTCAAATTTTCTGAGATTGTGGATTTAGCGTTTCCATGAGCTGTAAGCCATAATCACCACAATTATGACAAATCATGGCTTGAACTATCTTGCTTTGCATGTAATAAGTCTCTCATATATTAGTTTCACCTTTTACGTTGCATTACTGAAATAAATGAACTTTTGCACGATATTCAAATTTTTAGAGTTTCACCTGTATATACCCCAGTTCACCCTCCCGCTCTGCCAGGCTCATCCGGCGTCTCCTCCCTTTGAGTGGCCGCCGGCAGAGGTTGTAGCCTGGCTGCACGTTGGGAACCACGCACAGCTGCGGTCTCGCGAGATCGGAGTTACAACCCTTTGCCGACGGCCGCTCGAAGGAAGAAGACGCGGGAGGAGCCTGGCAGAGCACCGAACACTGCCCCACAGAATCTGGCTGGCAAGCCAGCCCAGCGCTGGCTTTCCAGTATCGGTTTAGGTATCGGGGGGGGGGTCTGTGCACGAGTGCCAAGTACTCGTGTAGGTCCCCGTATGGGCACCGATACTAGTATCGTACCGGTGCATCCCTAATAAAAAGTATGTTCCATCAAATAGATCAGTATTGAATCTTAACTGAGGAGAGTCGCATAACCTTTTCTTTCATTATGTATTGTTCTTGGAGGAAATAGCATGACTGCATCCAGCAATTAGATTCAGATTGTACAGTGTCAAGGCAACCGGTTACTCTAAACATAGCCATTAGAACAGAACCATATAGCAGGATTTAAACTTTGTCATGAGAGGTGTGGATTGTCTGCACAAAACATTGTCCTTCCAGAGGTCAGGGGGCAGTAGCAGCTAGTCTGGTCTTAATCGTGGAATTCTCGGTTTTGCGTCATTATTAACCTAGCCAGGACATCCAGCAGTTAGGGAATAGACATAATCCAAAAAGGGGAGATTTTCTATCCTAGCTAATTGCTTGTTAGCTGCGATTCCTCCATTACAGTTGAGTGAAAAACAGTCTGCATATTTGGCCTGCCATTCATTGCTTGTGTCGTAAGCATAGGAAATTGGGAAAATATATCTTAAAGCTCACCTTCAACGTTCAGTCTAGCACTAAGCACATGTCAAAAAGAAGGATTCTATAAAGAGTGGTTGTTGTAATCCAAGCCCCAAGTTTGCAAGCCACACACAAGTGTCAAATTTGAGGTTTCACAGTAATTAATAAAGCAGATCTAGAGTTTTAGCTCACACGGAAGCATTGTTGTAAATGTAGAACAATCAAGAGACAAGAACAGTGGCTGATGAAAAAGGAAAGAGATGCAGGTCTTGGCCTTTTGGACGTCCATCCCTCAAAATGGCAGCCCAAGCAGCAGCGGTACAGTCGCCAGAAAGCAATGCTGCCTCTCTGAACCTGCCGAAAACACCTCCTTACCGTATTTACAATGTCTTGCAAGGGTTCGCGGAATATACCTTTCCTGATTCACAGTGAGGAGACCAAGATTTTGGATGGAGAGGAGGTAGATATCTTGTTCCAGACTCTGCTCACCTTCAGTCATTCAGCAATTCCAAAATATCATAGTAAGCAGATGGTCTCAAAACTAAGAAACAGATTCTAGCACCTCAATCCTGATGCCAGATAATTTAACAAATCAAGGTGTGACGCCGTTATGGATAAAAAATAAATAATTAAAAAAAAAAAGACCATAGGAAGTTCCATATAATTTGGATTACTGTAACCTGAATCTTAGTATAATATGGGACAAAACCAAGACTCAGACGGAAGTATAGTGACCGCGCAAAGACATATCTTGTTTCCAAAGAAAATGAAAACAAATTCACAGGGTGAAAATAAAAATACCACTTTTATTAAATCTATAGATTAAAGAATAGTATATGAAGACATAAAAAACAAAATCTAATGTACTCTGGTTGTATTATAGCACTATAGGGATTCAAAACTGATTGTGACTTAATCTAAGCATCTGAGTAATGGACATTTAAACCCGAGTGTGGGAATTCATTTTCTGGTTCAGTATTTAATTTTTGACATTAATTACCTTGTTGGGGAATAATGAAGGTGTTGTCTTATAGGCTGCCATTACTGGTAGATGGGCACCCTCAAGTGCTGGTCTGTGAAATTTAGAATTTCTTTGAAAGTGTATGGTATATGACGCCTTTTAGCATGAATGAATTGTGGTGATGTTGATTACCCTCCAGGGTGTGTGTGTGTCATTTGTGAATAAGGAAAAGCAGCGTGTTTTTAGCATTGCACATTTGCTAGTTTTGAATCCCTATAGGATAGGGCTATAGCACAACCAGAGTAAATTTCTCTTTGTGTCTTCATAGACTATTCTTTCATCTATATAGTGAATAAAATTGGCACTTTATTTTTGAATTGTTCTTGTTTTGGTATACTTAAGTATCTTTGGTATACTTAAGGGTATACTTAAGGGTTATGCCCTATGTTTACAGGGAGGTTATGGCCCCACAATTTTTATTGGGTTGACTTCCATCTTGTTTACATGGCTGGCTCATGGCATACCAGTGAAAAGACAGCCTGGCTTACAAAAAAATATATATACATTTTGAGTATAGATAATGCAGTTAGAAGCAACGGAAGTTCCCACAAACCTTTAGGTATTTAATGCACATTTATGCAATAAATTCACCTGTAAATGCATCTGACAGCCAAGGCTTCACTGGTCTCAAATGAGAGACCCTTAGCCCTCACATTCACCATATAAACCACATTGAAGAGTGAAGGTTTAGTTTGCCTAAGACACTGCACCTGGTCTACTCTAGTATTTCAACATGTGAAATGTAAGTACTTTCTGGTTTAAATCCATCCTAGATTTTACATCATCTGAATACTGACCGTAAAGAGGAAGGCCCTCAATGGAGAATACAAAAAAAAAAAAATCTACCAGCAAGATCAGTGACAAAATGATATACCTTTTTTACTTCTTTGTAAAATTTCATTTGCCTCCTTAAGTGTGACACCAGCAGGAGCAACAACCAGATCGTCACGCTTTGTCATTACCTAGGAAGTCAAGAGGAAAATAACTCGGTAAAAGAACACACGAGAATCACAAGGAGGCACATTACATTTCAGTCCAAAAGCAGCGGGAGGATAGGGTTTACATGACTTTGAAGTTCAAGGCCATGAAAGCAAAAATTACTCTGCTCAGTAGAGACCTGTAAAAACCTGCCACAGCAGAACAGACTACAATGGAGTGCCAGGGGATACAATTCCCATGATTCTCAGTCTATACAGAGCTATACTGAAATATTATGAATTGCATGCCTCCCATAACTAACAGGCACAGTATCCCTAAAGAGAAGAGAAAAAAAAGGGAAAGAGCAGTGAGATCTACGAAGACTCACTTATGATGTTCTGAAGTTATCTTACAATGATAAATAATGTGCCATATATTAAAATGTTGTAGCCTAGACTGCTGAATTACCATCAGGTAGTAATAAAAAAAAAAAAAAAAACTTACCTCACTCAAATAGGTACAATAGTCTTTTTCTGTCAAAAAGTCAATGTCCCGCGAGGTAACAATCCCAACAAGCTTGCTTCCCATCTTCCCGGTTTCTGTGATGGGGATCCCAGAAAATCCATGACGAGTTTTTGCTTCAAACACATCCCCAACAGTGTGGCTGGGACTCATAACAACTGGGTCAGTGATAAATCCTTGCTCAAACTTCTACAGTTAAAAAAATAGTAACAGACAAGTGAGATAACAGGACACAAAAATCTACAAATATGTTAACCTCATTAATAAAGAGGGGGGGGGGGAATACGAGCTGGAATACAAACCCTAAGAGTGGAACATAAAGCAAATTCTGCCTCCCCATCACACAAGTTTTCTCCCCTTAACAGTTTCCATAGTTTATTAGTGAAAAAAAAATGCATTTTTCAGCAACAAAAAAAACCATGTCCGACTCGAAGCTTTTCATGACTAAAGGGTCGTAACCAACTACAATCGGGAGGGGCCCATGGCTGTCCTTGATACTAGAAAATGTAGCCTGTCATCTCTAGTAAGGACATCAAAGCAATTTGCAGCACTTCCATCCTTCTCATCACAAACAGTGGTGGGGAGAAAATGTAAAATGTTCACAAGAGGATGTGTCCGACAATGCACTTTGCCTCTTTCAACGACACATGCCTTCTTACAAACAAAACCAAAAAGGCAAATAGAATTGGAGATTCACTTTCAACAACGCTAAAGACAAATACTTGCCTTAACTTTACGGACTTCATTGGCTTGAAACTCAGGGGTGCAATTGTGATGGATAATTCCAATACCTCCCATTAGCTACAACATAAAAGCAATGAGGAATCAAATTAAAAACAAGCCATCTCAGACATTAGGTTGCATCTGCACAGAGTGGGAAGAAGGAGGAAGAAAAATCTAAAGATTAAACACCTTTACTTTCAAAACTGCAATTTTTGGGACCAGAATTGAAATTCAACAGCAAACATAAAAGTCTGTACTTATGGATTTGCTTCCTTTAACAGTATGGACTGTTAAGACCAAGTAAACCTTGGCCATATTAGCGACATAAAATTTTTATATATATATATTATATATATATATATTTATTTATTTAACGTCAGAAGACTTTTCTGCAATTCAAGCTTCACAACTGACTTCGTAACATCACATTAAAACAAGCAAGTGGCTTTAAAGTGACACCACCTTTTACATAAACTAGATTACTTTAGCATTAGAAACAAAATCCCCTTATAAAAACACATGCTGCTGTTTTTTCTTCTTTGAAGTAATTGCATGTAAAAAGGAATAAATTTGTTTATCTCCTGTTTACATTTTGTGCATTTTTTCCATGGTGCAACATTTACCAAAAATTTAATTCGGAGTTTTACTTTGTGCCTTTGCTTTATCTCATACAGTATTTAACAGTTTATGAGGTGGAGGAGGGAATGTTTAGATAAGGCTATTGCTTTCTGCATGGTACTCCAAAGAAGATAGGTAGCGTAAAAGACATATCTACCCACAGTAATGTCCTTTTAATACATCCCACACAATACAATGATTGGAGTCAGCGATTGACCAATAGACTCCTGCTTCCGCCTGCGTAAACTGTAACGTATGTGCGGTTTCAGCGTAAGCCCCTGTTTGTAAAAAAATATCCATTCCCATCTCTCACTTGCAAGTGTGTTGCGAAGAAAAAAAAAGACATCCAATATTCGGTTTCTATAAGGCTTTCTCAATGCTGATGCACTGGCTGAAGTGTAGCCACTTTTTCATATAGTTTACCATGCACTCTTGCCGTCTCCTGGTTTGGATTGCCCAGTGCCTGCCGTCCAGCTCATTGATATACTTAGCGGCACTCCAGGATTGCTGAAAGTTTACTTTATTAATCCATACCGTGTCAATATATTTCAGCCCCCCCCCCGAGGCTTTCCTCAGGACGTAAGAATAAACCATAAAATACACAAATAAGATCGGCCGATAAGGGGGACGCTTTTGTCATCCTTGATTACAATAAGTATGCACAGGGAATACATTCTCTTGCAGAAGACACAACTACATATGAAAAACTGCGAGGCGACCCAACTGAGAACATACAACGGAAATTTCAGGAATCCCTCACTAGAGGTATCCAAAGGAATTATATCAACATTGAGCGGCTACAATTCCTGATGAAAAAATACTCAAGAACTCCCATTCTATATTGAGTCCCTAAGGTTCACAAGGACCCATTAAAATCCCCCTATATATGACGCATAGTCTTGCTGTGGATGGAGCTATAGAACCCATACCCAAGTGGCTGGAGCTATAGAACCCATACCCAAGTGGCTGGAAGTTTTATTCAAGGGCCATGTACAAGATATTCTAACGAGCGTGAAGGACACAATGTTCTTAAAAAGAATATCATTGATACAGAGGGACCTTGACAATACAGTCCTCATAACGATTGTCGTTTTGAGCCTTTAAACCATAATACTGCACGAAGCCGGGGTAGAAGCCATGCAGGAATTACTATGCGAATCTGACAAGTACAATGGGCCTTGTATTGAATTCATCTTGGAACTCCTAATGATGGCATTGTAGAAGAACTATTTTCGATGCGAGGAAAACTGGTATTTACAAAAGGACTGGAATGTCAATGGGTGCCACTATGGCATCAATGTGTGCCAACGCATACATGTACCAGTACGAAAAAAGATATATCCTGCCGAAATTTGCACCTAAAAACTCATTGAATATGTCCGATATATATCGGGTATATTTTCATTCAGTGGCACTGCACAATTGAGGAAGCTAAACAACTGGAAATATACATCAATTGCTTGGGGACCCCAGTTGAAGTGACAACACATGTCGACACAAGAATCCAACTCCTGGACGTTGAAATTTACAAGAGAGAATAAGTTACATTACACCCTGTACTTCAAATCTGCAGATCGGAACACATTATTACATGCCACCAGTGCACACCCAGAGCATGTACAGAAAACATTACCTTCTGCCCAGTTTTTAAGAGTTGCCAGAAATAACTCTGCATTTGTTTTTCCAGATTCTCAACTTCAAACAATGTACAAAAAGTTCAGAGAACGGCGCTACTCATTGAGGTCATTGGACTCAGCGTTAAAGAAGGTGCAACAACCACCAAGCACTAAAGGCCTGAAAAAGACAAGACTTACATTCCTGACGCAGTTCAACTCTGCGTCAAAAGAACAGCAGTCAAAAATAACTGGTGCATAATGGAACAAGATCCCTCTCAGTCAGAAGTATATAAAATAAAAAAAAAACACTATGATCGGTTATAAAAGGGGCAAAAATTTGAAAGATCTACTTGTCCGAACAGATCTCATCCAGAGCTACAAACAGGGAACCAACAAATTCCTGAACAGTGGGTGCAGAAGATGTCTCGTATACGTCACTTGCGGACACATGGTCCCATCGAAAACATTTGCACACCCTCACACAGGCAAAATATTTAGAATTCAACATAACCTGTAACCTGTTTGTGGTGTATAAAATAATGTGTCCCTGTGGTAAGGCCTGTATAGGGAAAACAGAGCCTCCCTTACGTGAAAGAATTAGGAACCACAGGTCATACATCAGAACGGACTATCGTGATGGACGTTCCAACAAACCAGTAGCGAGACTTTCTAGAAAGTAATCATCCATTATCACTCAAACTCACAGCCATTGATCACATCCCAAAACAGCTACGTGGAGGAAAGCGAGGACAGAGGTTACTACAGAGCGAGACATTTTGATACACAACTTGCGGTCTGTATCTCCAGATGAATTAAACGAGAAGACCACATAATCCATGTCTTGATTCCCTACTATGGCAGTAATGTATAGGATTCGTTGAATGGGACTTAAAAAAGTTTACAGTTATTGTCCGTTAATAGTACTAACTATATCGGGAAGTCCTGATTACAACAGGAAATAAACTCAATTGCATGAATGATCTAAGCAAGAGATACATTAAATGTCTTAAGGAAGTACGTACCGAATTAGCCCCTCCTTCAGTAAATTGATTTAACATCTCAACTACAAAGTAACAATACATCACACACGTTATGCCCATCTATAACCTTATCTTTAGAGTAAGGTATTCACATGCCCGCTAATCGAGTCCACCACTTTATTAGGATTTGATTTTGCTGCACGAGAGGAGCACAGTAGGTGCGTCTGGGGTTACCGTGGTAACACGTCATTCCACCGTGATGCGGATGGACGCATGCGCACAGGGCGAGCAAGAACACCGGTCCAAACGGAGGTGTAAGTGTCTCAGTATTTCTGTATATATTTGTGTATTTTAGGATTTATTCTTAGGAAAGCCCTTGCGTGGGGCTGAAATGTTGACACATTATGGATTAGCAAAGTAAACTTTCAGCAGTCCTGGAGTGCCGCTATCACTTTGTGGAATTATTTACATCATTGAGCAGGCGGCAGGCACCTGGCAATCCAAACCAGGAAACAGCAAGAGTGCATGGCAAACTGATTATATATATATCCTGCAGTGACTGACACAATGAAGGGGGCAAGCGATAGTATGACCCAAAAGAGATCGTTTGCTGCAATTGAGGTAAACAACTGGAGATTAATAAATGTGCAACAGTTCAGTAGGTTTTCTTGTTAATCCATCCTTCGGTTATTGCAAAGAAAGAAAAAAAAAATACACTAAAAAGGTACTTACAGATCTAGGAGCAGGAGGTTCAAAATATGTGTTATAGAATAGTTACATACCGCCATTGCAATCGCCATGTCAGACTCTGTGACTGTGTCCATAGGAGAAGAAATTAAAGGAGTCTTCAATGTGATTTTGCGAGTCAAGGCAGAAGTCAAATCCTGGGGGGAGGGGGACAAGAAAAAAAAAAAAAAAAGCCCACAAGGAAGTTTTAGGAGCAAGATATCATAATGGACCGCCTTTAATTTCAAGTATAAAAATGTACAAGTGCTTAAATAATTTTGTTTCAGAGCATTAATCACTCAAGGTTTTTAAAATATGTTGATCTTTGACTTAAATTTCATGCGAAATTAAAAATGTGAAAATGTGGGGGTGTGGCTTGGCTGAGCATCAAGATGGGCGCTTAGAGTCTGAGTTCCCGCCTGGCCCACTCTTTTACAGCTGACACCAGTTTCTACTGATCAGCTCTCGCTTTTATTCGTCCCCTGAGGGTTCCCGGATATGCCCAGGAACAAACCGAGTTGCAGATCGTGTCAGCTTGACATCTCTACGTGCTCCCCTCCCAGATCCCAGGTGAGACGCACGTGTAGGCAGACAAGATGGCGACACCACCAGGTCGGTCGCTATGGACAAGGAGCACTGCGCAAGGCAGGGTATGCAAGAATTCCGCCAGGTGCTCCAGACTATGAAAGACAACCTTCAAGCTGACCTACGTGTGGGCCTTCGACATGCTGGAGGTCCAGGCGGCGGCCCTGGAGCAACGTGTCGACTGTGTGGAGTCAGACCAGGCCACGTCGCGCAAGGAACTTCGGCTGCTGAGCGATAAGTATATAAACGCAAGAAACGGTTGAAGGCCTGGATGACAGGTCCCAACCCTCCAAAATTTTGCGACTTCAGGATGTCCCAGGATGTGTTACAAGACCTCCAGGCCTTTGCTGGCAAGCTTTTGCATGCCCTGCTCCCAGATGGCAGAGTTGGACCTGGACAGGATCCATCGCGCCCTATGTTCCCGACTGGACCCCAATGAAGCCCCTCGCAATGTTGTGCTCCGGTACCGCTTATAATCTACCAAGGTCGCGGTGTTGCGGGCAGCCCAAGATGGCACCCCCTCATCGAGGGGGATCACCCTGAAAATCTTCAACGAGCTGGCATCTTCTACGCTCCAGAAGCAGAGAACTCTAAAACCCCTCACGGAGCTCCTCCACCACAAGACTGTCTGGTAGCGGTGAGGCTTTCTGTTCTGCCGTATTGTGCCCCACGACATTACCCTTCTTTCCCTACGCTCTACGGCTGACAGCCCTCTGTCTAATGAAAGAGCTATGGATACCTATACCTGCTGACCTGTTTGCACCGTCCGACAGGGGAAGAGAGAGTATGAGATGCTGGCTCTACCTCAGCACCCTGCACAGGCCAACAACCGTTCCCCCCTTAGTTAAACCACCCCCGGGCTTGTTTGCGCCACATGCCTCTCTACCCAATGTTCCCCTGAACAATCTGCCATCCTGCACTTCACTGCTCTGATGCTCTTCCCCTTGCCCGGTGAGCGCTTCCTTCTGCAGACTTTTGCCCACACCGCCTCACGGCTGTGGTGTGGAGTGGGGATGATCCGAAGACACCCGCACCTAAATCGACTTTGTAACTCAACCGTGTTTTGTTTTTTTGCTGTACCTCACCGAACCGCATTATACTGCGTTTTCCGGACTTTCTACACCACGATGGCCTAGGCCAAGGAGTTACTGTGCTGTGCACGCACTGTATATAGTTCTATTTGTTCTTCCAGGCTGTGGACGGGGTGGACTTTTGTGGTACCCTGACCTATACGATTAGAACATTGCTATACTGGCTCACGTCGCTGACTGTAGGGTGGGTTTTTGAGGTATCCTGATCGCGGTGCACGACATACTTGTTTTGCCCATTTGTGCTGGGGTTATGGTGGGTTTTTGGACTACCTTATCCTACCAGCTCTACACCAGGGGTCTCAACCTCAAATTAACGGAGGGCCACTGGACAAGTTTTCAAACCCCATGGGAGCTTCATGTACAATTTCAAACGCGTTTGATAAGTTAAATATAATTGTTTTCAAACTAAAATTCGAACCAAAATGCAGTATTTTATGAATATATTTTTAATTAAAATATGGGAAAAAAAAATGCAGCAGCATTGTAAAATATTTAAAAGGGGGGACGACAATGCCAATGATTTTAGAAAAAAGAAAAAAAAAAATTAAATACAGTTAAAAAGATCTACTTATTTTATTAATCTTTTTGTTTGTTATATATATATAATACACATACAAAAAAAAAAAAAATAGTGGTGTTGGGTATCATTGGAGAGGCCTTTCCAATGACACCTCATCAGTCCTTGTAGCCCTTATGATCCAGAGATACCAGGTTCTAAAAGGACCCCTGCATCTCCTGTAATAGGATCCTGCTGGGCAGGGTGAATCACGACCATGAGGGCAGCACTTTTCATGCAGCTGGTTGAGGAGCAGGCGCGGTTCCTGACAATATGTGGCTCTTTTGCTACGTGTCACACGGTTGGGACGAAGTCGGGAGGTTCCCTGCAATGTATGTGTACAGGGATTGCGATTATTTAGATTTATTACTCAGAGGGTGGGGTGGACCCCAGGACGCCTTCCACTGTATATAATGTGATTGTAAGAATTTGGTTTGCTACGACATTGCTTTTTTTTCCCCCTTTTGTCTCTTTATGTTCCTACCACCTCCGATTTCACATACTCAACCAGAGCCAACGACATGTATTTCTCTCCCTCTTCACTCGGGGGTTGGATGACCTTGAACTGGTTTTCGTTGGGAATGCCATTGATCATCCGCTGCCTGAGCGGTGTCCTGGTTACAGCATCGAGCCTACAGCTCACTGTAGGCCTAGGTCAGTATAAAGTCTAGATGGGGGGGGGGGGCTTTCTCAAAGCTCGTCGCCAATCCTTCCCCTCATTATCTTTCAGTGGCGGTATGAGGTACATTCTCTTGCCCACCTGACGTTGATAGGTGGTCTGTCTTTCCTCTTCTTCCTTGCCTGTTTATCTCTTTTACCCTAGGTGATCTCCACCCTCCTCCCCCCTCCCAGACCCATTTCCTCCATGCCCACTCTGCCCTTGGTTCCCCCACCCCCCTATATATATGCCCTATTACATAGTGGACAAACTGGACCCCCCCCCCGAGAAAAGTGGCAAACCGGACGGACGCCTTGTTGGATGGGCAGCTGAAGCAGAGAACCAAGGTCTGAACAGTTCAGACTTTGAGAAACCACTCAGGGAGGTGGGAGGGAAGACTACTCACGACCCAAAGGAGATCGAGCCTGTCTGAGGACTGGAGTACTACACCAAGCTTTACCATAGGAATACAGTGGATGAGGGACATTCGACATTTGATTAGATTTGGGCCTTCTTAGCGAGCTGCCCCTTAGCAACTCTCACCCAAGCCAAGACTGAGGGGCTTAATACACGGATTTCAGAGAAGGAAATGCAGGAGGCTATTAGATCATTGAAGTCGAAAGCTCAGGGCCCCGATGGATTTTCTGCTCTGTTTTATAAAGGCCATGAGGGAGGTTTGCCCTCCCCATTTTGTGGACTTCTTTAATGCGTTCTTGTTGGGGCACGAAACCCCTCCACTGACATGCTAGATGCTGGAATTGTGAATCTGAAGGAGGGGGAAGGACCTTACTTAGTGCTCTAACCATACCCTGGATTAATGTGGACATCAAATTGTATGCCAAGATATTAGTTCTGTGTCTTGGTCGCCTTCTGCCAGCTTTGATTGAGAGGCACCTGATAACATCTGTAGGTCTATGAATCTCATTTACCACTCTGAGCGGTCAGACCAGGGGGCCTTCCTGCCATCTTTGGATACAGAGGCCTTCGATCAGGTCGAACGGGGCTTCCTCTGGGAGACGCTGGACCTGTGTGGGACTAGGTGGAGGTAGAGTATGTGACCTGCATGACATTTGTGTAGAGTGAGTGGGGGGGGGGGGTGCGAAATAAGCATGTTTGCAGTTAACATACTCATTGACATCCCCATCGATGACCTGGCCTACTGTGGTTACAAGGGCAATGATGCTAAAAGTGAGGCCCTCAACCTCTCCTTGACGGCGTGGAAGGTGGCACAGCTCCAGTAGGTGGTCCCCTACAGGTGGTAGAAGACCTCCTTGCCGTCCTTGGTAGTTTTTATGACCCCACCTTTTGGGGGTCTATACGTAGCTGACTCCTATTGCTGCAACTTCATGGTCTACTACTTGATACCTGGTCGGAGCTCTGGCTTTCCCCATTTGGGAGGGTCCATGCGGTCTGTAGGACGCGGTTCCCTAAATTACTGTATTTTGCATTTCAGCCATTCCAATGCGGTCTTCTGATCTCTCTCACAACGGCTGATACTAGGGGTGCACCGAAATGAAAATTTGGGACCGAAACCGAAACCGAAAATTCAGGATGCACATGCCGAAAACCGAAACCGAAACCGAAAATGAGTTTAAAAAAAAAAAAAAATTCTGTGTAAATAAATAAATGGTAAATTTATAAATGTTGTTATGAATTTGAATTTAAACAATTGGGTAAACGGGAAAAAAGTCAAAAAAATAAAGTAACCATATTTTTTTATAAGGAGGTTCCATTGTGACATCACGGGCTGCCGTGTGTCCATATATGGGCAGTTACGTCACTGGAGCTTCCCCGGGCGGAGATAAAAGGAGCCGGAGTCCCAACACATAGCGATCCAGAGAGAGCGGAGAGGAGAGATCCCCGGGGTGCAGAGCAGCTCCTCTCCAAATCAGCATCCCCGGAGGCACTGCCAATCCCCTCACCTGTCCCATTCCTCTCCCAGAGTTAGCTTTGGGGGATCCCATAACAGCCTCCAAGCCCTGGGGTACCAGACACCTTCCTGTCTCCATCTCTTCAGCTCCTCCATCCTGCGGGGCAGACCCCTCGCCTCTGTCATCTTGATCCCAAATTAATCCTCCTGGACAACGAATGCACCGCTCACATGTATTATTTATTACCTTTCTTGGGGGCAAAAGTGAAGCTCATCCCAGGCATTAGATCTGCGCTCCTCCTCATCCATGGGGTGTATGTGATCCCCGCCATGGGACACAGCTAATCTCACCCTCCCCCCAAGGCAGCGTCTGCCTGTCCTCACAGTGTGGGTGCAGGGGTCACTGGATCCCCCCTTCCTGCACCCTCTCCCCTCCTGGACTTTGCTATATGACCATAGCTCACTCCCAGTGAACATGACCTCACATCTTCCGGACCCCCTGTACTCTGAGGAGGGGCAGGACATGCCTGGATCCCTATCAATCTACCCCGGAGGGGGCAACGTAAATCCGCCCCCCCTCCCCCGCACGGATTTATGAGGGGGTCATGGTGCTTTAAAATTAGAAGAGGTGTGTGTGTGTGTGTTTTGACATTTTTCTACTTACCAAATCGCTGGCAGTGTTCAGTGGCAGCCGGCACTCCTCCACACGTCTCTCTCCTTCGCTTCCTCCGCGTCTCTGCTTCAGAGCCTCGCCCGGGGACGCCAGAATCGTCATAGCGTCAGGCGTGCGTCCTGACGCTTACCGGAAGCCGGAAGTGGAGGGAGATATCACGCGGCAGTGCCGGGAGACATCACGCGGCAGGCCAGGAGACATCACGCGGCAAGTCCAGTATTTTCGGCGCGGCCGCCCGATACTATGGCGCGGCCGCCCGATACAGAGCCCGATAATATCGGCGCTCTATTATCGGCGGGTTAACCCTCTCGGCCGATCGCCGATAAGGGCTGTATCGGCCGATATCTATCGGCCGCCGGAATTTCGGTGCATCCCTAGCTGATACATAGCTTTGGAATGTGGCAGGGCGTGAAACTCTACCTTCCTGCCTCAAACAATCTTGATCATCTGGCGGAACAGGTAGCCCTCATCTCCTACTACAAAGGCAGCCCAATTGGCGATGTCTACTCATTAACCTACCAACAGCTTTGACACGATGGGTTCAGAGAGCAGGCTTTGCTGTCTCCTAGCCCTTTACACACACCCTTGTGTGGGTCCCTCAGGCCCTGGTTCCCTACCAGTCCTATGCGTCACACTCCCTGCTTATGGCGGGGCTATCGCTCAAATCGATCTTTCCCCGGGGCTCTCTGGCTTGACACCATTTTTCCACAATCCTGAATTTACAGCCGGTTGCCTGATGAAAGCTTTGCCCTGTGTAAGAAGCAAGGACTGACGCAATTGGATCATTTCATAGCTCCCGCTCCCCCTTCAGGAACAAACAGATGCCACATAGGGAACTCTGAGAGTCCTGAGCAGTCCACCATCCCCTTACGTTTTACGAGCGACTGTGCAGGTCTTCCACTCGCAGGAGGGCCCTGATCTCCCACCTACTACAAACGACCTTACCTCACCCCCCCTGCGTACACCCTCAGATGGCAGACTGACCGGGGGGGGGGGGGGACTATAGAGATTGAGGGCTAGACAGATTTGGGACCGCTCCTCCAAGGTCATGGCCACTGAGGAGAAAATTTCTTCAAAAGTCCTCTCTCGCTGGTTTATCTACCCTCATAGGATTACCCAGTGTTTGTGTGGGGAGGAGGGAACCCATTTACACTCGTGGTGGAGCTGCGACAGTGCGAAGGTGCTATAGGATGCCATTTTCACCGATTTTGGTCAGTGCCTAGGAGGAGTCCAGTAAGTCCAGGACCCGTGGACAGCTATACAAAAGAAAAGAAAAAAAAAAGGAAAAGAATCGCCCGCATCAGTGCTTGCCCTAGATGCTCTAATCTGATCGGCTCGCCCGTTGAAAGTCTCAAAAATCACTGAAAAAAAATCTGATGATACATACATCATCACTATGGAACAGCTGATGATGGTCCTTCATGACCGTATGGCCCACTTTGAAAAAGTCTGGACCCATTGACTGAATGTCTATGTAAGGCCCCGTTCACACGGTGCGATTTGTCACGCTATGTAGCATCTCCAATGCATCTCAATAGAGCTGTTCACATCTTGCCGCGGGATGTCGCTGGTACATGACCCTTGTTTTGCGATTTCCATTGGTGGCGTTATGCAAAATCGCAAATATATATAAAAAAAAAAAGATTGCGCGGAAAAACGTGCAATTTGGAAATCGCACAGTGTGAACGGGGCCTTGGGAATCACGTCACGGAGTCACAGGAAAGGCAAACTAGTACAGTTGTATCATGGATCCAGGACGGTTTCCCATCTAGCCCTATACCACATCCAGTCCCCTACCTTCCAGCCTGGGGTTTCCAGAAACTCCATGGAGCGCTCCGGTTTAAAAAATAAATTAAAAAAAAAAAAAAAAAAAAACACCTGTCCAGATAGGGAGACTACATCCCTTTCCCTTCAGCAGTGAAGTCTCTTGCTGTGTGACCCGTTGTTCCTGAATCCCAGTGCTGTTGATTTGTACTTTTGTAGAACAAACACCCTTGCCTTGCTTACCTGCAGAAGTTTTGTTATCTGGCTTACCCCTGGTTTACTTCCAAACACTTCATTATTATGGACTCCTGCTGATTCCCAAACCAAAGACCCTCTGCTATTTTGTGTATCAGTCCTGTAATCTGTCTTTGTTTATGTTCTATCTTTCTGTAAGCATCCTTTGTGTCTAGTTCCTTTTCATGTCATGCCCCTCTGTATTTCACCTATTTTTAGTTCATCCAGTGTCCTTCTAGTCTCGTTATCTGTATTGTTCCTTTGTCTTTAGCCCAAATTCTAGTGTATTCCTTGTCAGCTCCTTTCTGGTCTCAGCGTCTAGCCACCTTTTGTCTCATCCTCACATTCAGTTCTGTTTCTGTATTTCCCTGTATTGTGCGTTTATTAAACCTACCACCTTGTGCACTGTAACCTGTTTAGCTTGTCCAATTACCGCAAACCATTCCCTGCAAACCTGACACTTTGCTCCCCCTGCAGCGGACCCCCATGGCATTTTCAGGGGTGAGAATTCAGCCCATGTGTGGTGCTGCACCCCCCCAGTGTATGCCCGACTGATATGGTCCCTTTTTTTTTTTTTTTTTTTTTTAAACACAGCAAAAACTAAAAGAACTTTCCTGCTCTCCATAAACGGTCTCCTCTCCCCCTTCTTTGTTCCTGTTGCTTTCATCCATGTGAACTCTAAAAATGCACGCGTTTTATTGTGAGGCTGATGCTGCACCCTGATGGTTTAGTTTACGGTGTGCTCCACATATCTGTTGCTGCCACTATGGTCGTTTTCAGCACACATTTTCATACTTGACTTCAGCCTTTGTTAAACCAATAAGAGTTTAAACAAAAATAATATAAGTGAAATTGTGACTTTCACCTTTAAGTGTAATTAAGGAGAATTGGCAAAAGTGAAAATGCTAGGTCAAAAATGGCCAAACAATAAAAATGCTCCCATTTATCCTTCTAAATCGTCTGTTCCCTTCTGCCAATTCTCCTGAGTTTCAACAAATAGACCTGTGAGTATCTATTATTTCTAGGATTTATTATTCTCAGTAACTGTCAAGAACACAAGTAAATGAAAAATACTTTGAAGGAATGACTGTTCCAATCAATTGTTTTCTTTGGAGCCCATTATGCACTTGTTTCGCAAGTGCAAAGGTCTGTCAGACATCTGTGCCTGATGGTCATAGTAAGTTGCTTTGATGGCAAGTCATTATACCTTCTATAACCACCCAAGTCGTAGGGCTCAAGTCCAAGTTGAGCCATGGCTGTCAAAGGCCAAGTCAAGTCTGAAGTCTTCTTTGAATAAGTAGAGTCACACGCACGTCAGTTTTGTGACTAGAGTCTAAGTCATGTGACTCAAGTCCACACGTCGCTACTAGAAGCAGATTTTAGGCATAGACATACACCATGCAGAGTAGATAAAGAACTGAAGTGTTCCCTGATGCTTTACCAATGGTCCTCAAATGTCTGCAGGGGTAAGGTCAGACTGACAGATCTTTACACAAAAACTAAAAGACAACTTACTACTTCATCTGCTGTGAAGTCAATAAATCCAGGAAGAATCAGGAAATCACTGGAAAGAAAGAGATTTTAATGTTAAAATTAGATCAACTAAAATAGAAATTCTTATCCCTCACGCACACACCAATGGAGAAACTTAGACAAGGGGGTCTGCAACCGTGGCCCTCCAGATGTTTTGAAACTACATCTCCCTTGATGCTTAGTACAGGGATGCACCGATACTAGTATTGGTGCCGATACAGTCATTTGCACAAGTACTTTGTACCCATGTAAATTCCCCAATACTCGGAGGCCAGCTTGCCAGTATCGGAGTGGCTTGGGTAGCTGACCGGATGCATTAAAAGCATTTGGCCAGCGTTCCACCTCCGGCCGGCAGCGTTAACGAGTGGCCATCAGGCTGTGATGCTGCCTCCTGCCTAGATCTCACGGGAACGTGTCACTGCCCCGCGGTAACTCTGGCCAAATGCGAGAGAGAGATTTCAATAACAAACAGGACAGTCTTTCAGCAAAATCCTAAATTCTTTATTGGAAAGCGGTCACATGACGTTAAATAGAAGTATCAGCACTCTGTATCGGCAAGTACCTGAAAACAGTATCGGTACTTGTACGGAGTCCTAAAAAAAAAAAAAAAGTGGCATCAGTGCAACCCTAACTTAGTATATAGGGACATGCAGTTCTAGAACATCTGGCAGACCAAGGTTGCTGACCCTGGTCTTAAAAAATAAAAATAAATAAATCGACTACTGGAACCACCAGGGAGCAGATTGCATGTTTTTACCTTGAAGAAATCACATTAGATACATATTAGGTACATTTAACTACAATTTGTCAAAGGATTGTGAAGACAGTTCATCAGAACATGAAGATACTATTAGCACCACCACGCCCACTGCTAGGATTAATGTAGCGGAACATTGTTTACCTTCAAGTAACTTTGACAGTCAAAAAGCTACTCTGACAGGCAGCAACCGGGGCCCTGTAGTCCTTTATAGCATGGACCCAGGGCTTACGCTCCACCCACGACCGCGCATACCAGATTGCTTTGCAGTTAGGAGCCGCACACGTTACCATTCAGATGCAAATTACGCAGCTGCATTTTAGCACTTAGATGCACGAAACTAGGCAAGATTGCATTCTAAAAGAAAAAAGGTCACTACAATTAGCTGCCAACACAGTAGAGTCACTACCAAGCATAACCACCACAGATGTCACAACAGCACTAAAGCAAGTTGGAGTTTGCAATTTCTAAAGCAATCATACATCTGATTGATATCCTGTACACAAGGATGTTATTCCTACGCCCACAAAACGGTTGTTACGATGCTATTTGAAAAAGCACCTAAACTACAAACTCCCCATCTAGGTGTCAGAACTAAGTCAAATGGCACGCGGAGTTGCAGCCACAGTCAGTTCTATCAAATATCTAGGTATGTGGTTAGACCCAAATCTATCCTTTGGCCCTCACAACGAAAAAAAAACACCTCTAAACTGTACCCCAAACTAGGTGCCCTGTACAGAAACAAATCCTGCCTGAGCCCCGCGGTAAGAAAGCAGATTGTACAACAAATGCTTATGCCGGCTATTGATTACGGAGATGTAGTGTATGCAGCTGCCCGCAAACACACCTTCAGAAACTTACATTGTAGAACTCGTTCTGCCGCTCTGTGTTACAATGTAACTACATGACCCACCATTGCAACATGTTAAGGCTAGGGTCAGACTAACGCATTTTTCACGTTGTCCGTGAAAATGTGCGTTCGAAGAATGGACGTATTTTTTCACGGAATACGCAATAGCGGTCATACTATGCGCAGTTTCATCCGTGATTTTGTACGGATCTTCAATAAAACACTTTGTGCATCTGGACGTTATGTTGGCCGGACATTAGCAGCGTCTGACTTCTCCAATTCACACACACACGCCTCTAGCGGACGCAGCGCACTCTGTACGTCAGTACTAGTGGTTTAACGTTCTCGAAAAAAATGCGTTCATTTTCCACTTGCGTTGCGCAGCCGGACTTTTGTGCGACCGTACTTCGTATATTGGCCGTCATTGCCCGGCATCTGCTGCTAGCACGGCCGTGATTAAGTGCGCCAGAACGCGCGTTCGCACTGCCTCAGTCTGACCCTAGCCTTAAAGAGCTAAACTGGCCGACACTGGAATCCAGAAGCACCCCTCACATTTCCAACCTGGTGTTTAAGAGCTTTTCTGGGAAGCTGCCACCCTACCTGAATAGGCAGCTTCCCCCAGCAGTTCCGTCGTCCTATAACCTCAGATTCAGGATGACCAGCACCTTACTTGCAGTACCACAATACAAGAAGTGGCTCGATCCTCATTTTCTTACAGAGCACCACAATTATGGAATAATCTTACACGCCATCAAATCTTCCCAGTCTAAAGTCACTTAAGAGATAGCTCTCTATTAACATTCTGCGATACAGAATGCACCTGTAAACATGTAACTATTTATTTAATTTTCTGTTAATATCGTGCATTCTATTACTTTGAATTGTTATAGTAGGTACTGAAATACTTGAAAACGAGAGAAATGTCAATGTATCCTTCCTGTAAAAAATACTTTATAAATTAAGTCAAGACTAAAACAAAAACTCAGAGCATTGCTCAAATGAAACACGACCCCTCTAATTACCTCAATCCAGTATCAAAGCTTAGGGGTATCAACAAATGTCATCAACAGTCAATATAGTATTTCAGTGCATGTTTCATAGGGTTCAAAACAAAAACGTAAGGGGGGGGGGTTTGGGAGTTAAAGCAGAAGTACTCTAGGGGAGGGGGGGTTTAAGTATAATACAGTGCTGTTCCGAAAGCTGACAAGCTGCAGCCTCCATTTGAGAGCCATTGGCCAGCCCAGAGGCACGTTCAGTTCCTCAGCTGCTGCAAGTGCTAAGTTAGCAACTTGGCACTGAACGCTGTGCAGCAGCTCAGCACTGCTAACTTAGCACTTGCAGCCAAGTCAAGAGGTGCTACTGGGTTAGCGGAGTGTGAAGTAGGAAAGATGGCCGCTTCCATGGAGCAAGTAATCCAATAAGGAAATGTTCCGTTTGAAGTTTTGTTGGAACAAAACAGCAAATATTTATTGGAACATGGTAAACATTAAAAACACACAGGGTTATTCAAAGAGCTCCAAATTGTGGCCGAAAAGGTAAACAAAAGCTGAAATTCAGCGTACGGTTACCTTTCCTGGCCATTCGGCTATGCAGAGAGCAGGCAGTTCGCCAAATGCCTGCACATACAGTGCCTGTTCGAGGGCAGTGAAATCCCCATACAGAAGCAATGCTTCGTCTATTCAGAGAACACAAAAACAGCTGAGAAAGGTTGCGGAAATGCCCTGCCTTTCGGTGGTTTCATGCAACAGGTTTATTCTTCAGGAGATACCCATAGGCTTCAAATGTTCAAAATATTCCTGTTTTTATTAAATATCTAATAAACCGTCTATTATTCTATTCTGCAGCAAAAAGTTTATTTTTCGGATCTTTTAGGCATTTTTTTTTTAAATAGTTCTTTTTTTCCTGTAACAGACCTTTTTATTATCATTCATTGGATCTTACATGTAAATTTCAGACATTTTCATTCTGGAGTTTCTTTGCAAACAGCGTTTCACTTTTCAAACATTGAAGCGTACGGTTTTTATTTTTTTTCACTCCATTCGTCTGCAGTGTCTGGTTTTTCCAGCGGCTGCTCTGTGCCATGATCGGCTCCTGCTCGGGTTTTCTGGCGGGGTTAATCCAGATGGTTTTGCAGTGAGTGTTCGTCGGGTTTGCGGCGGCTTTTCCCTGCACTACGACGGCCCGGTGGTTCTGGCTGAATACACCAGAGGGTTGCCGAATCACACCGAATTGAAGAGAACGAAAAGTCACCGAACGTGCGGTGACTTTGATTCTCTTTGAATAACCCTGTAAAGTGGCAATAAAAATGGACAAGTGGATTTTGCAGAAACAGAACCTTTCCTTAAGCAATCCTCTGCCCTGTCACTTCCAAATTCACAGCCAAAGCATTCAGTGAGACTGCTGCAGCAAACTGAACTGCTGCAATGAAACAATTCAGCAGCTGCTGAGGAAATGAACGCGCCTCAGATGTGAACTATACTTCATTACCAGGCTTTTGACTGCTCAGAATGATATCTAGGCAACCCCCCCCCATAGCTGTTCAAAAGAGCCCACCGAGGGAGGGACAAACGCAGGTCACTTTGACCAATGTCACAGTTCCTAGATAAAGTGCATTATCTTCCATCAAAAAGGTATGCTTCCTTAGTTTCCCCGGGTGTTGCACGAATATATATACAGTGGCAAGAAAAAGTATGTGAACCCTTTGGGATTACGTAGAGTTTTGCATGAATTGGTTATAAAATGTGCTCTGATCTTCATATAAGTCACAACAATTTGAAAAACACAGTCTGCTTAAAATAATACAACACAAACATTATAGGTTTTCACGTGTTTATTAAACAGAACATGGATATATGTAAGAATACACAAATACACAAATAAGAATACACACCAAGGGAAAAAAAATAAATATATACTTTGAATCGCAATTTTCAGCTGAGCATATGCAAAAAGCAATTAGTATGCTCAGCAGTCACAATAGGACTTGAAACAGATTAAATGGATCTAGTCAGCAGCATAACGGACTAGTAAAGTTTAAACGCTTCTGTATTTTTAAAATTTACATTCTAGAAATATCCAGCATTAGCCTAGACTCCCAATTCTTTGTACAAATCATCAGTACCAGTTGTCTTACTCCTTGCATATTAGAGCTGAAACAAAAAAAAAAAAAAAAAAAAAAAAAAAAGCGATGAGAAAACTTGACAACTATTTTCAGTATCGACTAATTGATTTGTTACACACTCGCGTCAGACTGAGTTAAATGGTAGAACCTCTGATTCGGAGCCGATTGGAGAAGATGTGTCGCTGCTTTACTCTGATTTAGTTCTAGGTTGTCAGACATAACCAGTTTGTTTTTATTCAGGTTTCAACTCTAGCAAGTCTATAACACAAACCCTGGGACAATGCCACTGGGCATGGGCACTGTAACGCTGGTGTTTTATAATTACTGGAGACCTGTGCCACCACCCCAACCGGCCTGCCACCCCTCTTTGGTATGGCGCTGCCATTCTCCCCCTTTGGTCCGGTACTTTCCCACAAACTCCCAAACTTAGGTCCAGTCTTTGGTCACGTCCCTGGCCTTAAAACTCACTCCCACCTCAGGACCCTCCTCCTGCTCAGTTTGTTCATGAAATTATTGTAGAGGGACACTCTACGTACCACTGACTGCTTTAGCGTATTAATGGTGGTCAGGCTGCATGGAGTGCTCCCCCTTCTCATCCTGCTTTCATGCTGACATGTCTGAGTGCTCGTAGCAGCATTTGTTTGGGAAAAAAGAAGACCTGGGCATAAGCTGCCATGCAGCATCAATCCTTCACTGACCTGGTGCTCGTGTACCTTGTGTGTGAAAAGTATGAAATATGCACTAAGCAAACGGCTTATGGAAAAAAAGAGGGGGGGGGGTTTGTTGCATAAGAGGAATGTATTTTTTTATTTAAATTTACAATTTTTTATTTTGTAATATTGTCAGCAAGACATCAAACGTGAAGTAAGGGCCTTGCAGGGCCACAAAGAGTCAAGTATAACACAACGTAAGAAAAATAACAAACCGCTACGCATAAAAAGTCATCTTAACCCCTTCACTGCTGAGCCATTTCACATCTTAAAAAAAAAAAAAAAAAAAAAACACGACATTATTTTTTTTCTTCTTTACTTTACACATGGTCATGTTTGATATCATTGAAAAGGCCATGCTCTGGCCTTTCTAATGATACCAAACATGACCCTGCTAGCTGCCAACAGTTGGGAGATAGCGGGGTTCAAAAGGAACCCCGCTATCTCCACCCCATCTTTCCTTAGGAGTCAATGAGGATGTTCCCCACGTCCTCAGCAGTGAAAGGGTTAAGTCTTGCAGACAGCATATAATAAAAATGAAAAACCAGAGGTCATCTTAAGACTGCTAGGAAAAAGAAAAAAAAAAGTCCTCAAATGGTGCAATAATAAAAATCAGGGGGGGGGGGGGGCGCGACAGTAATGTCAGCAGTTGGAGAAATCAAAGGGGAACAAAAAAAAGCCAAACACAAATGGGGTCAAATAAAAAAAGTGTAGGTCAGCAAGAGGGGGGGGGGGGGCACGACATGAGAAACCTCGGCTGGGAAAAAGGGGTAGGTAAAATCTGCACGGGGGGGGGGATGACAATCGCTTCAAGAGGGCATAGGTCAGCAACAAAAACGGTGACACCACCGACTGCTTCAGTCAGTGTCCAGCGGGAATACTGCATGTTCAGCCCCCTCGTGCCGAAGCATCTCACAGGTGGAGCGGTAAGTCGGCATCCTCCAGGCCATCACCGTCACAGCGAGGGCCGCGTCACGAGGCCCAGATGGGCATTTCAGCCCGCCTGCCGACAACCCCCCAGGGTTCCATCACGGCCCCAGCCCAATGGGAGTGACGGCGATCCGTACCGGGTCCTCTGCCTCTCCTCTGGTATCCTCAGGGAGCATCCCGCCATCCTCCGTTGCGCTCTCCCGGCGTTCAGCAGCAGGCAGCTCCAATGGTCGCCAGCAGGAGCTCCGGCGCAGCAGGTCCCGGCTCACCACCAATTCCACATGCCTCCAGCCCCTTCTCCACGATCATCAGGTTAAACAGCCTCCATCCTCAAGTCCAGTGTCGCCCGGCCAGACCTCGGTCACCTCCATAAGCCCTGACAAAGCTGGCTCTCGTCCTCCCCCGCAACTGCGCCAAACAAACCAAGGGCCGCAAACACAGCCTCCATGTTGCTGATGGGGGGGGGGGAATCCACTCCAGACTACACCCCTCCACCAACTTAGTCTCCGGGGGTTCCGCAGATGCGGCCAGAAGATCCCCTCAGTCCGCAGCCGCCAAACACCCGGGTTGGGTTCTCCACAGGGGAAGCAGTAGGAGGAACAAACGGCCAGAGGCAGATAGGTAGTGCACAAAATGGCTGACTTACTTCAGACCCGCCGGGCTAAATCTGTGCTGGGGGGGGGGGAAAAGACGACAAAAAAAAAAAAAAAACAGGCCCCGGAGCAATCCCAGTTATGGCCAGCTGCTCAGGGACCCAAATAGTGGGTAACTGGATGAGTGGCTCCAGTGAAAATCCCCCAATAACAGACAAATCCGGCAGAGCTCCCTCCAAACACGTCTGCTCCTTGGCAGATCCAGCCACTCCGCCAGTAATGTATTTTTTATCCGATTAATAGAGCGAAGAAATAAATAAAAAGAATACAGCCAACTAATTGATTATGCAAATAATCGTTTGTTGCAGCCCTACGCCATACATTAAAAACATAAAATTGGACAAGGGGTCATTAATTGGCGCTTATTGCAGCACACAATGCAATGGAATTGATATTTGAGGAAGGATTTTACCAGGAAGGATACATTGAGATTTCTCTCGTTTTCAAGTATGTCCTGGGTGGCGAGTATGTACCGTTAGGTGTCTTGCCCAAGGACACTTACTAGAGAGGTGCTCATTGGGATCGAACCCATGACTCCCCAGGCTCTCCATGCAGAGCAGTGATGTTACCTCTTCTCCACCCAGCCGGCAACAGCAATGAAGCTAGACTGAAATATGCAGGAGAGGGGGACCCAAACAATTATATAGAATACATTCTGGCGTTTTGAGGTATATTGAAGGCCTATATAACCAAATTTAAAAAAAAAAAAAAAAAACACACACGCCATTCCAGTGCCTTTTTTGCTTTCCCCTTCTAGACTCTTTTGCCAGACAACAACTTCGATCTAATACAGCATAACACATCAGTCTCCTTAATGTTCTGTTACCATAACGGTTCCAGTGTCTTTTTAAGGATTACTGATTACTACCTCTGATACATATCTGATATATTGAAAAGGAGAAAAGTTGCACCATGCGCGAGACTCGACACAATTTTACATGAGTCCGGTAGTATGACCCTTTTATTAAAAAATTGTTATACATTTGCCATTTGTTTGGGGGTCCCAATATAGTAGAAGATGAAATTGCAGTTCGTTTGGATCATTGCCAGTGACCATAATAAAAGTAAACTTTTCCCTGAATTACACTCACTTATTTTACAGCTGTGCATGCAAAATAAAGCTTATAGATAACAGGAAGTGGAGGTAGAAATTTGAAAAGGGAGGACTTGCCATTCTGGGTTCTTTAGTAACAAGGTTCTTGGTGAAACCTCACAGATGGCTCTGGCGTCCTGCTCCATTATCAGCCCAGCATGCAGGGAAGCTGTGAGACTTATACTTATTTATTGGTATCTGGAATATGGGAGGAGAAGGGCAACCGTTACAAAACTATGCTTCCTCTTTCCACTAACATGAAATATTATGTATATCACGTCAGGGACAACGTTCCACAGACAAAAGACACACAGACTCAAGACCCTACTGTGAAATTGAGTTAAGACATGGATCACCACAAGGTTTAAATTAACATTTGAAACGAGAATATGGTAGAGGCCTTCAGGCCAGACACAAGATTGACAAAGTCTTTATGTTGCCTTAAAATAGCCTTGCGAACCACACAAAAATGTATAAAAAAAAAAAAAAAAAAAAAAAAAAAACACCCCACAACTCCTAGATTATATTTCTTAATCATTATGTGTTTTCTGGGTTCAGCACATAGAGCTGCCATAGGTTTAAATTAGTGCTTTCATTTTAAAATACGACACAGAATGTGCAGCATAAGAGGGGGGGGGGGGCGGAAGGAAAGCAAGAAACCATTCTACTGGGACTATAGAAATGTATTCATAAAGATCCAAGAACCAATCAGAAACCTGCAATATTTAATTTTATAATGTGACAAGTACAGCATAAAATTTTTTTTTAAAAAAAGCGTCAAACTGTCAAAAGTTGTGTAGAGCTGCCACATATTAAAAACTCTCCTAAAAGAGGATATACAGGGACCCGCTAGCCACAATGAACATTTCAGGAGTTCCAAATGACACCCACCCATCCCATTATTGGTTTTGATCTTCGGATATTCCTTTAAAAATATGAAGGTCAGTGAAAGTGAGGTCTGGTGGCAATAATTTATTTATAAATAAAGAATTTTACCAGGAAGGATACATTGAGATTTCTCTTGTTTAAGGATGTCCTGGGTATACATATTTATAGTATCATTTGTAATAGTAAAGTGTTATTTGTAGGCTTACATGCGCGCAAAGATTAACTTTTCAGTATGCAAAGTTGATCAAGTACACATTTAAAAATATGAAAATTCAGTATCCTATATCTAGTGCTGAACCCCCTCCTCCACCTACTAATCTCATATACACAACCCCCCCCCCCCTTAGGCTAGGGTCAGACGAACGCATTTTTCACGTGCGTTTAGCCGCACGAAATCACAGCCGTGCTAGCAGCAAATGACTTCCAATGCCGGGGAACATACGACGAACGGCCACACGAAAGTTCGTCCGTGCAACGCAAGTGGTCAACGAATGCATTTTTTCGAGAACGTCAAACCGCTACTACTGACGTACAGAGTGCGCTGCGGCCGCATAGCGGTGTGTGTGTGTGATTAGGAGACGTCAGACGCTGCTAATGTCCGGCTAACATAACGTCCAGACGCAAAAAGGGTTTTATTGATGATCCGTACAAAATCACGGACGTAAATGCGCATCGTATGACCGCTATCGCGTATTCCGTGAAAAAAATACGTCCATTCGTTCGAACGCACTTTTTCACGGACAACGCGAAAAATGCGTTCGTCTGACCCTAGCCTTAGGATGGAGGAAACTAACACGTTCACCTTAAAAAAAAATATATATATATATATATATATACACAAATTTTATTTATATTTTTCTAATGTAACATTAGATATGGTAATATCACATTTTATTCCCAAGAAGACTGGATGAAAAATTCAAACTTGCATGCAGCTTAAGGCCGGGATCAGGCGAGGGTTTTACGAGAGGAAGGAACGTCCGTGAGAGTGGACATTCCTTCCACTCTGACGCCTGTCTGGTCATCTCGCTGACCACAGTTAGTGCGCTCAATCCTCCTACGGATCCCCCCCCCACCCCACTGGAAATTATACTTCATAATGTTTCACTGAGGCCCTGCAGTCATCATAAACACCTATGTTGTTAGAGGCACCAATACCACCTAGGTCACCCGCTCCAATTTCAGACTGATTACCTAGATTACAACATGCTTTGTGTAATGGGAATAGGTGGAGATTAATTTTGAAGGCAATGTAAATACATTCTCAAAAAATCTACACAATAACTTGATAGCAGACCTGTCCTTATTCTTATACCACTTTTTCTACACATGCTGTACTAGTGTGCAAGTCAATCCCCTACTTAACTGGGGAAGCAAATGCATTATCTGCTACCAGATGGATTGAGGTAGATTTAAGACTATTCTACAGCGACAAGTGAACTGCAAGGAGCAGGTGTGGAAATTTAAAAAAAAAAAAAATTATCTACTTGTCCAACGGACTAAGTGGTAGTCCAATCTACTTGTTCCTCGGACAAGTAGATCGTCCTGATAAGAAAAATAATTAACAAAATAGTGTTTAGAGGTCTTTATTCATAACAGCGTGCACATAAATTATAATGCCCAGATATAGACCTCACACCAGATATAGATCAGATAAAATAATTTATTTATAAAGGAAGAGGTGTTGTACAGTGTGTGGGGAAATGTTTTTCTTTCCTAAACCTGCATGAAAACTATAAACACACAGTGATGCACTCAGTTAAGGCTGGGGTCAGACGAACGCAGTGTTAACGTCCGTGTTGCCGCACATAAGTACGTCCGTGATAGCATACAATTGTGTTAAATGGAGCCCCACACACGAAGTACGTGCGCACAGAAGTGCGGGGGCTGACGGACGCTGCAAACGGACGCAGGTTAGGCAAAAACGTAATACTGCTAGAACGGACGTGCGGAGTGCGCCACGTCCACATCGTCCGCATAGCTTTGTGTGTGAGTGATGGAGCATGGTCAGACGGACTGCATTTATACGTCCAGCATTTTTGACGGACAGAATGTTTTTTCATTGTAATTTATTTTTCCCTCCTACATCCGTAAAAAATAACTTCAGTGAAAAAACGGACTGTGTGACCACTACTGCGTCATCCGTACTGACGATGTCCGTACTGCACGCACGTACAGTCCGTAGAAATCACGCTCGTCTGACCCTAGCCTTACCTGTATACACACACACAGACTATATAAATGCTTTAACCCCTTAACGCCGCAGGATGTACATTTACGCCCTGCATTAGGCGGGCTTTGACGCCGCAGGACGTAATTGTACGTCCTCTGCGTTTACAGCACCCCCTCCGTTAATACTCACCTCCTCCGGTCGCTCCCACGCTGCTCTGACTCCCGGAGTCAGATCAGTGTGAATCCATCCTCCGGCGCACTGATGACGTCAGTTTCAGGCGTCCCCCCCCCGCCGGAGCAGGGGAAGGGGTTCATTTGGATCCCTCTATCTCCCCATCGCCGGGGACCAGGCGGCTGTGGCCAGCATCGCTGGAAGGGTCACAGCCTGACTTTTCCAGCGATGTATGGGGGGGGTTAACCCCTTAGTTGCCAGGTCGTGACCGGGCACTAATTTGTGCCCGATCGCGGCCTATTTCCGGTGGGGGCCGCCATCTTGGATGGCAGCCCCCACCTCTGGGTCCCCCCGGTCAACTGACTCATCACGCCATGATGTCAGTTAACCGGGGAACCCCCTAGCTGTAAAGGGATTTCCTATGGAAATCCCTTAGAGGAGATAAAGGGGTTCAAATAACCCCCTATCTCCTGATCGGTGGCAGCTAGGGGGTCATGTATGATATGGCTGGAAAGGCCAGAGCATGGCCTTTCCAATGATATTTTACTTATAACATGGTCATGTTTGATAAGTTTAAAAAAAAGTAAAAATAAAAATAATAAATTAAAATAGGTGTTTTTTTTTTTTTTAAATGCAGCACTATTGTTCACATTTCAATTATGATGTGAACAATGATGCTTCACTAAAGATTTTTTTTTTGGGGGGGGGGGGGTTAGCTAAAATCACGCAATTTCTCCCAAAAAAAAAAAAAAAAAAAATATGGGTTCCCCGTTCTAATTTTTTTAACAAATCTACCCCATAGCATATGACCGCAGAGCCTCGGATAATAAAATGTAAAGAAAAAAAAAAACTTTACACACTGTGGAAGATTGAAATTTTATTGAAAATTCAAATTTGTTTACTTTTTTTTACATTTTTTGTTATACATATAATAATGATATATTATTAATCTGCCGAGTCTGCCGGAAAGAACAATATATAAATTTGTCTGGGTGGTATAATAATATGTGACTTAAAAAAGGTCAAAATGAGCTCAGCAAACTTCTACTTCCGAAACAGCGCCGAAGTTGTTAAATTACTGCCGTCCTTAAGGGGTTAAATCGTAAAAACATTACACAATTGAGAGAAACAAACACTTGCTTGTAATGTGTGCAGGAATCACACCCATTTTTGACAGCTTGGGGTTTCAGAGCGCCCAAACAGCAGGCCTATACTATTAGCATGGACAGTCATGTCTATAAAAAGGAGCACTTGTCTGCTCAGTGTTTGTGCACACGGGCTTTCATGCACAGTGATGCCACGTGTTTTGCTGGACATGGGCAATACACAGAGTGCAGCAAGTGACACCCTAGGGTCCGTGTCTGGAGTAAAGAACAAAATGAGATCACTTATTGAAGCATACAGATTCGATGAAATGCTAGGCAGCATTTGTTGGGTCATCTCTGGGTTCTTAAGAACAGACGGCGGGCATGACAGCCAAGAGATGGGCATCTAGGAGGTCTGTAACCACGATGGTGTAGCACAGGATGATGCGGGGCTAGACTTCAAGCCCGCTGTAAGCGTAGCGCGTTCCCTAAACTCACCAACTCTATAGACGTTCTGAATAACTGGTACAGTCACCCGGCGACGGGAGGAGGTGGGAGAAATTTACAGCACGCGGCGCAAGCGCAGTGTGCCCCAGCTCCTGCCCCTCCTCACTCCGCTCAGTGAAAGGAACGTCCGTGAGAGTGGGCGTTCCTTCCACTCTCTGTGCTCAGTGTACAAAGCGCGATCCTCCTATGGAGGATCGCACTTTGTATCCCAGCGGCGCTCGTGTGCCGGGAGCAGTCCAGCAGGCTTCTTGCCTGCCAGATTGCATCTCAAAAAGATTTACTTGCGCCTGGATCTTCATGTCCCGGGCGTCGGGCGATAGGATTCCCACACCCCTGTGGTTATTGAAAAGGTTTGTGCCATTCTATGCGGATTATGAAAGTCTGTAATCTACATATATAAAATTCATGATAGCTGATCTACATGCAGAATCTTGCTGTAAGTAATTTATATGCTAAAAAAGAAATGTAAAGCCCACACACCTTATATATGGCAAACTTTCAATCACTCACCATTTATTTGGTCAGATATTAGTCTATGCATAATGTGGCTATATAAAAAAAAAACAAAAAAAAAAAAAACACTCATTTGTATCTAGCAACAAGTCAGCACTGCAACCTCTTGTTCTCGTGTGAAGGTTATATAAAGCTGGGGGGGGGGGTTACAGCCTACAGCAGTAAGAACTGGTTTTTTTACTATTTGCAACAAAATTCCAGGAGAAACCTAAAAGCCGCTTTGTTTGAATGTACCAGCTTCAGGGAGCAACTGTTGTATAAATGTACAGGTGCTGATGTGATAAAACTGCATTCCATACGGCCCACCTCAATTTATTTGAGAGTCTACCAGTAGGCACGGCTGCCCCTTATTTATTGCCAATACAATTTCCAGAACCGAGCAGAAATATTATCCTCTTACAAAGATGAATAGATGAAACTCTGCTGCATCCTCTGTCTGTTCAGTAACCACTTGCTGATGGATTTGCTGCCCAATGCATAAGAATCCATAGTTCATGAATGTAGATCAAGTCCTGTGCGTACGTTTGATGGCAGATTGTAACCTTAGTTCCACCCCAATTGGCTACGGATTCCAGATCCTCTGAACTGGACATATGAATTAAATTGTACAGCAGAGAGTGTCCATCAGCCCCATCAGAGAAGAGCACAGGGAAAATATATAAAAATCGGATTGTTTGCTAAAGCTGGGAAACAAGTCACGCAGTAGGTTGTCTCGTACCATAATTATTAAACAACCCCCCATCATAACTTTGAATCCAAGGAGAATATCTGCACTTTGACAGAAACCTGGAGGGAGGTGGGTGGTAGAGTTATTGTAAGGCAGTGTTTTTCAAACCTGTCCTCAACCAGGCCAGATTTTGCATATCACCTTGGAGAAATGCAAAGTGAATCCTGCAATCACTGAGCAGCAAATCATATCACCTGTGCTGTGCTTCACATATCTGGAAAACCTGGCGAGGTGGAAGGTCCTGAGGACAGGTTTGGGAAACATGGTTTTAAAGAATCTTATTGCATGTCAAAATGACCTGCATTAACACCCCCATCTATATCCATGTGTAGAGAGATTCACTCAAGTTGAATTTATTTACATCTACTATAAATTATAGAAGTTAAATGTTAAAAACATGCATTTGAAAGGTCATAGTGATGGTGGGGTATATAGCAAATGAATGGAGTTCATATCTTTCCCCTAGAGCTATTTGAATACTCTAGGAACAATCGAGGAGGGCCAGAAAAAGTGCAGCCTGTAAAGAGAAAATAAATTGACCCATAATTTAAATAGAAGGGAGTTTTTTCCCCTTCAAAGTTTCCCTTTTGCCCACAGCACTGCAGCATGCCAGAGGTGGAGAAATTCAGCTCTGAACAGAGCGCCATCCACTCAGTCTAAGTGCCTGATTGACAGGTCCGTAGGGCAGTAATCAATGCTGAGGGGGCACACTGTGGTGGAACAGCCCCCAGAGGCCAAAAGCTGATAGCAACCGTTGCTAGATCCAAGCAAGTGCAGTTTATTTCACCAAGGGATGAACTATTGCAGTGATCTTTAAGACCAATACAATATGTAGGCTCTATTGTACACCAAGAGCACCTGGCAAACCTTCATATGAAGACACAAAAACAGTAAAGCAGTCCAGAAAAGGTAAAGCATGATCACACGCAGGCAAACTATATTGGCCAATGCTCATGAAGCCATCTCACACATGATGCTCTCTCAATTTCCACCGAGAGACTTCCAGACACACATCCCTTTAAAGATTGCGACAAAACACTCATCTGGTCCCAGAAACTACTACCATAACATCCACATTCTAACATCCGCATTCTAACACACGCACAGCTAATGCTTGAGATCTACTCAGTGGCTGTATGTACGTTACATCTCACATCTCCTTTTAAAACCCAGGCCAGAGTTGTCATTTTCCCATCTGTGTCTCTCCCCAACCATGATGGAGAAGTCAGGAAGGGGGGGGGGGGGGAGGCATTAGTAGGAGCTCAGTCTTGGACATGTTGATCTTTAGGTGGTGAGAGGCCATCCAGGAGGAGATGCCAGATAAACCGTCACTGACTTTGGAAAGGACAGGAGGAGAGATCAGGGGTAGAGAGGTAGATTTGAGTATCATCAGCATAGAGTTGGTAATTAAAGCCAAAGCTGTTAGAGAAGAGCTGAGGACCTAGGACAGAGTCTTGAAGTACACCAGCTAATAAAAAAAACCAGCATTGAAGAGGAGGAGTTACCAGCAAATGACACAGAAGGACCTGTTAGACAAGAGTCGATCCAAGAGAGTGCAGTGTCACAGAGACCAAGAGAGCTGACAGTCTGTAGAGAGAGGGGGTGGTCGACAGTGTCAAAAGCAGCTGAGAGGTCAAGCAGGATGAGAATGGAAGTGTGGCCTAGTAGGTCGCTGGTGACTTTGAAGGCAGTTTGAGTTGAGTCTAGGGGACGGAAGCCTGATTGCAGGGGGTTGAGTAGGGAATAAGAGGACAGGAAGAGGGAGAGACCGTTGAAAACTAGTTTTTCCAAGAACGTCTAGGTTAACGGAAGCAGGGATACAGGACGATAATTGGCTGGAGAGTTGGGAATCAAGGTAGGGGTCAGCAACCTTGGCTCCCTGATGTTTTGGGAACTACATATCCCATGTGGCTCAGCCTAATGTATGACTGAGCATCCTGGGAAATGCAGTCCAAGACATGAGGGAGCCATCTAGATAGTAAATTCCCACGGGAATAGGGTCCTCATATCCCCATGTATCTGCTGGCAGGAATACTGACCTGTCTCCTGTATGTATTGTAGAATTATCCTGTCTTTACCCATTACACCTTGTACAGCGCTGTGGAATGTGTTGGCTATTATTAAATATTATTATTACTGACCCCTGGTATAGGGGTAACCTGTGCATGTTTGAAGGCAGATGGGAAGGAGCCGGTGGAAAGAGAGAGATAGGTTGAAGATGTGTGTAAGAGCAGGGGTGAGGGAGAAGAGTGGAGGTATTAGATGTGAGGGAATGGGGTCGAGAGGACACGTGATGAGATGTGAGGAGGATAGTAAGGAAATGACTTCCTCCTCAGTGGCTGGGAGGAAGCGGCAGACGGTAGTAGAGGGGGCTGATTATAGGTTTGTGTTGGGATGTTGCTTCTGATAGTTTTAGTTAAGTAATCTGTCAGTTCCTGACCACTAAAGGCAGATGAGGAGGAGGGGGGGGGGGGGGGGGAGGTGCGGGTGGGTAGAGGAGAGAGTTGAAAGTGGACCAGAGTCGTTTAGGGTTGGAGGACAGAGTAGATAAGCGTTGAGAAAAAGGCTTGTTTGGCCAAGTGAAGGGACGAGGTGTATGCCCGCAGATTGAACTTTAAATGAAAATCAGCTTCAGAGCGGGATTTCCTCCAGGAACGCTCCGCAGTGTGGGAGCATCTTTGCAGGTAGCGTGTCTGGGGTGTGTGCCAGGGCTGAAGCTGGCGTTGTGGGGCTTTACAGAGTCGAGGAGGAGCAAGCGTGTCAAGAGCAGAGTTAAGAGTAATGTTATAGTGGTCAGTGGCAGTGTCAGGGCAGGTGAAGGCTGAGTTGTGTGGGAGATGTTGAAGTAGATTGGAAAATTGATGGGGATCCAAAGCATGTAGACTTGTGCGTGTGCGGGATAGGGGAGCTGGGAGTTTAGGTAGTCCAGATAGGGAAGGGGCGACAATTGAACTCAAATGGAGCAGAGGTTGGGAAAAACAAGGTCAACAGAGTGACCTTCACCGTGAGTAGGGAGGATTGTGGTAATCCAAGGGAGGATGTGAGCGAAAGAAGTTTGGGAGGCAGCAGGAGCAGATGGATCATCAATGGGAATGTTGAAGTCCTGAGAATTAGGCATGAGTACCAATTAGATTGGCCAGGCCTCATGGAAAATGTAGTTCCAAAACATCTGAAGGGCCAAGGTTGCTGAGACATGTAAAGTGTATGTAATAATAAAAATAATAAAAAAAAAGTTGAAAATGCAGTAACTGGACCAACAAGTGAAAGATGGAACTTCATAGGAGATACGTGACAAACCACTTACTTGTATGTGAGACCATCAGAAATGGCAAAGAGCTGCTGGGCAGTGAGTCCGTCTTCTGGTACGTATCCAGTGCCCCCGCTGATCAAATAGTCTGCCATGCTGCAGAGACACAAAAAGACACATACATACGTTTAGAACAGCAAGTGGAAAGCAACAGCAAACAAAAACAATGATTACTCAATCCATCTCCTCTAAATTACTATAAAGGTCTGTTGTAAATATTTACTTCCTCTTCTGAGGCCAAGCAAAGTCTGCTGTCGTTCAAAACAAGAATAAAAAAATACAATAAAATAAATAAATGCAATGACAAACAATCCATGCCACAAATCACATCCTTGGTGCATATAAGCATACACAACTTTAAGATCAATTTCTCTGGCCAGCCACACCATCCTTCTAACCAGGGGTCAAGTCGAGAAAACATGCTTGGGAAAGCTATTCCATTTTTTCCAAGAGGAATGGAGATCCCTTTTGGCCTCAAACACTGAAAATCTTTTAAGTTTCATTAATAAGTCACCAGAATTATATGACATTTATCACAACTATCATAGTGAATCCCTAAATCCCAGTCTATCATGAATACATAAATTTGTAATGTGGAGTGGCAGGTTAGGTGCAACATACAATGGTTGATTGGGAACTCTCCAAAGGTTTCTGCTACCCAAAAGTGTTTATTTTAGGACTAGACCCCTCCTTATAAAACACTGTAAACAATAATTAACTGGCATCATTTTCACATGGCCATAAATTATTAATTAGTAGTTGGACTCAAACTTGCTTCATTGAGGATTTCAAAACCAGCCTTCTTAAAAGGTCACTTTTCAAAACCGTAGATTAAAAAAAAGAAAGATGCCCCACTGGCAAACCCCTGCTGATCCCATTGCTAATCGTGCATAACCAAGTCTCAACCATAGGGATGCTCTGAGTAATTCATAAGCAAAAAAAAAATACGTATTTGCACAAACTTTATTATTAGTAAGGAAACGCTCACTGTCGGCAACATACTACATTAACTATATGGGCGCTTGTATCTACTTAACATTTTGTGAAAGGGAACAAAAATTACACATACAGGTGTGCAGTATTCCAAAATGTGCAGAATATAATCCCCCAAAGCTTCCTTCATTCATTAATTCATTCATTGCTTTCCCAGGAACGAAGCCTATTAAACCAAGTCTGCTGAAGGAAAAAGCTCACAAAATCCAGGAAAAAAAAGCTCAAGAGACGCGGTGATACATTGTCCATTAGCATATGTGTTCATGAAGATACATGTACATGGATCCAGCAGTGGATTCTACCAATAGGAAATCCAATTGCATAGACTACAACTCCCATAATGACCCAGGTTCAAGATTATGTGATGTGGATGTAGACTTAGGAGTACAGGTGAAAAAAAAATATTTTCTAAAAATAAAAGGGGGGGGCTGTCCATGGATGTTCTGAATCCTCAGACCATCCATGATAACACTCCCCCCCCCAAATAAAAAGGAAGGACTGCTCTCTAGTTCTGCCAAAATAGATTTCAGAAGTCAATCAGTAAACCACTAACCAGTGTACAAGCAACAGAAGATATTTTCTCTGCCAATGTGACATGTACAGTATATATAAAATAAAAAAAAGTCCCAAAACATGCCAATGACATGTAGTAACAAGAGTCACACACTACAAACATCCAAAAACATTCTTGCGCAACTGTTCCCCCCCCCCTCAAAGATCACTAATCATAGCAATAGACATTAAGATTAATATAGATATTTGCAACATGGTACTTCCATTAGCATCTATAAAGAAGGTTTTCTACTGGGAGACGTGTCCTCTCCCTACCTACATATTTTTCTGTTAATCTGTATATTTGGTCTTGTGTCAATATCTTGCATTTTACTATTTTGTATTTCTGTAACCACTCAATGTTCTTGAACCCCGGACATACTTGAAAACGAGAGAAATCTCAATGTATCCTTCCTGGTAAAATACTTGATAAATACAGATCATAAACTCTAGAAGCAGTAGACTGTAGCAAATGACAGGGAGCACTCATCTGATGGGCCTTGCTTTGTACTTCTGCAAACGGATTTTCCCTTAGAGGGAATCACATCATATTATAGCTCATGTTTGTCTAAATAGCCATGTAGTGTAAATTATCTTTTATTTGTCAATATCATACACACATATACTAAAGGCTAGCAAGCTCCAAAGATACAGTGCGTGAGATGACAATATCTGTGTCATTCATAATAGACAACAAGGCCTTATCCTGAAACGTATTAAAGCCAGGATATTCCGTAAAATGGATGTCACATGCGCGGCGCCTAAAGACATCTGAGGCTCGGGGAATGAATTAAGGTTTCAGTCATTATCACTAAGTACATAGATATACAGTGCCAGCCTTCTGTCAGGATATTTCCAACAGCGTAGCAAGGCTCAGCCCAGTGATAGCAGGCCTAGCGCTCTCTGGACGCAGCGTGGATCAGCAAGTGTAGCAATCAGAGAAAAAAAACCCTAACACATAACCACCCTGAATACCTTACCACAAATGAAAGACCACGCTCTCCATCCCCATCATATAGAACAAGCAGATGGACATACCCGGCACAAACACATGAATATTTTGTTAAACACATGCATCCAGCCTCACAGATGGCAGCGCTGCCACGAGGCTGAAGTTGGTTTCTTATTCAGATAAACAGTTCATATAAGTAACTGATGTTTTTAAAGGGTTAAATGCCGTTGGGCCACTGAATTCAATATGGCTTTATAGAGAGTTGAATGTCATCTGTTACAAACAGTTGTCTTTAATCTGGACCAACAGTCAGTTTGGCACAGAAACAGTACAAGTCATGCCACGGGCACTGTCACTATTTTAAATAATGAAAATTGGTGCCCGTGGCACAGTTTCTCCCAAACCAACCATTGACCAGGCTAAAAGACAACTGGTTTTAATAGAGGCATCCCACTATGTAAATCCATGTTGAAAAATCAGTGGCCCAATGGCATCTAACCCTTTAAAAACCATCAGTTACATGAACTATTATCTCAAGAAAACAACTTGAGCCTCATAGTGCTGCCAGCCATGCTCATCACAACTCAGCCTCGCACCATGAATACGTGCCAAACCGCCAGCCATGCCCACAGCATCACTCCATGAATACGCACCTCACCGCCAGCCATGCCCATCACAACTCAGCCTCGCACCATAAATACGCACCTCACCACCAGGCATGCCCATCACATCTCAGCCTCGCACCATGAATACGCGCCTCACCGCCAGGCATGCCCATCACATCTCAGCATCACACCATGAATACGCGCCTCACCGCCAGCCATGCCCATCACATCTCAGCCTCGCACCATGAATACACGCCTCCCCGCCAGCCATGCCCACAGCATCACACCATGAATACGCACCTCACCGCCATGCCCCCATCACATCTCACACCATGAGTACGCATCTCACCGCCAGCCATGCCCGTCACAACTCAGCCTCGCACCATGAATACGCACCTCACTGTCAGCCATGCCCATCACATGTCAGCATCACAACATGAATATGCACCTCACCGCCAGCCACAACACATCTCACCGCCAGCCATGCCCATCACTGAGCAGCACCATGAATACGCACATAGGCAGGTGCACAAGCCACACACAGGCACAACCTAATATTGGGTGAAAGGTTAATCTTTGCCCCAGCATTTATAATTTGGTTGCCCTAATGTGGTTCATTATAAATAGCACGTACATTGACCGTATCGCTGCATAAACATTGTTTTATTCCTGCATAAAAATAACTGGTTCTGTAAAACATAACAGAGATAAATATGCCATGTTACACACACCAGCCATACCCCACCTCACTCTGTGATGCACATGGCGCACACACACCACTGCCAGCCATGCCCCACATCACTCAGTGATGCACAAGGCGCGCACACACAGCTCTGCCAGCCGTGCCCTGCATCATACACAGCTCTGCCAGCCGTGCCCTGCACCACACAAAAACAGGAAGCTATGCCCTGCATCACACAAGCAGCGCTGCCATCCCCCGTATCCCAGCCGGTGTCCATACGTGTCGGTGCAGTGTGCGCTCCGTGCAGGCCGCTGTTCAGACCGCGGTGTCTCCGCCCTGGCGCGCGGGATGTGGGTTACACGGATCAGTGCCAGGTGGCTGTCGGGGGCCAAGCCATAAAGCGACCAGCAGAGGAGGGCGTATGTGGGCGGAGAACACAACAATTGACCACGCCTCCGCCCTCTGAATGCGTGTACACTGCGCGGCGAGCACCGCACAGAGATGAAGGATGAATCGCCAGCCAAGCAATCACAGCCCTAACCCCGCCCCCAGACTCAAGGAGCCACGCATGCGCACTGCTCTCTTTCGCGAGCCAAGCCAGCCACGTGGGATGCGGAAGTAGAAGAACGAGGACACGAGTGCAAAGTGCAGCATGGGCTGAGGGCCGCGGGCAGACCCAAATTCCCTGCATGCTTATCACCGCCCGTCCCAGTGCCACGGCTCGTTGCGGTGCCCCCTCCCGGAACGCGCACAGCTCTCTGCGGCTACAGAGCTGGGCATACCATATGCTAGCTGGGGTGTGCGCGTGTGGGACATTTACAACTCTGTAAACAATCACAAAACTATCCATGTTACCGAGGAGCAACAAAACCAGGACAGAGGCACAGACGAGTAAATCCACCGGTGCAGCATGTGGCCTGCAGCAGCCTTTGCCTGCCAGTCACTGCTCTGTATGTGCCAATCACAACAAGGCAGTCTGCAATCTCTGCATTGATACTAGGTGCATGCAGTGAGGAGGCGACTGCTTGGGTGACTCACGGGGCTGTCATGAGCAAATGACTAATTATGAGTTTATGCAGAGGGAGATCTTAAGGAAGGTTTTGTCATGCAACATGTATAATTCATATACCAGGGTTTACGCTTTCTCGCATGCAGCGAGATTATACATAGTGCGGGTTATGTTTGTATGTCATGAGCTCTGTACTCACCTCGTGTAACCCTGCTGTGTGCAGCCACTAACCACACCTACCACACACTCATGGAGCGGATGCTGCTGTCTGATATCTACACCTAAAGGTCGCTTTACAGCAGTGTTTCCCAAACATGTCCTCAGGACCCGCTGACAGCCAGGTTTGGAAGAAATCTGAAGCACAGAAGAGGTGATATGATTTGCTGCTCAGAGATTGCAGGATTCAGTCTGCATTGAGAAATCTCAATGTATCCTTCCTGGTAAAATAATTTGCAAATAAATAAGTAAATTTCCAAGGGAATCCTTAAGATCTGGCCTGTTAAAAGGTCCAGAGGACAAGTTTGGGAAATGTAACAGATCTCAGTACCTTGTCTGGGTCACACCTGTTAATGCCACTTCCTTGCTAGACCCCGTTCTTCCACCAGCAGACTTTCATTCCTTTCTCTAGTCCTTAGACAACGCTTGAGGACGGATATACACAAAGATCCTTGCTAGCATCCCCCAAGAAAAGACAACGTGTAGATCTGCGAGTTCTGAACACCTTTATTGAGTTAAATATATACAGTCCTAGGCGGAACGTGGCAGCCAATAGAAAAACTACAGCCTGGCGTCTTACAGCACTTAATCCCTCCCCTAGAAAACGTGAATTTTCCATTTTGTTATGTTTCTGCAGTAGGCTTCTGAGAGTGTGTGACATAATCAGACCTGGTACAGACAGTGGGGTAAACGATGCGCAGACTGTCTAGACAAGACAGAACAATGACAGTTGGATGGTAAACAGGATTACAGTCTAAGGCATCAGATAATGGGGCAGTATTTGCCTAACAAGTCAGATCAACAAAAGACCACTCAAACATACAACAGATATTAACCCACCCAGTGATCCTATCAGCAGACGGTAACAGATATGCACAAAGACAATGCCTGCATTCATACATAACACAGATGACACAAACACCCTGCAGGCACAGGCAGGGCCGGTGCTAGGCTATGTTGCGCCCTAGGCCAGACCAGCTACTTGCGCCCCCCCCCCAAAAAAAACACGTGACGTGTTAGCGTATCACAGAGCTCACACATGGGCATATACTGCCCCCAGCAGCGCACACATGGGTATATGCTGCCACCAGCAGCTCACACGTGGGTATATACTGCCCCCAGCAGCTCACACATGGGTATAAACTGCCCCAGTAAGTAGCTCACACATGGGTATATACTGCCCCCAGCAGTTCACACATGTATATACTGCCCCAGTAGCTCACACATGGGTATATACTGCCCCTGTAGCTCACACATGGGTATATACTGCCCCAGTAGCTCACACATGGGTATATACTGCCACCAGCAGCTCACACATGGGTATATACTGCCCCCCAGCAGCTCACACATGGGTATATACTGCCACCAGCAGCTCCCACATGGGTATATACTGCTCCAGTAGCTCACACATGGGTGTATACTGCCCCCAGTAGCTCACACATGGGTGTATACTGCCCCCAGTAGCTCACACATGGCTGGGTATGATGGGTCTCTCCGCCGGCCGCTGTCACGCTGCTCTATCACGCTGCGCGCTTGCTCTGGACTCTGGGCGCAGCTTGATCATGGAAGACAGCTCGCGGTGGCTGTCCAATAGAGAGTGAGGGAAGCGGGGATAACCCCGCCCCCTCAGCATGGACAGCCACCGTGAGTCTTCCATGATCAAGCTGCGCCCAGAGGCCAGAGCTAGCTCGCAGCGTGATAGAGCGGCGTGACAGCAGCTGGCAGAGAGGCCCGTCGCATCATACCCATGTGTGAGTGTTGGTCTCTCAGCTGCGCCCTAGGCGGCGCTTCGCTCTAGGCAGGCGCCTAGCTTGCCAAGCAGCAGCGCCGGCCCTGGGCACAGGGCGACTTCAACATAGGAGAGGGCAGGGAAATAATATAGAACACAAGGCCTGCACCTTCTGCACAATACATCCGTAGTCCCATGTACCCCAAGTTCAAAGTGACGCACATCACAAGAAACTGCCTTACAGGTTCAGAAATGCAACATATTGTCAGGTTCAGTACCAGAGGGGTGCTAGCTAACCAGATTATTGAGTCCAATGTGTGTTATTCAATGCGCGCCGGTGAGTTTGGAGGCAGACTGCTGAAAATAGGTTCTTTAGGCAGACAGTGCTTTAGCATTGTCAAAGGTTAAACAAAAGGTCTGTAGGCAGGCAGCGTTCAAAGCAGGGTCGGTAACAAGCTGTGTTTGGTAACGGTTAAGGCAAAGTAACAACACTGGCGGCAATCAGAGGAGTAGTCCAGAGGCAGGCAAAGTTTGGCAACGGTATAGACAAGGTAATAACACAGAAGTTCCAAGAGGGACCACAGTTCAGAGGATATTGGAAGGCAAGAGGGCTTTGGTGAGCAGAAGGGCTCTTGGTAACGCAGAAACCTGTTTGGGCCTTTTTATGGCGGCGACACCGCAAAACCTTACAGAAATCCTGGAATCCCTGCAGCAGAGCTATTTTTACTCTGGTGGAAGTGTAATACCAGACAGTGTGATAATGCATTGACCAGAATCACATTCAGTGGGGTGCAAGCAGGAAATTATTACAGGTTGAGCACCCCTAATCCTGAATTTTAAAATCTGGAAGACTCAGATAAACTGTAGTTTGTACGTAGTTCCACATTTTATATTTTGCATATTATCTATACATGATATATGAAATGCAACAATAACTTCGGATCAGTTGTAGTCTGCAGGCCACTTGAAAGATTGAGTTGTTTTTTAAGCTCAAGTTAGGTCCACCAATGGTTGCTGCCAGTGAATGCATCCTTCTCATTCAATCTCTGAAATGTTGGTGATCAATCTAAATGCACATGGTCCTGGCTTGGGAGAGTCAAATTAGATTGGCACTTTACTAACATGATCTATTTAGAAATTTATCCCGATCACACAACAGAGTTCCACTCTCACCCTAAAAGACGAAGATGCTCTTGGTCAAGGGCAGGGGGCTTTTCTCTAGTGCCCCAAAAAGTGGTGTAGCGCTCACTCCCGGAGGAGCCGCTGAATTTGAACCTCGGGTCAGTCTCCCCGCACTAGGGAATAAATATACTCAAGCACCGTCGTGGATTTTATAAATTATATAGTTTACTGAATAAACTGGCATATAATGAGTAACACGGTATACGTATATATATTTACAGTACTTCGCAATGCGAGAAACGCACAGCGGAAAAGGAATACAGTAATTCGTAATGTGAGAAACGCGCAGCGGAAAAGGGAAAAAAAGTATTTTTAACCCCTTAGTGGTTGGAGTGTGAGTCCCGTACAGGTTATGTCCCAAGGAATGTATGTGTATGAGTGTATTGGTACCCGGGCACAATATTCAACTGGCCAGTGAATTATTTATGAGGTATCTTCGACTAGTCACGTTGGGGCCCTGTAGGTTTTGAACAAACTGCAGCGTGCTTTAGTATTTTATAGCGGCCTGGAAGGCCTCTCACCCATCCGCCAGATACTCTGTGCTCCGCTCGACCCAGGACGTCTCTCCGCTCGATTTTGACTGGGATTTTCTGTGTCACCGGATCCGCTGTCTTGCTTGTCTGTATCGGCCACAAGATGTCCAGCTCACCACCTGCACTCCCTGTTAGATCGTCTGCGGTTCTCCTAACTCGGGGTCCTTCAGCTTACTCTGTATCAGCGTGGGTTACTAGCAGTGGATCACTGGGTCTTCGTTTAATAAGAAGGGAAAAACCCGATCTCCAGCTCTGCTAGGCCGCACCTGCGCTCTGGCCTGGTCGTGATCACTCTCTGCTACACTTGCGTCTTGCTCCTCTCACTCCTCTGCGCTCTCTGCCGGCTCTTTCCACGAGGCTGCGGATGTCAGTGTCTCTCTCCCACCCACTTCCTGTTCCCGCCCGCAAAGCATGCTGGAAAATGTAGTCCCAATGTTCAGTGTCTTACATCGCGCTTGTCTCCCTCCGGTGGCCAAAAACAAGTACTACAACGACAGGGAATTTAAAACCAGCGCTACACTCTCCCCCTCCTAGAACTCTTGGGCTCTCCAAGGAGGTACAACAGTTGCATTACATTTTCCACATATATTAGGCAACATATACAGCAGCAAGCATACAATGGGTTAGATACACTTCCTCAAGTTGACTCATGCTTTGGACTACCTCAGCTAACATAACAGACACTTCGGGCAACCTTCGCACTGTGGTGACAGCCTCTTCAGTGCTATGTCCTGGTGAGTCGTAGGTGAGTCGCTGGGGCGGTCGAACAGAGTATTTTGGTTCTGGCTCAATCAGTTCTTTTTCAGGTGGAAGTACTACAGGCGTGGGTTCAGTTCTTCTTTCTACCACTGGAGCAGACATCTCTTCGGAGTATGATCCTTCCAGTGAAGGCATAGAACTGTAGTCATAAGATTCGGCTTCAGGAACTACAGGGATTTCAATAGTCTCGGGGACTTCTAACTGAAATTCAGGAGCCTCAGGCCTCAAATTACTTTCCCACCGTTCAGGAACCGAGATAACCACTTCAGGCTCCGGTGAGCGCATCCAGTCCAGACAAAAACTTTCTTCCTCAATGTCCCTTTCGCTCTCTTCGATAGCCCGGGTCTGCTGAGACCGAGTAACGGGAGTCAAACGTGGAGCAGGCGGCTTCGGCAGAGAAAGTTCGTCCCCAACTGGTATCCTCACAGCCTCTCTCAAAGGTAATAAATGATTCCGGTGCAAGTTCTTAAGAGGCCCAGCCTTTCCATCCGGCCGGATTTGATACACCGGCTGACCCGGCAGTTGCTTGCAGACAATGTAGACCTGAGAACTCCATCTATCCGCTAACTTGTGCCTTGCAGCAGCACCCAAGTTCTTCAACAAAACCCTATCACCAGGTTGTAGATCCTGTATCCGAACTTTCAAGTCATAGTTCCGTTTATTCCTTTGTTCCCTGTTTCCTGAGGTCAAACGGGCCTGTTCAAACGCAGAGGCCAGATTCTTTCGAAGTCTATCCATGTAATTTCTATGGGAAGCTACCGACGTCTGGTCCAGAGATAGCCCAAACGCCAAATCAACCGGCAGTCAGGCTTCTCTTCCGAACATAAGACGGTACGGTGAGTATCCAGTGGCGTCACTCTCCGTACTGTTATATGCATGTACTAGCGTAGCTATGTGACGACTCCAGCTCTGCTTCTCTGTGTTTGACAGTGTCCCCAGCATATTTAGTAGTGTGCGATTGAACCTTTCGGGCTGAGCATCACCTTGAGGGTGATATGGTGTAGTTCGGGTCTTTTGGATTCCCAGCAATTCCAGTAATTGCCCAACAAGCCGGCTTTCAAAGTCTCTACCCTGATCAGAGTGTATTCACCTTGGTAGGCCGTAGTGAACAAATAACTTTTCCATCAGAACCTTCGCCACTGTTGGAGCGCGTTGGTCTTTTGTAGAAAAGGCTTGGGCGTAACGTATGAAGTGATCAGTCACTATTAGAATATTTCCCTGCCCACTAGCATCCGGCTCTAAGCACAGGAAGTCAATGCACACCAAATCCATGGGTCCTTGACTTTGCAGATGGCTCATTGGAGCGGTTCGGGTCGGTAGGGTCTTCCTTTGAATACACCTCAGACATGAATGGCAGTAACTTTCCACTTCAGCTCTCATGCAAGGCCAATAGAACCTGTCTCGCACCAGCTTAAAAGTCCTTTCTGCGCCCAAATGTCCATGCTCATCATGTAGCGATCGCAGTACACTCTCCCTATGTTTAGTGGGAAGGAACAACTGTTGGGTCTCTTCAGCATTGGTTGAGGGGCCCCTTCGGTAGACCACCCCATCCAACATCTTCAACCGTTCCCACTCTTTGTAGACCAATCTGGCTGTCATGCCTTACCCCCACGGCGCGGCCGAGGTGTCACGACAGCCGTCGGCGTCTTCCTTGCAGGGGGACGTCGGGCATTGGGAGCTCCCTTGCCGCGGGTTGTGGTGACCTTTCGGTCCAGCGCTGGGGTCCCCCCGCTGCCTCCCGCTCCCTTCCATCGGCTCCTCGCGTGGCGGTCATTGCTCGCGGGTGCGGCGTGGGGCGCGGTCCTCCTTCCGGGTCCCGCTATGGACTCGCGGGTCTCGGCGGGGGGGCGGCGTCTCCCGGCTCGCCTGCGGGGCGTGGCCCCTGCGAGTTCCGGATGGAGCCTGGGGTAACCCAGTGGGTAGGAGGGGCAGGGGAGGGGCCTCTTCCCACAAACGGGCGGAGCCCATTACCTGTGCACCATAAAGGTTCAGAACAGCAAAGGAAAGACGCTCAGTCGTCAGCTCCCTAAGCTACCCAAGTTCCTTGTATCATTACCACAGAAACCCTTGTTGAACGAACCTTGCTTCTACCGACCAAGTCTCCAGCTTAACCCCTTTTGTACCGCGCTAGATTCTGACTGACCTCCCGGCTACCGACTCCTGGCTTCCCTTCTCGTTAATGAATGAACTCCGCCTGAACCGACACTATTCTTCTCCAGGTTACGTCTCTTGCATCCTCCTCTATCTACATATCTGCATACTGGACTCCAAACAAACCTACGATACTAAAGCATGACACTGGCTCCATCTGGGGAATTGGTCAGCAGAATTTCCCGCTGGTTCGCAGTTAGGGCCTTTATGGTTAACGCAATTAAAGGGTCTCTAGCCTGATCAGCTTTCAGGTCCTGTTTTGAAAAGGTAGGCAGACTTTCATCCCTCAACTGCGTAGGGTTGCAGTAGAACTCCGGAACAGCCGCAGCCATGACTCCTATGGCCTCCGCTTCAATCCCTCCCTTGACCCGGCGCTCTGCTCCTTGACACAAAGCTTGTACCCCGTCTGGAGTTAACTGAGTCCATTCTGTAGTGTAGGGTCTTCTCGACAAAGCATCAGCATCTCGATTATTCACCCCAGGGCGATACTTCAGGCTGAACCGAAACCCTGACAGAGCGGCCAACCACTGATGTCCCGTTGCGTCCAGTTTTGCAGTAGTAAGGACGTAGGTAAGAGGATTGTTATCCATCTTTATCACAAACTCGGCCCCATACAGATAGTCCTTTAGCTTGTCTACCACTGCCCACTTTAAAGCTAGGAACTCCAACTTGTGGGTAGGATAGTTCTTTTCTGAAGGCGTAAGGCTCCGGCTCACGTATGCTACAGGCCTCAGCAATCCACCATACTCTTGATACAGGACTCCTCCTAGACCTTCTCTGCTGGCATCCACATGTAGCTCGTACGGCTTGTGAGGGTCCGCATAGGCCAAGACAGGAGCTTGAGTTAAACTCTCTTTCAGCTTCGTAAAAGCACCTTCGCATTGACTGGTCCATTCTCCCTGGATGGACTCTCGAGCTTTCCTTGGCCCTGGAGCTGACGGATTTCGGTCAGAGACCTTGTGGCCTTCTTCTGTGCTTTCCTTCTGTAGGAGCTTGTTCAGTGGTTGAGCTATTTTTGCGAATCCTCCTACAAATCTTCGATAATAAGAGCAGAACCCCAAAAAAGATCTAAGTTCAGTAACGTTTCGGGGTCTAGGCCAAGAAGCTACGGCCTCCAACTTCCGAGGATCTGTCGAAACGCCTTCTGCTGAGACCACATGACCCAGATACGTAACAGACAGTAAACAGAATTGACATTTCTCCAGAGATAGTTTCAATCCCTCTTCATGGAGCCTCTTCAAGACCTTCTCCAAACGTTGTTCATGTTATTATTATTCTTTATTTATAAAGCGCCAGCATATTCCGCAGCGCTGTACAATAAGCACAGTATAGACAGGGTTACAATACATTGAACAACATTTGACAAACAGTACAGGAGGAGATGAGGGCCCTATTCCCGTAGGAACTCACAATCTAGGAGGGTTGGGGTTGGAAACAGGAGGAGAGGACTGTAAGGTGAGAGTGATTGATGGTTGTGTCAGTGAGTTGGGTGGTAGGCTTCCCTAAATAGGAATGTTTTAAGGGAGCGTTTGAAGGAAGAGAAGTTAGGGGAAAGTCTGACAGTATGAGGGAGAGCGTTCCAGAGAGTGGGGGCTGCGCGTGAGAAATCCTGCAGTCTATCATGGGAAGAGGTGATGCGGGGAGAAGCTAGGCGCAGGTCACTGTTTGACCTTAGGGAGCGGGCTGGGGTGTATTTGGTGATTAGTGAGGACAGGTAGTGGGGCGCTGAGTTAGTGAGGGTTTTGTAGGTAAGGATAAAGATTTCCAGAGTCTTCCCGAACACAATTATGTCATCCAGGTACACTAATACTTCGATCAGATTCATGTCCTCGACTGTCTTCTCCATTAACCGTTGGAACGTGGCTGGAGCCCCCGTAAGGCCTTGAAGCATTCTGTTGAATTCGAAGAACCCCAATGGGCAGATGAACGCAGTCTTCTCTTTGTCTTCAGGATGCATTGGTATCTGGTGATACCCACTTCGCAGGTCTAGTACACTAAACCATTTTGCATCTTCTATCCGAGGAGTAGCATATTGATCTGGGATGGTTCTCCGATTCAGCGTGCGATAGTCTATGCATAGGCGGACAGAACCATTCTTTTTCCGGGCCATTACTATTGGAGATGCATATGGGCTCCTGGACTCTTGGATCACCTTGGTTCTTTGCAGTTCATTCAGCTGTTCTCGTAGATCATCCAAGTCTCCCAGCGGAACTCGTCTTAACCTTTCACGAAACGGCTTGTCCTCTTGTAATCGAATGCGGTGCTCAGTACTTTTAGCTAGGCCTACGTCGAACTCATCTTTCGAGAACAAGTTTCTCCACTTTAGAACTTGGGACTGAAGACGTTTCTTCCATTCAGGTGAAATGGGAGCGTCCTTGGGATAGAATCTTTCATCTGGAATCTCTTTATCCACTCCCCCTCCTAAATCGGTAGGAGAGAGGGGCGTAGCGGACGCTACTTGCCCGATAGGCATTCGTGCTTTAAGGACTACTGGAGAATCAGACACATTGCACACGCTGACTGAGACTCTTCCTCGTGTTCTTTTCAAAGCTTTAGTGGAGATTATTTCAGGGATTACTTCTACTCCAGCTTCACTCCCATGATTAAAATCGGTTTCCAGTACTACATAGGGTCCTGGTTGCGATCCGTTCAACTTGACTGAAGCCCGGAAACTCGTTACTTCTCCTGCTTGCAGAACCTTCTCTGTTCCTTCCAATCTCCACAGGCGCCCCACTTCAGCAGGTGCCTTCTGTTCTTCGACCATTCTCTGATAGACTGGACGTAACATTGGGTGTACTCCTTTAGTAGAACCTTCTTCCAGTACGATAGGTGTCAGGAGACGTTGCACCAAATCAGTATTCGTCCCCACTATCATGGAACTCCTGTTTGCCCCTTAAGGCCGAGGACACACAATGGCCAATGCATCACAACCTCCGGACTGTCCGATGACTTCGGATCCGATCTCCAACTTCACCTGTAGATACCCGTCATAAGGGAGTTTCTCAGTTCCGATACCCCAGATTTCCAGGTCCTTCAATTTCTGTAGAGGGATGTGCTTCAAGTGTTTCTCATAGAAATCTCTGTAAATCAATGTCACTTGGGCCCCTGAATCCAACAGAGCTTTGGATTCACTTGGATTGGCACAATAGGGGAAGGACCTATCAGCTGGTCAGGAAACTTGGTGGTGGCAACAGGACATTTAGACCCAGTTTGTTGTACCCTGGCCTTCTTCTTGGCCCGTGTAGGTTTTGGGTGTGCATTGCTTATCCATGACGTAGGTCCGGATGCTAAGGGAGTGACTCTTTCAGTCCTGGTAGGCTCTTAGTCCAGGCTTGATTTTTGGAGCGGGTTTCAACCTTCGGGCACCTAGGTTGCTCCTTCACTTGTGCCCTCTGGCGTTTCCCGCCGGTGAGGTAGATAACAGCCCTTCCAAGGCTTTCAAGAACTCCTCTACTCTATTTCCTTCAGGCTTTTGGCTTTTGCATTGTGCGCGGAAATGGCCCATTTCTCCACAACTGAAACATCTCCTCTTTGAAGACGGAGACGCATTCGCCCGCTGTGATTCGGTTGAAGGATCCTGGCTAGATGCCACAGCAACTCCGGTTGTCTGCATGTCTGTAAGGAACTTCTGCATCTCTGCTGTGTCTCTGTCACCTTCAACAATACTCGGCACAGTTCCGCGTGCGCCTGTTGCAATTCAGCTTGAGCTTCTTGTACCTTCTTAACAGTTTTGTGCAACTCACCATGTGCAGAGAGGTCTAATTCTTTGACAGCCTTCTCTGTGGAGTTAAAAGCGATCAGATGCTCTTGTTCGTCCACGTCAGATCCATAGGTATCCAACGAGTCACTTTCAGGCTGCAAACATTCGTTATGCCTCACAGGTTGCGCGTAAGCTCTTTCTCCTCTCCTGAAGGATTTTTCTTCCAGTAGAGCCTCCTCCTCTCTGACAGCTCGGATCAGTTCCAGGTACTTCAGTTCTTGATTACCTTCCCTGCTTCTCAGCTGCAGCATCACTGGATCTAGAGGTTGAGCGCCCCTCAGGATCTGTTTTATTCGGATCTTATCTACTTCGGCCGGTTCGGCCCCTATCTTGAGGAGTATCTGGTGCAGAATCTTATCTAGGCGCCTCATATATTCGGTCATTCTCTCACCTTTCTGCTGGTAGGTGTGTTCATACTGATACACGAGCTCTGCAGCCTTTTCCGTTCACCCAAAAACTTCCTCCAGAATATTTAGATAATCTAAGGCAATGCAGTCTTTCTTACTCAATTTTAGGTTTCTTACAGCCTCTGACGCAGGTCCCTTTAAGCTCTCAGTAATCCTTTGCTTTTTCTGTGCTTCAGGGATGTCCCACTCATCCAGAGCCTGCATCGCCTGTTCCACCCATTCTTCGAAGAAAAAGGTTTCTTCTCCCGCCGGAGTTGGTACGTTTCCTGTAAAATTTCTCAACCGTCGATAACCAAAGTTAGTGTGCGGAGGGCTTGTTCTTTGACATTTAGCCAGCAAATCTCCAATAGCCACTATAAATTCAGGCCCGATCATGGCCAACGGACTGGGCGCGGGAACACTCGCGGATTCGCCACGTGGCGCACTTGGCTGAATCAGTTGGACTTCCACCTCATCGGTCAGCTTCACGCTCGCGCCCTGAAAACACACTGGAACACCCTTTCGCCACTCAAAAAGAATATACGTGAGAGAGGTATCTGGGTTCTCTTTAATGTCCAGGATTAACCCCCGATGATCTGGTGTTAGCGCGGCCACGGCCTGGCGAATCTGATCTTCGGCCCAAGTGTCTGCAGGAATATCCATGACTATACACAATTCTAACTGACTACTGTGCTCCTCACACCATTTGGCAGCAGTGTCTGGATCCATATTTAACCCTTTAAATGCGTTTTTTCCAGAGACTGGATCCCGGAAACGAGCCCCCACATGTAGCGCTCACTCCCGGAGGAGCCGCTGAATTTGAACCTCGGGTCAGTCTCCCCGCATTAGGGAATAAATATACTCCAGCACCGTCGTGGATTTTATAAATTATATAGTTTACTGAATAAACTGGCATATAATGAGTAACACGGTATACGTATATATATTTACAGTACTTCGCAATGCGAGAAACGCGCAGCGGAAAAGGAATACAGTAATTCGTAATGCGAGAAACGCGCAGCGGAAAAGGGAAAAAAAGTATTTTTAACCCCTTAGTGGTTGGAATGTGAGTCCCGTACAGGTTATGTCCCAAGGAATGTATGTGTATGAGTGTATTGGTACCCGGGTACAATATTCAACTGGCCAGTGAATTATTTATGAGGTATCTTCGACTAGTCACGTTGGGGCCCTGTAGGTTTTGAACAAACTGCAGCGTGCTTTAGTATTTTACAGCGGCCTGGAAGGCCTCTCACCCATCCGCCAGATACTCTGTGCTCCGCTCGACCCAGGACGTCTCTCCGCTCAATTTTGACTGGGATTCTCTGTGTCACTGGATCCGCTGTCTTGCTTGTCTGAATCGGCCACAAGATGTCCAGCTCACCGCCTGCACTCCCTGTTAGATCGTCTGCGGTTCTCCTAACTCGGGGTCCTTCAGCTTACTCTGTATCAGCGTGGGTTACTAGCGGTGGATCACTGGGTCTTCGTTTAATAACAAGGGAAAAACCCGATCTCCAGCTCTGCTAGGCCGCACCTGCGCTCTGGCCTGGTCGTGATCACTCTCTGCTACACTTGCGTCTTGCTCCTCTCACTCCTCTGCGCGCTCTGCCGGCTCTTTCCACGAGGCTGCGGATGTCAGTGTCTCTCTCCCACCCACTTCCTGTTCCCGCCCGCAAAGCATGCTGGAAAATGTAGTCCCAATGTTCAGTGTCTTATATCGCGCTTGTCTCCCTCCGGTGGCCAAAAACAAGTACTACAACGACAGGGAATTTAAAACCAGCGCTACAGTGGAATATCTGACTCAAGCTGCCATAACAGAGTAAACATGATATGGTTGATTCTTGCATCTAGGTTCAGACATCAGAGGCTCTATTCCAAAGTTGTTGTAAACTTAACAACTACATTGGCTTTAATTGCTCTGGTGTGTTTACAACAGGTCTGGTGAAGTTAACACTAACCTTGGGATAGGGCCCCAGGTTTTGCCTCTGCCATTGTGTTTCCTAAATCTGCCTCAAAAAAGTTATTTTATGTGACACCACTTCTGTCACAGCACTACTTGTGCAAGGAAGTGACACTATGAAAATATTTTCCAGGTTAACAGGCCTCATTTATAAACCCAGAGAGTACAGGGGGTTCACGTACCAAGTTGGTCTTAATAGGAAGAATATCTTCCATCTGTGACATCAGCTGGTCCATGTTTTTGCATCTCTGCAGTTGGACAAACCGGAGTGAAGTTAGATGGAGACTTAGAAACCTCCTTTCCTCTTAGGCCAGGGTTAGGCAAGTGCAGTACGTGCACCTGTACTGATGTGCTGTCCGTCGCAGCGTTGTGACGCTCCAACGGGGCCGGCTACACGCTATAGTGGCGCACGAATTGCGCATGCTGCAGCAGATGTGCTGCAGATGTTCAGAAAGCCTCCACATCAAAACGGTATGGGTGCATTCAACGGGGCTGCAAAGCGCGATCCTCCATAGCCTTGCAGCACTGAGTGCAGTTACTCGCGAGGTGGACAGACGGGCGTCAGAGTGGAAGGAACATCCACTCTCACGGACATGCCTTCCGCTCTTAAAAATGCAAGTTTGACCCCAGCCATAGGCTGTACGAGGAGGTGCATAGCACCTCCTAGCAGTGATGTATCTTGGCCTAGGGTGGCAATTTACCGGGGCGGCGCCCCACACTCGGTGGGACCCGCCTCCCCGCAGGACCTGAAACCCTGTGAGACCTGCCGCCCTCGGCTGCCGGTTCGTGTATACGGCCGCCGAGCGTTTCTGTTGCTGAGCTGCAGTGCTGGGAGGAAGTGGTCATATGACATCACTTCCTCCCAGCGCTTCACCATGCTGCAGATTCCAGGAAGGGGAGGTGACTCAGCCGCCAGCCCCCAGGTCAATTAAATGAAAGAGGTGGGGGGTTAAGTGAGGGGAGGTTAACTGAAATAGGTGTGGGGGGTTAAATTAAATGAAAGAGGTGGGGTTAAATTAAATGAAAGAGGTGGGGGGTTAAATTAAATGAAAGAAATGGGGGGTTTAAATGAAATGAAAGGAGGGGGTAGGGGGGTTATGAGTTGAAAAGAGGGGGTTATATTAAATGAATAGACTGGGGGGTTATGAATTGAAAAGAGTGGGGGTTTAAATGAAATGAAAAGAGTGGGGGCGTTTGGAATGAAATGAGTTTGAGTTTTATTGCTGTGCAGCAGTGATACGCTCATACACAGCGCACGTTTCTGTGGGTTTTATTGCTGTGCAGCTCTTATACGCTCATACACTGCACATTTCTGTGGGTTTTTTTGCTGTGGAGCTCTGTGATATGCTCATACACAGTGCACCTTTCTGTGGGTTTTATTGCTGTGCAGCTCTGTGATACGCTCATACACAGTGCACCTTTCTGTGGGTTTTGTTGCTGTGCAGCTCTTATATGCTCACACACACTGCACGTTTCTGTGGATTTTATCGTTCAACCAATTAGAGTGGCTGTGATCCAGTATACTTGACATGTATGACTGATCTTTGTAAAAATGCTTGAATTTAAAAATTTCAGAATTTTATTTATCATCTCAATAGATCAATTTGAAATGGTATACAAAATATTCAAGAAGGCACTTGGTGTCTACTTTTCATATAAAGAAAGGAAAAGGCAGAGCTCTAAGAGGAAGAGGTGGAACCTAAATAGGAAGGGTGTGGTTTAACGAGGAATAGGTGTGGCCTTGACAGGAAGGGGTGTGTCACATTTAAATTAGGGGGTGCACAAGTTTAGTCAGGCCTACGGCAGCACAAAACCTAAATACACCACTGCCTCCTAGTTATGCACATTGAAAGCAACATGCTTTATATTGGGTGACAAATTGATTTCTTTTTAAAGGGACACTACATAAGAAGTAACTAGATTACTTGTACATTACAAGTAAAAGCACTTTACTAAACACATGCTACTGTTTTTTTCTTTGAAGAAATTGCATGTATAAAGAAAAAAGAAAGTTAGTTTTTTTTTATCTTGTTTCCATTTTGTGGATTTTTCCCACGATACAACATTTATCAAAATCTGTGCAAAATCTTTACTTTAAATCCTGTAGTAGATAAACCACAGCAGTGAAGGGGCAATACTGCCAAAAAATGAAATGTTCTTATTTTATGTTGCTGACTGATATCTTACATGTGCTTTTCTCTTATATGTTTAGTTAAGAAAATATTTTATTCTATATGTGTCACCATCCATTTTGTGATCTTTTGTGCTATAAAGATACTGGGGGGGGGCAGTTTACATCACCTGCTCCTCACTGTGTGGCTTTGACCGTAGAATGGAGTGAATGGGTCAGTCACCAACTCATATCATTGTATTGTGTGGGGTGTATTCACAGGACATCACCGGGGGGGGGGGGGGTGTAGATTAGAAATCTTTTACGCTCCCTCTCTTAGAAACATAGAAAATGTCGGCAGATAAGAACCTTTCGGCCCATCTAGTCTGCCCAATTACATGGATACTTTACCTGGATTTAGCTTTTGTTTAGGATAGCCTTATGCCTATCCCATGCCTGCTTAAATTCAATTACAGTTTTGGCCTCTACCACTTCAACTGGAAGGCTGTTCCATGTATCCACCTCTCTTATCATTTTCAGCTGCCATCTCTTATCTCAGATAGCAGAAGCAGGACAATAGCCCCCTGCAGCCTTATCTAAACATTCCTTCATCCACCTCAATAACTGTTAAATATTGTAGCTGATAAACCACAGCAGTAAAATAAAGGTTTTACACAGATTTTGGTAAATGTTGCATTATGGTAAAAAGCCACAAAATCCAAACAAGAAGTAAAACTTTATTTTTCCCTTTTACATGCAATTACTTTGAACAAAAAAAACAGCAGCATGTGTTTCATAATGAGGTTTTGTTTGTAATGCACAAGTTATCTAGTTACAGTTTATGTGCTAGTTTCCCTTTTACAGTTAATGAGTTTGAGGGAATGTTGAGATAAGGCTGCAGGAGGTCTATTGCCCTGCCTCTGCTACCTGAGTTAAGATCTGGCAGCTGAATGAGATAAAACAGCAAGCTTAAAAGACTTCTAAACTACCCCCCCCCCACGTGAGTCGGTTTCCTTAACATCAAATGACCAAACAGTGAGAAACAAGTGATATTCAGATACGGGGGGGGGGGGTTTACAACACAAAATATCACATAATGAATGCACCCAGAGTCACATATAGAGTAAAGTATTCTCTTACTTATACATACAAATACAAAACAAAGTAAATGTAAGATATCAGCAACATAAAATAAACATAATAAGAGCTTTTCATTTTTTCGGTGGTGGTGTCCCTAAAATGGTGCAGCATTGCGACCAGGCAACATAGAAACATAGAAACATAGAAAAATGTCGGCAGATAAGAACCTTTCGGCCCATCTAGTCTGCCCAATTACATGGATACTTGACCTGGATTTATCTTTTGTTTAGGATAGCCTTATGCCTATCCCATGCTTGCTTAAATTCAATTACTGTTTTGGCCTCTACCACTTCTACTGGAAGACTGTTCCATGTATCCACCACCCGCTCAGTAAAATAATGCTTCCTGATGTTACTTTTAAACCTTTGCCCCTCTAATCTAAGACTATGTCCTCTTGTTTTGCTATTTTGTTTCCTTTTAAATATATTCCCTTCCTCTACCTTGTGGATTCCCTTTACGTATTTAAATGTTTCTATCATATCTCCTCTGTCTCGTATTTTTTCCAAGCTGTACATGATAAGATCATTAAGCCTTTCCTGGTAACTTTTCTCCTTCAAGCCGTACACCATTTTAGTAGCTCTTCTCTGAACTCTCTCTAAGATGTCTATATCCTTCTGGAGATACGGTCTCCAGTACTGCACACAGTACTCCAAGTGAGGTCTCACCAGTGCTCTGTACAGTGGCATGAGCACTTCCCTTTTCCTACTGCTAATACCTCTCCCTACACAACCAAGCATTCTGCTAGCATTTCCTGCTGCTCTATTACATTGACTACTTACCCTTAGATCCTCTGAAATAATGACCCCTAAATCCCTTTCCTCAGATGTTGAGGTTAGGACTGTATCAAATATTCTATATTCAGCCCTTGGGTTTTTACGTCCCAGGTGCATACCCACATTGCAGGTGCCCAGTGGCGTAGCGTGGGGGGGTGCTGGGGGGGCCATGGCCCCGGGCGCAATTTTCTCAGGGGCGCATAATTTCAAAAGAAATTTGCGCCCCTGAGTTCCCAGCAGCCGTTCAGGATCGGCAAGGTGTCAGTGAGCCGCCGCAGCCCTTGTATCGTGTTGTGCTTTGAAGGAGGAGCAAGAATCAGGAAGCTGCTGTCACGTGACTTTGGCGTATCACGCCTGCGCCACACACTTCTCCACTGTAGCGGAAGAAGGAGCAGCCTGCATGCCGAGCAGGAGGCTTAGGGCGCCGGGCAACTGCTGAAAGTGTGAGTATCTCTGTGTCATAGGTGTGCGTACAGGGTGTGCCTGGGCTTTTTAGAAAGAGTTTGGCAGTATTTCATGGTGTATCCGGACAGTTGGGGGTTGTTGTTGGTGCCTATGAAGCAGTAGCAGTGATACTTTGTGCCCCTGACTGTGGGTATCAAGTACTGAGTTAACCCACTAGGGTTCTGTTGCCCAGAGTTCAAGTGGGGTAACCTCTCCCAAACACAAGTAGGGGCACTTGACTCTAAGGGACCATAAGTGACAGCAGTGAGGGCATCACCTTCTCGGTCCCCCATGGGCCTCTTCAGGGGGCCTCCATAGTTGAGGACCCAGTGTGGCCCAAGCAGCAGTGTGGAGCGGCTACCCACGTGGGTGGTGGGTTCACCAGGCTTCCTGCAGCTGGCAGCTTCTGGAGTGAAGACTACATACACGGTGCTGCAGGAGTGGGAGCAGCGAGGTGTGCATAGAGCAACCAGCAGCCTGGTACCGGCCTGGCACACACCCGGGATATCACTGTGGTCTGTGTCATCAATGAAGGTGGCTCAGGACTCCAGCTGAGTGAAAACGCTGCTCTACACATCCTCCAGGGGGAAGCACTGCAAACCCTGCAGTTTGGATGTTTGATTTCAGGGAGACTACTGTGTTGGACCGCTTCTACAATGCAGGTGAGACCAGGATCTGGCTGACCCCTCCATACAGGGTCAATCATTGGAATGGCTGCTCTTCAGTTAGTAATGAGCTGCCTCACACCTCTGGGTGCTAACCAGAAGAGACCAGGCTCCTATCACAGTGCTATTTCTAAGTATAGTGCACAACATCTGGAATCACAACCATGCATTTTCCCTTTCAGACTTATTATTTCACATCTCCATACAGCGTCATTCCTCTTCATCACAAGGATCTGCAGACTGCTGGGTTCAAACAAAATGCTAGATGTTGTGTGTACAATGCAATCTGTTAGTCATGTTTCTAAAAATCCCCCCCCCTCCAGTGTTTATTGCCTACAAGGCCTTTTAATTCTTTGCATGAAATTCATGGCCAGAGAATCATAGGTGTAGTGGAGCACCGTTTGGGTTCCATTCCGTGAAACGCTTCATATAAAAAAAATTTTTAAATGGTTAAATACCATTGAGCCAGTTGTCTTTAGCTTTGCCCAACTGTGTTTGGCACAGACCTTGCCAACTGTGTCACGAGCACCAGTTTTCATTTTGAAAAAATAACTTTTTAAAAAAAATAAATTAAAGTGTTAAATACTGTTGAGCCACAGATTTCAACATGGGTTTATATAGATTTGGGTGCCTTCTTATATTCATGCATTTTTAGGATTAACTGTCAGTCTGGCATGATTGTACTTTTTTTTATTATTATTGGTTTTTAACAAGTTAGATATCTTCAAACATTTTTCATGCTCTGTGCATTTGTGTTTGCTGTCTCTGCGTATACACGCTATTGTAAGCTCCTATTTGTCTATTCACCACATGGGGGGCGGGCGCGATTCTTGCCTTGCCCCGGGCGCCGACAACCCACGCTACGCCACTGCAGGTGCCCACTAGGGGGCCTATAGATAGGTGTCAAAAACAAAGAACAATGAGAATATGCTTTCTGCTACATTAATTTCAAAGAAAACATTTGTCAAAGAATACCTTGACAATCTAATTTCTTCCTGAAGGGATTTTGATATTTTACCATATTTGCTGTATGGGGGAGGGGGAGCATACACATGGCTCCAGGAGTGACAGCTTTATATGACAGATTCTCTGACCATGTCTACTCATCTTTCCACAGAGATATTAGGGATTAATCACTAAGTGCTGGTGTTGCAAATACTGTTGATTGCAATTTGCTGTTATTGCTGTGCTGACAGCGCATTTCACAAAACTAAAACCCAGAGGGTACTATCAGCTGCCCTTCGCTAAAACCGGGACACAAAGGGGAAAAATTAACTTCCCTTTTGCGTCCTGTTTCCTACTTAGCAATCGCTAAGCTCGCGAATGCTGATGGCAGCACTACAGTGCCGTCCCCAGCATCCCCTCCATGGCGGCCATAGGACTCCATGGAGGATCGTGCTGCCGCGTCACATGACTGGTAGGATCTCGCCTCTCGCCAGATCCTGCTGGTCGTCAGAGTGATCGCGGAGGGAGACAGGAGACTCTCTTCCCCCAGTCTCACATTGCTCCCGGTGACCAGAAGCAGTGGATCGGGCCACCGTTCTCGCCGCGGGAAGAGAGGTGAGTATCAGTTTTTTGGGGAGGTTTGAACTGCAGGCAGGGCTGGCCCAAGCCACTGTGCTGCCTGGAGCAATAGATGAAATGCTGCCCCCCCAAAAAACAAACACATGACATGTATGAGCGCCTCACTGAGCTCCACAGCAATAAAACTCAAAGCAATGTGTTGTGTTTATGAGCGTCTCACAGAATCCACTGCAATAAAACTCACAGTAATGTACAGTGCGAGAAGAAAACGTAATCCAGTGTAGACTGGCTGCGAGGTGGAGCGGAGTGAAGTCAAGCCTGCAAAATTTTTGCTTCACTACACTTGCAGTGTATCTCAGGCTCTGTGTTCGGCTTCTGCACACGAAACACGTGGTGTAGCTGAACAGTATTTCACTGAGGGTAATAGGAATGGTAACTGCAGAGAATAAGTCCGTGAAAATATCGGTTTAATGCTGACCCTTTTCCACTTAGCTTATTTATTTTTTATATCTCCTGTAGCCATTGATTTCTTGTTTTTTATAATCTGAGTAACATTAAAAAAAATCCTAACCACCTTCATGTAATTGAGAACGAGCTTACTCCAGGCCGTGCATAATTATATCGGATTTCAGTAGGGCTTTATTGGTATGAAAGGCAGTTGGATCGTGTAGGCCCAAATAAATGTAGCTGCCGCTGATTATATTTGATATTGGCAAGTGGTGTATGGAAGACATGTTTTTCCACGGTGCACTGGTTCATAGTTCCCAAAGGTTCTCAGTAAATACTATGTGATGCATAGGAAGGGGATTACATGATAAAGTCACTGTAAATTTCAGCAAACCATGATGTAAAGCATGTGTGGATGTCTGCCATGTTGAATTTTTGCAATGTGATGGCTCACATGATTTGAAATTGAATACAACAATTTGCACATAAATATAACATTGTGAACACAACCTCCATTACATTAGCTCATCTGAAACCCTCCACTGAACTATTTCCAAAATCCTGTCAAAGTTTGTCCTCTATATATTTTTTGTCTGCCTGTTTTTAAATCGTAGACTTAAATATGCAATAGAGGACTGCACATACCTGGTGACTGGGTGGCCCAGTGGTGGGCGCAGGCAGGAGCCAGGAGAGAGACGTCCTGGCGTTTGTTCGCAGCAGGCAGGATCTGGCCCACACACGCCTTAATCCCAGGCCGCATGTGTGTGGGCGCGGTTAGCCAGCAGAGCTGCTTAAAGATGCTGCTGCCGGTGAAAAAAAAAAATAGTGCAGCGGTGTGCCGGCTTCAAAAATTTGCCGCCCTAAAAAATCTGGCGCCTGGAGCCCTTGCTCCAAACGGCACCATGGCCCGGCCAGCCCTGGCTGCAGGTAGCCTGCACCTCTGAGCTGTTGGCAACATTTTTGTTAGCACCAGCTTTTATTAACTAGCGTTAGGACCAAGTGATCCTAACGCTAGTTAATCTGTTTTTTCACTTTGTGCTCCCCATGTTAGGTATAGTGTCACGCTGGGGGCCCACTTGGGCCATCGTGGTGGCTTGGAACAAGGAGTGTAGCCCTTTAGGCAGGTGAGCTGCTGGCTTGATAGAGACTTACACAATACAGATTCCAGACAAGAGGTGAACCAGACTGAAAACACGAGAGACAGGGGGGCATAGAAGACAGCTAAAGGGATCCGCTGGGGTAGGTCCTTGTGTGGCCTCTAACTAGTGAAGATACCTCACAAAGGATGAAAGAGCCAGGGGGAACAAGAAGAGCAAGGGTTAACAAGACAGAATCCTAGACTGGAGAGGTCCTTGAATAATGGCCTCTGAGTAAACTACACTCAGACAAACAAGACACATAAAGCATGAAACATAAGAGTGTTCAGGACTAGCAGAATAGGCATACAGGTTAAGGGGAGCAGACAGAGAATAAACCAGAACAATAGCAGAAGTCATACACAGGAACAGTTCTCAGGCCAGGTCAGCAACGGGATATGCAGAATTCAGAGTACAGGGAGCAAGAAAGAGAATATCCAGGAACATAAGCCAAAAGTCAAAACTAGAAATACTAGACATGAAGCTATGCAGCAACGCGGGAATCAGGAACCACAACACAGGACACAGGACACACTACCACCATATGAACTCCACAAAGGGTCAAAGAAGCACTGTGCTGTTGGGATATATATAGGGAGTGGGCTATGTGATTGGACCATGTGACTTCAGACCAGAGGATCACAGCAGAACCCCGGAGCAGCCCCAGATGGCACAGCCAAACACAAAACAGGGGAAAACAGACATGAATGCCTCTCACCACCAGGGGGCGTGGCCAAAACCAGGGAAAACGTGACATATAGGGAGCGTAAAGTACAGTAAACTCACGCTACGAATTGCAAATTAAAGAGCGTTAAAGGTTTTTTTTAACCCGTTAGCAATTCAAAGGCGATGTAGGTGCAGCACTATGACCTCCATTAAGCTAATGCTGATGCTAGTTGGCTTGAAGGAGGTGATAGAGCCCAAAGTGTGAGAGAACAAGGTTCACCATAAAGCGTCTCTTATTGCTTTTATGATTTCAGTATTGTGAAATGCGGGAGTTGGTCAATGCTGCAATACTGGCGATTTTCATCAGTATTTGGAGCACTGGGAAACACCAATGCTTAGTCAATAACCCCTATTGTTTCCAGACTTTATCAGACTTAGGCTAGGGTCAGACTGAGGCAGTGCGAACGCGCGTTCTGGCGCACTTAATCACGGCCGCACTAGCAGCAAATGACGGGCAATGACGGCCAATATACGAAGTACGGTCGCACAAAAGTCCGGCTGCGCAACGCAAGTGGAAAATGAACGCATTTTTTCGAGAACGTTAAACCACTAGTACTGACGTACAGAGTGCGCTGCGTCGGCTAGAGGCGTGTGTGCGTGAATTGGAGACGTCAGACGCTGCTAATGTCCGGCGAACATAACGTCCAGATGCAAGAAGTGTTTTATTGATGATCCGTACAAAATCACGGATGAAACTGCGCATAGTATGACCGCTATTGCGTATTCCGTGAAAAAATACGTCCATTCTTCGAACGCACATTTTCACGGACAACGTGAAAAATGCGTTAGTCTGACCCTAGCCTAAGATAAAGTCAGACTTTCGGCCCTATTCCAAGGTTGGTGTTAACTTACCCAGATTTGTTGTAAACCTCTCAGATCCATTAAAGTTTATGGAGATGTTAAAAGTTTACAATAGCTCTGGCTAAGCTTACACCAACTTTGAAATAGGGTCATAGAAACATAGAAACATAGAAAAATGTCGGCAGATAAGAACCTTTCGGCCCATCTAGTCTGCCCAATTACATGGATACTTTACCTGGATTTATCTTTTGTTTAGGGTCCTTTGTCTTTAGATAACTAAGGGCTATATTCCCTAGCTGACGATAAGCTAACTACAGAAAACTTTACACATAACGTCTACTGTAGTTAATCGATGGGAAATGCAAATCTATTCCTGCCACAAGCTGAGCTTGCGTCTCCGATGCAGCCGTTTCCCTGCGCGAGGTTACTGTACATTAATGTCTTCTATATTTATTATGGGAGACGTTGATTGTAACCTCCACGTGGAAGTGCTGGCTATTCCAAATGTAGCCTGCGCTTCCACACGGGAGACGGTATTTCAGGGTGGAATACCGACTACTAAAAGCTGTCGTTATATGATTTTGCGTTTATGACTAAATTCCTCGAGATTCTGGTGTCTGCCTTGTACAGGCAAAATTCCTGCATGTCTTGTTCCACGAACCACTTGCATTACAACCCTTCCTGACAGTCTGCAGGTGCAGATGTTCCTGCTTACCATCTCCATTTTACTGTTAACTATGGGATAGGGCCCTAAAAGTCTATAATTTTAGTTTATGACACTTGTTATAAAATGGGATTCAGCTTCAGGAAGCATATCATATGAAAAAAATGGGATATCATCTACAAATGTATTTATTTTTTGAATTTTCTTCTTTTGATACATATACAGGGTTATTCAGAGAGAGGTGAAAACCAGGAGAATTGGCAATAGAAGAGAACAATCTAGACCAAATAGCCAATTTGGAAAGTGAAATAAATGGGAGAATTTTTCTGCTTTGGCTATTTTGACCTAAAATTTTCACTTCTCCAGTCATTGTCCTGAGTTTCACTTCTCTCTGAATAACCCTGATAGTATTTATAGTTATATTGTTTTCAATCATGAGACACAACAAAGTAAGATGTCTGTTTGATACATACCATTAGAGCAGGGGACAACAACCTTGGCCTCTCAGATGTTTTCGAATTACATCTCCCACGATGCTTAACAATTTACTAGGTTGGCTGTGCCTCATTGGAATTGTAGGTTAAAAAATCTGGAAAGCCAAAGTTGCTGACTTCTGCTTTAGAGAATCACGTTTTCATCATAGTTGCATTTTAAGGACAAACCTGTATTTTATATTAAATGATTAGGTCATGTAAAATCTTACAGCAATCTCTCCATTTCCTAGTAATAATCACCGGATTTGTTTAATAATGTACTAAGGGGTTATTCAGATAGCACCAAAATGTTTTGGTGCTCTCCCGTTTGCCGCACTTTGGCAAGTTAAAATCGCATACCCTGCAGTGAATTCAGCATTCACTACAGAGCCCCTGAAGTGCATCGAATCGACCCATCGAACACATTTTCAAACCACCAAAAAAACACAGAATCTGGAAAAAGCCAACCAGCCACCGAACAGAGGTAAAAAAAAAAAAAAAAACTCAAAAAAAACATTGCACTTTTAAAAACTACTGCATGAAAATCAATGGAAATAATATATACATAGGGTCCTATGAGTAATAATAAAAAGGTCTAGTACGGAAAAAAAATACTGGTTAAAAAAAACAGGCAAAAAAATTTTACTGAACAAATCCCGAACAATGGCAATAAAAAAAATAAATAAACTTTTTGCTGCAAATGAAAAGAATAAAGGTTGAATAAATATTTAGGAAACAGGAATTTTTTAACATTGAAACCTATGGGATTCGCCTGTTTAAACCTGTCGCATGAAACACCAAAAATTAGAGTTCTCCCATCAGACACAACCCGCCCGGTGTTAAGGGGTTGTATCAAGTGGTGATAGAGAAGGAGCTTCAGGTGTGGGATGGTCCTCCTCTGTGTCCTATCAGGAGACAGGGATCGCAGGTGCAGTGTAGTCGCTTCAGAGCCTGGACACTGGCCCGGATTAATAATGTCATCAACCTGCTGTCATTCTGACAGTGCCCACTGGAATTACATCATCTCTGTACGTCCCCCAGCATTGGCTGCTGGGGGACGGCCTGAACCACACCGTCCCACAGCAGCGAATGGTGCACGGCATGCGCCAGCTAGTGGGCGGGGCCAGAGGAGGCCCATTGAAGTCAGAGGGACATACTATGCCGTGCCTGCAGCAGTTGGGCCTTGGCGAGCCATTTGCTGCTGCGGGACGGCGTGGTTCAGACTGCTCCCCAGCAGCCAATGACACACGTCAGCTGCGTGATTGGGCTGAAGGAGAAGCCCGTCACAGCAACTGGCTAACGTGGCGTACAAGCACGTCCCGGTCAGTGAAAAAACCCTTCGACCAGGCACCTACCTGCCTGGTGTGAAAGGGTTAAATGCTAGGTTTCAAGGTTGTTTTGCGTGAAATACAGCTGTACCAGGCTCATACTGTGAGGAGGGAGGAGCAAGCAGTAAAAATGGAAGTAAAACATTCTGAATGACTTACAAACTTTGGAAGAAGACACTGTTTTAAGTTTTCCTTGTGGACCCAGCTGATGTTCAAGTTTGTTTTGTTAACCACTTTCATTAACAAACATTGATGTTTAAGGAAATGTGTTCATTGTTTGTACATATGTTTGCAGAACAACAATGAGATTAAGGTATTTTCCTGAATTGTGTTTTTATGCTATTTTTACTGTGGAATAGTGCATGTAATCACAGCTTGGATAACATGGATTTATTCAATTTGTTTACCAAAAGTGTAAATATTCCATGACTATACAGCCTCATGCTGCACAACTAAGCTATATTTCATGCTGAAGAACCTTTTATTATTATTATTATTATTCTTTATTTATAAAGCGCCAGCATATTCCGCAGCAATGTACAATAGGCACAGTATAGACAGGGTTACAATACATTGAACAACATTTGACAAACAGTACAGGAGGAGATGAGGGCCCTATTCCCGTAGGAACTCACAATCTGGGAGGGTTGGGGTTGGAAACAGGAGGAGAGGACTGTAAGGTGAGACTGTTTGACCTTAGGGAGCGGGCTGGGGTGTATTTGGTGATTAGTGAGGACAGGTAGTGGGGAGCTGAGTTAGTGAGGGTTTTGTAGGTAAGGATAAGGATTTTGAACTTAATTCTGCAGTGGATGGGGAGCCAGTGAAGGGACTCGCAGAGGGGAGCGGCAGAGACAGAGCGGCGGGTGAGGTGAATTAGCCTGGCGGAGGCGTTCAGGATCGATTGTAGGGGGGGGAGGCGGGACAGAGGGAACCTTTTAACTATAATGTATCTTAAAAAGAAAATTACCATTTAGATTTTCTTCCAAAAGCATTTCATTAACCCCTTCACTGCGGGTGACATGTGGGGAACGTCCTCATTGACTCCCACTATATGCAGAGGACGTTCCCCACATGTCACTCACCCGCTTGTGGAGCCCTGGGAGAGATACCTCTCTCTCCGGGGTCCTGTGGCGTTCTGACTTCAGGGAAGTCAGACGCTGGATTTAAAGGCCTCCCGACGTCAATGTCGTCATCGAGCCATGTGCGATGATGTCATTTTCAGGCAACCCCCCCCCCAATCGGGAGGTGCTACAAGTTGAAGGTAGTCATCGCTTGGAAGGGCAGTGTCTGCCCTTTCAAGCGATGCCTGTCTTTAACCCCTGAGGTGCAGACCACGGCCTAGCTCCAGTCTGGGCTGCCATCTTGGATGGCAGCTCCACCTCTAGGCTGTTTAGCTATAAAAAATGGCGCTTGCTGTTTCGCACCGGACTGTTTTAAGGCAGCCAACAAGGGCACGTCCCTTTTCCTAGAATGGCCGCTCCTATTGGTCCTCTGCGGCAACAGGGGCAACTCAAGGCTGCTCCTCCTAATTTGCTCCACTGGCGTCATTCCATGAATATACAGCCTCATGCTGCAAAAACTAAGCTCTTTCATGCTGAATAACCTTTTTAACGATAATGTGTCTTAAATAGAAAATTATCATTAGATTTTCTTCCAAAAACATTTCATCTGTATGACTATCACAGAGATCCACAGAAATGAAACTTTACCTGCCAGCCACCCTTGATCCTTCACTACCCCACTGCTTTTTTACCTGCCACTCTTTTATCCTGTAACCCTCTGCTCCTTTACCCACCCTACCCTCTCCGTCTGCTCTTTAAACTCACCCCTCTCCTTAACCCATCACTACCTCCCCTGCTTCTTTACGCTGATGCAAGGTGGCACCCACAATTTGATGTTGTTTTTTACGCGTCAGCATTCAATAAGCTCTGGTTTTTAAATTGTAAATTGTGAATGTATCCCATGTGTACATTTTGTAGGATAGGAGATGTCTATACAGGGCTGGGAAAACTTGGCATCCCACATCCAAAACAGATAGTGGGAGACAGGGATTTTCCTGTACTGTAACCAATGCATAATGCATATATGGAAATCTCAATAACATGTCCTATTTAAACAGGGTATTTCATTTTGAATGATCTATAGAAACATGTGTTTTCACCTCTGCAAAGATATTAAAATACCACTTAAACTCTATTCACTATACAGCAAATCAGTGCAAGAGTCTATTTTATGCTGATGTCAAAATGCAATCGACTCTTGTGCTGATCAGATGTGGTCTGATTACAAGTTACAAAATATTTCAACATGTGTTTTTAACTCCTTGTACCATTCAAGTCAAAATAACATGCCCTAATGAAATAGGGAATATGATTTTGGCACTATAACTGATGGCTGAGCATCTTGGGCGTTATACTTTACAAAACTTTTGTGTGACTACTATAATCATCATTACCCTAAAAAAAAATTTAAATATATATATACTGCTTGGGATCCAGGTACATTATCTGAATGTACTCATGAAGTTCCAATGCACATTTCCATTTCATTCTGTGGTAATAATGACAGCTATACAAAACATTAAGTATAGTGCACCTCCACCAGCACCTTCTACTGTGGCATGAGTACAATTTCCATTTGCAAGCACAATCTGTGAGATGTTATGGCTTACTTGGCACATCAGTTGGGATGTTTTGGATGAGCTACAAAACTCTCATAACAATTTCTGTAGGCGTTTGTATTTCGTATCCCTCTATCTCTATTAATTCCTGCGCTTGATTTTCTTGTCCTTGCCTTATCTTAATCCGTTGCATGGTACTAATAGCTACTGCCTGTGATACAACAACAAAACTGCCAACGTTGGCCTTGAAATGCTTAAAATATCTGTTCTCAAATGTAAGGTTGGCTTGGGAATTCAGCAGCGTCTGAATTAATTTGTGCTCTATGCTGTGCCTTATTCACCTCATTTGACTTAACATATAAATACCATTTGATGAAGAAAATAAAAATAAAATTTCGGTTACTTAAAGGCTTTAACTGAAATCAATGGCGGGGAAATTTTCTGACCTACCTGCTGCACATGGATTTTTGGCCATATTACGATATTTTGAACAGATAATTAAAGAATGACCTTTATGGCTTTGAATGTCAAACATATGTTCTTCTACCGTTCAGTCGTGTCCAACTTTTGGTTATTCTATATGAGTTCCTACGGGAATAGGGCCCTCATCTCCTCCTGTACTGTTCGTCAAATGTTGTTCAATGTATTGTAACCCTGTCTATACTGTGCCTATTGTACAGCGCTGCGGAATATGCTGGCGCTTTATAAATAAAGAATAATAATAATAATAATAATAATGTCAATTGTCACCACGCTTTTCGGTCCTGTGAGGTTTCTTTCAATTGGTTAATGTTCTGTCTGTTATCTGCTTTGATGGTGTCCAACCAACGCGTTCTTCTGCACCCAGGCTTTCTCTTTCCACTAAGCATTCAAAGCATAATATCCTTCTCCAGGGAGATTGATTGCATGACATGGCCAAAATATGCTAGCCTTAACCCCTTCACTACCATGATTGTGTAATCACTGATCACTGGTAGTAGACACAACAGCCCGAGATCGTGTTAACACCATCTTTGGTTATGCTGTATGACTGCAATTTAAATAAATTTGCTACAAACCAATTCTGTTTGCTTTTGGGCTCCAGAAGGTACTTCCAAATTTTTAGCCCTGCGGACATGATACCCATGGTGCTAAAACTGGTTAAAATCAGCTAAGCAATGTCCTTACTGGTTGTTTCCCAGCTGACAAGGCACAGAGCCATGAGCTGCAGTTCTGTCTGCAGTAACTCCATTTGGCCAGTAGATGGGGGCCATCTATCTGCCAAATAGGTTATTACAGTAAGAAATACATTATTTCTTACTGTATTATTAATTGATTAATTAAAAATAATTTTTCAAAAAACCATGGTTCCTGACATTGGATTTTTGGAAAATCACTTGGTATTGATTCACTACCTGTGCTCAGCGAGGTGGTCACACGGGCGTCAGAGCGGAAGGTACGTCCACTCTCAAGGACGTTCCTTCCGCTCTCAAGTGCGCTCGTGTGACCCTGGCCAAATTAAATAGACGCCGGGTCACACGAGCGCACTGGAGAGCAGAAGGAACGTCCGTGAGAGTGGACGTTCCTGCCACTCTGATGTTAGTGCGCTCAGCGTTACAAAACCCCATCCTTTCATGGGGGATCGCACTTCGTAGCCCCGTCGAATGTGTGTCGTAGCTTGTGGCCTGCCCTGTCGAAACGCCGGGGAGGCAGGTCAGTACGTGCAAACCTTGTGTGCTTGTCTGACTGCAGCCGTGCAAGTCAAGTAATTATTTTTTTTTTTTTTGCAGATTTCTCAAATATACCGCGAACCCTCCAATTTTTAATGTTGATTATTTTCTCAAAAATCGTGCGGTGTACTCGAGTATCTAGGGTAAGGGTCTATTCATTAACCACCGCTGTTGTAGTCAAACATCGGCAAATTTACTTTGGCTAACTATGGGTAATTAAGCTACACTATTACTATGTGAATTCATTACTGTATCTATTAATGGTCCTCTGTATTTTTCACGGTTGTTTCAGCTAAAGTTGTCGAGTATTACTTTCAATGTTGTTTTAAAACGTCCGCTGAAGATCACTAATGTAACAATACCAATGTATATTCACCGTAGTTGCAAAACAATAGTGGAATGTTGCTAAACAGAATGACTGCAATTGACTTTAAGAGAAATTATGGCAGGGTAGTGATTTTTACCGTTATTTGCAACCTCGATGAACTTTGGTGAAACAATGGTGCATAAGTATGTGAACCCTTTGGGATTATGTGGAGTTTTGCATGAATTGGTCATAAAATGTGCTCTGATCTTCATCCAAGTCACAACAATTTGAAAAACACAGTCTGCTTAAAATAATACAACACAAACATTATATGTTTTCATGTGTTTATTGAACATAACATGTAAACATTCACAGTGCAGGGTGGAAAAAGTATGTGAACCCCTAGCCTAATGACTTCTCCAAGAGCTAATTGGAGCTAGGAGTGAGCCAACCTTGAGTCCAATCAGTGTGATATTATTGGAGGTGTTGCTGAAAGCTGTCCTGCCCTTTAAAAACACACACCAGTTTTGGGTTTACTGGTTTCAAGAAGCACTGCCTGATGTGAACCATGCCTTGCAGAAAAGAGCTCTCAGAAGACCTACGATCAAGAATTGTTGACTTGCATGAAGCTGGAAAGGGTTACAAAAGTATCTCCAAAAGTCTTGATGTTCATGTGTCCACGGTAAGACAGACTGTCTACAAATGGAGAAAGTTCAGCACTGTTGCTACTCTCCCTAGGCGTGGTCGTCCTGTAAAGATGACTGCAAGAGCACAGTGCAGAATGCTTAATGATGTAAAGAAGAATCCTAGAGTGTCAGCTAAACACTTACAGAAATCTCTGGCACATGCTAACATTTTTGTTGACACATCTACAATAAGGAAAACGTTAAACAAGAATGGAGTACATGGGAGGACACCACGGAGGAAGCCATTGCTGTCCAAAAAGAATATTGCAGCACGTTTGAAGTTTGCAAAAAAGCACCTGGATGTTCCACAGCACTACTGGCAAAATATTCTGTTGACAGATGAAACCAAAATTGAGTTGTTTGGAAAAAACACACAACACTATGTGTGGAGAAAAAAAGGCACAGCACACCAACATCAAAACTAGGGATGAGCTGTTCGGTTCGATCAGTTCGGAGTTCGACTCGAACATTGGCAGTTCGAAAGTTCGCGAACTTCAAACTTTTTGGCGTGTTCGGGTCGAGTTCGGAATTTTTTTTTTGAAAAAAGTATAAAAAATGCTTATAAAATACTAAAAAATCTAGAAATAAAGAGACTCTTTACTGCAGAATATTATAAGCAACGGTTTATTAGATATTGAATTAAAAAACTACCTAATGTCTAGGTGCAAAGATTCTCACCTCTAAATGACCTGTGCTCTCAAACGGCGTAAACAACAGGTGTTTATTTAGTGTTTGGAAATAACATGTGCTTCTAATTAGTCTGGTCTCATGAATTTGATACATATTTGATACATTGCCTGCAGACTGGGTGTGGCCTGCACATGTATGAACAAACACTATGCTTGTTCTGAATTTTAAGAAGTGTTCATTTCTACTATGTGATCCTCTGATATGCTGTTTAACCCCTTAAGGCCCCCGTTACACGAGCGTATTTTTGCCTCATGTGCGCCCGCACTTCCCTGCGTCCGTGCGTTTTTGACGGGGAAAGTCCTCCACCGGACGTGAAAAAGGCCTCCCCGTCAAAAAGCTAAACGGACGCTGAAAGTATACAAAGCGCGATTCTCCATAGGAGGATCGTGCTTTGTACGCTGAGCGCAGAGAATGGAAGGAACGTCCACTTTCACGGACGTTCCTTCCATTCTCTCAAAACGCTCGTGTGCCAGGGGCCTAAGGACCAGGGCTCTGTAAAGCCAATCATTAATGATGTAGATGTTACGTCATTTGTCATCAAGGGCTTAATAAAATCTTTATTACACTCCTTAGATTTAAACGTAATATTCCAATATTTGTATGTCATGTACCTCTCCCGAAGGGCCTATGTGAGCATACAATTATTATTGTGTTAGAAATGTCTATCATAAAGCATACAAGCTGAGTCCCTAGAGACTCTGACTATCCATTGTCATATATACCTTGCTTTAATACATATAATACATTCCCTCATCTAACAGGATAGTAGCCAGTCCCTGTGCATCTTAACCCCTTAAGGGTGGCTATGTGTCGTGTGTGGGTCTCTGATGGCGATGTTTCTATACATCCTACAAATCCGCCACTTCACGGGCAGGTTATGGAGACCTCCTAGGCACGATATTTGAAGGAATTTTTAGTTTTTAGTTTTAACCCTTATTTTATGGAAAACTCACTGTTCCTTTAAAAACGTCTTTTTTTAAACGTTTTGTCCTTGTTTCCTGTCCCGCAGGGCACTACCCGGACCCCCATACACCTTTTATGGCAAATATCTTGCATATATGCCCTCTTGGAGGGCACTCTAAAAATCTAACTTTTGAGTCCCATTGACTTGCATTGAGTTCGGTTCGAGTTCGAACTCGAACTTTTGAAATTGTTCGAGTTTGAATGCGAACCGAACACGGTGGTGTTCGGCTCATCCCTAATCAAAACCTCATCCCCACTGTAAAACATGGCGGAGGGAGCATCATGGTTTGGGGCTGCTTTGCTGCCTCAGGGCCTGGACAGATTGTTGTCATTGATGGAAAAATGAATTCCAGAGTTTATCAAGACATTTTGCAGGAAGACGTAAGACCATCTGTCCGCCAACTGAAGCTCCACAGAGGATGAGTGATGCAACAGGACAATGACCCAAAGCATACAAGTAATTCAACAAAAGAATGGCTTCAACCAAACAAAATACGCCTTCCGGAGTGGCCCAGGCAGAGTCCTGACCTCAACCCGATTGAAATGCTGTGGCATGACCTTAAGAGAGCGATTCACACCAGGCATCCCAAGAATATTGCTACACTGAAACAGTTTTGTGAAGAGGAGTGGTCCAAAATTACTCCAGATCGTTGTGCAGGTCTGATCTGCAACTACAGGAAACGTTTGGTTGAGGTTATTGCTGCCAAAGGAGGGTCAACCAGTTATTAAGTCCAAAGGTTCACATACTTTTTCCACCCTGCACTGTGAATGTTTACATGTTCTGTTCAATAAAAACATGAAAACATATAATGTTTGTGTTGTATTATTTTAAGCAGACTGTGTTTCAAATTGTTGTGACTTAGATGAAGATCAGAGCACATTTTATGACCAATTCATGCAAAACTCCACGTAATCCCAAAGGGTTCACATACTTTTTCTTGCCACTGTAATTGAAAGGAATGCAGCTCAGGTGTTCTCTTGGCCCGCTGGATGTAGTTTAGATGTAAAAGATGCATTGTATGGTTAAGCCGGCGTGCTTTGCGGAACGCCGAGAAGATGCATTGTATAGGAAAACATGCTGTGTGCGAAGCCGATAGGATTCAATGTAAAAAATATTATTGTTTTATTCTTTATTTATTCAACCGTTTATTTTTTAATCCGCAGCAAAAAGCCTTTTTATTTATTGAATTTTTAGAATTTATTAGTTATTTTCTGGAGTTTTCAGGCGAAATTTAGGGTTCTGATTTAAAAAAACACTACGCTTTTTTGCACTGGAACACTGTTTATTTTTAACCATACAATGCATTAGTGCTGGTTCTCAGCCCTGGTCTTAGCATTTCTCTAGTGTGCGCTAATGAATTTTATGCACGGACTACCACTGACAAGTTGATCTGTTGGTGGGTTGTCAGATGCTACCTTTTCGCAACTTGCGCTAGATTTTTCAAGTGGCATTGTCGTTTTGGCTCACACCGGCTGATAGAGCCCTAGGTGAGATGCCAGAGGCAGATTATGTAGTGATGCTGTATCTAGATCTCCCAAGTGAAAATTTAGGTTACAACTCACCGACTTCGGGTTACTTTGACACAGGGGTGGACTTCACACATTGTGGCCATATAGTGCACCTAAAACCTAAAAGTTTACATTGCATATTTTGTGTGTGCAGCATTGTTAATAATCTCATTATGTATGACCACTACAAATCCCAAATAAGCAACACCATTTTATTGTCTCCCTTTATCACGTTTACTGTATTTGACACAAAGTCCATTTTTGCCTGTATGCTAATAATGCAGACCCTGTGAGAAAATATGCAAGATAAAGGACACTAGCTAGGGTGCAGAACCTTTCATCCCAAAAACAATTCTGTACAGGATGAACAAGCACATGAAAAATTATAAATAACCAAATGTATATTATTTAACCCCTTCGCTGCTAGGGACGCGCTCAGCGCGTCCAACCGCATGTCACGTTCCATGCGGTGGACGCGCTGAGCGCGTCCTCTCTTTGGGGTCAGCGTTCGGCCGGGTTCCGGCCGATCGCTGGCCCCCCCGGTGCGGGCTGACATCCTCGATGTCAGCCCAGCATCCGGAACCACCGCCGGAGTAATTAGGTGTCATCGTGGAGGCGCGATGACGCCTAATTCAGGCGCCCCCCCCCCGCATGTGCGGAGGAGGTCGCCTGAAAGAGAGGGGGGGAGGTCCTTCGGACCTCTCTCCCTCCCGATCGGCGGCGTTGCGGGGGTTAACCCAGGCACCATTTGTAAGGGCACAGCCTGCCCTTCCAAATGGTACCTGGCATTAACCCCATGGGGGCTGGATCACGAATCGGCGCTGAAAAGCGCCGGTTCGTGATCCTTTCCCGGAGCTGGCCGACATCTTGGATGTCGGCCAAGCTTCCGGGAATGCCCCCTGAGGACTGGCGTCATCGTGCATAGCACGATGACGCCAGTCCTGGAGTTAACCCCTAACTGCCACCAATGGTGGAGAAAGGGGGTTCCAATGAACCCTCTATCTCCCGATCCGTGACAGTTAGGGGTTAATGTTTGGTATTGTTGGATCGGCCAGATCATGGCCGTTCCAACAATACCAAACATGAGTATAAAAAAGTTTGTAAAAAAAAAAAATTAAAAATAAAAATAAAAAAATATTAAAAAAACAAATTATAAAAAAAAAATAAACAAGTTTTTTTTCTTTTTTTTGGTTTGTTAATGCAGCAATATTGTTCCCATTTCAATTATAATGTGAACAATGATGCTGCACTAACGATTTTTGTATGCGGTGCGTTTGTTAAAAATCGTGTAATTTTCCCAAAAAAAAATGTAACGAGACCCCATCTCTAATTTTTTTAACAAGCGCACCCCATACAAAATATAACCGCAATTGCTCGCATGTTAAAATGTGAAAAAAAACCACTTTACACGTTGTAAATTATTGAAAATTCATATTTTATTGCATTTTTTGTTATAATATACAGACAGGTCATGACGTATACATATAATAATGACATATTATGAATCTGCCGAGTCTGATGGAAAGAACAATATATAATATGTCTGGGTCATATACTAAAATAAGCCTTAAAAACACGTTTAAACATGATGAGCAAAACCGGTAAAAATGACCTCAGCACAGAGGCGGGAAAAGCCTCAGCAGCGAAAGGGTTAATTTTTTTTAACTATCTCATGACGACAATTTCTGTGTAAAATATCTATTTAACCCTATATTTAATTGTTAACTTGTCATCCCATGTTTGAAAAAAATGTTATGGTATTATTTTTTTCAACAAAAAGTGTTTGGTAGTGAAGGGGTTAAAATCCATAATACTTATAGCAACAGCAAGAATAAATTTAAATAAATATAAGGCTAATGTCAGACGTACGCAGTCTGAGCGCACTCTGCGTGCGTGCGTGCATAACGGACAGACGTACTGACAGAAGATACTGTAGACACCACACGATCCATTTTTCATGACGGATGTAGAAAAAAAAAAGGGAACTAGGGAAATAAAAATAAAATGAAAAATTATAAAAATTTGAAAAGGATATGAAAAGCCATTTTGTGTGTCAAGGTGCTGGACATCGCAAATGCGCTGCGTCTGACATCTCATCACTCACACAGAACGCTACGCGGACGTGGCGCACTCTGCGCGTCCGTTGTAGCGGTTTTACGTTCTTGCCTAACTTGCATCCGTTTGCCACGTGCGTTGTGTGTGCGCAGTTCGGTGCGGACGCACTTAGTGTGTGGGTCTCTATTGCTCATGATTCTATGCTATGACGGACACTAAACTGTGCGGCAACACGAACGTGATCACTGCGTTCGTCTGACACAGGCCTTACAGTATTTTTTTCTTTCTTAAAGGAGTGTGAAATTGACCTGTTTCGGCTACTGCAGTTCTACCAGTCTTATGAAGATTTGTTTGACATAAATTCTGTAACCCTGTTCTCACATGACATTCATTACAATTTTGGATGGTCACAATGTCTAATTATCTACGGCAATAAGCAGGAACCTCCAAGATAAGAGACTATCAGTAAATCCCATTAGTTGTGCCTAAATTGGAGTCCTTATGGCTCACATGTCAGAACCACCTCGTGATGGAGAAAAGTTGATTTTCATTTAGTGCTGTAGGCCGATGCAGGAAGTGTAGAAAGGTCAAATTCATGGAATATCATAGATGAAAAGCGAAGATTTATTTTGCATTATTTTCATAACACTTTTTGCCTGGGAATTTTACATAGAATATTGATGAACACGTTGTCAAACACAACAAACATGGTAATCTGGTAGAATCGAGCCAGTTAGGAGCAATGAGTGGGTTAAAGTCATATAGTTATCTTGGATATTAGTTCTTTGTTCTAGATCAGACAATATAAACATTATAGCTAAATATGGTTAGTTTTGCCTACTTAACTAGAACAACTCAAAAGGAGTCTTTTACTTGTTCTTCTGTCCAAGAATCTTTCTGTTATCGTTAAGCATGTTAATTTATGATCAGCCAAAGAGGCAGTGCTATCCTCCATCCAAACCTGACCAGCATAATATCTGTTCTGGAAGAAGAATGATTGAAATTGTACCTGCTTTTCTGAATTGTCTTTCTGGAGTGTAGGGTTTTCTCTCTAGGGTACAATATGCCAAGTTTAATTCACGTGACCTTCAATAAACATGACTGCTTCATCAGTTATTATTAAGTTACACAATGCAAGCAGCATATGTATTGCTACTTGGAAATGTAAATACAGGTACATTTAAAGTCCAAAATAGCACATGTCAATTTGTGGTGATACATTTGTTCATATTTTAATTTATCTTTAAAAAAAAGAAAAGAAACAACTATCAGCACAGCATTTTTGGGGAGAAATTGATATAATATCCAACAAATAATCATTAATCTTCTCACTGCTAATTTGAGTATAACAAACCATTGAGATGGTATTTTTAATAATTTTCTTTATCTGAAGCACATTTAGCCTTGGTTTTAAAAGAAATCATATTTCCCTTCTGTCCTTCCTATTTCCATCAGAAGGCTTAGTTTTAACAATATGATTATATTATTTATCAGACAATATCCATTTGGTCTGATCTGTGGGTAGAAAATATGTTTGGAACCTTCAACATCACAATAAATTGACCATGTTTTTGAGTTAAACCTGATTAAAGATTAGTTTCAACAGTGGTGAAGACTTGAGATAACACACGTGAAATTTCAAAAATGTATTTGGCGTCATATGAAAAGATTGTTGTATTACAAAGTTTGATGATAGGCATATATAAATCTTTGAGAAATAAAGCTCAAGACAAGACACCAAAGCAATCTCCAGGGAAAAGTCTGCCAAAATCTTCTACGAAGTCATTTTAGCGGTCAGTTTCATCAATATTAGTTAAAACGATTTACTAGTACCATAGATACTGTCACGGATCCCCCTGATTACTATAGTGGTGGTCCCTGTACGCAGGTCACTCTCTAACCTTCCGATCCTTAGAGTGGTCGTACGACTAGACAGACTACTAGAGGGCAGTACAGAACACATACAAGAGAGACGTCACGGATCCCTCTGCTATCTGGCTAGTGGTCCCTATACGCAGGAACCTCTCTACCCTTCCGATCCTTAGAGTGGTCGCACGACTAGACAGACACAGAATGATACACAAGAACTAGAATAGTTAACTCCTCCCAAGACCCTAACAATACAAGGGGTGGTCTGATGTGTGCTTGGGGTGCCACACAGACTGACCTCAATACCAGAATAGAGGAGTAAAGTCAATACCAGGAGTTATTCACAGAATCGTTGATTTGCCAATACCAGGGGTCATGCACAGAATCGTTAGTTTGCCAATGCCAAGGGTCATGCACAGAATCGTTAGTTTGCCAATGCCAAGGGTCATGCACAGAATCGTTAGTTTGCCAATGCCAGGGGTCATACACAGAATCGTCAGTTTGCCAATGCCAAGGGTCATGCACAGAATCGTTAGTTTGCCAATGCCAAGGGTCATGCACAGAATCGTTAGTTTGCCAATGCCAGGGGTCATACACAGAATAGTCAATAATTATGTAAAATATACAAGAGCTCTGCGGGAAGTAACTACCACGTCAGGGCACCGGCTTCTCTGAGAGTCTGGGCTTTAAACCCGGCGGGTCCGCGCCAGCCCGCCAGGCCCCGCCCCCCGGCGTCCCCACGTGTGCGGAAGCGACCGCAATATCACTCGGCGCCTGGCCAGCGAGCAGCGAGGAAGCTGCTGCCAGGCGCCGGGGGGGTGCGGGGGCCAACGTGACAGATACTCGAGTATAACGCGACCCGAATATAACGCGATGGATAGAAATTTATTATGAAAATGAGAGAATATTCAAGACTCGAATATAACACGAGGAACAAAATTATACTGTACCGGTAAACAATTAAAATCCTTTCAGGTGTTCTCAACACAGTCAGGCTACCCCTCAAGCCAGGTGCAATGCTCTAGAATGATCACAGTTGTTACTAAGTATGAATCCGCCTGCCACCTGTCTTTACTAGCGATTAGATGGCCAGCAGAGGTGAGCGAATGTTTTTTAAACCGAGCATGCCCTCTGGTTGTGATGGATCCAACCTCTCCCGAATCGGAGTTCCTGAAGTGTTTGCAAGCATCAGGGAGCCTGCATTCACTTCAGCGAGACTACCGGAAGTTCCGGGAGACTTGGGATCCAGAGCAAGGCAATTTTTTAACATTATTATTATTTTTTTTTACACCCGATGCAGATGTCTCGAATATAACGCGACCCCTCCACTTTTATGGTAAATTTTTGTCACTAAAATCTAGCGGTGTACGCGAGTATCTACAGTAAATACTTATTTTAACAAAGTCACCAATACTATGCCACCACTAGCGTCGCTGGGTGGAGGCGGGGGGTGTGGCCCGCACCGGGTGACGCCCGCCCTTAGGGTGACACCAAAGACTTAAATTTCTGTACTGGCCGCCGCACCGGTGGCCGGTTCAAAAATGAAAGTCTTGGGCGGACTGACCCATCGGGCCCTCGGGCGCTGCCCGAGGACCCGCGGTTCGGTGGGGACCCGGTTTTGTAAGGGACGTTAACTTCCGACCACGGCGGGGAAACAAACAAACCGCCTCATCGGTGGCGTTCCAGCATGCCTTCCTGGGGGCGGCGTCAATGCAGGGTGCACGTGGGGCCCAGGAAGGCACGCTGGAACACAGGCCGATGAGGTGGTTTGTTAGTGCGCCGCCATGGTCGTTAGTTAACGTCCCTTACAAAACCGGGCTCCTGAGCTGCCTGCTGGGGTCAGTATACATCCATATGTAAGCTGGGCACTATACATCCATGTGTGAGCTGGGCATTATACAGCCATATGTGAGCTGGGCTCTATACATCCATGTGTGAGCTGGGCACTATACATCCATATGTGAGCTGGGCACTATACATCCATATGTGAGCTGGGCACTATACATCCGTGTGTGAGCTGGGCACTATACATCCATGTGTGAGCTGGGCACTATACATCCATGTGTGAGCTGGGGGCAATATATATCCATGGGTGAGCTGGGGCAATATATCCATATGTGAGCTGGGGGTAATATATCCAGAGCTGCTGGGGGCAATATATATCCATGTGTGCCTTCACTTTCAATGCCTTCAAACAGGCACTGTACTTGCTGGCAGTTTGCCAAAATTTGTGTGTAAGCATATGAGAGAACTCCACTGCAATAAACCTCACAGTAATGTGCGCTGTGCAAGAGCGTTCAGTATTATATAGGAGTACTGATTTATGCATAAGAGTAGTTTAAAAAAATCTGTAAAACTCGGGGGGGGGGTGACACCATAAATTACTGCACCGGGTAACACCAACCCTAGTGACGCCACTGTATGCCACTACTTCAGTGGTTGAAATTTTCACTCGCCATTCTGCCATAGACACGTGGAAACTGAGCAAAGAGAAGTGCTTTCTTACTGCTGCTGCTATATGTGACTTTTGGGCAGGTGAAACACGTAGAGCAGGGAGTACTAGCAATGCTGATTTAACATTTTGGTTAAATCTTTACTTTTTATGCCGGCATCTCTGAAATTTGTCTGCTTGACTGCTCTATGAGGTGTACAGTGTGTATGAGCGCTCATAGCAATGGCCTCTATCTCATATGGTGTATCCAGCACTTGCCTTTCCTTTAATCTAACAGACAGCTGTCTGTACTGTTTATCCTATTTCCTGCTGTAAAATACAGGTGGACCCACGAAGACCCACTTTCCTATCTTTTTACAGGATTACATTTAGGCAGATCTCTAGTATTTAGGCAAGCTAGAACCAGTCTACTACTACCCATTTACATGGTAGCTCCATATTAGGGAGCCCCTCTTATCAGAGATGCCCTCTACTTATGTTTTTTATCTGGGTAGCTCTATGAATATGAGCCCCCCATAAATGATATTTTTGTTTGTCCGATTGTCCTTTCTCTTTGTTGTTCGATACTTTTTATCCAGTACTATTAAATGTTACACTTTAACTTCATGCTTCACTGAAGCTACGATATATCCTTACCATTTGTGCTAAAGAGTTACCCCCGTGTTTAAACATCAGATTCAGTTTTGATACCTCCTCTTGGTTGGAGACTGTTCCACTTGATACCTTTCTGCTTTACATACAGCGATACAGTATTTAGTTACAATTTGCACATGTTGGTCTCTGTAGTGTAGATCAGTGGTTCCCAACCACGGTCCTCAAGTACCCCTAACAGGCCAGGTTTTGAGGATTGCCATGGGGAAATGCAGACTGAATCCTGCAATCACTGAGCAGCAAATCATATCACCTGTGCTGTGCTTCAGCTATATGAAAAACATGACCTGTTGAGGGTACTTGAGGACCGTGGTTGGTAACCACTGGTGTAGATGAAAAGAAGTACATGTCCATATAAGTATCCAGCGGCAAAGACTTGTGCAGTAGCAAAACAGCTCCACCAATGACAAGGTACATAACTGTATCTCAATCGTAAATATACTACATGTAAAAGGTAGTCACAACTAGATTGTTATATCCCCATAATCAACAAAGGTGAAGTAAATAGGTAGTATGTCAATACATCCAAGATACATGTATCAAAAAATAGTTGGGGACCATAAGTAGCCAACAAAGTGCATCCAAAGCGCATTGTGTTGCTTAAATTTGCACGTTCATTTTCTTTAGCTCTTAGGCTAGGGTCAGACTAACGCATTTTTCACGTTGTCCGTGAAAAAGTGCGTTCGAACGAATGGACGTATTTTTTCACGGAATACGCAATAGCGGTCATACGATGCGCAGTTTCATCCGTGATTTTGTACGGATCATCAATAAAACACTTTTTGGGTCTGGACGTTATGTTGGCCGGACATTAGCAGCGTCTGACGTCTCCTAATCACGCACACACGCCGCTAGCGGACGCAGCGCACTCTGTACGTCAGTACTAGTGGTTTCACGTTCTCGAAAAAATGCGTTTGTTTGCCGCTTGCGTTGCGCGGCCGCACTTTTGTGCGACCGTACTTCGTATATTGGCCGTCATTGCCCGGCATCTGCTGCTAGCACGGCCGTGATTAAGTGCGGCTGCACGCGCGTTCGCACTGCCTCAGTCTGACCCTAGCCTTATTATTTATTCATTTTTCATTTCTATTTTTGGTACTAATAAAGGTTTATTGTATTGGGTCATGTTACCCTTCCAGGGATCTCTGCTGAGGCCTATGTGTTCAGTTTGACTTAGGGGTTAAGCCCCAATTTTTGGGTGTGACCCTATTCTCTATTCAGAACTTTGTGCATAGTATTTGTGTATTTAGTTTCCTCTGTTTAGGTGATTTGTTGGCATAAATAATATTCACTTGCTCATCTTTGCTTTCTTGAGGTTTAGTTTTGATAATGAAATTTATTGCTATACTTTTTTTTTATTCAGTCAAGCGGTGTCATTCAAAATAAAAAAAAGCATTGAGTGTATCAGATGGATGTTTCAAATCCATTCTGAAACGTGAGAGAATATATTGTGCCAGTTTCTAATGGAAGGAAGTAAAGATTTAATATGCTGTTTGAAGTGGAAGATATTTGTCAAATGAGCACAAGTTGGTAATCTTCCTCAGGGCATTCAGGACTCCAGCAAATAATAGTATCGTACAATTGGAACAAAGCATCAGTATTAGATATATTTATGCAACTGAATGTGACATGAAAGCGGACACACTCTGAATAAGCAGAATAATCGGAATAAATAGAACACGAGGATTTCCTGCTTTATTGAGGTCAGAGGAAATTTTTATTCCGTAAGTATTGATCATGTGCCAGTAATGAAATATTATCTGGCACTCTGCACAGACAGAGGACCTTACCGCAAAATGTAACATCTCAAATTTCTTGGCAGAGAAAAAAAAAGGGCATATTACTGCAGAAGGCAGCTGGCAATCAGCTTGTTTTTCTACTAGGAATAAAATGGAACTTTAGAATTATCTTTCAATAAATATAAATGATTAAGCCAGTGTGGTATGTGACAGTGTGACTAATTACATTACATAGATACTTTAGAGGCCTTGCAGTGCCCGCTTCATAGTGTTGTGCTTGGTATCAGACAGTCCCCTAACTTCTCTTCCTTCAAACGCTCCCTTAAAACGTTCCTATTTAGGTAAGCCTACCACCCAACTCACTGACGCAACCATCAATCACTCTCACCTTACAGTCCTCTCCTCCTGTTTCCAACCCCAACCCTCCCAGATTGTGAGTTCCTACGGGAATAGGGCCCTCATCTCCTCCTGTACTGTCTGTTTGTCAAATGTTGTTCAATGTATTGTAACCCTGTCTATACTGTGCTTATTGTACAGCGCTGCGGAATATGCTGGCGCTTTATAAATAAAGAATAATAATAATAATATCGCAGTGCAGTGTATATTACCACAGTTATATCCAGGGTGAGGGTGGATCCAGACACACAGGTTTCGGGGGGCACTCTAATGTGTCATCACTCCGTGCCCTGCCCACACCCGCATCACGTGATCGCGACCGTCCGTTTCTTCACTCGGCAGCGGGCAGCGTGGAAAGCGCTGCCAGCTGCTGAGCTATACAGACGGCATGGGACGTGACAATATATTTTGAGTGTACCCAGGAAATAGTCTTGTTGTTTCATCCCACATCGAACTGAAGCTTCGGCGGCCGGCAGCGTCTTCCTCACTGCTCGCTGGCCAGCTGCCGAGTGAAATATAGGCTGATTGCAGTCACGAGTCTGGGATGCCAACGGGGCGCGGCGTGATGACGCAGCGCCCACTGAATGTAAATTAGCCTTAGGCTAATGTAAGACGAACGCAGTGAGCGCACTCTGTGTGCGTGCATAACGGACGGACGTACTGACGGAAAATACTGTAGACACCACACGGTCCGTTTTTTTTGACAGGTGTAGAAAAAAAAAAGGGAAATATGGGAATCAAAATGAATCAAAATTAAAAGACGGTCAGCCAGACCAAAAAAACTTCTGAGCGTCAATGTGATAGACGTCCCAAATGCGCTGCGTCTGACGTCGTGTCATCACGCACACAGGCCGCTACGCGGACGTGGCGCACTCTGTGCATCCGTCGTAGCGCTTTTACGTCGAGGCCTAAATGTCGTCCGTTGCCACCTGCGTGGTGCGTGCGCACTTCGGTGCGCACGTACTTCGCGTGTTGGTCTCTATTGATCACAAATCAATGCTACGACAGACGTTAACCTGTGCGGCGACACGGACGTGATGAGTGCGTTCGTCTGACTCTAGCCTTAATCTGCAATAAAAAGTCTCTTAAAGGGATACTCTAGGCAACATGATCACCTAAGCTTTTTTAGGTGGTCATGATGACCTAAGTATGCCCTTTTCTTCCCCCCCCTCTCCGCTCAGCCGATCGGCTGAAACAGCTGAGAGACGCGGAGGACTTTCCTCCGCCTTCCCAGCTGTCAGTCAGCAGAGTGGGATTTGTATTTCCCGGTTCTGCCGACTATTGCCGAGTAGGAGACGTCATCACGCTTTCAGCACGATGACGTCTCCAACTCGCCGTGGCAGCGGCTGTGATTAGTGTTGCGCGCATCCTCTTGCGCGTAACACTAATCAAAGAAGGTGGAGCATAGACCTTGTGCCAACTTCCGGGTTCCAGTGAAAGAAGAGGGCGGCGCGGGATTCGAAAAAAAAAACCCGTGGGAAAATGCCTCCGTTTTAAGGTAAGTATAACATTTAAAAAATAAATAAATAAATAGAACGACTAGGTAGGGCAGTAGCAGTTGCATACTGCAAAAAAAAAGGGGGGTCATTTTCTGCTTAGAGTGTTTTTGTAGGCGTTTTATTTTCCAGTAACAGACCTTTTTTATTATCAGTCATAGGACCTTATATGTAAATTCCAGACATTTTTGTCCAGTAGTTTTTTTTTTGCAAACAGCCTTTCTATATTGACACTTTCAATCCTTTTTTTTTTTTTTTTTACCCCGTACGTCAGCGTGTCGGCTTTTTCGGCGGCTGGTCTGCGCTGTGATCGGCGGCTCGACGGCTTTTTCTGTTGTGGTTGGCATGTTTTTAGCAGTGGTTCCGGCGCTTTTCGGTGAGTTTTCGGCTGCACTTCAGGGACCCTACTGTGAATGCTGAATTCACCGCCGGGTGGGGAACTTTGATTCCCCGAAGTGCTGGGAAGCGCGGGGTGCTCTCTGAATAACCCCTTGTGTTTTCAGGGGGATCGCAAAGGTAGGAGAAATAAAACCAACTTTTGTTGAAGAGTTCACTTTTCTGATTTTCATTTTGCCCATCTCTTCTAACATGTACAGTTGTGTTCAAAATTATTCAACCCCCAATGCTGTAAAGGGTTTTAGGGAATTTAGTGTACATTTGTAATTGTATTCAGAATGAAATCCTACAAGGACTTTTTAAAGAACCATATGCAACTAAAATGACATCAATTGGTTTTGTAATACAGTAGTAAATGTTTCTTTTGTGAATTCTTCATTGACACAATTATTCAACCCCTTAAAGACTACCACTCTGAAGCACAGAGGTTCATTCAAGTGTTTTCAATCAGGTATTGAAAACACCTGTGGATGTCACGGAGCAGCAATAAAGCATAATAAGCACCAATTAGGCAGCTTTAAAATGACTGTGATACTCAGCTCCTTCTAGACATTTACTGGTGTGGTTACAAACATGGTGAAGTCAAGAGAATGGTCCAGGAAGACAAGAGAAGAGGTGATTACTCTTCACAGGAAGGGCAATGGCTATAAGAAGATTGCAAAGATGTTAAACATACCAAGAGAGACCATAGGAAGCATCATTCGCAAATTCAAGGCAAAGGGCACTGTTGAAACGCTACCTGGTCGTGGCAGAAAGAAGATGCTGACTTCGACTGCTGTGCGCTACCTGAAGTGTAGAGTGGAGAAAAGTCCCCGTGTGACTGCTGAGGAACTGAGAAAAGATTTGTCAGATGTGGGTACTGAAGTTTCAGCTCAGACAATACAGCGCACACTGCGTAATGAAGGCCTCCATGCCAGAACTCCCAGGCGCACCCCCTTGCTGTCTCCAAAGAATAAGAAGAGTCGACTGCAGTATGCCAAAAGTCATGTGGACAAAGCACAGAACTTTTGGGATAGTGTTCTATGGACTGATGAAACAAAATTAGAACTGTTTGAGCCCATGGATCAACGCTATGTTTGGAGGAGGAAGAACAAGGCCTATGAAGAAAAGAACACCTTGCCTACTGTGAAGCATGGCGGGGGGTCAATCATGGTTTGGGGCTGTTTTGCTTCTGCAGGTACAGGGAAGCTTCAGCGTGTGCAAGGTACCATGAATTCTCTTCAGTACCAGGAGATATTGGATGACAATGTGATGCAGTCCGTCACAAACCTAAGGCTTGGGAGACGTTGGACCTTTCAACAGGACAATGATCCCAAGCATACCTCCAAGTCCACTAGAGCATGGTTGCAGATTAAAGGCTGGAACATTTTGGAGTGGCCATCGCAGTCACCTGACTTAAATCCGATTGAGAACCTCTGGTGGGACTTAAAGAAAGAAGTTGCAGTGCGCAAGCCTAAGAATGTGACTGAACTGGAGGCTTTTGCCCATGACGAATGGGCGAAGATACCCGTAGATCGCTGCAAGACACTTGTGTCAAGCTATGCTTCACGTTTAAAAGCTGTTATAACTGTAAAAGGATGTTGTACTAAGTACTAAGATTGAATGTCACTTGGGGGTTGAATAAAACTGATAATGATGTGAGCACAGAAAAGACATTTGTGGTTATTTCATTATAAATGTTATGTTATATTTGTCTGACCTACACGTGCCTCTTTGATTTAATTGTAAGCAAGATGACTGAATGATCAAAATCAATGTCAAACTGGCCAAAACACTCAATTTCAGTGGGGGTTGAATAATTTTGAACACAACTGTAAGTAGTCATTTCAGATTTGCGTAAACCTGTAGTATGGCTTCTTCATTATTTTACTTTACAAATGTTATACTTATATATCAAGTGCTGAATTGGTAATTCGCGTGGTCCTGGTCCGCCAAAGACATACCTTCTGTTGATATTAAGCACATGGAGGAAAATATATCAAATATGCTATATAAGCATAAGGATAAGGTACACAATCCTACCATGAACAGATGCAAAAACCCTATTCAAAGCAGCTTAAACAGCAGGATATTAGATTTGCAATAAGTGAATTTGCTCACAAAACATCTGCCATATACTGTACTGTAGAAACATCCCAAGCCTGGTTATTAAAAATAAAGTCACACATTTTTCTATAATGCTTCGATGTCACACTCTACCTATTGTTTATATTGTTAAACTATGGCCATAACCCTTTCCTCTCGCCTCTATAACCCATTTCCTTCCAGAATGCATGCTCCCTTAGGGAAAAGGTCTTCTACTAATATTGTGTCTTTTTTGGTCATGTTATGTCCTGTGTAAATGTATTATGCACTTGTCTATATAAGTAAATGTAATGATTATACACTAGTGCGATTGGTGCACAGACTACAGGTGTTACAGCCCAAAAGTTGCCTGTGCCACATTAGAAGTGTCTTTTCCCAGCTTCTGGTTACTACTGGGTTACTAGTGACGTTGGTACGCAGGGAGCATGCTGACGTCACTAACCCGTAAGTTTGCAAGTCCCATTGTGGTGCGCAATTTGTGTTTCCTACACTAAGCAAGTAGCGCAGGGAGCACTAATTGTGCCGAAAAACCTCAGGGACTTCAAAGGTTCAGGAGTCTCTGAGCTGAAGAAGAGGAGCTGCATGGAGTGAGGGACAAAAGGTGAGTAAAATGGGGCAAAAAATATATATCGAGCAGAGGCTGTCAGCAGCCTCTGCCCAATTATTTAAAGGCAAACCAGGGACCTCCACTTTTCAGTGGAATGTTTCTTTAAATCAATCATGTAGTACTCCATTCCAAGTGTTTCAGAACAAATAACCCTCAGGACACTATCAGGTCTATTCAAAGAGAGGTGAATATCAGGACAATTGGCAGGAGAAGAGAACAATCTAGACCAAATAGCTGATTTGGAAAGTGAAATAAATGGGAGAATTTTTCAGGTTTGACTATGTTGACCTAGAATTTTCTCTTCTCCAGTCAATTCTCCTGAGTTTCACCTTTCTTTGAATAGACCTGCAAGCAAAACCCAGGACTGCCCTTGGAAAACTGGACTGTTGGCTATTATGAAAAACCAGGAGAGCTGCACTCAACCTGGACATGCACTTTTTATATGGATGAATCAGAGACCAATGACACAGCACACTAAATTCAGTTATCTCTAACCCCTTTGTACCCAAAGTCAGCTATCTTGATTTTTCCATTGTAATGCATTGAAAAGCACTCAATAGCATGTCAAAACCCACTTTTCACACCTTTTTAAAGACAGATTAGTGTGCCCCCTGTGGAGAAACAAATTCCACTGTCTCATCGCTCTCCAAGCACCCTGCAGAGAGTTAAAACAAGCTGCATATAGCAGCCCCAAACCCCATGGTAACAAAATGTTCAAACACATTGCTGTTGCAGTACAACAGCCAGGAAGAAGGCAAAATACAGGGAGGGCTCTGGGGTCACTCACTGCTGTACATGGATAAGATTCAATGGATTATAATTACTTAAAACCTCTGTACAGTACAGATTTAGTGTGTTACTGTAATTTACATATACAGGCTTTAAGCCACATACAGATAATATTTAATATGGTGCTGATATTTTTTGAAGGCTGCATTGCTAATAATCTATTTGTGATCAATACAAATCCCCATAAGCAGGATATCTGACCATTTTTATTATTTAACTTTATCACAGTTACAGTATTCGACGCAAAGGCCATTTCTGCCTGTATGCTGATAATGCAGACCACATGTGACATTGTGGGAGATAAGGGATACCATCTGGAGTTCAGAATCTTTCATTCCAACAATATTTCTCTAATGGATAAACTAATATATGAAAAATTAGGACATTTATATTACTTTAAATTTTTACCGGTCTCAGAACAACAACCTATGGGCAAATTTTTTTTTCTACCTATCTACATTTAATTGTTAACTTTGAATCCTGTGTTTTCGAAAAATAGCATGAAAATTTTTTTTCAACAAAAATCGTTTGGTAGAGAAGGGGTTAATATAGTTTTAAAGATTTTAGAAACAGGTTGGGGATTTGTTTTCAAAATATGCTTCTTCATCGCATAAGCCTGCTACATCAGTCTATTCACTCAGGGCAAGACCTACACTGTCCTAAACTAAAGACTGCTCTCATGAGATTAACCTATTTACTTGGAACATACATCCTCCTGGAACTCTCTGCAGTTCAAGGTTTAAATGGATTCTGCAGCGAGGCACCTGTGACAGGGAGTGGTGCAAAACCAGGGAGGTGGTTAGTCTTGGAAATGTAACATAGAAAACCAGAATACCCGCACTTAAGCTGAACATGCATTTTTCGTAAGAGTGCTTCATCAGTGAACACAACATACAAAATTCTGTGGAGGCAGGTTTATGCATTGTATCAGCATCTTATAGTGTTACAAACCCCCATCATTTATTCCTAAATTAGGTGTTTTTAAAATCTGTAAAACTATCAGGTCTATTCAAAGAAAGGTGAAACTCAGGAGAATGACTGGAGAAGTGGAAATTCTAGGTCAAAATAGCCAAACAAGAAAAATTCTCGCAGTTTATCTGACTTTCCAAATCGGCTATTTGGTCTAGATTGTTCTCTTCTGCCGATTCTCAGGATTTTCACCTTTCTTTGAATAAACCTGTATATGAAAGTGGAGTGCTATAAAGTTGGCATGTTTTCTCCCAACGGTCACGGTGGTCTTTCTTTCACTGGCCGGCTGTCTGTCTCTCTGACAGATTATGTTAGCAATTATTAATGTCTAGAAACCCAAAAATGTTATATAAAATTCTGTAAGATTCCAGTTATTTTGGAGCTTTTCCAAACATTAGTAACCTATGTGATAACTCTTTATCAAGGCTTGTTTTGCAAGACTAAATTAAATGCATTTTTGGGGACTCCTCAAATTCAACTCACCCAGAGCCCCTCAATTGCAAATGGTAATCCTCGGATGTGCACTGATTTGTGCTTTAGTAGAGCTGTGTGTAACCTGTTGACTCTCTATAAATAACATATAATAATGTTGAAGAATTTGCAAATTACTGAAAAGTACTTGCAGTCTTGGAATTGTGGACTAATATTTGCAAACGCATCGACAGTCCTTCAGAATTTACCATTGACTTGAGTAAAAAGTATTATATTTTTTTGAGTTTTCTGTTTAAAATGTTTTGACCACAGTACAATGTGTATGTATATATATATATTATACAGTTGTGTTCAAAATTATTCAACCCCCAATGCTGTAAAGGATTTTAGGGAATTTAGTGTACATTTGTAATTGTATTCAGAATGAAATCCTACAAGGACTTTTTAAAGAACCATATGCAACTAAAATGACATCAATTGGTTTTGTAATACAGTAGTAAATGTTTCTTTTGTGAATTCTTCATTGACACAATTATTCAACCCCTAAGGCTAGGGTCAAACGAAAGCATTTTTACACGCGAACGTAAAAAAGTGCGTCCGAACGCATTGATGTATTTTTTCACGGAATATGCGAAAACGGTCATACAATGCGCATTTTCGTGCGTGATGTTTTACGAATCCAAACCAGGAAACTTTTTGCGTCTGGACGTTATGTTGGCCGGACACGAGCAGGGTCTGACGTCTCCAAATCACACACACACACCGCTAGCGGGCGCAGCGCACTCTGTACGTCCGTACTAGAGGTTCTGCGTTCTCGAAAAAATGCGTTCATTTTCCACTTGCGTTGCGCGGCCGGACTTTCGTGCGACCGTACTTCGTATATTGGCTGTCATTGCCCGTCATTTGCTGCTAGTGCGGCCGTGATTAAGTGCGCCAGAACGCACGTTAAAAATGTGCTGGTCTGACCCCAGCCTTAAAAACTACCACTCTGAAGAACAGAGGTTCATTCAAGTGTTTTCAATCAGGTATTGAAAACACCTGTGGATGTCGCGGAGCAGCAATAAAGCATAATAAGCACCAATTAGGCAGCTTTAAAATGACTGTGATACTCAGCTCCTTCTAGACATTTACTGGTGTGGTTACAAACATGGTGAAGTCAAGAGAATGGTCCAGGAAGACAAGAGAAGAGGTGATTACTCTTCACAGGAAGGGCAATGGCTATAAGAAGATTGCAAAGATGTTAAACATACCAAGAGAGACCATAGGAAGCATCATTCGCAAATTCAAGGCAAAGGGCACTGTTGAAACGCTACCTGGTCGTGGCAGAAAGAAGATGCTGACTTCGACTGCTGTGCGCTACCTGAAGCGTAGAGTGGAGAAAAGTCCCCTTGTGACTGCTGAGGTACTGAGAAAAGATTTGTCAGATGTGGGTACTGAAGTTTCAGCTCAGACAATACGGCGCACACTGCGTAATGAAGGCCTCCATGCCAGAACTCCCAGGCGCACCCCCTTGCTGTCTCCAAAGAATAAGAAGAGTCGACTGCAGTATGCCAAAAGTCATGTGGACAAACAACAGAAGTTTTGGGATAGTGTTCTGTGGACTGATGAAACAAAATTAGAACTGTTTAGGCCCATGGATCAACGCTATGTTTGGAGGAGGAAGAACAAGGCCTATGAAGAAAAGAACACCTTGCCTACTGTGAAGCATGGCGGGGGGTCAATCATGCTTTGGGGCTGTTTTGCTTCTGCAGGTACAGGGAAGCTTCAGCGTGTACAAGGTACCATGAATTCTCTTCAGTACCAGGAGATATTGGATGACAATGTGATGCAGTCCGTCACAAACCTGAGGCTTGGGAGACGTTGGACCTTTCAACAGGACAATGATCCCAAGCATACCTCCAAGTCCACTAGAGCATGGTTGCAGATTAAAGGCTGGAACATTTTGGAGTGGCCATCGCAGTCACCTGACTTAAATCCGATTGAGAACCTCTGGTGGGACTTAAAGAAAGCAGTTGCAGTGCGCAAGCCTAAGAATGTGACTGAACTGGAGGCTTTTGCCCATGACGAATGGGCGAAGATACCCGTAGATCGCTGCAAGACACTTGTGTCAAGCTATGCTTCACGTTTAAAAGCTGTTATAACTGTAAAAGGATGTTGTACTAAGTATTAAGATTGAATGTCACTTGGGGGTTGAATAAAACTGATAATGATGTGAGCACAGAAAAGACATTTGTGGTTATTTCATTATAAATGTTATGTTATATTTGTCTGACCTACACGTGCCTCTTTGATTTAATTGTAAGCAAGATGACTGACTGATCAAAATCAATGTCAAACTGGCCAAAACACTCAATTTCAGTGGGGGTTGAATAATTTTGAACACAACTGTATATATATATTACTAAAAAATGAGCACTCCATATCCATGACCACCTTCTTCCATCATTTCAAAGAGTTTAAAAAAACCTGACTGAGGGAATAAATGATGGGGATTCAGTTCACAAAGTATGATCATAGTTTGCTTAAGCTGGTCACAGTCGCCAATGTACCACATCGTTGACAGGTCCTATCTAACTTGACCAAATCTGCATTTACAGGATCAACTCACCCTGGAGCTCCGCAGCAGGCTCTGGGCCTTTATAGGCAGCCACAGTGGGACACACCCGTGAACAGGGAGGGGTGCATACCCATGAGGGTGTATATATATGTATTTGCATAAACAAATATCTAGTAATGATCAATGTATTGTAGTGTTGTTTATATGAATCATAAAGTGGGACACTGTATCAATTCAACCTACTTTATTTCCAGTGTTAACTCACAATAAAATCAATAGTGTTGGGCTGACATTCTTCAACAGGATAGTGTAGACTCATTAGCATGTTGATATATATATATATATAATATATATATATATATATAAAAAAAGTGGTACAATGCTTTTTAATGTTTCTTTCTTTACTCCCTGGTAATGCCAATTCTTTCACTATACATGGCAAAATGACTGGTTATTTCTTCTAAAGTTTAAGGAAATCTGTCACCCACAAACATGGATGAAACTATTTATATAATATATGTAACTATAATCCCTGTATACACCACCAGGTGTCACTGCAGACTTTGACAACCTTCCAAAGAGGAGGGTTTCCCATCCACCTAGAAGGCTGTCAGTCAGCACCTGTTAGTGAAAAGTGCAGGCACCCTAGTAGACATAAAATTAGAGAACTTAATTTGAGAAAATGCAAAATTTCGGCTGATTTACTTGTATAGCAGCCACTAAAAGGATAACCATAAGTGGCTCCCTATTATAGCACGAGCGAGCTGCTATGTTAGCAGCTCAATTTATAAAAGGAGAGAGCTGCAATCTGATACTGGCCACTGCGCCATTGATATAAGGGGTTACACAAAGAGGAAACCCTTGGAAACCCCAAAAAAAACACCAAGGATCCAAAGGATTACACCATGATGGACAGAGTGAAAATAAAATGTATTAAAACATAATTAAAATAAGGGCCAGAACGTGTTTCGTCGCATCAAGAGGCGGCTTCATCAGCTGGTGAAGCCGCCTCTTGATGCAACGAAACGTGTTCTGGAGCTTACTTTAATTATGTTTTAATACATTTTATTTTCACTCTGTCCATCACAGTGTAATCCTTTGGATCGTTGGTGTTTTTTTGTGGGTTTCCAAGCACATGAAAAAATCCATGGGCGTTCATTTCAGAGCTATGGAAGCTCCTCCAACTGTAAGTAGAAAATCAGCAGAAAATTAATTCGGGAGTTCATTAGATCTGCACAAGGAGAGTTTTTCTCTGCTTTTTAATACATGCTTGTGGGTGAGAGATTCCAAATAAGGTGGGGGTCACCTAAGAAATAAGAAGGCAAACAACCCGCAGGTGTGGACCCACTCAGAGCCAGCGCAGGGGCTCTTTATTTGTGAGTGGAAAATCACTAGAAACCTATCATTTTGAATATCTTGTTAAGCCATACTGCACCATAATTGTGTTGTTTTGTATCTTCCATGTTCGCTGGAGCTTCGTTAAAAACATACAAAATTATTGGGAGACACAAGGACACCATAAAGCATTGTTTTGCACCGTATCAGGTTATATGTTTACATTCTGTGTATTACTGGTTTAGGGGAAACCACTAAACTCTGGTACTGGCCACTTGGGGTTCCTTGGTGGAGGATACACGTTGTGTGGCGCTACATCATCCTTTTGTTTCTTTTCTGAATGCCTACTAGAGCTGAGAATAACGTGGGATCTTAGAATTGCTCACGTTTCTAAGGTTGATTACTAAAAATATGGCCCATCTACTTCCATCCCTGTTCTAAAATGACTAACGTTTTTCCCATAATCTCCCATTCCTGTAACCTCAGTTCTTCCCCTTTTTTAGAGCCATTTTCTCACTTCTAATCATCCTTCACCCTGTAATAACTCAGTCACTTTTTCCCTAACTCCTTAAAGGAAGGATCTCAAACGCTAGACCTCCAGATCTTTCTGAACTACTGTACATTTCCCATGATTCTTTGGCTATTTATGGCTTTCAAAGAATCCAGGGAATTGTTGGCAATAAACATCTGGAACGGCAGAGTTTGAAATTCTTGTCTCTCCCCATCTCACCTACCCCTCTAATGTCCCCGTTACTTGATCTTCCTTCACTCCATCATTTTTCAAATCTATACAATCCCCAGTCACACACAGCCTCCAACAGACAATATACAAACTGAGGCAGTGCACTAAGAGGCACTGACATTGATTTATGCCAAAAACACAGCACGAGAGACAGTCACCGTGAACAATTCATTAGGCCAGGGTCAGACGAGCGTTATGCAGAGCGGAAGGAACGTCCGTGAGAGTGAACGTTCCTTCTACTCTGATGACCCTCTGGCCACCTCACTGAGTGCAGTTAGCCCCGTCGAACGCGTGTGGTAGTGCTTTGACAGGGAGGCTTTCAGAATGTCCGCAACACGCCCGCTGTAGCGCACCTAATTGGTGTCCGTGCTACACAATGCTGCAACGGACAGCGGGAGGCACATCAGTACAGGTACACATATTGTGCTCGTCTCACCCCGGCCTTAGCAGTTTGCCATATTAGGTTTGTGCTTGTGTGAAAATGTCATCAAATTGGTATGTTTATTTATGACTGCCTGCAAGAAATGTAGAGAAATGAATTTCAGATAGTATACATGTACTAGCAATCAGGGGCCTGGTGTCTGCTTGTGCTGAGAATTGTGTGTGTGTGTGTCTAGTTCCGCCATGCGTGAGTGTGACTAATTAGGAATATATGTATGACTTTGGTGATGAAAGGTGGGATACATAAGCATCAGTTGAAATCTCAAAGTAATTACATACCACTCACCCAACTCCTTATTTTCTTAGGTGACCAAAAGAAGAGTGATTACTATATATAAACACTGACCCTCTACAAATAAAATACTCCAAGTAAATGTAGTGATACATCCTTTAATCCAGTTACACAGTGACCCAGTCTAGTGTCACGACAATATATTTTACCAAAAATGTCTCATTGTATCATGTCATTTGTTCAGGTTTGACTATTTTTAGAAAGAGTATGCTTTTACTGGATTATGCAAATGCTAAACCTTCTTGCTTCGTAATCCAATGGTTTTGCATTTTTGGCCAAGCTATTTACCTGTAACCTTGTTGTTGGCTGTCTTTTTTCTGGATGGAAGGAAGTCTACATTAATCACCCCCACCCCCACAACAACAACTACAACAAAAAGTACACCATTCATAAAAGTACTAAATTCACTTCTTTTTTATTAAACAAAAGAATATTTCCCCTGTTTTATATTTATTTTTTTTGGAAATCACTTTGAATCCATTTGCTAATTTCGTAAATTATATGAAATGTGTTTGTGTATCTTTCTGTCTCCCGCTCAAAGAAACTCAAAAAGGATTATTGATTAAGCGCCGGCGTTGCAAATATTGGCATAAATGTCCAGTTTTGCAGTGCCGACAAACACTAGCTGTTTACAAAATAAAAACCAAACAGAGACAGGAGAAGCTTTGAGCACCAATGCTAAAGGGGTTATTCAAAGAGAGCCGAATTTGCCACCGAATTGCACTGAACAGTGAATTTCACTGTACAGTGAAATTTTGTGGCAATTCGGCTATGCGGAAAGCTGTCAATTTGCCAAATTTTGGCGAATTACCAGTAAAATACGGTGCAATTTTGCAGCAGTGAAATTCACCATAGAGAAGTAATGGTTAATCTATTCAGAGAATGCCAAACAGCCCTGAAAGTTGGCAAAATGCCCAGATGTTCGATGACTTCATTCAACAGCTTTAAACATGCAAATTCCATGGTTTTCAATGGAAAAAAAATCCCATTTTTATTAAATTTTTAGTCAACCATTTATTCTTTCATTTGCAACAAAAAGTCTTTTTTATTAATTTATTTTTTAGATTGTTTTTTTCGACAGGGTTTGACGGCTGGTCGACTTTTTCTGTGGCATTTGGCAGCTGATCAGGAAGTTCGGCGGTCTGTTCAGTGGGTCGTCGGCTGCATTCGGCGGTTTATCGGATACATACAGTGATTTTTCATTGGTGTTCAGAATGCGTTCGATGGGTTTATTGGCAGCATTCAGCGAATCCATCCGGCAAACTTCAGAGACCCTGCGATGAATGCTGAATGCACCTCAGGCTCGGCGAATTGAGCTCACCAAACGAAAGAGCACTGAAATTTCGGTGCTCTTTTAATAACCCCTTATGACATCCAGTATATGCGTTTTGAAAATATCAAACATATTTAAAGGAATATTCAAGTGAAAAGTCTGAATAGCCCAATGAGTAGGTTTTAGTTTTCACTTTTTAGGCATATTTCAGGATTTTTTCAGTAACATCCGAAACGGTTTTTCGGATGCGTTCGGTGTTTCTTTGGCAGCTTTCGGTCGTTTATCGGATGTGTTCGGCAGGTTTATAGGCGGTGTTCGGCGGATCTATTCAGTGTACGTTGGGGACCCTGCAGTGAATGCTAAATTCACCAAAGAGTCGGTGAACTCGCCGAAGTGCACCGAATGAACGAGCACCGAAATTTCCATGCTCTATGAATAACCCCTTGAGTTTCATTTTATTTGGGAACAATGAAGAGTGGAGGAAGGAATTACACATTTTAGACCAAAAGAAAAACAGATTTTTTTTTTTTTACCAGTCTGATTATTTTTGTTACATTTTTAGGCTTTCATAAAGAAACCCTCACTTTGCAAATGTAAACAAAAACACAGTGTATTGCCCTGGAGCTACTGTATATGGTGAATGCTTTCCTATGGGAATCTCCACCAGCTGATTTCCATAAGCACAGCACAAGAAAAGTAAACATGCAGCGTCATCACCTCTCACATGCTAACAAGCTGTAAAAAAACACTCCTAATTATTGCTGTTCACCTGATGCCAATGATAAGTATCAAGGCCTCCAGGCAGCATACACAAAATGCTCTCCTTCACCACGCCACATCTCTCTCGATGTGGCGATACATGGACAGCAGCATATTCTCTGCCCATTTCCTTGAAAAAAGATTGTGACACAATGGGTCCTCACTAGCTTTCACAATTGAGCCATGGTCTAAACTGCTTAAAACTCCACTAAATCAGGGTAGTCAAACTCAACCCTCCCAGATGTTTCTGAACTAATACTCCCATCATTCCCTGGCAATATATTATGTTCAAAAAATATTGGGAATTGTTGTCCATCAACATGGGAAGGGGACTTAGTTTGACATCCCTGCACTACGTTACGGTGCCATATGTACTAGGCATGATGCCCAATCACCCCATAACACTAGCACAACTAGGCCTTTACTGTACCCATGTATGTCTCTTTTTTAATTCAAATTTAAATGATGAAAACTGACTGTGTTTACAGTATACTCTCAAACATTGCTATGCACAGAGTTTGGGTTTTGTGGTTACAATTGGTTATTGTGTTATGAATTTATATGCTGTATGAATATATAGGCCCCTTTTACACTCTTCGCGCAGCGCATTTGCGCGAGGAAAAAAACATTAGCGCATAACGTTGTATTACGTCATTCGCGCAAACGATGCGTGTTAATGTCCAACGTGAGTGACCCTGCGCGAACCCAGCATCCTATACTTAACATTGTGAGCGCCAATGCGTTAGTACGCGTATGCGCGCATGGTATTACAATCAGCGCAAAATGTAACGCACGGCGTTTGCCTGCATCATTTTAACGTCTTTGAAAACTTGGTGTTAATTTACAATCTGAACGTTCTGGCCGAAACTAAATGAACCTGCACACAAAAAAAAAATACAGCCCAGTACAGTTACACATTCTACACATACCCAAACAATAAAATTAGTAAATTGTTTAATTTTTTATTTTTGTTGCAGCACATATACGCAGATTGACTTTGACAGGCGCAACAACCGAAACCTAGCAAATGGTGGTTCTTAAATCTGAATGTTTTTTCACTGGATTCAGCCAGTCTGCCCACCGATTCCTGCAGGCAATTGTCATTTGCGCCCGGTTTTGCGCGTCGGATTTGCACTTGAAAAAACTTGAAGGCTGAAAAAATGCGCTCGGATCGTAATACCTCGTTAATTTGCGCGGGCTAACTTTTTTTGCGTGTGCAACAAAAAATTGCACTGCGCGAGTGCATTTGCGCAAAGAGTGTAATAGGGGCCATAGTGTATTATTAAAAAAGTAGTAGTTACATCGTAGTTTTCGAATTAATGAATTGTCCATGAGTGCACAGCCTAATGAAAAGCACTTTGCATTTCAACTATATACATCAGGGCTCCAAATTTCCACTCACCTACTAGCATTTGGCGAGTGGAAATTAAGTGAGGGCGAGTGGAAATGCACACGAAGGCATCACGATAAATTATTTCATGCTGCGTATTTCAGTGGTGACACGTGCAGCTTCCCTTCCCCAGGCTGCACGGTGGCAGGGAAGGCATTAGCTGCCTATCCTGACCAAGCTCGTCTCTCTTACTGGCAGGGGGTGGAGAGGAGCTTCCCTGCCTCCTCGCTCTGCTCACACTGAGGTCTGATGACTGGGTATACATGTATCTGTGGTCTGGTGTCTGGATATTAATGTTATTTTTGTAACTTTATTCTAAATAAAACCTTTAACCCTTTCGCTGCTGAGGCTTTTCACACCTCTGTGCTGAGGTCATTTTTACCGGTTTTGCTCATCATGTTTAAACGTGTTTTGAAGGCTTATTTTAGTATATTACCCAGACATATTATATATCGTTCTTTCCATCAGACTCGGTAGATTCATAATATGTCATTATTATATGTATACATTATGTCATGTCTGTATATCATAACAAAAAATGCAATAAAATATGTATTTTCAATAATTTACAACGTGTAAAGTGTTTTTTTTCACATTTTAACATGCGAGCAATTGCGGTTATATTTTGTATGGGGTGCGCTTGTTAAAAAAATTAGAGATGGGGTCTCGTTACATTTTTTTTGGGGAAAAGTACGCGATTTTTAACAAACGCACCGCATACAAAAATCGTTAGTGCAGCATCATTGTTCACATTATAATTGAAATGGGAACAATATTGCTACACTAACGAACCAAAAAAAAGAAAAAAAAAGGTTTATTTTTTTTTATAATTTTTTTTTAAATATATTTTTATTTTAAATTTTAATTTATTTTTTTTTAAAAAAAACTTTTTTCACATTCGAGTTTGGTATCGTTGGAACGGCCATGCTCTGGCCGATCCAACAATACCAAACTTTAACCCCTAGCTGCCACGGATCGGGAGATAGGGAGTTCATTGGAACTCCCTATCTCCACCGTTGGTGGCAGTTAGGGGTTAACTCTAGGACTGGCGTCATCGTGCTATGCACGATGACGCCAGTCCTCAGGGGGAGTTCCCGGAGGCTTGGCCGACATCCAAGATGTCGGCCAGCTCCGGGAAAGGATCGCGAACCGGCGCTTTTCAGCGCCGATTCGTGATCCAGCTCCCCAGGGGTTAATGCCAGGCACCATTTGGAAGGGCAGGCTGTGCCCTTCCAAATGGTGCCTGGGTTAACCCCCGCAACGCCGCCGATCGGGAGGGAGAGAGGTCCAAAGGACCTCCCACCCTCCCTTTCAGGCGCCTCCTCCGCACATGCGGGGGGGGGGGCGCCTGAATTAGGTGTCATCGCGCTGCCGCGATGACACCTAATTTCAGCGGCTGCGGTTCCGGATGCTGGGCTGACATCGAGGATGTCAGCCTGCACCGGGGGGGCCAGCGATCGGCCGGAACCCAGCCGAACGCTGACCCCAATGGGAGGACACGCTCAGCGCGTCCTCCGCATACCAGCAGTAATGCGGAGGACGTGCTGAGCGCGTCCTCCGCATTGAAGTGGTTAACAGTGTAATTTCATAAGATAATTTAAGGGGGTGTGTTTAGGGGCAGAGTTAATTGCTGGGTATGGGTTAGGTGGAGCAACTGGTGGCGAGTAACTCTTATTGCCTGGTTAGTAGCTTGGGACTGGAAAATTTGAGCCCTGATATACATAACACTACAGATACATAATAGTAGATACTCGAGTATAGCACGACCCAAATATAACGCGATGGATAGAGATTTATTATGGAAATAAGAGAATACTCAAGACTCGAATATAAAGCGAGGAACAAAATTTTACTGTACCGGTAAACAATTAAAATCCTTCCAGGTTCTCTTAACACAGCCAGGCTCCCCCTCAAGCCAGGGTGCTCTGCTCTAGAATGATTGCAGTTGTTACCAAGCATGAAGCCACTGGCCACCTGTCTTCTTAACTAGCGATTAGATGGCCAGTGGAGGCGAGCGAGGTGAATGATTGGCTTAAACCGAGCTTGCCCTCTGGCAGTGATGGATCCCACCTCTCCCGAATCCGGGAGTTCCTGAAGTGTTTGCAAGCATCAGGGAGCCCACATTCACTTCAGCGAGACTACCGGAACTTCGGGGAGACACGTGATGCAGATGTCTCGAATATAATGCGACCCCTCCAATTTTAAGGTACATTTTTGTCACCAAAATCTAGCGGTATACTCGAGTATCTACAGTAATGTCCAATATAGACACTGCTAAGGCTAGGGTCAGACGAAAGCATTTTTCCCCGCGAACGTGAAAAAGTGCGTCCGAACGCATTGACGTATTTTTTCACGGAATGCGCAAAAACGGTCAGACGACGCGCATTGTCGGGCGTGATTTTGTACGGATCGTCAATAAAACTCTTTTTGCGTCTGGACGTTATGTAGGCCGGACATTAGCAGGGTCTGACATCTCCTAATCACGCAAACACGCCGCTATGCCGCAGCTGCGCACTCAGTACGTCAGTACTAGCGGTTCAGCGTTCTCAAAAAAATGCGTTCAAATTCCACTTGCGTTGCACGGTCGGACTTTTGTGCGGCCGTACATCGTATATTGGCCGTCATTGCCCGTCATCTGCTGCTAGTGCGGCCATAATTATGTGCGCCAGAACGCACGTTAAAAGTGCGCTGGTCTGACCCCAGCCTTAGATGTTATTTACATGCTGACTGTGTTACACAGCACATTCCCATTGTACAGCGCTAAGACAATTGTTGGCGCTTTATAAATTTTTGTATCTGTAACTGTATTATGCTTCCTTTCACATCACAGTGACTGTTTAGTAGCTCCTAGTGGTCAGTTTGTATACATGGTTTAAATATTACATTCAGATTTCATAGACTGTGCTTGTAATACAATGTAGTATCGTATCAACTCTAAATTTAATGTCTCAGTTCTCTGAAGTTTTCATGTTCAGACGGTAATTGATTTCCTACAAATATTTTACTATTTCAAATTGTATTTTTTACACTCCATACAGTCTTTGTAACAATATATTTGACCCTTTCTACTGAGTGTTTCCGTTCTGTCTGTGATTGACCTGATTCACCCCTGTTGATCCTCTTTTATTTTATGAAATTTGTCTGTCTGCATTTCCTTAATTCCATATTTTCTATTTGTTTTACATAAATCACTCTCACTTGTCCTCTACTTGCATTAATGTCCCACATCTGTCTTTTTTTGGCCTATTTTTACAACTGTTTTCCTGAAATATCTATCGTCCATTTTCTTCTTCAAATGTACTTGTCTGATTTTTGTAAATCAAAGTCTTATTTCTTCATTTTACAAACAAGAAAAGGGGTTATCCAATATGACCAATATGTTAGAATTAGGGATGCACCAATACCATTTTTTTAAGACCGAGTACGAGTACCGATGCTTTATTTAAAGTCATGTGACCGGTTTCCAATATAATTTAGGATTTTGCTGAAAGCCTGTCCAATTATATTAATATTGAAATGTATGGCCAGACACCCCATTTGCCCACTGTGCAGGCCTGCACACACCCTGACCAAACACACAGACACCAGACCTCACCTCAGATATATATGTATATCCACACCAGACCTCAGACACATGTATATCTACAGCAATCCTCAGATAAATGTATGCCCATAGACCTCAGATACAAATATACCCACAGACCTCAGATACTGGGGCTGCTGGCAGAATGTATTAAGAGCATTCTGCCAGCATTCCCCTACGCCTGGCCACTTTCCCCCGAGCGGTCGCCGGCTTGTAAAGGCTCTGATGCGCTCTCTCAAGATCTTGCAGAGGTCACGAGATCTTGCGCAAGCGTGGCTGGAGGTCGCATCACATCCTTCAGAGTCCAGAGGCTGCTCTGTGAGTCCAGGCCAGCGGGAGGGGAATGCTGGTGGAATGTTTTTAATGCATTCTGCCAGCAGCCCCAGCCCCTCGGATACCAGCAAGCCAGTCCAGTGCTGGCTTCCGGGTATCAGTAGAGGTATCGGGCATTTACATGAGTACCAAGTACTCTTTCAAATGGCGGTATTGGCATCCATAGTTAGAATAATTAAAATTAAGATCAAATAAGTGCTTAATATATAGCGATATCCAGTCATAATTCAAAAAGCGGCAATTAAGAAAAAGCAGCAAAGTTGTGCATGCACTACAATCCAAGATATTATTGTGGTATCATGCATGGTTAAACCAAATAAACTCAGTAATTAACAGAAATTTCATATTAACATGTTTACAATAAACTGTGTTTATTATACTACAGCTGAAAAAGTGACACATATAAAATAAATGCTTATATTAATTCTATTCACTACCATAATCGACCGTACTTGATCTTCAAAAGCCCCTGCAGCTGCTCAACATAGAGGAAGCGCGAGTAATTTTGTTTATTGCAAACACATTTTGTTTGCAAATGGACTCCAGAATTTGTCCCCAAATTTTCAGCACCTCAACTAATCGAATAGCTTGGTGTTACGTTTTTCTTTCTCAGAAAAACGGAGCTCCAACTAGATTATTACACATGTAGTAGCACTTTTTGGCCAGCAGAGAACAGCCTCAACCTTCCAAATATGACTAGTGTCTCTAAAATATATGTATTTCCATAAATACACTGGGTCGTGGCAGTGAAAAAGCACTTTGTAGTGAAGGGGTTAAAATGTCCAGGTTCCTTGACAAATGTAAAAGAAAAAAGATCAAAGAAAAACTTGAAAGAGAATCAATATAGACAATTGAATAAGGCTAATTAGAACACTTCTTTATAAATAGAACACTTAACCTGCAGAGGGTGTATACGATAATAATATTCAGAATTTTGAGATGTAAAAAAAAAACATATCAGCCAGGGAATAAATAATTGAATAGTATGTGTTGAAGCAATAGTTAATCTGACCAATGTACAGTTGTGTTCAAAATTATTCAACCCCCAATGCTGTAAAGGGTTTTATGGAATTTAGTGTACATTTGTAATTGTATTCAGAATTAAATCCTACAAGGACTTTTTAAAGAACCATATGCAACTAAAATGACATCAATTGGTTTTGTAATACAGTAGTAAATGTTTCTTTTGTGAATTCTTCATTGACACAATTATTCAACCCCTTAAAGACTACCACTCTGAAGAACAGAGGTTCATTCAAGTGTTTTCAATCAGGTATTGAAAACACCTGTGGATGTCCCAGAACAGCAATAAAGCATAATAAGCACCAATTAGGCAGCTTTAAAATGACTGTGATACTCAGCTCCTTCTAGACATTTACTGGTGTGGTTACAAACATGGTGAAGTCAAGAGAATGGTCCAGGAAGACAAGAGAAGAGGTGATTACTCTTCACAGGAAGGGCAATGGCTATAAGAAGATTGCAAAGATGTTAAACATACCAAGAGAGACCATAGGAAGCATCATTCAGAAATTCAAGGCAAAGGGCACTGTTGAAGCGCTACCTGGTCGTGGCAGAAAGAAGATGCTGACTTCGACTGCTGTGCGCTACCTGAAGCGTAGAGTGGAGAAAAGTCCCTGTGTGACTGCTGAGGAACTGAGAAAAGATTTGTCAGATGTGGGTACTGAAGTTTCAGCTCAGACAATACGGCGCACACTGCGTAATGAAGGCCTCCATGCCTGAACTCCCAGGCGCACCCCCTTGCTGTCTCCAAAGAATAAGAAGAGTCGACTGCAGTATGCCAAAAGTCATGTGGACAAACCACAGAAGTGTTCTGTGGACTGATGAAACAAAATTAGAACTGTTTGGGCCCATGGATCAACGCTATGTTTGGAGGAGGAAGAACAAGATCTATGAAGAAAAGAACACATTGCCTACTGTGAAGCATGGCGGGGGGTCAATCATGCTTTGGGGCTGTTTTGCTTCTGCAGGTACAGGGAAGCTTCAGCGTGTGCAAGGTACCATGAATTCTCTTCAGTACCGGGAGATATTGGATGACAATGTGATGCAGTCCGTCACAAACCTGAGGCTTGGGAGACGTTGGACCTTTCAACAGGACAATGATCCCAAGCATACCTCCAAGTCCACCAGAGCATGGTTGCAGATTAAAGGCTGGAACATTTTGGAGTGGCCATCGCAGTCACCTGACTTAAATCCGATTGAGAACCTCTGGTGGGACTTAAAGAAAGCAGTTGCAGTGCGCAAGCCTAAGAATGTGACTGAACTGGAGGCTTTTGCCCATGACGAATGGGCGAAGATACCCGTAGATCGCTGCAAGACACTTGTGTCAAGCTATGCTTCACGTTTAAAAGCTGTTATAACTGTAAAAGGATGTTGTACTAAGTACTAAGATTGAATGTCACTTGGGGGTTGAATAAAACTGATAATGATGTGAGCACAGAAAAGACATTTGTGGTTATTTCATTATAAATGTTATGTTATATTTGTCTGACCTACACGTGCCTCTTTGATTTAATTGTAAGCAAGATGACTGAATGATCAAAATCAATGTCAAACTGGCCAAAACACTCAATTTCAGTGGGGGTTGAATAATTTTGAACACAACTGTATACATAGATTCTTTATGAAGAGAGCCGAGTTTGCCACCGAATTGCACCGAATGGTGAATTTCACCATACGGTGCAATTTCATTGCAATTCGGCTATTCAAAAAGCTTAGATGGCAGTGAAATTCCCCATAGAGAAGTTATGGTTAATCTATTCAGAGAATGCCGAACAGCACCAAAAGATGGCGAAATGTCCTGATTTTCATCGCTGTCGCAGAGGCGTAAATAGAAACCTCAGGGCCCCAGTGCAAGAATCCATGAAGGGTCCCCTAAAAAAGATCCATATTTTCATTTTTTTTTCTGAAATATAAAAAAATATTACGCCATTTATATTAATTATTTCTACTTCCTTTAATTGTTAACAGTGGTAGTTTCAGGCCATCACGCAGCAGCCAACGGCGGCCCCTTTCCATCTTTTCCTCTGCCTCTTTCTTTCCTCTGTGCCTCTATCTTCCTTTCCTCTGCCTCCCTTTCCTCTGCCTCTTTTCATCTGCCCTCGGTGTCTCTTATTACTTTCCTCTGCCCTCTGTGCCTCTTTCCATCTGCCTACTGTGTCTCTTATTACTTTCCTCTGTCCTCTGTGCTTCTTTCCATCTGCCTTCTGTGCTTTTTTCCATCTGCTCTCTATGCCTCTTTCCATCTGCCCTCTGTGCTTCTTATTACTTTCCTCTGCCCTCTGTGCCCCTTTCATCTGTCGTCTGTGCCCCCTTCCTCTGCCCTCTGTACCTCTTTCCTTATGTCATCTGTGCCTCTTATTACTTTCCTCTGCATTCGTGCACCTTTCATCTGCCCTCTGTGCCTCTTATTTCTTTCCTCCGCTTCGTCGTTTTTTCTTCTGTGCTTCTTCCTTTCTTCTGCACCATCACGTGGTGCCCCCGCATCATCAGGTGACGTCCGCCCCTTGAAATTTCGGTGCTCTTTGAATAACCCCTTATGACAACCATTATAAGGCGAGGATAGGATTTTCTGCATTTTAAAAATAAGCAAACATATTTAAAGGGATTACAAAGAAGAGTACCAGCTGACGAAGCCATTTGGGCGAAACGCGTTCTGGTAACGATACTATGTATTGATTTTAATGTTTTTTTAATGTAGCGCTCACCCCCGAAGGAGCCGCTTAAAATATTAAAACAATTTGGGCTCGTCTCCCCATGGCAAGAGAAATAACGGACGCGACACAGGTGGATGGGGTTAAAGATTTGGTGCGTTTACTGTTCCCAGTGAACGGGGAAAAAGGCAGGGTAAATAAAATGCACATACAGGGGTGGGACAATAATGCAAGGGGGGATAAATAATAATACAGTACATATAACACAACTTTAACAAATACTCCCTCGATCCCGAGTAGAAAGCTAAATAGCAATGTTCCTCTCTAACATACACATATACATATAGATAACATAGGAATGTAACTCTTCCTCACCGTATCCATTAATCCCAACCCCGAATAACCCTCCCCAAACACCCCAAAGTGTAGGTGTGCATGTGAGTGTAGCGGTCGCGCTGGCCAGCAAAAAATATAAATATATCAGGGGGAAAAAAGAAAAAAAATCAAAATACTCTTCGTGCACAATCTTGAAAAAAACAGTCTCGGTCACTAGAGATCTCTTCAAAAGAAATGTAAGTCCCAACCGTTGGGGCCCTTGTTGCAGAAAATGCGGTGTTGTACCCCGCTATGGTCTATGCAGTGGTGGCAGAGATGCGGTATCGTACTGCACTATGGTCTATGCAGTATGTAGCATTTGCAGGTTGTACTGCGCTGTGGTCTATGCAGTTTTCGGGGTTTGTGGGTTTGTACTGCGCTACGGTCTATGCAGTAACGGAAGTGCGGTGATGTACTGCGCTGTGGCCTATGCAGGCCTCTCACCCTTCCAGACGCTCGGGCGACACGGGTCCCAGCCTCCCCAGTCAGCCTTTCCAGCCTCTGAGTCGGTCCTCTGGCTCCTCAGACGGTGATCCGGCTCTCTCTCCCAGGCGCGCGTCCGCACCCTGTGCTTCGTGCTGGTCCCTCCGGCTTGTAGCCTTCCGATCTTCGGACTGTGCAGCCTCACAGCCGTTTCGGTGTCCGTGGCCGGGTCCCCGGTCCGCGTCCTCCGCTTTTCCCCGTTTTCCTCTTCTCCCCTCCTCTGCGTGCTTCTCTCCTCTCTCCCCGGCTCCCTCCCTCCTTGTCCGTTTATTTTCAAAAACTCCCGCCAAAAAAAACGGCTTTCTCTTCGCGAGCCGGCTCCTTGCGCCCGCCGTTGGGGCTTTCCTTGCACACTTCCTGCATCTCCCGGCGCTAGGCATGCCGGGAGATGTAGTCCATCGGCGCTACACTCTCCCCCTCTAGAATCCTTGGGTCTCTCCAAGGAGGTGCAGCGTGTGTATGAGTGCGTACATGTGTGCTAGTTACACTTCCCTCCTTGACATAACCCAACTTTACATATACTTTCTCCAAACGTTCTAACAATTCTATGGCCTCTACTAACATAGCGGACACTTTGGGCACTCTTGTCACGGTGGTCACAGCCTCTTCCGTACAGCGTCCTGATGAGTCGTAGGTGAGCCTTCTTGGAGGCCGAACAGAGCGTTTTGGCATGACTAGCTCTTGGTCGGGTAGGCCCTCACTAGGCGTGAGGGTTTCTTCTCCCCTGGTGGAGCCTCTAGGCTCCGTTGATCTCCTGTCGGACAGACCCTCAACAGACGGGGGAGTACCGACCCCCTCGATGGAGCCTCCTGGCTCTGTCGATCCTCCATTGAGCAGACCTTCAACAGACTCAAAAGTGTCCTCTCTTCCCACTTCGTGAAATTCACCTGGTTGATCCCCACACGTTGTCACTTCCTCTTCATCCTCGTAGGACCCTTCCAGCGAGGGCATGGAGTCATGTTCCGATCGAACGTCTTCTTCTTCAGGGGAGTCCACCTCGACATGGGTGTCTTCCAGGCGGAACTCGGGAGCTTCAGGCCGCAAGTTGCTCTCCCGAGTTCCCCAAACCCAACGAGTCCCGTCCGGCTCCTGCGACAGCCCTTGAGCCTGACGGCCACTCCCTCCTCCACTGTCCCCTTCGCCTGTGCCTACCTCCCAGGCCTGCGAAGGCCAGTGGTGGGGAGGTAGGGTCCCCAAAGGCAGGGTAGGTGGAGGGGTTTCGTCCCAGTTCGGGACCTCTGCGGTCTTCGATATCGTGAGCGAAGATGTTGAATCCTCAGTCGCCAACGAACTCGACGGCCATATCCACTCAAGGCAGAGACTCCCCTCATCGCTGTCGTCTTCGCCGGCGTCCCCTCCCCGGGCCTGCTGAGACCTGGTGCGGGGAGCTGGACAGGGCCCAGGGAGACTCGGTGCGAGGGCTTGCTCCCCGATTGGGATCCTCACTGCTTCTCCCAGTGGTAACAGGTGATTCCTGTGCCAATTCTTAAGCGGGCCTGCTCGACCCTCGGGTCGGATCTGGTAGACCGGCAGTCCCGGCAGCTGCTTGCAGATTAGGTAAATTTGCGAGCTCCATCGGTCGGCCAACTTGTGTCGGGCAGCCACGCCCAGATTCTTTAACAAAACCCGATCGCCGGGCTGTAGATCATGCAGTCGGACCCGCAGGTCGTAGTTTTTCTTGTTCCGCAGTTCCCTACTTCCTGAAGTCTGACGGGCATGCTCGAACGCGGAGGCCAAGTTCTTCCGAAGTCGATCCACATATCCTTTGTGTGAACTTCCAGACGTTCCGTCGGGCGCTACCCCAAACGCCAGGTCAACCGGCAGCCGAGCCTCTCTTCCGAACATTAACCGGTAAGGCGAGTACCCTGTGGAGTCGTTCTTGGTGCTGTTATAGGCGTGCACCAGTGTGGCTACTTGTCGGCTCCAACTCTGCTTCTCTCGGACGGACAGTGTCCCTAACATGTTTAGCAATGTCCGATTGAATCTCTCGGGTAAGGCGTCACCTTGCGGGTGGTACGGGGTTGTTCGAGTCTTCTGGATGCCAAGTGAGTGTAGTAGCTGTCCCACTAGTTTTCCCTCGAAATCCCGACCCTGGTCGGAATGGATCCTCTTCGGCAGACCGTAATGGACAAAAAATTTTTCCATCAACACCTTCGCCACCGTGTGAGCGCGTTGATCCTTGGTGGGGAAGGCTTGGGCGTAACGCGTAAAATGGTCGGTTACTACCAGGATGTTTCCCTGGCCACTTGTATCGGGCTCTAGGCATAGAAAGTCTATACACACCAAGTCCATGGGGCCTTGGCTCTGTAGGTGTCCCATAGGCGCGGCTCGGGCGGGCAGGGTCTTCCGTTGGATACATCTGAGGCACGAACGACAATACCCCTCCACTTCAGCCTTCATTCCCGGCCAGTAGAAGCGGTCTCGCACTAACTTGAAGGTTTTCTCCACACCCAAATGCCCGTGATTGTCATGCAGTGACTCCAACACCTTTTCCCGGTGCTTCTCAGGGAGGAACAGTTGCGTGACTTCCTCGTGATCAGAAGACGGTGCTCTACGGTATACCACCCCCTCTTGTATAGTCAATCTTTCCCACTCTCTGTAAGCCAGTTGGGCCCCTTCCAGACGACTCGTCTGCAAAAGTTCCCGCTTGTCTTCTTTCAAGGCTTTCCCAACTAAAGCGATGAGGGGATCTTCGGCTTGGTCGCCTCGTAAGTCTTTCCTTGAGAGTGCCGGTAAATCCGTGTCCTTGAGTTGGGTGAGGTTGCAGTAGAGTTCGGGAACAGCCCCAGCCCTGATTCCGATTGCCTCGGCTCCGGCTACGCCCCCTCCCCGTTCGACCCCTCGACACACGGCCTGCACCCCGTCTGGAGTCAGCTGAGTCCATTCTGTATGATGGGGTCTCCGAGACAGAGCGTCTGCGTCCCTGTTGTTCACTCCCGGTCGGTACTTCAGGCTGAACTGGAATCCGGATAACGCAGCCAGCCACCGATGTCCGGTTGCATCTAACTTTGCCGTGGTGAGGATGTATGTCAGTGGGTTATTGTCGGTCTTTATTACAAACTCAGCTCCATATAAATAGTCCTTGAGTTTGTCCACCACGGCCCACTTCAACGCTAGGAACTCCAGCTTGTGAGTTGGGTAGTTTCGTTCCGATGGTGTGAGACTCCGGCTCACGTAGGCTACGGGCCGCAGCAGATCGTCATGCTCTTGGTACAGGACCCCTCCCAAACCCTCTCTGCTGGCGTCCACGTGTAACTCGTACGGCTTTTTTGGATCTGCGTACGCTAGAACAGGCGCTCTGGTCAGACTCTCTTTTAACTTTCGGAAGGAATCTTCACATCCTTCAGTCCACTCCTCTTGCACTGACTCTTTAGCCTTCCTCTGCCCGAAGGCCGGCGTCCCCTGACTCGGAGCCTTCGATTCCACTTGTGTCTCTTTGTTCTGTAGAAGTTCGTTCAGTGGTTTCGAAATTTTGGCGAACCCCTCCACGAACCTTCTGTAGTATGAACAGAACCCCAGAAATGACCTTACTTCCGTGACCGTCCGCGGTCTAGGCCATGACGTCACCGCCTCCAACTTCCGTGGATCCGTGGAAACGCCCTCCGCCGAGACTACGTGTCCCAAGTAAGTCACCGAGGGTAGGCAGAACTGACACTTTTCCAGCGACAGCTTCAACCCCTCTTCATGGAGTCTCTTCAGTACTTTCTCCAGTCTCTGTTCGTGTTCCTCCAGGGTTTTTCCGAAAACAATGATATCATCCAGGTACACAAGTACCTCTATCAAGTTCATATCTCCCACGGTCTTCTCCATCAATCGCTGGAAGGTAGCGGGTGCCCCAGTGAGGCCCTGGGGCATCCGATTGAATTCGAAGAACCCCAGCGGGCATATGAATGCCGTTTTCTCTCTGTCATCTGGGTGCATGGGTATTTGGTGGTAGCCACTCCGAAGGTCCAGCACGCTGAACCACTTCGCCCCTGACAGGCACTGTAAGGCGTCCTCTATTCGAGGGGTGGCGTACTGGTCTGGGATGGTTCGCTGGTTTAGGGTACGGTAGTCGATACACAGCCGGATGGAGCCGTTCTTCTTTCGGACCAGCACGATCGGCGAGGCGTAGGGACTTCTGGACTCTTTGATCACCTTTGTCCGTTGCAGTTCGTTCAGCTGCTCCCTCAAGTCGTCCAAGTCCCCCAGCGGGACTCGCCTGGACCTCTCCCGGAACGGCTTGTCTTCATGCAATCGGATACGGTGTTCGGTGCTCTTTGCCAACCCCACGTCGAACTCATCCCTGGAAAATAACTCCTTCCACTTCAGCACTTGAGCCTGAAGGCGCCTCTTCCACTCTTCGGAGATGGGAGCGTTCTTCGGGAAAAAGTTTTCTTCCGGGATGTCCTGTCCCCCTTCTCCCCCCAGACGGGTTAGGGAGCAGAGGCTTGGCGGACGCCACCTGTCCAATGGGTGTCCGAGCCTTCAGGACGACCGGTGAGGTTGATACATTGCACACATCAACGGAGACCCTTCCGCTAGTTTGCTGCAACATCTTCGTGGGTATTACCTCGGGGACTATTTCCAAGCCCACTTCACCCCCTTTGATAGGATCAGTTTCCAGCAAGACGTACGGCCCCGTCGGCAGTCCATTCGTTCGGACGGATACCTGCAGGCGGGCTACTTCTCCGACTTGCAAAACCTTCCGAGGCCCTCTCAGCCTCCACACACGCCCTACTTCGGTCGGTGCTTGCTGTTCTTCAATCATCTTATTGTAGACGGGACGCAACAGGGGGTGTAATTCCCCAATGGGACCTTCTTCCAGAGTCAAAGGAGTTAGAAGGCGCCGCACCAGGTCCGTGTTCGTCCCCACGATCATGGATCCTCGATGGTCTCCTGTAGGCCGAGGACACACAATGGCCAAAGCCTCGCAACTTCTGGGCTGTCCGGTGACTTCGGGTCCCAGGTCTAGCTTCACCTGCAGATACCCGTCGTACGGGAGACTTTCCGTCCCAATGCCCCATATCTCCAGATCCTTCAAAGCTTTCAGGGGCAAGTGCTTCAGGTGCTTCTCATAAAAGTCGCGGTATAGAAGGGTCACCTGTGCCCCAGAGTCCAGCAAGGCCTTTGTATAGATTCCCTCGACTCTGATCGGAACTACGGGGGAAGGCCCTATTAGGTGCTTCGGGATTTCTGCTGACGTAGAGCAGGGTTTCGGTCCCGTCCTTTTCACTCTTATTTTCTTACGACTTCGGTTCGCCTTTGAGCGGGTTCTTTCCTTCTTCTGAGGGGCTTCTGGTTCCGGGGGGACCGCGGGGTCCGTCCCGACAAGCTCAGTGATCGCGGGGTTGCTCGTTTCACTTGTCCTGTCTACCCACGTGACGGTCCTGGAGCTCTCGGTGTCTTCGGGGCGCCCCAGCTGCTCCTCTACTGGGGCCCCATGGCGTTTCCCGCCGACGTGGCGGAGAACAGCTTCTTTATGATCTGAGCTAGTTCTGTTTCGGGGGAGGTTTCTGTCTTTGGCTTCTGGCACTGTGCCCGAAAGTGACCCATCTCGCCACACCTGAAACACTTCCTCCCCGCCAACTCTGCCGACGGATTGGTCCCGGTGAATTTTGACACGGGGGTCTGACCGGACGCCATGGTCGCGTTTCCGGTGCCTTTTTCCATGAAGGCCTTCTGTAATGCTGCTTGGGTTTCAATCACCTTTAACAAGACTTGACTCCATTCTGACTGAGTCTGCTGCATTCTTGTTTGAGTTTCTTGTATTTGTTGGATGGCCTTTTTCAGGTCCGTATGCTGCCGGGGAAAAGGTTCGCTAGTGATAACCTCCATCGCTCGGGGGTCGGAGAGGGGTCCCGTCCTTCTATCTCGGAGCCGTAAGTGTCGCTGGATTCTTCATCCCATAGCGTGCACTCCCTGGGCCGTGCCTGTTGGGTGTGCACCTTTACTCCACTTTTCGACGACTTCTCTTCCAATAGTGCTTCCTCCTCTCGGACCGTTCGGATTAGTTCCAGATACTTTAGTTCTTGGTTGTTTCCTTTTGCCCTTAACTTAAGCATCACTGGATCTAAAGGTTGAGCGCCCCTTAAAACTTGCTGCATGCGGATTCCATCAATCTTCTCTGGATCAACTCCTTTCTTCAGTAATATGCGGTGTAAAATTCGGTCCAACCGCCCCATGTACTCGGTCATTTTTTCTCCTTTCTGTTGGTAGGTGTGTTCATATAAAAAAAATAATTCTGCTACTTTCTCGGTCTGCCCAAACACCTCCTGCAGGATATTCAGATAATCTAAAGCCGTGCAATCCCGTTGACTTGCCTTTAAATTTCTGACGGCCTCGGACGCGGGTCCTCTCAGACTTTCCGTTAGTCTTTGTTTCCTTTGGGACTCTGGGATATCCCATTCATCCATGGCTTGCGTCGCCTGCTCCACCCATTCGTCATAGGTTTCCTCTCCTGCCGGTGTTGGGGTGTTTCCTGAAAAAATTCTCAGACGCCTGTAATTAAAATTAACCGGTGGGGGGTCGTTTCTTCGGCTTTTTTCTAGTAATTCACCGATGGCTCTGACAAACTCTGGCCCTATGACGGCCATCTGTCCCGGTGTTCCTGCTTCCGCGTACTCTAGTTTCGGCACTCTGGGTCTGTATATTTTGGCTTCCATTCCTTCCGCTATGGTTATGCTCTCTTTTTGGAAACAGTCTGGGATACCTCCCCTCCACTCAAATAATACGTGCGTCTGTGCAACGTCTTGGTATCTCCTCACGTCTTTTATTCCTCCTCGGTGCGTCTGCGCCAACGCTCGTATAGCTTGACAAATTCTTTCCTGTTCCCATGTGCCTGTGGGAATCTCTAACACAACACTTGAGGCCAACTCGCTATCTCGCTGTCTACACCATCCAGCGGCAGTGTCCGCGTCCATTTTTCTCTCGCCAAAAAGAACGGTATTTTTAGAGACGAATCCCGGCTCGAGCCCCCACGTGTAGCGCTCACCCCCGAAGGAGCCGCTTAAAATATTAAAACAATTTGGGCTCGTCTCCCCATGGCAAGAGAAATAACGGACGCGACACAGGTGGATGGGGTTAAAGATTTGGTGCGTTTACTGTTCCCAGTGAACGGGGAAAAAGGCAGGGTAAATAAAATGCACATACAGGGGTGGGACAATAATGCAAGGGGGGATAAATAATAATACAGTACATATAACACAACTTTAACAAATACTCCCTCGATCCCGAGTAGAAAGCTAAATAGCAATGTTCCTCTCTAACATACACATATACATATAGATAACATAGGAATGTAACTCTTCCTCACCGTATCCATTAATCCCACCCCGAATAACCCTCCCCAAACACCCCAAAGTGTAGGTGTGCATGTGAGTGTAGCGGTCGCGCTGGCCAGCAAAAATATAAATATATCAGGGGGAAAAAAGAAAAAAAAATCAAAATACTCTTCGTGCACAATCTTGAAAAAAACAGTCTCGGTCACTAGAGATCTCTTCAAAAGAAATGTAAGTCCCAACCGTTGGGGCCCTTGTTGCAGAAAATGCGGTGTTGTACCCCGCTATGGTCTATGCAGTGGTGGCAGAGATGCGGTATCGTACTGCACTATGGTCTATGCAGTATGTAGCATTTGCAGGTTGTACTGCGCTGTGGTCTATGCAGTTTTCGGGGTTTGTGGGTTTGTACTGCGCTACGGTCTATGCAGTAACGGAAGTGCGGTGATGTACTGCGCTGTGGCCTATGCAGGCCTCTCACCCTTCCAGACGCTCGGGCGACACGGGTCCCAGCCTCCCCAGTCAGCCTTTCCAGCCTCTGAGTCGGTCCTCTGGCTCCTCAGACGGTGATCCGGCTCTCTCTCCCAGGCGCGCGTCCGCACCCTGTGCTTCGTGCTGGTCCCTCCGGCTTGTAGCCTTCCGATCTTCGGACTGTGCAGCCTCACAGCCGTTTCGGTGTCCGTGGCCGGGTCCCCGGTCCGCGTCCTCCGCTTTTCCCCGTTTTCCTCTTCTCCCCTCCTCTGCGTGCTTCTCTCCTCTCTCCCCGGCTCCCTCCCTCCTTGTCCGTTTATTTTCAAAAACTCCCGCCAAAAAAAACGGCTTTCTCTTCGCGAGCCGGCTCCTTGCGCCCGCCGTTGGGGCTTTCCTTGCACACTTCCTGCATCTCCCGGCGCTAGGCATGCCGGGAGATGTAGTCCATCGGCGCTACATTAATATCACCGCTGTTCACCTTTGTTCCTGATCAAGAAGGTTTCTTGAAATTCCCTTATACATTCCTTATGCCCATTTGACGGAGCCAACTGTGGCTCAGGAATATGTGAGTTCTAATTTGGCTTGCTCCTATGATACCCCCATATTGTGTGGTCGCAGTACTGTGCTAGGGGTATCCCTGGTGTATATCTATTTTCACTGCAGGGAAATTCCATTGAAGTTTCAAGAACTATTCGAGGGGTTGATGGGCACCTGAACAAAATGTTAAAGACCCATACATGAATCTACCCCAGAGCCAGGTTTGGGCTCAATAAAATGTGAGTTGGATATATACACATGTAAGATCTACCACCCCGAACCTACGTACTGTGCAATCTTTGTTATTTTTTTCTTTACAGTATTCCGGGAAGGCACTACCCATAAGGGGGTGAATCTTTTGAAGAGAGAACATTGATCCTGATATTTGGACATGTATTGTGTATAATTCTGCTAACCAGTGAATTGTCAACTGGCGCTACATTGTTTTCTTTATATTTAAAGGGATATTCAAGTGAAAAGCCTGAATAGCCCAATGAGTAGGTGTTTTTTTGACTATCAATCTGGCTGTTTGCTGATCAGAGTGGGAATTTACCCTCCATTTGCTGGAGTTAAAGAACATATTTCCATAGGACAATCTGGTTAATAATTATTATTATTATACTTTATTTATAGTGTCAGCATATTCCGCAGCGTTGAACAATGGGCACATTATAGCCAGGGTTACAATACATTGAGACTGAACAACATTTGATAATGTGACGTGTCCTATTGAACTAGGACATCTAGTTTAAGCCTATTGAGATAATACTACTAACTTCAGGAAATGGAATAATTCAGTTCCGGCAACAAATAATGGAACCATATTTACAACTTTATGATGTAATGGCAATTCCATGCTAGTAATGTGAAATGTAAGTGGAATGTGTCAGCGTTTAAAAGAAATCATCAGCTTTTAGCTCGGGGTAAATCCATTTAGTAAGACCAGAAATGTCATTGATATAATTACCTAAATGCAAACTTGCCAACAAAAACAAGAGATTGACTATGACTAGAGAATGACCCTGTTTAAAGTTTTCACTATTATGCACTTTTTGTTTGAAAAAAATTTACTTGAAACATGGGATACATAGCTAATTCTTATAGGGTAAACTGGTAATTTTTGCATAATTATTTCTATATTTAAACTATTAAAAGAACTCACACTTGCTAATTTGTTAGTGTTTTCATGCATGAGTGTATACTTTGCATAATTAGTGCTGGGATGAAAGGTTCTTAACTCTAGATAATGCCTCTTATCTTGCACAATTTCAAACATACAGACAGAATGAACATTGTGTCAAATACCTTAAATGTGATAGAGGTAGATAAATATATCCCAATCCTGGGTATTTGTAGTGATCATAATGAGATTATTGGCAATTTCCAAAAAAATATAAATAGATTATAAAAATAATATCTGTATGTGTCAGAATGCCAATTTATTGAAATTACAGAAACCTCTTGTATCTGTGCTGCTCAAAGATATTTGGCAATTATAACCCCTTTAGGCTGTAGGCACACGAGCACACTCTGTGCGTCCATGTGACCTCACTTCCCGGCGTCCGTCGCAGCTTTGCGACGGGGAGGGTCTCACGTGGTAGCGTTCGCACTAGTTACGCTTGCTACCACTGGACGTTAAAAGCCCTCCCCATCAAAAAATCTGCAACGGACGCAGCCAGGGCTACAAAGCATCATTCTCCATAGGAGGATCGGCTTTGTAACGCTGAGCGCACTAACTGCGCTCAGCGAGGTGGCCATACGGGTGTCAGAGTGGAAGGAACGTCCACTCTCACGGACGTTCCTTCCACTCTGAAAGTTGCTTGTGTGCCCGCAGCCTTAAATTTATCCATGTACAGTAGTGAGTGAGCTCTCTCTGTAGTCTGACCTCTCCCTCTCCCTGGCAGTTGTAATGCAGCAGTAAAGTTTGTTGAACATTTTGTTACAGTGACGGAGGGGGCTGCTCCTTGTAACTTCTTTTCAAATACGGGCTGACAGGAGTGACATCTCACAGAGAATTTAATTTCTCCCCAAGGAGAACAGTAATTTGCATCAAAATCGTATGCAAAATGGGTATTACACACTAAATGACCTTTATTGTTTTATTTCGTACATAAACATTTTTGGTAGTAAATGGGTTAAATTAATCATGCCAACTTTTCTGTCTGATCGGTCCAGGAGGGACTAAATTTGAATCTTTGACAACCCACCCATAAATTTATCTGTGCTCCAAAACTGGATACTCTGGAACTCCAAATCACCATAATTCCTAAAGTCTGGATTATGATGCAATAGAAGTGTTAAAATATATGTTTTATTCTGAAGCATTCAGTTTATCACTTTTTATTTAGAGTGATTTCAAAGGCCACAAGGAAACATTTAACCCTTTCGCTGCTGAGCCATTTCACGCCTCTGTGCTGAATTCATTTTTACCGGTTTCGCTCATCATGTTTAAACGCGATTTTAAGCCACATTTTATTATATGACCCAGACATATTATATAACATTCCTTCCGGCAGACTTGGCAGATTCTTAATATATCATAATTATGTGTATACGTCATGTCCTGCCTGTATATTATAGCAAAAAAATGCAATAAAATTAGAATTTTCAGTCATCTACAGCGTCTAAAGTGGTTTTTCACATTTTATCATGCGAGCATTTGCAGTTATATTTTCTATGGGGTGCACTTGTTAAAAAAATTAGAAATGGGGAAATTTTTTGGGGGGGAAATTACGTGATTTTTAGCAAATGCCCCACCATAGAAGAAAAACGTTAGTGCAGCATCATTGTTCACATTATAACTGAAATGGGAACAACATTGCTGCATTAATAAAACAAAAAAAAACTGTTTTTTTTATTATTATTATTTTAATTTTTTAAATTTTAACTTAATGTGGTCATGTTTGGTATCATTGGAAAGGCCATGCTCTTAGCTGCCACGGATCGGGAGATAGGGGGTTCATTGGAACCCCCTATCTCCACCATAGGTGGCAGCTAGGGGTTAACTCCAAAACTGACGTCATCACACGATGCACGATGACACCAGTCGTCAGGGGGAGATCCTAAAAGCTTGGCCGACATCCAAGTTGTTGGCCAGCTCTGGGAGGGGACAGCGATACAGCCCCCTAGGGGTTAAAGACAGCCGCCGCTTGGAAGGGCAGGCTGTGCGCTACCAAGCGGTACCTGCCTTTTTTTTGGAGCCCTGCCCAGATGGGGAGGGAGAGAGGTCCAAAGACCCCACCTCCCCTTCAGGCACCTTCGCCGCACTGGCGGGGGGGGGGGGTGCCTGAATAGATGTCATTCATCAGCCCGCCCCGGGGGACACAGCGATCGGCCGGAATCCAGCCGATCGTTGGCTGCAAAGGGAGGAGGCGCTCAACGCATCCTCCGCAGCCACCGCTTCCTGTGGCTGGACGCGCTGAGTGCGTCCTCCACAGCGAAGTGGTTAAAACATCTTGCATGGACATTCCGGAGAATTGACAAGGTAATTGTAGATCATCAGGGTTATTCAGAGAAAGGTGAAAACCAGGAGAACTAGCAGGAGAAGAGAACAATCTAGACCAAATAGCCGATTTGGAAAGTGAGATGAATGAGAGAATTTTTCTGGTTTGGCTATTTTGCATATTTTATCTTGTTTTTGATAAAGAGAATATAGATATACTATTAGGATTATTCAGAGAGAGGTGAAATCCAGGAGAATGGAAAATTCTAGGTCAAAATGGCCGATTTGGAAAGTGAGATAAATGGGAGAAATGTTCTGGTTTGGCTATTTTGACCTAGAATTTTCCATTCTCCAGCTATTCCCCTGCTTTTCACCTCTTTCTGAATAACCCAAATAATCTCATTTTACACTTATTGCTAAGCAAATATGAATGTTTTGAATTTTCTAGTTACATGTTTGTAATTAGTAAATGTTCCATGGGCTCATACCCTCAAGAAATGGGTTGTGTGTGCCAGTGTCAAGCTGGGAAAATAGCCTGAATCTGAGATTTACTTTCCATTTCTGCTTTATTCACAAAGTTCTTTAAAAGTCTCATGTGACCGCACAATTTCTGGCTTTGCAAATACCTTTTAGGCATCTTTAAACAAAAAAAAAATAATAGGTTAGACGAAATACATTCTTTTACAGAAGTACACTGTCATGATTTAAGTGACATTGGGAGCAGCTTTTACAACCCCAGGCAATGCATGAAGATGGAATGAATAGTATTAAGCTGCTTGAAAACTTTGTGTCCCAATTTGCTTGTGTCCTCTGTGAGAATCTCTGCAGAGGACTGTGTAAAATTAGCCAGGACACAAACAGCTTGGATTAATTCATGTCATGTCCTCTCTGTATCCCAGGTAAGCGGGGCCTAATCCATGTCACCATACAGTGTGAGCCCTTTGCCAGAAGCCGATTTACATGGCCTGGGAAATAGTTTAACCCTTTTCACTACTGAAGGCTAGCAATGCATTTCAACTAACCTGTGGTACAAAAGCCTACGAAGGTTATTATTATTAATAATAAAGGCTATAGTAGCCATTTTAAGTGCAGTTAAAGGAAGGACATAATTTAACACGTATATATATTATATTCAAGGTCTCAATACTAGTTAATATCAAACATTTTATATATCTCTTATTCTTTAAAATCGAAAAAGAGGGTTAAGATGCTGTGGACATCAACCTGGTCCCAGCTTTGTTCCCTACTGGAGAATAGGAGGTGTGTGTGTGTAGTGCTAGTGACAGGCTGGTTAGAAACAATGTAAATCAGGTAAACATGGTTGTACATAGTTGTATGTTGATTGAGTAAACCATCTGCAAAGCGGGTGTCTTTCTCAGATCCTTTAACTCAGGGGTCAGCAACCATGGTCCTTCAGATGTTTTGAAACTGCATTTCCCATGATGCTCAGACAACCAAATGAGTGGCCGAGCATCATGGGAGATGTAGTTCCAAAACATCTGGAGGGCCAAGGTTGCTGACCTCAACTTTAATTGATCAAGATACAACCACCATGCCTTTGTGCCCCCCACCCAACTTCAACTCCCACGCAACTCAATCTTTGCTGGTAAACAAAACAAATACTTGATTGATCATAATGGTCACAGTCTAAGAATGATTTTACTGTATCTTGAGTGTCTGAATCTCTACCAATTATTCTGCGGCTCCTAGCAAAGCCTCCACGGTGAAACTTTTAGGCTAGCGGCAGACGAACGTAGTCATCACGTCCGTGTCGCCGCACAGTTTAACGTCCATCGTAGCATTGATTTGTGATCAATAGAGACCAAAACACAAAGTATGTGCGCACCGAAGTGCGCACGCAATGTAGGCCTCGATGTAAAAACGCTACGACGGACGGCCAGAGTGCACCGCATCCGCGTAGTGGCCGTCGTCATTTAATTTTAATAAATTTTGTTTCCCATATTTCCCTTTTTTTTTCTACATCCGTCAAAAAAACGGATCGTGTGGTGTCTACAGTATCTTCCGTCAGTACGTCCATCCGTCCGTTATTCACGCACGCAGAGTGCGCTCAGACTGCGTTCGTCTGACATTAGCCTTACTGTTTTATGGTGCACAGTAGGCATCCTTAACTTATTCTTTGTTCTTACAGCCAGTCTTTTCTTGTCTCTACAGACTCTAGCCTGCATGACAATCTGCTAAGCATTCGTGCTGCAGGGTACTTGACTTATTCCCAGTGAAGACCGGGTTTAAGGCTCCCTGGGTAATAAAGTTACATGTTTCCACATGTAGCAACTCAGCACACCATGCGTTGAACAGCTCACTTGGGACTATATGATTTACCTAAATCAATTATTAATAATATCGCCTTGGTTACAATTTGGCGTTACTGAATTCTGTTTAGGGGAATTTTTTAGGGTCTGTTTTTGGTTATTTGTTAGAGGTTTTTTCTTATTTCTTTAATTGAGACATTTCTTGCTGGTTGCTAATCTACTAGAAGAATGCACAACCATTGCCCCCTAAATTACCTGTGATTTCTGCTCTAGATACTGCATGGAATGCTATCAAAACTACTTCTTACATTTACTCTCCTGTCACCTATAAATTACCCTTTCTGACATTTTGGAAATTTGAATTGAAGCGGATGGGCCGATAACGTCAAACTAGTGGTATGGAAGTCACCAATTGTCCTTTACAGCTGTACAGTAGCCACCGCCGAAGAACTCAATGAATCCCTATCCATTGCAACCCATTTGACATGATATAATCATTTTTTGGCCCATCACAACTAATAAAAATATAAAAAGTAAACCCACAGGTCCCAATTTCTTTGCACATTCAGATTAAATTTGAATAAAATTGTTATTATAGAGCATATGATGTATTTTATATGCTACTTATTTCACTGTTTTTCACTGGTTTTAGGCCCGCGTCAGACGAACGCAGTTATCACGTCCGTGTTGCCGCACATTTTTTTAACGTCCGTCGTAGCAGAAGTGCGGACGCACAACGCACGTGGCACCAGACGCAATTTAGGCAAGAACGTAAAACCGCTAGGACAGTCGCACAGAGTGCGCCACGTCCGCGTAGCTTTGTGTGTGAGTGATAGAACGTAGTCAGACGGACTGCATTTTTGACGTCCAGCATTTTTGATGGTCAAAATGGTTTTTCATATCATGTATCAATTATTTTCATTTCACATATTAATTTTATTTCCCATCTACATCAGTCAAAAAAAGTCAGTAAAAAAAACAAGACCGTGTGGTGTCTACAGTCTCATCAGTCAGAAAGTACGTCAGTTGTGCACGGACGCACAGTGTGCTCAGAATGCGTTCGTCTGACATTAGCCATAAACAGCCTGACAGAAGAACACATTTCCTCGAAAAGCATATCTGCGGTTTAGTATTTATTCATTTTAATACCACAAGGTGCACTTTGTACCTTGAAGGGATATTTTAGTAAAAAAAAAACTGAAATGTAATTTCTGTTCTACAGAACATGTACTTTTGACTGAAATGCCAGAGGCGCTATGCAAAGAGGTTAAGACCAGATGTAAGCACTTCCACTATTATATTATAGAACCAACATCTAACATTTGGAGAAAAATATAAAAAAAACATATACACTACTAAAATAGGACCTTCCATTTTTAATATTAAAATAACCCTTTAACTTGTGTATCCAAAAACATTTACAAGGCATATTACAGTAGTTGGAGTGTCTGCTTAAAGAAACCTCATTGATTTACTTTTTTGTAGTGGTAGGTATTAGTATGTGCCTGTGTACAGTAGAAAAAAACATTATGTCATACGTTCACAAACCCTGTAAAGCCTACAACAAATTAGATTATTGGATTGCATAGAGCATTATTCCGTGCCCTGTGCTAAAATGGGGACGCTAACGGGGAAAACCTGTGGTTTCCCCTTCGCATCCCCTTTTTACCAGCCTATTATGGGGCAGGCACTGATTCAGTAGTCTGCCCAGTACCACAGCGCTACCCTCCTGGATACTTGCGACAACCAGTGGCGTATTAAGGGGGGGCATGGGGTGGGCCACCCGGGTGACAGCCGGGCAGGGGTACAGCTAGTCGACGGTCACCCTTCAGGGCTGGCCTTTCCATGCAGCAATGAAGTCTGTGTCTTTTTTGCTTGGAGTGCAAAAGGGAGCATCTGGCCTGGGTGCCAAATACCCTAAGTACGCCTCTGGCGGCAGCGCTAAGGCACCACCGCGAGTATCACATCCTAGAGTCCATATGACTCCAATGGAGGGCTGTGCTGCCGGACTGCGATCTTGCTCTTGTGAGATTGTGCAGGGCAGCGGAGTGATTCACGGAGGGAGACTGGGGACTTTTTTTCCCCCAGTCTCACTCTGCTGCTGGCAGCCAGAAGTGGGGGATCGGGCCACAGTTTGCGCCGCGGGATAAGAGGTGAGTATCTGATCTTTCAGCTGGTGCTAATTGATTCTGCAGAAGCGGAATGAGTTTGCACCAACTTCTAGCTGTGGTTAACTTTTTAGTTTCCACAGCAAAGCAATGATTAGCGTTTGGACTTTCTAGTCCTAACACTAATTACTGATTGCGCTCCCCATGTTAAGTATAGGCAGGCCTGGATTAAGATTAAGATCTCTATGGGCCTGGATCTGAATATTTTGGTGGCTTTTTTTGTAATTTAGTGAAATGAAAACATATTTTAGGTTATTTAATAGTGCAGATACGGTATATATAACCAGGCAGATACTGTGTGATTCATTTTTCATTCAGATTTCAATCATTTAAAGAGTGTAAATTTGTTTCCCCCATTTTATCATCCAAATCTTTGTGGTTATATATTCTATAGGGCATTCTTGTTAAAAAAAAATGTGAAATGGGAACCTCTTACTGCATTTTTCTGAGAAAATATACAATTTTAACCAAAAATTTTTAAAAAATGAAATATTTCCCTTGTGTTTTGGAACATGTTTTTTTACAAATAATATGACTATCAGGCTTATTCTAAGAGCTCCGAATTGCTTGAGAAAGGTAACCGAACGCTGAAAATCAGTGTTCGGTTGCCTTTCTTGGCCATTCGGATATCCAGAGAGCAGGCAATTCGCCAAATCCTGGCGAATTGCCTGAACATACGGTGCCTGTTCGGTGCCTGTTTGAGGGCAGTGAAAACCCCATGAAAAAGCACTGCTTCGGCTATTCAGAGAACACAAACCAGCAGTGAAAGGTTCCCCTAATGCCCTGCCATTCAGTGGTTTAACGCTTTCGCTGCTGAGGCTTTTCCCGCCCCTGTGCTGAGGTCATTTTTACCGGTTTTGCTCATCATGTTTAAACGTGTTTTGAAGGCTTATTTTAGTATATGACTCAGACATATTATATATCGTTCTTTCCGTCAGACTCGGTAGATTCATAATATGTCATTATTATATGTATACGTTATGTCATGTCTGTATATTATAACAAAAAATGCAATAAAATATGTATTTTCAATAATTTACAATGTGTAAAGTGTTTTTTTTCACATTTTAACATGCGAGCAATTGCGGTTATATTTTGTATGGGGTGCGCTTGTTAAAAAAATTAGAGATGGGGTCTCGTTACATTTTTTTTGGGGAGAATTACACTATTTTTAACAAATGCACCGCATACAAAAATCGTTAGTGCAGCATCATTGTTCACATTATAACTTATTAACTTATTGCTGCATTAACAAACCAAAAAAAATAAAAAAAAGTGTTTATTTTTTTTTTTTTTTTTTTTTTTTTTTTTTTTTTACAACATTTTTCACTTTCATGTTTGGTATCGTTGGAACGGCCATGCTCTGGCCGATCCAACCATATCAAAATTTAACCCCTAGCTGCCACGGATCGGGAGATAGGGAGTTCATTGGAACTCCCTATCTCCACCGTTGGTGGCAGTTAAGGGTTAAGTCCAGGACTGGCGTCATCGTGCTACACACGATGACGCCAGTCCTCAGGGGGAGTTCCCGGAGGCTTGGCCGACATCCAAGATGTCGGCCAGCTCCGGGAAAGGATCGCGAACCGGCGCTTTTCAGCGCCGATTCGCGATCCAGCTCCCCAGGGGTTAATGCCAGGCATCATTTGGAAGGGCAGGCTGTGCCCTTCCAAATGATGCCTGGGTTAACCCCCGCAGAGCCGCCGATCGGGAGGGAGAGAGGTCCGAAGGACCTCCCCCCTCCCTTTCAGGCGCCTCCTCCGCACATGCGGGGGGGCGCCTGAATTAGGTGTCATCGCGCTGCCGCGATGACACCTAATTCTGGCGGCTGTGGTCCCGGATGCCGGGCTGACATCGAGGATGTCAGCCCGCACCGGGGGGGCCAGCGATCGGCCGGAACCCGGCCGAACGCTGACCCCAATGGGAGGACGCGCTCAGCGTGTCCTCCGCATACCAGCGGGAATGCTGAGGACGCGCTGAGCGCGTCCTCAGCATCGAAGTGGTTAATTCGACAGGTTTATTCAGAAGAATCCCATAGACTTCAATGTTAAAAATATTCCCGTTTTAATTCAATATCTAATAAACCGCTCATTATAAAATTCTGCAGTAAAGAGTCTCTTTATTTATAGATTTTTTAGGATATTTTAATCATTTTTCAGATTTTTTTTTTTTTTAAAAGTCCGATTTTTTTTTTTTAATTTTTTTTTTTAAGTTTACTTATTTTTTCTGTAACAGCCCTCTTTATTATCATTGAACAAAAATGTGATACGGAGGAGGCGCTAAATTGAAATAGGGTAATAATTTAGGTGTAGATGCAGCCTACTAGGAGAGACACAAAACCTCGACAGAAATGTGTTGAAAAGGTACGAAAAGGAATAGGGGTTACTCCAGTGGCGCAAGAAAATCTTAGGTTATAACTAATATACGTTGATGTAGTGAACTTACAAATAGTTAGATGACAGAAAAATACAGGAAATTGTTCTGTGTTGGAATAGAAGCGAGGAAGAATTTAAAATCCTAAATGAGCAGTAAATTCCCAGTATTTGATATGGAATATAAGCACAGTCTAAAACAGACCGATGATAAAGTGCTACCAAAAGTTAACCACTTCGCTGCTGAGGACGCGCTCAGCGCGTCCTCAGCAGTCCCGCTGGTATGCGGAGGACGCGCTGAGCGCGTCCTCCCATTGGGGTCAGCGTTCGGCCGGGTTCCGGCCGATCGCTGGCCCCTCCGGTGCGGGCTGACATCCTGGATGTCAGCCCGGCATCCGGACCAGCAGCCGCCAGAATTAGGTGTCATCGCGGGGGCGCGATGACACCTAATTCAGGCGCCCCCCCCGCATGTGCGGAGGAGGCGCCTGAAAGGGAGGGGGGGAGGTCTCCCTCCCGATCGGCGGCTCTGCGGGGGTTAACCCAGGCATCATTTGGAAGGGCACAGCCTGCCCTTCCAAATGATGCCTGGCATTAACCCCTGGGGAGCTGGATCGCGAATCGGCGCTGAAAAGCGCCGGTTCGCGATCCTTTCCCGGAGCTGGCCGACATCTTGGATGTCGGCCAAGCCTCCGGGAACTCCCCCAGAGGACTGGCGTCATCGTGCGTAGCACGATGACGCCAGTCCTAGAGTTAACCCCTAACTGCCACCAACTGTGGAGATAGGGAGTTCATTGGAACTCCCTATCTCCCGATCCGTGGCAGCTAGGGGTTAAATTTTGGTATGGTTGGATCGGTCAGAGCATGGCCGTTCCAACGATACCAAACATGAAAGTGAAAAATTTTGTAAAAAAAAAAAAAAATGAAAAATAAAAATAAAAAAAATAAATAAACACTTTTTTTTTATTTTTTTTGGTTTGTTAATGCAGCAATATTGTTCCCATTTCAATTATAATGTGAACAATGATGCTGCACTAACGATTTTTGTATGCGGTGCGTTTGTTAAAAATAGTGTCATTTTCCCCAAAAAAAAATGTAATGAGACCCCATCTCTAATTTTTTTAACAAGCGCACCCCATACAAAATATAACCGCAATTGCTCGCATGTTAAAATGTGGAAAAAAACACTTTACACATTGTAAATTATTGAAAATACATATTTTATTGCATTTTTTGTTATAATATACAGACATGACATAACGTATACATATAATAATGACATATTATGAATCTACCGAGTCTGACGGAAAGAACGATATATAATATGTCTGGGTCATATACTAAAATAAGCCTTCAAAACACGTTTAAACATGATGAGCAAAACAGGTAAAAATGACCTCAGCATAGGGGCGGGAAAAGCCTCAGCAGCGAAAGGGTTAAACACTAAAAAGTGCAAAAATGCAAGCAAAAGTGCATATAGTGCAATAACAGCTAAAATATTGGTGTTGACGTCAGGAGCGCACTGAAAAAAGTGCAACAATTATCAATAGAATGAGTCCTATAGACTCTATTCATAAAAACAGTTCATAAAACCACACATCTTGTGCAAAGTGCAAATATAAAGTGCGAGTAGGGTAACACACAAGATATTTAGAGTTTGCAATAGTGAGCCAAAAATAGTGCAAATGTCTATATAATAAATACGGAAGAAATGAAATGGTCGCAGCTACAAAAAGGTGATAGTCTATTCGTGAGTGAGGGAAAAAAAGTACTAATTAAAGTCTATCAGGGTTATCCAAAGAGATTCGAATTGCTTGAGAAAGGTAACCGAACGCTGAAAATCAGGGTTCGGTTACCTTTCCTGGCCATTCGGCTATCCAGAGAGCAGGCAATTCGCCAAATCCTGTCGAATTGCCTGCACATACGGTGCCTGTTCGGTCCCTGTTCGAGGACAGTGAAATCCCCATCAAAAAGCACTGCTTCGGCTATTCAGAGAACACAAACCAGCAGTGAAAGGTTCCCGGAATGCCCTGCCATTCGGTGGTTTCATTCGGCAAATTTATTCAGGAGAATCCCATAGACTTCAATGTTAAAAATATTCCGGTTTTAATTCAATATCTAATAAACCGTTCATTATAAAATTCTGCAGCAAAAAGTCTCTTTATTTATAGATTTTTTAGGATACTTTAAGCATTTTTCTGAATTTTTTAAAAAAAAATTAAAAGTCCGATTTTTTTTTTTTTTTTTTCAGTTTGCTTATTTTTTTTGTAACAGCCCTCTTTATTATCATTCCCTGGACCTCCTGTGAAAATTTCAGACATTTTCGCTCAGTAGTTTCTTTGCAAACAGCGTTTCTTTTTCCCAGATTCATACAAATGGTTTTTCTAATTTATTCACTGCCTCCTCTACGTCACAGCTGCTTCGGCTCTGTGTGATTCGGCTCCTTTTCGGCTCCTGTTCGGCTCCTCTTCGAAGGTTAATCCAGATGTTTTTGCTTGTTTTCAGCGTGCATTCGGTTAGTTTTCGTCAGGTTTTCGGCAGCCTTTCCCTTCATTTCGGGGACCCTGTGATGTTTGCTGAATACACCGCAGGGTCACCGAAATGGGATCGGCAAAAGGAACCGAATTGAAGAGAATGAAAAGTCACCGAACGTGCGGTGACTTTTCGAATCTCTTTGGATAACCCTGTATATATGCCTCTCACTCTTTGCGTCCGTGCATATGTGGAAATCCAAAAAAATGTCTTCTCCTTGAGGTCCTAGTGTATTTCAGGTTCTCGGGGTAACCTGTATTTCAGGTTCTCGGGGTAACCTGTATTTCAGGTTCTCGGGGTAACCTGTATTTCAGGTTCTCAGGTACTCTGGCCTTTCAAGTGATACCTCACTTGACCCTATAGCCACTATGGAGTTGGAGATACAGAGGTCCAAATGCAGACATAGATATCTTTTCTCTGGGCCTATTTTGAGGCATGGGCCTGGAGCTGCTGCTCCATCTGCCCCTATGTTAATCCGTCCCTGAGTATAGGGAGGACAACCACAGATGCACTAATGGTTTTTTTAACCTGTTAATTTTCAGAATGTAATATGTGGGGCATGCGTTAAAGGCACTGAACCTAGTGTTAACGCTCACCTATATGAGCCTTAACGCTAGCGTTAAGAAGGGAATAGTGCCCTTACAATGGCCATTCCAAGCATAAGCCCACCCACCACAACAAGGCAAACATTGTGGATGAGTAAAAATTGTAAAAGCAACATCAAACGTAAAAATGTGAAATTTTTGAACATTGTTATGTTTGTTGTTTTTGCACTTTTTGGGCCATATTACAAAGTTGGTGCTAACTTAACCAGAGCTGTTATAAACTTAACAACTATATTGACTATAATGGCTCTGGTAAGTTTACAACAGCTCTGGTTTTAGTTAACACCAACTTTGTAATACTGCCCTTTGTTTTTACTCAAAAGATTTGCCTTCTTGTGGCAGGTGGGCTTACGCTTGAAATGGAAAGTAAACCAAAAATCGAATTTGTTGTAGGCTTTACAGGGTTTGAGCATATATGGCATAATGTTTTTCTTGCGCAAGTTCTGGGGATTGCTGTTACCGTTGCTTAGCTCATCCATATAGTGATGGAAGTTGAGCAACATCTTTTCATGTGAACAATGAAAATGTGTGTTTATGCTAACATGTAGCTCAGCATGCAATGAGATATTTGTGCATTGTAAGGTTCCACGCCGTCGTTGGTCCAAGAAAGCCAAAACCAGTACTGCATCCCTAAAGGCCTAGATCCACCCCTCATCTCCAGCTCTGGCTTCCATGTAACCTGCAAGGGATACAGGTGCTCATAATTGAAGCCAGCACTTCCCTACAAAAGGGCAAAGCACCCATAGTGCTTTGCTTTTTCATTGTTGTTCTGTTTCCAAACAAACAGCAATAAATAAAAACCTATCGTGAATACCAAACCCTTTATTGTTTGTATATCTGCCAATTTTCCTTCTTTGTCAAAGGCAGCATATTGGGCTCGACCTTATAGCCCCGTGAGCTGATCCTACCACCCCGGAACCAGCTCCTGACATGCATATACTATTTGTTCAGCAATTCTGTGCCTGTAAATGCAGAACAGTATTCGAGTGGAGATTAAACAGACTCATTACTTTCACCAGTATGAATGACCCCTTTTCCCTCTTCCTCCCAATATGACTGGCATCTTCCTGAATGAATGCCCCAATTCACCCTTCTTTTACCCAGTAGTAAACTCCAACCCTTCCTCCCTTCCCTAGTAATCAGTCCCAACCCCCTTTCCTTCCTCAGTATTCAGCCCTGTTCATCCTCCTCCCTTCTCTATAGTCTGCTCCATTCTCCTGTCCCAATTCCAGCAGTGTGCCTTTTTCCCTCCTCCCTTTCACGGTTGACAACCTCATTCCCCCGCCCTTCCCTAGTAGTCAGCTCTTTTTCCCCTCCCTTACCCAGTATTGAGTCTTGTCCCCCTCCCTTTCCCTGTGGTCTGTTTAATTTCTTCCTCCCTTTCACAGTAGTGAGCCTCAATTCTCCCTCATTTTCCCTGTAGTCAACCCCATGCCTAGTATAGAGCCCCACCCCTCCCTTCCCTACTAGTGAGCTTCAATCCCTCTCTTCCCCTGTGGTCTGCTTCATTTCCCCCTCTCTTCCCCAATAGTGAGCCTCATTCCTTCCTCCCTTTCCCTATAGTCTGCCTCATTTCCCCCATTCCTTTGTGGTCTGCTGCATCTTTGTTAGGAGTGCTTAGCTTGCTCTTCCAGAGTGCCACTGCCTTTAGATTGGAAGTGACGCACTACGGAGTGGTGTGAAGCAGTGTTTTCTCCTGCAGAGCATGAAAAGCTTTGGACTTTTGTCTCAGAGATTATAACGGATCCTCCATAAGGCACCTACGAACAGGGTTGCATGTCATGGACCGTCACCTCCTGATAGTGACCCTGACTCATTGGTCAGGGTCTAGGCCTGTGGTTCCCAACCGCTGTCCTAAAGTACCCCAACAGGCCAGGTTTTCCAGATAGCTGAAGCACAGCACAGGCGATATGATTTGTTGCTCATCGATGGCAGGATTCAGTCTCCATTTCCCCAAGGTAATCCTTAAAATCTGGCCTGTTAGGGGTACTTGAGGACCGCGGTTGGGAACCACTGGTCTAGGCCCACCTGGGCTCTTGTACAGCCCATGCTCCATACACGAGTACTAGCTGTAACGTCTAATGGTGGCTTTTTGTATGGTACTTTTTATCTAAGATTTATCAAAATATTAAGAGAAAACCCACTAATGATTTTTTTTCAAAATACTGCGACTATAACGACACAAAATACTACGGTAGTTTGTTGGTTTCATTTTTAAACTCTGGAGAACCAACTAGGAGTGATCTGTTTCCATCCAATAATAAGACCAAAACGTTCTCTAATCAACAGTACCCAAATTGCGTCATGCTCTCAACACTTGTGGTCATGCTACCAACTTCCTGATCCCCGACCTGCCAAAGCTGGCTGGTCTGTCAATGCCCGCAGAAGGGCAAGGCCTAAAGTGGAGTAACAACCAAGCATTTTACCCCCAGACAAAGGACTTAGAAAATAAAAACAGATTTTCACATGTACCCCACAATTCACTTCATAGTAGTAAAGCAATATTGAAAACAAAAGAAATATAAGGAAGGAAGGAAGCAATAGAAATAACACAGAGTGGAGATATTTATAATCTAGCAAACTTTAATTTGACTAAGGACGAGTTTTGAGGGGTTTTAATATGGGTTTAGAATTTGCTGCAAGTTCCCAAGCTAACCCCTTTACTTTATATTTCGATTTGCAAAAGTGTGTATGTAAACATCCTCTTATAAAATAGAATTCCTAAAGAGAAGAGATCCATATAAAACCTATAATAGAAAAAAAGATCATAACCAATTTAAGCCTATATCCATATTATTTCAGTATATAATGAATGAGATTACAAAGAAAACTTTAACAGCATGGTATGTAACAAATCTGAAGATCCCATATGGAAACAACAACATAATAAAACATGTAAGCATAACTTGAATAAAAACTAAAAATGATTATTTGGCCTTGTAATAAAAAGACCAGAAATAATAAGAAAAGCACAAGGGGTGAGCAGTATTTCTCATGACTCCTAATCAGTTGAATAAATTGAACAATAACAATTTTGTTATTGAGGGCAATAATAAACAGCGGAATGTTACTTCAAAACACACAGGGCAGTATTACATTACTGCGGCTAAAACAGGGACACTAAGGTGGAAAACCTCTGTTCTGTTGGTGATGGAATAAACCTTATTTCTAATATACCACGTTGTGTTGGATTTCTTCTATATTTCTGTTGTCTTAAAGTCTAAAACCAGCGCCTGCCGGTTTCCCTTTAGCATCCCTGTTTTAGATCCATATTACGGTGCAGGAGCTGATTCAGCAGCCTGCCCCAGAACACAGCGCTAAACCACTGGATACTTGTGGCAAAGCTAAAGTACCGCCGTGAGTATCACCTCCTGGAGTCCATAACTCAATGAAGGCTTCCCGTGCCGGGTCATTTGACCTGCAGGATCCTGCTTCTCGTGAGATCCTGCAGGTCTGTGGAGTGATCTTGGAGGGAGACTGGGGACTTTATTTCCCTTGTCCCATTCTCTCCTACTGTTCTGTGGGCCCTATTACAATCTTCGCGCAAACGATAACGCTCACTTGCGTGAACATTAACGTTTGCTGCAACGTTTACCGCATATTACAATCCAAACGCAAACGGGTTAAGTAACCTACTGAAGAAGCGATACTACTCGCGAAACGCGTCTGGGTGTGTTGCCTGTTTTTTATTTATTTTATTAATAAATTAGCCTTGTTTTAAACTCCTGGCACACTGAAATTTTGTATGGTACGATAAGGATCTTGATGGCTATATGGGAGATCCGGTACTCCCTCTAATATCACCGGCTGCTGACCAAATATAGTATCTGATTGAGACACTATAGAATGTGAGTAAAACTCCTTTTTTACCATTATTTGTGTGAACTCCGCATACTGCACTATGGATTTTTTCTGTTTTATTTGAGGTGCAAGTGACCCTAAACAGAGGAATACCGAAAGAAAGAGACTACTGTTGAAGGAAGCGCTGACTCTGCCATTTTTATTTTCTTTGGGTTAAGTAACCCGTTTGCGTTTGGTACCTTGCGCTTCTCTGCGCGAGGTTACTGTACTTTGTGCTCCCTCCCTATACTTAACATGGGGAGCGCAAAGTGTTAATCAGCACTGGATTACAAAGTCCCAGCGCTGATTAATGTCCGCTCTGGTCAGCGAAAAGTTAACCACAGCCAGGACTTGGTGTTAGCGGATTCCGTTTCTGCAGAATCCGTTAACACCAGCCTTAAAAATAAAAAAACAAATCCTTTTTTAACACGAAGATTGTAATAGAGCCCTGTGTGTTTTACTTGTATGTAGATTTGTTATTCTGTCTCACCCATTGTACAGCGCTACAGAACTTGTTAGCTCTTTATAAATACTTGTAAGTGTAATGGCACCCCTAAGAGGCAATTTTTGTGAACTAGGTAATTTTTGTTATAAAAAAGGAAGATTATTATAACCAATCGAAAAAAAGCTTATTACAAAAAAACTATAATAATATCTGAATTAAATAATTAATGATATAGATAGAAAAGAACGAGAATCTTTTTTGGTGCAAACTAATAGAAGAACAACGATCTTGTAGCATTCATGACTCAATAGAAGAAAGCCTGGCCTCTTTTGAAGAGAACCCACATACTTAGTGATCTCTTTCCACAATACCCTATAAAACAACAGGTCAACCCAAGTTGTACATCTAATCGCAATGTCTGAAAATTTATGCAACCATGACAACTAGTTTAAAAAATATCACCCGAGCAAACCTTGCAGGTTTTCAGATAAAAAAAAAATCTTTCAAAATATTACAATTCTTTCTTTTCTTAGAAAGTACTTTCCTAACAAAAGTATAACATCAGAGTAAAAGCCACTAAACACATTAGCCCTAACCACTGCAACTACTGCAGCCATTTTTCTTTATCTAAATTTAGAATTCTACTCAATGAACATGTGAAGGGACATTATAGAGGGGGTGATTTAGAGTCATTTTGGATCCACAGACATTAGCCCCCAGGTCCTAACTAAGGCTAGGGTCAGACGAAAGCATTTTTCCCCGCGAACGTGAAAAAGTGTGTCCGAACGCATTGACGTATTTTTTCACGGAATGCGCAAAAACGGTCAGACGACGCACATTTTCGGGCGTGATTTTGTACGGATCGTCAATAAAACTCTTTTTGCGTCTGGACGTTATGTAGGCTGGACATTAGCAGCGTCTGACATCTCCTAATCATGCAAACACGCCGGTATGCCGCAGCTGCGCACTCAGTACGTCAGTACTAGCGGTTCAGCGTTCTCAGAAAAATGCGTTCAAATTCCACTTGCGTTGCACGGCCGGACTTTTGTGCGGCCGTACATCGTATAGTGGCCGTCATTGCCCGTCATCTGCTGCTAGTGCGGCCGTAATTATGTGCGCCAGAACGCACGATAAAAGTGCGCTGGTCTGACCCCAGCCTAAGGCTAGCGTCAGATGAATGCAGTCATCATGTCCGTGTCACCGCACAGTTTAACGTCCGGCGTTGCATTGATTTGTGATCAATAGAGACCAACACACAAAGTACTTGCGCTCTGAAGTGCGCACGCACCACGCAGGTGGCAACGGACGCAATGTAGGCTTTGACGTAAAAGCGCTACGACGGACGCCAAGAGTGCGCTGCGTCCGCGTAGCGGCCTGTGTGCGTGATGACGCAACGTCAGACACAGCGCATTTGCGACGTCCATCACGTTGACGCTCAGAAGTTTTTTTGGACTGACTGACTGTACCTGTATTTTAATTTTAATAAAAATTTTTTCCCCATATTTCCCTTTTTTTTTCTACGTCCGTCAAAAAAACGGACCGTGTGGTGTCTACAGTATCTTCCGTCAGTACGTCCGTCCGTAATGCACGCACGCAGAGTGCGCTCAGACTGCGTTCGTCTGACATTAGCCTTAGATGTAGATTGTAGCATCTCCTGTAGAACACTAATATATTATGAATTATAATATGAATGTAATAAAACTACATTTTAAGATTTCTATTAATATTGTTTTTAGTGAATGTAATACAGCAGGAATCACTCTGCCACCCCAGATTTTGGTTTCCTTAAAGTAACAGAATTCTTCGAATGCAATAGAACGCCAGAGAAACACGGCAGATGTACTTCAGAAATATCTGGGGGTGCCAGAGATTGAGATTCCTGTTAAACAAGTCTAACTATTTGCTTGTGATTTCAACTGAATTTACTACTTTATTTTGTATGTCCTCTAGACTGTAAGCTCCTATGAGCAGGGCCCTCTACACCTCTTGTTTCCATCTTACGTCCATTTATCTGTATCTTGTTCCCTTTGGTTATTGTAAAGCGCTGCGGAAACTGTTGGCGCTATATAAATGATGACAATATGTAATTTTTTTTTTTTTGAGAAAGTATTTTACCAGGAAGGATACATTGCGATTTCTCTCGTTTTCAAGTATGTCCTGGGTGGTGAGTAGTACCGTTGGGTGTCTTGCCCAAGGACACTTACTGGAGAGGTGCTCTTGCTGGGATCGAACCCATGACTCCCCAGGCTCTCTCAATGCAGAGCAGTGATGTTACCTCTACTCCACCCAGCCATACAAATATTAAATATGCATGATAAAAATGTGATTATATATAAATAAACTCATGTTGTTCACATTTTATTATGAAAGTCCTTTATATCAAGGAACTAAAGAAAAACCTCCTCAAGAGATGAGTTTTCTATGAACCAATATGGGGATGGATAAAAAGAGAACTCTGTCTATGTAAGATCATATAACATGGAATAAAGAACATGGCGCCAGTAAGTGGGATTCAAAGAAAAACCCTATCAGGGTTATTCAAAAAGAATCGAAAAGTCACCGCACGTTAGGTGACTTTTCGTTCTCTTCAACTTGGTGCGATTTGGCGATCCCATTTCGGCGACCCTGCGGTTTATTCAGCAAGCACCACAGGCCGTCGTAGTGCAGGGAAAAGTCGCCGCAAAAGACTCCATAATGTTGCCATGAAAATTATGAGAATAATAGAAAAGATAAATTTTATACAGAAATATCGTATACGTACATTTTTTCACTTAAAGGGTTATTCAAAGAACGTCGGACTTGCCACTGAAGGGCACAGAGCGGTGAATTTCACTGTACGGTGCAATTACGTGGCAGTTTGCCTATTTAGAAAGCTGTCAAGTCACCAAATACTGGCAAACTGACAGCAAAATACAGTGCAGTTCGCCACAGATCGACATAATGCGGCGATTTTTGGTAGCATCAAAATTGTCTCATAGAGAAGTAATAAGTAATCTATTCAGAGATCGCTGAATTAAACCGAAGTGTCAGTGAAATGCCCTGATATTCGGGGATTCAGTTCAACAGGTTTAAACAGGCGAATCTCTTTGGATTCAATGTGAAGAAATATTCTTATTTCTAATTTTTTTTATTCAACCATTTATTCTTTTTATTATTTATTGTCATTTTTCTGGCAAAATATATTTTACCCAATTTTTTTTAGAGATGTTTTTTTATTCTATAAAAGACCGTTTTATTATTTTCTATAGGACCTTTTTGATTATATTCATGCATTTTTAGTTTTAAACACCTTTTAAAGAATAGCAGAGGTTTTTTTTCCTTCAGTTCGGCGGCGTTTGTCAGTATATTCGGCGGCTCCATGTTCGGTGCACTTCAGGGACCCTGCGGTGAATAATGAATTCAATGCAGGGGTCGACGAACTGGAATCGTCGAAGTGTGCCAAAGGAGAAAGCACCAAAATTTCACTGAAATTTCAGTGCTTTCTGAATAACCATTGCAGTGATGAGATTGTGGAGACCTACCCATAGTAAGAGAAGAGCAAGGCACATGTTCCTTGCCCCAGATTCTTAGCAGCCAGTACTGGTTTTGCCTGTGGTCATATTCTTGCCTTGGAGAATAACAAGATACTTAGAATCACTTTCTGGTCATCAGCACCCTGGGTGGAAATTTGCAAATGTATGGCCGGAATAGCTGAATGCTCGGTATTCTGCCATCTGGATATTTTGGCATCATAGACCTGACAAATGCCTGTTGACATTTATCTATGTTTTGAAGGCAAGGTTTTAAATGCATACTTACACGACAAAGGATTTAAAAATACCCTGAAGACAGGGACCTTTGCAATTGTTAGAACTATGGGTTGATTCCAAATAAAGAAAAACAGTTGTGTCCTTCTTGCCTGTTTCATTCATGAATCCCATGGTCCCTGCAGGCAAAAAGGGTGAACTAATATGAAATCTGATAGAATATCTCACGCGGACAAAGGAGGAGCCGGTTCTATCAGCCGGCTTGTAATGTTTCAAAATTCTTCCACATTGAAAGGCATCTGATTGGCTGCCTGCAGTCTAATTATGCACAGGCTAATCGACCTGGGCCTAGTATGTAGCTGCTACCTGCAAGGCTGTTACAAAATCTCTCAAAACTATCAGGGTTATTCAAAGAGAATCGAAAAGCCACCGCATGTTCGGTGACTTTTAGTTCTCTTCAATTAGGTGCGATTTGGCGATCCCATTTCGGCGACCCTGCAGTGTATTCAGCGAGCACCACAGGAGGGAAACGTTGCCGTAAATCCGCTGAAAACTCACCGCAAAACGAGGGCAATCGCACACCGAAACCCGCAAAAACATCTGGATTAACCTGCCGAAAACGCCCAAAAAACCCAAGCAGGAACCGAACACAGCACAGAGCAACTGCCGGAAAAACCCGACACCGCAGACGAATGGAGTGAATAAATTAAAAAAACAGTTTGCTTGAATGTTTGAAAAGTGAAACGCTGTTTGCAAAGAAACTATTGAGCGAAAATGTCTGAAATTTACATATGAGGTCCAATGAATGATAATAAAAAGGGCTGTTACAGAAAAAATAAGTGAAGTTAAAAAAAAAATGGAAATTTTCTTTTAAAAAATAAATCCTATAAATAAAGAGACTCTTTACTGCAGAATATTATAATCAACAGATTATTAGATATTGAATTAAAACACGAATATTTTTAACATTGAAGCCTATGGGATTTGCCTGAATAAACCTGCTTCATGAAACCACCGAATGGCAGGGCAATTCGGCAACTTTTCACTGCTGGGTTTTGTTCTCTGAATAGACGAAGCATTGCATCTCTCTGGGGATTCATTGCCCTCAAACAGGCACCGAACAGCCACCGTATGTGCAGGCAATTCGCCAGGATTTGGCGAATTGCCTGCTTTCTGGATAGCCAAATGGCCAAGAAAGGTAACCGAACACTGATTTTCAGCGTTCGGTTCCCTTTCGGGAGCCATTTGGATCTCTTTGAATTACCCTGTATGTTTTGAAAGCTAGTTAAATTATTTTTCCTTGTTGCCAGGAGAATAAGGAGCTACTTAGAACCACTTGCTGATCATCAGCACCTAAAACATTTGTAAAAGTGCAACAAGGGTCAGAACAAGCAGCAGCAGAAGTTATTACTCGCTATATTAATAGCAAGTGGGTCATTATTAGTATTATTTTATGTGAATCCCTTATCATCAACAGGCCACTCTCAAACAGCAACAACACACTTAGAATAAGGGGTGTTGTACAGTCATGGCCGAAATTGTTGGCACCCCAGGCATTTTTCCAGAAAATCAAGTATTTCTCCCAGAAAAGTATTGCAGTAACACATGTTTTGCTATACACATGTTTATTCCCTTTGTGTGTATTGGAACAAAACAAAAAAAGGGAGGAAAAAAAGCAAATTGGACATAATGTCACACAAATCTCCAAAAATGGGCTGGACAAAATTCTTGGCACCCTTTCAAAATTGTGGATAAATAAGATTGTTTCAAGCATGTGATGCTCCTGTAAACTCACCTGGGGCAAGTAACAGGTGTGGGCAATATAAATATCACACCTGAAAGCAGATAAAAAGGAGAGAAGTTCACTTAGTCTTTGCATTGTGTGTCTGTGTGTGCCACACTAAGCATGGACAACAGAAAGAGGTGAAGAGAACTGTCTGAGGACTTGAGAACCAAAATTGTGGAAAAATATCAACAATCTCAAGGTTACAAGTCCATCTCCAGAGATCTAGATTTACCTTTGTCCACAGTGCGCAACATTATCAAGAAGTTTGCAACCCATGGCACTGTAGCTATTCTCTCTGTGGGTGGACGGAAGAGAAAAATTGATGGAAGGTTGCAACGCAGGATAGTCCGGATGGTGGATAAGCAGCCCCAAACAAGTTCCAAAGAAATTCAAGCTGTCCTGCAGGCTCAGGGAGCATCAGTGTCAGCGCGAACTATCCGTCGACATTTAAATGAAATTAAACGCTATGGCAGGAGACCCAGGAGGACCCCACTGCTGACACAGAGACATAAAAAACCAAGACTACAGTTTGCCAAAATGTACTTGAGTAAGCCAAAATCCTTCTGGGAAAACGTCTTGTGGACAGATGAGACCAAGATAGAGCTTTTTGGTAAAGCACATCATTCTACTGTTTACCGAAAATGGAATGAGGCCTACAAAGAAAAGAACACAGTACCTACAGCGAAATATGGTGGAGGTTCAATGATGTTTTGGAGTTGTTTTGCTTCCTCTGGCACTGGTACCTTGAATGTGTGCAAGGCATCATGAAATCTGAGGATTACCAAAGGATTTTGGATCGCACTGTAGAGCCCAGTGTCAGAAAGCTGGGTTTGCGTCCGAGATCTTGGGTCTTCGAGCAGGACAATGACCCCAAACATACGTCAAAAAGCACCCAGAAATGGATGGCAACAAAGCGCTGGAGAGTTCTGAAGTGGCCAGCAATCAGTTCAGATCTAAATCCCATCGAACACCTGTGGAGAGATCTTAAAATTGCTGTTGGGAAAAGGCGCCTTTCCAATAAGAGATACCTGGAGCAGTTTGCAAAGGAAGAGTGGTCCAAAATTCCGGGTGAGAGGTGTAAGAAGCTTATTGATGGTTATAGGAAGCAACTGATTTCAGTTATTTTTTCCAAAGGGTGTGCAACCAAACATTAAGTTAAGGGTGCCAAGAATTTGGTCCAGCCCATTTTTGGAGTTTTGTGTGACATTATGTCCAATTTGCTTTTTTCCTCCCTTTTTTTGTTTTGTTCCAATACACACAAAGGGAATAAACATGTGTATAGCAAAACATGTGTTACTGCAATACTTTTCTGTGAGAAATACTTGATTTTCTGGAAAGATTTCTGGGGTGCCAACAATTTCGGCCATGACTGTATATTATAATTTTGCTAATGTAAGGTTAAAGTTAGGAGAGAAATTGTGTAGGTTGTGTAGGGAGCGGTATTAGCAGTAGGAAAAGGGAAGTGCTCATGTCACTGTACAGAGCACTGGTGAGACCTCACTTGGAGTACTGTGTGCAGTATTGGAGACCGTATCTCCAGAAGGATATAGACATCTTAGAGAGAGTTCAGAGAAGGGCTACTAAAATGGTGTATGGCTTGAAGGAGAGAAAGTTACCGGGAAAGGCTTAATGATCTTAACATGTACAGCTTGGAAAAAAGACGAGACAGGAGATATGATAGAAACATTTAAATACGTAAAGGGAATCCACAAGGTAGAGGAAAGGAGTATATTTAAAAGGAAACAAAGTAGCAAAACAAGAGGACATAGTCTTAGATTAGAGGGGCAAAGGTTTAAAAGTAACATCAGGAAGCATTATTTTACTGAGAGGGTGGTGGATACATGGAACAGCCTTCCAGTTGAAGTGGTAGAGGCTAAAACAGTAATTGAATTTAAGCAGGCATGGGATAGGCATAAGGCTATCCTAAACAAAAGATAAATCCAGGTAAAGTATCCATGTAATTGGGCAGACTAGATGGGCCGAAAGATTCTTATCTGCCGACATTTTCTAGGATTCTAAATTGGGCTTGATTTTAAAATTGTAAGGACTGGAATTAAGATTAGGCCGAGATTAAGAGGTATTGGAAGAGGTTTAGGGTTAGAATCAAACAATTTACAACACCTTGAGTTCAGATGATTCCAACACCTTGGGGTCAGATACCAGTAACTCTATCAGGGTTATCCAAAGAGATCCGAATTGCTTGACAAAGGTAACCGAACGCTGAAAATCAGCGTTCGGTTACTTTCCTGGCCTTCGGTTCCAGAGAGCAGGCAATTCGCCAAATTGGGAATTGCCTGCACATACGGTGCCTGTTCGAGGGAGTGAAATCCCATAGAGAAGCAATGCTTCGGCTATTCAGAGAACACAAACCAGCAGTGAAAGGTTCCCCTAATGCTCTGCCATTCGGTGGTTTAATTCGGCAAGTTATTCAGGAGAATCCCATAGACTTCATGTTAAAAATATTCCCGTTTTAATTCATATCTAAAAACCGTTCAGTATATTCTGCAGCAAAAGTCTCTTTATATATAGATTTTTAGGATACTTTAAGCATTTTCAGAATTTTTTTTTATTAAAAGTCCGATTTTTTTTTTTTTTTTTTAAGTTTACTTATTTTTTCTGTAACAGCCCTCTTATTATCATTCCCTGGACCTCCTGTGAAAATTTCAGACATTTTCGCTCAGTAGTTTCTTGCAAACAGCTTTTCATTTTCCAGATCATACAAATGGTTTGCTAATTTATTCACTGCCTCCTCTACGTCACAGCTGCTTCGGCTCTGTGTGATTCGGCTCCTGTTCGCTCCTGTTCGGCTCCTGTTCGGCTTCTTCGAAGTCAATCCAGATGTTTTTGCTGTTTTCAGCGTGCATTCGGTTAGTTTTCGTCGGGTTTGCGGCAGCTTTTCCCTGCAATTCGGGGACCTGTGCTGTTTGCTGATACACCGCAGTGGGTCACCGAAATGCAATCGGCAAAAGGAACCGAATTGAGAGAACGAAAAGTCACCGAACGTGCGGTGACTTTTCGAATCTCTTTGGATAACCTGTATGTCTCTCTCTAGCCTAAACCTATATCTCAGATCCTGTGCTTCCAACCCATAAACCTTCACCCTGAACAAACCTAAATTGTGTTGGGGCTGCAGACAAACCGTGGTTCCCATGCCCACTGAGATTGCTTATTTCTTGCACAAGGCCCTCACTGGTCCTGGGACTCTCTTCTCTCTAAGGGTAATTTTGCCAACAGGATGTGGTACACAGTTATACCCCATGTCACCATTGAGTGTCAGGTAATTTGATGTGCTGCCGTATGCTGTATTTATACATCCTGTCACAAATCAATGATTTAATGACACATTTGTACCATATTTATGATGTGTATCAATATTGTTAATTAAACTTTTTAATTTTTTAATGAATGACCTGTATCTCTAGTGCAACACCAACATAGACTGATAACCCCTACCATAACCAACCCACAGGAACCTACTTGTTACATGTGTGCAAATAAATATATGACTGGGAGAGCTAAAAGTAAATTTTCAAACTATATACACAACACACTGCATACACACTATAGTCACAATGTCGTATTCATAATCACACTCATTGTGTCCTTATACACTCTCCACACTGTGACACATACATAAAGCATAATGCAGTAAACCCTGGCAGTAAGGCTGGGTTCACACCTACGCGTTGCGCAGCGTCGCGCAATGCGTGCGTTTTTTTTACGCGCGTTCGCGCATACAAACAAACGCGCGCACGCGCGTTGCGCGCGCGTTCGCGGCTATGATATGGCCGCGAACGCGCGGCTATCTGCAGAAAAGAAGCTCCCGAACTTCTTTGTGCGTCGGCCGTTTATCAGCGCGTTCATGCGTGCTGATAAACGGCCAGGTGTGACATGCACACATAGGGAATCATGGGATTCCACTGTTTGAGCGTTTTACAGTGCGTAGGAACGCGCTGTAAAACGCTTAGGTGTGAACCCAGCCTTAGGCCTGATATGGAAAAATAATACAACAAATGGGGGACTGCATGTGTGTAGAGGTCGTGAGTGTGTGATGGAAGATGTCTGTATGCCATGATGCACATGTTATTGCCTGTATATGTATTTCATGGCAGCTGAGAGCGAGGTGTGGCCTGAATGGGTGTTTTGATGTTGATTGTGTGCGCTGAGGGTTTTATAGGTATGATTAAAACAGAAGTATGAGATAAAGGTTGTTGAGAGTCATGAGAAACGTGCATCCATATATAGTTGAATAATAATAATAATATATATATATAATATATATATACTTATAATAATATAATATAAGTTAAATGACTTATTCTACTAGCTTCTGTTCCACTTATTAGTCTATGTCGCAAGGTTCAGTTGTTCATATCGTTCGCCAGTACCTACTTAGATGCTTTGCTACAAGCAAATCCCTTTAATGCAGGTACAGGTGAGAATGTGAAGCTTCATCACTTTTACAGAAGCTTGTGTAGATCTTTATTGATGTGACGCTGACAACAAGCATCTGTAATACTTTAAACCAGATACTGTAGAGGTTGTAACGGTTACACCTACATTACCAATAGACTTAATAAAGCACAACGGTTTATCCCAATTATTTATTTTAGTTATAAAGTATTTTACCAGGAAGGATACATTGAGATTTCTCTCGTTTTCAAGTACGTCCTGGGTTCAAGAACATTGAATTGTTAGAGTGTTATAATTAATTTTGAAACTGATAATAGCGCATATATCCATAACTGTAATGATTATGGGTGTTACAATAAATTGCCTTATACAGGTAACAATGTACACCTAGCACTTTTTTCAGAGACACTGATAAAGTAATGCACTATGTAACACAAATACAGGTGATGGAGTACACATTTTATGAATACTGCAGATGTCTTGAACCCAGGACATACTTGAAAACGAGAGAAATCTCAATGTATCCTTCCTGGTAAAATACTTTAGGAATAAAACTAATAATGTGCGGTTCTGAAATATGTTACTTTGCAATGGTCTATGCATACCTAAAAAGTTATGCGGAATTCCTGTAACACAAGATACAGGTGCCAAAATGCAGCTTCCCCCATGTAGCTCATGGAAAGGTGACGGTGTGCACCTTTATTCTGATATCCGATACAGCTGATGCATATAGGTCGATAACATTAATTACACGTTTGACATATTTGAACTTGTTGAAAACTTTGTAGTGACATTTTTGCGTATCGCGTTGAAGGCTCAGTTGACTGTCTATTGGTTAATTAATATACCTGCTATACCTGTTTCTCTCCCAGCTCACCTTATCTTACCGATTCATTCCTCGTCTGAACTATACCTATTTCTGTCCTAGCATTTCTTACCTTTCTGGTTCATACCCCGCTTGTAGTCGGGTGGCACTGTACCGCTGTGCCGCCGTCTCGTGCCCGTGAATGTGCCCACTGTGCACTGGAGAGCATCCGTTTATTATTGAGCGTCGCTGTGAGGTACGAGTTGGGGAGAGTGGGGGTTCTTTCACGTCTCCTACTATGAGCCTGTAGTCATAGAGTCCTTGCTGAGCATCTCCTTCATACCTGTACCCATCCATGCCCAGGAGCAGAGGGAGAGACCCTGCTGGCGAGAATAATTGTAGGAAGAGGTGAGGAGGGTGTCACATCACAAACATAGCTTTATAAAAGATAGACAGTGCAGGTTCCCAGAGCACCGGTCAGACATGCAAAGCGCTATGTGACTCTTCTGCAAGTTATATCATTAAATGACCCAGTGTGCTGCACTCACCCAGAGCAGACAGAAGGCTGGCTTCCCTGAGCTGTGTAGTCGCCCTTTCTCTCTCTATATATATCTGTCAAAGAGGATCGGAGTATTTAACATCGTGATAGCTGGGGAATTTGCACACTTGCAGATTGCCTTCCCCTTTCCTGCCTGCGTGTCTCTGTCTCCAGGAGCTGTCTCCACCCAGAGGACACAATTTGTGAGCAGCACAAGGGATCTCACCGTGTCCTGCCTTCTTCTGGGCACCTTTATCACAGACTCCAGGCCTCACAGCTATGCTGATGTTTGTTTATGGACATGTGAAGCTTTTTTTTAAACGTTTGCTTGTTTCAAATATGCAGTGTTCAGTATTTATATGTTATTTTAACTTAAAACGCAACTTCTCAGCCCAGCATCTGGCTGATTTCTTAATGCCGTTATTAGATATTTCTGAGGAATGGGGGAAAAGTCCAACTTAATGGACCTGAGCCTTTTTTCCAAAGTATATTACTATATAACAAGTCAATGGAAGCATTCGTTCTCTGCAGCCAAATACTGAAATAACACAATGCGAAGAATTTTTTCATGTCACGGTAACACACCTAAGAATGAGATCCTAGAACTAGGCCCGGGGTAATACAGAGAGGAGTTGTGCTTTTTATTTATTTTTTTATATTCTTTTGATTTTGCCACTTCACAAAACTTCAAGCAAAGAAGTGGTCACGCACAAGGTCGCAGAAACAGTCGGTGAAACAATACAAAGAAACCGCAAAGGTCAGCAATGTCAACAAATAGTGAAAACAGCACTCAAAATCTCAGGAACGCTCGAAAAAACAAAAGGTAGAATAAAATATAAAAGTAAAAGAGGGGGAAAAGGCAATGGCCAATATCGTGACTTTGGAAGGATTTTTTCATGGTAATTTGCAAAGACTTGGATGCATCATAGCATAGCAAGAGTCCATGTTATTCTGCTGCTTATCCTCATTTTGGCAGAAAATGTCAATGTGCTGCAAAAGGACTGACGCATATAGGTTATTCCAGGGCTTTTTTTCAGGGGGCACTCGAGGGTACTCAGTACCGGCACCTCACCACCAGCCAGAACTAACAGGAGAGAGCATGATGCTGCTCCCTCTTCCTGCAGTAGCAGGCAGAGAATCGGAAGCGCTCGGCATCTCATGCTGCTACTGAACGCTTCCGATTGTCAGGAGTGTATGTAGGGACTGATATCCCCCAGTAAGTGACAAGGGAGGGCTGCTCCCCTCTCTCTCTGCAGCCGCTGAAACTTTGAACAGCATGGGGAGAGGGGGTGCAGCATGTTTACTCACATCTGCCAGAGCTGTGGATTGTCAGGCAAGCGGTGTGATCAGAGGAGCTCGCACTGTAAGGCGGTAGTGAGTTTTATTGCTGTGGAGCTCATACACACTGCGCATAACTGTGAGTTTCATTGCTGTGGAGCTCATACACATTGCGCAATACTGTGAGTTTCATTGCTGTGGAGCTCATACACACTGCGCATTACTGTGAGTTTCATTGCTGTGGAGTTCATACACACTGCACATTACTGTGAGTGTCATTGCTGTGGAGCTCATACACACTGCGCATTACTGTAAGTGTCATTTCTGTGGAGCTCATACACACTGCGCATTACTGTGAGTGTCATTGCTATGGAGCTCATACACACTGCGCATTACTGTGAGTTTTATTGCTGTGGAGTTCATACATATCAGCAAAACTGTGAGTTTCATTGCTGTGGTGCTCACAAATGCTAGGGGATTATCCACGCAGTGCCATCGTTGCAAAAAAAAACAGCTAACGGCCCTGCAATACAGATTTTTCTTGCAACAGAGGCACTTAGTGGATAACCCCCATAGGGTTACAACAATAGTTGTAGTTCATTTAAAGGAACGCAGTATTAAACATTATGGGTCCCCTATATACAGTGGCAAGAAAAAGTATGTGAACCCTTTGGGATTACGTGGAGTTTTGCATGAATTGGTCATAAAATGTGCTCTGAGCTTCATCTAAGTCACAACAATTTGAAAAACACAGTCTGCTTAAAATAATACAACACAAACATTATATGTTTTCATGTTTTTATTGAACAGAACATGTAAACATTCACAGTGCAGGGTGGAAAAAGTATGTGAACCTTTGGACTTAATAACTGGTTGACCCTCCTTTGGCAGCAATAACCTCAACCAAACGTTTCCTGTAGTTGCAGATCAGACCTGCACAATGATCTGGAGTCATTTTGGACCACTCCTCTTCACAAAACTGTTTCAGTGTAGCAATATTCTTGGGATGTCTGGTGTGAATCGCTCTCTTAAGGTCATGCCACAGCATTTAAATCGGGTTGAGGTCAGGACTCTGACTGAGCCACTCCAGAAGGCGTATTTTGTTTTGTTGAAGCCATTCTTTTGTTGAATTACTTGTATGCTTTGGGTCATTGTCCTGTTGCATCACCCATCCTCTGCGGAGCTTCAGTTGGCGGACAGATGGTCTTACGTTTTCCTGCAAAATGTCTTGATAAACTCTGGAATTCATTTTTACATCAATGACAACAATCCATCCAGGCCCTGAGGCAGCAAAGCAGCCCCAAACCATGATGCTCCCTCCGCCATGTTTTACAGTGGGGATGAGGTTTTGATGTTGGTGTGATGTGCCTTTTTTTCTCCACACATAGTGTTGTGTGTTTTTTCCAAACAACTCAATTTTGGTTTCATCTGTCCACAGAATATTTTGCCAGTAGTGCTGTGGAACATCCAGGTGCTCCTTTGCAAACTTCAAACATGCTGCAATATTCTTTGTGGACAGCAATGGCTTCCTCCGTGGTGTCCTCCCATATACTCCATTCTTGTTTAATGTTTTCCTTATTGTAGATGTGTCAACAAAAATTTTAGCATGTGCCAGAGATTTCTGTAAGTCTGTCGCTGACACTCTAGGATTCTTCTTTACCTCATTAAGCATTCTGCGCTGTGCTCTTGCAGTCATCTTTACAGGACGACCACACCTAGGGAGAGTAGCAACAGTGCTGAACTCTCTCCATTTGTAGACAGTCTGTCTTACCGTGGACACATGAACATCAATGCTTTTGGAGATACTTTTGTAACCCTTTCCAGCTTCATGCAAGTCAACAATTCTTGATCGAAGGTCTTCTGAGAGCTCTTTTCTGCGAGGCATGGTTCACATCAGGCAGTGCTTCTTGAAACCAGTAAACCAAAAACTGGTGTGTGTTTTTAAAGGGAAGGACAGCTTTCAGCAGCACATCCAATAATATCACACTGATTGGACTCAAGGTTGGCTCACTCCTGGCTCCAATTAGCTCTTGGAGAAGTCATTAGGCTAGGGGTTCACATACTTTTTCCACCCTGCACTATGAATGTTTACATGTTATGTTCAATAAACACATGAAAACCTATAATGTTTGTGTTGCATTATTTTAAGCAGACTGTGTTTTTCAAATTGTTGTGACTTAGATGAAGATCAGAGCACATTTTATGACCAATTCAAGCAAAACTCCACGTAAGCCCAAAGGGTTCACATACTTTTTCTTGCCACTGTAGTGTCTTCCTTTAAGTGAGCTACAACTATTGTTTATGTGGACATGAAAATAGTCATAATAATCAGTTTTTCCCCAGGCGTGAGAGTACCCCCACCTATTTTTCCAGAAAAAAAGCACTGGGTTATTCAATAATTGCCGTTGTTTATTGTTGTTGCAAACCAGGAAATTCACCATTTTTATAACCACGCTTTTCCAGAGAGGGAATTAAAAAACCGGCAGGTGAAAGTTCGTCGATTAAACTTTACCCGCCATTGTTGGAATTTTGTTTGCTGAAGTCCACATCAGAAAGTTAAAATTGAACAATTAGAAAATATATTTGAAATCCTAATCTAAATTAGTGTTGTATTTAGGCACATTGCACTTCGCGCATAATACGTCAAACATGGATTTGCCATTTGATTTTTAAAACCTACACAAAATTTCAAAACCAAACAGCAGTTAATAAGTTTTGCCGTGCTGTTTTTATTACTTTATGGGGGTTATTCAGAGAGCACTGAAATTTCACAAAAATTTCGTTACGCTCTCGTTCAACACACTTCAACTCGATGCAGCAATTTCAATTTGCCGACCCTGTGGTGTATTCAGTGCGCCGAATGGGATCCGCTGAAAGCTGCCGAACAGATCGCTGAACGCAGCCACACTGACCGCTGAACGCTGCCGATCAGCCACCAAATTGGGGTTAAAGAAAAAATAAAGAAAAGAAACAGCAATTTTTTAAAAGGCTTTAAAACAGTAAAAATGCATGAAAATGTGTGGAAATAATATAAAATGCCCTATAAAAATAAAAAGGTCTGTTACATAATGAAAAAAACACGCCATTTAAGAAAAAATATAAAAAATAATGTAGACTTTTTGCTGTAAATGAAAAGAATAAATGATTGAATAAAAAATAAGAACATTTTTAATTTTTTTTCCATTGACACCTATGGGATTTGCCTGTTTTAAACCTGTCGAACGAAACCACCGAAAATCAGGGCATTTTGCCAACTCTTCGGTGCAGTTCTATGCTTTGAATAGATTAACCATTACGTCTCTATGGGAGGATTTCACTGCCGCTGAAAGTCGCCGAATTGAGGCGATCTGAGGCAAACTGCACTGTATTTCACTGGCAATTGGCTGCTAACTGGCAAGTTCCCAGCCTTCTGAATAGCTGAACTACCACAAAATTGCACCTTACGGTGAAATTCACCGTTCGGTGCAATTCGCTGGCAAGTTCGGCTCTTATTGAATAACCTCTTATTAGTCAAAAAACATAATTATAAAACAATTGGATTTTATTTACTTATCAATACATCATTCTGAGTATCAGTGGTATACTAGGGGGGGGGCGTGTGGGGTGGGCCCAGGTGACAGCTGGGCAGGGGTGCATATAGCCTGCTATCACCCTTCAGGGCTGGTCTGTGCAGCAATGCGGTCAGTGCTTCCATGAAGCACAACCCGCAAAGCATCTGGAGCTGCCAGGGAGACAGTCTGTCTCTCTGACTCCTCCCCATCCTCCTGCACTTCCCGTCCCCGTGCTGGAGGAAGAGGAGTGGGACGAGTATGCCTGCAGGTGGAGACATCGATGGGTAAATGGGTGGTTAGAGTGCAGTGTGAGAGTGTTTTATAAAAAAAAAGGGGGGTTAGCAACACAGCAATAGGAGATATCACATATACGAATTAAATGCTTGCCTCGGGTGGCTCCTCCTCACCCAAACCAATAAGTAACACAGAAAAATTAGGGTGCACTTTAGCTCAACTATCATAATCTAATAATGCATGGATAAAATATATATGCCAATCTTTATAGATAGTACATATTAATCAGACTTATCTATAAAGATTGGCATATATATATTTTATCCATGCATTATTAGATTATGATAGCTGAGCTAAAATGCACTCTAAGTTTTCTGTGTTACTGAAAGAGTTTCGTGTTAGTGCGTGCGGTGTAAGGGGGTGATACATGTGTAGGTGCAATGTGAGGGTGTTTTGTGTCATTGTCTGTGTGTGCAGTGTCAGAGGATGTGATACATGTGTAGGTGCAGAGTGAGGGTGTTTGTGTGCAGTGTCTGAGTGTGTACAGCTTCTGTGCAGTGTCTGTGCAATGTCAAGGGGTGTGATACATATGTAGGTGCAGTGTCAAGGTTTTTTTTGAGTACAGTGTCAGGTGTTGTCATACACTTGTAGGCAGGGGCATACCTAGAACATTTGGCACCCGGGGCGGATCCTATATTTGCCCCCACCCCCCAATTTTAAAATGAAAAAAAAATCACACGCTTTTTTTAATGTTTTCAAAAATATTTTCAGTTATAGCATTCTGGCAGAACATGACGTATACATATAATAATGATATATTATGAATCTGCCGATGGTGGATCATGCATCCTCTGTGCTTTGCAATAAGAGGCGAGTGTAGATTCTTTTTGAATAATTGCTATTTTTTTATTTTTTTTTATAAAGGATTTTACCAGGAAGGATACATTGATATTTCTCTCGTTTTCAAGTAAGTCCTGGGTGCCGAGTATGTACCGTTCAGTGTCTTGCCCAAGGACACTTACTGGAGAGGTGCTCTTGCCGGGATCGAACCTGTGTCTCCACAAGCTCTCTCCACGCAGAGCAATGATGTTACCTCTACTTCACCCAGTGATTTTGCAAACTCACAACATATCCATCCTCATGATATGAACAAAAGTACACACATGGCTGGTTTTGTTGATGGGAGTTGTGTGTGCGTTGGGGTGGCTGGTTTTGTGTGATAGGAATTTTGTGTTGGTGGCTGGTTGTGTGTTGGTGGCTGGTTTTGTGTGATGGGAGTTGTGTGATGGGAGCTGTGTGTTGGTTGGTTTTGTGTGATGGAGTTGTATGGGTGGCTGGTTTTGTGTGATGGGAGTTGTGTATGGGTGGCTTTGTTTGATGGGAGTTGTGTGTGGGTGGCTGGTTTTGTGTGATGGGAGTTGTGTGATTGGAGTTGTGTGTTGGTTGGTTTTGTGTGATGGAGTTGTATGGGTGGCTGGTTTTGTGTGATGGGAGTTGTGTGTGGGTGGCTGGTTTCGTGTGATGGGAGTTGTGTGTGGGTGGCTGGTTTTGTGTGATGGGAGTTGAGTGTGGGTGGCTGGTTTTGTGATGGGAGTTGTGTGTGGGTGGCTGGTTTTGTGTGATGGGAGTTGTGTGTGTGTGCTGGGTGGCTGGTTTTGTGGATTGGAGTTGCTGAACAGAGAATGGGTGTGTGTTTTGCAGGTATAAGATGCTGCTATGGTATTTTTTCTTTACTTTTCCAGTTTTTTTAAGACTCCCTTTTCCCTGTCCCTGTTTACCCTGGGCTGCCTATTCACTGGTGATGCAGTGAATGCAGCCTGGCCCCCTCTATGCAGGACCTCACCAAGAGCCAGGCAGCTCAATGACAAATTTCTGATCACTGCAGTGCTAGTTAAGGAACGGTCCATTTTAAACAACAGTAAGCAGACAGGGCTTAATATTCTGATGATACCCCCCTTTACCTGCCGTTAACTGTCATCTTCTCTCTCTGCACACAAATCATATCCCCCTCCCCTCTCCCAGAGCTGCTGCAGGGCAAGGGAGGAGCTATGGAGGGAGGAGAGGGGAAATTTTGTTCAACCTAATGCAAACGCCCTGCTCCACTGCTCGTTGTTTGAGAACACTGCTCAAAGCTGACACACGGTTACAGTGGCACCTCCTAGTACCCCCTAATGACACCCCAATAATCACTGGTACCTGGGACGGTCCACCCCTCCCCTAAGTACACCACTGGAGCTCTGTGATGTGCTCACACACAAATTTTGGTGAACTGCCAGCAAGTACGGTGCTGTTTGAAGGCAGTGCAAATCCTCATAGAGAAGTAATGGTTAATCCAGGGCTCAAAATTTCAAGTCCCAAGCTACTTGCCAGGCCTTTCAAAGTTACTCGCCACCAGTTGCCCCACCTAACCCCTGTCCTTAACTCCTCTACCAAACAAACCCTCTTAAATGATCTTATGAAATTACACTGTTAAATGTTTAATTCAGAATAAAGTTATAAAAATAAATAACAACATTAACATAAAGCAATGTAAACATAATGAAAATAGGTGATTAACATCAATGGGGATGCAAACCAAACATTAACAGGGTTATCCAAAGAGATTCGAATTGCTTGAGAAAGGTAACCGAACGCTGAAAATCAGGGTTCGGTTACCTTTCCTGGCCATTCGGCTATCCAGAGAGCAGGCAATTCGCCAAATCCTGTCGAATTGCCTGAACATACGGTGCCTGTTCGGTCCCTGTTCGAGGGCAGTGAATCCCCATGAAAAAGCACTGCTTCGTCTATTCAGAGAACACAAACCAGCAGTGAAAGGTTCCCCTAATGCCCTGCCATTCGGTGGTTTAATTCGGCAAATTTATTCAGGAGAATCCCATAGGCTTCAATGTTAAAAATATTCCCGTTTTAATTCAATATCTAATAAACTGTTCATTATAAAATTCTGCAGCAAAAAGTCTCTTTATTTATAGATTTTTTAGGATACTTTAAGCATTTTTCTGAATTTTTTTTAAAAAAATTAAAAGTCCGTTTTTTTTTTTTGTTTTTTTTCAGTTTGCTTATTTTTTCTGTAACAGCCCTCTTTATTATCATTCCCTGGACCTACTGTGTAAATTTCAGACATTTTCGCTCAGTAGTTTCTTTGCAAACAGCGTTTCTTTTTCCCAGATTCATACAAATGGTTTTTCTAATTTATTCACTGCCTCCTCCAAGTCACAGCTGCTTCGGCTCTGTGTGATTTGGCTCCTGTTCGGCTCCTCTTCCAAGGTTAATCCAGATGTTTTTGCTTGTTTTCATAGTGCATTCGGTTAGTTTTCGTCAGGTTTGCGGCAGCTTTTCCCTGCAATTCGGGGACCCTGTGGTGTTTGCTGAATACACCGCAGGGTCACCGAAATGCAATCGGCAAAAGGAACCGAATTGAAGAGAACGAAAAGTCACCGAACGTGCGGTGACTTTTCGAATCTCTTTGGATAACCCTGCTAGTGTAACTGCTCAACTTTTAATGTATTTAATGCATTTTTTCATCTACACAATCACTCCAGATACATGTATACCTGACACATCAGACCCCAGATACATGTATTGTAACGGGGGGAGTAGCGCCCACTAGAGTGTAGCGGAGTTGGGATCCTTAAGGACTGATAAACCTTTTTGACGTTTAAACACCGATTGTTATTCATAGAATTATACACTTGCGACAACTGGCGTCATCGTGCATAGCATTTCAATTATAATGTGAACAATAATGCTGCACTAACGATTTTTGTATGGGGTGCGTTTGTTAAAAATCGCGTGACTTTCTCCCCAAAAAATGTAACGAGTCCCCATTTCTAATATTTTTAACAAGTGCAACCCATAGAAAATATAACCGCAAACGCTCGCATGTTAAAATGTGGAAAAAACACACTTTACACGTTGTACATTATTGAAAATTAAAATTGTATTGCATTGTTTTGTTATAATATACAGACAGGACATGACGTATACATATAATAATGATATATTATGAATCTGCCGAGTCTGCCGGAAAGAACGATATATAATATGTCTGGGTCATACAATACAATATGGCTTCAAAACCGTTTAAACATGATGAGCGAAACCGGTAAAAATGACCTCAGCACACAGGCGTGAAATGGCTCAGCAGCGAAAGGGTTAATCTGCAGTAAAAAGCCTCCTTATTTATTGATTTTTTTTTAGTATCTTTTAGTAATTTTTCAGAATTTTTTCTGGAAATTTTTTTTCCTTTTTTTTTCTTTAATAGCGGTTTTTCTTTTTTCTGTAACAGATCTTTTTATTATCAATCATAGGACCTGATATGTAAATTCCAGACATTTTCTTTCAGTGTTTTTTTTGAAACAGCAGGCCACGGGTTTTCGGTGGCGGTGGCATTTTGCGGCTGACTCCCTGCACTTTGGGGACCCTGCGGTGAATGGTGAATTCACTGCAGGGTGGGGAAATTTGATTCCCCAAAGTGCAGGGAACAACACAACACCAAAATGTTGGCGTCATTTCGGTGCTCTGTGAGTAACCCCTTTAGTGGTGTTTTTTTTTTGCCTCCCCCTGGAAGGTGACACCCTAGGCCTTGCCTACCCAGAACGTACTTGAAAATTTGGGAAATCTCAATGTATCCTTCCTGGTAAAATACTTTGTAAAAGTAAAAAAAAATATATATATATTTTTTTTTAGGGTGTCACCCTAGGGGTTGGTGTCACCCGGTGCGGACCGCCCTCTGCCCCCTTGTGACGCCACTGCTTGTAGGTGCAGTGCCGGGGTGTGATACACGCTTAGGTGCAGTGTGAGGGTTTTTTGTGTGCAGTGTCGGGAGGGTGATACATTTGTAAGTGCAGTGTGTGCAGTGTCGGGGGGGTGATACACTCATTGGCGAAACTACCAGGGTCGCAGCGGTCGCACTTGCAACCGGGCCCTGGTATTCCGCCACATATGAGGGTGCCCAGAGCTCAGGCAGGCATTTGCGCACGCAGCTATGTGTGTTCCAGCGGTGCACTCTCTCTAGCCGCCTCGGCGGCGCTACAGCGTGCCTGCCCTGCTTCCCACACTCTACGGGAGCAGGCGCACGTTACATTGGCGCCACCCCCTCATGTGGCAGGGGGCGGCGCCAATGCAACGTGCGCCTTCTCCAGTAGAATGTGGGAAGCAGGGCAGGCACGCTGTAGCGCCGCCGCAGCGGTTAGAGAGAGTGCGCCGCTGGAACACACATGGCTGCGGGCTGCCTGTTCATGGAGCTGAGGGAAACCGAGGGGGCCCACTGTGCCTTGGCAAACCGGGCCCCTACCCCAGCGGTTCCTGCGAGTTACATTGCTGTGGATTCTGTGCCTGCTCAAACACCCCGGCATTCACTGTGAGTTACATTGCTGTGGATTATGTGCCTGCTCAAACACCCCAGTGTTCACTGTGAGTTACATTGATGTGGATTATGTGCCTGCTCAAACACCCCAGTGCTCACTGTGAGTTACATTGATGTGGATTATGTGCCTGCTCAAACGCCCCAGTGCTTCCTGTGAGTTACATTGCTGTGGATTATGTGCCTGCTCAAACACCCCAGTGCTTCCTGTGAGTTACATTGCTGTGGATTATGTGCCTGCTCAAACACCCCATCGTTCACTGTGAGTTACATTGCTGTGGATTATGTGCCTGCTCAAACACCCCAGCGTTCACTGTGAGTTACATTGCTGTGGATTATGTGCCTGCTCAAACACCCCAGCGTGTCCTGTGAGTTATATTGCTGTGGATTATGTGCCTGCTCAAACACCCCAGCGTGTCCTGTGAGTTACATTGCTGTGGATTATGTGCCTGCTCAAACACCCCAGCGTTCACTGTGAGTTACATTGCTGTGGATTATGTGCCTGCTCAAACACCCCAGCGTTCACTGTGAGTTACATTGCTGTGGATTATGTGCCTGCTCAAACACCCCAGCGTGTCCTGTGAGTTATATTGCTGTGGATTATGTGCCTTCTCAAACACCCCAGCATGTCCTGTGAGTTACATTGCTGTGGATTATGTGCCTGCTCAAACACCCCAGTGCTTCCTGTGAGTTACATTGCTGTGGATTATGTGCCTGCTCAAACACCCCAGCGTTCACTGTGAGTTACATTGCTGTGGATTATGTGCCTGCTCAAACACCGAAGCGTGTCCTGTGAGTTACATTGCTGTGGATTATGTGCCTGCTCAAACACCCCAGTGTGTCCTGTGAGTTACAATGCTGTGGATTATGTGTCTGCTCATACACCCCAGCGCTTCTTGTGAGTTACATTGCTGTGGATTATGTGTCTGCTCATACACCTCAGTGCTTCTTGTGAGTTACATTGCTGTGGATTATGTGTCTTCTCAAACACTCCAGCGTTCACTGTGAGATATATTTCTGTGGATTATGTGCCTGCTCATACACCCCAGTGCTTCCTGTGAGTTTTATTGCTGTGGAGCTCTGCGATATGCTCATACACACCGCACATTACAGGGAATTTTATTGCTGTGGAGCTCTGTAATTTGTAATTTGAACTAATTACTATAAATGGCGTACTATCTTTTTATATTTCAGGAAAAAAGTAAAAATATGGATTTTTTTGGGGGTGAGGGGGTGCCCTTCATGGATTCTCGCACCGGGGCCCTCAGGTTTCTAGTTACACCACTGGATACACTTGTAGATACAGTGTGAGTGTTTTGTGTGCAGTGAGTGCGTGCAGTGTCAGTGTGTGCAGTGAGAGAATGTGGATTGTCAGCAGGGCCGGTGCTAGACTATTTTGCGCCCTAGGCAAGAACAGCTACTTGCACCCCCCCAAAAAAAGAAAGCTCACATGGGTATATTTGCCCCCAGCTCTCACACGGATATAGTGCCCCCCACTCACACATGAATATATTGCCCCAGCTCACACATGGGTATATTGCCCCAGCTCACACATGGAGATATTGCCCCAGCTCACACATGGCATGGATATATTGCCCCAGCTCACACATGGCATGGATATATTGCCCCAGCTAACACATGGATATCTGCCCCAGCTAACACATGGATATCTGCCCCAGCTAACACATGGATATCTGCCCCAGCTCACACATGGATATCTGTCCCAGCTCACACATGGATATCTGCCCCAGCTCACATATGGATATCTGCACCAGGCTCACACATGGATATCTGCCCCCAAGCACACATGGATATCTGCCCCCAAGCACACATGGGTATCTGCCCCAGCTAACACATGGATATCTGCCCCAGGCTCACACATAGATATCTGCCCCAGCTAAGACATGGATATCTGCCCCCAGGCTCACACATGGATATCTGCCCCCAGGCTCACACATGGATATCTGCCCCCAGGCTCACACATGGGTATCTGCCCCCAGGCTCACACATGGATATCTGCCCCAGGCTCACACATGGGTATCTGCCCCCAGGCTCACACATGGATATCTGCCCCAGGCTCACACATGGGTATCTGCCCCCAGGCTCACACATGTGTATCTGCCCCCATCTCACACATGGGTATCTGCCTCCAGGCTCACACATGGGTATTTGCCCCCAGGCTCACACATGGGTGTTTGCCCCCAGGCTCACACATGGATGTTTGCCCACAGGCTCACACATGGATGTTTGCCCCAGGCTCACACATGGGTATTTGCCCCCAGTCTCACACATGGGTATTTGCCCCCAGGCTCACACATGGATGTTTGCCCCTTAGGCTCACACATGGGTATTTGCCCCCAGGCTCACACATGGGTGTTTGCCCCCAGGCTCACACATGGGTGTTTGCCCCCAGGCTCACACATGGGTGTTTGCCCCCAGGCTCACACATGGGTGTTTGCCCCCAGGCTCACACATGGGTGTTTGCCCCCAGGCTCACACATGGGTGTTTGCCCCCAGGCTCACACATGGGTGTTTGCCCCCAGGCGCACACATGGATGTTTGCCCCCAGGCTCACACATGGATACTTGCCCCCAGGCTCACTCATGGATATTTTCCCCAGCTCACTCATGGATATCTGCCCCCCAGGCTTACTCATGGATATCTGCCCCCAGGCTCACACATGGGTATTTGCCCCCAGGCTCAAACATGGGTATTTGCCCCCAGGCTCACACATGGATATCTGCCACCAAGGCTCACTCATGGATATCTGCCCCCAGGCTCACTCATGGATATCTGCCCCCAGGCTCACACATGGATATCTGCCCCCAGGCTCACCCATGGATGTTTGCCGCTCCAGCGCCGTCTCCCTCCGTCTCCTCGTAGTCGTAGCCAGTCCAAATACGTTCTGGCATCATCGCTGGCATCAAGGAGACAGAGGCGTGGACTTGGTGCAGGAAGCTGGAAGCACCAAGTCCACGCCTCCGTCTCCTTGACGCCGGTGGCGATGCTGGCACGTATTGGGGCTGGCTGCAACATGCGGCCGCCCCAGGCTGCCCCACGGCCAATTTTTTTTTTTTAATTGGTCGGGCCAGCTGCGCCCTAGGCGGGCACTGCGCTCTAGGCACCCGCCTAGCTGGCCTAGCGGCAGCGCCGGCCCCGAGTGTCAGTATGTACAGTGTGAATATTTGTGTGTGATGTGTGAAAGAGACTGCTGTATGATGTATGACAGGGCTCAACATTTCAAGTCCTGAGCTTCTAGCCAGGCCTTATAAGTTACTCGCCATCACTTAACCTACCTAACCCAGTCCCATATGCACATTTTCCTTGCAGTGATAGAGCGGTGACCCTATGTAAAGTGTATATATGGCACTGAAGGGGTGTTTGTTTCAGTAAATTCTGTCATCCACTGAATCCATTCAGTGGATAATGGTTATTATACAGAGGGGGGGTCTGTATTAGAGACCCCCTCTGATTCCAATTAACCCCTCATCATCCAGAATTCAATCATTTAAAGAGTGTAAAAAAATTGTTTTCCTATTTTATCATCTAAACCTTTGTGGTTATATATTCTATAGGGCATTCTTGTTAAAAAAAAAATGTGAAATAGGAACCTGTTACGGCATTTTTCTGAGAAAATATACATTTTTAACCAAAAAATGAAAAAAAAATGCAATATTTGTGTTTTGGAACATGTTTTTTTTTACGAATAATATGACTATACTGTATATAAAACGCTGACCTTGCTCCCAGCGTGGGAAATGAGAAGGTGAGTAATGGCAGTGGTATTGCTCATTTTATACGTGACAAATGGACAATGCCATCGCTTTGGAACTAAAAATAAATAAATAAACAATAGTTTTCTCTTCTTTTAGATTTTACATGGTCAGGTTTGGTACTAATGCAAAGGCCAGACTCTGCCCAGCCCAATGACGCCTCACTTGACCTTGTGAGGTGTAAAGATTAGGCTGGGGTCAGACGAGCGTAGTGTTCATGTCCGTGATTGCGCCTAAAAGTACGTCCGTGATAGCATGACAGAAAGCCCATTGGAGCCTGACACATGAAGTACGTCCGCACTGAACTGCGGACGCACAACAGCCGTGGCCCACGGACGCAAGGCAGGCAAGAACGTACCTCCCCTAGAACGGCCGCACAAAGTGCGCTGCGTCCGCAACGTCTGCATAGCTTTGTGTGTGAGTGATGGAACGTGGTCAGACGGACTGCATTTATACGTCCAGCATTTTTCACGGACAAAATGGTTTTGCATTTTAATTTATTTTCCCTCCTACATCCGTCAAAATATACATCAGTGAATAAACAGACTGTGTGGCCACTACTGTGTCTTCCGTACTGATGTATGTTCGTGTGCACGGACGTACAGTCCGTAGAAATCACGCTCGTCTGACCCTAGCCTTAGTGACGCAGGGATCCAAAGTTCCCTGCAGTGCTTTTCACTGCAGTGCGGCGATTTAGGTTTTTGATGTAACAATTCGTAACAATGGATTGTACCATCCCCTCCACACTTGTTGGTGACATGAGAAATTTGATGGTTAGTTAGTGCAACGTCATTGTTTACTTTATAATTGAAAAGTGAAACAAATTACTGTTGGAAAGAAAAATGTAATCTTATTTGTTTTACTTAAAACCTGGTCATGTTTGGTATCATTGGAAAGGCCTTGCTCTGGGCTTTCCATTGGTACCTCATTTGACCCTGTAGCTTCTTGGAGTTGAAGATACAGGGGTCCAAATGCAGACAGTTATCCATTCTCTGGGCCTATTCTGGGGCATGGGCCTGGAGCTACTGCTCCATCTGCCCCTGTGTTAATCTGGCCCTGTCTCTGCATCACTAAGCCCTGGACATATGGCGGCCTGCGCCTGCCTGTGTGTAGTGAGGTGCAGGGGGTGTAGAATTCTATGCCCTTTAAGCCCTTGCACTGCTCATGTGATACTGGTTGGGGACACCGGTTGCATTATTTTCTATGCAGAACTAATAAATAGAGGGCGCACGCCATCAAGCAGCCAATGTATACAGCCAGGGCCATTGCACGTTCCTGCCAAGATGTCAGCCCCCTCATACAGACTGCACATCACTGTGAGCTTTAATGCTGCGCAGCTCTGTGATATGCTCATTCAAATTGCACATCACAGAGTTGCACAGGAATAAAACTGACAGTAATGTGTGGCTTGTGGATGTGAGTTTTATTGATGTGCAGCTCTGTGATACGCTCATACACACTGCAAATTGAGTTTTATTGCTGTGGAGCTCTGAAACGCGTACACACACCACACATTACTGTGCGTTTAATTGCTGTGGATTCTGTGATACCCTCATACACACTGCACGTACTGTGAGTTTTATTGCTGTGCAGATCTGTGATACGCTCATACACACTGCATATTACGTGAGCTTTATAGCTCTGGAGGTCTGTGAAATGCGTGAGTGATATTTTTTGTGGGGGGGGGCAGCATTTCATTCTTGGACCCAGACAGCACAATGTCTTAGGCCATACCCATTTGGGCTTTCCTTAAAATTTAAATTCCTTCTTTGAGGTGAATCATTGAACTGCATTTTTGCTTGGGGGGGGGTATGCAAAAGGGAACATCTGCCCCGGGTGCCAAATACCCTAAGTACGCTACGCCTCTTCTGAGTATTCATCTGAAATAAAAATATTAACATATTACGCTGCGGAAACTGTTGCGCTATATAAATGATGACAATAATAATAATAATTACAAAGGGAAAGCTACTTTAGAAAAAAACGTGCAATCTGATCATACAGAGTCACTCTTATACAACCTTAATATAAAAGTGATTTTCTACATATTTTGGAAATAAGTAATGTCTGCATTTATAAAACTTTAGGTGCTTGAGAAATTGAAATTAAGGTAAATTACATATTTTTAGAAACTATATAACTGAATGAATAAAATGAGGGTTACTTGACATTTTACCTCAAAACCTGTGTGTACCTGACTATGGGCCCTATTACAAAGTTCACAATAACATGGAGACAGTAACGGGCAAAATCTGCACCTGCAGATTTTCCCATAGCATCCCCAAGTTAACGTGGTATTCCAGGGTAGGTGCTATTTGAGCACCTCGCCCTGGAACGCAGCGCTAAACGGAGTGATACTTGCTGTAGCACTTCTGCACCACCACGATTATCACCTCCTGGAGTCCATAGGACTCACTGTAGGGTTGCACTTCCAGGTCATGAGACTTGCACAATCTTGCTCTTGCAAAATCGTGCAGCACCATGGAGTGATCGCGGAGGGAGACCAGGAACTATTCGTTCCCAGTCTTCCTCTGCTCGAAGGTCAGAACAAGCGGCGGGTTGGGCCACTCTTTTCACCGCGAGATGAGAGCTGAGTATGGGATTTAATGGGGGGGGGGGGGTTAGCAGGTGTTAAATGATTTTGCAAGCGGAGGGGTGGTTATTAAATTCCACTAATTTCATTTCTGTAAGTCCCAGAACCCCAGAACAGACATCATTGAAAGATAATTGTCATTTTTTCCTATAATGTTAGTCTTAGGTATAATTAATGCAAATTGCAATTAAATAAAATGGATTACATAGTCACATTGGCCACTTTCAAATCATTACACTAGCACTGGCATTTTTCATTCTCCTACTTCACTGTATCCCAACCCTGGTCCTCAGATACCCCTAACAGGCCAGATTTTGCAGATCACCTTGGGGAAATGCAGACTGAATCCTGCAATCACTGAGCAGCTAATTATATCACCTGTGCTGTGCTTCAGATATCTGGCAAACCTGGCCTGTTTGGGATCCCTGAGGACCCAGGTTGAGAACCACTGTCCTAAGGGACTTTTTTGCAGCTTCATTTCTTGCATCACAATGTTCTACCTCAGCTACACAACCTTCACTGGGGGATTGTGGGGAGTGTGTTAATTTAGCACCTCTCCAGTAAGTGTCCTTGGGCAAGACACCTAACGGTACATACTCGCCACCCAGGACATACGTGAAAACGAGAGAAATCTCAATGTATCCTTCTTGGTAAAATCCTTTCTCAAAAAAAACATTCATCATGCCTAATATGCCCAGAGGAACTGGGTATATTACTGCTGTGGAAAAGGGCATTGAGGCTAGGGTCAGACGAATGCATTTTGTACGGACTGTGCGTCCGTGCAGTACGGACGCACGTTCTGACGGAAGACGCGGTAGTGCCACACAGTCCGTTTTTGTGACTGACGTTATTTTTGACTGATGTAGAAGGGAAAACTAAATTAATATGAAGAACATTTTGTCCGTCAAAATGCTGGACGTATAAATGCAGTCCGACTGACTACGTTCCATCACTCACACACAAAGCTATGCGGACATTGCGGACGTGGCGCACTCTGCGCATCTGTTCTAGCGGTTTTACTTTCTTGCCTAACTTGCGTCCGTTTGCCGCATGCGTTGTGTGTCCGCACTTCTGTACAGACGTACTTCGGGTGTGGGTCTCTATTGATCATAATTGTATGCTGCCATGGAAGTTAAAATGTGCAGCAACACGGACGTGATCACTGCGCTCGTCTGACCCCAGCCTTAGACCACCTATCTCTGGCATTATAAGCCTCCAAGGCATAATAATGGGAAGTGAAAAGCTTGGTCTTTCAAATAGCCTTAGTTTTAGAGGTATAGCTGTTGTAAAAATAAAATAAATGAATAATAAAATAATGACAATGTTCTTGCCACTAGACATTGAGCACTGGCAACATGTCATTATCTTGCTAACTACTATGGTATACCACATCAAAGCCATTTGTAATACACTGGACCTTGCCAGGGATGTGAGGGTTGTGATAATGTTGGCATGTCAACCATCACCAAAAGAGCTGGGTACATAATTGCAGAGGGCCAGGGACAGTTAGATCCGCCTATCTCCACTGCCACAAGGACTAGAAACCCTCAACACACATTTTTGGGAAGAATGTTGTCTGATCTTTTCAATGGTGTTTGTCTTTGGTGTATACCATGTTTGTAGTTAAATTTATTAGTTGTGGAATTCTAAATAAACATAAAACACAATAAAAAAAAGTGTGGTTCTTTCATCTTCAGTACCAAATGACAGAGGGCACTATTCCAGAGTTGATGTTAATGTACCGTCTCGACATGTAATCGTTAACTCCAGGATAAGGGAGCTTAACGTCTGGCATTGATATTCCAATCCTGACGCTACACTGGGGTGAAAATGTTTTGTGCTCTGCAGCTTACGCGATTATACTGCACTTAAACATTTCCTATACATGTGGAGCGTAATTTTTTATAGCATTTCGATAAGTGAGGTATTACAAAGTACTGGCGCAAATTATCATCGGGACACAGACCAAAATTTTTACGAGTCGAAAAAAACGGCCAATTGACATGTGGGAAACGTCCGCTGCATACAGCAGGGAAACACCATGACGTTCCCCACACATCTTCCGCGGCCAATAGGTTAATGGAAATTCAATTTGTTTACATTTTTTATTATGGCATTCAGGCAGGACATGACATATAATAATGATATATTCTAAATCTGCCGTAAAAAAGGATATACTGTAGCAGAAGAAGGAGAGAAAAAACACTTGGTGAAAACGTCTGCAAAAGGCAAAAGGTAGTGTCATCAGAAAGGAAAAACAGAATGATTATGGACTCTGCAAGAAAAAGGCTGTCCTTAGACCAGTGCAGGTTGTCTCCGCAATGATGAAGAGAAAGATAAGCAAACGTCCACAAAAAGCGCAAGGGCGGAAAGGGGGGAGAAAAAGGCAAAAACAAAACATACATATCACAGTCTAAAATCCCATGTCGCGGGGAAGGAAGGTCGAGGGGGAGGGTGAACCAGGGAACAAAACAACTCAATCTCCAAACTTAACGGAGTGCCTCCCCAATACTTAGGAAGGGGGGGCTTGGGGGGCCCTCCTATGACACCCCGCTGATAAAAAAATAAAAAATATTCAGGCAAAACAACAAAAAAGGGGAACAGAAAGTGCAAGACCACGGGTCAAAAAAGTATGGGTCAAAATGCGTCACCGTCCTGTATAAAACAGAGAGGGTCTGACCAGTAGGGCTCTCAGCCCAGGGAAGTAATCGCTTCATCCGGGGCAAGTCCCGCACCTAGTAGTATAGGCCAAGCCTCAGCTGGGTCTGATATAACGTATGGCACATTGTAATGAGTAACCACTAGGGATCAAGCTGGTCCCCTGTGGTACCAGACCCCCTTATGCCTGAGAAAAGATGTCAACTCTCGGTATCTGCGGCGCGCGATCAGAGTAGCGAAGGGCAGGTCGTGGAACAACTTCAGGAGCGCTCTGTCGTACGGGACAACAGCTCAAGCCCCCGGTGCGGTCATAAGTCGCGACTTGGCAGCCAAATCCGTGGCAACCACGATCACGTCTATTGGGGCATCTTGGGGGGCCGCTGCAGCCTTGCGAATGTGGTAAACCGCACTAAATACCTCTGGGGCTTCAGGCGGGGACTCCTATACCTGACGTGCCAGACGGTTAGCATAAGGGAGTAGGTCTGCCGGGGCAACCGACTCTGGAACGCCTCTGACGCGTATATGTTGTGCCGCCGGTGTCTGGACTCCAGCGCCTCCACCAAGCGTGTCAGAATATCGACTTGGGACCTGAGAGCGGTCACCTGCGCCGACAAGACCGTCTGTTCGCCTGCCAAATCCGCGGTCTGGGCCTGAACCGCCACCACCTGTCAGCGCACTACCTCCACCTCAGAGCATACGCCAGAGATTTCAGTCAGCCAAATAGATTTAATTTCCGCTATGAATTTCCGGTAATCCTTCATCGTGGTGGGACGCATGTCGTCCGGGGCAGCCGCGGGAGTCTCGGCAGGGCGTGAAGGCATCACTGCATCTAAAAGTAGAGCCAGTGTCCCTAGAGATATCTGAAGTCAGCTGTGACTGTAGGTCTTCTCCGTGTTGCGGGCCGTTCGTGCCAGGCCCTCCTGATCTGATATTGGGGTGTCAGCGTCAGAGCCACCCGCAGAGGGCTCCGAGGCTGTGACTGTGGCCTCGAGTAAAGCAGCCGCCAAAGCCTTCTTAATTTTCTTTGGCGCTCTCTTCCGTGTGGTGGCACTCATCGTCGCAGGGTCCCTGTCCCGGGGCGTCGCAGCGAGCCAATCCGTCCCACGTCCAACAGTCCAGGAGCAGTTGTCCTCTTCAGAGGAGCCATACCCCAGGGGAAGGAGGGAAGAGGAGGGCGCAGCACCTGCAGGGCATCTACTGGTCAGGGAGTCTCTGATGTCTGGCTGCCTTGAGTCAGCTAACCTGCTCTGTGGAAGTGATTTCAACTTCTTCCCCATGTCTAGGCGAAGGTAAGATCTCAGGAACCGGGAATCAGGTCCGTCACGTCCACCAGGAAACTCCCCAAGCTCCGCAAGATGGCCACCTCGAATAGGCCGCACCAGGCCCGAAGATCCAGCAAGCCGACGGAGCGCAGTAAAACGCTCGAAAAGCGGCGGTATTACAAGCACCACAGGGTCCAACCGACTTAGGGCCCACAGGAGGTCAAAACGGAGCGGGAGAGACACGGCAATCGTGGTCTGTGTCTGCTTAATCAGCGGAGCTCCTCCGGCTTGCGTCTGCTCCCGTTCGTCGCTAGCCACGCCCCCTGCAAATGGTTTTTTTAACCCGTTTGCTTTTGGATTGTAATATGCGGTAAATACCGCGGCAAACGTTAATGCTCACGCAAGGGAGCGTTAACTTTTGCGTTAGGAATGTAATAGTGCCCAATGAGTACAAAAAGGTAAAAATTAGCTCAGCACACAGAGGTGAAATGGCTCAGCAGGGAAGGGGTTACAATTACAATCATCTACAGTGTTTACAATTATTTTTTCACATTTTTATCATCCAAACCTTTGCGGTTATATATTCGACAGGGTACACTTGTTAAATAAAATATATTATTAAAATGGTTATTAAAATCAATTTAAATATATTAAACTATATATGAAAAAAATAAATGAGTGCAGCGACAATGTTAACTTTATAAGGGGGGAAAAAAAAACAATACCGCAAACATAATAACTACAGCAGCATTTCCTAATTCAATGTACTTCACTAGAGTAAAAACAGAATTCATTACATTAAATGACTGGTTAATTAACAGTTCATTAACTATGAATTATAGGTGATTAAACTAATGTGGTATACAGCTTGGCCCAGCAGTCCCAGACATTTTGTTACTGTGCTGGACCAAGCCTTGGTAGTACAGCTGCCTGCAGAATAGATCAGATGCAGACATTCAACCTGCTAGATTAGACTTGCCGCTCTTTAAATGCTGCACAAGTGTAGCATCACCATTAGGTTGAATGTCTTGCAACGTTCCCCCAAAAGCTATGCCATAATGTAAAACAGGGATTATTGCAACAACAAAAAAAAAATACCTGCTGTACTACATTACACTGCAGCATGTGTGTTTAGTGTACATGTACAATGTGTGCGTGTGTTGTCACAAGGTAGTTCATTTGTGTTATGTGTATGGACTGTGTTTTTTATAGACCGTTTCCACCAACGGAATTGACTGCATTGGTTATCTTCTCCCACAGCTCACTCTTCTTGCCCTGGCTGGTCCTGCTTCAAAAATATAGTTGTGATACTGGTATATCTTCTTCACCAGTATCTCATTTTCCTTAATGGTGAAAAAGGTACTTTGCTTCTTCCTGACACCGCTAACCGCTTGGTTCTCTCTCCTCCGCTTTCCACTTGCTTTGCGTGTGGCCATGATGCAAGCAATGCTCTAACCCATCTGAATTTCTACCTTTATATTTTCTTTGTGAGAAATAAAAAAAGAGTCCTCGCGCAAACGTTCAGATCCAAAATCTCTTTCTTTTATCTTTGTTATTCTTCCCACTCGATGTCCTAAAATATACAAAACAGGACATACATTGTGCAGTATGTCTGATATAAAAGACATAGGGAAGTATAAACACATCCAACTCACTCTTTAGAGCCAATGGAAGCCGGCTCTAAGCTGTAACAGCGTGTGACATATGATGATAGCTGGTAGAATCCTCATCACTACCACTGGACTCTCATCTGGTTCCACACTGGAAAGTGACCATTTGGATAGGACTCCAAGGGAAGTGACACAAAGGCTCACCTCACACCAAGTCCGCAATTTTTTTTATTAATAAACAGTAAAAATATGCATTAACGCGTTTCGACCTAAGTCTTTGTCAAAGTGCACATGCACTTTGACAAAGACTTAGGTCGAAACGTGTTAGTATTTTGTATATTTTAGGACATCGAGAAGGAAGAATAACAAAGATAAAACAAAGAGATTTTGGATCTGAACGTTTGCGTGAGGACTCTTTTTTATTTCTTACTGATTTTTTGGTGTGTACATTGGGAGTGAGCACGAACGGGACCTTGCTGCACACATTTATTTATAAACTTTTGCTTGATCTGCACCCATTTACCCTTTTTTCGTTTATATTTTCTTTGTGCCTCACAGGTGCAATGATTGCAAGAATTATTATTTTTTTTTTTATTTCAGAATTTCTATAGAGTATTATATTTATTCTATTAATTTTTTTTTTAATTCAGTCGGATGGACTTCGCCAAGGCCAGATTGGTAGTTTTTTGTGCTCTTAGGCGACATTCGATTCAAGACATTTTCGTGATGCTTCGGCGACTCCATCTGCGACGCACTACGGTGACCAATCAGTGAATAGTGAATTCACCAAACTATCGCAAAATGCAATTGCCAACATGCACCCAACTGCCCCGAAGTGAAAAGCGCTGAAACTTTGGTGCTTAGTGAATAGATTCTTTGGAATGATAACTATCTTAACTTCAGTTTTGTATTACTTCCTTGAGGGTTAGGAGGCTTAGCAGCCAAGTGTCAAAAATAGGGCATTGATATTAATACATAATGGCATGGACAAGTCAACATTTATATTTCATCTAAATGAGCAATATTATTGAAACCAAAGTAAAGTATGTGGCCTATATTTACTGGAAATATGGTGCAATACCATTCACAACAAAACCCACAGTTTTTTCTTTAATTTCCTGTATGTATATATATATATATATTATACACATATACTCGCACAAGCAAATGCATTTTTTTCTCCAGGTGGTGGGGATAGTGGAAATCTTGGGTGAGTTCCCTCACTTTTTTTCCCAGGACTTGAGCCCTGCTGATAACTTTAATAAGCTAAAGTGGTCCAAGTGTCCCTTTAAGCTCCACAGCAGTATACTACCATTGTGGGAGGAGTTATTCATTTATTTATTTAATAAATATTTTATTAAGTTAGTGGCTTTGTTTCTTGCATATGTGGCTCTTCCATTGTATGTTCTGGATGAGGCACTGGTTAATCAAGGTTTAGATAAGTGGGTTGGAATTTTGCCTCAAATTTTAGGCTAGGGTCAGAGTGGGGCAGTCGGAACGCGCGTGCAGACGCACTAAATCACGGCGGCAGTAGCAGCACATAACGGCCAATGACGGCCAATATACGCAGTACGTGCGTACGAAAGTGCGCCGACACCACGCAACCAGCAAATGAACGCATTTTTCTCAGAACGTGAAACCGCTGCTACTGACGTACAGAGTGCGCTGCGGCCGCATGGCAGCGTGTGTGCGTGATTAGGAGACGTCAGACGCTGCTAGTGTGCGGCCTACATAACGTTCAAACAGCCGGATTTCCCTAGACTTCTTTTTACCCCACCGTCATGAAATACGTCCAGAATTGCGCATCGTCTGACCACTTAAGCGTATTCCGTGAAAAAATGCGTGCGCACGCATCGACGTACATTTTGACGGTGGCCGCAGAAAATGCGCTCATCTGTCCCTAGCCTTAGGCTAAAAGGGCTGAGGTTGAAAGCTCAAGGATATAAAAACAGGTTGAGTCCAACATTTAAACGTAACCTTCTCTGTGACCTTCTTAACATGGCAGATGTGGCAGAAGAATCATTACTCAAATAATGGATTATAGGCTTCTATCTGTCATCAGAAAATTTGTTGGCATCCCATTTTAACCTTCCCATCTGTTCTGAAAACACACATTGCATGTTGGGGTAATTAATTTTTGCATAAATGCTTGTGTTTTAGAGAATGAATGGGAAAAAAAACAACAGTGCCAAAAAATCTTAAACATTTTAAAATTTACTGCATGAGGTGTGATAATATAGAAATATGCAGCTATAATATACAGGCAGATGCCACTACATGCAGGAGCAACTGCAAAGGACAGAAGTGAGTAATGCTTTTTTGTTGAAAGTGACAAGATATGTCTAATGACTATCAGAGTTATTGAGAGAAAGGTGAAAATTCTAGGTCAAAATAGCCAATTTGGAAAGTGAGATAAATGGGAGAATTTTTCTGATTTGGCTATTTTGACCTACAATTTTAACTTCTCCAAAAGCTCTCCAGAGTTTCACCTTTCTCTGAATAACCCTGTATATCTGAAGAGTGAGGAAGTCAAAGAAGACACCAGAGCAGTGAGCTGTGAGGTAAACGTAATAGTGGCACCATTTACCTGAAAGGAAAACGATGCAGGGTTATAGTTACAGGTCTATGCACTAAAGGTGAAACTCAGGAGAATGACTGGAGAAGTGAAAATTCTAGGTCAAAATAGCCAAACCAGAAAAATTCTCCCATTTATCTCACTTTCCAAATTGGTTATTTTGACCTAGAATTTTCACTTCTCCAGTCATTCTCCTGGTTTTCACCCCTCTCTGAATAACCCTGATAATGTTCAATTTTGCAGAGATTGACCTTTAAAAAACGAGCAGTAATCTGGTTAGAGAAAGCAGACAGTTCTATGTTAGAACACAGGTGGGGGGGGGCGTGGCCGGCTGCGAGCAGGAGCGGACGTGTCCTTGTGGAGCTCCTCATGTCTTCCCTGCTTAAGGACCCCTAGCTGAGTTAAACTGCACCGATTTTGTGATTAAGGGTGCCTGTGTAGCTGGCCATCGGTGCTGACCCGTCCGGAGCCCGTTTGGCCTCCCCTCCGGACCAGAGACTCCATTGCTAGCCTTTGGAATCTGGCTGTTACCAAGCGCTGGCGGCCATCTTGAGGCCTGCTTCCCAGCGTCGGATGCTTAATGACCCTGTGGATCTGGCTGCCCCGACCCAGGCTGTGTTGCTGAGGGGGGAGATGGTGGGCCCACGTCTCCCGGCCAATGCTGCTGAGTGTCTCCTGGGGGCGGTGGATGGATCTGCGGGGAGATGGGTCGGCGACTTCCCCCCCTTTCCAGAGGTGGTGGAGCTGTGGATTCAGGCCTTGAGGCCTGCTTGATGATTTTATCGGGGGAGGACGAAGATGGTCCGCTGACCAGGGGTGTCATGCGCCGGATGCTCGCCGCACTGAGGGACTGCCAGGGAGAGATGGCCCCGAAGATGAGGACGGGATCGGATGTTGCACCACTGGATACGGCGCCGCCACAATCGGACCCTGCGGAGCTAAGCCTGTCGACTACTTACAGCCTCCATGTCAAGAAGGTTCCTGATGGAGATGAAGCACCCCCTGATGCGGCGGGCCGTTCTGCCAAGGGGATGGGGCACGCACCTCGTTACCACCACGTGGCTCTGATCGACGCCGGTTTGTCCCGACACCCGCTGAGTAGCTGTACCCTTTATAGAGGACTGCTGTCCAGAAGGTCGGGAGGTGCTCTTCGCGGAGCGGGTCTGGTAATAGGGGTGCATGTGAGCTCCCTAGACGGGCCTGCAGAGGGCTTCCTCCCCGCATTCCCATGGGACACAGGCTGACAAGGTGTGTCGTATCTACCTGCTGCCTTATGCCCAACAGTATAACGAACCGCTAAGTTTATTCACTGTCCGTCCTCTGAAATTCTCCCTCACCTGCAAGTTAGACGCTGTGGACAATTTTTGTTTTTTCAGCAATGTTTATGGCTTTTTCTGTGGACTCCCCCCCCCCCCCGATTGATATGTTCCGCTGAGACCCCCCTATCTGGGGATGTTTATTATTTTCTTTATGCTGTACCTATGATGACAGTTTTGAAGGGCCCTCACTTTGCTATATATTTGTCGACTTTTCTAAGGACTTTTTGAATTTTACTGTCGAGTTTTTCTCCCCAGCTGACTTTTTTTTTTTTTTTTTTTTTTTCTCATCTTAACCGTTTTACTTTGAGGACTCTGATTTCTGTTGTTACACCCCCCTTTTTTTTTTTTTTTTTTTTTTGCGATATTTGGCAGTTGCCTTATGATACTCACCCATGTTTTACCCCACCCCCATATCCCCTGTACGCATTATTGGTACCGATGTAACTTTGCTGTTTCCATCTATCTTGCTGTTTGATGTATTGATGGCATATTTTCAAAATGTTTTCGCACACCACCTCGTGCTGCAGATTCCCTTCCCCCCCCCCCCCTCTTCCCTTTTTTTTTTTATTTTTTTTTTTTTTTATTACTTTTTCTTTTGGCGTATGGGGCCAACTCGGGGTGTGCCATTATGGTGGCCACCATGGCTCTACCCATCATACCTGGCCCCCGAGTACCCCGGCCTTGTGACCTGCATGTCTCCATGGTCTCCTACTTTAGGAGTGAGCCAGGACAGTCACATTTGGCCTTGCCACCTTTTTTTTTTTTTTTTTTTTTTTCTTCCTCCCCCCCTCTCTGGAGCACTTTTTGGTATGTCCCCACCTCTTTGTTATTTGATTTTTGTTTTATTACTTGCTGACTAATTGTATACTTATCCTGCGTTATCGCTCTCATTTATTTTAACTGTCTGATTGTACCGCTGACTTTCTTTCAAAATAAAAATTTTGAATACGAAAAAAAGAACACAGGTGGATAAGGGATAAGGAGACGAGAAGTAGATTTGGGTGTCATCAGCGTAAAGGTGATATTGGAATCCAAAAGGAATAAATTAGATCACAAAAGAGAAGCGGTATAGATTGAGACGTGAAGGGAACTCCAAACAGAGCCTTGGGGCACATCCAACTGAGAAAGATACTGGGGGTGGAAGAGGAACCAGTGAAGGAGACGCTAATGGATCGGTGAGAGAGAGAGGAAGAGAACCAAAATATAGCAGTGCCATTGAGACAAGGTTTGTGTCACATGAGGGGTAGAAGCGGGTGGCTTCTGTGTCAAAAACTGCAGAAGAATCAAGAAGATAAGAAGTAGTGAACTCCGGATTTAGCAGCAACTATATAATAAGTCACCGTTGTCAGAGCAGTCCCATAATAACTACTTCTGATTTTCTGGAGTTAAGAGAGCATGACACATATTTGTATACAATATTTAGAGATAATTGTGACAGAACACACTGTCACTGTGCGACTTGTATGGGGCTGTGGGTTTGCCTCCTGCCTACAGACTATGGCCCAGCAGTTAAATGGGAGATTTTGGGTCTGTTTGCCATCTCTTGCAACCATCAGACGCATGGCACACAGTGCAAAGTATTTCTGCGGTGCTGGTTCCTGTGAACCAGGCGAACGCAGCTTTTGGTAGCCACGCGTCTGGAACTATTATAGGCTACTTTTACATATTAGCCCAGCTGAGTTAAATGTATAATTTCTTTCCAGACAGTGACTGGTTCCCTCTGTAAAAATGTGTTGAAATGGCTGGAGACAGAATGGAGTTTCTACAATGTTATCTGTGTATTTGAATAGACTGTAATCTATTTGTTAATCAGAATCACCCATTGTCTTAGGTTAAAAAATGTTAGGTAATATTTACTGTATCTGTCTACCTAATGTAATTAGATTTCTCATTTCAAGAAGTCAATGTTTGTGCAATTATCTGTATCAGTGTGATTAGGTCCTCTTAGAAGAGGCTGAGATTCTTTTATATGTAAATGACCACTGTCTGTCCCCATAAAAATCTGTGCTTGTCATTTTGATTAAGGCTGGGGTCAGACGAGCGTAGTGTTCACGTCCGTGATTGCGCCTAAAAGTACGTCTGTGATAGCATGACAGAAAGCCCATTGGAGCCTGACACATGAAGTACGTCCGCACTGAACTGCGGACGCACAACGGCGGCGGCCCACGGACGCAAGGCAGGCAAGAACGTACAACCCCTAGAATGGCCGCACAAAGTGCGCTGCGTCCGCAACGTCTGCATAGCTTTGTGTGTGAGTGATGGAACGTGGTCAGACGGACTGCATTTATACGTCCAGCATTTTTCACGGACAAAATGGTTTTGCTTTTTAATTTATTTTCCCCCCTACATCCGTCAAAATATATACGTCAGTGAATAAACGGACTGTGTGGCCACTACTGTGTCTTCCGTACTGACGTACGTCCGTGTGCACGGACGCACAGTCTGTAGAAATCACGCTCGTCTGACCCTAGCCTAAACCAGTCCTATCCTGACCAAGTTTGAAGTCATGGCTCCTTAATTTGGGGTACCAGGAATCGTCTGCCCGCTGTGCCAAAGAAAGGCTCCAGGTCTACAGCTTTGGCTTATTTCTGGGGGTGCTAGCCAGACTCTCTACATGCATCGGGCCTTAAGCTGCGGCTAAGGTACTAGAGAAAGGTGTGAGAGTCACGAAGAGAAACTGGGTGTCCAGCGAGGAAGCAGCATTTGGCAGATGTGACCCTGTCCGGGTACAGAGATCTGTTACAATAATGTTATATTGAAACTATATGGGTTATTCAAAGAGCTCCGAATTGCTTGAGAAAGGTAACCGAACGCTGAAAATCAGCGTACGGTTACCTTTCCTGGCCATTCGGCTATCCAGAGAGCAGGCAATTCGCCAAATCCTGGCAAATTGCCTGCACATTCGGTGCCTGTTCGAGGGCAGTGAAATCCCCATGAAAAAGCACTGCTTCGGCTATTCAGAGAACACAAACCAGCAGTGAAAGGTTCCCAGAATGCCCTGCCATTCGGTGGTTTAATTCGGCAAGTTAATTCAGGAGAATCCCATAGACTTCAATGTTAAAAATATTCCGGTTTTAATTCAATATCTAATAAACCGTTCATTATAAAATTCTGCAGTAAAGAGTCTCTTTATTTATAGATTTTTTAGGATACCTTAAGCATTTTTCTGAATATTTTTTTTTTAAAAGTCTGATTTTTTTTTTGATTTTTTTTTAAGTTTACTTCTTTTTTCTGTAACAGCCCTTTTTATTATCATTCCCTGGACCTCATATGCAAATTTCAGACATTTTCGCTCAGTAGTTTCTTTGCAAACAGCTTTTCATTTTCACATTCATACAAACTGTTTTCCTAATTTATTCTCATCCCTCTGTCTGCGGTCTCGGCTTTTTCTCGGCTTTTCCGGCGGCTTCGCTGCGTGTGATCGGTTCCTGCTCGGGTTTTTCTGGCGTCTTCGACGGGTTAATCCAGATGTTTTTGAGGGTTTTCGGCGTGCATTCGGCAGGTTTTGCGGTTAGTTTTCGTCAAGTTTGCGGTAGCTTTTCCCTGCAATTCAGGGACACTGTGGTACTTGCTGAATACACCGCAGGGTCACCGAAATGGGATCGGCAACACGAACCGAATTGAAGAGAACGAAAAGTCACCGAACGTGCGGTGACTTTTCGAATCTCTATGGATAACCCTGTATATAATTTTCTTCCCAGATGACAGAGGAAGCAAGATTTGAGAGAAAGGTTTTAAAAGGTGATAATTTGTTGCAGGAAAGTATAAGAAAGCCTAAACAACGACAAAATATTTCTAAACTCATTTATTTAGTAATAAAACAACATGTTACAAATAAACTTCAAATGTAGCGAAGGATAGGAGAAAATCAGGTAATTGTTATGGAACTGTAGAGCCTTCAAAACAAATTTTACCAATAAGATCCTTATGTGCATTCGCTAGATTTTTTTCTTTTAACCAGAATGAGTGTGATAAAAATAATTTTCAGAAATAATGTGACAGATTGTCACACTTCTTAGACACTTTAAGTAATACGGGATAGTTTTATTTCATGTTAAAGTGTAATAGCTCTGTTTAGGACCCGTTATGACAGGTAAATCTCCCAGAAACAAATTGAGTTTCGAACATATGATGGGGTTTGTCAAGTGTCCTTTATAAGATATGTCTCTGAGGAACATTTTGAATGATCAGAAAATGTAAGATGATATATGATGAAATGTTATCGTATCATTCCCTTTCTTTCTGCAACGGGGGTTGCACCATTAACCCCTGCCCTCCCAAAGTCAAATTATCCCAATTTTGCATTGTAATACATTGAAAAGCACTCATTAGCATATCAAAACCTGATTTTTACACCTTTTTAAGGTCTGGGATCACTCACTGCTGTACAGGAATAAGATTAAGGCAGGCGTCAGACGAATGTAGTGATCATGTCTGTGTCGCTGCACAGTTTAACATCCGTCGTAGCATAGAATCATGATGAAGAGACTCACACACGAAGTACATGCGCACCGAACTGCGCGCGCACAACGCACGTGGCAAACGGATGCAAGTTAGGCAAGGACGTAAAACCGCTACCACGGACGTGCAGAGTGCGCCACAACCGCGTAGCGTTCTGTGTGAGTGATGAGATTTCAGACGCAGCGAATTTGCGACGTCCAGCACCTTGACGCACAAAATAGCTTTTCATATCCTTTTCAAATTTTTATCATTTTTCATATTACTTTTATTTCCCTAGTTCCCTTTTTTTCTATGTCTGTCAAAAAAAATGGACAGTGCGGTGTCTACATATCTTCCGTCAGTACGTCTGTCCGTTATGCACGCACGCAGAGTGCGCTCAGACTGCGTTCGTCTGACATTAGCCTTAGTGTGTTCTAATGACTGAAAAACACTGTGCAGCATAGATACAACGTGTTTCTGTAATTTCACAGGCGTTATGCCACATAGACAATATTTATACATTGCGATCATATTTTTGTGGAAGGTGCATTGATAATAATCTCATTATGATTGCTACAAATCCCCATAAGCAGGGTAATGCAGCAGTAATCTATTTGAACTTTTTGTTACAGAGAGGGCTGGAGCTTCTATTTTCAGATGGTTTTATGTCTCTCCAGGGTGCTTGGAGAGACCTAAAACAAAGTATTTTGTTTCTCCACAGGGGACACAAATCCTGCTTTAAACAGGTGTGAAAATTAGCTTTTGATATGCTAACGAGTGCTTTTCAATGCATTACAGTGTAGAATTGAGATAAATCGCTTTTGGGTGCAAGGGGTTAAAGGGGGTATAGCTCTGGGCATGTGACCAGATTGAATAAAACTGTAGGTCTCATTCTAAGAGAGCCGATCTGGCCCCGAAAGGTAACCAAACAGTGAAATTCAGCATACGGTTACCTTTCCTGGCCATTCGGCTATCCAGATAGCAGGCAGTTCGCCAAATGTTGGTGAATTGTCTGCACATACGGTGCCTGTTCATTGCCTGTTCGAGGGCAGTGAAATCCCCATAGAGAAGCAATGCTTTGTCTATTCAGAGAACACAAAACAGCAGGGAGAAGTTGCCGAAATGCCCTGCTGTTTGGTGGTTTCATTCAACAGATTTATTCAGGCGAATCCCATTATTATTATTATTATTATTCTTTATTTATAAAGCGCCAGCATATTCCGCAGCGCTGTACAATAAGCACAGTATAGACAGGGTTACAATACATTGAGCAACATTTGACAAACAGTACAGGAGGAGATGAGGGCCCTATTCCCGTAGGAACTCACAATCTGGGAGGCTTCAATGTTTAAAATATTCTCGTTTTAATTTAATATCTAATAAACCGTTGATTATTTTATTCTGCAGTAATAAGTCTCTTTATTTATAGATTTTTTTTAGGATCTTCTAGGCATTTTTTGGCAAACTTTTTTAAATAGTTTTTTCTTTTTTCTGTAACAGCCCTTTTTATTATCATTCAGAGCATCTTATATGTAAATTTCAGACATTTTCGTTCTGTGGTTTTTCAGCAAACAGCGTTTCAATTTTCAAACATTCAAGTGTACTGTTTTTTTTTCCACTCCATTCGTCTGCATGTCGGCTTTTTCCGGCGGCTGCTCTGTGCTGTGATTGACGGTTAGTCGGTTTTCTCCGGCTTATTCGGCGTGGTTAATCCAGCTGTTTTCTGCGGGTTTCAGTGAATGTTCGATGAGTATTTGGTGGGTTTGCAGCGAGTGTTCAGCGGGTTTGCGGCAGGTTTTCCCTGCACTACGGGGGCCCTGCGGTGCTTGCTGAATACACCGCAGGGTTGGCGAAATGGGATCGCTGAATCGCCCCCAAGTGCGAGGAATGAAAAGTCAACGAACGTGCGCTGACTTTTCGGATCTCTTTGAATAACCCTGCTAGTGTTATGCATTTTTAGATAAAGAAAGAATTCTCACGTTTAACCTCATGTGTGTTCAACATTGTAGCCAAACATTATCAGGCCGGTTTCTAGTGTCTCCTTTTCTAGTGTTCAGGAGTAATTTATGTAAACATTGCAATGATTTATTTAGTTAGTAACAAGAATTGCAATTGTTTATATAATGCATATTTTTTGAATGGGAATTGTGTCAGTTGATCGAAGGACTGGTAACATTGTAGCTAAAACTTAACATTTATTAGAAGTTTAAAACAAAGAAGAAATACACACATAGAACCCACAAATTATAGACAATGTACTGGGCACACAGTTGAGCTGAGTGTGGCAAGTATTGCTAGTGGTATCTTTGCTACCTATCTACCTACCAAATGAGTACTCTGATGTCTATCTACCTACCAAATGAGTACTCTGATGTCTATCTACCTACCAAATGAGTACTCTGATGTCTATCTACCTACCAAATGAGTACTCTGATGTCTATCTACCTACCAAATGAGTACTCTGATGTCTATCTACCTACCAAATGAGTACTCTGATGTCTATCTACCTACCAAATGAGTACTCTGATGTCTATCTACCTACCAAATGAGTACTCTGATGTCTATCTACCTACCAAATGAGTACTCTGATGTCTATCTACCTACCAAATGAGTACTCTGATGTCTATCTACCTACCAAATGAGTACTCTGATGTCTATCTACCTACCAAATGAGTACTCTGATGTCTATCTACCTGCCAAATGAGTACTCTGATGTCTATCTACCTACCAAATGAGTACTCTGATGTCTATCTAGATCAGTCAGAAAGCAAGGGTTTGCTGCAAACAGAGAGCCAGAAGGAATATCTATAGTGCAGCAAGGTAGAATAGGTATGCTAGTAATTAGTTCCTTATAGAGGTCTCCTGTCCAGAGCACTCATGGCAGAGAATCATCTTGTTGAACCTCAATCAGATATAGCAAATATTTGTTTCTAAAATCAGTTTGGCATTTTAGTACTCCATATACGTAGCTCTACGCGTTTCGCCTCTAGGAGCAGTATGGATTGATGCTGTAGAGACATGCTTAGCAGAGGCTAGAGCCCACTTACGTGTTTAAATACTGAAGAGGTAGTGGTAGGACTTCATAAGTGCTGGACAGAAGTAGCTCGCATCTATTTGTTCCATCCCCAGGGGGTGTGGTCAGTTGGTGCCGTCATTCTGGGGCTCAATAGGGAAGGGGAGGGGGAGATCCTTGTGGAGAGGGATGTATGTCCCCAATGGACAGAGGTTACGTCCCTCAGTTGGCTGTGTGGCGCCAAAACTGTGATGCAAACGCATCTGGCGACGGCAGACCTCGGAGCACCGCGCATGTGTGAGTCGCGTCAGTGTCTCACTGTTCCGTGGAGAAGTTATAGTGGGAAACGGCTTGCTATAGAGGATCGCACATCGTACAAGCTAATTTGAGGTCAGCCTTCCTGTATGGGCACACGCTCTCCATCTGTAGGAAGCGCCAGTCCCGTAGAGCTCGATCCAAGCGGCATACACCAAGACAGTGCACAGCCCCATACTCTGGGTAAACTGGTCACTACACCCGAGTGCCACAGCGTGTCCCATACCCAACATGGGCCATATTGCTGCACGTCCGGTGGCTTTCCCCCCAAGGATCTACGTCAAATCCATAACTCATGTACATAACCATGCAGTTGTTGATAGCGATTATGAGGAGCCAGTGGCGACTCTAGGAACAATATATAGGGGGGGGAACATGAGATAACACAGTCAAAACTGGGGGGCACTAATAATTTTCGCACTAAATCATACCACTGAAAAAACGAAATAAGTATTTATAAAAAAGATTACATAATCCCAGAGTAATTTGGTGCACTAATACTTTTTGGTTGTGCTAACCTCATACATAAATTCAATATTTTATTTGCTGCAATTTGGCGGTTTTCGCCAACATCTGATAACTGATTCAGCGACTCCAGTTTTCGCAAATTACGGTGACGATTCGCTAAACAGGAAATTCACCATATTTTTGGCAAAATTGATTCCCCGAAATGTGACAAAGCAAAGGATCTAAAGATGAATAGACCCTATAGTGTCTAACTTCCATAATAACCCCTAAAATGCTATAAACCCAGGGAAATACAAAAAAAATAATAAACGGTGTGGCATGTAGCTATTAACCCTAAAATGTCATTAATCAAGGGAAAACATTAATTGAATACACTGAAGCATGTAGCCTACCCATTAACCCCATAAACTGCCATTAATCAAGAAAAAGCATTAAATGAATAGACTGAGTGACAGTTTACTGAACCGAGCCTCGGCAATCCCCGTCAAGTATTGTGCATCTGATCTGTGCCTGCACTTGAGGGCAGTTTCATTCCTGTGCTGCTCATTTCCAGCGCTGAGATCTAGCACACATTCAGTTAAACACACACACCATAGGTCACATGACTTACCTGAAAAAAGGGCCACGCCCCCTCTCCTCCTTGCTCCAGCATTGCCAAACCACTACCAGTGAGAGAGGACCTATGCTGTGGCTTTCTTGCGTTATCCTGAACCCCAAACCTTGGCGTCGTTATCAGCCTTTCCTGTGCGAGAGAGGTAGAAGAGAGATATATATAAAATTTGGTGGGTATGTAGACCGTACAAAAGTCCTATGGTGTCAGGGGCACTTCTTTCAATGAGGCTATCAGGGCCCAACTCTAAGATGGCGGACGGAGCCACAGCTTCCCATCCTGCAGTCTGGGACAGGAGATACTGCTCTGCCTTGTGGTAGTATCAGTGGTACGTTAGGCTCATCACACTGTTCTTCGGAGCATTGGGGGAGTTGGGATCAGCTGCTGAGCTAGCAGAAACCCACACAGTAGGCCGTGCTCCTAGCCCAGAGCTCCCGGGGACGAGCTGTGATCGTGCTGAAGGTTATTTCTGAAGCTGTATCTCAACAGCCGCCCATCTCCGCCGGTAGGAGAGGTGTGATGCAGCTGGTTGGCTAAGAAAGGGTGACTTTTGGGCCTCTTCAAGGGGGCCAACGAAATATGCAGCCAGTGAAGAACGCTGTGGAACCGGATGTCTTTGTACTCGACTGCAAATTAAATGAGGAATTTGCAGAATTTAAATACAACTAACTCCACAACAGTTAACTCCACTTCTGCAGGGAACACCAAGTTTCTATTTACCTTGAATTTGTTCTTTAAAGTGATGTTGTCATACCCAACATATTTTGCTTTATTCAACAGGTATTTTTTCTAACACATATACAGGAAAAAAGGGAGTAGTTCTCTGTTCGAGTTAAGCTGTCACTTCTGTCAGTGTAGAATGCCACAGGTGGAAGTGACCAGGATAGCCCTCCACTCACTTTGTGCAGCCAGTTGAATATATCAGTAAATAACAGTGTTTGCCATAGTTGTAGTTTAACTGCTGTGGAGCTCTGTAATACACTCATACAGACTGCTAATTACTATTGGTTTAATTGTTGCGTCTCCCCAGTGGACCGGCAGCACAATTTGAAAGAGGTTTGGACGTTTCTTTGGATTTGGATCAGATGCGCCTTTGGAAAACAAGATGTTGGGGGTACTGTGTCTCATTGGGACACTGAAAGCTGGTCACAAGAATAATATGCTGGCCACGCATGGATTTACACATTGAAAAGTGAGCCGGCTGCAGAAATATGGTTAGCGGTTGTGCGTGAGGGAAGACAGCGTGCCGACTCCAGTTTTATGCATTTAAGTTAAAGGGTTTCATTGATGCCATGATGTCACAACGTCAGGACAATAGTGGGCCTCAGCCACTTCCCAGGATTGTTTGCAGGGTGATCCAAGAGGAAAGAAGACCCCAGTCATCACAGGAGTGACAGAGGGGTAAGAAGCTGTGACGACACTTACCCTCGAGTTGTCCGCACCACGTGTCAACGGATTACTGGTGCTATAATAATGCAGTTTCTACTGCAGCGCCATCACAACACCCGCGATCATCAGTATTTTAAACTGTAGGTCCTATTCACTACATAGATACTTGCCACTTGATATAGCCAATGTGCTCTTGCTTGGTATCAGGCCATGAAATAATTGGCTACTTTTGCTGTCTGGCAATGGATATAATGAGCAAACATGACTGAGTAACTCCACAATAAGACTAACTCATTCTCAACTGATCACTTAGTGTACAGACCCTTTATTGCACTGTTAAATATTCAGTAGTTTTGTTCATAGTAGCCCAGGACACTAAGGGCTATATTACCTAGTTGTCGATAACGTCTCCTGTAGTTAGTTTATTGACGGGAAACGCAATTCAATTTTTGCCGCAAGCTGAGCTTGCGTCTCCGATGCAGCCATTTCCCTGCGTGAGGTTACTGTACATTAACGTCTCCTATATTTATGTTACTGCATCCTGGGTTCCAAACCTAGACCTACACGTGACAGCTGGTGTTAAATGAATTTGCAAATGCAAAATCATAACAATCTCTAAAAAAAACCATTAAATCCCAAACTCTCATCCTGTGGTGAAAAGGTTGGTGCCATCCGCCGCTTTTCGTTGTGAGCAGAGTGAGAGTAGGAACAAATAGTTCCTAGGTCCCCTCCGCGATCACTCTGCGGCTCTGTGTTACCTTGTGAGAGCAAGCTCCTGCAGAGCTTGCGGCCATGATGCGCAAATCTGCATGGAGACCTATGGACTCTATACGCTGATACTCGTGACGCTGCTGGTATTCCGCAGCTTTGCACTGCGTTCCGGGGCGAAGTGCTGATATAGCACCTACCCTGGAATACGATGGCAAAATGGAGACGGTAATGGAAAGTCTGCAGTCTGAATTGTCGCTATAATAGCGTTAGATAAAGGGTTTTGTGGGCCTGAAAATACCATCCATTTCAATCCAAAGAGAAGGACACCAGAACAATTCTAAATATATTCTAAATATTATTTCTAAAATATTGCATTTATGTTAGCATTCAATTGAACTCAAATCAATTTTATGTTCAATTCTTTAGCTTTATAGAATATTTAGGTAAATTCTAATTTTTTATTGTTTGAGAGATGGAAAGTGATCTTCCTTGCTCGCTGGCACACGCATTGTATAATACTGTAAATGTAACTGATAATGTACGTGTCGACATGAGTATGAGCGCAGTAATTACATTTTTACAACAGATTTGAAATGCTCTGTAATTGAATAATATGATGGATTTAGTTTGCTCTGCAAAGTCTAGTGAATCAGCCGGGAGCTACATTTCACACCCACGCATATATAAAGCAGTGTAACAAAACAGAAATACATGGGTTTTAAATTTTTGTCCTGCCCTAGACATATCTGCTTATCCAGCCTGTAATTATTGCACGAATAACGCAAACCTTGCACTTGTGTATTTTTGCAGGCTTATCTCTCAAACAACACACTGACATGACTTGCACATTATCAGAAAAGAGACTTATCGCAAAACAGAGCTATGAAAATTGGATTTTCTGACTTTTAAAAAGAAAAAACAAACAGTATTGTGTGCATTTATTATACAACGAGCTATGTTATACTGATTTTAAAAATATCCATCTCACCCTGGAAATTGTTTTTTTTTTTTAATTTAAGACGAGCACTCCTAGATTATTACACCTCTGAATGATGTCCTTTAATTTGTATGCTCCTTTCACTCTTTTATGTGACCCTTACAGTCTTGGATTATTTGTTTTTACTTTAGAAAAGTGTGGATTTCCTCGCACTTTTATTAATATACTTTAGTTTTCTACAGTATTTGTATCCCTCTTTTCAATGTTTACTCAATATTAATAATATTCATAACATAGAAGTTTATCATGAATAGATTTAAATCGATGTGCTGTTTAACTACTCGGTGCTTGTTTTTCATCTTTTGCAGTCTCGTGACCTTTGGGAATATGTGTTTTCTATTATATAATAGCTTACGTGCTCTTGGAAGAACTGATAATTTTCCAGTCGTCAGCATAATGGCAGGGTGTGGACCTGTTTGAAAGGAATATTGCATTTTTTTGGCCTTTTTTTTTGGCCAGTAAAAATGAGATGTCCAGCACTGTATCGGAGTCTTTCACTGCCTAGATGCACTTATACCAGGGGTCAGCAACCTTGGCTCTACAGATGTTTTGGAACTACAGTTGTGTTCAAAATTATTCAACCCCCAATGCTGTAAAGGGTTTTAGGGAATTTAGTGTACATTTGTAATTGTATTCAGAATGAAATCCTACAAGGACTTTTTAAAGAACCATATGCAAATAAAATGACATCAATTGGTTTTGTAATACAGTAGTAAATGTTTCTTTTGTGAATTCTTCATTGACACAATTATTCAACCCCTTAAAGACTACCACTCTGAAGAACAGAGGTTCATTCAAGTGTTTTCAATCAGGTATTGAAAACACCTGTGGATGTCACAGAGCAGCAATAAAGCATAATAAGCACCAATTAGGCAGCTTTAAAATGACTGTGATACTCAGCTCCTTCTAGACATTTACTGGTGTGGTTACAAACATGGTGAAGTCAAGAGAATGGTCCAGGAAGACAAGAGAAGAGGTGATTACTCTTCACAGGAAGGGCAATGGCTATAAGAAGATTGCAAAGATGTTAAACATACCAAGAGAGACCATAGGAAGCATCATTCGCAAATTCAAGGCAAAGGGCACTGTTGAAACGCTACCTGGTCGTGGCAGAAAGAAGATGCTGACTTCGACTGCTGTGCGCTACCTGAAGCGTAGAGTGGAGAAAAGTCCCCGTGTGACTGCTGAGGAACTGAGAAAAGATTTGTCCGATGTGGGTACTGAAGTTTCAGCTCAGACAATACGGCGCACACTGCGTAATGAAGGCCTCCATGCCAGAACTCCCAGGCGCACCCCCTTGCTGTCTCCAAAGAATAAGAAGAGTCGACTGCAGTATGCCAAAAGTCATGTGAACAAACCACAGAAGTTTTGGGATAGTGTTCTGTGGACTGATGAAACAAAATTAGAACTGTTTGGGCCCATGGATCAACGCTATGTTTGGAGGAGGAAGAACAAGGCCTATGAAGAAAAGAACACCTTGTCTAATGTGAAGCATGGCAGGGGGTCAATCATGCTTGGGGCTGTTTTGCTTCTGCAGGTACAGGGAAGCTTCAGCGTGTGCAAGGTACCATGAATTCTCTTCAGTACCAGGAGATATTGGATGACAATGTGATGCAGTCCGTCACAAACCTGAGGCTTGGGAGAAGTTGGACCTTTCAACAGGTCAATGATCCCAAGCATACCTCCAAGTCCACTAGAGCATGGTTGCAGATTAAAGGCTGGAACATTTTGGAGTGGCCATCGCAGTCACCAGACTTAAATCCGATTGAGAACCTCTGGTGGGACTTAAAGAAAGCAGTTGCAGTGCGCAAGCCTAAGAATGTGACTGAACTGGAGGCTTTTGCCCATGACGAATGGGCGAAGATACCCGTAGATCGCTGCAAGACACTTGTGTCAAGCTATGCTTCATGTTCAAAAGCTGTTATAACTGTAAAAGGATGTTGTACTAAGTACTAAGATTGAATGTCACTTGGGGGTTGAATAAAACTGATAATGATGTGAGCACAGAAAAGACATTTGTGGTTATTTCATTATAAATGTTATGTTCTATTTGTCTGACCTACATGTGCCTCTTTGATTTAATTGTAAGCAAGATGACTGAATGATCACAATCAATGTCAAACTGGCCAAAACACTCAATTTCAGTGGGGGTTGAATAATTTTGAACACAACTGTACATCTCCCTTGATTCTCAGCTACTCATTAGATTGGCTGAGCCTCATGGGAAATGTAGGCCCAAAGCATCTGTACAGCCAAGGTTGCTGACCCCTGCGCTATACTACATTATTAAAGGGGACTGCATTTTTTGCTCCTTTTCCAATCCATCTTGGTGCTTGGCTTTAAACCTTAAGTTTGCTTCTTGTTTTCAACATTATTATTGCGTTGTCTCATCACGGGGTGGATTTCGAATCCCTTAATGAAATTTAGCAGACTGCACTACCCCTTTCTGGTGCTGAGAACTGCCATCATCCAGCTTTATGGCTGTTTTTAACCAAGGGTAATCACAGCTATATGAGATTGGCACTCTCTAGTGATGTTGGCTCGCCTGCTCCTCAGTCAGCAAGCTGGCGTGGAATGAGGTGCAAGGCATGAGCAGAGTGCTGGCCAATAGATGCATTTCTGCTCACAGCTGTCATGCAGCCCTGTGGCATGCCACAGGACGTAACAAGAAAACTTTGAAACTGAATTAGACAAAATTTTAACAATAAAAAATATATTACAACATACAGTATGTATATATATATACACAGGTGAAACTCGAAAAATTAGAATATTGTTGCAAAAGTTCATTTATTTCAGTAATGCAACTTAAAAGGTGAAACAATATATGAGATAGTTCAAGCCGTGATTTGTCATAATTGTGATGATTATGGCTTACAGCTCATGAAAACCCCAAATCCACAATCTCAGAAAATTAGAATATTGTGAAAAGGTGCAATATTTTAGGCTCAAAGTGTCCCACTCTAATCAGCTAATTAAGCCATAACACCTGCAAAGGGTTCCTGAGCCTTTAAATGGTCTCTCAGTCTGGTTCAGTAGGAATCACAATCATGGGAAAGACTGCTGACCTGCCAGTTGTGCAGAAATCCATCATTGACACCCTCCATAAGGAGGGAAAGCCTCAAAAGGTAATTGCAAAAGTGTCACGGTGGCCCATGTCCAGGGAAATGTTGCGCCTTCGACCCATGTCCAGGGAAATGTTGCGCCTTCGACCCATGTCCGGGGAAATGTTGCACCTTCGACCCATGTCCAGAGAAATGTTGCACCTTCGCCCCATTTCCAGGGAAATGTTGCGGCCGTCACAGCAGCTGATATCCAGAAAGCCTTGTTCCAGGGTACTGTGTACTACAGGACAGAGAATGGTGCTGCCCGCGAATCAGATGCAGCATGCAGGAAGGACAACCAATCGCAGCACATGACCAGCTATCCTATAGCAGAGCAGGGCGTCTCCTCTGAGCACCAATAGGAAGTGCTGTGGCTCTATTTAAAGGGCTTCCTTTCTCTTAGCAAGTTGCCCTAGCGTGGTTCCTGTTACTCCTAGTGCCTTGTTGTTATTCCTATTCCGACTGATTTCCTGGTTTATACGATCCCGGCTTGTCTCGACTCCCTGTATTCTGGCACCCTGATTTCTGGCATAGTATAACGGACCTCTATTTCCTTAACCCCTGCCTATGTGTGTTTTGTTGGTTTGCCCTGCTTAACCCGGCTATTATTAAGGACCGGCTAGCTAGAGCATTGTGGGTTACTTTATTCCGCAGGTTGTTTTTCTTTGCACTCCACCACTTTATTTGTGTTCGTCATTTTCAGTATTACTGACCATAACCCGGCCATTTCTAAGGACCGGTTGGTCAGGGTCTGTTGGCTTACAGTCTGCAAGCGGGGTTACCCGATCCTGACATTACGCTAGGGCCATGGACCCTGCAGACGTAGGTCAGCAGCTCGCTGCATGTGCCTCTCGTGTCGATGAATTAGACCACCGCATGGATGCCTTTGCTCAGGCTATACAAACTATTCTTGTCCGTACTGCCTATTTGCAGCCTGAACCACAGGTGGCGACCTCTGCTCCGGTCCTGCAATCCCACACACCTGAGGTTGCTTTACCTGCCTCCCATGTATCCATGACTTCTCCAATTCGTTTTGGTGGGGAACAGACTGGGTGTCGTGGCTTTTTGACTCAGGTCAGCATTCATTTTGAACTAAACCCTAGAATGTATGTTTCAGATCGTGCCCGTGTGGGATTTATGATAAATCATTTGTCTGATTGGGTTAGCCCATGCTAGGGCTCTCCCATTGTGGGAAAATGATGATGCCGTGGTCTATAACTACCACAACTTTGTACGTGCTCTCAGACGCACCTTTGATCCTCCTGGTCGTTCCAAGAGGGCTGGGAGATCCCTGCTCAGAATTAAGCAAGGTTCCAGGTCTGTTGCAGATTATGCCATAGACTTCAAAACCCTAGTAGCAGAGGTTGATTGGACTAATGATTGCCTTGTATTGCTTTTCCAGGAGGGCCTTTCTGATACTATCCTAGATGAGATAGAGGATTTGATCGATTACGTGATTGATATTGATAACAGAATCAGGGATAGAGCTAAACACAGAGAGAGACCCAGAAAAAGCGTTGCTAGGGTTCCTACACGAGGTTCCGTTAGCCCACCATCTCGCACTTCACAGGTCTCTGATACCAAACCCATGCAATTGGGTCACACCAAATTGACAGAAGAAGAGAAATCCTATAGGCGTAGAGAGGGTCTTTGCCTATATTGCGGACTTAGGGCGCACCAACGCCTCAAGTGCCCATCACGCCGGAAAACGCTCGCACCTAAGTCCTAGGAGGGGACCGGCCTTAGGTGTTCTCACTTTGTGTCCCAAACCGACCTCACTACGATTACTTCTTCCTGTCTGTCTAACATGGGGTTCTGTCAAATTCGATTGTGATGCATTGCTGGATTCAGGGGCTGCTGATAATCTTATGGATGAGTCCTTTGCCTCAGGTCATCTTGTTCCTCTGTCCCCTAGATCCAAACCCTTAATGGTACAGGCCATTGATGGTAGGCCCCTTGCCTCTCCTGTTATAACCCAAGAGACGAAAGCTATTTCCATGTGTCTTGGGGATCATCATGACGAATCCATAGTGTTTCAAATCATATCATCACCGTCTTGTTCAGTCGTTTTAGGTCTCACATGGTTACAAAAGCATAATCCTCACATTGACTGGGTAAAGGGAAAGGTCGTCGCATGGGGTTCCACCTGTTCCTCCTCTTGTTTTCCCTCTATGTTACCTATCAGGTTACTCAATACTCCTACTGCAAAACCTTTGTCTTCTACCGTTCCGGAGCAATATCTGTCTGTTAAACAAGTGTTTGACAAAAAAGAGGCCGATAAGCTACCCCCGCACCGTCCGTATGACTGTGCTATCAAGTTTACCCAGGTACCATTCCCCCTAAAGGGAGAATTTATCCACTGCCCCCAAAGGAACATAGTATCATGGAGGAATATATCCAGGAATCGCTGGAGAAGGGTTTCATACGAAGATCTTCTTCCCCAGCTGGGGCAGGGTTCTTCTTTGTAGCCAAAAAAGAGGGTGACCTCCGTCCGTGCATAGATTATAGAGGGTTGAATCGTATCACCATCAAGAATGCCTACCCTATTCCTCTAATCTCTGACCTCTTTGACCGTCTTAGAGGTTCCACGGTGTTTTCTAAATTGGATCTCAGGGGTGCATACAACCTGGTATGCATAAAAGAGGGAGACGAGTGGATGACCGCATTCAACACCCATAGCGGCCACTACGAATATCTGGTCATGCCGTTTGGGTTGTGCAACGCCCCTGCGGTTTTTCAGGATTTTATAAATGACGTCCTTCAGGACTACCTCTCCTCATGTGTCATAGTCTATCTAGATGACATTCTGGTGCACTCTCCTGACCTACATACACATTATGATCACATGCGTTCTGTTCTCGGCACTCTGTTACGAAATGGTTTATATTGTAAGCTAGAAAAATGCATATTCCATGTGACACAGGTTCCGTTTCTGGGGTACATCGTGTCGTCCAAGGGTTTTTTAATGGATCCCAAAAAACTGGAATCCATCCTATCTTGGCCTCTACCCAAAGGGTTGAAACCTATCCAGAGATTTATTGGATTCGCCAATTATTACAGAAAGTTTATCCCACACTTTTCTTCTGTAATTGCTCCTATCACCTCTATGACCAAGAAAGGGGCCAATACAACCAACTGGTCTCCCGCTGCCCTTAAAGCCTTTGAGGATTTAAAAACAGCCTTTGCCTCTGTACCTATTCTAGCACATCCTAACCCTTCTAAACCATTTATAATGGAGGTCGACGCATCAGAATCTGGTATAGGGGCAGTACTTTCCCAGAGAGACACCTGGGATGCCCCACTTCTCCCAGAAGTTGTCCGACTCAGAGAGAAACTATGATATCGGTAACAGAGAACTCTTGGCTATTATAATGGCTCTAAAAGAATGGAGACATCTGTTGGAGGGTTCGCAAATTCCAGTGATCATTCTAACTGACCACAAGAACCTAGCCTACCTGGCAGACGTGAAGCGTCTGTCCCCCTGCCAGGCCAGATGGTCGTTGTTCCTAAGTCGCTTCAATTATTTGATCACCTACCACCCAGGGTCACGTAATACCAAGGCGGATGCTCTTTCCAGACAGTTTGAGGAAGAGGAACTGCCTCACACCGAACCGGTTTCTCTCATACCCAGTACTCATATAATCGCCACTGTGTGTATGCAAGTGTCTTCTCAGTTGATCGAGCGCATTCTGTCCTATCAGAATGCCGCCCCTAGCTCTCTACCTCCAGAAAGATTGTATGTAGGAGAGAACGAGAGAAGGGAGTTATTACAAGTTAGGCATGCATCAAAGGTTGCAGGTCACCCAGGAGTCAAGACCATTCTCACCATTTCTCGTCTATATTGGTGGCCCACTCTTCGTGTTGATATCCGAGAATTCATTGCCTCCTGTAACGTTTGTGCCCAGAATAAGACCCCTGCTGATCTTCCAGTGGGTCTATTACAACCTCTCCCTGTTCCTTCGAGACCATGGACCCATTTATCCATGGACTATATTGTGGACCTACCCCCATCTGAGGGTAATACCACCATTCTCACTGTTATTGACCGTTTTTCTAAAATGGCCCATTTTGTTCCACTGAAAAAACTTCCTTCTTCAGAACAGCTAGCCGGTATATTTGCTAAAGAGGTGGTACGGTTACATGGGATACCGCAGGAAATAGTCTCAGATCATGGTACTCAGTTCATTTCCCGATTCTGGAGATCCTTCTGTAAAGAAATGGGTATCAACTTATCCTTTTCTTCTGCCTACCACCCACAATCTAACGGTGCTGCTGAACGTACCAACCAGTCCTTAGAACAATATTTACGGTTCTTCATCTCCCACCAACAAGATAATTGGAGTTCCTTGTTACCTTGGGCTGAGTTGGCTAGGAATAATGTGGTACATGACAGCTCTGGTCATACCCCGTTCTTTGCAACCTATGGGTTCCATCCTGCTTTATAACCTGGCACTCCGTCTGAATCACCCATTCCTGCACTTAACGATCACTTACAACTCCTACGTCAGTCCTGGACGCGGATTCAATCCGCTTTGCAAAAAGCTTCTTTAGCCCATAAGAAGTTTGCAGACCGCCACAGACGACCAGGACCTTCTTATGTCCCTGGTCAAAGGGTATGGCTCTCCACTCGGCATATCAAACTCCGGGTGCCCTCTCACAAATTGGCACCAAGGTTTATCGGTCCGTACAGGGTCCTCCGACGCATTAATCCTGTCTCTTATGCCTTGGAGTTGCCTAAGTCCTTGAGAATCCCCAACTCCTTCCATACCTCCCTACTCAAGCCCCTTGTCTGTAACCGGTATACCACTCCCGTGAAACAGCCTCCTCCTGTCCAAGTTCAGGGTCAGGAGGAATACGAGGTGCAGGCTCTCATCGATTCCAGGTGGTCTAGAGGCGGATTGCAATATCTTGTGCATTGGAAGGGGTACGGCCCGGAGGAACGTTCCTGGGTTGCTGCCTCTGATGTTCATGCCCCGGGGCTGGTCTCCACCTATCATCGCCGCTTCCCTTCTCGCCCTCGGGCCCACCGTCAGGGGGGGTGCTGTCACGGTGGCCCATGTCCAGGGAAATGTTGCGCCTTCGACCCATGTCCGGGGAAATGTTGCACCTTCGCCCCATGTCCAGGGAAATGTTGCACCTTCGCCCCATGTCCAGGGAAATGTTGCACCTTCGCCCCATGTCCAGGGAAATGTTGCACCTTCGCCCCATTTCCGGGGAAATGTTGCGGCCGTCACAGCAGCTGATATCCAGAAAGCCTTGTTCCAGGGTACTGTGTACTACAGGACAGAGAATGGTGCTGCCCGCGAATCAGATGCAGCATGCAGGAAGGACAACCAATCGCAGCACATGACCAGCTATACTATAGCAGAGCAGGGAGTCTCCTCTGAGCACCAATAGGAAGTGCTGTGACTCTATTTAAAGGGCTTCCTTTCTCTTAGCAAGTTGCCCTAGCGTGGTTCCTGTTACTCCTAGTGCCTTGTTGTTATTCCTATTCTGACTGATTTCCTGGTTTATACGATCCTGGCTTGTCTCGACTTCCCTGTATTCTGGCACCCTGATTTCTGGCATAGTATAACGGACCTCTATTTCCTTAACCCCTGCCTATGTGTGTTTTGTTGCTTTGACCTGCTTAACCCAGCCATTATTAAGGACCGGCTAGCTAGAGCATTGTGGGTTACTTTATTCCGCAGGTTGTTTTTCTTTGCACTCCACCACTTTATTTGTGTTCGTCATTTTCAGTATTACTGACCATAACCCGCCCATTTCTAAGGACCGGTTGGTCAGGGTCTGTTGGCTTACAGTCTGCAAGCGGGGTTACCCGATCCTGACAAAAAGAAGTTGGATGTTCCCAAAGTGCTGTATCAAAGCACATTAATAGAAAGTTATGTGGAAGGGAAAAGTGTGGAAGAAAAAGGTGCACAAGCAGCAGGGATGACCGCAGCCTGGAGAGGATTGTCAGGAAAGGGCCATTCAAAAGTGTTGGACTTTCACAGGGAGTGGACTGAGGTTGGAGTCAGTGCATGAAGAGCCACCACACACAGACAGATCCTGGACATGGGCTTCAAATGTCGTATTCCTCTTGTCAAGCCGCTCCTGAACAACAAAAAATGTCAGAAGCGTCTTACCTGGGCTAAAGAAAAACAGACCTGGTCTGTTGCTCAGTGGTCCAAAGTCCTCTTTTCTGATGAGCGCAACTTTTGCATCTCATTTGGAAACCAAGGACCCAGAGTATGAAGAATGGAGAGGCACACACTGCAAGATGCTTGAAGTCCAGTGTGAAGTTTCCACAGTCTGCGTTGATTTGGGGAGCCATGTCATCTGCTGGTGTTGGTCCACTGTGGTTCATTAAGTCCAGGGTCAATGCAGCCATCTACCAGGAGATTTTGGAGCACTTTATGCTTCCTTCCGCAGACGAGCTTTATGGGATGCTGACTTCATTTTCCAGCAGGACTTGGCACCTGCCCACACTGCCAAGAGCACCAAAACCTGGTTCATTGATCATGGGATTACTGCGCTTGATTGGCCAGCAAACTCACCTGACCTGAACCCCATAGAGAATCTATGGTGCATTGCCAAGAGAAAGATATGAGACTGAACAATGCAGAAGAGCTGAAGGCCGCTATTGAAGCATCCTGGTCTTCCATAACACCTCAGCAGTGCCACAGGCTGATAGCTTCCATGCCACGCCGCATTGAGGCAGTAATTGCTGCAAAAGGGGCCCAAACCAAGTACTGAGTACATATGCATGCTTATACTTTTCAGAGGTCCCATATTGTTTTATGTGCAATCCTTGTTTTATTGATTGCATGTAATATTCTAATTTTCTGAGATTGTGGATTTGGGGTTTTCATGAGCTGTAAACCATAATCATCACAATTATGACAAATCACGGCTTGAACTATCTTGCGTTTCATGTAATGAATCTCATATATTAGTTTCACCTTTTAAGTTGCATTACTGAAATAAATGAACTTTTGCACGATATTCTAATTTTTCGAGTTTCACCTGTAAATGGAGTGATTCCTTTCAAATGAGCCCAGCATCTATATTATCATCATTAAATGGTCCTTACCAATATAATTCCATGCGTGATGAAGATCTTATTAAACTGTAACATCTGTGGTTAAAGCGTCCACTTGCAGGACATCAGTCTCCTTGTGAATATATTCGACGCAAGCTATACAGTAAATACTATCAGGTGTATTCACTAAAAGGTGAAACTCAGGAGAACTGTCAGGAGAAGAGACCCATCTAGACCAAATAGCCGATTTGGAAAGTGAGATAAATGGGAGAATTTTTCTGGTTTGACTATTTTGACCTAGAATTTTCACTTCTCCAGTCATTCTCCTGAGGTTCACCTTTATTTGAATAGATCTGTTAGTTTACGAAAGTGGTGGCATGCCAGTGAAAAGTAAATGTGTCAAAATAATAATTGTGTGGATATAAACACTATGCAGCACGACAGGGATGACAAATTGTGATATTTGCTGTAATGAAGACTATTACTTTAGTTATATGCGTCTTCATTTTCAGATGAATGCTGCAGTGAGGTATATAGCACTGGACACAGCAATAACATAGGAAGCCTCAGATGGAAATGGATTCTCAAATTTACTGAAGGCAATAATGGTATTTGAGAAGTTTCGATGAGATGGAAATAAAGAAACAGCATTCACCCAGGATACTGGGGCCTCTTTATGGTGTGAAGAACACAGTCTTTGCAATGAAGGTCATCTTGTGTTATCAAATCAAAAGAAGCTTTATTGGCAGGACCAAATACATTTTAGCATTGCCAAAGCATATGGGGAGGTTATATGGGGTGGAGGGGGGGGGGGGGTAGTGGGACATATATGAGGGGAATGGGCAAGTCTATGGACATTATCAGGGGTAAGGGATAATGTGAAGGGGGATGGGGGCGAGTCCATGTTGGGGATTTATAAGTCTGGGATCTCTCATGTTCCTCTCAGTCTGTGACATTCTGTGACGTATTGTGCAGATATTTTCACTGCCGGCTCCTCTTCTCCCAGTATGATGTGGAGTTTCCTCGTCTCTTCTATAGAGGTGAAGTCCGGGATGAGAGCGGAGAGTCTCTGGAAGTGAGTTTCCCTCAGTGCTGAGTACTTGGGGCACTGTAGGAGGAAGTGGACCTCATCTTCCAGGGTCCCCTGGTCACATTGCTGGTACAGTCTATTCTCCCTGTGTTATCACTAAATGAGGTACAGTATCATGGGGACGTAGCTCTATTTTGACAGCAAACAGTGGTGGGGAATATATATGACCATTATATATACATACTGTATATATATATATATATAATGAAGAGCTTTTTAAAATGTATAATATGAACTAGGACCTGTTTATCTCTGTCTAGAGTCAATTTATAGAAATAGCTACAAGAAATGGTATAGTAAGTAAAGGTCATATTTTTTTTCTTTGTAATCTTTGTGTCTATTACAAAAAAACATGTATTTATGCAAAAGATGAAAAGTGAAAATGTATGTATATATCATAGTCATTCTGCTAGTTGGATGTCAATTTAACCCTTCACACCCAAAGTTGAGTTATCTCAATTTTGTATTGTAATACATAGAAAAGCACTCATTAGCAAATCAAAAACCCCATTTTCACATCTTTTTAAAGACAGATTTGTGTGCCCCCTGTGGAGAAATGAAGTGCATAGTCTTATCTCTCTCCAGGCACCCTGCAGAGAGATAAAACAAGCTGCATATAGAAGCCCCAACCCTCACTGTGACAAAAAGTTCAGACGCATTACAACAGCTAGGAAGAGGTTACAATACAGCAGTGTTTCCCAAACCTGTCCTCGGGACCTTCAACCAGGCCAGGTTTTACAGATCACCATGGGGAAATGCAGACTGAATCCTGCAATCATTGAGCAGCAAATCATATCACCTGTGCTGTGCTTCAGATATCTGGCAAACCTGGCGAGGCGGAGAGCCCTGAGGACAGGTTTGGGAAACACTGCAATACAGGGAGTGGCCCGGGATCACTCCCTGTTGTACAGGGAAAAGATTCAATAGGCTATAATGACTAAAAATCCCTGTACAGTACAAGGTGATATTTCATATTGTGCTGGTGTTTTTTGGATGCTGTATTACTAATAATCTTATTGTGATCACTACAAATCCCTATAAGCAGGAGATGTGATAATTTTTCTTATTTATTTTTATTACAGTCACAGTATTTGACACAAAGATTTCTGCCTGTATGCTGATAATGCAGACGCTGTATGACATTGTGCAAGATAAGGGATACCATCTAGAATTCAGAATCTTTCATTCCAACAATATTTCTGTAATAGATAAATGAATACATAAAAAAATAGTAAATGTATATTATTTAAATTTTTTAACCATCTCAGAACAACAATGTATGTACAAAATTTCTATTTTACCCTATATTTAATTGTTAATTTTGCATCCTGTGTTTCAAATAAATGTTATGATAAAAAAAATTCAACAAAAAAATCGCTTGGTATAGTGAAGGAGTTAATTCAGTGAGGAACAAATTTATCTCTATCTTCTAATGGGAAAAATACTCCCTTCCAACAATTAGATGGCCATACAGCCGAGGACAATTAAAGCAGGAAAGCCTGGGAACGCAGTTTCAGCTCTGTTTTGCAAGGGAGATTGGATTATAAATCTCTGAAGATTTAATTTAGGTATTCAATGATATGTTCCTTTGTCACGTTACACTAAAGGAATTACTCAGTAAGTGCCATGTTTGCTGATGTTACATACATTGGCGTAAATTGCAGTTTTCTGCAATGGCAACATATGCGGTTGCTCCACGAAAGAAAAATCCAAACAATTTCCAGACTTGGCCCCAGTCTGAACCATTATTATCCATTTTGTTCAGCCAAGGGTCTTGGTAAGTATAACTATTGCACATGACTTTTCTCAAAACCAGGGACCTGGACTGAAGAGAATAATGGTCTCCAATTGTCCGTCCTTAACCCCTAAGACCCTGTCTTAGGCACACCTTGAGTTAACTCTCCTTCTGCGCAGGGAGAGAGAAAATCCTTTCAAAAAGGACACGAGGCATGTATCTTTGTCTGGCAATTTATCTCTCTGCCTTCCAACGTTTTTTGACGCATATTTATGCTTCTAACAAAAACGTTGTCTCTTTATTTCATTGGTTAACATTTCAAAACATAACATAGTTCATTGGCCAGTTTCAATACAGGTCTGGTGACACATTTCTAGACAGTCCCGTGGCCTCGGCATGTGATTTCTTGAGATATCAGCATTTCTTAAGACATCAGTACTTTTTTTAAGACATCAGCACTTTTTTATCACTTGAGAAAAACATTTGCAAACATCAGTATCCTTGTCATTCTAAAGACATTTGCAAACATCTTGAGAAGTGAACCTTAGTCCTATAATACTGCTGATTATCAATTTATCTTAAAACTATTTCTTATATTTTAAACCTTAATTTATCTATTAATATTATAATTCCTGGGGTGTTATTTAACTACTTATAGGGTCCTTCTTATAGGTTAGCAGATGGTGGTCTGAGGATTCCTTTTCCTTCATGGACTATCCACTCCCTTAGCCTTTGTGTTTTGTTTTGTTGTTTTAAATCATTTATTGCATTCGCAAGTATGAAAATGCCACGTCATTACATGTCCTCAGAGTGCCAAATGACAGGACAGATAATGTTTCATTTTATCTGTTGTAGAAGAAATTAGACAAAGTCCATGTCAAAACCTCAGAGGGACACTCGATTCACTCTGATCATTTTAGGTGGTTTAGAATTTAAACCAGTCCAGTCCACGGGACTCACTGCAGGCCAGATTTTAAGGATCACCTTGGGGAAATGTAGACAGAATCCTGCAATCCCTGAGCAGCAAATCATATCACCTGTGCTTCAGATATCCCACAAACCTGGCCTGTTAGGGGTACCTGAGGACCTGAGTTGAGAAACACTGGTTTAGATGACCATACCCTCCCAACCGTCCTCCCATCCCCTCCGGATCAGCTCTGACGGCTGTGTGAAGCAGGAGAGTTTCCTCCACCCACACAAATCTCACTTGGTAGACAGGATTTTGAATATCCTGCCTGCTGGGGACAATCAACGTCTGGTCCTCTTTGCATTTTCAAATTCAGTCGTGTCTAAATGAAAGAGGTCAATTTTTATTGGTCCTTATTATGCAAGCTGTGCATGCACTGTGTTCACACACAAAAGGATCCAGGGAATTCCACATTTGGAAGCTCTAGGGTGGACGATAAGGGGGAGGCCCCACACCTCTGGGCAAAGTCCAAGTATTCAAAAAATAATTGTGCAGATGCTATCAGCAGCAACAGCAAAAGTATTAGGGGGGGGGCAATTTTAGTGTAGATTCTTCATTTAAATTCAATGTAGCTGATGTGGAGGTGGTGCTACACAATCTTGTTGGAGTAAAAGCTGACCAAAGAACACTATAATCATAGAAGACTTTTTAGTTACAGCTAATAAGCAACTGGAGTAAGAACAATATTGAAGAGGAATATGGTTATTGACTATGGTGAAGAAATTAATTATATGGGGAGAAGAACCAATTAGGGGGTGGGGAACACGGATACATTTCATATGTTTTCTTAAACAGATTAACATTAATTAAACAAAGGCTCTTTTAAATCTGGATTAAAATTAATTTATGAGTCACAGCTTCACACTGTAAAGGTCACAAAATGCTTTCTATGATAATGTTTCCTGACCCTATGGTTAGCACACGCTGTGCATAAAACAATTCCAGTTAATCAATAAGCTGCGCTAAGTAAAGACAGCTACAAATAAACTACACCAGATGTTAATGGAGCCCTCCTTAAATAGTATATGGCCCCTATTACATTCTTTGCGCAATTTCGTTCGCGCAGCGCCAAATTTTTTGCGCGCATCGTCCAGCGTTATCACGCGAAAATTAATGGTGGTATTACGATCCGAACGCATTTTCTCATCCGTCCAAAAATAACGTTCGTAAAAATGACGCGCAAAATGAAGAGTAATATGCGCGCAGTAACGTAGCGCACGTAAATCAGTGTGCAGACTGTTTTTTTCACAGGATTCAGCCAATCAGAATTAAGAAACATAATTGACATCAATTTACCTTAACTGACTCACTTAAGTTTTTGCGCCTGTCAAAGTAAATCTGAGTATACATGCTGCAGCAATAAAAAAAACACGCACAAATTCACAATTTTATTGTTTGGGTATGTGTAGAATGTGTAACTGTATTGTGCTGTATTTTTTTTTTCGTGCTGGTGTTTTTTGTTTCGGCCAGAACGTTCCGATTTGCAGTTACCACCAGCTTCAAAGACATTAAAATTATGCCGCAAACGTCGTTCGTAAAAAGATGGCATAGATTGTAATACCATCCGCGCACCAGCGCACGAACGAATTTACACTCACAATGTTAAGTATAGGACGAGCACAGTTCATCACGCTCCCGCAGATCCATCCGCATTAAATGATAACGCGCATCGTTTGCACAAACGTTGTAATACGACGTTCAGCACAAAGGGTTTTGCCCCTCGCGCAAATGCGCATTTGTGCGCGCAAAAGAAAATGAGCGAGGAATGTAATAGGGGCCTATATTTTTTAACATTGTGAATTTACATGATCCTGAGATCCTGCTCATCATCAATGTCATTGACTCAATATTAGTCATCAGAAACAATTCCTCTTGAAAGTGTTTTGAAGAGAAACCAAGATTTTTTTTCAAGAGGAGTCAGGTAAGTTTTATTTGTGTTGCCACTAAAACACAACTGAGTAATCCCTGTATCCTTGGCTGATGGTGGTTCCTGACAGCTGATTCAAGAAGCATTGAAATAAACAACATTTTATAAATCTATAAAAGTGTGTAATTGTAAGTAAGTGTAAATGTATATTTCGTGCTGCCAGAAAATATAAAAATTAAGAGCTGAAAGACTCAACTATATATGAAAATATACTGTTACAAGAGCAATATAATACTATCATGTGCTTCACGTGCTGTAAATCTTTGGTCTGTGAGGAGTTCTATCCAGACCAGAAAGTGGCTCTGATAACCATCATGCTCTCATTGTTTCCAGTGGGTGTTTAGAATACCCACTATGCCTATGTCCATTTAGTTTAATGGAACATAAAACACGGAGCAGCAGTTCCATTTATAATACATACATGGTTTTTCACAGAGAGGAAAATAGCCCCGAAATTGCACTGAACTGTGAATTTCCCCGTACGGTGCCATTTCGGGGCCATTCGGCTATTCAAAAGGCAGGCAGATCGCTAAATTTTGGCAAATTGCCAGCAAAATACGGTGCTGTTCGACGGCAGTGAAATCCCCCACAGAGAAGCAATGGTTAACCTATTCAGAGAACACCGAACAGCACAGAAATTTCAGTGAAATGCCCCGATGTTCGGTGGTTTCATCCGGCAGGTTTAATCAGGTGAATGCCATAGATTTTAATATCAAAAAAAATTCCCATTTTTATTCAATATCCTTTAGGCATTTTTTGGGCAAAATTTTCAGTTCTTTCTTTTTTTAAATAGCTTTTTTTTCTGTAACAGATCTTTTTATTATTATTCGTAGGACCTTATATTGTTGGGTACGTTCTGTGACGTTTTGGATAGATTCGATGTTTCGGATCGTATCGGTGGATTTTAAGCATATTTTCTGTGATTTTTTTCCCAGTGGATTACTGGTGGATTTTGGATTAGTTCACTGCTCTTCATGGACCCTATGGTGAACGCTGAGTTCACCGCAGGGTTGAGGAATTTGATACCCTGAAATGCGGGGAACGAGAGAGCACCGAAATGTCGGTGACATTTCGGTGCTCTCTGAATAACCCCTATAATCAGGGCCGTCCCCACCAATGATGATGATGTCGGCAGGGTGCGACGGTGAGACCTCTGCTCGCCGGAGAGGCCAGCAGCCAGAGCCACAACACCCATTGCAGGCAGGAGTCGGACAGTGCCAGGGTCTGAAGGATCCCCTACGGACTCGTCTCTCACTACTGGTATATGGGGGTCTGATATATTTATGGGGGCTCTGATCTGGGGTCTGATATATGGGGGTCTGACATATTTATGGGGGCTCTGATCTGGGGTCTGATATATGGGGGTCTGATATATTTATGGGGCTATGATCTGGGGTCTGATATATGGGGGCTCTGATCTGGGGTGTGATATATTGGAGGTGTGATATATGGGGGTTCTGATCTGGGGTCTGATATATGGGGGCTCTGATCTGGGGTCTGATATATTGGGGGTTTGATATATGGTGCTCTGATCTGGGGTCTGATATATGGGGGTCTGATATATGGGGGCTCTGATCTGAGGTTTGATATATTGTGGGGTCTGATATATGGGGGCTCTGATCTGGGGTCTGATATATTTATGGGGGCTTTGATATGGGGGGTCTGATATATTGGGGGTCTGATATCAAAATCCAAGAATATGTCTACTGATAGCATGCAATACAGTAACTTAATGCTTAATGTAGCAATACTGTGAATAGTAATAGAATTGTGTGCATGTGGAAAGGGGAGGGGCGGCAAAGTATGTTTTGGCCTAGAGTGCCAAAAATCCTGGCACTGGCCCTGCCTATAATGAATGAAACCACTAACAAAGCAAATAACAGCAACACCACCACAGCTTGTCAACAGCTCAGCAGTCAAATTTGTGAATGGAGATCGAAACTGAACATTATCCATTGTGCAGAGAGTAGCTGTAACACCGTGTTTCCCAAACCTGTCCTCAGGACCCTCCGCCTCGCCAGGTTTTCCAGATATCTGAAGCACAGCACAGGTGATATGATTTGCTGCTCAGTGATTGCAGGATTCAGTCTGCATTTCCCCAAGGTGAGCAAAAAGGGGGTTTGTGAGGGTCCTGAGAACGAACAATGGCACTAGTGGCCTGCTCTACGGTGGGGCCCACTCAGGTCTCACAATGCTTTAGCTCGATTGTGCCAATACAGGGGCAACAGCTCCATATGCAAATCAGACTGCAGTCGCCCAGAAAGGGTGGCCAGTACTAAAATGCCAAGGATGTCATCCCTGCACCAGAGATGCAGCAACCCCTGACGATCGTTTCGGCCCCAAGGTGATCTGCAAAATCTGGCCTGGTTGAGGGTCCCGAGGACAGGTTTGGGAAACACTGCTGTAACACACTCTCAAAGTAGAACGTGGACTTGCCGTTTATAAAATGCAGTTTCTTTGTGTTATATTTATAGCAGCAGTGATCTATGCAAAAAGAAGCATATTTTCCAACATTGCAGACCTGATCGTTAGGCTTGGATGTGCCTTTTAACCCATTTCACCCACATATGCTGAGCTAATTTTGGCTATTTTGTGCTCATCATCTTTGAACATGTTTTGAAGTCACGTTTTATTTTAGGACCCAGACAAATTATATCTCTTATTTCAGCAGACTCAGCAGATTCAAAATATAGGATTTCTCTTTGCTTATAACAGAAAGTGTCAAAGTGTAAATTTCCATTCAGATTTTAATCATTTGCAGCTTGTAAATTTATTTTCCAACATTTTATCACCTAAACCTTTGTGGTTATATATTCTACGTGTTAGTCTTTATGAGAAAAAATCATAAATGGAGAAACTGTTACTCTTTTTTCTGTAAAAAAAACATGCAATTTTCACCAAAACTAAAAATAAAAGTGTTTTTTTTGCTTGGTTTTCGGCGCAATGTGTTTTATGAAAAAGAAGACTGTATAAAAGACTGGAGCTGCTATCGACGTGGGAAAAGAGAAGGTGAGTCATGGCAGCAGCGTTGTTCATTTTATATGTGAAAAATGGGCAATCTAACAGCCTTAGGCTAGCGTCAGACGAACGCAGTCATCACCGTCACATCGTCCGTGTCGCTGCACAGTTTAACGTCCGTTGTAGCATTGATTTTTGATCAATAGAGACAAACACACGAAGTACGTGCGCACCGCACAGGTGGCAACGGACGCCATTTAGGCCTCGATGTAAAAGCGCTACGACGGACGCCAGAGTGCGCCGCGTCCACGTAGCGGCCCATGTGCGAGATGAGGCGTCGTCAGACGCAGCGCATTTGCGACATCCATCACGTTGGCGCTCAGACTTTTTTTGGACTGGCTGACTGTACCTGTCTTTTAATTTTAATTAATTTCGTTTCCCATATTTCCTTTTTTTTCCTACATTTGTTAAAAAAAACAGACGGTGTGGTGTCTACAGTATCTTCCGTCAGTACGTTATGCACGCATGCAGAGTGCGCTCAGACTGCGTTCATCTGACATTAGCCTTAGGGGGACAAAAAGGGTTTTTAAAATTTATTTATTTATTGCTTTTTCATTATTTTTTTTATATTATACATGGTCGTGTTTTGTATAATTGGAAAGATTAGACATCTTTCTAATGACATCTCAGTTGACCAAGTGGTGGTGTAAAGAATGGCAATACAGGGGTCCAAAGTACCCCGGCCTCTCCTTACTGTGGTGCGGAGGTTTGTGTTTTAGAGGAAACCATGCGTAATACCGCATTATGCCATCACCTCCAAACTTGCTCATAGTGTGGGAGAAAAGAAGGTGAATTAGTGCAGCGGCATTGTTCGCGTTATAAGGGAGTCGAAGATACAGTGGCCCAAAGGACGCCTTCATCTCTTTTTATTGGGATTCTCCTGCCAGGCAGGTGGACTCCCTCTTTCTGATGTCATTGCGCATGCACGCGATGACGCAGGGTGCAGTCCCACAGTCCCTTAACTAAACATAAAACAGAAAAACAAAAAACACATATAAGATATCAGCAACATAAAATAATCAAAATAAGGGCATTTTTTTTTTGTGGTAGTGGCCCTTTAACTGCTTCCCTCATTCACCTTTTAGATCCTAAACTTGCTGTTGGTGGATCTTAAAAGGACTTTAAATGTATTCATAACTATAAAAAAAAATAGGTTTACAGACATTAAGGTAATATAATCAGCAACTTCTTATCATAAATATATGTAGATCTATGATTGAGAACGTTCAGCATTTTAATATTTTGGAATATAAAACAGTGTTCCAAAAATGTCAGAATATTGGTGACATCAAAGCAAACATCCTACTGCATGAAAGCGGCTTAATAGGCACAAAAGCACCTGGGGGAATGCTAATGTGTCACATGATGCAGAACCCATAAGGCTAGGGTCAGACGAACGCATTTTTCACGTGCGTTTAGCCGCACGAAATCACGGCCGTGCTAGCAGCAAATGACGTCCAATGCCGGGGAACATACGACGAATGGCCGCACGAAAGTTCGTCCGTGCAACGCAAGTGGCCAACGAACGCATTTTTTCGAGGACGTCAAACCGCTACTACTGACGTACAGAGTGCGCTGCGGCCGCATAGCGGCGTGTGTGTGTGATTAGGAGACGTCAGACGCTGCTAATGTCCGGCTAACATAACGTCCAGACACAAAAAGTGTTTTATTGATGATCCGTACAAAATCACGGACGAAAATGCGCATCGTATGACCGCTATCGCGTATTCCGGAAAAAAATACGTACGTTCGTTCGAACGCACTTTTTCACGGACAACGTGAAAAATGCGTTCGTCTGACCCTAGCCTTAGAACAAGGCTCTGTTATATTCGGTCAGAGACTGTATGAGCAGTATGTGATAAAACCAGGATTCTGCTGTTGGTATCAAATACTGCACTTACCAGAAACCTTTTGTGATGATTATGTCACTTGTGCAAAAGATAAGGATATTGAGTTGTGTAGGGGGCCCCCTAGTGCCCAAACCATCCATCTTACAATACAGTTACAAGTTTTTACAAAGCATTAACAGGTTCCATAGCGCTGTACAATGGGTAAGACAGAATAACAAATAAACATACAAGTAAGACACACAGAACAGTAGGAGAGAGAACCCTGCTTGAGAGCTTACAATCTAAGAGGAGAGGGGTGACACACTAGGTGAGGGTAAATAGAGGACCTGAATAGACGGATACATGTGGGCTGGGTGGGAGGATGGAGTAAGAAATGTACAGGGGGAGATTATGGAGTGAGCCGATAGAGACTTCTTGAAGGACTGGAGAGGTGGGGAGAGTCTAGTACCGGTTGGGTGAAGTAAAGGTAACATCACTATTCTCTAACCGTGGAGAGAGACTGTGGAGACATCAGATCATTGGCAGAGTGAAGTGGTCAGGACAGGATGTACTTGTTAATAAGGGAGGAGATGTATGCAGGGGCGGCGCAGTTATGGAGAGCTTTGTATGTGAGCACCAGCATTTTGAATTGGATTCTAGAGGAAACCGGGAGCCAGTGTAGAGACTGACAAAGGGGCGAGGTGCGGGAGGTGAGGTGGATGAGCCTGGCACAGACATTCATAACAGACCAGGGGCGGACTGACAACTAATGGGGCCCCTGGGCAGTAGGAGATCATGGGGCCCCTTGTGCTGTGTGCATCGTATATGGAAGATCTAAGTGTCATTGGAAAGGGCGGATTCTGGCCTTTCTAATGATACCCAAAATCACATATTCAGTAACAGACACATTAAATAAAAACATGCACGTAAAATTAAACATTTTCACAGGGTTGAAATGGCTCAGCAGTGAAGTGGTTAATGTTCAGACTATACATTACATTGTGTATTACCTTAGTTTTTGCCTTAGTTTAGTTGTATATTAAGGGTTAATGGGTAGGATTCATCCCTCACAGGATACAGTTAATTTTTTCCTTGATTAATGGCATTTTAGGGGTTAAGAGGTAAGCTAAATGCCACATTGTTTATTATTTTTATTGTATTTCCCTGGGAGCGTGGAGAGGTGAGTATGAGAACTATTTTCAATGAATAACATTTTATTTACCGATTAAATATACATACAGTCATGGCCGAAATTGTTGGCACCCCAGCCATTTTCCAGAAAATCAAGTATTTCTCACAGAAAGGTATTGCAGTAACACATGTTTTGCTATACACATGTTTATTCCCTTTGTGTGTATTGGAACAAAACAAAAAAGGGAGGAAAAAAAGCAAATTGAACATAATGTCACACAAAACTCCAAAAATGGACTGGACAAAATTCTTGGCACCCTTAACTTAATATTTGGTTGCACACCCTTTGGAAAAAATAACTGAAATCAGTCGCTTCCTATAACCATCAATAAGCTTCTTACACCTCTCACCTGTAATTTTGGACCACTCTTCCTTTGCAAACTGCTCCAGGCAGGTCTCTCTTATTGGAAGGGCGCCTTTTCCCAACAGTAATTTTCAAGATCTCTCCACAGGTGTTCAATGGGATTTAGATCTGGACTCATTGCTGGCCACCAGTGGTGTATTTAGATTTTGTGCTGCCCTAGGCCTGACTAAACTCGTGCACCCCCTAATTTAAATTTGAGGCACCCCTTCCTGTCAAGGCCACACCTCTTCCTGGTTAATCCCCACCCTTCCTCTTTAAGCCCCACCTTTTCCTCTTAGAGCTCCGCCTTTTCCTCTCTTTATATTAAAAGTGGATACCAAGTGCCTACTTGTATATTTTGTATACCATTTCAAATGTATCTATTGAGATAAATAAAATTATGAAATGTTTAAATTCAAGCATTTTTACAAAGAACAGCCACGCATGTTAAGTATACTGGATCACAGCCGCTCTAATTGGTTGAACAATAAAATCCACAGAAACGTGCACTGCATATGAGCGTATCACAGAGCTGCACAGCAATAAAACCCACAGAAATGTGCACTGTGTATGAGCATATCACAGAACTGCACAGCAATAAAACTCACAGTAATGTGCAGTGTGTATGAGTGTATCCCAGAGCTCCAAGGCAATAAAACTCACAGAACTATGCAATGTGTATCACAGAATCCACAGCAATAAAACTCCCAGCAATGCAATGTTTGGTGTGTGTCAGCGTATCAGAATCTACAGCAATAAAAATTCCAGCAATGCAATGTGCGGGTCAGCGTATCAGAATCCACAGCAATAAAACTCCCAGCAATGCAATGTGTGGTGTGTATGAGTGCATCAGAATCCACTGCAATAAAACTCCCAGCAATGCAATGTGTGGTGTGTGTCAGCGTATCAGAATCCACGGCAATAAAACTCCCAGCAATGCAATATGTGGTGTGTATGAGTGCATCAGAATCCACTGCAATAAAACTCCCAGCAAACCGAGTGTATATGAGCACACAGCAATTATTTATTCTACATTTACCGGCCTCCGTCCGCGGTAGGGCTGTGTGCAGAGTCAGCAGGGACTGTGTACAGACTCAGCAGGAGGTCCCTCCAGGCCACGTTAGGATCGCGGCTGTGCCTGTGCGTGGAGCCATCTTGTCAGCAGTGGGGTGCCACTGCCAGAGGGTGCACCGTGGCTTTGATTCCCTTCCTGGTGGGTGTTCAGTCCAGAATAGAGTGACAGTCCATGTTAACGAAAGGGTGGGCAGCTGCGTGCGTGTCACGTGGTTCAGCCAGTCAGGTGGTACTGAGACTCCGTACCACCTGACTGGCCGGACCGAGTGTGACCTACACGCACGCAGCCTCACCAGGAGCCAGGCAGCTCAATGACAAATTTCTATCACGGCAGTGCTGGTTAAGGAAAGGTCCACTTTAAACAGCAGTAAGCAGACAGGGCTTCATATTCTGCTGATACCCCCTCCCTTTACCTGCCGTTTACTGTCATCTTCTCTCTCTGGACACAAATCACATCCCCCTCCTAGAGCTGCTGCGGGGCAGGGGAGGAGCTATGGAGGGAGGAGAGGGGGATTTTTATTCTATTCGATTTTATTCCGTATGTAAACGCCATGCTCCGCTGCTCGTTGTTTGTGAACACAGCTCAAAGCTGACACACAGTGACAGTGGCACCTCCTAGTACCCCCTAATGACACCCCAATAATCAATGGTACCTGGGGCGGCCCGCCCTCCGCCACTCCTCTAAGTACACCACTGCTCTGGTGATATGCTCACACACAAGTTTGGCGAACTGCCAGCAAGTACGGTGCTGTTTGAAGGCAGTGCAAATCCCCATAGAGAAGTAATGGTTAATCTATTCAGAGAACACCAAACAGCAGAGAAATGTCAGTGAAATACCCTGATGTTCTGTGGTTTCAATCAGCAGGTTCAGGTATTTAGGCGATCCCATAGGTTTCAATGTTAAAAATATTCCCGTTTTTATGCAATATCTAATAAACCACTTATTATTTTAATCTGCAGTAAAAAGTCTTTATTTATAGATTTTTTTTTAGTACCATTTAGTAATTTTTCAGAATTTTTTTGGCAAAATCCCCCTCCCCTTTTTTAATATCGGTTCTTCTTTTTCTGTAACAGAACTTTTTATTATCAATCATAGGATCTTATATGTAAATTCCAGACATTTTCGTTCAGTAGTTCTTTTGAAAACAGCAGGCCACGGGTTTGCGGTGGCAGCATACAGCGGCCGACTCCATGCACTTTGGGGACCCTGCGGTGAATGGTGAATTCCCTGCAGGGTGGGGAAATTTTATTCCCCGAAGTGCAGGGAACTACAGAACACCAAAATGTTGGCGTCATTTCGGTGCTCTGTGAGTAACCCAATTAGTTTTGAGGTTTTTTGGAAAGTGAAAGCCTAGGCGTTGCCTACCCAGGACATACTTGAAAATTACACCAAACACAAAAGATCCTGGACTCAGGCAGCTGCAATTCATGAATTTATTCAGCAGGGTAGCATCTCACCACCACGGAACAGTGACGTTTCGGCCACAGACGGCCTTAATCATAAGATTAAGGCCGTCTGTGGCCGAAACGTCACTGTTCCGTGGTGGTGAGATGCTACCCTGCTGAATAAATTCATGAATTGCAGCTGCCTGAGTCCAGGATCTTTTGTGTTTGGTGCAGTTTGTGAAGGGAGTTTCGGCGCTCCCATTCCTGGAGGCTCGGCGCCTGTCTTGTGGGCTCCCAGCGGTGGAGATTGCGGCACCTTTGGATGATACTTGAAAATTAGTGACATCTCAATGTTTCCTTCCTGGTAAAATAGTTTGCAAAAGTAAAAAAAAAAAAAAAAAAGATTTTTTTTTAGGGGTGGGGCCACCCGGCGGGCCGCTGCCCCCTGGAGAGTGCCGCCCTAGGCCTAGGCCGTGTTGGCCTAGGCCAAAATACACCAGTGCTGGCCACTTCAGAACTCTCCAGCGCTTTGTTGCCATTCATTTCTGGGTGCTTTTTGACGTATGTTTGGGGTCATTGTCCTGCTGGAAGACACAAGATCTCGGAAGCAAACCTAGCTTTCTGACACTGGGCTCTACAGTGCGACCCAAAATCCTTTGGTAATCCTCAGATTTCATGATGCCTTGCACACATTCAAGACACCCAGTGCCAGAGACAGCAAAACAACCCCAAAACATCACTGAACCTCCACCATATTTCACTGTAGGTACTGTGTTCTTTTCTTTGTAGGCCTCATTCCATTTTCGGTAAACAGTAGAATGATGTGCTTTACCAAAAAGCTCTAACTTGGTCTCATCTGTCCACAAGATGTTTTCCCAGAAGGATTTTGGCTTACTCAAGTACATTTTGGCAAACTGTAGTCTTGCTTTTTTATGTCTCTGTCAGCAGTGGGGTCCTCCTGGGTCTCCTGCCATAGCGTTTAATTTCATTTAAATGTCGACGGATAGTTTGCGCTGACACTGATGCTCCCTGAGACTGCAGGACAGCTTGAAATTCTTTGGAAATTGTTTGGGGCTGCTTATCCACCATCCGGACTATCCTGCGTTGCAACCTTTCATCAATTTTTCTCTTCCGTCCACGCCCAGAGAGATTAGCTACAGTGTCATGGGTTACAAACTTCTTGATAATGTTGCGCACTGTGGACAAAGGCAAATCTAGATCTCTGGAGATGGACTTGTAACCTTGAGATTGTTGATATTTTTCCACAATTTTGGTTCTCAAGTCCTCAGACAGTTCTCTTCTCCTTTCTGTTGTCCATGCTTAGTGTGGCACACACAGACACACAATGCAAAGACTAAGTGAACTTATCTGCTTTCAGGTGTGATTTTTATATTGCCCACACCTGTTACTTGCCCCAGGTGAGTTTACAGGAGCATCACATGCTTGAAACAATCTTATTTAGCCACAATTTTGAAAGGGTGAGAAAGAATTTTGTCCAGCCCATTTCTGGAGTTTTGTGTGACATTATGTCCAATTTGCTTTTTTTCCTCCCTTTTTTTGTTTTGTTCCAACACACACAAAGGGAATAAACATGAGTATAGCAAAACATGTGTTACTGCAATATTTTTCTGTGAGAAATACTTGATTTTCTGGAAAAATGTCTGGGGTGCCAACAATTTCGGCCATGACTGTACATGTCATTACAGCACAATGAGCACATTAATTTACTGGAATGGCAGTGGAGGCCCTGCCTCCCCTGCCACCCCTGACTGCAAGTCCCTGCTGCACCACAGGAGGCCACACCCATACAAACCCCACCCCTACAATGCAACACCCACATGTACATTGTTGTGCTAAGGAATTTATTTCTTAAACCCCCCTGACGGTTATCCAGAGTGTGTCTCAGGGTTAAATTTCACCGCTGAAAGCGGTAACCCCGAGACACACTCGGGCTGTATACATCACCTCTCCATGCGCTCCCTCGCTGATCCTCGCAGTCTCCTCCGGCGATTGTGGCGTTTTACTTCCTGGATTCCTTCTCACGAAGAGGGAACCAGGAAGTATGAGGTCGCGGTCGCCAGAGGAGACAGCTGCGGACATCGAGAAAGCGCAGGGAGAGGTGATGTATCTAGCGGCATCCCGAGTGTTGCTTGGGGTTACCGCTTCCAGCATAGGACTGTAACTCCGTGCTACATTCGGGATGCCGTTGGGGGGGGGGGGGCAAAAACCAAAAAAAATTGGAGCGCTTTGGGACAAGAAAATTTTAAATAAACCAGCCAGGGAGGTTAACTCATTTAAATTTTTTTTTTTTTTTGAAAATTACTGACACACTGCACATTATAGAGCTCCACAGCAATAAAACTCACAGTAATGTGCGCTGTGTGAGTTTTATTTCTGTGGAGCTCTGATACGCTCATACACACAGTACATTACTGGGAGTTTTAATGCTGTGCAGCTCTGTATCACAGAGCTCCACAACAATAAAACTCACAGTAATGTGCACTGTGTATCAGAGCTCCACAACAATAAAACTCACAGTAATGTGCAGTGTGTATCACAGAGCTCCACAGCAATACAACGCACAGTAATGTTCAGTGTGTATGAGCGTATCAGAGTTCCACCGCAATAAAACTCACAGTAATGTGCAGTGTGTATGAGTGCTCTGCCATGTGTCTGGTGCAATCTTGCCCTGTTATATGGAAGATGGCACATTCCAGTGAGGGAGGGTTGTAGCAAAATTTGAGATTAAGCAAGCAAATGAAGTTGCAAAATCATGCTGTTTTACACATTGAGGACTTTAGGTTCACCTCAAGAGTTTGGTCTACATCTGATACCAACTGCATTGATTCTCTTTAAATCTTTCAAGGGGCTTGCCAAAAAAAAATCTAACTTGTAACATTAAGGCTAGGGTCAGACTAACGCATTTTTCACGTTGTCCGTGAAAAAGTGCGTTCGAACGAATGGACGTATTTTTTCACGGAATACGCAATAGCGGTCATACGATGCGCAGTTTCATCCGTCATTTTGTACGGATCATCAATAAAACACTTTTTGGGTCTGGACGTTATGTTGGCCGGACATTAGCAGCGTCTGACGTCTCCTAATCACGCACACACGCCGCTAGCGGACGCAGCGCACTCTGTACGTCAGTACTAGTGGTTTCACATTCTCGAAAAAATGAGTTTGTTTGCCGCTTGCGTTGCGCGGCCGCACTTTTGTGCGACCGTACTTCGTATATTGGCCGTCATTGCCCGGCATCTGCTGCTAGCACGGCCGTGATTAAGTGCGGCTGCACGCGCGTTCGCACTGCCTCAGTCTGACCCTAGCCTAATTGCTGCAATTCTTCCTGTCTTCAGACATTCAGATACCTCCCATCTCTGTAAGCAGATGGCAATCCTCTTCCTCAACACTGAACCAAAATAGAAAATTATTTTTGTCTACTGTGAACCAAGGAGACAAGGAGTCTGTGGCCCTGAATAAATAGAATCAACCACTTGTAGGTAGCAAAGTAAATAGTGTCAAATGCTAAAATGCATCTTTTAATGGACTGTTATTTTTTTTAAACAAGCCTTCATAATAAAGAGGAGGCCAAAAACGGTTCTGTGATAACAGCATAAGATCACCCAGCAAGCAATATACAGTATGTTTCAGATCAGTAATAAGTTGGTCTGTAAATAGCATGCATCCACAATGATAAATGAGATCTTGGATAACGGATTTAAACTGGTCAGGTCATGTGTATTTTTTAACTTTTATTTCTTTGCAAAAACATTTTTAGAGTAATCTGCTTTAAAGAAGTCGTATTGCATAACACCTGTTATTATCAGCCAATCTTACAGTGTCTGACAATGACAGTGGTCACAGTACGCACAATAGGGTTGACTGAACCAGTTTTCTTCATCATACAACAATTACACATATTTATAGGCAGCATGTAAATATGTTAGTATCGCTAATTTCTGGCCAAGAAACATGGGGGAGCTAACAATGCAAGCCTGACTTCCCATAAAGTCTTGGATCTCAGAAACCAGGATCCACACTGGACATTACCTGAATGTTGTGAATGATGAGCCTTTGTTGATGAATTGTAAAGGATAATAATTACTCGGACTGAAATCATGTTTTGGTGAGTTGGAAGGAAATTGGTCCATAATATCTACTAGATCTCCATTAACAAAATTTGCATATTCATATCACTGTATTAACACATTCCAAAGCTGAACTAATAAACTGGATACAGGTCAGTTTTGTCATTTGTCCTGATTAATATGTGATATGCATGTTCTAACTACATACATGTATTTGATTTACAGAGCGATAAACCACACACACACACTTGTTAATACGTATTAATTCATTAAAGCCCTGCAATACAGTCCATGGAAGGGCAGCTAATATCACTTCTGAGTCTTCATTATTTATGTAAGATTACATGGAAATTGTAGTCTTAAAAACGCCTTCCCTATGGGAGCTCAGTGTGAGGTTGCCAAGCACTCTTCCCCGAGGACATTACACTTGCTGGAAACTGGCTCCAGGGTCAAGAAGAGAGATAATTGCAGATAGAAATATGACATAAAAGTCTCTGCATACAGCTTCAACTGAGCAATACCAACAATTATAAACTTATATGAAGGATCGCGCTTTGCAGCCGGTCGACGCGCATCCAAGCACATCGACGGGGAGGCTTTCTAGGCGGACGCTTGCTGTGCGCGCACTTCGTGCACTCGCACAAGCGTGTAACTGGACCCGTCACAGCATCACATGGCTGCGCCGGGCAGTGCGTGCGCACGGGCGCTCTAGGTGCACTCGGCCTTAGTTGTTCTGTTTCTCCCTTCTGTGTCAGCCCTATTCGTGTCATTAGTTCTATGTTTGGTAAGTCCTCGTGTGCTCCTTTATGTCTTTAGCTCCTATTATTATTTAGTTCTCCCAATCTCTCCTCCCACTACTCTCAGTTCTCCCCTCTGTTGCCCCAGTCAGCCCTTTTCTTATGTTTATTGCTCTGCTGGTTCTGTGCCCTAATCTTATTTCCTGTGCCGCCCAGCCTCCACTATTGATTGATCCTCTGCAGTCTGTTATGAATGCCTGTGCCAGGCTCATCCACCTCACCTCCTGCATTGTCGGTTGTTTGGTGTTCTCTGAATAGACAAAGCATTGCTTCTCTATGGGGATTTCACTGCCCTCGAACAGGCACCGTACGTGCAGGCAATTCGCCAACATTTGGCGAACTGCCTGCTCTCTGAATTATTTAAACTACAGTTAGTTTAAACTTACAGTAAAGACAATTTAAACTACCAATGTTTAATATTTATATTTTGAGCACTTTGAGGTAGGGCTGCAATTAATGCTTATTTGCATAATCGGTTAGTCGACCGATTTGGTTTTTAATCGATCCATCGGATAAAACAAAAAAAAAATTTTTTACTTAAAAGAATTATAAAAAAAAAATTAATCCCCGCCTACCCCCTTTTTTCCCGTAAGCGATTAGTGTAGTATATATTACTTTTGTACGTACATATGCAAATTGCGTACTTTTCACACACAAGGTACGCAAGCGCCTGGTCAGAGTGATGGATGGATGCTGCGTATGCAGCTTAAGCCCATGTCTGCTTTCTTTTCAAACGAACGCTGTTATGAGCGCTCAGGTAGACATGCCAGCATTAAACAAGGCGAGAAGGGGGGGGGCACTCCACACATCCTGGCCACTTTAATTAGCTTAAGTGGTATGGGTGTTGTAACAGGACTCCTTTTGCCACGTCTTCAAGGGAGCCAAAACACAGCAACACTGTGAAGTTCTTTTAATATTTTTTTTCCCCTCACAGCACAACACAGCAGCAGTGGCGTAACTAGAGTTATGGACCCCCAGGGCAGAATTCCCCCCCCCACCATTATATAAACATCCACTCTGGTTATAAACAGGTCCGGACTGGGACAAAATATAGGACCCCCAAAATTACAGTCAGGTCCACAAATATTGGGACATCGATACAATTCTAGCATCTTTGGCTCTATACACCACCACAATGGAGTTAGAATGAAACAAACACAATGTGCTTTAACTGCAGACTGTCAGCTTTAATTTGAGGGTATGTACATCCAACTCAGGTGAACGGTGTAGGACTTACAGCAGTTTGCAGATGTGCCTTCCACTTGTTAACCCTTTCGCTGCGGAGGCGTTTCACGCCTCTGTGCTGAGCTCATTTTTACCTGTTTCGCTCATCTTGTTTAAACGTGTTTTGAAGGCTTATTTTAGTATATGGAAAAAAGGTGTCATCTGCGCTCATTTCTGTGTTCCATGTACAACAAAACTGAGGTTTTTGTTTGTTTCAATGGCCATTGCAACGTAAGCTCACTCGCCACTTCACGGCACCTCTTTACAGAGTGAGTACCTACCTAACAAGTACCAAAAGGCAGCTCTACTGAGCAGCTCCAAGCCCCTCCTGCTGCTTTTCAGCCAAGGAGAGGCAAAGATATGGTGGGTTTTATTTATACACGCACCAAACACTTCCCATTTGGGATTAAAAACAAAAACATGGAAAAAGGAACAGCTGCAGAATGACGGACTGGTGTTACAAGCATGATATACATAAATACAGAAAAAATGGCGTCGCGCCCATACTCACCGGAGCGGCAGCAACTGCCAGGAGTAACAGCCCAGTAGAGCTGCTCAGTAGAGTGGCCTTTTGGTACATGTTAGGTACTCACTCTGTAAAGAGGTGCCGTGAAGTGGCGAGTGAGCTTACGTTGCAATGGCCATTGAAACAAACAAAAACCTCAGTTTTGTTGTACATGGAACACATAGAAACGAGCGCAGATGACACCTTTTTTCCTTGTTATGTTTTATACATTAACTGGGCTGTTACTCCTGGCAGTTGCTGCCGCTCCGGTGAGTATGGGCGCGATGCCATTTTTTCTGTATTTATTTTAGTATATGACCCAGACATATTATATATCGTTCTTTCCGGCAGACTCGGCAGATTCATAATATGTCATTATTATATGTATACGTCATGTCCTGTCTGTATATTATAACAAAAAATGCAATAAAATATGAATTTTCAATAATTTACAACGTGTAAAGTGTTTTTTTTCACATTTTAACATGCGAGCAATTGCGGTTATATTTTGTATGGGGTGCACTTGTTAAAAAAAATTAGAAATGGGGTCTCGTTACCTTTTTTTTTGGGGGAAAATTATGCGATTTTTAACAAACGCACCGCATACAAAAATCGTTAGTGCAGCATCATTGTTCACATTATAATTGAAATGGGAACAATATTGCTGCATTAACAAACAAAAAAAAAGAAATTATTTTTAATTTTTTTATTTAACGTTTTTCATAGTCATGTTTGGTATCGTTGAAACGGCCATGCTCTGGCCGATTCAACAGTACCAAACATTAACCCCTAGCTGCCACGAATCGGGATAGGGGTTCCAATGAACCCCCTATCTCCCGATTCGTGGCAGCTAGGGGTTAACTCCAGGAATGGCGTCATCGTGCTATGCACGATGACGCCAGTCCTCAGGGGGAGTTCCCGGAGGCTTGGCCGACATCCAAGATGTTGGCCAGCTTCGGGAAAAGATCATGAACCGGCGCTTTTCAGCACCGATTCGTGATCCGGCTCCCCAGGGGTTAATGACAGCCACCGTTTGGAAGGGCAGGCTGTGCCCTTCCAAACGGTGCCTGGATTAACTCCCTGCCCCCCGGCGATCGGGAGGGAGAGAGGTCCGAAGGACCTCCCCCCACCTCCCTTTCAGGCGCCTCCTCCGCACATGCGGGGGGGCACCTGAATTAGATGTCATCGCGCCGCCGCAATGACATCTAATTGCTCCGCCGGGGTCCCGAGTGCTGGGCTGACATCCAAGATGTCAGCCCGCACCCGGGGGGGGGGGGGCGCAGCAATCCGCCGGAATCCGGCGGATTGCTGCCTCCTGTGCACGGACGCGCTCAGCGCGTCCATAGCACAGGAGAACCACTTGGCTGGACGCGCTGAGCGCGTCCATAGCAGCCAAGTGGTTAGGGGACCAAAGGTAAAGGGACAGAATAATAATCATAAATCAAACTTTCCCTTCTTAATACTTGGTTGCAAATCCTTTGCAGTCAATCACAGCCTGAAGTCTTGAACGCATAGACATCACCAGACGCTGGGTTTCATCCCTGGTGATGCTCTACCAGGCCTCTAATGCAATGGTCTACAGTTCCTGCTTGTTCTTGGGGCATTGTCCCTTCAGTTTTGTCTTCAGCAAGTGAAATGCATGGTCAATGGGATTCAGGTCAGGTGATTGACTTGGCCATTGCATAACATTCCACTTCTGTCCCTTCAAAAACTCTTTGGTTGCTTTTGCAATATGCTTTGGGTCATTGTCCATCTGCACTGTGAAGCGCCGTCCAATGAGTTCTGCAGCATTTGGCTGAATGTGAGCAGATAATATTGCCCGAAACACTTCAGAATTCATCCTGCTGCTTTTGTCAGCAGTCACAAGAGAACCAGTTCCATTGGCAGCCATACATGCCCACGCCATGACACTACCACCACCATGCTTCACTGATGAGGTGGTATATGCTTAGGATCATGAGCAGTTCCTTTTCTTCTCCATACTCTTCTCTTCCCATCACTCTGGTATAAGTTGATCTTGGTCTCATCTGTCCATAGGATCTTGTTCCAGAACTGTGAAGGCTTTGTTAGGTGTTGTTTGGCAAACTCTAATCTGACCTTCCTGTTTTTGAGGCTCACCAATGGTTTACATCTAGTGGTGAACCCTCTGTATTCACTCTGGTTAAGTCTTCTCTTGATTGTTGACTTTGACACACATACACCTACCTCCTGGAGAGTGTTCTTGATCTGACCAACTGTTGTGAAGGGTGTTTCCTTCACCAGGGAAAAAATTCTTCAGTCATCCACCACAGTTGTTTTCCGTGGTCTCCCGGGGTCTTTTGGTGTTGCTGAGCTCACCGGTGCGTTCCTTCTTTTTGAGAAAGTTCCAAACAGTTGTTTTGGCCATGTCTAATGTTCTTGCTATCTCTCTGATGGGTTTGTTTTGTTTCTTCAGCCTACGGAGGTCTTGCTTCACTGATAGTGACAGCTCTTTGGATCTCATCTTGAGAGTTGACAGCAACAGATTCCAAATGCAAATAGCACACTTGAAATGAACTCTGGGCCTTTTATCTGCACATTGTAATTGGGGTAATGAGGGAATATCACACACCTGGCCATGGAACAGCTGAGAAGCCAATTGTCCCATTACTTTTGGTCCCTTAACAAGTGGGAGGCACATCTGCAAACTGCTGTAAGTCCTACACCGTTCACCTGAGTTGGATGTACATACCCTCAAATTAAAGCTGACAGTCTGCAGTTAAAGCACATTGTGTTTGTTTCATTCTAACTCCATTGTGGTGGTGTATAGAGCCAAAGATGCTAGAATTGTGTCGCTGTCCCAATATTTCTGGACCTGACTGTATATACAGGAGGCACTGGACCCCCAGAATTATATACAGGCACTGGACCCCTGAATTTTATATATACAGGCACTGGACCCCAGAATTTTATAAACAGGTACTGGACCCCCAGAATTTTATAAACAGGCACTGGACCCCCAGAATTCTATACACAGGCACTGGACCCCCAGAATTCTATACACAGGCACTGGACCCCCAGAATTCTATACACAGGCACTGGATTTTTATATATCCAGCCAGCAGCACACTCCCTCACTCACCTCACCAGATTCAGATGGACCCACGCGCGCCAGCATGCTCCTCCACGAGGCCCGCTGGCTTCTGAAGGCTGTTGATGAGATCGCACCTGTAGGCCACGTCACAGCCTTCCGAAGGCTGGAGGCCGCGGTTTGCTTTCCTTCAGCTCTCTCCACAAACAGAACACTCCCCTCTTCCACTTTACACCAGCTTCCCTTATATGGAGACTGAGCAAGCCTGAAAAGCCACACCTGTGATTCAGGCTTGCATAGATAATGGCCCACCCTCCACTCCATTATCCCAACCATAGGGACCCAGACTACAACTCCCAGCATGCCCAGCTACAGTACACACACACACTGATATACATTTCCCTGGGGTTTTAAAAGTTCTCATATATATTCCATTTATAACCATGCCTGGCTTCCGGTCACAGTGTGCACTGTTCCTTTATAAATCATTTCATGAAAAAAACTGAGCGAGATGTGGATCCAGAGGTGGGAGTGAGTTTTGGCATGGGACTTGACCAGAGTATGATAGAGTGTGTGATTTTGAAAAAGACCGGACCTGAGTGTGAGCGGGAGTGTTTTTTTTTTGCAAAAGACTGTACCTGAGTGTGGGAGGGAGTTTGTAAAAAGGGACCAGACCAAAGGAAGAGAAGAGAATGGCAGCTCCAGGCCAAAGAGGGGGCTGCAGGAAGCTTGGGGGTGGTGGCACAGGACTCCAGCCTCAAGTAAGTATAAAACACCAACGGTATAGCACCCATACCCAGTGACAGTATTTTAGGGTTTGTGTCATAGCGCTGCTAGAGTTGTAAACTGAATAAAGACAAACTGGTTCTGTCTGACAGAACTCTAGAACTAAATCATATAGAAAAGCAGCAGCAGGTCTTCTGCAATCAACTACGACAACCGATTAATCAATAAATGAAAATAGTTGACAACTATTTTCATTATCGATTAGTTGTTAATGGATTAGTTTCAGCCCTACTTTCAGGGGTTCTTCACAAAGCTGTGAATTGGTGGAGATAAGGAAATGTAAATTTTATGCCAAAATAGTTGAGCTGATTGAAGAGCGTTATGAGAAAAGAACCGTCATATTAAGCTACTTTGCGAACTCCAACATAATTCTCTAGCAAATCACAGTTGTGAATAATCCGGTATAAAATTCACAATACACAACTCAAGGTCAGAGGTTACAGCCTTTACACCAGGGATCTCAAACTCCAGTCCTCCACAGGTTTATTTTTTTACAACGCCCAGAATTCTTTGAATGCAATAGATGGTGAGAGAACAAGGGAGTGGTTAGCTCAGGAACATCTGGAGGGGGGGGGCAGAATTTGAGGCCCCTTTACACTCAACAAACACCATATAAAACATATTCAGAGTGAAAATGTTAGTAAAAAACAGTATGAAAACAAATATGCAATTCATATCTTTCGGTTTCCTTGAAACCCTCAAAACTTTGGAATTTGTTCATAACGACTAACAAATCGCAAAGAAAAATCTACAGTGGGTAGCTTGGGATCCATTTTTTTTTTTTTAAAGGGACACTACCACTTATATAAGTGAATTACTAACAAAACCGTTCAAGCAGCATGTGTTTTATTATCTGAAGTTACTGCATGGAAAAATAAGTTTAGTTTTTTATCTCCTGTATCCATTTTGTGGCATATTCCCATGATGCAACATTTATCAAAATCTATGCAAAAGTATGACTTAAGTACTGTATAAAATAATTCACAGCTTTTAACAGTCAATGGAGGTGTGAATGTCTAGTGCAGGAGGTCTATTGTAATGCTCAGGCTCCCCTAGATAAGAGATGATAGCTTAAAAGACTTCTAGTCTACCCTCTGTTGATGTTCTTTGAATACATCTCATACAACGCAATGCTGTGAGTCGGCTGACTGACCCAGACTCCATTCTATGGCCAAAACCACAGTGAAGAGCAAGTGATGCAAAGATACTGTGGTGGGGGGCAGTTTACAACACAAAACAGATGTACACAGTGACACATATAGAGTAAAATATCTTAACTAAACATACATGAGAAAAACACAGTACATGTAAAATATCAGCAACCAGGGCGGAATGACAACTGATGGGGCCCCTCTAACAAATGCAAGCCATACCCACATACAGAATTGTCAACATACACACGACACCCACATGCACATCCTTTTGCTAACCCTTTCCCGTCACAGGGCGTACCATGCTGTCCCTGCGGCAGGTGGGCTTTGAAGACGCAGGGTGCATTAGTATGCGGATGACTTGTAGTGGCCAACTCGGCCCCGCCAAGCAGTTAACGTGCGCCGCTGGCTGCTGCGGGACGGACGTCCCCATGCAGCCAATGATGCACCCGCTGAAGAGGTTGGCAAGCGGGGCCTACGGGGCAACTGGTGGGCCAGGCTGGAGTTGGACAGCAAAGCACCGGCCAGGCCCCCTGCCAGGCCCATGTCCGAACAGTGTGACCGGTCTGTCCACTACTGTCAGCAACATAAAATAAAGACAGTAAGAACGATTCATTTTTTGGTGGTAGTATCCCTTTAATATCAGTCTGCTTAGGAGTATCGCTGATATGCTCATGATAAACATACACTGCAGAAATTTATCCAAGTATGTCCAGGTTCCAAAACTGTAAGATGATAAAAAAAAAAAAAAGGTGTTTTTCAGAATATGTAAATAGTTATTCAAACTGTAAAAGGTGAATGAATAGAACACCAGGATCAGGACTGGCTAAATTCCATCATCTTCTGGGCCGAGCTTACTGCTGGTACGAAAGAGTCTTGAGGTTTACAGCAAAACATGAACTTCAAAAGGCAAGGATACCTACGTATTTTTGCCTACGGTTTAAACATATGAGTGTCACCTTTTTTGCTTTGGTCAAATGTTCCGAGAAATATCAGAAAAGAACTCTTGGTGACACTAGAACTTGCATGTAATGGAGACATTTTCCTATTAAAAAAGTATCCTACGTACCAAAAGGTTTAATCGGTTGTAAAGGTGAAGGAACGTTTAGTTGTAGCACATGTATGACACTTATTATAAAGTCTACAAAATATATTCTACATTCATTTGAACAGAAAAATGTATGGACCTTTCATTCACACAAAAAAAAAAAAAAAAAAAGTCACAAGCTTTCGCTTGTCTGTTCTGCAGTCACAGTGTCTTCAAGTGGCTGTCCAGTTTCTAGCTCATCTTGTGGACAAGGCTCTTCCGTCTCTACATTCCGTTTCTCCAATTCAAAGCTGCTTTCCAGGTTCCCAGAGTTCTCGGTGGACACATTCAGCTGTCTTTTCTGCCCATCCTCGCCTTCACTCAGAGATGACTCTGCTTCACTCCCCTGAGCGAAGCTGCATATCATTTGGGGAAAGTTGTTGTCACTGTCATCTTTAATATGAAACCATTCAACTTTACCCCCTAAAAAGAGGAAAATACAAGAGCATTAAGGCCTGTGTCAGACGAACGCAGGGATCACGTCCGTGTTGCTGCACAGTTTAAAGTCCGTCGTAGCCTAGAATCCTGAGCCATAGAGACCCACACACTAAGTGCGTCCGCACCCAACTGCGCATGCACGTGGCAAACGGACCCAAGAACGTAAAACCACTACCACGGACACGCAGAGTGCACCACATCCGCGTAGCGTGCTCTGTGTGATGAGATGTCAGACAGTGCATTTGCGACGTCCAGCACCTTGACGCACACAATGGCTTTTCAAATACTTTTTAAAATTTTTATCATTTCACTTTTTTTTTTCTATATCCATCAAGAAAAACAGATTGTGTGGGGTCTACAGTATCTTCCGTCAGTACGTCTGTCCGTTCTGCAAGCACGCAGAGCGCGCTCAGACTGCGTTCATCTGACAGCCTAAAACAACAGGTTTAGAACAGGTTTCTGTTTGGTTATTTATTAATAAGCAACGACAATCAACATCACTGTGCAATAAGCATTAAACTATTATCCCCAAAATAAAGTGCTTGTGTGCAGGCAGTGAAGATTCAGTTCCCACCAAATGCAACTACACATACCCCATACACAGAAGTGCCCAAAAGTAGGTGATCACTGTCTAGTACACTATTCAGAAGCATTTTTTACCCTAAAAAGTAAATTTTTTGCTAAGGATTTTTTTAAACTAAACAGTTAATACATTGTATTTCTTTATTTTACCAGAAGGATTATTCCCCCCCTCCCCATATTCTTAGAGGAAATTAGGGGCTACAATTAGAAATTTAGGGTAATCGTATAATATATTTTTTTAAATAAATTCACTCTTTTAAATATATTTTTTTGGTACTGAATCATGAGTTATGTATACATTTAGGGTACCACTTGGAAGCTCAGTTTGTTCTTTGAAGAAAAAAAAATTATATTATACACACACACACACAGAAAGAGTAAAATCACACAAAAGAACATGTCAACTAAAAAAAATTGCTAAATTGTATTCATAAGCAATTCCTGGCATCTATGAGATCACAAATACTGTAAACTACTCTTTTGTTCCCCCCTATGTTTCTTTAAATATTTCTTCAATTAACCTTAATAAAATGTTTTAAAGTATCAAACCGCTTGGGACATCAGCGATTGCACTACCATATGGTAGTGGACGTTGATCTATCTACACCGCTTGTTTCCATCATATGTCCGTTCATATGTATCTCGTTCCCTTTGGTTATTGTAAAGTGCTGCGGAAACTGTTGGCGCTATATAAATGAGGACAATAATAATCCATTGTTCAACATGTCGCTAACGATAAAGTCCTCTTCAGCATGACTAGAGAGGCTGTAAGAACGGTATAGTGCTACTTTATTGTACATGCAGAATGTTGCCGGCAGGAAACAAACACACTACACAAGGGTCAATCCCTATCAAAACCCCCTGAGCAACTGGGATTGCCCTGGCATTTGACGCCATAGGGGAGGGTCTTGATTGCTGGAATACAGGCACAATCAAGGAGTTCTTAATTGAGATTGCCATATAAGAAGGTGCATGCATTAGGCTCGGTATACTTTTAATCTTCTACACATCAGGCTTTGCCACTCCTGAAGAAGCCATGCAAAGAACTGGGGAAACGTGTTGAGAAGTATTATTGCATAGAATAATGGTCCCAATGTCAGCTCTACCCCTGTTATTTACTAGTCCCTTATAGTGCCTATATAACATCGGTTTGATTAATTTACTCTTCATTTTGTCTCTTATGTACTGCTATAGGGATCTAGACTTCTCAGGGGCACGTGAGCATTTAGACGTATTTAGGGGTTTTAGTGATTTGATGAATGTGTGGAGTTTTCATGTAGGGTGTATTTACTCCTTTCCCTACTATCCTGTAACTCAGGCCCTCGAAAGTCTGATTCTTCGTATTTGAGGATTATAGGGTGTTGTGTTTAAGACTACCATGCCAATATCTCATTACGATTTGGTGACTCCTTGAGGGGGGCCAGCCTCTGTTTAAAGATTCTTTTTATTCACTTAACTCTTCCCATAGGACCCTCAAAACTCTTTACATATTTAATAAGTGCTTTTATAAACATAAATTCCTTAATTCTCCTTTGACTCCTAAGAGACATTTTGAAAGCCAATCTTACTTCTTGTAACAGGAACTTTCTGAACCACAGAAACTACATCCAATAGAAGTCACGAGCTCTGTAAATGTTAAGTCACATTTGTTACTTCTCTATTTTGGAAGATATTTTCTAAACTTATCGTCAGGCAGAATAGAATTCAAGCTCTTTTGGGCCATGTGACATGTTAATCGATTGGAAAATGTCTAAGTATAGTACCCACTGTCATTGGTCAGTAAGGCAGGGTAAATTCTAAGTCACTATACCATACCCTGCTGCGTCAGAGTTAATCATATTGGCTGTTGCTTCAGCCCTGGTATCCACACTATACCCTATATAAAGACAACACCCTGACATAAAGAGGAAGCCGGTCTGATATGCATCCTGCGGGTCATTTCATTTCGAGCGCCACACCTTACTGACGAGGGACAAAACAACACGGCAGAGTCTCTATTTCAGTCTGAGCCGCGTTCCTGGCTTATGGTTAAGAAGTGATCATAACAGCCTGGAGGGGGGGGGGTGCAAAATTACCCCAGTAATACGCAGTTAACAGAATTTTTCTTTGTTTGTGGAGGGAGTTTTTTGTTAATTAGGTTTTAAGCCCACCGTACATACGAGTGCAGATGACTGGAATACATATTGATGTGTTACAGTTCACCCTAAATCCTAACATTCTGCCCATTCTTTTGATGCTTGCGTCAAAAGATGGGGAAGAATTCGTTGACTAAAAATGGAGCAGACTGTTGGGGTTAGAATTAACCCGATCCATAACCGTAAAACAAGTAAATAGTAGCCCAACTCTGATTCCTAATCTTAGTCTTAATTTAAAAATACCCCTCAGAACTAACCAAATGTAGTAAAATAACACTCGACCAAAATAAATAATCGTTTACAAAACTTCAGTAGGAAACGAAAAAAAATTGTCTGCAGCTGAACTTAAACAATTCCACCCAAACTTATTTAGATTACTAAAAAAAGTGTCCAAGGTCAATGCACAAAGTCTTTTTCTGCCACATTAAATTGGAGCCCCCCCTTCCAAGCCCCCTTTCTGACAGACAAGTATATAGCATGCAATCAACTCAGTTTATAAACTTTCTCCCCATTCTTATTCACTACTTTACCCGTTACATATTATTAACCACTGCGCTTGCTCCATTTTAGAAAGCAAACTTGCTTAGCTTTTTGTTGTTTTTTTTTTTAATATTCTTCAATTAAAATATGTAATCTCCACATTATCGGATGACGGGAAATGAATTTAGTGGGCTTGCTGGAGTGACATTTCTTTAAAAATACATTTTATGCATGGAGAACCATCATGGACATAAATCATTATTCATGCAACTACTGTCAAGAAAAAAATCTGCATACATACAGACCATCTCCATTACCATCCCTTTTTTCCGACAAAAAAGTCCTGGTCATATTCAGCTTCTTAGCTGTGTGACACTTATATTTCAGCTGTGGTTTGGGGATCTCGCCATCTCCTGTAAATGAAAAACACTTTTTATTGAATCCATACAGGACAAATGAGATTTAATCCCAAAATCATAGCACAAAGATGAAAAAGCATCCAAAGCAGTCAGCTGGAGTCATATTGTCACTGGCTTCCATACATTTATGCACACTGGAAATTACACAATATATTTCTGGGTATTTGTCACCTCCCCTAATTAATTGAGAAATATTAGCTGCAATAAGTTTGATGTAATAAATAAAAAACAAAAATCTTTTCCATTTCTAATATATTGTCTAATGAGAAATATGAACTTAAAGTTAAACTGTCTTTTTATAAGCAAGAAGATCTGTGAACACCAGCTACCTAGTGGTCAGTATTGGATTATCACATTATGTATATAAAATGATAGAGAAAATCCAATATCGGTACATCCCTACAAAAAAGGATATTGATTTTTATTGGGAAGTCCTGAGAGAGTGCGGTCTTACTTGCTGTGGTTGGAGATATATATATATATATATATATACCCACACACCTGTTATGGGCAATGCAGGGCTTCACAGGTGTGTTATGCCAAAGAAGAATGTTATTTCCCAGCTAGTAAACCCAAGCATTGCAAACACTGGAGGATTTCTATGGCTTGCAGCCATTACTCACAGGCTGTATGGGGACAAGAACATGTACAAAAGTACATTAGAAGATTGCTGCATGTCACCTTTGTCCTTTTTGTCAGTACAGGCTTTGCTTTGTTCTGGGGTTTCTTCAAAGATCACATAAGTTCCAAGGGCATCTGGAACAAAAAAATTTTTTTTTTTTTCCAAAGAACAAAAAACACACCTGCATATATGGGCAACTGCTTGACTGTGCATGCTCTAGCAGCCTACATGACATCTTCATGGAGGTTGGTGTCTACCATTTTTAGGACACCATTAGTAGCAGTAGTCTGATGTCTATTTTTTTTTCTCCAGTGAATCAGTGGGCAAAGTTTATTAAATAGTAAAAATATAGAACCCACCATCCCTTATTCTCCATGAGAGATCACGCTATTAAATTTAAATGCAACAGAAGCCTCACATCCGCTTTACAGGAACCGCTCTGCAACCAAGCAAAGGTATAGTATGGCTACAGTCAACACTTACCTACTTTTTATTATTATTATTATTTCTTTGCAATTGTACCAGGATATACATATCACAACGAAAATAGAAAATTTATATCAATATCCACATTAAACGCTCTCAAACACACACATTCCTTGACCCTTCTACTTGTATAGGTAGAATTACAATTAACAGTCTATTATTTGGATGATATATTAAATGATTTAATATATGGTTAAATGATTTAATAGCTCTTTCCCTTCTAACCAGAGGCCAGATTTCAAAATAAAAATCTAAACTAAATCATTTTATTCATAAAGTGACCCTTTTCAATTAGTGCTTGATAATTTAACAAGATCAATTAAACCTGGAAGTATACAGAATTTAAAGGCTTTAACCATTAATAACTTTGCAACTAAACAAACATTTATGATAAAGATGCCTCATGTTTGCTTCAGTCTATTTGAATCCATGCAATTTTAACGTCTTCATTGTAACTTTAATCTAGAAATCAGTTTAAAGGCTTCTTCCCAGAACAAGAAGTCCATATTCCCTCCAGATAGGTTTATAGGTACCAGGGGCATTATTACATCTTCAACAAGTTGTAAATTGGTAATATTCCCCCCTCCCAACCGTACAGGTGTCAAATACCAAATGGTATAATAATTTCAGATGGGTCTCGATCAAATTCAAGGAATGAACTGCTGCTTTAGTGTAACTAATCGTTGCCAACCATTCTGACTCTTATACCAATTTCCTTTTCCCAACTACCGTAGATACTAGAGTATAGCGCGCCCCGAATATAATGCGATGGATAGAGATTTATTATGGAAATGAGAGAATACTCAAATATAACGCGAGGAGCAAAATTTTACTGTACCGGTAAACAATTAAAATCCTTCCAGGTTTTCTTAACACAGTCAGGCTCCCCCTCAGGCCAGGGTGCTCTGCTCTAGAATGATTGCAGTTGTTACCAAGTATGAAGTGACGGCCACCAGTCTTCTTTACTAGCGATTAGATGGCCGGCGGAGACGTGCGAGGTGAATGATTGGCTTAAACCGAGCGTGCCCTCTGGCCATGCTGGATCCCAACTCTCCCGAATCTGGGAGTTCCTGAAGTGTTTGCAAGCATCAGGGAGCCCGCATTCACTTCTGCAAGACTACTGTAACTTCCAGGAGACTTGAGATCCAGAGCAAGGCATGTTTTTTTTTTTTTTTGCAGATGTCTCGAATATAACACGACCCCTCCAATTTTAAAGGTAAATTTTTGTCACCAAACTCTAGTATCTACAGTAATAGTAAAACTTTTGAAATTTACCATAATTAGTTGAACAGGCCTAAGGATATTTACTGCTCCTAACCCCCCCCCCCCGTTTACTTTTCCAGCTACCTTTTAAAAAAGGTCTTCTATATCTGAATTATATTGTTGAATATTATGAGATTTTTTTTTTCCCCAGATAATTATTAATTCTCAAATATGTAAATAACTCACTTGGCTGGACATTTTGATTTTCAATCAGATATTCAACTGGTATTACCCTGTTATTTTTAACCAACTAGGAAGCAGATTTGATGTCTTTTTCAAGCCAGTTTTCAAGCTTTATATCCAAAATATTTTTTTCCAATAATTCAAGTGGCATATAGGTAGATATTGTAGATTTATTTAAAGAATGTTGTCTTTTTTATAATCTTTCTCCATATATTTCTTAAATCTTGTACTATTGGATTCTTAAATTTATAGGGTCTTTCTAACCCCCTTAAAATCAAACTTAGATCTATCTCAGTTAAAAAAATAATCTAATGAGTCCATTTCGCTATATGGGTCAACATTGCAGCTTCATTAGATAAATTTAATGGTTGGTACTCCAATACTGCCTTGCGATTAGTGCGGTATAAAGATTCGGCTTTGACCCGCGGACACTTGCCATTCCAGATGAAGGTATTAAATTTTTGGGGATTTCAAAGACTATTTGGAAATCAACCTTCAGTGGAATAGATCTAAAGAGAAAATACAGTTTGGGTAGAATACAATAGTTAACCACATTAAGGGCAGTATTACAAAGTTGGTGCTAACTTAACCAGAGCGGTTGTAAACTTAAAACCTCCATAGGCTATAATGGCTCTGGGAAGTTTACAACAGCTCTGGTTAAGTTAGCACCAACTTTGTAATATTTCCCTAATTCTTCCCAACCAGGAGATAGTGAATGGAAAAAGATCTCTAAGGTTTATTGATTAGAATTGAGAAAAGTGATAAATAATTTAAAGATTCTGAAAAAAAAAAAAAAATGAAATCCAGAGACCGAGATAGTGGAAAAAAAAGATATGAACTGACAGTTGAATTCCTCTTTTAACATCCTTATATCCAATTTGCATCTTATGAGTCAGAGCTTGACATTTAGTAAAATTTAGAATTTGAAATATCTGAAAAATCTTGAATTTCCCATAACATTTAAAGAGATTTTAGGATTACACAATGTTAAAATACCGTCTGAAAAAGAAATTTTGAGGCTTCAATTAAAATGTTAGCTCTTATTTTTTTGGCCTAGAGCAGGGGTCAGCAACCTCGGCTCCCTGATGTTTTGAGAACTACATTTCCCATGTGGCTCAGTCAGCCTAAAGGGCGACTGAGCATCTTGGGAGATGTAGTTCCCAAAACATCAGGGAGCCAAGGTTGCTGACCCCTGGGCTAGAGGTTCTAAAGATAGAAGGTATAATTGGGGTGCCAATGGGCAGCCCTAGCATGTTCTATTTGATATATTGAATGAAAGAGATGTAATACCTGCTCCCAGCACTTGGTGATGTGTAAAGTGCCCATGTGACATCCAAAAAGGGACTTGTAATTCCATAATGTTCTAAAACACTTCTCAGGTATGTACAACTCACTCTAAAAAAATACCACTCAGGCCTTTTGATAAAGTACCGATCCCGGAAACCCACTAGATCGAGTGTGATACTGCAGGCATTCAACTAGAAGCATAAATGATTTAATGCCAAGTGCTACGACGTCGTGGTATACACTCCAATAAGGGTTGCTACTGTAGGGGCACAAGATCTTACATACAGTTGTGTTCAAAATTATTCAACCCCCACTGAAATTGAGTGTTTTGGCCAGTTTGACATTGATTTTGATCATTCAGACATCTTGCTTACAATTAAATCAAAGAGGCACGTGTAGGTCAGACAAATATAACATAACATTTATTATGAAATGACCACAAATGTCTTTTCTGTGCTCACATCATTATCAGTTTTATTCAACCCCCAAGTGACATTCAATCTTAATACTTAGTACAACATCCTTTTACAGTTATAACAGCTTTTAAACGTGAAGCATAGCTTGACACAAGTGTCTTGCAGCGATCTACGGGTATCTTCGCCCATTCGTCATGGGCAAAAGCCTCCAGTTCAGTCACATTCTTAGGCTTGCGCACTGCAACTGCTTTATTTAAGTCCCACCAGAGGTTCTCAATCGGATTTAAGTCAGGTGACTGCGATGGCCACTCCAAAATGTTCCAGCCTTTAATCTGCAACCATGCTCTAGTGGACTTGGAGGTATGCTTGGGATCATTGTCCTGTTGAAAGGTCCAACGTCTCCCAAGCATCAGGTTTGTGACAGACTGCATCACATTGTCATCCAATATCTCCTGGTACTGAAGAGAATTCATGGTACCTTGCACACGCTGAAGCTTCCCTGTACCTGCAGAAGCAAAACAGCCCCAAAGCATGATTGACCCCCCGCCATGCTTCACAGTAGGCAAGGTGTTCTTTTCTTCATAGGCCTTGTTCTTCCTCCTCCAAACATAGCGTTGATCCATGGGCCCAAACAGTTCTAATTTTGTTTCATCAGTCCACAGAACACTATCCCAAAACTTCTGTGGTTTGTCCACATGACTTTTGGCATACTGCAGTCGACTCTTCTTATTCTTTGGAGACAGCAAGGGGGTGCGCCTGGGAGTTCTGGCATGGAGGCCTTCATTATGCAGTGTGCGCCGTATTGTCTGAGCTGAAACTTCAGTACCCACATCTGACAAATCTTTTCTCCGTTCCTCAGCAGTCACACGGGGACTTTTCTCCACTCTACGCTTCAGGTAGCGCACAGCAGTCGAAGTCAGCATCTTCTTTCTGCCACGACCAGGTAGCGTTTCAACAGTGCCCTTTGCCTTGAATTTGCGAATGATGCTTCCTATGGTCTCTCTTGGTATGTTTAACATCTTTGCAATCTTCTTATAGCCATTGCCCTTCCTGTGAAGAGTAATCACCTCTTCTCTTGTCTTCCTGGACCATTCTCTTGACTTCACCATGTTTGTAACCACACCAGTAAATGTCTAGAAGGAGCTGAGTATCACAGTCATTTTAAAGCTGCTTAATTGGTGCTTATTATGCTTTATTGCTGCTCCGTGACATCCACAGGTGTTTTCAATACCTCATTGAAAACACTTGAATGAACCTCTGTTCTTCAGAGTGGTAGTCTTTAAGGGGTTGAATAATTGTGTCAATGAAGAATTCACAAAAGAATCATTTACTACTGTATTACAAAACCAATTGATGTCATTTTAGTTGCATATGGTTCTTTAAAAAGTCCTTGTAGGATTTCATTCTGAATACAATTACCAATGTACACTAAATTCCCTAAAACCCTTTACAGCATTGGGGGTTGAATAATTTTGAACACAACTGTATGTTCCCAGCAAAAAGTACCCTGTGGAACTATTTTACCTCCATGCCCTTCTGGTTACATCACAGCAAGTGGACAGGAGCAAGAAGCAAGAGGAGTCAGCTGGGCGAGTAGATGGGGGTATTTTCTATTTTATCTGAATGTCAAGTGATTTGGCTCTAGCGAACCATGTTACTCCGGTGCCAATTTTTTACCATTTTGTAGGACGAGCAATATGGAATCGCTTGTTATTCGAGCACTAGTGCAACCTATAAAAAGTATAGGATGCGCAAACAAGTGGTATCCAGGCAGAAAAGCCGTGTGGTAATGCAAATTGCCACTTAACTTTGAATAGCAGGTGGAGCTGTAACAAATGCGTGAACATCCACAGTAACAACCAAGCCTCACGCAATCATTACCACTACACATGAAATCGAGCCCTTGGCATTGATACATTACACAGCATATACTGTCAAATATTCTATTCTTTTTCATTTGGTTGATTCATGGAATAAGTTAGCGCACAAGAGCCCAACTGTCAATGAGCATTCGTCAGCATGCAATGCCAAGAAACAATTCACAAACAGGATTCCTCGGTATGTTGGCATTTCTACCTACCTTCATATTCTCCAGCAAACACATACTTATCAACCTGAAGGAAAGGCTTCTCTGTGTTTATTCCCTGAACAAAAATAGAGATAAAAGTGAATAAAAACTGCCCATTACAGAATGCAGAGCACAAATGGAAAACAAAGATTCCTTCTTCAGTAATGCACAAGATTGTAGCGTTAGTAAACGGTCATTCTTTATAGTGAAGAAAATAACATTCTATTACACTAGAGCATCGCATTTTATGCTGAATGACCTGGTAAAGGTATCATTTTAACATCCTTAAAAGAGGCTGAAGACACAATTAAACGGTCTGCACTATAAACCCTAGATTCAGCTGCATAAAGAGAACAAGAGGGGGCCTGCACTTAACTCAGGGCTTGACAAATTTGCTTTGTATCTAGGAGCCAGCTAAAAAAAAGTTAGCCAGTTTTTCTCTTCTCGTAATAAGTGATAGCAGTGACGGACAGGCAGAGACTGGACTATTACATGTACGAAGCGGTCAGGGATCCTAAGAAGATTAACAGGCAAAAGCTGAGAGGCATAACGGTAAACCTGTGTCATGAGTATGTAAAGATACACATCAGGGCTACGTAAGAGAAGGGGGGGGGGCTGTGCTTTAAAAAAAAAAAAAAAAAAAAAAAAAGGGGGGGGAACATAAAAAATAAATAAAAAAAAAAATGTATTGCTTTTAATACAGAAGACATTTTATCCTCTGGGTCCGCCTGCAAGTGTCACAGGGAATCATGGAGGTTTCTGTTCAGAGTATAAAAAAAAAAAAAAGAGAATTAAATAAAAGATATACATTATGTATACTTACTCTGCCAGTCCCATGAGGCAGCAATTATATGTAATTTATGACTTATTTAAATTGCACAATGGTGAAGGGCGCAATAGAGTGTAAGCTCTGAGGTTTAGGTATCCATGCAACCAGATTTAGAAATTAACCATTTTAAATGTGTAACTTCCATAATAACCCGTTAATAGAATTAATACACATTGTGACGCGTAGGCTGGACATTAACTGGACAGATGGTCTTACGTTTTCCTGCAAAATGTCTCGATAAACTCTGGAATTCATTTTTCCATCAATGACAACAATCCGTCCAGGCCCTGAGGCAGCCCCAAACCATGATGCTCCCTCCGCCATGTTTTACAGTAGGGATGAGGTTTTGATGGTGTGTTGTGCCTTTTTTCCAAACAACTCAATTTTGGTTTCATCTGTCCACAGAATATTTTGCCAGTTGTGCTGTGGAACATCCAGGTGCTCTTTTGCAAACTTCAAATGTGCTGCAATATTCTTTTTGGACAGCAAAGGCTTCCTCCGTGGTGTCCTCCCATGTACTCCATTCTTGTTTAAGGTTTTCCTTATGCTAGATGTGTCAACAAAAATGTTAGCATGTACCAGAGATTTCTGTAAGTCTTTAGCTGACACTCTAGGATTCTTCTTTACCTTATTAAGCATTCTGTGCTGTGCTCTTGCAGTCATCTTTACAGGACAACTACACCTAGGGAGAGTAGCAACAGTGCTGAACTTTCTCCATTTGTAGACAGTCTGTCTTACCGTGGACACATGAACATCAAGGCTTTTGGAGATACTTTTGTAACCCTTTCCAGCTTCGTGCAAGTCAACAATTCTTGATCGTAGGTCTTCTGAGAGCTCTTTTCTGCGAGGCATGGTTCACATCAGGCAGTGCTTCTTGAAACCAGTAAACCCAAAACTGGTGTGTGTTTTTAAAGGGCAGGACAGCATTCAGCAACCCATCCAATAATATCACAATGATTGGACTCAAGGTTGGCTCACTCCTGCCTCCAATTAGCTCTTGGAGAAGTCATTAGGCTAGGGGTTCACATACTTTTTCCACCCTGCACTGTGAATCTTTACATCTTCTGTTCAATGAAAACAAATGTTTGTTGTATTATTTTAAGCAGACTGTGTTTTTCAAATTGTTGTGACTTAGATGAAGATCAGAGCACATTTTATGACCAATTCATGCAAAACTCCCCGTAATACCAAAGGGTTCACATACTTTTTCTTGCCACTGTATGTAGTTATATAACTATGGATACACACACACAAAAAAAAAAAAAAAAAAATGTGTTCTCGCAATCATTCTTTATGTATGCAAATAGGTGAAAGAAAATATTTGGTTTTGTCAAAATGCTTATAGAAAAATCAAGATAGAAAAATGTCGGCAGATAAGAACCTTTCGGCCCATCTAGTCTGCCCAATTACATGGATACTTAACCTGGATTTATCTTTTGTTTAGGATAGCCTTATGCCTATCCCATGCTTGCTTAAAATTCAATTACTGTTTTGGCCTCAACCACTTCAACTGGAAGGCTGTTCCATGTATCCACCACTCTCTCAGTAAAATAATGCTTTCTGATGTTACTTTTAAACTTTTGCCCATCTAAGACTATGTCCTCTTGTTTTGCTACTTTGTTTCCTTTTAAATATACTCCCTTCCTCTACCTTGTGGATTCCCTTTACGTATTTAAATGTTTCTATCATATCTCCTCTGTCTTGTATTTTTTCCAAGCTATACATGTTAAGATCATTAAGCCTTTCCTGGTAACTTTTCTCCTTCAAGCCGTACACCATTTTAGTAGCCCTTCCCTGAACTCTCTAAGATGTCTATATCCTTCTGGAGATACGGTCTCCAGTACTGCACACAGTACTCCAAGTGAGGTCTCACCAGTGCTCTGTACAGTGGCATGAGCACTTCCCTTTTCCTACTGCTAATACCTCTCCCTACACAACCAAGCATTCTGCTAGCATTTCCTGCTGCTCTATTACATTGACTACTTAACCCCCTAAATCCCTTTCCTCAGATGTTGAGGTTAGGACTGTATCAATTATTCTATATTCAGCCCTTGGGTTTTTACGTCCCAGGTGCATTATCTTGCACTTCTCCACATTAAAACTCAATTGCCACAGTTCCGACCATTTTTTTAGTTTACCTAAATCATTTGTCATTTGGCTGATCCCTCCAGGAACGTCAACCCTGTTGCAAATCTTTGTGTCATCAGCAAAAAGACATACTTTTCCATTAATACCTTCTGCAATATCACTAATAAAAATATTAAAGAGAATGGGTCCAAGTACTGACCCCTGAGGTACCCCACTGGTAACAAGACCTTGCGCCGAATAAACTCCATTTACCACAACCCTCTGTTGCCTGTCACTCAGCCACTGCCTAAACCAGTCAACCATATTGGAATCCAAGCTCAAAGATTGCAATTTATTGATAAGCCTTCTATGCGGAACAGTATCAAAAGCCTTACTGAAATCTAAATAAGCAATGTCTACTGCACCACCTGTGTCTATTATTTTTGTTACCCAATCAAAAAAAATCATTAAGATTAGTTTGGCATGATCTCCCGGAGGTAAACCCATGTTGTTTCTGATCCTGTAATCTATGTTTTTAGATGTTCAGCAATCCTTTCCTTTAACATGGTTTCCATTAATTTCCCCACTACTGACGTAAGACTAACTGGCCTATAGTTCCGATTCCTCCCTACTACCCTTCTTGTAAATGGGCACAACATTTGCTAATTTCCAGTCTTCTGGGACAACTCCCTGTGAGGGAATGGCTTATCACCCTCAGCCAGAGACTGTTTGCACAGACAATTATCCCCTTAAGGACAGTCAAAATACCAGCAGTTTTTTTTAAACACAGTGTTCATGTGTGAAACGTATCTGTCTGTTGTGTTGCCGCCATTTCCCATCGCCTCGTGGCTGATCGGGTGAATCAGGAAGGTAAAATGGCCGATTCAGTTCTTCCTGTCCCACATCGGCAACTCCCCCAAGTGTTGTGGCCAATGAGACCTGTGGGGGCGGGCAGGGGTGGTTCCCAGATGTGGAGCTCATGGTAGAGGTTACAAAGGCATGTGTCTGTGTTAATAAAGAGTTGTTGTTCCTGAGTTCATGCAGCAGCGCCTCATGTCTCTGATTTCCTACTCATTTCTCACGCATCCGAGATCCCGCGCGATATTCGGGGCGCAGAGCTGGTTCAAGTCGGGGTGCAGAGTGCGTGCAACGCCCGCCGCGCGAATGAATATTCTTGGCCGCCTGTACAGTGTTTACTACTGAGCCGCGGTGAGGTTCGAGGACTCTGCTCGGCGCGGGCGCATCGACCGCCACGCGGTTGAATATTCTGATCGGCTACACAACCCCTCATCCAGCTGCTGAGGAGTCGGTTCAGTAAGTGAGCGCATCGACCGCTTCGCGATCCGAATCGGTTGAATGCCCGTCCCTGTAATTATTGCCGGAAGATCCGAATAATCCGTGCCGCGAAGTGTGTGCCCGCACCAACCGCCGGACGATCCGAATATTCCTGGCTGGTCGAATATTCACCCGTCTACCGCCGGAAGATCCGAACCGATCTATAAACGAAATAAACCCTCCAAACCAGGTCAGTGACCAGCTGCTCGGGACGCTGAGTGCCGTCACTCGGTGGTCGGGCTGGGCTCACACGGGGGTTCCCTTCACACCATCACAAGGTCCCATACGGCCGCTCGAGACGCCGAGTGTCGCAACTCGGTAGTCGGGCCGTCAGCATAAAAGGGGGTACGCAGATTGGAGCACACCCGCAGGCGGACGGCGACACCCCGTTCCGTCACACTGGTGGCAGCGGTGGGATTGCTCTCTGCAACGTATAACATCACCCCGAAGAATTCATCATGGCCACGTATAGCTACTACACCCGAGACACCCTGCGGGACATGCTGGAGTGTCGTGGAGGTACCCCGGGCTCTAAGCGCCGGAAGACCTTAATTAAGGAGTTGCAGGCACTAGACCGGGTGCGCGCGGCGGTGGTGACGCCACCCGCCCCCACCCCTGTCCTGGTTGAGGAAGCGGAAAGTACCTTCGTCCGGAGAGCTCGGCAGCGGATCGCCCTGCTCGGAGCTGCCCCAACGGAGGCCGAGATAAGAAAGGCGATCCAGGAGACTCAGCAAGAGGAAGAGCAAGAAAAGGAGCGTCAGCACGAGCTGCGGTTGGCGGCGCTCTGGGAGACACAGATTGAATATGTTAACCCTGACTCTTATTCCGTAGATCCGTGGGATGAGGTTTACAGCTCGACTGGAGCTTCACCCTGGGATTCTGCACCCCCCAGCGATACCCCGTACGGGACTTACAGCTCGACTGGAGCCTATATTGGGGAACCCGCACAGCCCAGCGGACCTTGGACAGGGACTTACAGCCCGCCTGGAGTCACATTCGAGGACGCCACATTCCCCGTCGAGGACATGGACCGTGATTTTCTGAGAAGGCTGCAAGAGAGCCTGGATCAGTACCACGGGTCCATGATGGAGCCCACTGGACCTGAGTGGCAGGACGAGGTCCGCCAAGAAGTCAGGGAGGAGGCGCTGCCCCCTGAAAGAGACTGTGAGAGGGAAGAGCCCGAGATGTGCTCATGGGTCCTCATCGAGACCACAGTAGAAGAGCCGGCCCGGTTTGAAGAGGCACAGCAGGTGCCAAGTGACCAGGATGGGCCGTGTGATGGGCCCGAGTGGCCCAGAGAAGAAATTGTTCTCCTAAACCCGCCGGAAGACACGGTGGCCGTGTCCGCGGGTCCAGCGGAAGAGCTGGCAACGGGGCAGAGCGCCGCTGGCCTCTGCCCACGGTCCGAATGTTCTGAGGAGCCGCCGAGTTCCCACCAGCTGTTGAGCGTACAGCCCTTGATGGTTCTGGAGGTTGAAGAACCTGTCCTCCCAGCAGAAGAGCTGGCAACAGGGCAGAGCGCCGCTGGCCTCTGCCCACTCCCTGTGGTATGCCCTGAGGAGCAGCCGGGTTCACCCCAGCTGTTCGGCACGCAGCCGTTGTTTTTTTCCGACCCCTCCCAAGTTGTGCCTGCATCTAACCCCCCAGTGGAAGAGCTGGCCACGGGGCAGAGTGCCGCTAGCCTCTGCCCACTTGCCGAATGCCCTGAGGAGCCGCAGGATTTCTCCGTGCTGGCGACCCCGCAGCTGTCGTTCTCCGGTTCCCTGGATACCAGCGTTGTATCCCACCACCCAGCGGAAGAGCTGGCCACGGGGCAGAGCGCCGCTGGCCTCTGCCCACAGTCTGAATGTTCTGAGGAACCGCCGGGTTCACACCAGCTGTTGAGCTCGCCGCCATCGTTCCCCTCCGACCCCCGGTAGTTGTTACCGCACTCAACCCCCTAGCGGAGGAGCTAGCAACGGGGCAGAGCGCCGCTGGCCTCTGTCCATCCTTTTCCCTCTGTGCCAAAGAGCAGGAAGGGGATATTTTTGAGCTGTTGAGTCCACAGCCGCTTACTCCATCCAACCCCCTGGACTTTGTTCCGGTACTTCCCTCTCCAGCAGAAGAGCTGGCCACGGGGCAGAGTGCCGCTGGCATCTGCCCATTTCTCGACTATCCGGAGGAGCTGCAGGGGTTTTCCGAGTTGGTGACCCTGCAGCCACTGTCCTTCTCCGACCCCCCGAAAGTTGTCTCAGCACCTGATTCCCTAGCAGAAGAGTTGCTCACGGGGCAGAGTGCCGCTGGCCTCTGCCCACTTCCGGCTGTATACCCTGAGGAGCAGCCAGGGTCACCCCAGCTGCTTTGCTCGCAGCCACTGATCGCCTGGGAGATGGCAAGAGCCACCCTCCCACAAGGAGGTCCCTGCCCGGCCGACGCGCTGGCCCCAGGGCAGAGCCTGCGTCCGCTCTGCCCATTTCCCCAACCCTGTGGCCTGACGGCCCCACGCAGCCACTGTTCCCCTCAGCAATTGATCCAGGCGCTTAGGCCGCAGGCAGTTGGCCCTCGGTTTTCCCAGGTGCGAGAGGTGACCAGAGGTGGCCCGGGCCGTGCCCCGGTTCCGCCACCGACCCCTGTTGCCCGAGGTGGTGACCCCAGGCCTGTGTGGCCTCTCCCCGCTTGGCACAGCCGCCGGGCCAAATGGAGAAGCCTGGTGACTAGGCCTCTCCCAACGGACTATGGACCTGAGAACACCGACTTCCCCGGTGCGACCCGTTGGGGTCCAACCGGGTGCGTCGGACTTTGGGGAGGGGGAGGAGTGTGAGGGAATGGCTTATCACCCTCAGCCAGAGACTGTTTGCACAGACAATTATCCCCTTAAGGACAGTCAAAATACCAGCAGTTTTTTATAAACACAGTGTTCATGTGTGAAACGTATCTGTCTGTTGTGTTGCCGCCATTTCCCATCGCCTCGTGGCTGATCGGGTGAATCAGGAAGGTAAAATGGCCGATTCAGTTCTTCCTGTCCCACATCGGCAACTCCCCCAAGTGTTGTGGCCAATGAGACCTGTGGGGGCGGGCAGGGGTGGTTCCCAGATGTGGAGCTCATGGTAGAGGTTACAAAGGCATGTGTCTGTGTTAATAAAGAGTTGTTGTTCCTGAGTTCATGCAGCAGCGCCTCATGTCTCTGATTTCCTACTCATTTCTCACGCATCCGAGATCCCGCGCGATATTCGGGGCGCAGAGCTGGTTCAAGTCGGGGTGCAGAGTGCGTGCAACGCCCGCCGCGCGAATGAATATTCTTGGCCGCCTGTACAGTGTTTACTACTGAGCCGCGGTGAGGTTCGAGGACTCTGCTCGGCGCGGGCGCATCGACCGCCGCGCGGTTGAATATTCTGATCGGCTACACAACCCCTCATCCAGCTGCTGAGGAGTCGGTTCAGTAAGTGAGCGCATCGACCGCTTCGCGATCCGAATCGGTTGAATGCCCGTCCCTGTAATTATTGCCGGAAGATCCGAATAATCCGTGCCGCGAAGTGTGTGCCCGCACCAACCGCCGGACGATCCGAATATTCCTGGCTGGTCGAATATTCACCCGTCTACCGCCGGAAGATCCGAACCGATCTATAAACGAAATAAACCCTCCAAACCAGGTCAGTGACCAGCTGCTCGGGACGCTGAGTGCCGTCACTCGGTGGTCGGGCTGGGCTCACACGGGGGTTCCCTTCACACCATCACAAGGTCCCATACGGCCGCTCGAGACGCCGAGTGTCGCAACTCGGTAGTCGGGCCGTCAGCATAAAAGGGGGTTACGCAGATTGGAGCACACCCGCAGGCGGACGGCGACACCCCGTTCCGTCACACTCCCGTTAACAGATTTATTTAACCAATCCTTGCTAACGGTTTTGCTATTACATCACTGAGCTCTTTTAATAATTTAGGGTGGATCCCATCAGGCCCCATTGACTTATTTGTCTTTACTTTAGACAGCTGCTGTAGAACCTCCTCCTCTGTAAACTCATATGTAAATGTCTCGTTAGTGTTTCCTCCTAACAGAGGTCCCTTTCCTTCCTTTTCTTCTGCAAAGACTGAACAAAAATATTCATTGAGGCAGTCAGCGAGACTTTTATCCTATTCTACATACCTTCCTTCCTTTGTTTTTAATCTAACTAATCCTTGTTTTACTTTTCTCGTTTATGTATCTAAAAAAATGTTTTGTCCCCCTTTTTTACTGACTGAGCTATTTTCTCTTCTGCGTGTGCTTTGGAAGCTCTTCTAAATTGCTTTGCCTCTTTCTGCCTAATCTTATAGGTTTGCCCATCTTCTTCACTTGAGTTTTTTTATAATTATTGAATCCTATCGTTTTGTTCTTCACTATTTTGGCTACTTCTGCAGAGTACCACAGTGGTTTCTTCCCTTTTTTGTTTTTGCTAACAAGCCGAATGCAATTGCCTGTGGCCTTCAATAATGCTTCCTTTAAATAACCCCATTTCTCCTGGACTCCCTTTAAACTCCTCCAGTCTGATAATGACTCCTTCACACAAAATCTCATTTTAGAAAAATCTGTTTTTTTAAAGTCTAAAACTTTTGTTTTGTGTGGTGCGGCTCCATCCCTGTTCTTATATTAAACCATACTGACTGGTGATCACTAGATCCCAAATTTTCACCTACAACAACGTCCGATACCAAACCTCCATTTGTGAGTATTAAATCCAATATGGCCTCTTTACGGGTCGGCTCCTCAACTACTTGTGTTAGAGATAATCCCAGTAGGGAGTTTAGAATATTTGTACTCCTGGTGCACCCAGCTGTTTTGGTTTTCTAGTTCACATCAGGAAGATTAAAGTCCCCCATGATAATAACTTCCCCCTTCATTGCCATTTTGGCTATTTCCTCAAACAGCAGATTATCTAGCTCTTCTACTTGTCCAGGGGGTCTATAGACAACTATTCTGCTCTATAACAAGCCTTTATCAAGATTATTTTCACACACACATATGATATACACCCTCCCACCCTCATTCATTTACAAAGGAGTTGCCTGTTCAGTTAAAAATCCATCAGTTATAATAGGAGATTGTAGTATAAAACTCACCAAAATTTTGCATTTATTGTTACATTTTTCCAAGATATCTGACTCAATAATTCCAGTTAATTCCACCAACACAAGCTGTTCCTGAAAGACAAAAATTTATTTATTTTGACGAATAAGAATGCTGTGATTGTGTGCACTATAAAAAGATATTACAGACCGCGTGATGACTTTCTACATCAGCAGCAAAACTGTTTCCGTATATGAAGAAGGATGTGGGGTTAAGGCTGGGGTCAGACAAGTGTATTTGAAGAGCAGCAGGAACGTCAGAGCGGACGTTCCTTCCACTCGACGCCCATCTGGCCACCTCGCTGAGCACAGTTAGTGCACCCAGCTCTGCAAGGCTCGATCCTCCTATGGAGGATCATGCTTTGCAGCTCCGTCAAAGTGCGTCCTAGCGCTTTGACTGAGAAAGCTGCAGCACGGCCGCTGTTGCGGGCGCAATTCGTGCGCGCGCAGCAGCGTGTGGCTGGCCCCGTCGCAGCGTCTCAATGCTGCGACGGACGCCAGAAGGCACGTCAGTGCGGGTGCACATAGCTTGGTAGCACATGCTCATAAGAAAATAAAAGAATGCTTTTAAAGAGGCACGCAGGAACTGAAAATACATGCTCTGATTGCACGTTTGATGAGATTTCTACATTTAGCACTTCAGTGATCTCACGGACACAAATCAAAGGAGGAGCGATGAAGTGTCAGAATTTAGAATTTATTCAACGGGGGACAGTGGGATGAGGTGAAGGCTAATAAGGGAATTCCAGTAATCTACTTAGGACATAATTAAGGAATGGACTACCATCTCTGTTGTGTCAAAAAAGTTGGTATTTTGAATGTGTTATGGAAGAGGAAGATACGGGAGTTGGTTACAGAGTTGTGTTTTGCATACGTTTTTCTGGAGGACTGATATTGAATGACTTTTAGAAATCTAAAAAAAGTGTAGGCTCGCAAGAGTCTGGGGTGCCTTTCGAACACGTGAAAGCACAGGTACAAGCTCATCTTTCATAGAAACAGGACATGGACTGACCCACACAATGCTATGAAAAGGATGCATTGTTGCAAGCAGAGGGGGTGCACATGGAAGGTGCTGCCTTTAAGTAGGTTAATCTGTAAACTTCAAGAAGGAATACTGTTCTCTGATTTAGACAGGTGATTTAGGACTTATTGTCCACTGCAGCGGCGTATTTTTCATGCACTGCATACCAAAATAAATACTGTTTACAAGAAGAATATTGGATCTGGCATCTAATTTGTACAGGGACTTAGGGCAACACAGAGAAAGTGTTATGAAACCTACTAAAAGGAATGACAGAATGGAATGTCCATAGAGAATAACTGGACAGCGTGGAATGCCCATAGAGAACCATGACCATTATTCTCTAAGGGCATTCTACGCCGTCCTGTTATTCTCTAAGGGCATTCCACGCCGTCCCGTTATTCTCTATGGGCATTCCACGCCGTCCGTTATTCTCTATGGGCATTCCACGCCGTCCCATACTACTCTTTTAAAGTCTATTCTCATTCCATTCGGTTATTCCTTTTAGTAGGCCCCAGTGTTTTTGAGCTACTCTACCCCAGTGCTATGGCAGGAGTTCCATGGTTTGTTCTGCCTTCCTAACCTGCTGTTTTTGCTTAGAGCAGCCTGCCCTTCCTTTCAGATGGATCAATAGACACAGACACCCCTACCGGAGTGTGAACGCTCAATGCTGTCTCCATGCTGTGACAACAGAGCTCAGACACTGACAGACCAGCAATGGTATGGGTCGCTGTGTCAGCCCAAACACCTCCCTTCCAGCAAATACATTACAGTGTGTGCGTCTATGTGTGGGCCTGCCTGTCCCTCTCCAGTCTCTTTCACTGCATAGGCTTTGCCTTTCAGTGTATATTGTGCTGAAAATCACCATGGTAACCAGTCTGTGATAAATTTATCTCTATGCCCTCTCCTCCGCCGGACACGGCCTTGTGCTGTTAGGGAAGTTATAGGGGCGGCGGAATACAAACCCATCACTGGCAGGCAGCCCGCTCACAGAGCCACACGGGCTAACAAAGTCAAGGGGAATACAGCAGCTTGGGGGGTAAGCAGGTTGAGGGTCTTGTGGTGACACTGGGAGATCATTGACTGTCTACCTCCACTTCATAATCCTCGCCCTCAGCGTCCATCTCGTCTCTAGCGGAACTCTCCACATCAGCACCGGGCGCAGACATGTTGCTTAGTCCGTGTCCCCGCCTACGTCACTTCCTGGAATTAGGTTTTAGTGCGAAGTCGCCATATTGTTAATTGGCAGGGCAGGTATTCACATGATTTCACGCAAGTGGGGGGGGAAGGCCGCATGCTTAAACCGCTCTAGGTATACTGTAATACGTATTGACAGGCCCTAGTGTACAATAGAAGACTTGCTGTCTCACAGGCAGAACAGCAAATTCCCGTGATGCTCTGCCAGAGCTCTGGATTGTAAAGCATCACGTGGGTTGGCTATAACAGTGATAGTTCCTCCCTGGACAACCTTACAATGTTTTACCCAGGCATACCAGCTACAGCTTGTGTTTGTTTCTTGGCTGGTGCCTCTTGTGTGCAGTACCCATGTGCTAGGCTGGCCGTCCACTGGGTCCATAGTCGGACTTCTGACAACATTTGTGTACAATCCATTGCAAGAGACTCACAGGGCTATTCAGAGAGGTGAAAACCTTGAGAATTGGCAGGAGAATGAACAATCTAGACCAAATAGCCAATTTGGAAAGTGAGAAATGGGAGAATTTTTCTGGTTTGGCTACTTTGATCTAGAATTTTCAGTTCTCCAGTCATTCAAGGTTTTCACCTCTCTGAATAACCCTGTGTGGACGACTCCGGTCTACCACCGGACAGACTGCCAAAGATCCCCGGACTGCAAGAGAAAAAAAAAACCCCTCAGCTAATTATCTAATAGGTGTTTAAACCATTAAAAAAAACTGCATTTAAAATGTGGCTGAATAATAAAAAAAAAAAGTCCTTTAACCCTTTCACTGAGGCCATTTCACCGCTGTGTGCGGAGCTAATTTTTACCGCTTTCGCTCAACATGTTTAAACGCGATTTGAAGTCACATTTTATTAAATGACGCAGACATATTAGATATCGTTCTTTCCGGCAGATTCATAATATATCATTTTCCTATGTATACATCATGTCCTGCCTGTATATTATGACAAAAAAATGCAATAAAAATTGAATTTTTAAATCATCTGCAGTGTGTAAAGTGTTTTTTTTTTTCACATTTTGTCACATGAGCATTTGCGGTTATGTTTTCTATGGGGTGCGCTTGTACAAAAATTAGAAATGGGGAGTTGTTACATTTTGGGGGGGGGGAAATTACGTGATTTTTAGCAAACGCACCCCATAGAAAAAAAATTAGTGTAGCATCATTGTTCACATAATTGAAATGTGAACAATATTGCTGCATTAACCCCTTAGTGACCGCAGACGTACCATGTACGTCATGGCCGCGGGTCTCTTTTAGACCCGCTGACGTACATGGTACGTCCTGCAATCTTTTGAGCGCTGGAAGCGATCGGATCGCTTCCAGCAGCTCAAACGCCATTGCAGGCTGCCTGGGAGTCCAGGCATCCGTGCAATGGCGGACAGAAGTGCGGGGCCCCTTGTGATCGCTCCCCAGAAGCGATCAACATCCGGTTTTGCCGGAAAGGTGCCCCGCCCTTCTACAGAGCACTGGAAGTGATCGGTATCGCTTCCAGCTGCTCTGAGTATATTGCAGGGATGCCTCGACATCGAGGCATCCTTGCAATATGGTTACCGCCGCCGGTCCGTCTGATCGCTCCCCCCCGAGCGATCACTTCCGGTAGCGGCAGGAAGTACTGAGTGCCATGAGGTATCGTGGCACTCAGTACAAAAAAGATCACATAAGTGATCAGGTGCTCTGCTGGGTGCCGCGAGGGATCAAGGCACCCAGCAGACTAAAAGTGTAAAAAAAAAAAAGTGTAAAAAGTAAAATAAATCAAAATGAATAAAATAAAAAAAAAAAGTGACAGCCAAGATGGCGCTGCCCTTCTAAGGGCAGGGTCATCTTGGGGCTGTGTGGGATGTTCCTAGCCTGCCTCAGAGAGGCAGGCAACATCCAATCAAAAGTTATAAAAAAAAAAAATCAAAATAAAATTTCTAATTTGTCAGGTCAGGTCAATATTTTGTAAATATTGGCCGTGACGAGATAGAGAGATAGAGAGATTAGAAAAATTGAGGCAGATTTAGAGGGATTGAGAGAGAGTTAGGTGTTTATTTGTATTTTCTTGTGAAACCCAATGGTTCTTCTAAGAACCAACAACACACATACACATATATATATATATATATATAATGTCTGAGAGGGTGTATGTCACGGTTCCCGGATCCCACCACGCAGTACTTAACACCCAACACTCCACAAAACCCAGAAGCTACCAACAGTGTAGCTGTGAATGATCCCTATCTGTCTGGTCCTTAGAATTGGGCAGGTAAACTAGCTAGACAGAAAAGGGTTAACAATACGGAGAGGAGTCAGCCGAGCCAGAATCAGGAATACAGAGTTCAGAATGGTCAAATGGAATAGCCAGGTCGGTATCAGAGCAGTAGCGTAGTACAAGCAAATAGTCTAGGGCAACAGAAGGCAGAATGGTCAGAACACAAGCAGAGATCAGTAACAGGTTAAATCAATATAGCAGTCAGGTACAAGGAGCTCAGGATGGATAACCACGATCTGGCAACTTCTGAAACTATACTGAGGGTTTTTAAAGACCTTCACCAGACCATGCCCCCCACTCAAGCCACACCTCATGCAATCACCTCCCTGCCTGTCTCCATTTAAACCAGGCAGTGGTCAGCGAGCAGCATCAGACTTGCTGTCCTCAAGCACACAGGTAGGGCTGGAAGCCCCCAACGTTACAGTGTACAGCGCCGAGGAGGCATATGCCATCCTGGCTTCAGAATCTGAGGCATCTGCGTCGGACTCAGACCCAGATTTTGACCCAGCTAACTGCTCAGAGACCTCGCTAGATACATTATCTACGCTGGCTGATGTATCTCCTAGTGATGTTTCTGATGCAGATCCTGGGCCGCCACCTGCCAGCAGGAGACGCACAGCTCCAGCTGAGGAGTGGGTAGTGCCTCATCGCCAGAGGCCAGATATCCCTCCTTTCACGGCAAATCCTGGCATCAATATTGATGTTGCAGGATTTACCGCCACACAGTTTTTGCAGGTGTTTATGGGGGATGATTTGTTGGGCCACATTGTTGCCCAATCAAATTTGTATGCCCATTGCCCATCAGCATTGTGCTGCGAAGCCAGACTCCTACTTGGCAAGGCAGCAATGGACCCCGCTAGATGTGCCAGAATTTCTGAAATTCTGGGCACTTACTATGCTGATGGGCATCATAAAGAAGCCCTCAATTCGCTCCTACTGGAGCAGTAGCCCCATCTGCTCTACCCCCAATCAATGTCACGTAGAAGGTATGAAAACATTTTGCGTTTCTTGAACTTCAGTGACAACAGCCTGTGCCCTCCTAGAGAGCATCCCCAGTTTGACAGGCTGTATAAAATCCGCCCCCTGATTACCCACTTCGCCGCCAGGTTTGCAGAGGCTTATACACCTGGAAGGAATATCTGCGTGGATGAATCCCTAATGAAATACAAGGGAAGGCTGGGATTCAAGCAGTATATTCCTTCCAAACTCTCCAGGTATGGAGTGAAGGTGTATAAGCTCTGACAGCGAGAGTGGGTATACTCAGGCCTTCCGGGTGTACGAGGGAAAGGATAGTAGCCTTGACCCTCCAGGTTGCCCAGAACACATGGGAACCAGTGGCAAGATTGTGTGGGACCTACTTTTTCCCCTGATGAACAAAGGGTACCACTTGTATCTTGATAATTTTTATACGAGTGTCCCTTTGTTCAAGCTGCTGTATTGTTTTGATACAGCAGCATGCGGTACTGTTCGCAAGAACCGCGTAGGTTTCCCAGCACAGCTTGTCCGCACCCGGTTAAAAAGGGGGGAGACCTCAGCTCTGCGCCAAGAGGAGCTGTTGGCGGTCAAGTACAGAGACAAGAAGGATGTATACCTTCTATCCACCATCCACACTGAGAGGTCTGTGGAGGTCTCTGTACGTGGCAGAGCTGAGCGCATCAAGAAGCCAGTGTGCATCAAAGCCTATAACCGGCATATGGGTGGGGTTGATCTGGCATATCAGCTGCTCCAGCCCTACCAGATTATGCGGAAGTCAAGGGCCTGGTACAAAAAGGTTGCAATTTACCTGATGCAAATTGCAACCCACAATGCCTTTTTGCTCTGCAAAAAGGCAAACCCCAGAGTGACGCTGTCCTTTTTACAGTTTCAGCTCCAGGTCATTTCAGGGTTTTTGTACCAGGATGCACCTGCTCCCCGGGCGGTGATGGGGGACAGAGTTGGGGCTACACATTTTATTTTTAAAATCCCCTACTGAGGGCAAACAGAAACCCCAAAAAAGATGCAGGGTGTGTTTCAAGAGGGGGCAGAGGAGAGACACAATCTTTTACTGCCCAGAATGCCCTGGACAACCCGTTCTGTGTCTTGGGGACTGTTTCAAGATATATCACACTGTGCGTGATCTGTGATTTTTTTCCTTTCTATTTTTTTCTTACACTCTAGTTAGTTAGGTTTAGTTTATTTTTCTTTTACTGCACCAGACTTTTACATTTTATTCCTACATTTTTATGTTCTACAATTGGTGCTGTATTTTTCCAAAATCTTTGCACACCTATGCATGGGGGGCATGGGTGTACTCAGGAAACCTTGCAGAAAACATGTTTTCATGCAGTAACAAACAACAGTGTCTCCTAAATCACAGTCCAAATCTAATGTGGGCGTAAAAATCTGAAAATTGAAAATTTACGGCCACACACCTTCTCAAATGTTTTGGGCTAAAACCGTTGCATCCATGGCATCAAAGCACTCCATATGCAATACCTTGGGGTGTCAACATAACAAATATAAACAATTTTCTGGCAATAATTCAAACTGGGGTATGCGGTAGACCCAAAACCAAAGATAGGCCTAGCTGAAGAAATAATCTCAATTTCAACTCCAATGACAAAGTCATAAAAATTATATTTGAACCTTCCCAAAATCCTGGCAAACCTATGCATGGGGGGCATGGGTGTACTCAGGAGACCTTGCAGAAAACAACCTGGAGAGTTTTCATGCAGTAACAAACAACAGTGTCTCCTAAATCACAGTCCAAAACTGATGTGGGTGTGAAAATGAAAAATGACCAAACAGTATCCAATTTGTTTGGAGCAAACGGTTGCATCCATAGCATAAAAACACTCCATTTACAATACTTTGGGGTGTTAGCTTACCAAATATATGCACGTTCATAAAATTGGGGTATGTAAAAAGGCCCCTAAAAAGAAGATAAGCAAAGAAGATACTGTATGTCAAATTAGAAAATTGACAAGCACATGTCAAAAGATGTGCGTAGCACCCCAAAAACAACAGAACAAATCTATATACGGGTGGTATCAATTTACTCAGATGTTGCTGAACATATTTTGGGGTGTTTTTTGGCAGTAACCCATAACTGGATTTGACAATTCTTGCCTAAAGTACAATGTGTGTGAAAAAATAACCCAAAAAGTGACTACCTGAAAGTTTGACATAGAGCTAGTGCATGGAAAGTGTTAAAATACAACTCTTTGAAGCACCCTAGGGTGTGCCCTTTCTAAAAATATATGGTTTGATGGGGGTAAATTGCTTTGGCCGGCTTCAAAAATGTCCCAAATAGGACATGGGTGCATGATGACGAAATGTGAAAATTCCAAGTTGGAAAACTGAAATGCGCACCCCCCAAAATAAGGCCTATTAGCCCCCAAATGACCCGACATACCTATACATGGGTGGTATCAATTTACTCAGAAGATGTTGCTGAACATATTTTGGGGTGCTTTTTGGCAGTAAACCTTAAAGTTCACAGTACATGTATTCTTAAATTGCGTTCAAAAAAAAAAAAAAAAAACACCAAAACTTTTTTTTTTTCTCAAACTTTGGCATAGATTTGTGGTAAAATGGTTTGCATGGAAAGAGTCAAAATACCAAGTTTACTACCTTGATTTGTGTACTTTAAAAAAATATGTATATGTGGAGGGTTATTCAGGAATTAGTGACAGATATCAGTGTTACAATGTCACTATCACTAGTTTTGAAAATAAACTCTTTGGAAATGGCAAAGTGCTACTTGCACTTATTGTTGCATAAAATAAGGAAAAAAGCGAGGAATATGTAAACATTGGGTATTGCTAAACAACTCAGAACTAAATTTAGAAACTAAGGAATTAAATTTTTTTGACGGTTGTTGATACATAAGAAATTTTGGGGGTCAAAGTTCGAAAAAAAGTGGTGTTTTTTCAATTTGTCATATTTCACAATGTTTTTTATAGTAAATTATATGAAATGATGAAAAAAAAAATGGTATCTTTATAAAGTCCATTTAATGGCGAGAAAAACTGTAAAATGTGTGGGTTGCATAAACAAGTAAGAGGAAAATTTGTCCTAAACACTAACAGCGCAGAAACGTTAAAACAGCAGCGGTCACTAAAGGACGGATTTGTGTAAAACCGCCCGGTCACTAATGGGTTAATAAGAAAAAAAATAAATAAAAAAAAATAAATCATGATTTGTTTTAAAAAAAAAATTACTTTACCTAGTCATGTTGGGTATCATTCGAAAGGCCATGCTCAGGCCTTTCAAATGACACCGTCCATGACTCCCTAGCTGCCATGGTTCACAGGAACCCCCTATCTCCACCAGGGGATTTCCTTGGGAAATCCCCGGGCAGCTAGGGGTTCCCCGGCTATCTGACGTCACACTATGCGTGATGTCGTGCAGCGAGGGGGGACCCGGGGGTGGAGCCGCCCTCCAAGATGGGGCCCTCCACGTCATCAGCAGTGAAGGGGTTAAGAATAACAAGGTCTGTTACAGAATTTTAAAAAAAAGCCTTTCTTCAAAAATTGATTAAAAAAAGTTTAAAAAAAAAAAAAAAAGACTGCTGAAAATTAAATTAACCGTTTAACCTCCCTGGCTGTCTAATTTTTTTCAACTTTGTCTAAATTTTTTTTTTTAAGGAAACGTGTTTTTGTACATAATTAGCCTGTAATAATTAGGAATAACGCACTGAAATCCGTGCAAGCAAGAGTCCTTCCCGGTAAAATCCTTTATAAATAAATATAGTCTGTTTCGGATCCTTTAGTGCCACCTAGTGGCCGTTCATGAAATTTTACATTGAAATACAGTGTATTCTATTTTTTTTCAGTTTGCTGCCTGGTCCGCCCCCCTGCATGTGTGACTTGCAGGGAGCATTACCAGGAAGCAAGTCGCCGCGATCACACTGCGGGGGAGCGCAGGATGAGGGGAGTATGCAGCCCGAGTGTGGCTTGGGGTTACCGTTCGCTGTAGCGAAATGTAACCCTGAGTCACTCGGGAATACCGCCAGGGAGGTTAATAAATTTAAATATTATTTTACATTTAATCAGGGCCGGCCCGCTCATGGTGCAGGGTGGATCAGCCGCTCCAGGTGGGAAATCCGATAGAGCGGCATATATTGAACCCCCTGACACCGGCACTGCACTATTTTTTTTTTTTAAATCGCCGCCGGATCCCTTGTGCGCCGCCAACAGAATTTCTCGTGCGCCGGCGGAGGGATCTCTCGTGCGCCGGAAGCAGGTGCCCTTGTATGCCGGCCTCGGAAGTGAATGTTTGCCGACTGCGCCCACACACGTATCATGAGGCCAGTCGAGCCAGTGTAAGAGCGCGGCTGGATCTGCCTCTGGCTGCAGCTGGCACCTGGAATTCTCTCCTCCCAGCGTCCCGGGGCACACCACTACGTGTACTCTGAACCCCAGGGAGGAACCCCTAGCTGCAGCAGCTGAGCTGAGAGACTGTATGTCTCTCATCCGAGTCTGCACCAGGGCAGCCACCAGGACGAGGTATACCTGCAGTGCAAGTGGTTTGGGCCAGCTCCATCAAGGGCCCATGGGCTGCCCCACCAAGGGCTCAGGCCAGCCTTCCCTGTGGCTCAGGCCAGCCCACCCCCCTCCTATGGCTCAGGGCTTAGGCCAGCCTCACCAAGGTGATCTCAGAGGTCAGCAGAAATGTATATCTGTATGGTTGTTGGATATGTGCAGCTCTGTGATACGCTTATACACACACACACACAGCATATTACTGTGGAGCTCTGTGATACGCTCATGCACACTGCACATTACTGAGTTTTATTGCTGTGGAGCTCCGTGATATGATCATACATGTCACAGGTTTTTTTTTTTGGGTGGGGGCAGCATTTCATCTATGGCTCCAGCCAGCACAGTGGCTTGAGCCGGCCCTGCATTGAATCCTATGGGATTTGCCTTTTTTACCTGTCAAAGTGAACCACCGAAAATCAGGGCATTTTTTCATGTTTGCTTTACCAGGTCGTTCGACTTTGACAAATGCCATTTGTAGCAGATCAGCTACCCTGCAGGGGTAGCTCCGTCTGCGGCGCCGAGTCTTGCTGGAGAGCTTAGCCGGGTAGCGAGCTAGCAAGGTGGGAGAGAGATTGGCAGTAGTCCCTGGATGGTCTGGAAGCGAAGTATTCAGTAAAGCTGGCTTATTCAGTGATTATGCCCTCCCCAAATACTAGTCGTGACTCAGTACAGGTTTGAAGGTAAATCAGAGTGTATTTAGAATGGGAACAGACAGTGCTTATATACAAAATACAGCCATGCACAGACTTCCCGCCCACCCCAACAGTTCTGATTGGTTGGTTCCAGGACCATTGCAGGCTTCTTTCAGGTCCTCTCAGTCTTCACTGGTTGTATGCAGATGAAGTCTTGACCTCACAGTGACCACACAGTGATTTACAGAACCCATTGTAAAGGGAATCAGATAGTGGGTGGCTGAGACAATGTGACTCCCAACCTTTCAGAACAGGTAAACAGATGACAGATATCCAAAGAAAGCACTTTTGCATAATCCACAAATTACTCAAACCTATTGTATATTCTATACAAAGGAAAGCATTTGACACTAGTGGCAGGTAGTGTCTTTAAAAACCACATTTAACTAAAGAAATATAAGTCTATTTAAAACTAAAAATTAGCAATTGACAATACATTTAAAACCACACAATATAACTGAACATGAAGTATTTTGGAGTTTGAAGCGTGGAGCGCTACATCTGTGACTGTTACATTGTAGTAAGCATGTACTCCATGGTTACTAGCAGGATCGGTGCAGGGGAAAAACATGATTAATTTGAAGTCTAGCAACAGTTTTACACTAAATTTAACAAAGGAAATTAGTTCCTATAAATAAAGGGTAAACAAAATATAACAAAATAAGAAGGAAATTAAACTAAATAAATCCTGTGGCGGCCGTTCCGTCACACCATTCAAATGGGCAAGATCACAGATGTGAGACTTACACCCCTTTCCTTCTGTCTCACCTGTTTTGTTCTGACTATTCCACCTTTTGTATTTACTCCATTCCACATTTTCTCTCTTCATCTCCCACTCCTATGCCACCTCCATTCCTGGTTAATCCCTTTGCTGGTTGTTTTCTGATTTTCCCACCTGTCCAGCCAGCCATATATTCTGGTCACTCCCTTTCCTCCCTGCTCTCTTTTTGTTAGTTTGTTTCCCCTACGTGTCTGCGGTTCTGCAAGCGCACCTCGCTTTTTGCCGTGCATATTCCTATATTTCCCTCAGTCCAGTCTGGTACCCTTTTGTGTTCCCTGTTCTGGTATGTGTTCTATTTTCTCGGCTTTCTGTTATTGTTTATTTCTCTTCTCCGCATTTACATCTTGCTTGTAGCTAACAGAGAACTCCATCCATGCTGTGTCCTCATTACCTGTTTAAGTCATCCTGGTTCCTGTATTACAGGACTCTGACAACTGCGTAGCCCACTATCCAGTGGGCCTGGAGACTTGTCTGCGGCTACCTGAGTTCGATTTCCACCTTACCTGTTCCTCATTGCTGCCAAAGATCCTGGTTCAATTGGATTCTGCATTTCTACTACGTAGCCCACAATCCAGTGGGTCTAGAGACTTACCGGTGGCTGCCAGTCCGATTTCTCTCCAACGAAGCAGACCTTCAAATCAAGGTACCATTGCCAAAGACTCCTGCTTCTTTCCCAAGTGGATCCTAAGAAACTACGGGCCCTCTATCCACTTGCTATAGCACTGCCTGTGTTTTGTTTTGGAACCTTTATTTTGCAAAGACTGTCTGCTGTTTTGTATACTTTAAATGCATTTAGTATTTTGGCATTCACGTCTGAGTCGGCTTTGCCTGATCACCCCCCCAGCGTTTGGGTAATAAAAATAAAAAAAAATAAAAAAAAAACTTAATAGGTCCCACCATGGGCCCCGTCCTGGCTTGGGCCTGACAACTAGTCTGTTGTCGTTAGATGGAGGTCAGAGGCAGTGGAAGAGTGTTGAATTGCCGGTGTTGTGGGATTAGTAGAACGACTACGGACAACATGTTAGACGCACAAATATCAACCCAGAGGATGGCCAACCTTAAGCTGGCTGTCCACTTGGTCTGTATTCGTGCGATCATCCGATATCACCTGAAGTCGTCTGATCGCACAACCTAGAGGGGAAATCGGCCCTCTTCCACTGCATCCGACTACCATCAGATGACTTTTTACAACTACAACAGATTAGCGATCCATCCAATTTGAAGAGGATTTTGTCAGATGAAAATCAGACGATCTGGTACAAGTTGCAGGAAAAGATGGATTGTATAATTGCCCCACAGACAAGTGATTCAATTAGACCGCCCATAGGATTCATTGTAAAAAAATATTTTCCATTTAATTATTTAGTTTTTTATTCAGCTGGGTTGTTTTTTTCATCCACAGCAAAAAGCCTTTTTGGTATTTATAGGTGAAAATTTTAGGTTTCCATTCTTTTTCTAAAAAGAGCTTTTTTGGTCTCGAACGTGTTTTTTTTTTTTTCCCCATGCCGACTGCCTTCGGCATTGCTGTCCTTGGTGCTGAAACCTTTCAGCAACAGGGACACAGGGTTAATCCCCCTGCAGCCTTTGGCAAGGTTTTTTGTAATTTTTGCAGCTGCGGTGGACTGAAACTCCGTTTGTAGCAAAGACAGTTTTAAACTCCTTGCAGACATTTTTTTCTTCTCTCTCCTCTTTTTTTTTTTTTTTTTTCATCCTTTTGTGGCCTGTCCGACCTGGGCCGTCCAGGCGCTTCCAGTGGACGACTCTAGGTCGGCCGATGGCGTTGTCTGAAGACCATTTTAGGTCGCCCGATTTATGGTTCCAGTGGGCGTTAGGCAGCAGACTTGGTCACCAGACTACCGACAACGCCATAGGCTGATCAGAGTTGTCCACTGGAAGCATCTCTTGACGACTCAGGTCGGCAGGCAGTTGGACAGGTCGCCGAATGGTGGTGGGAGGGGGGGGAACCCCTTTGCGGGGAGGAGGAGAAAAAAAAAACCTGTCTTTGGTGCTGAAACGGAGTTTCAGCACTAAGGACATCCCTTGTCCAGCGCAGCCGAAGCAGGAGGGAAAAAAAAATCCTCGGCAAAGGCTGCAAGGGGTTATTAACCCCCGTCCCTGGTGCTGAAATAGCTGAACGCAGTGCGCCTTAAAAGGAAAAAAGACTCGTTTCAAAAGAGAAAGACTCGTGTTTTTTTTTAAAAAAAAGTGGGAACCCAAAATTTCACAAAAGGCTTTTTGCTACGGATTAAAATAGCGGTTGAATAAAAACAAAATATTTATTTTACATAGCCTATAGGCTGTCTAACTGAACCACTCCTCTGGGGCAATTTCCCTGCCGCAGTTTAACTAAAAATTATCTTTTTTTGTTGTTAACTATACAATTCATCTTTTACATGTAAATTGTACCAGATCGTCTGATAACTCCCACTGAAATGGGAAAGATCGCCAATCTGTTGTAGTCGCAAAAAATCGTCTGAAGTCTTTGGATGCAGTGGAAGAGGGCTGATTCACCATGTTGTGGGATCGCTCGGATGACTTCAGATGATCTCATCTGATCGCACCAATACGGATAAAATGGACGACCAGCCTTTCAGTCTCTTAATCATGCTGGGATTTTTGTTTGATTTCCCCTTCTGCATTCTGAAGCATGACTGACAGTGGGGCAATTCCCCTATGCTGCTTCAGTGCAAGGACCTGTTACCGGGAAACATGGTGGATCTCTGGTCCCCACCCAGTCAAAGCAGCGCAGTATACTGTTCATACCCTGCCCTGCTGTCAATATATCCACAGGACACTCCTGCTTACAGTCAGAAAAGGAAAGTACACATCCACATACTCCAATCCACTGCATCTTTGGAAATCTTATGTTAATTTGTTACATTATGTATTCGCTTAAAATGGTTATTCAACAATCGCCCAACTTACCACCTGTATTGCACCGAGGAAGTAAATGCCTTTTAAAAAAATAGAAGACATATAGGGTTATTCAGAGAGCGTGAAAAACAGGAGAATAACTGGAGAATGAAAAATTCCAGGTCAAAATAGCCAAACCAGAAAAATTCTCCCTTTCATCTCACTTTCCAAATCGTCTATTTTGACCTAGAATTTTTCATTCTCCAGCTTTTCACGCCCTCTGAATAACCCTGTTGGTGTTTTTTTCTTTTCTTTTTCCAGTTCAGTGGGCTGATCGGCTGTGTTCGGTGGGCTGATCAGAGGTTGGTGGCAGCGTTCGGCGGTCTTCAACATCTCCACGTTCGGTGTACTTCAGGGACCCTGCGGTGAATTCCCCGCAGGGTCGGTGAACTGGAATCGCCTAACAAAAGAACGCTGAAATTTCAGTGCTCTTTGAAGAACCCTTTAATTCTTCACAAATTCTAGGGCCAGCCCTGGCTGTGCTGTATGGTGTGTAAAGTGTCTGTCCTTTTCCTTTATATTAGAATGCAGCATAGTAGCTCTGATAAAAATATTATAATATTGTTTTATATACTTTGGAGACAGGTTGTTAAACCCCAGCCATCCTATGGTACTACTGGTCTATTCCCTTTCTCTGAGCTCTGGCATATCAAAGCCTTTAGTAGTCTATTCATAAAGCACCAAAACTTAGATTTTTCGCCATACTTTGGCAATTCCAATTCACTGAAAAGATGGTGTATTCGCTATTTAGCAAATGATCACCGTATATTGCCAAAGTAGGTATCGAATGTTGGCGAAAACCACCGAACTGCGTTGATTCCTGCCGACAGCGCCAGATTAGCATTGCGAATTCCACTGAACTGCAAAAACCAAACAGCACTCTATTCTCCTGATAGGTGTTTTAACCAATAAAGTTATTCAGAGTCTAAAACTTGCTCGTGTAAGAAAGCAGCTAGCGGCACAGGCCTGAAGTGGCAGCGGGAAGCGCTGAGCGCTTCTGTCAGTGACTACAGCTGCACACAGAGGCGAGGGAAGAGTTTAACACCTTACATTTAGTAACAGAGTCCTTCATGTAAGTGGCTGAGCTTGACCCCGCCTTTAACCCACTGGTGTATTTTGGCCTAGGCCAACAAGGCCTAGGGCGGCACTCTCCAGGGGGCCCCACCCCTAAAAAAAATATATATATATATATTTTTTTTTTTTTACTTTTGCAAACTATTTTACCAGGAAGGAAACATTGAGATGTCACTAATTTTCAAGTATGTCCTGGGTAGGCAACGCCTAGACTTTCACTTTCCAGGGGGCAACAAAAAAACCTCACCACTAATTGGGTTACTCACAGAGCACCGAAATGACGCCAACTTTTTGGTGTTCTGTAGTTCCCTGCACTTAGGAGAATAAAATTTCCCCACCCTGCAGTGAATTCACCATTCACTGCAGGGTCCCCAAAGTGCATGGAGTCGGCCGCTGTATGCTGCCACCGTAAACCCATGGCCTGCTGTTTTCAAAAGAACTACTGAACGAAAATGTCTGGAATTTACATATAAGATCCTATGATTGATAATAAAAAGTTCTGTTACAGAAAAAGAAGAACCGATATTAAAAAAAAGGGGGGGGGAATTTTGCCAAAAAAATTCTGAAAAATTACTAAAAAAGGTACAACAAAAAAAAAACAAAGACTTTTTTACTGCAGATTAAAATAAGTGGTTTATTAGATATTGCATAAAAACGGGAATATTTTTAACATTGAAACCTATGGGGTTCGCCTGAATACCTGAACCTGCTGATCGAAACCACCGAACATCAGGGTATTTCACTGTCATTTCTCTGAATAGATTAACCATTACTTCTCTATGGGGATTTGCACTGCCTTCAAACAGCACCGTACTTGCTGGCAGTTGGCCAAACTTGTGTGTGAGCATATCACCAGAGCAGTGGTGTACTTAGAGGAGTGGCAGAGGGCGGGCCGCTCCAGGTACCAGTGATTATTGGGGTGTCATTAGGGGCTACTAGGAGGTGCCACTGTCACTGTGTGTCAGCTTTGAGCTGTGTTCTCAAACAACGAGAACCGGAGCATGGCGTTTGCATACGGAATAAAATCTAATAGAATAAAAATCCCCCTCTCCTCCCTCCATAGCTCCTCCCCTGCCCCGCAGCAGCTCTAGGAGGGGGATGTGATTTGTGTCCAGAGAGAGAAGATGACAGTAAACGGCAGGTAAAGGGGGGGTATCAGCAGAATATGAAGCCCTGTCTGCTTACTGCTGTTTAAAGTGGACCTTTCCTTAACCAGCACTGCAGTGATCGAAATTTGTCATTGAGCTGCCTGGCTCCTGGTGAGGCTGCGTGCGTGCAGGTCACACTCGGTCCGGCCAGTCAGGTGGTACTGAGTCTCAGTACCACCTGACTGGCTGAACCACGTGACACGCACGCAGCTGCCCACCCTTTCGTTAACATGGACTGTCACTCTATTCTGGACTGAACACCCACCAGGAAGGTAATAAAAGCCACGGTGCACCCTCTGGCAGTGGCACCCCACTGCTGACAAGATGGCTCCACGCACAGGCACAGCCGCGATCCTAACATGGCCTGGAGGGACCTCCTGCTGAGTCTGTACACAGTCCCTGCTGACTCTGCACACAGCCCTACCGCGGACGGAGGCCGGTAAATGTAGAATAAATAATTGCTGTGTGCTCATATACGCTCGGTTTGCTGGGAGTTTTATTGCAGTGGATTCTGATACGCTGACACACACCACAAATTGCATTGCTGGGAGTTTTATTGCAGTGGATTCTGTGATACACACTGCATAGTACTGTGAGGTTTATTGCTGTGCAGTTCTGTGATATGCTCATACAGTGCACATTTCTGTGGGTTTTATTGTTCAACCAATTAGAGCGGCTGTGATCCAGTATACTTAACATGCGTGGCTGTTCTTTGTAAAAATGCTTGCATTTAAACATTTCATAATTTTATTTATCTCAATAGAAACATTTGAAATGGTATACAAAATATACAAGTAGGCACTTGGTATCCACTTTTAATATAAAGAGAGGAAAAGGCGTAGCTCTAAGAGGAAAAGGTGGAGCTTAAAGAGGAAGGGTGGGGATTAACCAGGAAGAGGTGTGGCCTTGACAGGAAGGGGTGCCTCAAATTAAAATTAGGGGGTGCATGAGTTTAGTCAGGCCTAGGGCAGCACAAAACCTAAATACACCACTGCTTTAACCCCTTTGTGGTTTTCCTTGGGTGGTGTGTCAGTCAGTGCCATTGTTTGCAGCATTTGAGTAGTAATGAGCCTAGAGGGCACCTGTCTGCTTGGTCTTTTATCAGTGTAAACCTAAATTATGCCCCTCTTTTCTCCCTCATGCAGGGTTTTTTGTGTCCCAATGTTTCAGGGGCGGTATATCATTGGACAGTGCATTAAATACCCAAATAATCACAATTCAAAGACAAACTAGCAGAACTGGAGAGAAATTCTAAAACTTAGTCTGAGCTGTTCCTCTTGACAGCCGAGCCCTTTCACTCCCTCTTGTGCTGAGCTTACTTTCAGGTTTGTTTGTTTTTTTTGCTCATATTTTAAATGCCATTTGAAGTCAAGTTTTGTTGAACCCAGGCATACTACTCCAGACCTCCCAAACTGCAAAAATTTGGTGAGGCTGGCCTGAGCCATAGGAGGGGTTTGCATGGGCCCTTGATCAAGTTATTTAAAAAGTAATACTTAGACATTCGAATTGTGGCCGAAAGGTAACCGAACACTGAAATTCAGCGTTCGGTTACCTTTCCTGGCCAGAGAGCAGGCAGTTTGCCAAATGTTAGCGAATTGCCTGCACATACAATGCCTGCGTGTTCGAGGGCAGTGAATTCCCCATAGAGAAGCAATGCTTCGTCTATTCAGAGAACAAAAACCAGCAGTGAAAGGTTCCCGAAATGCCCTGCCATTCTATGGTTTCATTCAACAGGTTTATTCAGGCGAATCCCATAGGCTTGAATGATAAAAATATTCCCGTTTATAATTCAATATCTAATAAACCGTTTATAATAATGTGCAGTAAAAAGTTTTTATTTTTAGGATCTTTTAGACATTTGAGATTTTGTTTTGCGAAAACTCTGTTTTTTAAAAAAAAAAAAAAAAATTTCCTTTTCTGTAACAGCCCTTTTTATTATCATTCATTGCACCTTCTATGTAAATTTCAGACATTTTCGTTCTGTAGTTTCTTTGCAAATAGCATTTCACTTTTCAAACATTCAAGCGTACGTTTTTTTTTTTCCTCCATTCGTCTGCGGCTCCTTCTCGGGTTTCTCCAGCTTGTTCGGCGGGCTTAATCCAGATGTTTTTGCGGGTTTCGGTGTGCTTTCCCTGGGGTTTTGCGGGGAGTGTTCAGCAGGTTTGCGGTGGCTTTTCCCTGCACTACGACAGCCCTGTGGTGCTTGCAGAATACACCGCAGGGTCGCCGAAATGGGATCGCCAAATCACATTGAATTGAAGAGAACGAAAAGTCTCCGACTGTGCGGTGGCTTTTCAATTCGCTTTGAATAACCCTGATAGTTTTACATGGGGAAATATTGGTGCTGTCTAATTGCAATGTAGTTTGCTGTCGATTCACCAGTATTTGGCAAAATGACAGCTTAGTGAATAGATGAAGAGCACCGAACGGTGAAATTCACCAGTGCAATTTGGTGGCACGTTCGGAGGTTAGTGAATAACCTTTAGGTTTTGTAATAATAAACCACAATTATTCACTAAGGACCCTATTCTACAGTTGCCGCAATACTTCTAAAAAAAACCCAAAAAAACAAAAACACTGGACTCAAATCCGTTAACACACTCTAAAAACTATACTAAACTCACCTCTCATTCCACGGCGGAAAGGGCAGCGCAATCCACCTCTTCCGCTCGCTGGAAGCAGTGTGTCAGGGTGGCACCTGGCATACGCTGTGGTGGGACCCCAGTTCAAGTGGTTTGAGCTTTTAGCGCAGGGATATGCAGGTTGTACCTTGGAGTAGGCTGACTGATGCTGGTAGTAATCCATGGAGCAGTACAAAGAATGGTCAGGACAGTCCTTAGGGTCGGTGGGCAATGCAGGTGGTCTGGTACACGGTATCAGCAGGATCACAGAATAGGTCAGCTCACTACAAAGTATGACTTCTAATGCAAAGTCAAGTTGCATAGGGGGGAGTGACTCTTATTAAACAGACAAGCGGGTGTGGTGTGTGTTTGTGCTTTCACCGTTAACCCCTCTCAGTGCTGGATTGGACTGAGGGCAGCACTTTACATGTATGCACACATGCAGGTATGGTTCTTTTGCGCACACAGGTACTGATCCCTGACACAGTGGGAGATTGGGAACAAATGATTTCCAGTATCCAGCCACACTTCATGCCTCCTACCTAAGGCTAGGGTCAGACTGAGGCAGTGCGAACGCGCGTTCTGGCGCACTTAATCACGGCCGCACTAGCAGCAGATGACGGGCAATGACAGCCAATATACGAAGTACGGTCGCACAAAAGTCCGGCCGCGCAACGCAAGTGGAAAATGAACGCATTTTTTCGAGAACGTTAAACCGCTGGTACTGACGTACAGAGTGCGCTGCGGCCGCATAGCAGCGTGTGTGCGTGATTAGGAGATGTCAGACGCTGCTAGTGTGCGGCCAACATAACGTTCAAACAGCCGGATTCCCTAGACTTCTTTTCACCCCATCGTCATGAAATACGTCCAGAATTGCGCATCGTCTGACCACTTAAGCGTATTCCGTGAAAAAATGCGTGCGCACGCATCGACGTACATTTTGACGGTGGCCGCAGAAAATGCGCTCATCTGTCCCTAGCCTTATACTGCAAGTCCGTGAGCATGCTAAATATATAAATAATATATATATACAGTTGTGTTCAAAATTATTCAACCCCCACTGAAATTGAGTGTTTTGGCCAGTTTGACATTGATTTTGATCATTCAGTCATCTTGCTTACAATTAAATCAAAGAGGCACGTGTAGGTCAGACAAATATAACATAACATTTATAATGAAATAACCACAAATGTCTTTTCTGTGCTCACATCATTATCAGTTTTATTCAACCCCCAAGTGACATTCAATCTTAGTACTTAGTACAACATCCTTTTACAGTTATAACAGCTTTTAAATGTGAAGCATAGCTTGACACAAGTGTCTTGCAGCGATCTACGGGTATCTTCGCCCATTCGTCATGGGCAAAAGCCTCCAGTTCAGTCACATTCTTAGGCTTGCGCACTGCAACTGCTTTCTTTAAGTCCCACCAGAGGTTCTCAATCGGATTTAAGTCAGGTGACTGCGATGGCTACTCCAAAATGTTCCAGCCTTTAATCTGCAACCATGCTCTAGTGGACTTGGAGGTATGCTTGGGATCATTGTCCTGTTGAAAGGTCCAACGTCTCCCAAGCCTCAGGTTTGTGACGGACTGCATCACATTGTCATCCAATATCTCCTGGTACTGAAGAGAATTCATGGTACCTTGCACACGCTGAAGCTTCCCTGTACCTGCAGAAGCAAAACAGCCCCAAAGCATGATTGACCCTCCGCCATGCTTCACAGTAGGCAAGGTGTTCTTTTCTTCATAGGCCTTGTTCTTCCTCCTCCAAACATAGCGTTGATCCATGGGCCCAAACAGTTCTAATTTTGTTTCATCAGTCCACGGAACACTATCCCAAAACTTCTGTGGTTTGTCCACATGACTTTTGGCATACTGCAGTCGACTCTTCTTCTTTGGAAACAGCAAGGGGGTGCACCTGGGAGTTCTGGCATGGAGGCCTTCATTACGCAGTGTGCGCCGTATTGTCTGAGCTGAAACTTCAGTACCCACATCTGACAAATCTTTTCTCAGTTCCTCAGCAGTCACACGGGGACTTTTCTCCACTCTACGCTTCAGGTAGCGCACAGCAGTCGAAGTCAGCATCTTCTTTCTGCCACGACCAGGTAGCGTTTCAACAGTGCCCTTTGCCTTGAATTTGCGAATGATGCTTCCTATGGTCTCTCTTGGTATGTTTAACATCTTTGCAATCTTATTATAGCTATTGCCCTTCCTGTGAAGAGTAATCACCTCTTCTCTTGTCTTCCTGGACCATTCTCTTGACTTCACCATGTTTGTAACCACACCAGTAAATGTCTAGAAGGAGCTGAGTATCACAGTCATTTTAAAGCTGCCTAATTGGTGCTGATTATGCTTTATTGCTGCTCCGTGACATCCACAGGTGTTTTCAATACCTGATTGAAAACACTTGAATGAACCTCTGTTCTTCAGAGTGGTAGTCTTTAAGGGGTTGAATAATTGTGTCAATGAAGAATTCACAAAAGAAACATTTACTACTGTATTACAAAACCAATTGATGTCATTTTAGTTGCATATGGTTCTTTAAAAAGTCCTTGTAGGATTTCATTCTGAATACAATTACAAATGTACACTAAATTCCCTAAAACCCTTTACAGCATTGGGGGTTGAATAATTTTGAACACAACTGTATGCTAAGCAACTAATGCTATGTACATTAGAACAAGATGTGAAAGTGTTCAATTACAGAAAAAAAAAATACAATCCTAGCTCGAATTATCCGCCCTTGCAATCGGGTATAAGCAGGTTTTATAATTAGGAAGAGTAGACATGGGGGAGCCTTGCGCTGTTAAAAAAAAAAAAATTAACATTCATTTAGACCACTGCATCTCTGGAGCCCTAAGATCTAGAGGGACATACAAGGTATCATTGGAAAGGCCAGATTATGACCTTTCCATTGAGATCAAATATAACCAGGTAAGACTTATGTAGAAATTTCATAATATTTTTCTCCTCTAACGCAGCACCATTATTCAGTTTACTTATAAATTGACCAGTGATGCTGCACTAACTCACCTTCTCATTTCCTACACTGCCAGCAAGTGAGGAGCTGATGATGCAACACATTGTTTCATTGACAGCCTAGACCGTAGCCCTGCCGTGAGGAGAGACAGGGGGACTGTGGAACACTGCATCGCTGAATTGTAAATTGAAACCAAGGGAGATTTTTTTTGTTACCAGGGGGTAACGCAGGTGCAACTATCTACCCAAGGGTGACATAACCCCGAGTAATAACTCGTATAAATTAGGAGTGAAGGTTGACCAGGAAGGTCGATTGAGTAGATAGATGGACAGAAATAAAACCCAACTTTTATTTTTATCAACTACTGTTAAAAGTTAGGTTTTATTTCTGTCCATCTATCTACTCGATCGACCTTCCTGGTGAATAGGGATGTGCGTTTCGGGTTTCGGAATTTCAGAATTTTCACGAAATTTCCCGATTCGGGTCTTTCGATTCGGCCGAAAATCCGAAATTTTTTAGATCCGAAAAAGTCGAATCCGAACTGTTTTCCGAACCGAATCGAAAATTTTTCGGAATTTCGAATGGACTTGAAATGTGTCAAATCGAAATCTATTGCTTTGAAACGAGAACAGACTTTCCGAAAAAACGAAAAATTTACCAAATCGAAAATTTTTCGGAATTTTCGAATGGACTTGAAATGTGTCAAATCGAAATCTATTGCTTTGAAACGAGAACAGACTTTCCGAAAAAAACGAAAAATTTGCCAAATCGAAAATTTTTCGGAATTTCCGAATGGACTTGAAATGTGTCAAATCGAAATTTATTTTCCCTCTATTCATGATTTCAGTTCCATTCGGGATTTCGGTTCCATTTCGGTAAGTCTGGACATCGTATATTTAACTAGTATCGGTTATATCGCTGAATCTGTAAAATTTTTTTTGTTTCCAATGATCCGATCAGAATATTCGTATTTTGGTCAGATCCGATTCGTCCGCGGGTCGCGCATGCGCGCGCGCGCACATGTCGTAACTTTATTGAGCCAGTTTTATTGACAACTTTTTGAACAAAATATTGTTTTTATTATTCTTCATGATGGCCGCTGCCAGAGAGGAGACCTCGTCATCATCTCATGATGAAGTTGAACCACCTGCACCCAGGAAGAAACGGGCCCAAAATATGGCGTTTGAGGAGATGTTGGAGATGGTCCGCATCTTTGATAGCAAAGATTACGATTGCCGGAACGGACCTTACCGCAGGAAGAATAACGCCAGGAAGGATCGTATCCTTGACAAGCTACGCACCACCATTTTGGAGATGTTCGGGAAGGACCGGACAAAGGACCAGCTACGGAAACGCTGGTCTGATTTAAAAGTACGCGAGCAGGAGCAGCTGAAACGCATCCGCCGCGTCATAGCGAAACGTAAGTGTCATGTTATATTGTAAAGCGCTGCGCAAACTGTTGGTGCTATATAAATCCTGTATAATAATAATAATGTGCTTGCATGTGCTAATGTGCGCAGAAATACGTTGATTTATCTAGTCCTTTTTTCATGCAATGTGATTGTGTATAGCTTTGCGTTTTCACAATTCGTCATACATGCATTTTTGCCATAGCTCTTCTTTTTTGTGATTTTACGTATTCGTGAAAATTGTGATATTTGATGTATGTAGATGAAGTTACAATGCTGGATTTCTTTTGGCACTGTGTGTATAGTCTGTAGTGTGCTGGGGGGGGAGGTTGTTGTGATTGAGTGATGCATACGAGATGACCCGCAGCTTGCCCAATATTATCTCCCACCTGCGCATCAACAAAAATCTCTGCGTCTCTGCTAAGTGGTAGGATGGGACATGTAGTTCTTCTGAAAGTGCATCCAAACAGAGCTGCGTTCAATACATCCTCAGCAGCTGCTGCAGCAGTGTCATTGAATGCTTTAGATGCAAATTTCAAAACAAAATGGTGGATTTCTGTTGTTGTTTCTGCAATATCCAGTTTTATTATTAGCAGAAACTGAAAGTGAAACTGAGGCTGAGGCTTCTATAAAATAACTAAAAGCAGTCACACAATGCGTTTTGTACGCACACAACACAAATAATAGTTTTTATTGAATAAACGTAATGTTTACTTCTGAAATAAATATATAATTGACCGGTAATATATGTCTGTGCAGAGGAAATAAATAAATATTTTGTGACTTTAGAACTATGAGATGGGAGTAGTGGTGGGTCAAGCTGGTAGTGGGTAGTGGAGGGGTGTCGCAATACTTTAGGCAATATATTGTATAGATATACCATTTTTTCCAGTCTGCATTATTTACGTGTTATATTTTTTGGATTTGGCAGAAGACAGGAAGAAGAAGGCCGCCGAATCTGCCCGGGCAGGGACCAGTGCCCCAGCGGAGGAGGAGGGGAAGCCACGGGCGTCCACCAGCGCTGGTATATACTGTTTTATTTAGCAACGACTTTTGGTCAAAAACAGAAACATTTTTTGTTTACTGTATCTTAATTTTTTTTTTATGTATAGCACAAGAGGAGCAGGAGGAGGAAGAGGAGGACCAGGAGGAGGGCGAAGGAGAGAGGCAGCCGGTGCAGCAGGAGGCCGCCAGTCCAGGTTTTTTTTTTTTTACTGTTGTATTTTGCATCGACTTTTGTTCAAAAATAAATCAGTTTTGTTGTTTACTGTATTTTTTATTTCTTTAATTTCTTACATATAGCACTGGATATGCAGACGGTGGTGGTGGGGGAGGAGTCGGAGGAGTCGGAGACTCAGGAGGCCGCCAGCTCTGGTATATACTACTGTTATATTTTTTCAAGACTTTCAGTCAAAAATAGAAACCTGCTTTACTTACTGTATTTTCCTTCTTTCATTTATTGGATATATCGAAGAAGCCAGACCGAGCATTCAAGAGGCGATTGGCGAACTAAGGCTGGCTGTCAGAACACTGGATGCCATCCAGGAACTGCTGCAGGAACTCCAGGAACACCTTAATAACACCGCGGACATCCTGGAGCGGCAGTAAGACAGAGACAATACTCAAGTCAATACGGATGTGCCTCAGCTGCTCCTGCTCGCCTGCTTTGAGGTCGGACCAGCGTTTTCTGATCTGGTCCTTCGTCCCGTCTTTCCCAAACACCTCCAGGATGGTGGTGCGCGTAGCTTGTCAATGATACGATCCTTCCTAAAATTATTCTTCCTGCCGTAAGGGCCCTTACTGCAGTCATAATCTTTGTAATCAAAGATGCGGACCAGCTCCAACATCTCCTCAAATGCCAGTAATTCTAAAAGTGAACCAATACTCTGAACGCCTGGCTTGGAAGATGGCCGCCATTGTATGTTTGTTTGTGTTGTTTGTGCCCCTGTTGGCAGTTTGCCATCCTTGGCATGTTCCCTTCCCTTCCCCATGTTGTAAATAAATTTTCTATTTTTTCTATATTTTCCTGTTTGTGTGCGTTGCTTTACGTTAATAAGTTAATTATGTATTGCTTGGTTTCCACACTGTTAACCACGTCGATGCGGAGGATGCGCTCAGCGCGTCCTCCGCATGGCTGCTGGTATGCGGAGGACGCGCTGAGCGCATCCTCCCTTTGGGGTCAGCGTTCGGCCGGGTTCCGGCCGATCGCTGGCCCCCCCGGTGCGGGCTGACATCCTCGATGTCAGCCCAGCATCCGGAACCGCCGCCGGTGAAATTAGGTGTCATCGCGACAGCGCGATGACACCTAATTCAGGCGCCCCCCCCGCATGTGCGGAGGAGGCGCCTGAAAGGGAGGGGGGGAGGTCCTTCGGACCTCTCTCCCTCCCGATCGGCGGCGTTGCGGGGGTTAACCCAGGCACCATTTGGAAGGGCACAGCCTGCCCTTCCAAATGGTGCCTGGCATTAACCCCTGGGGAGCTGGATCGCGAATCGGCGCTGAAAAGCGCCGGTTCGTGATCCTTTCCCGGAGCTGGCCGACATCTTGGATGTCGGCCAAGCCTCCGGGAACTCCCCCTGAGGACTGGCGTCATCGTGCATAGCACGATGACGCCAGTCCTAGAGTTAACCCCTAACTGCCACCAACGGTGGAGATAGGGAGTTCCAATGAACTCCCTATCTCCCGATCCGTGGCAGCTAGGGGTTAAAGTTTGGTATGGTTGGATCGGCCAGAGCATGGCCGTTCCAACGATACCAAACACTACAGTGAAAAAAGTTTTTTTAAAAAAATTAAAAATAAAAATATATTTAAAAAAAAAATTATAAAAATTAAATAAACATTTTTTTTTTCTTTTTTTTGGTTCGTTAATGCAGCAATATTGTTCCCATTTCAATTATAATGTGAACAATGATGCTGCACTAACGAGGTGGTGGGGCAATATCCACGAGGAGCTGGGGCATGTCCACGAGGAGCTGGGGCATGTCCACGAGGAGCTGGGGCATATCCACGAGGAGCTGGGGCATGTCCACGAGGAGCTGGGGCATATCCACGAGGAGCTGGGGCATGTCCACGAGGTGCTGGGGCATATCCACGAGGAGCTGGGGCATATCCACGAGGAGCTGGGGCATATCCACGAGGAGCTGGGGCATGTCCACGAGGTGCTGGGGCATGTCCACGAGGAGCTGGGGCATATCCACGAGGTGCTGGGGCATATCCACGAGGAGCTGGGGCATATCCACGAGGAGCTGGGGCATGTCCACGAGGTGCTGGGGCATGTCCACGAGGAGCTGGGGCATATCCATGAGGTGCTGGGGCAATATCCACGAGGAGCTGGGGCATGTCCACGAGGAGCTGGGGCATATCCATGAGGAGCTGGGGCATATCCATGAGGATCTGGGGCATATCCATGAGGATGTCGGATGTCGGCCAAGCTTCCGGGAACTCCCCCTGAGGACTGGCGTCATCGTGCATAGCACGATGACGCCAGTCCTGGAGTTAACCCCTAGTTGCCACCAATGGTGGAGATAGGGGTTCCAATGAACCCCCTATCTCCCGATCCGTGGCAGCTAGGGGTTAAAGTTTGGTATTGTTGGATCGGCCAGAGCATGGCCGTTCCAACGATACCAAACACGAATGTGAAAAAGTTTGTAAAAAAATTAAAAATAAAAAAATATTTAAAAAAATTTATAAAAAAAAATAAACAATTTTTTTTCTTTTTTTTGGTTTGTTAATGCAGCAATATTGTTCCCATTTCAATTATAATGTGAACAATGATGCTGCACTAACGATTTTTGTATGCGGTGCATTTGTTAAAAATCGTGTAATTTCCCCCAAAAAAAAATGTAACGAGACCCCATCTCTAATTTTTTTTAACAAGCGCACCCCATACAAAATATAACCGCAATTGCTCGCGCGTTAAAATGTGAAAAAAAAACACTTTACACGCTGTAAATTATTGAAAAATCATATTTTATTGCATTTTTTGTTATAATATACAGACAGGTCATGACGTATACATATAATAATGACATATTATGAATCTGCCGAGTCTGACGGAAAGAACGATATATAATATGTCTGGGTAATATACTAAAATAAGCCTTCAAAACACGTTTAAACAAGATGAGCAAAATCTGTAAAAATGACCTCAGCACAGAGGCGGGAAATGCCACAGCAGCGAAAGGGTTAATTAAAAAAACACGATAGAATCGCCAGAATTATCGTATCGACAGAATGAATTATCGGATCCGAAAAACAAACCAAAAAATTTATTATAAAAAATATATAAAGTAGTATTAAAAAAGTAAACCATAGTAGTTTTCATCAAAACGAATAGAGTTAGACAGCTTTGAAACGAGAACAGACGTTCCGAAAAACGAAAAGTTCCGAAAAACGAAAAATTGGCGATATGCCGAAAACCATGTACAATTCCGAAAAACGAAAAGTTCCGAAAAACGAAAAATGTGCGATATGCCGAAAACCATGTACAATTCCGAAAAACGAAAATTTCCGAAATAACGAAAAGTCGATACAGAAACTTAGTAAAGTGACCCGAAAATACGAAAAATGGTCGATATTCCGAAAAATAAATGTACCCGAAAACCGAATCGAACCGAACCGAATCGAAACAGAAAGCAGTCGAAACGAGCCGAATCGAAAAGTTTAAAAATTCGAAAAATCGAATCGAATCGAATCGAAAAAAAAATCGGTGCACATCCCTACTGGTCAACCTTCACTCCTATCTCTGAATTGAACACTGCACAAGGTTGAGTCTGGTCTTTATATGGTCATTTTTGGTATCATTGTAATGTGCAAAAATAAATGCAAAATTGTTTTTCTCCTGTTCTACGGCAGAGGCAATACATGCTTGTACATATACAGGCTGTTAGGGAGCTGGTTCCGGGGTGGCAGGTTTGAGCCCAATGTGCAATGATAAGAAGTAGAAAGACGTATATAAACAAAAGGGATTTATTAAGAGTAAGGCATAAGAGGCAGTAAACAAATATGAATAAACAATTATGTAGCTGGGTAATAAGAAAGGAAAACACTGTATAAATAATAAATCAGCAATAAGAAACTAAAAGGCAAGATGAGAGAAAGGTAGACCAAAAGTAACAAAACTAAACTACACTACTACATATAAAGAAAAAGAGTAGATTGAACTTAGAGCAGGGTTAAACCAGATATGAAGAGAAATAGGAGAAGGAAGAGAGTGAAGGAGATCTTTAGAAAAATAAATAGGAAAATAGAAACGGAAGAGTCTTTGAGGCAGAGGGTCCTGGGTATGCAGGGGGTCCTGGGTATGCAGAGGGGTCCTGGGTCTGCAGAGGGGTCCTGGGTCTGCAGGGGGGTCCTGGGTCTGCAGGGAGTCCTGGATCTACAGAGGGTCCTGGGCCTGTAGAGCAACAGATTCTGCGGGATGCAGGGTAGCAGGCTCTGAGGATTTGGATGTAGGGCAGGAGGCTGAGGATTCTGCAGGATGCAGGGCAGCAGGATCAGAGGATACTTGCAGGATGTATGGTAGCAGGCTGAGGATTCTGCAGGATGCAGGGCAGCAGGATTACAGGATCCTTGCAGGAAGTAAGGCAACAGGCTCTGAGGATTCTTGCAAGATGCAGGGCAGCAGGATCCTTGTAGCAGGAACTATAAACAGTATGGTGGGAACCAAGACAAAACAGGTTAGAGCAAGCAGAGATTGAAGGCAGCTCCTTCCTAGTGAGAGGTTCACTAGAACAATGCAGAAGCATTGTGCCTTGGGAGTGGCTCTTTTTTATAGTGGAGGAATCATGATACTTTGGCTAGCACCTCGTTGCTGGAACAACTTGGTTCAGTAGGAGAATCATTGTTAGTTATTCACTGAGACACTTTGCCTTTAGTTCTCTTATGGCGCCGGCGGCTAGGGACCTGACACAGTCATGGCCGAAATTGTTGGCACCCCAGACATTTTTCCAGAAAATCAAGTATTTCTCACAGAAAAGTAATGCAGTAACACATGTTTTGCTATACTCATGTTTATTCCCTTTGTGTGTGTTGGAACAAAACAAAAAAAGGAAGGAAAAAAAGCAAATTAGACATAATGTCACACAAAACTCCAAAAATGGTCTGGACAAAATTATTGGCACCCTTTCAAAATTGTGGATAAATAAGATTGTTTCAAGCATGTGATGCTCCTGTAAACTCACCTGGGGCAAGTAACAGGTGTGGGCAATATAAAAATCACACCTGAAAGCAGATAAAAAGGAGAGAAGTTCACTTAGTCTTTGCATTGTGTGTCTGTGTGTGCCACACTAAGCATGGACAACAGAAAGAGGTGAAGAGAACTGTCTGAGGATTTGAGAACCAAAATTGTGGAAAAATATCAACAATCTCAAGGTTACAAGTCCATCTCCAGAGATCTAGATTTTCCTTTGTCCACAGTGCGCAACATTATCAAGAAGTTTGCAACCCATGACACTGTAGCTAATCTCTCTGTGGGTGGATGGAAGAGAAAAATTGTTGAAAGGTTGCAGCGCAGGATAGTCCGGATGGTGGATAAGCGCCCCCAAACAAGTTCCAAAGAAATTCAAGCTGTCCTGCAGGCTCAGGGAGCATCAGTGTCAGCGCGAACTATCCGTCGACATTTAAATGAAATGCTATGGCAGGAGACCCAGGAGGACCCCATTGCTGACACAGAGACCTAAAAAAGCAAGACTACAGTTTGCCAAAATGTACTTGAGTAAGCCAAAATCCTTCTGGGAAAACATCTTGTGGACAGATGAGACCGAGATAGAGCTTTTTGGCAAAGCACATCATTCTACTGTTTACCGAAAATGGAATGAGGCCTACAAAGAAAAGAACACAGTACCTACAGTGAAATATGGTGGAGGTTCAATGATGTTATGGGGTTGTTTTGCTGCCTCTGAAACTGGGTGCCTTGAATGTGTGCAAGGCATCATGAAATCTGAGGATTACCAAAGGATTTTGGGTCGCACTGTAGAGCCCAGTGTCAGAAAGCTGGGTTTGCGTCCGAGATCTTGGGTCTTCCAGCAGGACAATGACCACAAACATACATCAAAAAGCACCCAGAAATGGATGACAACAAAGCGCTGGAGAGTTCTGAAGTGGCCAGCAATGAGTCCAGATCTAAATCCCATTGAATACCTGTGGAGAGATCTTAAAATTACTATTGGGAAAAGGCGCCCTTCCAATAAGAGAGACCTGGAGCAGTTTGCAAAGAAAGAGTGGTCCAAAATTCCGGGTGAGAGGTGTAAGCAGCTTATTGATGGTTATAGGAAGCGACTGATTTCAGTTATTTTTTCCAAAGGGTGTGCAACCAAATATTAAGTTAAGGGTGCCAAGAATTTTGTCCAGCCCATTTTTGGAGTTTTGTGTGACATAATGTCCAATTTGCTTTTTTTCCTCCCTTTTTTTGTTTTGTTCCAATACACACAAAGGGAATAAACATGTGTATAGCAAAACATGTCTTACTGCAATACTTTTCTGTGAGAAATACTTGATTTTCTGGAAAAATGTCTGGGGTGCCAACAATTTCGGCCATGACTGTAAAACAAACAATGCCACTGCACTAAGGCAACAGATCATGTCCCTCATTTTGATTTGAGCAGAGAGAAACTGTTTTTTTTTTTTTATAAATGTTTTTTTATTGTTGTAGTTTGCCCCAAAACAAAAATTTAAAATGTCATCTTGGCACTTTTTTTGTTGGGGGGGGGGGGCCTCCATTTTTTTCTGTACTTACGGCTCCTGAGATGAAAATCTGGCCCTGCCAATTGCCCATAACATTGTGGTGTCCTAAGGAGTGGTGAATATACAATATTTGATATGACTGGTGGAGAATATATAATGATTACCTACCTTCTGCCTGGATCTTTGGCATAGCAAAACTAATGGCATCTCACAAAGGGGGATGGATGATCCTTTCTACTTTGCTGCTTGATGACATCTTGTACTCAGCCAGTTAATTATCAGTTTCTGGCTTTATTTTAGAATAAACTGGAATCTTTCTATCCTGATTATCAGCACAGGATTTTAAATTATGATTATTTTTGCAGTGTTCAGTCTAATTTTCAGTTAATTGTTAACTCATTTGTATCTCTCATCAGCTTCTCTAAAGAGAACCTATTTCTTTATTTTCAAGATTATATTCTCTAAAAAAATTCATTCATTTTGAAAAGCTTTGTATTAAAAAGAGATTCCAGCAATCATGCATCAGGTATTGTCTACCTTTTTTATCTTGCGGCACACTAAAAAGGCGTTGGAATTGACACCGTTTTAGAAGTCTATATTTTCCAATTATAAAAAAGTGTGTTACATTTGTAACATTTATTCATAGACCACCCCATTGTGTATTTGCTTAATTACACCTGAATTTTGCCACCGTACTCACATTTTCCACAGTGCCATTGCACAGCAAACTAACAGCACATCTGAGGACCATTGGTGGCAGTGGTACACCATTGTGCCGTGATGATAGTTGAAAATGATGGATTTATGCAAATCAAGAACCCATGTGTCACCACAAGTATGTGTATGTGTTTCCCATTTGTTGAATGAAAAAGAAAATGTTATATTGTGCTAACAGAATGGATTAGTGTTCGGTATGGAGACATTAAAATGTCACTTTTCAGACTTTTTTGGAAAGATCAGAAATACATTCATAAGGGAACTTCCAAAACAAATTAAAAAAAAAAAACAACAGTAAAGAATAGATCAAAATTCAACCTGGGACCTGATTTAACTGTAGTCCCCACTATGCTCACAAAATAGGCATTGTACCAAACTGTAGAGCCTACACACCAAGTAAAAACAATATGCAGTACATAATATATATATTTAAAAGTGCTGCATGGTGCTAAACCTGGAGAAGAGGATTTATGTGGGTCCCTTTCTCATCATTATTCCCTAATATGTCTTTGTGCCATCTCCTTCATCCCTATTGTTCATGTGCCCAACTCCTTCCATACCCTTAAGAGGTTATTCAATAAACGTCGAACTTGCCACCGAACTATGAATTTCACCGTATGGTGCAATATTCAGAAAGCTGTCAATTCGCCAAATAATTAGATTGTGAACCGAATTGTACGCTAATTAATCGCATTACTCTCCCTATGTTTGCTGTCATTGTTAGACTCTATACCTGCCCTACGTGAGCATCAACAGTCATGTATAATGCATTTAATATTTGGGTTTAAACCCTAAAACACTGGGCTATTCCACACCCTTATCCCAAAATCTGTATTTAGTCAACAATTTTTATCTTTTTCTCTATGGTACCTACACAAATCCTACCTTGATTTTGTAAGCAGATACTACTATTTTTAAACGGTAACTTTAATTTATACAATTACTGAAATATGTGAATGTCACCATTTTTAAGGGAATTTTTTTTAAGATTGTGTGGGTCATTTGACAGCGCGCATACTAAACAACGGCATAGTAGTCATTCTTTACTACATAAAGGTATACTATATGTGTATATGTATACACACACATACATTTTATGATTTCTCACTAACCATCTCTCAATGTCCATAGAAAAAAAAACAGAATCTGTGCACATTTTTTATTTGAAAAATAACTCAAGTGTTAAAGTTATATTTTAATCACTTCATATCCGTTTGCATCTTCTTGCCATCTATACAGAAAAAAGAGTGAGGATGAAATATCAAATTTTAAAAACTACAAAAGAGTCTTATTTCCCAGAGGGCTGCCATAAGCATTTTGACCCTTCATGGGTGCTAATGTGCTTGTCCAAACTCAGGGGAGTAAATATTAATGAAAGCAAAAAATAAAGACCAACCAATAAACTGCATGCACCAAAGTCATCCTAGATAGAATTCAAAAACCACTATTTCCACACTAAGTTCGACCATTCGTTTCGACATGTGTTGAGTAGTTAAAACTGAGAGCCAAAAAAACTACTATAAAATTTGTTTGAATCAGCCATCTAAGAGCCACCCAAAGAGGGGAGAGAGACAAAGGGTCTTTGACCACAGAATTAATATTAAATGGTCTCGGTACCTAGCATGGCTCTTTACAGTTTTTGTATTCATTTGTTCCCAGTGGAAAAAACACTAGCATTGTTGCATAGATGTTGAAGACGAGGTTTGAGGCTTCAGTAATTTGTATGTGACATTAATTACAGTATATATTCATAGATAATGTTGTTAAATGTCCAATTTGGCTTAAAGTGAGAATAAACTGACTTGTGATTTACAAACCACATTTGTACCAAAACCACCCCATTGAGTGTAAGTGCAAATAATAAATTCATACTCTTACATGAATTATAAACCGGTGCCATCAATGAGCATGTTGTAGAGATTTTTAGAATGTAAATAAAACAAGCAAAATTTATTTTTGAGTTGCTTTGTTTTCTGAATTAACCAGATGCCTACAGTTAATAATATATTAACTGTTTTTAATCAAAGATCAGTCAAGTTTTTTTTGTTTTTTTTAGTGTCTAGATTCATATAGTAACAAAAAAAACTACATCTAATGTTCTAATTTAATCTGGTGTTGCAACTTTGTACAATAACATTGCATGTGCTGATGTTTCATATATTTGGCATTTTCTTTTGTGAAAAATGTATCTTTAACAACTTTATAAAGAATCACAAACACATTGTAACTGTCCATCATACACGGTGCTGGGTGTCCCTGCGACATGGATAGTTTCTGACCAAGTAACTTTTAGTAGTGGTAAATGGGACACAAGCCTTCAAGTGCTAATGGTGACCTGCAGCCGTGATAGGTTTGATGGAACCCATGGTCGTCCAAATTGACCAACGGAACTGGAGGGTACATATGGGGCACAGAGATGTTCTGCTGAAGAGGAAGTGATAAAGGTTGAATTGGCACTGACAATCCATCTAAAAGTTGTTCCCTATTTCGTCTGAAGTCATCAGGATACACATTGTTTTCTGGGGAAAAAGATATGTGCAGAAACAAAAGTTCAATAAATAAAACACATATTAGGTTAGTATGAACCACCTTCACTGCAAAGTTGCACTCTATCTCTAAATAGTGTAGCTTTATATTTGGATGGAATTCATAAAATCATTCAAGTTCATGAGTTCTGTTTTATGGCAATTTTTTTGGAACATTATTATTTATAAATATTTCTAGTTTTTTCTTACATTTGAATTAAAACAGATAGTATTACTTTACTACAGAATACAGAATATTTTTCAGCAAGATTACACATAACGATTAAATGTAAGGTGCAAAACCCAGTGGACCCTGTTCCACTTTTGCTTCTAATGGCTTAAGCTGTTATGCATAACGGCTCCAGCAGTTAACCCCTTTACTACCAAGTTATTTTCGAAAGAAAAAAAAACATTGTCAGAAACCAGTGTTTTTTTGTAAAATCATTTTTAATTATATAATAAAAAATATTTGAGTTTATACCCATTGTATTTCTTACTGTAAATAACCTATTTTGGCCAGTCCAAAAGCAAATGAAATTAGTTTGCAGCAACTTTAATTTGCTTTTGGACTGCAGATCAGTATATCAAGATATCTCAATATCGGGACACCAGATGGTGCCTTTGAAGCCCGAGGTATCTCAATATTGGTAGTGTGAAAGGGTTAATCAATGGCTATAGCTACTTGAGTTCCAACCTTGTCACGAGCTTTGCTTGCAACTCAATCATTGCACCTACTTAAATTAATAGACACTTTACTTTGTAAAGGAGATGCTAATTTGTGCATAGGTGGTGAAGATCTACCTATTCCAAGGTAGCTCATTCTTCTGCCCTGCAGTCAGTATTTATCAAAGAAATACCAAATCCCATAATCTGGAGTTAAGTGATTTTTGTATTTTCAAAATCACTTAATGCAGTATGAAGAATATCCCTATAAAGCTCTTACCTCTCCTTTGATCCCACAATGGAGAAGGATGGAATGATCCGCAGAATCATCTCGCTGTGTGTGGTGGAAGACTGGAAACAAGTAGTTCCCATTATCCCTCCGTTTTCCCTGTGTGGCTCCTGTGAGATCTCTCTAGTGCGAGCTCACGGCAGGGTCACACTGTGCTCCATGAAACCATATGCATTCCATGAGCTATTACAAGTGGGACTCACAATATTTTTTTCCCTTGCCTGCTCCCTTTTACCGATAAAGGGGAATAGGACGAGTTTTCAGTAAACAGCAGCCAAAACAGTTCTTTTTAGTTTATAGTTATACAGCTCTATCCTATACAACAAATCTAATCCGCTCAATGCACTGAAATATGTAGTTCACTCTAAAATGTGCCTGAATGAACACAACACTTACAGGGTAATTCAAAGAGATTCGAAAAGTCACCGCACATTCGGTGACTTTTCGTTCTCTTCAATTCGGTTCCTTTTGCCGATCCCATTTCGGTGACCCTGCAGTGTATTCAGCAAACACCACACGGTCCCCAAATTGCAGGGAAAGGTTACCGCAAACCTGATGAAAACTAACCGCAAAACCCGGCGAATGCACCCCGAAAACCTGCAAAAACATCTGGATTAACCTGACGAAAACCACGGAAAAACCCGAGCAGGAGCCGATCGCAGCTGCCGGAAAAAGCCGAGACCGTAGAAGAGGCAGTGAATAAATTAGCAAAACAGTTTGCATGAATGTTTGAAAAGTGAAACGTTGTTTGCAAAGAAACTACTGAGCGAAAATGTCTGAAATTTGCATATGAGGTCCAGGGAATGATAATAAAAAGGGCTGTTACAGAAAAAATAAGTAAACTTAAATTTTTTTTTAAAAAAATCGGACTTTTAAAAAAACAAAATCCAGAAAAATGCTTAAAATATCCTAAAAAATCTATAAATAAAGAGACTTTTTACTGCAGAATTTTATAATCAACGGTTTATTAGATATTGAATTAAAACGGGAATATTTTTAACATTGAAGCCTATGGGATTCTCCTGAATAAACCTGATGAATAAAACCACCGAATGGCAGGGCATTTCGGGAACCTTTCACTGCTGGTTTGTGTTCTCTGAATAGCCGAAGCAGTGCTTTTTTATGGGGATTTCACTGCCCTTGAACAGGCACCGAACAGGCACCGTATGTGCAGGCAATTCGCCAGGATTTGGCGAATTGCCTGCTCTCTGGATAGCCGAATGGCCAAGAAAGGTAACCGAACGCTGATTTTCAGCATTCGGTTACCTTTCTCAAGCAATTCGGATCTCTTTGAATTACCCTGTAAGTAGACATGGCATTACGTATAGTTGCAAGCGGTTAATATCATTGCAATATTTAAATAAAATGGTGTACGTCCAAGTTAATACCTGCTGGTGCTTCTGGGGAACTAGTGGAGTGTGAATCACATGATGGAATCCGACCTAGTCTTATTGGACAATCCTGTGAATTTGAAAACGTCTGCACAAAAACACAAACAAACACCATAAAAGATAAAATCATAAACTTATATGATGTAAAAAGCAGCAGATTGGTAAATGACTTATTTTATATTCTATTGGCAATATTTGGAGGCTCCCTTGCGAATAATCTCAGCATGATCAAGAATAATCTCCATAAACCAATTTAATTATCTAACTTCATGACATTCACTTTATGCGACACAAAGGCAATTCTTTGGTAATGATGCAGACCCCATTTAAAATTGTGCAAGATAAGGGACACCATCTAGTAGTTATAACTTTTCATCCCAACAATATTTCTGTTAAAGATGAACAGAATTGTTCAAATTTATAATAATTTTATTTTTCTTCTACGATTTCAGTACAACAAATCTATATACAGATTTTCCATTTTATCAATAATTTAACTGTTAACTCCACATCTCATGTTTACAAATAATGTTTTGGTAATATTTTTTCATAAAGAGTTCCTGGTGTATAATTTGGAATACAAAATATATATTGATGACCCTTTGAGGAGGTCACTGCAATTTCCTTAGAGGGTAACGCTTGTCAAAATATCGCAAAAGTAATAGTAGTAGCCGTCATTAAAACAACGTTTATTGTATAAATAAAAACAATAGAAAGGTCATTGCCACGACCATCTATAACAAATTGATGCACAAGTAAAATGACACTTCAATCATACTAGACTCATGGAGGTGGGGGATTTTTTGTGCCCCTTGGTAGCAGATAGTTCAGAGTGGATATGGTGAGTAGATGTTTTCAATGGGCAGCACAGGAGTCTGCTCCACGATGCATTCAATATTGGAACCATTTGTTCCTTATGACAACAATTTCTGAATTAATATCCCACTGCTATTCAGATCAAGGTATACTGCTTTATTCATAATATTTTTTTCAAGAAACGCTTTGTAATGAAAGGGTTAATTAGCACAATGTCCCTGTGTTTGTATAAGTGATTTCATTGTTTTAATTGATTAGTAGTGTGTAGGAATTGGCACGGTGTTTCATGCCATTTGTCAGCTTACATACAGGGTTATCCAAAGAGATTCGAAAAGTCACCGCACGTTCGGTGACTTTTCATTCTCTTCAATTCGGTTCCTTTTGCCGATTGCATTTCGGTGACCCTGCGGTGTATTCAGCAAACACCACAGGGTCCCCGAATTGCAGGGAAAAGCTACCGCAAACCTGACGAAAACTCACCGAATGCACGCTGAAAACAAGCAAAAACATCTGGATTAACCTTCGAAAAACCCGAACAGGAGCCGAAAAGGAGCCGAATCACACAGAGCCGAAGCAGTGAACGGTTTATTAGATATTGAATTAAAACGGGAATATTTTTAACATTGAAGCCTATGGGATTCTCCTGAATAAATTTGCCGAATTAAACCACCGAATGGCAGGGCATTAGGGGAACCTTTCACTGCTGGTTTGTGTTCTCTGAATAGCCGAAGCAGTGCTTTTTCATGGGGATTTCACTGCCCTCGAACAGGGACCGAACAGGCACCTTATGTGCAGGCAATTCGCCAGGATTTGGCGAATTGCCTGCTCTCTGGATAGCCGAATGGTCAGGAAAGGTAACCGAACACTGATTTTCAGCGTTCGGTTACCTTTCTCAAGCAATTCGGATCTCTTTGGATAACCCTGTAATTATCTGGCTCAAGTCGCTGATACAGTGGCTCAGTCGGAATTGAGACCTTAATAATGGATAAAAGCCTGCGCACCAGTTATCAAATCGCGACACACTATGCAGGCTTAGATGGAATAGGGCCCCAAATACTTATTGACCAATGCCCTTTTGTTGTCGTTAAGGTGCAACTTTTATCATGGCTCGTATTGATTACTATGAAACAGATCTTTTTCGAAAAAGTTTGGTATCAATTTTTTTCTCTCATGATGCTAAAACGGTTTTCACGGTTAATAAGGTGGCAAAACTCAGGACAGCTTAGCTATTTTTCTAAATCTTCACAATCATTAGAAAGGAGTTCTTCAAGAGTTAGTTAGAGAATGTACACAAGGTGGTCTAGTGTGGTCCAGATATTTTAATACAGAATATGTTGTTGTAACCAAAGTTCCTTCCATCTTTGCCCTCACCCTCCTTGGCACCCTTGCTCACACTATACATGGTCTCGGTGCATGTTGGAGAAGCGGGTATGCTGGACACCTGCAAGGGACCGTGGACCAATGTGGCAAAGCCAACTCTCAAGGACAATGGCCATAAGTGGGCACCTAAGGGTTATTGGGTTAAATGTATTGCTATCTTTGAAACGGTTTGTATTTTAGGAGTCTGTGTTGGCTAGAACAATAAATCTACAATATATTACTATTGTATAACTGTTTGACCCTAGATTGATTTGATGTTGTTTATTTGCTAATCTTGTCTAGTGTAACTGATCAGGTTTCTCTGTCTACTTGAGGGGATGTGAATTCCTTCAGGAGACAATGTATTCTGTTGATTATGTCATTTTACCTCCCCTGTTTCCTGTATAACTAGTCCCCATTTCAAATTAAAGATCAATCTACTTCCCTGCACTAAGTCTTGTCTGGTTTTTGGGGAGAGATACATATACAGCTCTCCCTCAAGTTATGGTGGTTGTGAGAGTTGGAAAGCTGCTGCCGATCTGCTTGACTGAAGAGAAGGGACGGACGCTTAACAGGTTCGTGTCTGGTCCTCAAGCCGGAGACCAGTAAACCCAGTTGCTGTTACAATATTATTATGATGATTTGGAATCCAGCAGTAGCTTGGTGCTGCATCTTCTAAGTGATCTGTGGTTTTGAGTGGGTCTATAGGGCATTTTAAAAATTTATCAACCAAATATCTGTAAAGAATCCACTGAAAATCCACAAGAAACAGCCTTTATGTTAGATACAGTAATATGATAAAAATTACTCTGTACGTCAGTACTAGCGCTGTGCGTTCTCGAAAAAATGCGTTCATTTTCCACTTGCATTGCGCAGCCAGACTTTCGTGCGGCCGTACTTCGTATATTGGCCGTCATTGCCCTCATTTGCTGCTACTGCGGCCGTGATTAAGTGCGCCTAAACGCACGTTAAAAATGCGTTAGTCTGACCAACCTTATATGTATTTTGTTCCCTTTGGTTATTCTAAAGCGCTGAGGAAACTGTTGGCGCTATATAAATGATGACAATAATAATAATAATAATGAGATTACTAGTAATGCAGCTTACAAAAATACCAAAGGACAACAAAAATAATATCTGTATGTCGTGTGACTTTTCGTTCCCTGCACTTGGGGGCGATTCGGCGATTCCTAGTTCGCTGACCCTGCGGCGTAATCAGCAAGCACCTCAGGGCCCCTGTAGTGCAGGGAATACTCGCCGCAAACCCGCAGAACACTCGCCGAATACTCACCGACCACTCACTGTATACCCGCAGAAACCGCTGCAAAAACAAAGCTGAACACGCCGGAAAAAAACGAGCAGCCGTCGATCACAGTGCAGGGGCAGCCGCCGAAAAAAGCCGACACGCAGATGAATGGGGTGAAAAAAAAAAAAGGGTTCCCTTGAAAGTTTGAAATTTGAAACACTGGTTGCAGAAAAACTACTGAACGAAAATGTCTGGAATTTGTATATAAGATCCAATGAATGATAATAAAAAGGCCTTTTACAGAAAAACGAAAAAACGATTTAACCCCTTAACGTCCTGCCCACGGGTCTCCCTTAGACAGCGGCTCCTAACCTCCCTCCCTGCCCGATACTTACCTCCCTCTCTGGATCCCTCACAGATCTGGCAGGGAGGAAGCCTGCCCCCGTGATTTACAGGGGCCGGCGACCTCGATGACGTCACCACGCTGCGTGGTAATGTCATCAGCAGGCACCCCCATTGAAATCAATGGAGGGTAGGGTGGGCTCTTTCAGAGCCCTCTATCTCGCCAACCATTGAAGATAGAGTGATGCAAGTTGCACCTCTGGAAAGGGGAGAGTCTCCCCTTTTCAGAGGTATGCAGCATTAACTAATTCGCTGCCAGATCGCAATTCGGTGCAAATTTGCACCAAATCGCAATTCAAACCTGGATGGGGCTGACATCGTGGATGTCAGCCAAGCCTCCATGTCACCCCCCACCCACTGATATCCCCACCATATGTGTGAGGATGTCAGTGGGCCAGTTAACCCCCTAGCTGCCAAGGGGAGATCATGGCCTTTTCAATGATACTACACATGACTAGGTTCAGTGTAAAAAAAAAAGCTAAAAATAAAAAAAATTAAAATAATAAAATAAAATGTAAAAAAAATTAGTTTTTGTTTTTTTTAAAAAAAATTGTCTGGGGGGGTTTAGTTAAATAGGACCTAGGCTGTCATCTAAAAATAATGAGCATAAAACAGTCAGAATGAGTTCAGCGCACATAGGTGAACTGGCTCAGCAGTGAAGGGGTTAAAAAGCAAAAACATGTAAAAATTGGGTATTTCTATTCTTGGGACAAAATTCGGAAACAATTTAGCCGGGGTCTTTTTTGGTGGTTGCAGATTTTAGGGATTAAATTACGAAAAGGTGTGTTTTTACCATTTTTTTCATCATATTTCATTTTTTTTTATAGTAAATTATAGGATATGATGGAAATAATGATATTTTTAGAAATTCCATTTAATGGCGGGAAAAACTGTGTATAATATGTATGGGTTGCATAAATGAGTAAGAGGAAAATTTGATGTAAACACGAACAGCGCAGAAACGTAAAAACAGCAGCGGTCACTAAAGGACAGATTTGTGTAATACCGCCCGGTCCCTAAGGGGTTAAAAAAAACCGGAAAAATGTTGACAAAAAAATCCCCAAAAAATGCATAAAAGTTCTTAAAAAAATCTAAAAATAAAGAGACTTTTTAATGCAGAATAAAATGATAAAACGGTTTATTAGATATTGGATTAAAACGGGAGTATTGTTAACATTGAAGCCTGTGCGATTCGCCTGAATAAACCTGACGAATGAAACCACCGAACGGCAGGGAATTTCCCTGACATTCCTCAGCTGTTCAGTGTTCTCTGAATAGACGAACCATTGCTTCTCTATTGGGGATTTCACTGCCCTCGAACAGGCACCGTACGCGCAGGCAACTCGTTAAAATTAGGCGAACTGTCTGCTCTCTGAATAGCCGAATGGCACTGTACGCTGAATTTCAGTGTCCGGTTACATTTCGGGGCCAGATCGGCTCTCTCTGAATAACCCCTTTACTGTTCAGGGATTTTCAATCATTATATTCCCGTGAATCTTATCCCTGTACAGCACTGACTGACCCCAGGATCTCTCTGTTTTCTGCCCCCTCCCAGGCTGTTCTAATACAGCAGCAAAGTGTTTGAACATTTTGTTAGAGTCATGTTTGGGGCTGCTATTTGTAGCTTGTCTTATGTCTCTACAGGTTGATAGGAGAGAGATAAAACAAAGGATTTTGTTTCAATGCAGGGGACACATTAATCTTGATGTAAAAAGGTGGGCAAGTTGGGCATTTGATATGCTAATGAGCGCTTTTCATTGTATTACAATGCAAAACAGAGTTTGCTCGATTTTGGAAGTGAAGGAGTTAAGTGGAGTAGAGGTAACATCACTGCTCTATAACTGTGGAGACCATGGAGGCACAGGTTTAAATCCTGGCCAGGGCACCTCTTCAGTAAGTGTCCTTGGGCAAGACACCTACCGGTACATACTCGCCACCCAGGACATACTTGAAAACGAGAGAAATCTCAATGTATCCTTCCTGGCAAAATATTTTCTAAAAATAAATGTAACTTCAGAGTAATAATACACACTCAAGAAAGGACAACATTAAAGGTTACCTGTACAGAGAGGCTTTTATTCATCACGGAAGAATAGAATGGGGAGAATGCATGTTTAATGTGTCCAAAGGATGACTGAGGAAGAATCCATTCACAAACGGAGCCTGGAAGAAGACATACAGTATGTGAGAAAACAGACTGCATAACACAGTTTGACATCTTTTTTGTGGGTCTATTTTGCATGATTAAAGCGAGATTTCAATGTTTGGGAATAATTTAGTATTGATGTAATGTTGAGATTTTCCTAAAATACATTAACCCTCTCACTATCATGATCAAGTGGTGTTTAACATTGAGTAAACACAATCTGATCACATTCTGGAGCAAGGCAAAGGAATTTAGTTTACTGCAAAGGAAATTCATTTGAAAATGGGCTCCAGAATGTGTCCCCCAACGTTTCAGCACCTTGGACAGGTTCTGAAGTTGTGTTATCTCTCTCCTCTTAGATGGCAAGCTCACGAGCAGGGTCATCCCTCCTACTGTTCGGTGTGTGTAACGTGTATGTATAATCGTCATTCTGTCTCTCCCAGTGTACAGCCCTAAAGAATTTGTTGGCGCTTTATAAATGCTTGTAACTGAAGCTGTTTGAACGGATTTGAGGTCTTTTTATCTTTTACAGAAAGATGAAATTCCAGATGTACTATTATTTGTATAGTAGCGCTTTTTGGTCTGCCTGTCAAATAATCATTCTGTCACTAAAATGTGTCATATGATGCGTGCTTTAATTTTTACACTGACTGCAACTGAAAATTGCTTTCCATAAATCCATGGGTACTGGCAGTTGTTTTGGTAGTGGAGAGATTAAGCATGCATTAACCCCTTCACTACAAAGCAATTTTTGTTGGATTTTTTTTATCATAACATTTATTTGAAATACAGGGTGCAAAGCTAAGAATTAAATACTGGGTAAAATAGAATTTTGCACAGTTAAAAATTAAAATAATGTAAATTCGCTCATTTTTAATTTTTCATGTATTTGTTTATCCATTACAGAAATATTAATGGAATGGAAGGTTTTGAACTCTTGATGGTGTCCCTTATCTTGCACAGTGTCACACGGGGCTGCAGTATCAGCATAAGGCAGAAATGGCCTTTGTGCCAAATACTGTAACTGTGATAAAGAGAGATAATAAAAGTGGACAGATCTCCTGCTTATGGGATTTGTACTGATCATAATGAGATTATTAGCAATGCAGCTTCCAAAAAATATCAATAGAATATAAAAATAATATCTGTGGCATAGTGCATATATATATATATATATATATGTAAATTACAGTAACACCGTGTGTCTGTACTGTACAGGGAATATCAGTCTTTATGACCACCTGAATCTTATCCATGTACAGCAGTGAGTGACCCCAGAGATCTCCTTGTTTTCTCTTTTCTCTCAGGCTGTTGTACTGCAACAGTAATGTGCGTGAACTTTTTGTTACAGTGAGGTTCGAGGCTGCTACATGCAGCTTGTTTTAACGCTCTGCAGGGTACCTGGAGAGAGATAAAACAGTGGAATTTGTTTTTCTAGAGGAAGCACACTAATCTGGATTTAAAAAGGGGTGAAAATTGGGTTTTGATATGCTAATGATTGCTTTTCAATGTATTACAAGGCAAAATCAAGATAACTCGGCTTTGAGGGTGAAGGGGTTAAATAGCTACAAATATGAAAGCAAAGTATTTTCTGCAAAGGTAACTGCTCTCTTATCTCGATTTTGCATTGTAATGCATGGGAAAACAACTGTTAGCAAATCAAAAGACAACTTTCACAACTGTTAAAGCAAGATTAGTAGGTTCCCTGTTGAGAAACAAAAATCCTTTGTTTTAGGTCTCTCCAAACACTCTGAGGAGACAATAAAACAGCTGCTAATAGAAACCCCAATACTCACTGTAAAAAAAGGTTCAAATAGATTACTGCTGCATTATAGCTGCCAGGGAGGGTGTAGAATACGGGAGCGCTGTTACTCACTGCTATACAGGGATAAGATTCAGGGGGTTATAATGACTGAAAATCCCTGTACAGTACAGATACAAGGTGTTATTGTAATTTCCATCCGTAAGCTTTATGTTACATACAGATATTATTTTTATATTCTCGAGAAAGCTGCATTGCTTATCTCATTATGAGCACTACAAATCCCCATAAGCAGGAGATCTCACCATTTTTGTTATTTATCTTTAATCTTTTCATCCGCAGCAAAGAGCCTTTTTAGTTATTGATTTATATTTAAAAAAAATTAGTATTTTTCAGGCGAAATTTTGGGTTTCCATTCTTAAAAAACATATATTTTTTTTTAAAAATTAGGCTTTATTCCCCCTTTGCTCAATAAGGCTTTTTTTATCTTCAGGCTGGCTGCGTTCGGCGTTGCTGTCCTTGGTGCTGATACCTATTTCAGCACCAGGGACAGGGGATTTATCCCCCTGCAGCCTTTGGCGGTGATTTTTGTTTTTAACTGTTTTGGCTGCGTTCGGAGCAGTCCTTGGTGCTGAAACCCCATTTAATGATGGCGTTGTCCATAGGCAGACAACCAAGTCGGTCATCCGACTACGGACCCAGTGGATGGCCAGTCTAAGGGCCATATTACATAGTTGGTGCTAACTTAACCAGAGCTGTTGTAAACTTACCAGAGCCATTATAGCCTATGGAGGTTTTAAGTTTACAACAGCTCTGGTTAAGTTAGCACCAACATTGTAATACTGCCCTAAGAGTTAAGTTGTAGAGTGGCTGGAATTGAACGGATTTTGATGTCTTGAAGTAACCTCTTGAGCCTTTGTTACTGACCTTGGCAATGGTAGCAAATCAACAGATGAGTGCCGACATTCCAATTACTGTATCCTTGCCAAGTGGTCCAGGTTCATTTGGACCCTCAGTGGTATACATGAGTGCCGTTGTGTTGGTGTTGTCACTAAACTTACCAGTGGCATTATAGGGCCCTATTACATATTCGATATGTAAGCATTAGTAAGTCTAACATCTGGCAATGATATTACAAAGTTGACACTACATTGGGGTGAAATCAGTTAGCGCTTCGCAAGTTGTGCGAGTTTACTGTACTTTGCCTCTCCTATCCTTAACATGGGAAGCAAAATAAGTTTTTAACCTCTTGAGACAGGAGGTATTGCAAAGTACTGGTGCAAGTTAACGTCTGGATGCAAATTGACAAATTTTAACAACTTCTGAAAGCTGGTGTTAAAGGATTTTGCAAATGCAAAATCATTTAACACTCTCTAAACCCCATCATAAAACTTCCATACTCACCTCTCATACTGCGTTGAAAAGGGCAGCGCGATCCGCTGCTTCTTGCCATTAGCGGAGTGAGACTGGGAATAAATAGTTCCTACTCTTTTTCCACAATCACTCCGCGTCTCTGCCCGATCTTATCAGAGCTCACTTGTGCAGAGCTTGAAGGCCGGGAGACACGCAAAGCTCCATGGAGTCCTATGAACTCCAGGAGCTGATACTCACGGCGACGCAAAAGCGCTGCTGCTGGTATCAGCAAGATTTGCACTTTGTTCTGGGGCAAGGTGCCAAGATAGTACCTACCCCCAGAATATAATGTTAAAGTGAAGACGGTAAAGGAGAATCTGCAGGTGCAGATTTTCCCACTTACAGTTTCCATTTTAGGGTCAGGTATGTAATAGGACCCATAGTCTACAGAGTTGTTAAGTTTAGGTTACACAAACCTTGGAATACAGCCCATAAATTGTTGGAACATGAGAAGAAATTCTAACAGGAAGAGGCAGTTGCATTAGATGCTAAATCTGTAACTCCAAGGATTGATGAACTCAAAGTCGTTTAAAATTTGGGCAGTTTGTCAATTCGACCAAAACGTGAAGCGACAAAGGAACACCTTGACAAATGAGCACGGAAATGAATTGCATGAGTATAGTATTGCCTTGTGCAATAGGTTTCAGTAAGGGGGTTCTTCAAAGAAAAATGCAAACGCTGGTAAAAAAATCACTGTTGTTGCAACAGTGACAAGCACCAGTAATGTGCAAAGTAAAAATTCCTAACAGAAGCAGGAGAAGCTTCACTGTGCAACTTCTTCTGCCACTATTTGGATTTTACTTCTGTAAAGCTCCAGTGCTTGTTGCTATTGGAACAACAATGAGTTTTGCCAGTGTTTGTAACAAGAGCAAACACATGTGCTCTTTGTATAACCCCATTACAAGCAGAATACGCGAATGCGTTGAATTCGATTGAAATCAGATTGGGTGGGCTGGCAGCTGGCTTGCTCCATACCCCAAAACCTCCACAGCCATGGCTAGTGTGTGAGGGGTGAAATCAGAGCCGGTGGGCTGTTTGACCTTTTCTGATTTACTGTAACTCCTCGATTATTGGCTATGGGTGTGAAGGTGCAAGGAGACAGGAGGCCTTCTACCTTTGGGGGCCCTAGGCTTCCCAGGAGTTCACCTGCTCTCCAGATTATCCTCACCCTCTGCCAGTGGATGTGAATTAATAATTAATACACATGCTTTATTATCAGCAGTCAAATGATTTTAACAATACCAAATATTTTGTCCAAATTTCAGACTAACCTAAGATTATCATGTTTGTGCAAATGAAAATGAAATGAAATGTTTTGCCTTTGCCCATGTCTGGTATCTATATAAGCTCTGGGTAATTTCTGTCCCTTTTTTCACATTGTGTTTATGCATCACTTATTACCTACAAACTGAGCCTCTCTTTGAAGCTTTTCTTCACGTCTCCACTTTGCTCTTCTATTTGAAAACCAGATCTAATAATCGGGAGGAAAATATAACATTTACTTAGTATAATGAATCATATCTACAAGTTTATTTTACACACATGGCGCCTAGCAGAACAAACAAATCCAGTTTACACCGTTTCAAAAAGATAGAGGTTGTTTATGTTTTAGATAATTGATATTAAAATGCTTATACACTCTTATGTGTTCCTAAAATTCCTTCTGTAAAAAAGGCAACAACAATAATTTGCTCAGTCTCCCTAAATCAAGCAATCCCATTGGGATCCCAAATCCAGTAATGAGACCCCATGGTGTTTTAGGTTTGTCAATTTGTGAGGTTGAAATTGGAAGGATGAGAAAGATATTCCTCTATGGAGAAGGGATAAGAGAGTTAATCAGGAGAGACCATTATAAAAGGCTTTAACCCTGATAAACATACCTCTAATCCATCGGGTTAAAGAGAGTTATCTCCACTATCAAAAAAACATAAAATTTTCCCCCAAAAGCACTAGCTGAGATTAAATCTAAAAATCCAATTAAAACCCCCTGTTCTTTCTATCACTTTCTTTAATTAACATATAATTTTATTTTTACATGTTCAGCACTGTTTTGTGTGTTTTATAAATAATAGTTCAATTGTATCTTGTTTAGCTATAGCTGTAATGTAAATACCATAGACCAGGACTGTCAAACCCAGGATTTCGAATGTTTCTGAACTACAACTCCTATGATTGCCTGGCCATCAATTGCATTGAAAGAATCCAGGGAATTGTAGGCATTAATATTTGGGGGGGCCAAGAGTTTGAGAGTCCTGCCATCGAATAATACTTCCTGCTAATGACCCATGCATTTACTGGATTAATGTGTAAAAACTATGTATGCCCTCTCTTGGATTGACTCCTATCTTTCTGACATCGCGCTCTGTATCATTTGCTGGCAACTCCTCTTCAGTGCCTCTGTATGTTGGAGTACCACAAGGCTCTGTCATGGGTCCTCTACTACTCTCCATTTATACCTCCTCACTGGGTAAAATCATCAGCAGCTGTGGATTCCAATATCACCTCTATGACACTTAGATCTACCCATCCACCCCTCATCTTTCTCTCTGGTCTCACATGTGACACCACCCTACTGGTACACACTTCTTAGCACTGTCAGACTTATCGCTAACCTGCCTTCTTTTAGATGTTTCCTGAAGACATTTCTGTTCTGGAAATCCTACCATCCATCCATCTCACTAACTTATGTGTTGCACTTACCTAATTATTGCCATCATCTGGCACTGTAATAACATCATTTTCAATCTTTCAGTCCTCACCTCCTGTTTCTCTCCCCACCTGCCTGTCTTGATTATAAATTCTCATGGGAATAGGGTTCTCAATCCCTCCTGCATCTGTTTGTTAAATTTTGTCTTTTCTCAAGCTATTGTATCACTGTCTATATTGTACCGACTGCACCCATGTACAGCCATACAGAAACAAAATGCATAGACCATTAGTAGAGTACCAGACTCTAAAGTATTTATAGGACAGTAATGGCTAAACCTATAATTAAAACTACATTACCCTGCTTGAGGATCAATGAGCCATATGTTAAAAAGCACAACCTGTACATAACATAGTTCTGAAACATCTGAAAAAGTTTTGCAATGAATGGTATAGATAGAACATGCAATTCTGCCAACAAAAACATAAAAGATACAATTCCACAGCCAGGGATTCAGCTTAACAAACACAGCCAGAAAGATATATTCTACATTTACATGATTTCGATAGAAAAACAAAACTTTATGCACTGCTTCCCTTGTGTAAATTTCTATTTTGAAGAATGCCAGTGTTACTTAGTCTATTAATACTATTAAATCTGCATATCTCTAGCATTGATTCACTTAATCTCTTGCTCCAAATAGTTCAGTTAAATAAGCTCTGTGTGTATGACTCGAGCCATTTCAGAAATTCTTCTTTGATAAGGCTCTGGTTTATTAATGTTCTTTTACAGATTTATTGCCTAAAATGAGCAAAAATATTCACAAAAGGTCTTACAGAATTTTATAGTAACCTTGCCTTCCATTATCTACTCCACGTCATTCACATTCAATTATCCAGATAGTTTTTCACTTTGGTGTTTAGTTACTTTTACTGTTCTTTTTGCCTAGCAACACCTGATACATGTATTTCATTTTTATTTTATAGGGACAGCCATCAGTTAATTTTGGCTTGTATGAAGGAAATTAAACTACAAGGATATATCGATTTATCTTTCTTCATAGTCCTGCCTGCTTTAACTGGTGGATATCATAGGAGGGGCACTAGTGTTTTATTTTATGCAGTGAGGATGAATAATCTCAATAATACTAATAATAAAACCATATAAGGATAATTTAGAAAACAGCATATTATAGAAACACAGGGCCCTATTCCAGTTGGGGTGTTAAGCCAAAGTCCGGAGAGCTTAGTCAAGACAGTCCAGAAGTTATCTTAAAATTGCGAGCCCTGCTTGCGCCTTGGTTGTTGTGCAAGGTTACTCTAAATTCACGTCTCCTTATACTTTGTCTCTTCATAGAAAAGAGTGAGGTATTCCAACCTAGCTCATTCTCCTCTAAACTAGACGGTATTCAGTAACTGAATACCAGCTTTGAAACCCTAGCGTTAAAGGATTTTGCAAAATTACTTAATACCGTCATTTAACTGCCACAAAATCCTATACTCACCTGAGATCCCGCAGTGTAGAGGGCGACATGATCCGCCGCTTCCTCTGGCGTGAGCAGAGTGAGACTGGGAACAAATAGTTCCCATGAACCTCTGCGTCTCCTTCCTTGGTCCCTGCACATATGAGCTCACGTAAGGGACATGCAGGGCTCCATGGAGTCTTATGGAATCCAAGGGCTGATACTTGGAGTGGCGAGCAGCACCACTGTGGGTATCAGTCTGCGTCATGCGATTACTCGGAGCCCAGATGCACATAGTTTGGCTGGGTCGGAATAGCGTCTGGCACAGGGAGAGGGTGAGAGAAATCTGCAAGAGCAGATTTTCTCCCTTACTTTCTCCCTGTTTGCTACTCGATTGGAATTGGGTCCAAGCCGTTTGTAAATGTGACTTCTTACCATTTTCCTGCGCTCCTGATCCCTGCTAAAGGTCTCTTTGCTTGACACATTGATATAATATTGAGAATTTTATTGCTAATTAATTACTTGTAATTGTGAGTCTAACTTTTTCTGAAATAATGATTATGATTTTGAACTAAAAAGTTATTTGAGTTCACATTAATTGGTAAATATGTTAGACAATTTACGGTATTTCATGTATGAACTATTTCCTAAGATAAGATATGTACATTGTCACGCTGGGGGCACCAGGCTTGCGCCAAGGTGAGGCTCTGGTTCATGAGAAAGCCCCAACATGCAGAACAATACTGAGTAACACAGAATAAACCAGAGACCTCTGCACAGCAAATCCCACTGCAGCCCTGATCTGATAGACCGGTCCTTGAGAAAGCCAGATCTGCTCTATAGAAGAAGTACCTAGAAGCTGTGCAGAGCCTAGACAAATACAGTTGGCAGGAGTTGCTATAAACTGTACAGACAAGGATTAAACGTGAGAATAGTAATAATGATAGTCAGGGGTCAGGAAGCCAGAACAAGAACGTCATACAGAATGCAGGTATCAGAACCAGAACTAGAATACACAGCAGTAGGGGACACAGACAGACAGGGGAAACAGAACCAAAAGTATTAACCAGAAAATATACTAACATTGGCAGGAACCAAAATACAGGCAGCTCTAGAACACAACAGACTGAATACTCAAAGTGAAAATGACAGCATGAAGCATAATGGGCTCATTAATCCTAAATAGGGAGGAGATCAGAACACAAGGACCCCAGGCAAAGCAACAACAGAAACACAAGGGCAAAACAGGTATATACATATACAGAGAACAGGGAACAGGGCTGGAATGAGGAAACGTGACATACATCAAATGAGGGGATGCAAATAATTCAATGTTAAATTTATTGCAAGCTAAGGAGTGATCCCTTACTGGAGTCTGGGAGTCCAGCCAACATTTCAGATTTGTGCTCACTGAACACAGGTCCTTTGTTAGAGTAAAGGGTATAAAAGATGGGACTTTTTGGGTGATCAGGCATAAGCCTCACCTATGGAGTGAACGTGCGCACTGCCCAGGAACTTGTCCCAATCGAGTCTCCTGCCTGACTGGTCAAAAGGGGTTTTCCAGTGAAAGTGACTTTCTTTGATGTTTTTATTTTTTATGTTATTGTTGATGTTAACCAGAGTTCATTAATATCTGTAGCAGATCTCTGTACTCAAAGTGGATATACTGTATCTGCTAAAATCAGATTCCTTCCGTACTCCAACCACTGAAACTCTTGCCTGGTATTGCTTTTACGCCCAGACATCAACACGAAGATTGATTTAGGGGAATGCAGCTTCATCCAAGAACCAGATGAGACATGGTTAAGACTCAATATATGACTGGCTTTTACTAGGTTGAGTGGACACATATTCATATGGAACATCCTACATGTGCCAGGAGAAAATCTCATCACCAAATAACAAAGGTTTTAGAGGACAAGGTCTTCACATTCACGGAGAACAATAGAACAAAGCAGACTGAGGTTATAAACAGGGGATTCCGATTTTAGAGTATCCGGTTGATAACTCGGGGAGGGATTACAACAGTAACCTAATAACGAACAGATAGTCCAGGAAACCTGTATCTTCACTGATAGCAAGAACCCATGCAATAGAATAAAGTCTACCGCAAATATGTCCAGGTAGAAATACTCTCAGAAGTTAATCCCTTTTGTAAATTCATCTGTCTTTGAGCAGGACTACACTCCATGCCTTGTGTCGGTGTGTTGCGATGATCCAGTAATGCTAAATAAAGATCATTTCCAAAAGACACAGCCTTTTGCAGCACTCTCTTGGCTGTCTTTTCTGCTGACTCTACCTTTCCATTGCTTTGAGGGTATCCTGGTGATGAGGTAAGATGGTCAAAGTCCCAATTCATACTGAAGTCTTTAAAATCCATTGAAATAAACTGGGGTCTATTATCTGAACATACAGTGTCTGGGATTCCATATCTGGCAAAATGGGCCTTAAATTTTCGTATTACTGTAGTAGATCTAGTATCCTGAAGCTGGTCTATCTCCCAGAAATTAGAGTCATAGTCCACGGTTATTAAATACTCCTTGCCATGGAATGTGAACAAAATCGATGCCAAGCCTTTCCCATGGTCTAGTTGGGATCTCATGAGGCATAAATGTTTCCTTTTGTTGTTTAGTATCAAATGTACGGCATATGTCACATTGGTTAATATACTCTTTCAACTGTGCATTCAATCCTGGCCAGTAAACACTCTCCCTGGCTCTGCGTAGACATCCCTCCGCTCCAAAATGTGAAGAGTGTATCCGAGACATAATACCTGTTCGAAGTACAGATGGAATAACTACTCCCTTGCCTTTGAACAAAACACCATTCTGTACACTCAGTTCATCACGTATGTGCTAAAATGGTGAAGCCTCTAGGGGTACCTGTTCCTTTGCATGAGGCCATCCCCTCAACACAATTTGCTTCACTGCTTGTAAAGTCTTGTCTTTATCTGTGCTTTGTTGTATAGCGACAAGCCTCCTGCTGGAGATTGGTAGATATTGGAGCATGTTTATAGATTCAACCTGGTGCTCCACTGAGCCCTCCGTGGAACCTTCTTCTAGATATGCCCTACTCAAAGTGTCTGCCACTGCCAGAGACTTTCCTGGGCAGTATCTGATACATGCATCATACTCTGAAGGCATCTGGGTGCTTTAAGTAAGGGTTTCTTCATAATGCTTTCATGGGGCTTATGGTCCGATTGTACAGCTACTGTCTGGCCAAATGTGAATTGATGAAATTTTTCCATCCCAAAGAGGACTGCTAATAGCTCCTTCTCTTTCTGTGCATAACCTTGCTCTGTCTCCGTCAGTGCTCTGCTATTGGTTGTTCACCTTGCATCTGTGCTGCTCCCAGCCCTCTCTCCGATGCATCACATTGCAGTTCCAATGGTTCGTCTGGGTTATAATACATAAGTACTGGTGCACTGCTGATTTTGGATTTGATCTGCTGAAATGCCACTTCCTGCACCTCAGTCCACTCCCATACTGCATCCTTCTGAGTTAGCTGGCGCAGTGGTTCACCTGCCTCAGAGAGATTCTCACAAAACCTTGAAAGATAGTTCACCACCCCCAAAAATCTCTGTACAGCTTTAACATCCAAAGGTCTGGGCATTTCAGTAATGGCTTTGACTTTGCTTGGGTCTGCATGAAGTCCCTGGGCTGACAATAAGTGATCAATATACGGCACTTCTGTTTTCCTTAGGTGAAATTTCTCTGGATTGAGTTTGAGGTGTCTTTCTCTACAATGATCTAGCAAGTTCCTCAACTTTTGATCATGATCTTGAATGGCTTCCACTTCAGTATCTCCTTCTCCTACAATCAGAATATCATCTGCAATAATCCTGACACTTTGTAATCCTTCCAGTGCATGATTTAGTTTTCGTTGGAACACTCCTGGGGCAGAGCTGATGCCCATAGGCATTCTAACCCTGCGGTATCGGCCAAAAGGAGTAGAGAAAGTTGTCAAATAGCAGGATTCTTCCTGGAATTCAATATGCCACAATCCACTCTTGACGTCGCACACAGAAAAAATCTTCGCTCTTGCTAGATCTGGAAGTATGTCATCAATCGTTGGCAAAGGATAATGGCTCCTTTTCAAAGCCCTATTCAGAGGCTACTATTTTCACTACCACCATACTACTAAACCAGTCTGAGCTTCTCTCTACAGGGGTAATAATACCTTGTTGTTCTAAACTGGCCAGTTCCTCTTTAACCCTTTCACTGCTGAGGCATTTCACCTCTGTGCTGAGCTCATTTTTACCGCTTTCGCTCATCATGTTTAAATGCGATTTGAAGCTACATTTTATTAAATGACCCAGACATATTATATATCGTTCTTTCCGGCAGACTAAGGCAGATTCATAATATATCATTTATATATGTATACGTCATGTCCTGCCTGTATATTTTGACAAAAAATGCAATAAAATTTAATTTTTAATCATCTGCAGTGTGTAAAGTGTTTTTTTTTCACATTTTATCACATGAGCATTTGCGGTTATGTTTTGTATGGGGTGCGCTTGTACAAAAATTAGAAATGGGGACTTTTTACATTTTGTGGGGGGAATTACGTGATTTTTAGCAAATACACCCTATAGAAAAAAATCATTAGTGCAGGATCATTGTTCACTTTATAATTGAAATGTGAACAATATTGCTGCATTAATAAAAACAACACACAAAAAAAACATGTTTCTATTTTTTTTAATTTATTATTTTTATTATTTTTTTATTTTTTTTTTACTTTGTACCTAGTCATGTTGGATATCATTCGAAAGGCCATGCTCAGGCCTTTCAAATGACACCCTCCATGACCCCCTAGCTGCCACCATTCCTTGGGAAATCCCTGGGCAGCTAGGGGTTCCCCGGCTACCTGACGTCATCACACTATGCGTGATGATGTCAGGCAGCGAGGGGGGACCCGGGGATGGAGCCAGGCCGCACTTCGGCACCGCAAGGCGCTGAAGTGTGACCCGGCACTTGAGGGGTTAAAGCCAGGCACCGCTTAAAAGGGGAGACTCTGCTGCTACTTCCCGATCGGGAGGGAGAGGGATCCGAACGGATCCCCCCTCCCTTCCAGGCTATCTCCTGGCATTGCCGGGGGTCGCCTGGAAATGCCGTCATCGGCATGGCGCGATGATGTATTTACGTCGGGAGGAGCTTGACTTCAGCGTCTGAGGACGGTGAAGTCAGAACGCCGCGGGACCCCTGACAGAGAGGCGAGTATCTCCGCCGGAGGTCCCGCACAGCTGATGACGTGTGGGGCACGTCCTCAGCATGTAACGTGCATCAATGAGGACGTGTCCCACATGTCGTCAGCAGTGAAGGGGTTAAGGGGCTTCAGTAAGGACACAGGAACCTTTCGTTTTGGAAGTCTAACAGGTTGTACAAGAGCATCCACTTCCAATTTCAGTTTTCCTTCTAGACAGCCTATTCCTTGAAAAATATCTGCATACTCTTTATTGATGGCTGACCAGCACCACATCATGGCATCTGGGTGGTCGCCGTCTTGTTCCACATTTAGGATATTTTGGTGCTGCACCGAGATCAGATCCATAGCTTGGATAGCTCTACTTCCTAGTATAGGATGACACACCTCTGTGTCAATGACCACGAATTCAGCCTGATATAACTTTTGATTGCATGGGTTTCTTATTTTAATCCTGCATACTCCTACTGGTTTCAGTATGCTCTTATTGTACATCCTTAGCATTTTATCACAAGGTAGAATTTTAGATTTGTCTTCCACCAATCTTGCTGGTATAACATTACAGTCTGCTCCACAATCCATCTGGAATCTCACCGCTTGCTGGTCAATTAGCATGGTTGCAAACAAAGCTGATGGAAATTTGCTAGCTGTTTTCTTCATTGCACAAATCTGAAAAGTTGGTTCCAAAGTCAGACCCATAATGTCCTCATATTCCTCTGAATCCTTGAAAAAAAATTATATCTTTCCATAGTCTCATTTTGCTTTGACTCACAATAATAATCAAATGCTTTAATTAGCACAGTAAGTGAGGGAGCTTCCACTCCTGGGAGAAGGGTGTCTTTTTACCTCTTTGCCTTTGTCTTCAAGTAAGTAAAGAAACAGTTTTACCTTCATCTCCTCTGGTTTGTCAGCCATTAATAAGTCTGTGTATAGAAGAATGTCTTCTTTCAATCTCTTCCATGTCTGAGACAGATTTATTGCCTGAAAATCCAGCAGACCTGGTGGTTTTAAAACTCTTCTTTTTGGTGTAGTTCTCAAATAATATCCGCTGCCACCATGTATAAATGCTGCTGCTTATGAAATAGCCTTTCAGACTCCAGCTGCAGTGCTATGATAAATTTATAACAAGATCTATAAACTTCAGCTCTAACTTCTAGTCAGTGTCCATGTGTCTGACTTCCTGATTAACTACTCCCTGTTGAGCTGCAGTGCAACATATATTAAAGTCCCCTGGAACCAAACACTCTCTGTTCTGGTTCCATACATACTGATACAATAGCAAGGTTCATCTACAGAGTGCACTCTGATGACTCGATACACCTCTCCCACTCTTAAGATAACGTTCCTCTCCTGTCCCCATTACTCTAATCTATAGGTCCCTTTATATATTCTATATACTCTGCTCTATCGCTTATCCCCTTCTACCTATTACCTAATGTTATTTATCTATTAATATTATTGTCTCTCTACTAGTACCAGTACCAGCGACCAGTATCATTTGTTTGCACACAGGGGTAGTGACTAGCATTTTATTGTTTTTTTCCCTATTGCCTTCGTATAAATTCCTTCTCTCATCTGTTTTTCTAGAAATAATTTTGAATGTTGTTGTCTTAAATGATAACGATGCAAATGTTGCTGTAGACCTTTACACTTATCTTTAGGGAAAATTCATAATGAAATGAAAGAAAAAAAATAATACATCTCTTTGAAATCTGACATTTATGTTGATAAAAAAACCAAAAGGTTTTCTCTGTTGACAGTTTAAATGGAACAAAGTAAAAAAGTATCCTTCTGTCTTTTGTTCTATTTTAGTATTCTTGTCTATTCCTCCTGTATATACTCAGTTTACATTTATTGTTTATTACGTATTCATTATTCTCCCTCTCTCACCCAGTCTCCTTAGATACAAAAGGAATAACACAGGGGTAGTGACTATCAATAAACCCTTATTCAGTTATATCAGCTTCATCTATTTATTGCAGATTGGGCTTGAACCTGCCACCCCAGAACCAGCTCCTGACACAGGAGCCTGTAGGCACGGAAATGTGGAGCGCCCCTTCCCCACCAAATAAAAACTGTAAAACAGATTTTCTCTGCGCTCAAATCAAAAGAAGACACAGAATATATTGCCTCTCCTGTAGAACAGAGAAAAAAATGTAATTTTGCATTTACTTTTATTTTTACACATTATATGGTAAATTGTTTTCATTGTAAAGACCAGACTCTGACCTTTCCAATGACACCTCACTTAACCTTGTGTGGTGTACAAATCAGAGATGCAGGTTCCAAAGTCCCCCTGTCTCACCTCAGTGCAGTGCTACAGTCTAGGTTGTTAATGAAACAATGCATTGCATCATCAGTAGGGATGAGCTGTTCGGTTCGATCAGTTCAGAGTTCGATTCGAACTTTGGCCGTTCGCAAGTTTGCGAACTTCAAACTTTTTGGCGTGTTCAGTTTGAGTTTGAAAAAAAATAATTGAAAAAGTATAAAAAATGCTTAAAAAAATACTAAAAAAATCTAGAAATAAAGAGACTCTTTACTGCAGAATATTATAAGCAACGGTTTATTAGATATTGAATTAAAAACGAATGTCTAAATGTCTAGGTGCAAAGATTCTCACCTTTAAATGACCTTTGCTCTCAAACAGCGTAAACAACAGGTGTTTAATTAGTGTTTGGAAATAACATGTGCTTTGAATTAGTCTGGTCTCATGAATTTGATACATTGTATGCAGACTGAGAGTGCCAGGTGTCGTGTGTGGGTCTGTGATGGCGATGTTTCCATACATCCTACAAATCCGCCACTTCACGGGCAGGTTATGGGGACCTCCTAGGCACGATATTTGAAGGAATTTTTCATTTTTATTTTTAACCCTTATTTTATGGAAAACTCACTGTTCCTTTAACCCTTTCACTGCTGAGGCATTTCACCGCTGTGTGCTGGGCTAATTTTTACCGCTTTCGCTCATCATGTTTAAACGCGATTTGAAGCCACTTTTTATTATACGAACCAGACATATTATATATCGTTCTTTCCGGCAGACTCAGCAGATTCATAATATATCATTTTTATATGTATACGTCATGTTCTGCGTGTATATTATAATAAAAAATGCAATGAAACTTGAATTTTTAATCATCTGCAGCGTGTAAAGTGTTTTTTTTCACCTTTTATCACATGAACATTTGCGGTTATATTTTCTAAAGGGTGCGCTTGTAAAAAAAATTAGAAATGGGGACTTTTAAATTTTTTGGGGAGAATTATGTGATTTTTGCAAACGCACACCAAAGAAAAAAAATCATTAGTGCAGCATCATTGTTCACATTATAATTGAAATGTGAACAACATTGCTGCATTAATAAAAATAACACACAAAAAATGTTTTTATTTTTTTTATTTTTTTACTTTATACCTGATCATGCTCAGACCTTTCGATTGACACCCTCCATGGCCACCTAGCTGCCACGGTTCTGGAGATATCGGGGTTCAAATGAACCCCCTATCTCCACCAGGGGATTCCGGGCAGCTAGGGGTTCCCCGGCTATCTGACGTCATCACACTATGCGTGAGGACGTCAGGCAGTGAGGGGGGATCCGGGGGTGGAGCCGCCACCCAAGATGGCAGCCCCCACCGGAGCTAGGCCGCACTTCGGCGCCGAAGTGCAACCCGGTGCCTAAGGGGTAAGGCTAGGGTCAGACTAACGCATTTTTTGCGTTGTCCGTGAAAAAGTGCGTTCGAACGAATGGACGCATTTTTTCATGGAATACGCGATAGCGGTCATACGATGCGCATTTTCGTCCGTGATTTTGTACGGTTATCAATAAAACACTTTTTGCGTTGGACGTGATGTTAGCCGGACATCAGGGGCGTCGTAACATGGGGGCGGGGGGTGCGGCCCGCACCAGGTGACACCCGCCTTTAGGGTGACACCGTCACCCTAAGGGCGGGTGTTTCTCACCCTCCGCCGCGTATTCGCTCCCTGCGAACGTCCGAAGCATGCAGCTTCAGCGCTCGCCTGGGGGAAACACGTCACCAGCCAATCGCGGCTGGTCACGTGGCTCCCCCAGGCGAGCGCCCAAGCTGCGCGCCGCCGGACGCTCAGAAGGAGCGAACACGCGGCGGAGGTGAGCTGCTGGGCATATCCAAGAGGTGAGCTGGGGCATATCCATGAGCTGCTGGGGCATATCCATGAGCTGCTGGGGCATATCCATGAGCTGCTGGGGCAAATCCATGAGCTGCTGGGGCAAATCCATGAGCTGCTGGGGCAAATCCATGAGCTGCTGGGGCATATCCATGAGCTGGGGCATATCCATGAGCTGCTGGGCATATCCATGAGCTGCTGGGGCAAATCCATGAGCTGCTGGGCATATCCATGAGGTGCTGGGGCAAATCCATGAGGTGCTGGGGCAAATCCATGAGCTTTTGGGGTATATCCATGAGGTGCTGGGGCATATCCATGAGGTGCTGGGGCATATCCATGAGGTGCTGGGGCAAATCCATGAGCTGCTGGGGCATATCCATGAGCTGCTGGGGCATATCCATGAGCTGCTGGGGCATATCCATGAGGTGCTGGGGCATATCCATGAGGTGCTGGGGCAAATCCATGAGGTGCTGGGGCATATCCATGAGCTGCTGGGGCATTCCATGAGCTGCTGGGGCATATCCATGAGGTGCTGGGGCATATCCATGAGGTGCTGGGGCATATCCATGAGGTGCTGGGGCAAATCCATGAGGTGCTGGGGCATATCCATGAGGTGCTGGGGCATTCCATGTGCTGGGGCAGTATCCATGAGCTGGGGCAGTATCCATGTGCTGGGGCAATATCCATGAGCTGGGGCTTTATCCATGAGCTGGGGCAGTATCCATGTGCTGGGGCAATATCCATGAGCTGGGGCATATCCATGAGCTGGGGCAAAATCCATGAGAGCAGCTGGGGCATTATCAATGAGAGCAGCTGGGGCAGTATATCCTTGTGCTGGGGCAGTATATCCATGAGCTGGGGCAGTATATCCATGAGCTGGGGCAGTATCCATGAGGTGGGGCAGTATATCCTTGAGCTGGGGCATATCAATGAGCTGGGGCAAAATCCATGAGAGGAGCTGGGGCAAAATCCATGAGAGGAGCTGGGGCATTATCAATGAGAGCAGCTGGGTCAGTATATGCATGAGAGCAGCTGGGGCAGTATATCCATGAGAGCAGCTGGGGCAGTATATCCATGAGAGCAGCTGGGGCAGTATATCCATGAGAGCAGCTGGGGCAGTATATCCATGAGAGGAGCTGGGGCAATATCCATGAGAGGAGCTGGGGCCAGCGGCGTAGCGTGGGTTGTCAGCGCCCGGGACAAGGCAAGAATTGTGCGCCCCCCCAACCTGTGGACACAGTAACACACCCTGATTCCCTTCTACCAGTAGAGTATTGACCCCCTTTACCCCACAAGCACATGTATTGTATATTAACAAAATACTGATGTAAAATATTAAACACACATGCCCCCCCCATGCTACACCACTGCTACCGGTCACTCTGTCCCATTATACCCTAGCATAGATCCACTCTCACACTGTACCCAGTCACTCTCTCCCATTACCTCTCAGTCACTCTCTCCCAGTACCCCCAGTCACTCTCTTCCAGTACCCACACTTTCTTCCAGTACCCACACTTTCTTCCAGTACCCACACTTTCTCCCAGTACCCCAGTCACTCTCTCCCTCCCAATACCCCAGTCACTCTCTCCCAATACCCCCTAGTCACTCTCTCCCAATACCCCCAGTCACTCCCTCCCAGTACCCCAGTCACTCCCTCCCAGTACCCCAGACACTCTCTCCCAGTACCCCAGTCACTCTCTCTCTCAACTATCTATCCAAGTACCTCCAGTCACACTCCCCCAGTATCCCCAGTCATTCTCTCCCTGAACCTCCAGTCACCCTCTCCCCGTACCCCCTCACTGTGTGTTGGTCACGCTGCTCTGGTGTCTCACAGTGTCACCTACCTGCGTGGAGTTGCTGGTGGCGTGGGGGGGGAAGCTGTCCAGGAGGCTTAGTGGAGACCGGATTTTAAATGTGTTGCAGGGCAGGCGCCTCCCTCCCTCCTTCCTGTACAGCGGCTGCAGGGCTGCCAGTGGCGAGGCCTGGCACAGGGCTTCAAGGGGGGCTGACAAGCGTGGTACAGCGTCAGTGTTCTGTCAGATAATGCTGCGCTGTTTCACGTGACTCATGCGTTAAGAAGGAGTCAGGACCAGAATTTTCTGTCCAGGTCCTCCCTTCTGGACGCTGAGTGCTAAGTCACTGCCAGCACTATAAAACTGGTGGCTGCCCGTGACAGGGCCTCTCACGGACAGGACACCATTGTCCATGAGCAGACACCTTGCTGATCCCTGCTGGAAAATATTAGTGGTTCAAATTTCTTTTGAAATTTTGCGCCCCCTCAGAAAATGCGCCCGGGGCGACCGCCCCCGAGGACCCCCCACGCTACGCCACTGGCTGGGGCATATCCATGTGTGCTGGGGGCAGTATCCATGAGAGCTGGGGCAATATCCATGTGTGAGCTGGTCTGGGGCAATATATCCATGTGTGAGCTGGTCTGGGGCAATATATCCATGTGTGAGCTGAGGCGCAATATATCCATATGTGAGCTGAGGCACAATATATCCATATGTGAGCTGGGGCAATATATATCCATGGATGAGCTGCTGGGGCAATATATAACTGTGAACTGGGGCAATATATCCATATGTGAGCTGGGGGCAATATATATCCATGGGTGAGCTGCTGGGGGCAATATATCCAGAGCTGCTGGGGGCAATATATATCCATGTGTGCTTTCACTGCCTTCGAACAGGCAACGTACTTGCTGGCAGTTGGCAAAAATTTGTGTGAGCATATGAGAGAGCTCCGCAGCAATCAACCTCACAGTAATGTGCGATGTGTGTATGAGCATTCAGTGTTATATGGGAGTACTGATTTAGGAGTAAGAGTAGTTAAAAAAAATCTGTAAAACTCGGGGGGGGGGTGACACCATAAGTTACCGCACCGGGTGACACCAACCCTAGTGACGCCGCTGCCGGACATTAGCAGCGTCTGACGTCTCCTAATCACACACACATATGCCGCTAGCGGACGCAGCGCACTCTGTACGTCAGTACTAGCGGTTTGACGTTCTCGAAAAAATGCGTTAATTTGCCACTTGCGTTGCGCGCCCGCACTTTTGTGCGGCCGTTCTTTGTATGCTGCCCGGCATTGGACGTAATTTTCTGCTAGCGCGGCCGTGATTTAGTGCGGCTAAACGCACGTTAATACTGCGTTAGTCTGACCTTAGCCTTAAAGCCAGGCACCGCTTAAAAGGGGAGACTCTCCCCTTTTAAGCGGTGCCTGGCTTTTTTTTGTGGGACCTCCCGATTGGGAGGGAGAGGGATCCGAATGGATCCCCCCCTCCCTTCCAGGCGATCTCTCGGCATTGCCAGGGGTCGCCTGGAAATGATGTAATCGCGCATGGTGCAAAGACGTCATTTACATCGGGAGGAGCTTGACTTCAGCGTCTGAGGAAGCTGAAGTCAGAACGCCATGGGACCCCGGGCAGAGAGGTGAGTATCACCACCGGGGGTCCCGCAAAGCTGATGACGTGTGGTACACGTCCTCCTCGGCATACAGCGGGAGTAACTGAGGACGTGCCCCACACGTCGTCAGCAGTGAAGGGGATAAAAACTTATTTTTTAAAAAACTTTTTGTCCTTGTTTCCTGTCCCCCAGGGCACTACCCGGACATTGTTTTTAAATGTTTCTATACATCCTAGAAATCCGCCACTTCACGTGCAGGTTATGGGGACCTCCTAGGCACGATATTTTAAGGAATTTTTCGTTTTTATTTTTAACCCTTAATTCATGGAAAACTCACTGTCCCTTTAAAAACTTTATTTTAACTTTTTGTCCTTGTTTCCTGTCCTCCAGGGCATTACCCGGACCCCCAGACACCTTTTATGGCAAATACGAGAAGGTGAGTAACGCCCTGACACATACCCACTAATGAAAAAACTCATCTGTAGTATTTTAGGCACTAAGATAAGTAATGTGTAACTGGAAAGTAATAAATGTTCTTTTAGAGCAGGGATGTCAAACTCTGGCCTCCCAAATATCTCTGAAATACACCTCCCATGAGTCTCTGGCAATTTATTGCATTCAAAGAATTCTGGAAATTGAAGACAATAAACACCTGGGGGTCATAGTTTGAGATCCCTGGTTTAGACCATACACTCCCTTTGAATGTTGAGTGGCAGTGAATGTTACGTGAAAATCTGTCTTTGAAAATAGTTAAAGCATTGCTGTCAAACTCACAGCCTTCCAGATGTTCATGCCTACAATGCCCAGAATTCCTATAATGCAATCGATGGCCAGGGAATCATTGCAGTTGTAGTTCAAAAACATCTACGGAGGCCGGAGTGTGACAGCCCTGAATTAAAGTATTCAAAAACCCTGAACAATCTGATCAGGATCAGTGGAGCAGATCAACCTATATTTGATATATTACCTGACTTTGAACTAATAGCATTTTTTTGTTTGTTCCCTATTGCCTTCGTATAAATTCCTTCTCTCATCTGTTTTGCTAGAAATAATTTTGAATGTTGTTGTCTTAAATGATAACAATGCAAATGTTGCTGTAGACCTTTACACTTATCTTTAGGGAAAATTCATAATGAAATTAAAGAAAAAAATAATAAATCTCTGTGAAATCTGACATTAATGTTGATAAAAAAACATAAAAGGTTTTCTCTGTTGACAGTTTAAATGGAACAAAGTAACAACATCCCTACACAATATCTGATCAAGTCCTTCTTTTAGAGGAATAGGAAAGTAATTTCCTTCCCAGAAGGAGATCAACAAATGTTATAATGAGCTGAATATACTATTGTTTGCACCTGTGTGTTCTGATTAATAAATATCTATCAGTTCTCTGAAATACATTGTAATGATTGTTTGAAATACGCACTCGGATCGTAACTTCGGGAAGCTTGGTGTCTGCCGCTAATATCTCCCTGGTGGCAAGGTCTGGATACCGAACACGCAGGAACTCTGAATCACAAGAGAGAGCGGAAAGTATAGTTGCTGATATGACTGGCACAATTTGATGATTAGAGCATTAGCAGAAAGATGTTCTACATTTCCTCAGCAATTCAAAGTATTCAAAGTCAAAAGTACCGTATAATCAAGCAATATAAACATTTTCACCTCTTGTCATCTCCGTTATTAATGTTGGATTTATTTTTTTTGTTTTGCTGCTCTTCATTTTATTTGGAAAAGTCTCTAAACCTGCTGCTACGAAAATGAGAAATTATCCTATACTACACCAAAATTCCAATGGACAACACGATGAATAACAATGTCCATGATGAGTATGAAAATTACTTGCAGGCAGAAAAGCTCTTTTACTCATCTGTGACGAAACGGCCGCTTCAATGTTTATTTGCATTTATTTTTCTTTACATTTTATTATGCTGTATGTATGGTAGATTGCTGTGTTTTCTGTGTACCTTCTATCTGTATAGTGTAACCTCTGTATTACAATCCAGTCTTTGTATAGTATACACTCCCCTCTGTAAGTAATGGATTCCTTTTGTTTTCAAATGCTTCCATCACCCCCTCCCCTTCTCCCAGCAACTAAGGTCACCCAGCTCACTGTTATCTGATCCATTGTTTCAATACTGGAGCGTGTTTCCATTGTTTCTGTACCTTCCCTGTGTGTGTTTTAACCAGTTGCAAAATCTAAAGTGAAAATAAACTCATTCTCCATTTTGGGTTGAAACTGCAAGGAGCTCCTGTGTGTTATTGCCTGCGTCTGGGCCAGAAGCAGTACTTCTGTGGAATACTGACTTGAAGGGGAGCATTCTGCATGTGGACGGAAACCCTCACATTACATCATCCTTAGCCTTCTACTCCATAACCCCTCCTTAAACAATATTTGCTTTCCCTTGAATTCATTATTGCTATGAAATACAGATTTTTTTTCATTGCATGGCACATTACCAATTCTACATAAGCATATGACAAAAAAGCCCCAATGTGAAATATTTGTACCTTTCTCCAGAACGTCCGACTGCTTATTGGAAAATATTGTCCTGTTCCGATGATGGGTGTTTTGAGGAAGATTTTTAGGAGAACCATCTCTGTCTCTTGAAGAAGGGTCGAACTTTGAGTTTTTACATGACATGTCTATATCAGATGCTTCTAGAGAATCTAAAAGAAATGCTCAATAAAGCTTAACTTATAATAATGTGGGATGCATACATAGACAGATATAAAAGTTATTAATGTACATATCTCTACTTGAGGATACTAATGTAGGTAGTTTGCTGTCTTGGTTCCTTTTGAAAATAAAAATATATTGAACTATTTACATAATAATCAGTAGGGATGAGCCGAACACCCCCGAATTCGGTTTGAGCCCGAACCCGAACTTCCCATTTGTTCGGGACCGAACCCAAACCCAAACCCCCATGCAAGTCAATGGGGCTGAAAATTCGATTTTTTAGAGTGCCCTCCAAGAGGGCATATATGCTACATATTTGCCATAAAAGGTGTATGGGGGTCCGGGTAGTGCCCTGGGGGACAGGAAACAAGGACAAAAAGTTTTAAAAAAAAACGTTTTTAAAGGGACAGTGAGTTTTGCATGAAATAAGGGTTAAAAATAAAAACCAAACATTCCTTCAAATATCGTGCCTAGGAGGTCCCCATAACCTGCCCGTGAAGTGGCGGATTTCTAGGTTGTATAGAAACACTTAAACAAAAAAATGACGTTTCATATGACGATAAATGCTTTTCCTTTAATCTATCCATAAACAACTGCTTGGGGCGGCAGTCTGTTTGAAAAGAGGAGACATTTTCGGACACGCAGAAAAAGTTTACTGATTTTTTGGCGGTGAAAAGCAGGAGAATGGAAACTTCTAGACCAAAAAGCCGATTTGGAAAGTGAGATAAATGGGAGAATTTTTCTGGTTCGGCTATTTTGACTTAGAATTTTCCATTCTCCAGTCATTCTCCTGAGTTTCACCTTTCTCTGAATAACCCTGACAGGGTTATTCAGAGAGCGGTGAAGAGCAGGAGAATGACTGGAGAATGGAAAATTCTAGGTCAAAATAGCCAAACCAGAAAAATTCTCCCATTTAGGCTAGGGTCAGACTAGCGAATTTTTAACGTGCGTTTAGGCGCACTTAATCACGGCCGCATTAGCAGCAAATGACGGGCAACGACGGCCAATATACGAAGTACGGTCGCACGAAAGTCCGGCTGCGCAACGCAAGTGGAAAATGAACGCATTTCTTCGAGAACGCAGAACCGCTAGTATGGACGTACAGAGTGCGCTGCATCCACTAGCGGCGTGTGTGCGTGATTTGGAGACGTCAGATCCTGCTCATGTCCGGCCAACATAACGTCCAGACACCCAAAGTTTCCTGGTTTGGATCCGTAAACAATAACGCACAAAAATGCGCATCGTATGACCGTTTTCGCGCAATCCGTGAAAAAATACAGCAATGCGTTCGGACGCACTTTTTGACGGTCGCTGCGAAAAATGCGTTAGTCTGACCCTAGCCTTATCTCACTTTCGAAATCGGCTATTTGTTCCAGATTGTTCTCTTTTCCTGCCATTCTCCTGGTTTTCACCTTTCTCTGAACAACCCTGAGAGAGAGGTGAAAGCCAGGAGAACTGGCAAGAGAAGAGAACAATCTAGACCAAATAGCCGATTTGGAAAGTGAGATAAATGGGAGAATTTTTCTGGTTTGGCTATTTTGACCTAGAATTTTCACTTCTCTAGTTATTCTCCTGCTTTTCACCACTCTCTGAATAACCCTGTGAATGTTTAATCCCGAGGTGAAAAATAACATTGCTTTAGATTTTTTTCAAACACCAGTTAAATGCAGCATATTAGGATGTTTTAGGGAAATTAATTCTCAAATCTCAATCAGAAACAGACACCACCCCACCCCCTCAGTATCTCCGTATAGTGTACATTGTATCATATTGATTACCAGACTAAAAACACCTGGTGTTATGCCCGTTTGTGAACAGAGGTCATTTAGAGTTGATAATCTTTCCACGTACACATTAGTTTTTAATTCAATATCTAATAAACCGTTGCTTATAATATTCTGCAGTAAAGAGTCTCTTTATTTCTAGATTTTTTTGTATTTTTTTAAGCATTTTCTATACTTTTTTCAAAATTTCTTTTTTTTTTTCGAACCCGAACCGAACACGCCCAAAAAGTTCAAAATTCGCGAACTTTCGAACTGCCAAAGTTCGGGTCGAACTCCGAACTGTCCGAACCCGAACAGCTCATCCCTAATAATCAGTCCCTCCCTCCTGTTCCACCACCTACCCGTCTAGATTGTAAGTTCCTATGGGAATAGGGCCTCGTTTCCTCCTGTACTGGTTTATCAAATAATGTTCAGTCTCAGTGTATTGTAACCCTGTCTATATCATGCCCATTTTTCAGCGCTGCAGAATATGCTGGTGCTATATAAATAATGAATAATAATAATGACAAATTCATATTATAACTTATCATGCCATAGCACATCTTTAAGGATGTCTGTCCAGTCCAAAGAAATAACACTGATTTTATAATTTGATTAAAAACAGAGAATGTATTCATATCTCAAAAACAGCCAAAAGAATTACATCACCTCAAGAATATATATAGTCAATCACATAATAGATCCACATTCCAACTTTCTTTTTTTTTTTTTGAATTTAAGATTTTATTTTGGAAATAAGTCAGCAGATAATCAAACATAGGAAAGCAAGGGCCATGCAGAGCCATCCACGGCAGAATTACCACGTGTGAAAAATAATAAACATCTCCTGAAAGGGGAGGTCTCAGCATATAATAGTAATCAATAGGGGGGAGGGGGAAGGAGGGGTAGGGGGTGGCGCGAAAAAGGCAGACCAGCCAACAAAAATTTGATGGCGTCTTCATACGCAGGGTCAAAACTTTTCAGCGGAAAAACAGTGCGTAATAACAAGAAAAAGGGGGGAGGGGATGTCTCAAACAAGAAAAGCAGGTAGGCATAGGATACATCAGAGAACTTAACGTCATGAAATCAAACGAACATATGGCCAGTCGGCCACGTAAGGCCAGCTAAACCGAATACGAAGAGTCCGGAACCTCAGTCCTGTGTCGATAAAAGACAAGCGGTAAATAAAGCGTTCATGGCTAATGGCCAGCAAAAAAGAAGAGGGTCATGCGAAGATCCAAAACAGGGCTGAGGAATCAGAACATAAGTCAAAGCTGGTCAGAGGGATTCACTGAAAAAACAAATATAGAAAAGGCTTAGTGAGGGGTAGGGTAGATCTCAACCCGGTTGAATCTCCGGCGGGTCCAGAGGAACACCCGCTGTTGCAAGGTCAGTCCAGGCCAGGTCAGGGTCCGTAATCGTGTACGGTACATTGGAGTGCGTTACCACCAGCGGGCCTGCTGGGCCCCACCGGTATCGAATTCCTTTACTGCGCAAGGTAGATGTCACATCTTTAAAGCGACGGCGGGCCATCAAGGTCTGGAACGGGAGGTCGTGGAATAAGGTCAGGATGGAGCCCTCATAGTCCATTGGTTCTCGGGCACCGGGGCCAGTCATAATTTTCATCTTGAGAGCCACATCGCGAAAGGCTACTACAACGTCTCTCAGCACCCCTTTAGGGACATCGCAGGCCTCCGAACACGGAACACAGAGCCAACAACATCCTGCTTATCTAATGGTAGCCCAGCCACCCGGAGGGACAGACGGGTGACATAGGGTAATAGCTCCTCTGCCGAGATCAAATCCGGGATGCCTCGTACCCTGATATTACGGCGTCTATGTCTTGATTCCAAGGCTTCCACGGATCGGGTCAGGACCTCCACCTGTGATCGCAGGGTGACAATCTGTCCCGTTAGAGGTTGCCGTCTGTACCTCCATTACCTGTGCTCGCACTGCCACGACCTCCTCACGGACCGCAGCCACTTCTGGTTTCCAGACTTCTCGGATCTCCCGCAATTCGTCCAGAATCCTGCGGAAGTCGCCTTTTGTAGAAGGAAGGTGATCATCTTCTCCCCTTAGCGTGGGTTCGGTAAAACTCGTCCCTGACGTAACCAGGATCGCCTCAGCCGTCTGCGCCCGAGGCACCAGCCCTGGGCCAGGTCATCTGTCTGGGGGCTCAGTACTGGTAGCAGACAAACTGGGAGTCGTCAGCCGAGTCCTCACCAGTCAGACCTTGCGCAGCGTCCAAGGCCATCGAGGATGGCGCCAGTGTGGCCTTGTGCTTTTTCTGCGCCCGCTTCTTCGCCGCCGCGGAGAGGGGGCACGCCTCTTGCGACGGGGTCTGTGGGGAGAGCCAAGTTATACCAGCTCCGTCCCCGCTGGGCCATGAACTGTCATCCTCCCCAGACGATCCATAGTCTGGCAGAAGAGACGGGGTCACCATACGCCGTCCAGAAGCAGACCCACCTGTCAGCGTTTCCCGGATGTCCCGTTGGCGTGAGCCCCCCTTCGTCGTCGTCCGGTTACTGGGCATGACACAATAGGCACTGCAAGTGTGAGGACACAGCCCGCACGAGAGCGTCCAAGATGGCCGCCGGCACTAGGCCCAAACCGGGATCTGAGCTGTAAATCACCATGGAGCACGCAATCTTCGAGCAGCGAAAGAGCGTGGTAATCCCCAGACCATCCGAGATCGACCAGGCTCAGCAAGATGCTGGTTAGGAGGAGAGAAGAGGCTGAAAAGACTATCACCTTGTGGACTTCTCCAAAACACGGCCGCTCGCTGCTGCTGTTCCACATTCCAACTTTGTAACTCAAACTTAACAAAAAAAGGAGCATAATCTGTTGCCTGAAGCTGAGGGGAAAACTGATCAGAATCTTTTTGGTCATAGGTTAGTTTTAGCCTTAACCATATAACAAGCACAAAGAGTAACCTTAGCCCTAGCTACTAACCCTAATACTAACTCTAGCCCTAACACTCTAAAACTAAAAGGAGTGTTCATTTTGCACTGTACGTCCTTTAAAACATTGATGTGACTATGCTGCCAAGTTTCACAAAAACAACAATGCAAGTATGCAGATTGTTCATGAGAAATACAATTTTTTTAACTGGTATCTTAGTATCGGGAAACTTTTCCAAAAGTACATCATTTTCACTGCATATTTTAGTGATGGGACAACAAGGTGGTAAATTTGTCATTGGATATCATTGAAAAGTCACATTAGTTTAGTGTAATTATCATACATTGCAGGTTTTAACCCCTTCAGTATGAGATAGAGATATCTCAGGCTTCAAAGGCATCATCTGGTGCCCGTTATCGAAATATCTCAATAGCCTGATATGCAGCCCAAAATCAAATGAAATTTGTTTGTTGCAAATTAATTTTGTTTGCTTTTGGGCTGCAGAAGGTGACCCCAAAGTTTTAGCCCTGTGGACACAATGTCCAAAGAGCTAAAACTGTAAAATCAGCTGCTCAAAGCTCTGAAATATCGGGCTTTCAGCAGCCGATACAGGAGCTATAGAAGAAAATAGAGCAGCCACTAAAACCTCTAACTCAATTTGGCAGTAGATGGCACCATTTACTGGCCAAATATAGGTTATTTCTAGTAAGACATACAATAGGCATACAGGGTGTCACGACCCACTACGCGCGCTGCTGCGCAAAGACGCCGGGTTAAGCCGTGCACTATCTATCTATCCTAGACCCAGATAATTACGCGCACTTCTCTACTCGTCCCGGCCACACTTTCTCTCACAACAGGCACGTAGAGCGCGATATACTGATCCCAGGATTGCAACGCAGTACAAGTCTTCTCCTGAAGCGCGTACTAACTACATCTCTCACAATCCCAGAGCTAACTTTCTTATTCTATTAGTAACGCTGCCACCAGTCCTCACGGACACTACGCGCGTCGCAACAGGAGACGCAGGGCTTAGCAGCCGCACTATCCTAGACTCGGACAGTGACTACGGATCCCACAATTCCCTGCCGTTTCCTGACGAACGCAACACGCAATTTCTTATATATAACCGAGCTTAAAGCAAATAGCAATACTCCCAATCTCTTAGTTAGCGTGGATTTCATCAGCCAGAGTCAAAACTTAAATACTTTTTGTTTATTTATGATATAAAAAGAATCACAGTGCTTGGTTACATAAAAAATTATAACTAGAATAAATCAATTACTTACACACTACACAGCAAAATATAAAGAAAAAGGTGTTAATCACAGAGCCTTACTTATGACGGAATAATCAGTACTAGCATCGGTGCCTCCTGGGGCCTGGAGGTAGGAACATGGACAGATCAGTCCTCTTTAGAAGGTACCCCAAGTGATCAGCCAAAAGCACATGGCCAGTGTTCCGAATTTTTACACTTCCTGATCTTTCCAGCCCCCACCCACCAATGGCCCAGTGTCCTTTACTCCATTTCCCAGAGTGCAATTCTCGCTCATGCTCAGTAAGCTTGTCAATTAATCTTTAATTGCCTAAAGGCGTCCCTCTTCCCTCCAGACTCCCCTTAGAGATCAAGGATGTGCTTCCTGTCAATGAAGATTGTGTCCCCATCTCTTGGGGCCGACCTGGCTGCCAAGGTGTGATTTTCTATGTTAGTGTACAAAGAAATTCCCTTTTTACAGCTACGTGTTATATCCTCCCCCCAAGGGAGAAAGCTAAACATTTTGATTACATTTCAGCTGTGGACACAGGGATACACTTACCAAATGGCCAGACACAATTATGAATATACTCTATATGGAGGAGAGGAGATATGTATGAACCGGCAGATAGACACATATATACAGGCAGACCCTTATATAGATAGAAATACAGGTCTAATCTGCCACACAGGGTTATTCAGAGAGTGTGAAAAGCAGGAGAATGACTGGAGAATGAAAAATTCTAGATCAAAATAGCCAAACCAGAAAAGTTCTCCCTTTCATCTCACTTTCCAAATTGGCTATTTTGACCTAGAATTTTTAATTCTCCAGTCATTCTCCTGCTTTTCACACTCTCTGAATAACCCTGATAAACTCAAATATTTCTTATTTTACAATTAATTAAAAATGGTTTTACAAAAAAAGCACCGGTTTCTGACCATGGTTTTTTTGGAAAATCACTTTGTAGTGAAGGGGATAACATGCTTTTTGATCAAATATTCTTTTCAGGGAATTTATATAGTTATATTAATATAATTGATATAAACTGATTTAGCCTCTTACCTGGGCTTGATGGCTCAGGACTTGATTTTAAGTAAAGGTCCATTGGCAAGTTCCTGAGGACACGGTTTATAGATGATACCTATGGAATCGACATGTGAATTACATTACCATTTACAAAATGATTACTCCATAAATGCTATATTTCCTCTAACTGCATCCTGAATATTTTTAAATCTTTAAAATGTCAAATACTTTCATTTATTACCTTTTGGTTGAATACACCACACTTTCTGCTTGTTTGCTGCTTTGTTGTTTTTCTGAAAGATGATAATCAATGTCTTCCCCTCTCTTCCTGACCATTGAAAAATGCATCAGAAATTCCCACCTTCTTCTGTGGCCAAGGCAAGTGAGAATCATTCTGTTACATCTATGTTCACTTGACTATTTAATGATGCGGTTTTACTTGTTACTGTTATCCTTTCTGTTATAATATCTGCATATCACACTGATTGCTCTGGCTGCACTTGCGAATGTATTATCTGTGTTATCTTGTCTCGATAAAATTTGTATAATAAGAAAATCACAAGCGCGGTCAGAGGCCACTGTAAGGTTATTGAAGAAATTGGATCAAGTAATTTTAGGCATAAATAAATATTTTAAATTGCTAAAATGCTTATTTTGCCAGACGTATTAAAGATTTCTAGGATAAAAGAAAGTGGTTTGGCAATTAGTTATCTAATGTCATTATAAATTTCCCTAGATGTGAAGTGGATTCTGGATTTCATATATAGTGCTATTTCAATTTATAAAAGTATAAATAATATAATAGAATGTTAATACCATGTATTTTCTATAAGAAACTTTATCCTGCTGCCATAGGCATCTCTACAGGGGGGCAAGCCGGGCAATTTGTCCCCCATAAGTTATTTCTTGCCCCCATGTGTCCCCCCACCAGGGATTAGCATCCAGCTTCCCCCACTTATTCAGGCCGTGATATCCCCGCCCATGTGCGTCGTACATATTTGAGGTGCCATTGGAAAGGGCAGAGTCTGGTCTTTCCAATGATACCAGTATGACCATATTCAGTGTAAAATAAAGATAATAAATTATAAAATAAGAATGTAACTTTTTTCACAGGGTTGACAAGGCTCAGGAGTGAACGGGTTAATGGTCACACTATATTACATTTTGTATTACTTTTTTGCCTTGTATTAGTTGTATATTAAGGGGTTAATGGCCAGACTTCATCCCTCAAAGTATACATTTTATTTTTTTCCTTGATTAGAAGCATTGTAGGAGTTACAGTTGCAAGAAAAAGTATGTGAACCCTTTGGGATTACGTGGAGTTTTGCATGGATTGGTCATAAAATGTGCTCTGATCTTCATCGAAGTCACAACAATTTGAAAAACACAGTCTGCTTAAAATAATACAACACAAACATTATATGTTTTCATGTGTTTATTGAACATAACATCTAAACATTCACAGTGCAGGGTGGAAAAAGTATGTGAACCTTTGGACTTAATAACTGGTTGACCCTCCTTTGGCAGCAATAACCTCAACCAAACGTTTCCTGTAGTTGCAGATCAGACCCGCACAACGATCTGGAGTAATTTTGGACCACTCCTCTTCACAAAACTGTTTCAGTGTAGCAATATTCTTGGGATGTCTGGTGTGAATCGCTCTCTTAAGGTCATGCCACAGCATTTCAATCGGGTTGAGGTCAGGACTCTGACTGGGTCACTACAGAAGGCGTATTTTGTTTTGTTGAAGCCTTTCTTTTGTTGAATTACTTGTATGCTTTGGGTCATTGTCCTGTTGCATCACCCATCCTCTGCAGAGCTTCAGTTGGTGGACAGATGGTCTTACGTTTTCCTGCAAAATGTCTTGATAAACTCTGGAATTCATTTTTCCATCAATGACAACAATCCGTCCAGGACCTGAGGCAGCAAAGCAGTCCCAAACCATGATGCTCCCTCCGCCATGTTTTACAGTGGGGATGAGGTTTTGATGTTGGTGTGCGTGCCTTTTTTTTCTCCACACATAGTGTTGTGTGTTTTTTCCAAACAACTCAATTTTGGTTTAATCTGTCCACAGAATATTTTGCAAGCAGTGCTGTGGAACATCCAGGTGCTCTTTTGCAAACTTCAAACGTGCTGCAATATTCTTTTTGGACAGCAATGGCTTCCTCCGTGGTGTCCTCCCATGTACTCCATTCTTCTTTAATGTTTTCCTTATTGTAGGATTCTTCTTTACCTCATTAAGCATTCTGCACTGTGCTCTTGCAGTCATGTTTACAGGATGACCACGCCTAGGGAGAGTAGCAACAGTGCTGAACTTTCTCCATTTGTAGACAGTCTGTCTTACCGTGGACACATGAACATCAAGGCTTTTGGAGATACTTTTGTAACCCTTTCCAGCTTCATGCAAGTAAACAATTCTTGATCGTAGGTCTTCTGAGAGCTCTTTCCTGCGAGGCATGGTTCACATCAGGCAGTGCTTCTTGAAACCAGTAAATCCAAAACTGGTGTGTGTTTTTAAAGGGCAGGACAGCTTTCAGTAACACATCCAATAATATCACACTGATTGGACTCAAGGTTGGCTCACTCCTGGCTCCAATTAGCTCTTGGAGAAGTCATTAGGCTAGGGGTTCACATACTTTTTCCACCCTGCACTGTGAATGTTTACATGTTATGTTCAATAAACACATGAAAACATATAATGTTTGTTGTATTATTTTAAGCAGACTGTGTTTTTCAAATTGTTGCGACTTAGATGAAGATCAGAGCACATTTTATGACCAATTCATGCAAAACTCCACGTAATCCCAAAGGGTTCACATACTTTTTCTTGCAACTGTAATGGGTAAGCTACATGCCTCACAGTGTACACATTCCACGTTTTCCCTTTATTACTGGTATTTTAGGGGTTAATGGGCAGGCTCCATGCCGGACAGTGTATTCATTTTTTGTTTTCCTTTGATTAATTACATCTTAAGGGTTAATGGTTAGGCTACATGCCACACTGTTTATTATTTTTATTGTATTTCCCTGGGCTTATGGCATTTTAGGGGTTAATATGGAAGTTAGAATATTAACAGGGTTATTCAGAGAGCGGTGAAAAGCAGGAGAATGACTGGAGAATGGAAAATTCTAGGTCAAAATAGCCAAACCAGAAAAATTCTCCCATTCATCTCCCTTTCCAAATCAGCTATTTTGACCTAGAATTTTCCATTCTCCAGTCATTCTCCTGCTTTTCACCGCTCTCTGAATAACCCTGAAAGAGTGTATTCATCCTTAGACCCTTTGCCTGTCATCACATTTTTGGGGAATCCTTTTTGTGAAAAATATGGTGTATTCCCTATTTAGCGAATGGTCACTGTAATTTGTGAAAACTGGAGTCACTGAAACAGTTATTGGATATTGGCAAAAACCTCCAACTAAGATATTGAATTTAAGTATTAGGTTATACAACAGAAAGAGAAAGAAAAACTTCCTCAAACGAACATCAGGATGCTGAATTGTAAAACATAACTTTTATTGGTTATAATAATAGGGACGAACAGACACATAAAAAACATATACACAATAGAGAGCTGAGATTGGACGTATTGGATTTAGCAGATGTAGCAGCGAGATACGGTCTAGATTTGCACACTTGGCTTGGATATTAACTACAACTCATCAATGAGTATTAACATAAGTAACCATATTGGATGAAAAGTAAAACAAGGATTAGTTAGATTAAAAACAAAGGAAGGAAGGTATGTAGAAGAGGATAAAAGTCTCGCTGACTGCCTCAATGAATATTTTTGTTCAGTCTTTGCAGAAGAAAAGGAAGGAAAGGGACCTCAGTTAGGAGGAAACACTAACGAGACATTTACAATCATATCAGTTTACAGAGGAGGAGGTTCTACAGCAGCTGTCTAAAGTAAAGACAAATAAGTCAATGGGGCCTGATGGGATCCACCCTAAATTATTAAAAGAGCTCAGTGATGTAATAGCAAAACCGTTAACAAATTTATTTAACCAATCCTTGCTAACGGGAGTCGTCCCAGAAGACTGGAAATTAGCAAATGTTGTGCCCATTTACAAGAAGGGTAGTAGGGAGGAATCTGGGAACTATAGGCCAGTTAGTCTTACGTCAGTAGTGAGGAAATTAATGGAAACCATGTTAAAGGAAAGGATTGTTGAACATCTAAAAACACATAGATTACAGGATCAGAAACAACATGGGTTTACCTCAGAGAGATCATGCCAAACTAATCTTATTGATTTTTTGATTGGGTAACAAAAATAATAGACACAGGTGGTGCAGTAGACATTGCTTATTTAGATTTCAGTAAGGCTTTTGATACTGTTCCGCATAGAAGGCTTATCAATAAATTGCAATCTTTGAGCTTGGATTCCAATATTGTTGAATGGTTTAGGCAGTGGCTGAGTGACAAGCAACAGAGTGTTGTGGTAAATGGAGTTTATTCGGCGCAAGGTCTTCTTACCAGTGGGGTACCTCAGGGGTCAGTACTTGGACCCATTCTATTTAATATTTTTATTAGTGATATTGCAGAAGGTATTAATGGAAAAGTATGTCTTTTTGCTGATGACACAAAGATTTGCAACAGGGTTGACGTTCCTGGAGGGATCAGCCAAATGACAAATGATTTAGGTAAACTAAAAAAATGGTCGGAGCTGTGGCAATTGAGTTTTAATGTGGATAAGTGCAAGATAAGGCACCTGGGACGTAAAAACCTAAGGGCTGAATATAGAATATTTGATACAGTCCTAACCTCAACATCTGAGGGTTGGGATTTAGGGGTTATTATCTCAGAGGATCTAAGGGTAAGTAGTCAATGTAATAGAGCAGCAGGAAATGCTAGCAGAATGCTTGGTTGTGTAGGGAGAGGTATTAGCAGTAGGAAAAGGGAAGTGCTCATGCCACTGTACAGAGCACTGGTGAGACCTCACTTGGAGTACTGTGTGCAGTACTGGAGACCGTATCTCCAGAAGGATATAGACATCTTAGAGAGAGTTCAGAGAAGGGCTACTAAAATGGTGTACGGCTTGAAGGAGAAAAGTTACCAGGAAAGGCTTAATGATCTTAACATGTACAGCTTGGAAAAAAGACGAGACAGAGGAGATATGATAGAAACATTTAAATACGTAAAGGGAATCCACAAGGTAGAGGAAGGGAGTATATTTAAAAGGAAACAAAGTAGCAAAACAAGAGGACATAGTCTTAGATTAGAGGGGCAAAGGTTTAAAAGTAACATCAGGAAGCATTATTTTACTGAGAGGGTGGTGGATACATGGAACAGCCTTCCAGTTGAAGTGGTAGAGGCCAAAACAGTAATTGAATTTAAGCAAGCATGGGATAGGCATACGGCTATCCTAAACAAAAGATAAATCCAGGTAAAGTATCCATGTAATTGGGCAGACTAGATGGGCCGAAAGGTTCTTATCTGCCGACATTTTTCTATGTTTCTATATTAATATATACATTTAGACATGCATTTGCAGCAGAGAATTAAACTGGGCGTAGCATTAAAGATTCAAAAGAGGAGCATAGCAATCAAACGGCGATCTATATAGACATGCCACAAAAGGTAATTAAGAAGTACTAGTTAATTACCTTTGTGGCATGTCTATATAGATCGCCGTTTTGATTGCTATGCTCCTCTTTTGAATCTTTAATGCTACGCCCAGTTTAATTCTCTGCTGCGGATGCATGTCTAAATGTATATATTAATATGGTTACTTATGTTAATACTCATTGATGGGTTGTAGTTAATATCCAAGCCAAGTGTGCAAATCTAGACCGTATCTCGCTGCTACATGTGCTAAATCCAATACGTCCAATCTCAGCTCTCTATTGTGTATATGTTTTTTATGTGTCTGTTCGTCCCTATTATTATTATAACCAATAAAAGTTATGTTTTACAATTCAGCATCCTGATGTTCGTTTGAGGAAGTTTTTCTTTCTCTTCGTTTTGTTGGTATATAGCTTAACAGGTTTAATCCTTTTTCAGGGTGTTCACCTTGATTCCTATTGTGTCTATGAGGTGGGGTGACTGTTGCCTTCATCTACTTTTTTGTGGGTGTTTTCTTTCTCTTTTGGTATACAACAGAAAGGTATCATTGCACCACATTACTCTGGGATTTAGGAATCTTATTTATATACTGTATACTTATTTAGTTTTTTTCAGTGGTATGATTTAGTGGTGAAAATTATTAGTGCCCCCCAATATTGACTGTGGTATCTTATATGCCCCCTTATATATTGTTCCTAGAGTCGCTGTTGTTACACCGTTAACAATTTTGGGAATAAAATATTTTATTTTATGATACTTCCAAAGATGTTAGGTTATATTGTTGGAGAAGTCTCCATGTTTGCCTGAATTACTATACAATGAGCCATTGTTGTTTGTAACTGAAGATTCTGCCTCTCTGTGCCCTCACCCTCCTTGGCACCCTTGCACACACTATAGATGGCCTCAGTGCATGTTGGAGAAGCGTCGCTGCTGGCCTCCTGCCAAGGGACCGTGGACCAATATGGCAAAACCAATGCTAACGGACAGTGGGCATAAGTGACATGTAAAGGTTAATTTTGTTAAATGTCTTGGTAAACTGTTTGTATTTTAGTCTGTGTTTGTGTTAATGATCTATTGTAGGCTTATTGTTCTTGCTATCTGTATAACTGTTTGACCCTAGATTTATTTGATGTGGTTTATTTGCTACTCTTGTCCAGGTTTCTCTGTCTGATGAAGGAATTTACTTCCCCCTCATGTAGACAATGTATTCTGCTGATTATGTAATTTTACCCTCCCCCCCTCTCTGTTTCCCGTATGACTGGACCCCATTTCCAATAAAAGAATATTCTACTTCCCTGCACTAAGTTGTGTCTGGTGTTTGGGGAGAGATACTTAGAATTATACAGCATTCCCTCAAGTTCTGGCTGAGGGTTGTGAGAGAAGCTGCTGCAGATCTGTAACAGATTCGGGTCTGGTCCACACGCCAGAGACTGGTAATCCTCAATTGCTGTTACATTGTTTTTGTTTGTTTTATGTTTTGTAATATACTTCACCTATTGTCCTACTTTAGAAGTTACTGTGACTGTACAAGTAGGGTCTTTTGTGCCCACTTTCATAGCATACCTGACTGATGAATATATTTCTGCTGTACCATAGTATATGGTCAACTCACACTTGGAATTTTATCTTCAGAGCAAATCCCGCTAGTGAGAAGCTTCTCCTGAATCTCCCAAGCAAATATCGACGGGTATTCATATTTCATTTGTGCTATCTTCATTACGACTTTGGGGGTGGCCAGACGGGGTTTGCTGCCCCCAATTGTCTTGGGTTCCAAAACGCCAGTTTGATAGTAGCGGCCAAGTATTTTGCTTACACATCCATTGGAAACCTGTGACAAAATTTGGGTGATATGTGTCGTAATTTATAAGATACAATATTGCCCTAATCCATGTAACGGAAACAATGATTTAAATCTCATTTCTTACAGAAGGCATATATGTAATTCTAAGAGCATTGCAGATCAAAAGGTATGTGGATTGAATAGCAGATTATATGTGCATATGCATTAGTCATAATAGATCAGGTGTGAAAACCAGAAATTAACACAAGACTCTATTCCAAAGCAGCTCATCGAATTAATGTGTGAGCCGTTACATATAATGGCCTTGCCAGTGGTGGTATTCAAAGTTTAACAAAAGGTTCTCTCTCAATACACCGAAACAAGACCCTAACAAAAGCACATGGAGACCGTGAAAGATACATGTATACTTCAACAGTGACAGTAACATACACAAAGACGCTGACAAAGATACACAAACACTGACAGTTGAACAAACCATGTCAAACTCTCAGAAACAAAGACAAACAGGGCTATTCAGAGAGAGGTGAAAACCTTGAGAATTGGCAGGAGAATGAACAATCTAGACCAAATAGCCAATTTGGAAAGTGAGATAAATGGGAGAATTTTTCTGGTTTGACTATTTTGATCTAGAATTATCAATTCTCCAGTCATTCTCAAGGTTTTCACCTCTTTCTGAATAGCCCTGAAAGTCTTTTGCAAAGCCTCAGAGACAAACTAACAGTCACAAAAACACTTAAGACATAAAGACTAACAGACACTGACATACACAGTATTACAAGGAATAACACAGACACATAGAAACAATGACAGAGAAGCAGAGACATAGAAAACACGCCCAATGCCAGAAACACAGACATTTAAAAACACACACACACGATGAAAAAGACACTGACAAACAAATCCAGACAGAGACAAAATAGCCGGTCACCCCATTATAAAAAAATAATAAAGGGCTGGTTTATTTAGAATGCAACATTTCAGCTCAACACATAAGCATATTTCCAGCAAGAAAAAGGCTCATATGTTGAGCCCAAAAGTCACATTCCAAATTAGTGACCAGCCATTTCTGGTTTTGTATAAGATTACTGGATTGGCTATCCGTGGAATGGGTGGAACCCATTAAGTGTGTCTCTATATAAGTGCATTTCCCTATGTTGTTTCTCATACAGTGAAATAGACACACTCAGACACTGACAAAGGCAGGAAAGACACTGACTGACACAGGCAATGGAAAAAAACACCCAGATATTAACTAAAACGTACACATACAGAAAAACAAGACACAGACCCTGACAAATATGGAGACACAAATGACAGAGACAGATACACAGATACACTAGCAAAGACACTGCAGAAACACTCAGTGCACTATCACCTGGTGTGAGTTAATGTTAACGCCTGACCAGATTGTTTGCCTCTCGCTAAGAGCAGGAAAAAAAAATCACTAGCACATCGCTAATAGTGATTCATACTGCAAGCTTATTGTACTTTCCGCGTCCTATACTTAACATAGGGAGCGCTAGAGATCTCTATTGCTTTTGTAACTAACAGATCACTTGGTACCTGTGGTAAATTCTGGACGAACATTAATCGCAAAATATTACCTACTGCTCAACCCTGGTGTTTAACTAAAAAAAAAACACAAAACAGGTCCTCGCACAAAATTAACAGGCGATTTAAAGGAATGCAGCACAGGTGTTCTCTTGGCCCCATGCACCATAGCAATGGATCTGGTCAGCAATGCCGCTGCTGTTGCAGTAGACTCTATTATGATATATATGTATCCTTTATCCTCATATATCCTAATTATAATATATTGGCTAATTTTAAACATTTTATGTTGGGGGTTGTTCATAGTATGTAAGCAGCTGATTATTAGGGTGACCGTTTGAACCATGTTTAAAGGGACACATTATGCTAGTTCCTACAGAGAGAAGTACATGGATAAGTCTTGCCCTGAAACATGTATTATTTATATGCAGCAGCAGGGAAGTTATTGTCGCTCACCTGGCCTTCGTTGTGGATCTATTAAATGCATTGTAATGATTCTACATGCTGTTGGGTGGCATTTATCTTGCAATGCCGATCAGCCTTAATTAATATATGTGTGCATCAAAACATGGATGATATGGACCCCTTGGAGGATTTAAATAATGCAGGGTTATTAGGGCTCTTTGTTGGATGTGTTCATACTTATACAAGCTTGTGAGGGCAGATGATTGCTGTTGGAAAAAAAAAGGTTCTAGAGGGGGCGTGGCCGGCCGCATGGGGAATCAGACGTGCTTTCTAGGAGCTCCGCTGAAACCCACTGATATCGGGGGTTTCTACCCGGATTTCCCGTGAATTATTTGAGGATATCACCCCTGCTGAGCTGGCCATCGAGTGGCAGACTTCGGAGCTCGTTTTGGCCCCCTCTCCGGAGTCTGGAGGAGCTTGGATGAGTTTAAGGCCTCTGAGTAAGCCCTGCAGTCGGCCATCTTGAGGCCTGTACCCCAGCATTTCGTCGGCCTGCTCCAGGAGTGGTCCCCTTACCCGGGTGTACAACTGCGGTGGTTGGAGAGGATGGAGGACCCTCGCCTACTGACTGCTGCGGAGGTCCCCATAGCAGAGGAGGGAGAGGGGGAGTTCCGGGGGCAGCTGGGGCTCCCACCCCCCGTCAGAACCCTGGGAGCCATGTTGGAGCGCCTCGAGGAGCTTGTGGAGCTGATGCCTGGGGACGATGAGACTCCGCTCACGCGCGGTGCGTGGCGGCAAATGATGGACGTGCTGTGGGGTGATCGGAGGCCGGAGGCCTTTGCTGGAGGAGAGGCAGTGGAGGGCTTGCTGGAGATCCGCGTGGAGGTCCCTGCAGAGGTTAATGCCGGTGAGATCGAGAGGGTGCCCGATCTGTTGCGCAGACCCCCGTTCCCAGTGACGACACTGGAGGAGCATGAGGTCGCTGAGATGCCTGCGTGTCGGGACCTAGCTGAGATGGTGATTATGCTACCGGAGGCTGCGGCTCCCTCTGTGAGGCCTGTGCTGGGGGTGCTGCTCGGGGCCCTGAGTTTGGGTGCTGTTGAGGGCCGGTGCTTACCTTGGCCCTGGGCCGTTCCCGGTGCGGCAGACGGGGGGACCTGGTCGCTGGATGTTTCGGGCGCTTCAGGCGATGGAGGAAGGCATGGAGATGCTTTATACCCCACGTTCCTACTGGACACAGGATGAAGGGAACTTCCTACCGATCCGCTGTTGAATAATGGTTTACGACCTTGGCACCCCTGCATGGCCTGCTGCGATTTTCTCCCCCTTCGCTTATTTACCGATGACTTTTTGTTTATTTTTCTGTTTACCCTGATTTTTGCTGAATAAAAGCAGATTCTTCTTTTTACTGCACGGTATCCACAGACTTTTGCTGTCCCCCCATTCCCCCCCCCTCACTGAGACATACACAGCTGAATTTTTATTTTTGCTGGACTATATTTGCAGACTTTTGTGATCCCCTTCCCCAAATTTTATTTTTCCCTTATCCCCTCCCCCTGCTGAGACGTACTATGTGTTCTGATCTGTGTTCCCACCCTTTTAATTTTTTGTTTCCCCTCCTTTTTATGTACTCCTGAATGATTTTATGGTCCTGCTTGCTGATTCTGTGGGTTTAATGTTGTTCGTCTGTTGGAGCACTGGGACTTTTTGTCCCCCTCCCCCTTTTTTTTTTTTTTTTGTGGGACATTGGAAGTAGCCTGGGCGAGCCACTAGGGTGGCTACCTAGGCTCTGTACACCCTTTTGGCCCCAGGTCTCCCGGCCACGTGGCCCCTTCCATGGCCCTCGGTTCCCCTTTAGGTTGCCGAGGCGAGCCAGGAATGCCACAATATGTTTGGCAGTCCCTCGTTACCCTTTTCTTTTTTTTTTTTTTTTTTTCCTGGTGCCCCCTCAGCGAACTCCATTGCTCTCTCTTGTTTTTGCTGGATCGACCCTTTTGACGAGTTTCTGCACCCTACCCTGTTTTTGTATCCCCCTTACCCCAATTTTTGTTCTTCTGTAGTTTCCTCTGAGATCCCCCCTTATGTTTTCTGTGCTTTCTTTGAGAGTATCTTCTTAGGCCCTGTGAGGCCGTTTGGCTGGTCGGTCTGTGACCCTATGTTTATCGTAAAATAAAAATTTGAAATATAAAAAAAAAAAAAAGGTTCTATCCTGTACACAACCGCATCAGCGGGGGTCTCAGCGAGGATCTTAGTATTTCCCTAGTGTGAGCTAAACGACCTTGTACACAGACTCCCACGGACAAGGCGATCTGTTAGTAAGTTGTCAGGCGTATGTTTTAGTGACTCTGACTAAATTTTTTCTTTAGCGATGGTGTTTTTGCTCACACCAGGTGATAGGGACCTCAGACCCTGACAAACACTTTTACAAAGTAAGGGCCACAAAGAAAGCATGAAAAAGACAAACACCGTCTTGCTGCTCAGGGCATTGGCATATCCAGTAAGCAGAACATGCATGCATAGCACACCTCGGTTTGCCAATATGACAGGGTTGCATGTTTCGAAAGAACTTCAGTTCTAAGCATTTTAACAGCCAGGTTACCGAACCAACTGAATGCCATCACTGGGCCCAACATCTAAAACTAATGGCTCCCTTGCTATTTGCTTGTGGCTTGTCGTTTGTGGATGCCTACTGTGCATTAACATTTCCTAAAGGAATTTCAAGGCAGCTGGAAAATAACAAGCAATATCAAGGTCATCTGTTGTTCTTGCTAGCAACCAGTAAGAAAACAAAATAACAAGCTGAAAGAAAACGGTGTTAAGCGAATTAGCTTTAGTAAACCCACTTAATACCGCAAAAATAGATTAAAAATAAATCACTTATCTGTCAGCCTGTGATGAAGAGGACAATGCAATTTGATGCTTCCTCCAGCCACAAGCACAAAGAGCGAGACAAAATAGTTCCCAGTGTCCTTCTGCCTGCCATGTGTGATCCCACAAGATCATGCCATCTTTTGGACCTGACTCAGCCAACATAGAACCCACCAGTGGTGGCTTATCCCTTCTCATTCAAAGTCTGCCCATATCCATTCCTCCTTATTCTTTTTGTAGTTTATATTGGTCTATTCATACATTTAATTATATTGAAAAATTGACGCCTGCGTGTTCATGTCAAAGACAAAGGGCCATATTACATAGTTGGTGCTAACTTAAACAGAGCTATTGTAAACTTACCAGAGCCATTACAGCCTATGGAGGTTTTAAGCTTACAACAGCTCTGGTTAAGTTAGCACCAACATTGTAATACTGCCCAAAACCTCCATGGGCTATAATGGCTCTGAGAAGTTTACAACAGCTCTGGTTAAGTTAGCACCAGCTATGTAATATAGCTGTTTACCTTTATTTTAGCTTACTTTTATTTACCTTCAAAATCCTGGATATTTCACATGCACGGACTCCATTGGATGCCAGTTCTATAATTTTCTTCCTCTTACATGTGGGTAGGGGACGTCCATTCACAAATACACCACCTAGCTGATTCACACTGCTGACACCTGGCATAAAAGAGAGATTCTTAATAAATCTGATTGTTATTATAACATTGTGAACCTCCTCTTCAAGACGCACCTCACCAAAAAAGCCTAAGAATAATAAAAAGGAAATTAAATCATAGATAGTAACCCATATTAAAGTATCCCTTGTTAGGCCAGTGTTTAAAGGGATACTAAAAGGTTTAAAACAGATAAGGGTAGAAAACAGAAGGGTTAAACATTATCCCCTCCTGTCCCTGTTCTACACTACTCCCTTTTGTTTTAACACTTTACTTTCTTTTAAAAACTCATCATATCCAGCGTTGGTTTCCCTCTGAACCCTGCAGGATATGAAATTCTTCAAGCTCAGCATGTCACATGACCACAGGGAGGCTGGGCACTCCAGCCAATCCAGTGACTCTGAATGCAGGAAGGCTTTAAAATACCATTGGATGGGGCTGGTATCCGAAGGCTGTGAAACCTGAGCTGAGGACTCCCTAAGCTAGGGTACTGGACAGAACTAAATCCCTACATTTTGATTTCTGAATCAGCCATTGTACTGAGAGCCATTGGCTAGGAACCCTGAATCTTGAGCTCCAACTATCCTGCTGCCAAGCAAAATGGACCTAGTTTCTTTGTGTATCCAATCGCTCCGAGACCTCCAAATATCCAGTCGCTCCGTGACCCCCGCATATCCGGTCACTCCAAGACCCCTGCATATCCAGTCACTTCGACACCCCTGCATATCCAGGCTCTGAGACCTCTTGCCTCGCCAATCGCTTTCCTATACCCACAGCCCTGTGTCTTCAGTGTCTCCTGTGCCCTTCTGTGAGTTCCCAGTGTTTGTGTCCATCTGTCTGTGTCCAGTTCCTCTCCTGCCCAATCTGTCTGGGTCCAGCCCCTTTCCTGCCCAGTCCATCTGTCAGTGACCATTCCTGTTCCTCCCCAGTCCATCTGCCTGCGTCCAACCCAATTCATACGCTGTCCACTGTCTTTGTCCAGCCTAATTCCTGTCCAGTCCATCTGTGTCCAGCCCCATTCCATTCCAGTTCATCTGTGTCTGGCCCTGTCCATGCCAAAACCATTTGTCTATGTCCGGCCCCATTCCTGACGAGTCCATCTGTCTGTGTCCAGTCCCATTCCTGCCCTGTCCACTAATTCTGTCTGGCCTGTTTCTGCCCAGTCCATCTGTCTGTGTTTGGCCCCATTCCTGCCCTGTTCACTGTCTGTGTCAGTCCAAATCTTGTCCAGTCTTTCTCTGTCCGTTCCCGTTCCTGTCCAGACCGCTGTCTGTGTTCGGGCTCATTCCTGTCCGATCCATCTGTCTGTGTCCGGCCCCGTTCCTGCCCTGTCTACTGTCTGTGTCTGGTCCTTATCCTGCTCAGTCCATTGTCTGTCAGTGTCCGGCCCCACTCCAGCCCCAACCGTCTGTCTGTGTCCGGCCCCGCTCCTTCGCAGTCTGTCTGTCTCTGGTCCGGCTCCTGCTGAGTCCATCTGCCTGTGTCCAGCTCCGCTTCTGTCCAATCCATCTGCTTATGACCAGCTCCATTACTGCCCTCTCCATCTATTGGTGTCGGCCCCGTTTCTGCTCAGTCCATCTGTGTCCAACCCTGTTCCTGTCCAGTTCATTTGTCTGTGTCTGCCCTGTTCCTGCACAGCACATCTGTCTGTGTCCAGCACTGTTCCTGCCCAGTCCATCTGTGTCCGGCTCAGTTTCTGCCCCATACACTCATCTGTGTTCGGCCCATTCCTGCCCCATTCATCTGTCTGTGGCCAGCCTGGGTTTCTGCCCAGTCCATCTGTCTGTGGCCAGCCCCCTTCCTGTCCAGTTCTTCTGTCTGTGTCCAGTCACAGCCCTGGTCTATTCATGATCCCTCAGTTATTCCCTCTGTATATTAATTTACACCTGTTATTTGCTTTTCCTTGTTTGCCTTGCTCCTTTAATAAAACTCCTTGTACCTCAGCCCCTGTCCTTAGTTTCTTGATGTATCGCTTGCATTCCAAGCTCAAACCCACAGTGCACCCTGACAGAATGCGGAGGCCATACCTTGGGTCCACAAGATAAAACTGTTAAGACCCTGTTAGAATCCCTCCTGAATGCAGCCAAGACTTGTGGAGCTATGCTGCAGTGATTTTTTTCAGAGCATGAGTGGCACATCAGCTAGGTGTGCGTCATTCCAGCCAAGAAAGAAAGCTGTAGCCTTCTATCTCCTGCGGAGCATGCCAGGAGAAGAACTTTCAACCTTTGTTTTTATTGTATGGTACCTGGACAACGCATAATACACTGTCCAGAGACCACCAAATCAACCACTCCTGGGACTAAGTCTAGCTCAGAACCACCTATACAGATGTCTGTGCTCTTGCTAAGCCTGAAGGAAGAATCAGCTGTTCTCCATCCAGCCTGTTAACCAAGGACCTCTATTTAAGAGAATTGCCCCCTATGGACTTGCCTTGGTATTGAGGTTCAGTTCATGGTGCTTTCTGAACTCTGTCTCCTGTCAGTCTGTTTGCAGCCTTGCCTGTGATGCCGTGCCCATGTTCCTGTCAGTATCCAGCCTTTCCCGCATGTTCATGTTAGTATCCACCACTGTGTTCCAGCTAGTATTCAGTCATGTTCCTGCAAGTATCCAGTTGTGTCCCTGAGTTCCTGCCAGTATTCATCCGTGCCCCTATATTCCTGCCAGTATCCAGTCATTCCCCTGTGTTCCTGTCATCTCCATCTGGCCTGTGCTTCAACTTATTAGTATCCTGGATTCTGCTTGCCATATCTCATACATGCAATAAAACTCCTGGGTTTCTCTGTAACCTAACTGTTGTGCTCTGTTTCTCCTGAAATTTGGGCTCTCATCTGCTATCCTGCTGACACCCACTTCCTGGAACCCTTCCTTGAAGTTGGGTGTAGCACTCACTGATTTCAGCTTCTGGTGGACTTAAAGCCCCAAACTTGGAGAGTTTATTTATCCATAACAGATGACTCCCTCAAGTGGGAGTTAGAAAGTTAAGGACACTCTTGGTACGGTGTTCACTCTAATTTCATTGAGTGGTTACAATACTAGGTGGGTCCTTTTATGTATTCTTAGTAGAGGATAGAGGACTTGTTTTCTGTACTGTCATGTCAATGACTTTTACATTGCTGATGAAAAAGGTATGAAATGTTTGACCTCACTCCCTCTGATGTATGTAAGCGAAGGCTTTATGTCCAACTGTAAATTCTCCACTGTTTTACGGTTTTCTATTTTGAATGAATTGCCTGTACGGTGAATTAATCCAAGGATATAGCTGGTTTTAAAAGGAACACTGGTAAATCATTTGACTTCATTTCTCATGACCTTACAATTCACTGTCTGTCATTCAATTTATTCAGAGTTTGGGATACACAAATATAATTTTCTAAAGGGATCTGAGAATAAAAAAATCAATAAATTTTCACAACCTTAGCAGAGATTTGTACTTACCAGAACCAAGCATGTTTAATTGCTTAACATAGTGCCATTGCCCCCAGGTACTCACCCCTTCAATATCCAGGCACTGCCGAGGTTGTCCCCGGACCACCACCATAGATCATGCTCATCCACCATCCCGATGTCCTCATGGTTGTGCCGCATGTTCAGTTGGATGCCATCTTGGTGCATAACAAGCACTTTCTGATAGCGACACACCTACGTCATCCCCAAGAACCTGTCCTTTTGAATTGATGCTGGCGATTCCCAGTAGAGAGGCAACCCAGTCATCTCACAGAACCTTTACTCCTGAATCGCTGCCACCGATGCCTATCAATGATGCACCCACATCTCCAGTAATAATGACACCAAAGATGCAACATGGCAATGCACCTGTGGCATATTATCACCAAATGTCTGCCTCTATGCCTATAATCCAGTGTTGTATCGCGTACTACCTCCAGTTACTCCCAGTCCTACTTGTATGTGTATTTCCTTCCTTCCTGGCTCTGCTACCTCTCTTCTGTGTAGGATTCACCTCCTGGCGTAAGATCTAGCACTGGTAATGACTATGTCTCCTGCTCGACCTACTGGTTCATAACAGTGGCTCCATTCCTGAATACTATATCATCCCAGCTGTACACCAACTGGCATCAAACTAAAGAATCCTGCTTTTCTCTAGTGACCAACAAGGACGGAGTAAGGACAAGCTACTAATACCTGCCATTAGGTACCACTCCCATGAGCCCAAAGCCACTCATTGGCTGTGACACTGGGTGATATCCTTGAATAGGAAAGCAAGAGACCATTTATCCCTTCTATTTATAGGCAATGACGAGGTACAATAGTGCTGGTGACTTATATGAAACTTCATATTATTATTATTAAACTGTATTAAAAGTTACAAAACATTGAGAAGTGGAAATTTGAGCCAAAGTAACTCTGTTGGTCAGGGCCATCTTCAGGTGGTGATAACCCATGATGTGTTTAGTTCATGTGCCACACAGCTCCAGGGGGCTGGTGGACTGGTCTGAATGTCTCCAGGGGCCAGGAGGACGAGTGGCTCAGCAAGATTTATGCTGGCAGCCTTGGTGTTTTCATAATATAATTTTCAGATCACAGATACATTTTAGATTAAAAGGTATTTTTCTTGTAGAGTTCAATTGTACCATATTTTAGCTAATTAACTTTCTTCGGATAACATAGAGGGTTATTCAGAAAACACATCCAAATTTCTGAGAAATTTCAATGCTTTCTAGTTCGGGCCACTTTGGAGCGCTTTGGCAATTTCAGTTCACCGACACTGCGCTGAATTCGGTATTCACGCAGGGTCCCCAAAGTGTGCCCAATGAGAGTTGGCAAAAAACTGCTGAATGCTGCTGCTCAGCCCCTGAACACCGCCACCAACCGCAGATCAGCCTGCCGATCGTTGAACACTGAACGTAAAAAGGCATGAAATTGCATAGAAATAATATAAAAGGTCCTTTAAATAATAATAAAACGGTGTGTTACAGAATTTAAAAAAAATGCCTTTAGAAAAAAATGGGAATCAAAAATTTCATCTAAAAAAATTCAAAGAAATACCACAAAAAAAATAATAAATCAATAAATAAAAAGGCTTTTTTGCTGAAAATGAAAAGAATAAATGGTTGAATAAAATAAACTAAAAAAAATAATATTTTTGTCGAATAGAACCACCGAAAATCTGTGCATTTCGCCAACAGTTTTGTGCAGTTTGGCGTTCTCTGAATAGATTCACCATTGCTTCTCTATGGGACAATTTCGATGCTGCTGAAGGCCGCCAAATTGCTGCAATCTGCACCACATTTTGATGTCAGTTTGCCAGTATTTGGCGAATTGGCAGCTCTCTGAATAGACAAACCATGAAATTGTTCCATACAGTGAAATTCATCATTTGGTGCAATTCGGTGGGAAGTTCGCTGGTTATTGAATAAACCCTATAGTTACCTCTCTGTAAATTTGATAATAAACAAAGGTCTCCAAGGGGTTTGCACCATTTATGGTGCAGACAACAGAGGCAGAGCCTCTTTTGCCACAAAACCAAAATGATACTCACCGCTGCTTCACATTTCTGCTATTCACTCATACAAGAGATGTGAAGCCGTGATGAGCTCAGCATCTCTCCTGGCTGTGCAAAATGTCAGAAAATGAATGGAGTGCACACCTTTTACACAGGGGTATTGTTTCCATAGGTGACTCTACAGGGGGGCAAGGGGGGGCAATCGCCCCCCCTAGGTTATTCCTTGCCCCCCCATGTGCCCCCCCCCCACCAAAAATCAGCATCCAGCTTCCTCCACTTATTCGGACCGCTGTAGCTCTGTCCCTGTACATCATATATGGACGATCTACGTGTCGTTGGTTAGGGCAGAAAACATTAAATAATAACAGGCACTTAAACATTTTCACAGGGTTGAAATGGCTCAGCAGTGATGAGGTTATTGTTCAGACTATACATTACATTGTGTATTACGTTAGTTTTGGCATTGGTTTAGTTGTATATTAAGGGTTAATGGGTAGGCTTCTTTCCTCACAGTATACATTTTATTTTTCCTTGATTAAGGCATTGTAGGGGTTAATGGGTAGGCTACATGCCTCACAGTGTATTCATTTCATGTTTCACCTTGATTAATGGCATTTTAGAGGTTAATGGGTAGGCTAAATGCCACATTGTTTATTATTTTTATTGTATTTCCTTGGGTTTATGGCATTTTAGGGGTCACTATGGAAGTTAGAATCTAAATGGTCTATTCATCTTTAGATCCTCTGCTTTTCGTCAGATTTCGGGGAATTCATTTCGCCAAAAATATAGTGAATTCCCCATTTAGTGAATGGTCACCATAATTTGCTAAATGTGGAGTCGCTGAAGCAGCAATCAGACATTCAGCAAAAACTGCCGAATTGCGGCAAATAAAATATTGAATTTAAGTATCAGGTTAGTACAATAACAAGGTATCATTGCATCACATTAATCAGGGGTTTTGGAATCTTATTTATATATATATACTTATTTAGGGCACTATTACCTGGTGGGAGCTAACCCTTGCGTCGGCATGGTTTTGCGTTAGCGCCAGGTTAAACGAGTCAAGCGCCAGACCAACAGATTGTTTGCCTCCTTCTACAAACAGGAAAAATCACTTAGCGCGTTGCTATTAGCGATTTGTAGCGCGAGCTTACTGTACTTTCCGCGTCCTTTACTTAACATGGCTAGCGCAAGAGATCTCTAGCGCTTTTGCAGCTAACAGATCACTGGGTGCCAGCGCTAATTTTTTGAGGGGTGCTAATTGCAACATTTTACCTACTGCTCAACCCTGGTGCTAACTCCAAAAAAAACTGAAAAAACAGATCCTCGCCCAAAATTAACAGGCAATTGAAAGGAATGCAGCACAGGTGTTCTCTTGGCCCCATACACCATAGTAATGGATCTGGTCCGCATTGTCGTTGCTGTTGCAGTCGGCTCTATTATAAATGTATGCTTTATCCACATATATCCTAATTCTAATATATTGCCTAATTTTAAACATTTTATGCTGGGGGATATTCATAGTATGTAAGCGGGTGATTATTAGGGTGATCGTGTGGACCAAGATTAAAGGGACACATAAGTCTTGCCCTGAAACATGTGTTATTTATATGCTGCAGCAGGGAAGTTAATGTGGCTCACCTGGCCTTCCTTTTGGATCTATTAAATGCAGTGTAATGATTCTACATGGTGTTGGGTGGCATTTATCATGCAATGCCCATCAGCCTTAATATATGTGTGCATTAAAACATGGATGATACGGCCACCATGGAGGATTTTAATAATGCAGGGGTGTGAGGGCTCTTCACTGGATGTGTTCATATTCAAGCTTGCGAGGGCAGGGGTAGGTATGGCCCGGCACTCTGCACTGGGAAAAAAAAAACCAGTTCTATCCTGTACACAACTGCATTAGCGCTGGGACTCAGCCCGGGTCTTAGAGTTTTCCTAGCATGCGCCAAACGACCTTGTTCATGGACTACCGCGGACAAGGTGATCTGTTAGTAGGTCGTCAGGCACTAAGTTTTAGCGACTCGAGCTAAATTTTTCCTTTAGCGATGGTGTTTTAGCTCATACCAGGTGACAGGGCCCTTAGTTTTATTCAGTGGTATGATTTAGTGGTGAAAACTATTAGTGCCCCCCCAGTTTTTACTGTGGTATCTTCTTTGCCCCCCCTAAATATAGTTCCTAGAGTCGCCACTGATTGTGCAACCTGCCAAAAAATGTATGAAACAGACTTAATGGAAGGAGGAAGAGAGACTGGATGTAGAGGATGAAGGACAGATTGGAGTCAAGTGTAACTCAGAGACAGCTTATGTGGAGATAGTGATGCAACTAACCGTGGTATAGAAGTCAGGAGGTGGGGAGGCATTAGAGGGAGGAATTAGCAGGAGCTCTGTCTTCAACATGTTAATCTTTAGGTGGTGAGAGGCCATCCAGGAGGAAATGCCAGATAAACAGTCGCTGACTTTGGAAAGGACAGGAGGAGAGAGATCAGGGATGGAGAGGTAGATCTCCAGAGGCATGAAATGGGGAGTAGAAATGTCATCTGCGCTTATTCCATTATACCGTGTGAAACAAAACGCAATTAGAGGTTTGGTTTCTGTTTAATGGCCATTAAAAGATTAAGCTCACCTGCCGAACGTCAAGGCACCTCTAGTGAGGGTGAGTCCTATCCAAAAAATGAAGCCACAGGCTGCTGTGTAGCCAACCATAACTTGCCCATGCTGCTTGTCAGTCATGAGGTAGACTGGTGGGCTTTTATTTAAGCTCCCCCAGAAACAAAATCCGCCTTGGGATCAAAAACAAAGACACGGAGCGGAATAGCTGCAATGATGACCTGGCTGGAGGTACATTAAAACATACATAGTACAGGAGGGGTGGGGTCGGGAGACTAATAAAATGGTCATAAAATGAAATAGGGGCATAATGAAATGGAGCATAAAATTAAAGAGAAGCACAGTATTTCTTACTATGTAAATAGTAACGTCTGACTGAGGGATATATTATTATTGTCCACAAATTGTTTATTCATTGTTCACTTATTCTACATTACTGCATGAATTTATTTATCGCACACACTGTTTTAAGTTTTTCTTGTACTTACACACACACAAAGTTTCCCATATTGTTAATTCTGGAGGACCACTCTAGATGACTGATTATATCCCATCAAACGTTAATATGTAGGTATAAAGGTTTGTGAGTCAAAAGTTTAAATTGTTGTTACTTTCAGACCTTTTTGTACAGTGTGTTTTATGAAGAATAATATGCTGAACGGCAGCAAAAGATGGGGCGGTGGTGGAGTATACCCTTGTGAGAAATGTGTTAATTTAAATGTAGTGTGGCTTAAAAAAAGATACTTTCCTGTCCTATATTTTACAAAGATTCTATAATCATGATAATGTAAGTTTCTCCTCAGGCACGACTTGCCACTCTGTAGATAATAGTACTTTGAGAAATACATTACTGAATATCCGCAAAGATAAAATGATGAGAAAGAATGGTTAAGTGTTACAATCTATTTCCATAAAGTATAGAATAGTGCATTCGGATTATGTAGCATTGGTAGCATTAGTGAAGACATACAGGGTTATTCAGAGAGCGTGAATAGCAGGAGAATGACTGGAGAATGACTGGAGAATGACTGGAGAATGAAAAATTCTAGGTCAAAATAGCCAATTTGGAAAGTGAGATGAAAGGGAGAATTTTTCTGGTTTGGCTATTTTGACCTAGAATTTTTCATTCTCCAGCCATTCTCCTGCTTTTCACCTCTCTTTGAATAACCCTGCTAATGTGGTCAGTAACTAACCAGTTGTGTCCCAGATGGGAGTGAAGATCTTAATCATAATTATACAATATATAAACAAATGAAGCTTTTAATAAATATTTAACCCCTTAAGTGTTGGGCCATTTCACACATTTAGCCCATATCTGTATTTAGTCACAAATTCTAGCCATTTTCTCTGAGGTACCTACAAAAATGAAACCTTATTTTTTCAGCAGACCCTCCTCTTGGAGAAAGTAACTTGATTTGAACAACGACTAAAATATGAAAATATACCAGCACCATATTATAGGGAAAAAAGTGAAACGTTTCCCTCTGTTTAGCATCCTGAATTATAGCATAAGAGTCATTATTCAGCAAATAGTTTGAATATCCATGTTACGGTCCCACATTAAGTATCACTACATCTCCTAGAACAAGAAAATTGTATTTTGTGCCGTTTTTAATTTTATAACTAAAACTTTCCCAATTAGCATCCCCGTTTTAGGGTTAACTTCAGAATAGGGCCCTGGATGTGTTGTAAAACTATGAAAAGGTCTTAGTACCCAGAGGAATAACTTGTGCCATTTTGATGCTACGTAGGTACTCCTAGTCCTGTCCAAACTAATAGAGGAGAAAATCATAATATGGCATGCATTAACATAATCCTCGATAGAAATTCACAAAATATTATATTCTTTCCACTCACTCAAAGTTCAACCACCAAGTTGAATATCTGCAATCTTTTTTATCTTATATAAATGTTAAAACTGAGCCTCAACATAAAATCACTATTATAATAATAATTTGGTGGTTATGGTTACTGATATAGGGGTTGTGTGATATAGTTCTATAAAGATGGTTTGGTATGGGCACCTTCAGGGCTGCCATGAGAGATTTTGGGGCTCCTTACTGAACATTTGTTGATGCCTCTGTCACGGTGGCGCCTGGCATAAGTCGAGGTGGGATCCATATATGGGGTTAAAAGCCCAAAGAGGAGGACACACCCCTGGCTGAGTGCAGAGAAACAGTATAGAGGCAGGCAGGAGGTGAAAACAATACTCGGCTGAGCAGTGACTCCCTGCACAGAAACAACCAAAATAAAATAAATTCCTAATCTGACAGGCCGGTATTTAAAGTGGCCTGATCTATATTAGATATAGAGAAGCAAAATGTGCAGGGTTATGCAAAGACAGAGGAAAAAACAATAGCCATGGTTGGTACACAGAGAGATCAGTATGTGGTAACACAAGGGTTAAAAGACAAACATATAGGGTTATTCAGAGAGCGGTGAAAATCAGGAGAATGACTGGAGAATTGAAAATTCTAGCTCAAAATAGCCGATTTGGAAAGTGAGATGAATGGGAGAATTTTTCTGGTTTGGCTATTTTGACCTAGAATTTTCCATTCTCCTGCTTTTCACCTCTCTCTGAATAACCCTGATAGTCATTTGGAATAACTAAGGTCGTGCACAGAATAATTAGCAAAGCAGGGGTTAAGAGAGCAAAACAAGAATCCAAATACAAAAGCCAGAGTCCGTCAGGTGTATGATACCCTCTGTAAAATCTCAGCGAACCCCCCCCCCCCGGCATTTGCCCCTGCCGCTATGTTGCTTCACTATACTCCTGGTTGGTTTATCGGCATATAAGCAATCCATTGGCATACGATTACTGAACACCGCTAAGGCTATTATCCCGCACCACTGGAAAATTAAGACCGCACCAACAGTTACGGAGTGGCTTCACAAGGTGGCACTAAATCCTTCCACTGAAGACCTGCTTCATCGGGCGAATAGCAGACTGGAGCAGCACCTACAACGTGGGTTTTACTGGTTAACCACCCGCCTGTCTACTTAGCTCTTCTCTATATCTTCACTGATCCACGGAAATCTGAACCTTCTCACTTGACATCTCCTGTGCAGGACATGTGGTCCCACCCCCTGCTCCTCCCTAAAATCAATGGCCTAGACATCATGGCGTTAACCCCGGTAATTATATGAACCCACAGAGGGTGCTCGTCCCTCCTCCTCCCGTCATCTTTTGTCAACGCTTTCTTGTTTAATGTTTCTGGTTTTTTTTTTTCCTCTCCGTATCTTGCAAATTTATACACTGTTAACTGTTTTGTTTTCGAGGATCTGGTGAGTTGCATCTCGCTACCCCTCCCTTGTATATGCTATTACAAAATGAATAAAAACTGTTACAATAATAGCAAAAAAAGTCAGGGTTAGTACACAGATAATCCACATAGAGAAGGAGGGTTTAAGGAAAAAGGAAATAGAAGGCAAGAACAACTGGATAAATAAATAATAAACCAGCGGACAAGGCAAGGACAGGGTTAACAAAACAAATACAAGGCAAGGGAAACAGGGGACCAAATAAACAAAGAACCAAAAGCAAGAATAGTGAGCACACTGAAGTATGGACTAGACACAATGACATCCAGTCTGGGGACTCAGTGACAGAGCACTGCATCATGGGAGAGACACCTTTACACAGGGAGTTGGTCAAGTTCCCATGGGTGGATACTGAGGAGAGCTGATGGCTACAGGAAAACCCTGGACCGGATGCAGGAAGGGCAAGCAATACTAAGAGCCAGCCTGGATCAGCTCAAGCACAGGATTAGCTAGTTTTCTAATGGGCTCCATGGCTGGAAACATGACAGCCCCCTCAACACATTTCACCCCCTGACATGCCTTGAGCTTGGCAACCTACTCCTCTTCTCCCCCCCTTCAACAACACAGATATATTTTGGATAAAATATATTTTGGCTGTATGCAACGCAGGGGACTCAAACTCAAATTACCTTGAGCTGCGGGACATATTGTTTTTTCCCATGGGGGGCTGCTTGCTGCTAGCAAAATGCAAAACGTCAAATGGAAAGTCGACCTATACTCAGTACTAGTTAGTGAATCACAGCTCTCCACAGCAGTACAAATCACAGTAATGTGCACTGTGCATCAATGTATCACAGTGCTGTATAGGAATTATACTCAAAATTATGAACATTGTGTATTAGTGTATCACAGATCTCTATAGCACTATAACCTGCAAAAAATTATATATTATTAAAATAGATATTAACCCCATAAGGACCAATGACACACAGGGTACGTCCTGGGAAAAGGTCCCGTTAAGGCTAGGGTCAGACGAGTGCGTTTTCTACGGACTGTGCGCCCGTGCAGTACTGACGCACTTTTTGATGGAAGACGCAGTAGTGGCCACACGGTCCGTTTTTGTGACTGATGTTATTTTTGACGGATGTAGGAGGGAAAATAAATTACAATTAAAAAACATTTTGTCCGTCAAATGCATCCGACGTATAAATGCAGTCCGTCTGACCACGTTCCATCACTCACACACAAAGCTATGCGGACGTTGCAGATGCAGCGCACTCCACACGTCCGTCCTAGCGGTTCGACGTTCTTGCTAACCTGCGTCCGTTTGCTGCGTCCGTAGTGCATCCGCACTTCCGTGTGTGTGTGGGGCTTCATTGGTCATGATTATCTGCTACAACGGACGTACTAAAGTGCGGCTACACGGACGTTAACGCTGACCCCAGCCTAAGGACCAAGGACTTCCCATGTACGTCATGGTCCTCTAACCCCCATCCCTCCCGATACTCACTTCTCTTGCTGGGGTACCACTTTGGTCTGACTTCCTTGAAGTCAGACCAAAGGTTTTATGTCTCCTGGCTGTCGCACTGATGTAGCCTCTCTCCATTGTACCAAGAGGACTGTCCAACAGTCCGCTATCTCAATTGACATTCAGCTGGCATTATTTGCATTATTTGCATTCTCACCATCACAATTCAGATGGGGTAGGCAATACCACCTCTTCTCTTCTAGAATAGTTAGTATCACAAGCAGTAACTTTATTTGGTTTTGCTCCTATAAGCACACTTTGTAATACGGTCCATGGTAACATCGCTATAAACAGATGATGTGCCAGGGTTCTGGTGGGACAGCATTACCTCTTACACACCAAAAGCACTTGTGTACCCATGACATATGTACAAGGGATCAAACGGCATGGATCAAAATTACATTTTGTGTGTCATATATATTTGTGTAGCAAAAAATCTTCATTAGATCAAGACTTAAGTGGCCGTGCTTCAACATTCTAATCATCTTGAAATCCTCATTTGTCTACACTCTAAAATTCACCAACATGCTTATAAATAACATTATATATTATAACACACTATATAACATTTTATTTATTTTTAAATAGCATCCAGTGAGTGTCCTGGCATTGTGGCACAAAAATCTGGATAATAAACTGAATAATTGTTACCAAATCCAACAGTACCCTTGTATCCTTCAGATATATGACTGATAGCCTTGGCTTTATATATACATGTATACATGTCCTCTCAGACACAATTATTTTATATTTACTGCCATCACATTTCTATCCATGTAAAAATGCAGAATTTTCCTTTTTCTTTGCAGACTCCTCAGTACGTTTTATAAATCTTTGTATTAATGTATAAATATTATGCGCTATACAGTATGATGAATAACATAGGAGTTTTACTTAATACCACCAAAATGACACAATGTTCCAGCTTGTCGTTAACTGGAAATCATGCATAAACATTCTGGCGTTGAAATGGTCACTTTTCTGAAAGCTATCACATAATTTTTAAGTACTCTGTGTTTGTGCTAGTCCTTTTTAAGTGCTTGCAATATATTATTCCCACTTTATTGTAGTTTACGTTTCCATTGTTAAACTATTCCTGCACAGCTACCTATTTCCTTTAATATAGTCCATACCTTCAATGTTACAGTTCTCCATTATATGGGGGTGACTTTCTCCTTCTCTCAGTGCTCCTGGATTTCACTCCACACTCAGAGGGTGCCTCTTATTACAGGTAGTGTTAGGCAGGTGGCCTGGGAGGGAGATGTCTTATAGGCAATGCAGCTGACATCACAGGACAGGTCCAAGGTAAGGGAGGAGTCTTGCATCACCAACCTACATGGACCAGACATCATTAACTCACAGATCTCCCTACCACAGAGCCTTTACTCACTGCTTGTAGAGGCACATCCCTTTTAAAGAACACATAGTTCTTTGGACCAGTTAATTTATTTCTGAATATGTGTTTTAGTTACCTTATTAGTGTTAGATTTTAATGTGCTTAGCAAGTACATACACATAGGCAAAAGAGCCATTGCAGCAGTATCCCTTCCACAGTTCTTTCTCTGAAATTCCCAAAATTCCAAAAGATAGACACACTATCTTTAACTGTAAAAAAAAATAAAAAGTACTTTAATTTACAAAGAAAATCTAATTCACTGACGATCTCAAGGACTAGGTAAAATGTACCATGTATGTGTCATCTAAACCTCTTTATATTTTTGTTAAGTGTCATCACAGAAATCTCAGCTCTGTGACCTCATTTCCAGACATGTCCTGTGATTTGTGTGTGTGTTTCTGTCACATTGTTCATATCTGCAGTTTGCAGCCTGGGTGACTGAGCTACATGAAATAGAACAGAGTGCAAATCAGGGCACCCAGAATGTGCAGGGAGGATTTCAGCACTAGAGATGTGTGGACAGCACTTTCTAGCTCTCCTCACTGCACTGAATAGAGGAGAGCCCCAGCATCAGCATCTCCCATGTAACTGCAAAACAAGAGCCAGTGTCTATCCTCTCAGTATCTCCCTTGCTATGTAGTTTCTTGGGTATCCATTCTCAGTTTGTGGAAGAACTGTCAGCATTGGGTGATCACGTGACAGCAGCATCTCCATCCTCTCCTTGCAGCATGATGCTGCACCAGCTTTTGCATGGTCCTCCCTGTGTTTTTTTCTTTCTTCAAAACAAACAGCCTGTTGCAAACACACCTGCCATATGGTAAAGTGCTTTTGATTAAATCATAAATGCAGTCTATATCCAGTTTTATTACATTTTTTTTTGCTTTGAACAAATAGAGGGCTTAGGGTGCCTAGAAGCCCAGTGTGGCATGGCTTTATGAAAATATAGGCACTGAGCCTTTCCCAGATGTCCCACCGTCTGGTCTGCAGATAAAATATGTTGTAAACGTTTCTAACAAAATATTTGAAGAGCAAATATTAGCAAATGGAAATCCATACAAGTCAGCTCCCATAGCCTGTTAAGTGACTAATTGGCCATCATTAGCAAAGCTCTCACAGACTTCAACACTCCACAAAGAATAGGACCTATTTTAAAATACCATATGTTCTAAATTATATATTAACTACGTCCAAACCACAGCCTGCTTCCCACTACAACCTTTAATGCCAGGGTCAGGAGACTTTTATTAAAGGGAAAACAAGTCTAATAGAAGAGCATTCAGCAAAGCCTCCCAATAAAGATAAGAGATGGGGATTCTAGTGCTCATGTCTTATCTCTGCTATCATTTTGATGGTTTCTACTTGTTTAAAATGTTATTCAACAATATTGCAATTCTTTAGAATGATGCTCATTGTAACCCTACTATAGGTTAAGAGGATTAGAAAAACAAGGTGTATCTGAGCTACTGACACCTGCTGGAGAGGTCTTGTGTAGCCCTGGGACAGCTTGGATCACAAACATCAACACAAATGCCATGGTGGAACAATAATATTAAACATTATGTACTAAAGTAAAGACCTGTTTAAAGTCCACATACCCTGCCCAGTGACAAGTACCCCTAGTTTAAGGTGTCTGAAGGATATAACCAGGCTGTCCATTTGTACAGACATTTCTGGGGAGAATTCATGCGTAATGGATAATAGTGAGGACATCCATGGACTACAAGCATGGTAAGATACTTTATCCCTGTGTGTAAGATGCTCAGAATCCTTCACTTTGTGTTTTCATAACGTAAATGTATCCAGGAATGATGTTGGCAATCTGAGGCTGCTCTGAGACCCCTGTGAAAGCCTTTGGACACATAATGTGCCATGTGTGCCTGGGTCCAAAAAACGCACAGAGGAAGCAAAAGGAACTTTGATGCACCTGAGTTATGCATCCAGAAGCACTTTCTGACACTCAACATTAAGGTGACATTCTAACACGTATAGAGGGCTCTCCTTTGATTGAAAGGTCAGATCCTCACTGGTCCTTTACTTTGTAACCAGAAGCAGAAAGATCTGGCAAAATTCATGCGCACAACTTGAATCCAAAGTGATGGAGCAAGGGGACCTGAGATAACACTCAGAATAAGGGATGCTAAGGATAATCTAACATTTCCTCCAACTTGGCAGTGCAGCCATCGTGAGAGATCATGCATGAAGGAGATTGATGGGGTCTTAGTGCCTGCTGTGAGCAACATGCCACACACTGATGGCTAGAGCAAGCGCAGGACAATCAAAGGATGCGGTCTACATCCTCCTTTGGTACCCAAAGCGCCAGCATCTGTCACAACACACTCCTTAAGGAAGATTACATCTCAAAGCACTGTGCTTCTCAGGAGGATCAGAAAGTGCAAACTGTCCTGTTTAATCAGATACAATTATTTGCTGCAAAATGTAAAATAATCAGACCACAGAAAGCATCCGTCCATGTTTTAATTTGTTTGAATAATATTGTCAGTATCCTCTTTTCATGTGTGTGCCTAATATGCATTCAATTATGTCGATTGATACCTGCACATGTCTATATATGAATATTAAAATAAATAGATTTACACATGCCTCCTAGAATTCTGCACGGACACATGCAGCAGCCATATCACATTATATACAGGGTTATTCAGAGAGAGGTGAAACACAGGAGAATGGCTAAAGAATGGAAAATTCTAGGTCAAAATAGCTAAACCAGAAAAAGTTTCCCATTTATCTCACTTTCCAAATTGGCTATTTTGAGCTAGAATTTTCCATTCTCCAGTCATTCTCCTGCTTTTCACTATTCCATTTACCTATGGTGATAAAAGGACATTATAATGGTCAGTATTGCAGTTTTTGCAAGTTACATTCCATTATATAGTTTTAAGACACACTGGTAGCTTGTATATTCTGATATAGTTCCACTGGTAAAGGAGAGTCAAAACTTTCTTGTATAGTGATGTCAGCCTTTTGACTTAAAATTATTATCATCTTGTCCCAGATTAACATTGAGGAAAAAACTTGTAACTGTTACATGAACAATGCACACAAAGACAGGTTCTAAGAGCAGAAAAGTAAGAACAATATGCCATTTTATTATTGTAATAAAAGGACATTAGAATGGTCGGTATTGCCATTTTTGCAAGACTGCCCATGCTTGTATTATCATTTTACCTCTAGGATTGATACCTCCTTTATTTATGTATCCAATATTGGGAAATGGTAATTTTACACATTATTAAGGGTTTATTCACTAAATTGGGATATTACAGAATTTAAAACTGCTTTGTAACATAGCTCCTACTTTGCAGTTTTAATTCAAATGTTGGTTTATTTTATTCACTGCTTAAAAATAAAATAAAAAGCTCCAAATAAGGCTAGGGTCCAACAAACGCATTATTCGCAGTGACCGTCAAAAAGTGCGTCCGTACGCATTGACGTATTTTTTCACGGAATGCGCAAAAACGGTCAGACAACACGCTTTTTCGTGGGTGATTTTTTACGGATCGTCAATAAAACCCTTTTTGCGTCTGGACGTTATGTAGGCTGGACATTAGCAGCGTCTGACGTCTCCTAATCACGCACACACGCCGCTATGCCGCCGCAGCGCACTCTGTACGTCAGTACTAGCGGTTCTGCGTTCTCCAACAAATGCGTTCATTTTCCACTTGTGTTGCGCGGCTGGACTTTTGTGCGGCCGTACTTCGTATATTGGCCGTCATTTGCTGCTACCGCGCTGTGATTAAGTGCGCCTAAATGCACGTTAAAAATGCGTTAGTCTGACCCCAGCCTTGCCCAACATGCGCTGCAGTTGTTTTTTTACTGCAACAATGTACTAGAGAGTTCAGACGCTGGCATGACTCACAATATTTTATTCTAAATTAAATGATGTTTTTTTTAAATTATACAACATTTCTAGTGACAGAATAGAACAGCTGGGGGGGGGCACTCCCAGAGGGAGCAACAGATGCATGATAGACTCCAGGTCTTATTCATCATACATGAGATACAAATCTGCTTGCTGCAAATCCAATATCATTTTTTTAACATTTGTATAACGCTACCTGGCAAATTACATCTCAGAGCGTAACATTAATTGTGTACACATGCGGAGGCTCCCCTAATTTCATACAATAGTAGTAAGCCTATAAACAGAATATGCGGTCTTCCAAAATAAATTTCCCATAAGTAGAATAATGGTAAATTACCCCCTCTTAAAAAATGTATTGATTGCTGCTGTACACAGAGAGGGAAAGGAGAAAATAAAAATGGAGTACAGCATTAGACTTAAGGTGAGGTAGAGACATAAGTGGCTCAAAAAAGAAGAAGGGGCTGCTTAGGCTAGGGTCAGACTAACGCAGTATCAACGTGCGTTTAGCAGCACTAAATCACAGCCGTGCTAGCAGCAAATGACGTCCAATGATGGGCAGCATACGAAGAACGGCCGCACAAAAGTGCGGCTGCGCAACGCAAGTGGCAAACGAACGCATTTTTTCGAGAACGTGATACCACTAGTACTGACGTACAGAGTGCGCTGCGTTTGCTAGCAGCGTGTGTGCAATATTAGGAGACGTCAGACGCTGCTAATGTCCGGCCAACATCACGTCCAGACGCAAATAGTGTTTTATTGATGATCCGTACAAAATCACGGACGAAAATGAGCATGGTATGACCGCTATCACGTATTCCGTGAAAAAATACGTCCATTCGTTCGAACGCACTTTTTCACGGACGACGCGAAAAATGCGTTAGCCTGACCCTAGCCTAACACTTGATGCATGTTTCGCCGTGCCAACTCAAGAGCACACCGCTAACATCCCTGATACCACAGTAGTGCTTCCTAGCCACAGCGAGTATCAGCTCCCAGAGTCCATAGGAGTCCATGGAGGCTTGCCCTTCTGGGCCGCGAGATCGCGCAGCGCCTTGCAGTGATCACAGAGGCTAGGAACTATATATTTGTCCTAGAAGAAGCAGCGGATCGGGCCACCCTTTTCACCGCGGAATGAGAGGTGAGTATGGGATTTTTTGGGGGGTTTTGGAGCGTGTTAAATAATTATACATTTGCAGAATCATTTAGCACCAGCTTTTAGGAGGGGTTAAAAATTTTCAATTCGTGTCCCGTCGGTAAATTACGCCAGCAGTTTGGAATACTCACTTGTCAAGACATTAAAAAATTATTGCACGCCCTATGTAAGTTATATTAGACGCTAAGTACAGTAAGCTCGCGCAAACTGCGAGGCGCTAAATCTATCTACAGCAGTTTAGCGTCGATATCAGAAAATCGATGCCAGAATTTAAACTTACTATCACTAGCGCTAACGATTAGATAATCGAGTCGAAATGAAAAGAATAAACAGTTGAATAAATATTTAAGAAAAACAGGGATTTTATTTTTTTCATTGAAACGGATTCTTCTGCTTAAGGCCGGTGTCAGATGAGCGCATTTTGTATGGACTGTGCGCCCGTGCAGTACGGACGCACTTTCTGATGGAAGACGCAGTAAGGGCCACACAGTGTGTTTTTTTAACTGACGTTATTTTTGACTGATGTAGGCTAGGGTCAGACTAACGCATTTTTCACGTTGTCCGTGAAAATGTGCGTTCGAAGAATGGACGTATTTTTTCACGGAATACGCAATAGCGGTCATACTATGCGCAGTTTCATCCGTGATTTTGTACGGATCTTCAATAAAACACTTTGTGCATCTGGACGTTATGTTGGCCGGACATTAGCAGCGTCTGATGTCTCCATTCACGCACACACGCCGCTAGCGGACGCAGCGCACTCTGTACGTCAGTACTAGTGGTTTAACGTTCTCGAAAAAATGCGTTCATTTTCCACTTGCGTTGCGCAGCCGGACTTTTGTGCGACCGTACTTCGTATATTGGCCGTCATTGCCCGGCATCTGCTGCTAGTGCGGCCGTGATTAAGTGCGCCTGCACGCGCGTTCGCACTGCCTCAGTCTGACCCTAGCCGTAGAAGGGAAAATAAATTAAATATGGAAACCATTTTGTCCGTCAAAAATGCTGAACGCACAAATGCAGTCCGTCTGACCTCATTCATCAATCACACGCAAAGCTATGCGGACGTTGCGGACGCAGCGCATTCCGCACGTCTGTTCTAGCGGTTTTACATTCTTGCCTAACTTGCGTCCGTTTGCCATGTGCAGTTCAGTGCGGACGCGCTTCGTGTGGGGGGCTGCTTTGGCGATTATTCTATGCTGTGATGGACGTTATTATGTGAGCAAAAACGGACGTTCACACTGCGCTCGTCTGACACGAGCCTTAACCTGTCGAGTGAAAGCACCGAAAATCAGGGCATTTCGCTAATAGTTCAGTGCTGTTCGGTGTTCTCTGAATAGATTAACCATTACTTCTCTATGGGGGTTTTCACTATGGGGGATCACCGTATTTCGCTGGCAATTCGCCAATATTTGGCAAACGGCCAGCTTTTTGAATAGCCGAATGGCCATGAAATAACACTGTATGGTGAAATTCATAGTTTGGTGTAGTTCTGTGGCCAATTCGGCGTTCTTTGAATAACCCCTTAATTTGAAGCCAGCTGAAGGATAACAAGCAATTCCAATTTTTCTCATCTGAAGTCAGTATATAAAAACAAAATACTAGCACTCAGACTCCAACATTCAGTGATTTCTTTTGTCAAAACAGCAGACATTTCCTCCCCACACTGTGGACAAGGAAGACAGGGAGCATAATGTCCAGTCTGCAGTATGTCAAAGGCCTCTGAATAGATAGCAATAACTCCTTCGGTTTAGAGAAAAATGAAGTCGTTATAAAATATTTTTTTTTACCAGACCGGATAAGTTAAGGTTTACTTCATACATTTTCTAATAAGCATACTGCACATATATGTCATAACAATAAATTGGCTCTTTTGTTTGCTCTCTTTTGCTCTCCTTCCATGGATTCATTCAGCTCTGGGAGCATTGCATCCTGGGGACATTTTTAGGTTGTCGTGCAGAAGCCCAGGATGCAGAGAGTTGACTCATGGCTGTTGCTATGTAGATGAGGTTTAAGTTAGGATTGGCTGAAATCAGAACATGTGGCTGGAATAGATTGTAAAAAGAATTCTCTGATATATGTCATGTGGGTTTAAGTGAAATATGCTTTTCACGCTACATTGTCTTGAACTCCTCATTTAATAATCTATATAGGTATTGAGCAGGGCATTGCAACGACGCAAGAAATCAATTCAGAGTAGATCCAACATGGCACAAAACCTCATTTTCTATTATGCAACTTGCAGTCTCAATCTACTAAAGAAGGGAACTGAGATTGTTTTTGCAATTTTTGCTACCCGAGCCTGTGCAATGGTGATGCAGTCCAAAAGGAATCATGTTCAGGCAGACTTTGGGAATTCCACTTACATTCCATATTAAGTACTACCTTGCCTTAGTGCAGTGGTGATCCAATCCAAGCTGACGTTTGTACTTACACTTGCTGCATACTTCAATTTTGATGTGCGACTGGTCTTTGCAGAAGGATTCGATCACTGTTAATTTGCGATGTGTTGAGGTCTGTTACTTGCATTGGTTACATTCAGGGCCAGATTTGCATCAGGAGCCTGTAGGCACAGAAATGTGGAACTCCCTTACCCCCGCCGCGCCCCCCCCAAAAAAAAATAAATAAAATGCCAAAATGACCTTTTAAATTTTCTTTTTGGGGCAAACTAAAAAAAAAATATTAAAAAATTATTTTTTTCTCTCCGCTCAAATCAAAAGAAGGAGCAGAATCTGTTGCCTTAGTTGAGTTAGTGCAGTGGCATTGTGTGTTTTATATGTAAAAGCATATGTTGCCTCTGCAGTAGGAAAGTGAAAAAGATACATTTTGCATATAATTTTTTTTTCTATTGTTTTTATTTTTACACATTACATGGTCATGTTTGGTATCATTGTAAAGACCAGACTCTGACCTTTCTAATGAGACTTCACTCAGCGGCGTAGCGTGGGTTCTCAGCGTCCGGGGCAAGACAAGAATTGTGCGCCCCCCCCAACCTGTGGATATGGTAACACACCCTGATTCCCTTCTACTAGTAGAGTATTGACCCCCTTACCCCACAAGCACATGTATTGTATATTAACAAAATACTGATATTATAAAAAAATGAACCACACATGCCCCCCCACGCTATGCCACTGCTACCAGTCACCCTGTCCCAGTATACCCTAGCCTAGTTCCACTCTCACACCATACCCAGTCACTCTCTCCCAGTACCCAGACACACTATCTCCCAGTAACCCCACTTTCTCCCAGTACCCCAGTCACGCTCTCATTACCCCCACTTTCTCTCCGTATCGCCAGTCACTCTCTCTCTCTCCCAGTATCCCTCCAGTCACTCTCTCCCAGTACCACAGTCACTCTTTTGCTCTCCAAGTACCCCCACTTTCTCCCAGTACCCCCAGTCACTTTCTCTCTCTCTCTATCCAAGTGGAGTTGCTGGTGGGCCAAGGGGGGGGGGCTTTCCAGGGGGCTTAGTGGAGACTGGATTTTAAATGTGCTGCAGGGCAGGTGCCTCCCTCCCTCCTTCCTGTTCAGTGGCTACAGGGCTGCCAGCAGCGGGGGGCTGGCACAGGGCTTCAAGGGGGGCTGACAAGCATGGAACAGGGTATTCCGTCAGATAATGCTGCGCTGCTTCACGTGACTCATGTCATCATTAAGGAGGAGTCAGGACAGAATTTTCTGTCCTGGTCCTCCCTTCTGGACGCTGAGTGCTAAGTCACCGCCGGCACCGTAATTCCGGCGGCTGCCCATGCAAGGGCCTTTCACAGACACCAGTGTCCATGAGCACACACCTTGTTGATCCCTACTGGAAAATATTAGTGGTTCAATTTTCTTTTGAAATTTTGCGCCCCTAAGAAAATTGCGCCTGGGGTGACACTGACCGTCCCCGAGGCCCCCCCCCACGCTACGCCACTGACTTCACTTAACCTTGTGCAGTGTACAATTCAGCGATACAGGTTCCAAAGTCCCCTACAGGGTTATTCAAAGAGCTCTGAATAGTGGCCGGAAAATAACCGAACAGTGAAATTCAGCATACGGTTACCTTTCCTGGCCATTCGGCTATCCAGAGAGCAGGCAGTTCACCAAATGTGGCGAATTGCCTGCACATACGGTGCCTGTTCGTTGCCTATTCGAGGGCAGTGAAACCCCCATAGAGAAGCAATGCTTCGTCTATTCAGAGAACAAAAACTAGCAGTGAAAAGTTGCCGAATTGCCCTGCTGTTCGGTGGTTTCATTCGACAGGTTTATTCAGGCGAATCCCATAGGCTTCAATGTTAAAAATATTCCCGTTTTAATTCAGTATCTAATAAACTGTTTATTATTTTATTCTGCAGTAAAAAGTCTCTTTATTTTTAGATTTTTTAAGTATATTTTAGGCATTTTTCAGCAAACTTTTTTTCTGTTTTTTTTTTTAATCGTTTTTCTTTTTTCTGTAACAGACCTTTTTATTATCATTCATTGGATCTTATATGTAAATTTCAGACATTTTCATTCTGTAGTTTCTTTGCAAACAGCGTTTCACTTTTCAAACATTGAAGCGTACTGTTTTTTTTTTTCACTCCATTTGTCTGCGGTGTCGGGTTTTTCCGGCGGTTGCCCTGTGCTCTGATCAGCTCCTGCTCGGGTTTCTCCAGCGTGTTCGGCGGGGTTAATCCAGATGTTTTTGCGGGTTTCGATATGCGTTCGCCGGGTTTTGTGTTGAGTGTTCGCCGAGTTTGCGGCGGCTTTTCCCTGCACTACGACGGCCCTGTAGTGCTTGCTGAACACTGCAGGGTCGCTGAAATCGGATCGCCAAATCTCACTGAATTGAAGAGAACGAAAAGTCACCGAACGTGCGGTGACTATTCGATTCTCTTCGAATAACCCTGCAAGTCTCTCCTCCCTGCAGTGCCAGGGACTAGGTTTTCGATGAAACAATGCATTGCATCATCAGCTCCACACTTGCTGGGATAATCTGGCCTTTCCAATGATACCCCATATGTCCCTCTACCTCTTAGGGCTCCAGAGATCTAGTGGTCTAAGGCTGCTGTCAGACGAGCGTAGTGTTCACGTCCGTGATTGCGCCTAAAAGTACGTCCGTGATAGCATGACAGAAAGCCCATCGGAGCCCGACACACGAAGTATGTCCGCACTGAACTGCGGACGCACAACGGCCGCGGCCCACGGACGCAAGGCAGGCAAGAACGTACAACCGCTAGAACGGCCGCACAAAGTGCGCTGCGTCCGCAACGTCCGCATAGCTTTGTGTGTGAGTGATGGAACGTGGTCAGACGGACTGCATTTATACGTCCAGCATTTTTCACGGACAAAATGGTTTTGCTTTTTCATTTATTTTCCCTCCTACATCCGTCAAAATATATACGTCAGTGAAAAAAACGGACTGTCTGGCCACTACTGCGTCTTCCGTACTAACGTACGTCCGTGTGCACGGACGTACAGTCAGTAGAAATCACGCTCGTCTGACCCTAGCCTAAAGCAGTGGTTCCGAACTGCGGTCCTCAAGTACCCCTAAGGCTAGGGTCAGACTGAGGCAGTGCGAACGCGCGTGCAGGCGCACTTAATCACGGCCGCACTAGCAGCAAATGCCGGGCAATGACGGCCAATATACGAAGTACGGTCGCACAAAAGTCCGGCTGCGCAACGCAAGTGGAAAACGAACGCATTTTGTCGAGAACGTAAAACCGCTAGTACGGTTGTACAGAGTGCGCTGCGTCCGCTAGCGGTGTGTGTGCGTGATTTGGAGATGTCAGACACTGCTAATGTCCGGCCAACATAACGTCCAGATGCACAAAGTGTTTTATTGATGAGCCGTACAAAATCACGGATGCAAATGCGCATAGTATGACCGCTATCGCGTATTCCGTGAAAAAATGCGTCCATTCGTTCGAACGCACTTTTTCACAGACAACGTGAAAATGCGTTCGTCTGACCCTAGCCTAACAGGCCAAGTTTTGCAGATCACCTTGGGGAAATGCAGACTGAATCCTGCAATCACTGAACAGCAAATCATATCACCTGCGCTGTGCTTGAGCTATCTGGCAAACCTGACCTGTCTGTTGGGGGTACTTGAGGACCGCGGTTGGGAACCACTGGTCTAAATGATTTGTAAATTGTAAAAACAAAAAAAACTTTTTTTTTATTTACAGAGCAAGGCGCCCCCCTGTGGCAGAAGCCTGTAGGCACGTGCCTACTCTGCCTAATTTAAATCCGGCCCTGGTTACATTAGTGTTTATTCTACAGCATGCTGCCTTCAGATTTCTGTGCAAGTCCTTGATATTATTACTAATAATCCCACATATATTTATAAAACACATTTGCCATGTACACGCACACCGATAAACATGGAGATTTCTGAACAAAAAAATGCAATATAATACTTTGCTTATGTACCATGAAAATTTAAAAAGGTGGCTTATGGCCAAGAAATTTAATTGTGTGATAGGTTTCTGAATGGTATTATAATATAAAATAATTCAGGTTCTTCCCAGTCCTTGCAAGATAACAATTCTAGTAGCAGGGCTATCCAGAAAGAGGTGAAAACCTTGAGACTAACTGGAGAAGTGAAAATTCTAGGTCAAAATAGTCCAACCAGAAAAATTCTCCTATTTATCTCACTTTCCAAATTGGTTATTTGGTCTAGATTGTTCATTCTCCTGGCAATTCTCAAGGTTTTCACCGCTCTCTGAATAGCCCTGTAAGTTTTTATCATGCCTAAAGTATCCACATAGGACGATAAAGTTACTATTTCAGAGCAGGTTTAGGAATGAACTGAAAATACATATTGGCCGTTAGTATTTTTGTCAAGAAATCATATTAGATCTTCAATAGTTATAATGTTCAGAAAGGTGGTACAATTCATTGTAAATGTAGATATTCACTAAACGCAGATGTTCACCATTATTAGAAACCAAGGTAAAAATCACCATTGCTGTCACTACAGTGAACTTTGTCTATGCAGAGAAGAAAAATTTAGCAAGAGTTGATGGAAAGAAATGTGACCAACAACATCAACTTTGATGGAAATACTGGTAGAATCCCCACAGAAAACTATGCTGAGAACTACGCTAGAACACTTCATCAGAAGTTACTCTAGAATCAATGAACGGTGAAAAGTACAGTTACCTATGGCAGAAGTTTCTTAATAGAGAATTCACCATAGACTCCCTGCAGTAAAACCACCATTCTTTCAATGAATGTATTAATGAATAAACCCATAGAGCTTAATTTATTACCAGTCCTTCTCTCCTTATGCCATGTATGATTAACTACACCTTGATAACTAAACAGACTAATATCTTTTGGCAAACTTTACTTCTTGCCATGAGTGTATCACTTGTGGATGTTGGATGACCTCACTCAGAGATCCATCGATAAGTGTTCCACAGATGTCTTGCAGCACGCAATCAGTGGCGTCACTAGGGTTGGTGTCAGCCGGTGCGGTAACTCATGGTGTTGCCCACCCCCCCTAGTTTTACGGTTCCTTTTCTTAACTACTCTTATTCATAAATCAGAACTCCTATATAACATTGAATACTCATACACACCATACATTACTGTGAAGGTTATTGCTGTGGATCTCTGTGATACGCTCATACACACATTACTGAGTTTTATTGCTGTGGATTCTGTGATAAGCTCACGGCACATTACTGTATCACAGAGCTGCACAGCAACAAACCTCACAGTAATATGCGCTGTGTATGAGCATTCCCAATGTGCAGCAGCTGAGTCCTATCACTCTCAGACAGCCTTTACATGCTTAAGGCTAGGGTCAAACGAACGGATTATTTGCAGCGACCGTCAAAAAGTGCGTCCGAACGCATTGACGTATTTTTTCACGGAATTTGGTTTCATCTGTCCACAGAATATTTTGCCAGTAGTGCTGTGGAACATCCAGGTGCTCTTTTGCAAACTTCAAACGTGCTGCAATTTTCTTTTTGGACAGCAATGGCTTCCTCCGTGGTGTCCTCCCATTTACTCCATTCTTGTTTAATGTTTTTGTTATTGTAGATGTGTCAACAAAAATGTTAGCATGTGCCAGAGATTTCTGTAAGTCTTTAGCTGACAGTCTAGGATTCTTCTTTACCTCATTAAGCATTCTGCACTGTGCTCTTGCAGTCATCTTTACAGGACAATCACACCTAGGGAGAGTAGCAACAGTGCTGAACTTTCTCCATTTGTAGACAGTCTGTCTTACCATGGACACATGAACATCAAGGCTTTTGGAGATACTTTTGTAACCCTTTCCAGCTTCATGCAAGTCAACAATTCTTGATCGTAGGTCTTCTGAGAGCTCTTTTATGCGAAGGCATGGTTCACATCAGGCAGTGCTTCTTGAAACCAGTAAACCCAAAACTGGTGTGGGTTTTTAAAGGGCAGGACAGCTTTCAGCAACACATCCAATAATATCACACTGATTGGACTCAAGTTGGCGCACTCCTGGCTCCAATTAGCTCTTGGAGAAGTCATTAGGCTAGGGGTTCACATACTTTTTCCACCCTGCACTGTGAATTTTTACATGTTCTGTTCAATAAACACATGAAAACATATAATGTTTGTGTTGTATTATTTTAAGCAGACTGTGTTTTTCAAATTGTTGTGACTTAGATGAAGATCAGAGCACATTTTATGACCAATTCATGCAAAACTCCACGTAATCCCAAAGGGTTCACATACTTTTTCTTGTCACTGTAGGCTGGACATTAGCAGCGTCTGACATCTCCTAATCACGCACACACGCCGCTATGCCGCCGCAGCACACTCTGTACGTCAGTACTAGCGGTTCTGCGTTCTCCAAAAAATGTGTTCATTTTCCACTTGCGTTGCGTGGCCGGACTTTCGTGCGGCCGTACTTCGTATATTGCCCGCTATTGCCCGTCATTTGCTGCTACTGCGGCCGTGATTAAGTGTGCCTAACGTCAGATGCTGCTAATGTCCGGCCAACATAATGTCCAGACACAAAAAGGGTTTTATTGATGATCCGTACAAAATCACGGACGTGAAATGCGCATCGTATGACCGCTATCGCGTATTCCGTGAAAAAATGCGTCCATTCGTTCGAACGCACTTTTTCACGGACAATGCGAAAAATGCGTTAGTCTGACCCTAGCCTAAGAGAGTGCTCCTAATCTCCACTCCTTACCCGTGTAAAAGACAACTGGGAGCCAGAAATCGTGCTGATTGATAGGGGATCAAATACTTATTTCACTCATTAAAATGCAAATCCATTTTATTACGATTTTAAAATTCGTTTTTCTGGATTTTTGTTGTTATTATGTCTCTTACTGTTAAAATAAACCTTCATGAAAATTATAGACTGATCATTTCTTTGTCAGTGGGCAAACGTACAAAATCAGCAGGGGATCAAATAAGTTTTTTCCCTCACTGTACCTAACAAAAATTACAGATCTCACATTTTTTACAAAAGATGTTTAGTAAATCCTGCCCAGAGAGTCATGTATATAGGAACCCCTGTCCATGGTGCTGAAAAGGGTGACAGGACAGGATAAGCAGCCATTATACCTCATTATACAACATCGCCCTTTCATGCTGAATCCGACATAGACCAAGATTCAGAAGGCTAATCACTTGGAGGTGAAAGGGTGGAAAATAACGTGGGAATAGCAAATCGGAGCCAAATATCGAGGGAATGCTATTTCAGCCTAAAATTTGCAATGCCTTTGAAATTAAGTCCTTCCTGAGTAACCCTTTAGAGTGAGATCAGTGACTTTGTGATATGTAATGATTTGCAATTATTTAATTAACCCCTTAACGACAGACAAGTGTCGCCAGTCGGGAGGGGGTTAATGCCCTGGTTAACCTTTACTGGTACGTCTTGCCGCCAGGGGCCTCTGATTCGGCCCGCCCATGCAGTTCAGGCCTTGTCTCTGCAGCCAATGGCACGCGGCAGGTGCCTGCTGTGGGGAGGGGCCAAGGTGGCCCATTACAATCAGTGGGCATACCAGTATGCCCTGCATCTTCAAGGCCAATCCGCCGCGCAGACAGTATGGTACACTGCGAGGTGGGAAAGGGTTAACATACACATGGAAAGTACACACTCACTTTCATGTATAACAAGCTTTGTAAACAACCAGATGCAATATGTTATAATGTTAATGGCAAGCAGGATTTTTTATTAGACGGTGTTAAAGGAATTTTCATGATTTAGAGTTAAGTTGTACCCTAATATAATTTAACAGCTATGAAAATGCTTCAGGATTCGAAACTCTGGAAAAGCTGGATGACTAATGGAATGTTCCATTGAAAAATAATTTTCTTTTTTGCCCTTAAATAATTGGGCAGATGCTGCTGACTGCCTCTACCCATTTTTTTCTTTATATTTTTTTATTTTGGGTAACTTAACTCACTTTTTGTCCCTTGGCAGGTGCAGCTCCTCCTCTTGGACAAAGGGACTGCCGAACCCGAAGGTCCTTGCAGCCACGGCCGGCCGAAGCCACTGTGCTGCCTGGAGCGATGGATGAAATGCTGCCCCCCCCCCACACAAAAAAAAAAGAGTATCACAGAGCTCCACAGCAATAAAACTCCCAGTAATGTGCGGTGCTGTTTAGTGTTCTCTGAATAGATTAACCATTACCCATCTACGGGACAATTTCACTGCCGAAGATCACTGAATTGCGGCGAACTACACTGTTTTGCTGGCAATTTGCCAAACATCCTTCTCAATAGACAAGGAGCTTAATATGATGTTAAAGAAGGCTCTCGCCCAAGTCACAATTCTATAACCCTAACATGTCTTGTGTGTGTCAGCCAGCATTTATATAGCCCCAACACAAAAATGATGATATATATTACATTACGAACATTTATATAGTGCCAACAGATTCTGCAGCGTTACACAATGAGGAGGATACAGAGTTACAGACATACCAATACACAGAGAATATTGTAACTACAACACCATTTAAAAACAAAAATGTGTTTCTGTAATGCAATAAAAATAAATAATAATTTCTTCAAATTATAAATTTAAATCTTTTTTTAGTCTAGAAACAAAACCATCAGTAAATGACTCTCCTATCAGAAACCCATGTGGACAGGACTCTGGTACCCGTGCCCAGTGGGAAGGATTGTGAATCGGACACATTCCACATACAAACTGCAGGACAGCAAGACCGATCCATCTATGTGCTGGGTTGCCAGCCCCGTTACATATAGGATCAATGCTCTGATGGGCTATACATGAAAAGTGTTGCATGTTACTCCATGTCAACACTGGAACTTAAGAAACAGGGTGCACAAGCACCTCTAGCTTGCCTTGTGGTAGAGAATGGATTTTGCATGGTGCAGGGCAGCACTTTTCTTACATGGCCCTTCCAACAGCCGTCTTGAGAAAAGTGTGGCTCTGGCACCACTAAAAGACCCAGTGGAGTGTAGCTTGGTCAGCCAGTTCTACAGAGTTCTTACAGCTGTCAGTGGGCTACCTCCTGCCAGGGAGGGTCACCCCTACAGCAGTCATACAGAAAAGGCAACCAACACTGCAGCCCCATGGAGGAGGCGGAGGCAGCCTGCGGCACAGCCATCTATGGAGCTCAATGGAGGAAGCAGGTTGCAGCACAGCCATGCCCGGAGCTCCATGGAGGAGACAGTCTGCAGACCCTCTCCTATATGCAGGTCATGGGGCAGAGTGCGTGTGACCTGCGTGTGCACAGTCCGTTCACACAATGTGTCCAGAATGTCCAGGTGACCGCTAGCAGCCGTGGCACTGTCTATCGAGCTGCAGAGACCAAGCAGCCGCACCCAGGCACGATTTTACATTTGTTTTGTCATACCGATTGATTGTACAGAACAGAACTGTAGTATATGTTGGTGCTTATAAACACTTGTCATTTTGGATGTCCCTTTAAATTTCACATTCAGATGATAACAAGTAAAGCTCACTTGTCTGACATACAACGTCATTCTCAATGTAGTAACAGCCTTACGGGAGGAAGTCTTCACTTTCCCATCAGTAGTAAATGTATAGTATTTGTTTCTCTAGTTTACTTTGTATATATCTCACCACAGTACTTGAAGACCTGTCCCCACTCCCCCCCCCACCCACACCCCACTTACGTTTGCAGTCTCAGTCAATGGGCAGTGGCTGGTCCTCCTCCTCTCCGACTCCTTTCAACAAGTTAGTCACGAGTCCTGTTCAGTCCACCGGTCCACCCGGCACCCACGACTCAGATCCGGCCGGTCAGGGGTCTCAGGCAGCTGGCAGCTCACACACTGTGTCTGTCCTCAGACAGTGCCTCACACAGACAGTCACTGTCGGACAGTCACCTCCTCGCTCGCGCTCGCGCTCGTCCTCACCAGCCACGTCCTGTCTCCTGTCCTCTCCTCGACCTCACCCACGGCCTCACGCCTCACCACAACAGCGTGTGTGCGTGCGCTGCCCGCCCTGGGAGGAGGAAGTGTGACGTCGTTTGTTCTTCCTCGGCCGCGCCGCCACCCGCACACCAATGGACGCATGCCTAGCATGCGTGTGGGTGGGCGTGGCCAGCGGCGGCGCCAGCGCGCAGTGTAGCAACGCGCCGGCCGCCACCCACACAACACATAAGTTGCTGGGACCTGCTGCTGCCGCCGCCGCACTGACTGAAAAATAGTGCGTGCACACCGGGAATTTGGGGAATAAAGAATAAAGCAAATTTAAGATGGCGGGCGGGCGCAAAATTTCCCGCCTTTCAAATCTGCCGCCTGGAGCAAGCGCTCCGCGCTGCTCCATCGTAGGGTCGGCCCTGCTTGCAGCTATCTAATGCAATTTATGCTCCTACGCAACTTGTATAGTGTAGGAACCACAAATCATGCAACACTACGGACTTGAGCACTTTACGTACACAAGTTCCATAGTGCCTGCCCAGAGTGATGGATCTGAACTGTGTGCAAACATGCAGTTCAGATCCACCATTGCCTCTCTGAGACCGCTCGCTATCGGGGCAGTCTCCGAGAGAGTGACGTCAGCACTCTGTGTGCTGATGTCACTAGTGACCAATCTGTGACTGGCAGCCAGAAAATTCTAAATCTTGGCTGCTGTTGGATGCTTGGTGTGGTGCAGGAAACTCCTCTGCTTCATCATTTCATCTGATCAGGGCAGTGGGGGGGGGAAGCACTCCTCAAATCCAGATCACTTTAAAACAATTAAGTGGTCAGGATGAGTAGAATGTCCCTTTTAACGTTATTGACAAAATTTCGGTGCTTTCTGAATAACTCCTTTAGTGCACCTATTTTTATCAATTATGTACACTTATGTGTCAGAAAATGAGATTTCATCTTAGAATCTCTGCCTGACAATTAAGATAGTTAATAACAATAATAGCAGTTGTATTTGTTTTAGTGGTCAATGCCCAATAGACTTTGCTGACGAAGTTCTTATAAAACATTAACATACATGCTGGTAGAGAATCTAAGAAGTTGCAGTTACTATAGAGCTGACACTATACAACAGCTGTCCATCTATAGTTTGCAAAAAATCAGACACCATAGAGATGATTAAAATAAATGAGACTCAGGATCAGTATGGAGGGACACCTAGTGGTAGAAAAATAGGAATCACTGGGAACAGATTCTACCCACTTATATGTATGCAGCAGAATTAAAAGTACTAAATGGGGTTATTTGAAGAGAATCGAAAAGTCACCGCATGTTCGGTGACTTTTCGTTCTCCTCAATTTGGTTTGATTTGGCAATCCTATTTCGGCAACCCTGCTGAATTCAGCAAGCACCACGGGTTCCCCGAATTGCAGGGAAAAGTCGCCGCAAACCCGCCAAAAACTCACTGCAAAACCCAGGCGAATGCACACTGAAACCCACAAAAACTTCTGGTTTAACCCCGCCGAAAATGCCGGAAGAACCCGAGCAGGAGCAGATCACAGGCAGCACAGCCACCGGGAAAAGCTGACACCGCAGATGAATGGAGTGAATAAATTAGAAAAACAGTTTGCTTGAATGTTTGAAAAGTGAAACTCTGTTTGCAAAGAAACTACTGAGCGAAAATGTCTGAAATTTACATATGAGATCCAGGGAATGATAATAAAAAGGGCTGTTACAGAAAAAAATAATTAAAGTTTAAAAAAAAAATCGGATTTTGTTTTTAAAAAAAAATCCCAGAAAAATGCTTAAAATATCATAACAAAATCTAGAAATAAAGAGTCTCTTTACTGCAGAATATTATAAATAAATGGTTTATTAGATATTGAATTAAAACGGGAATATTTTTAACATTGAAGCCTATGGGATTCGCCTGAATAAACCTGCCGAATTAAACCACCGAATGACAGGGCATTTTGGGAACCTTTCACTGCTGGTTTTTGTTCTCTGGATAGCTGAAGCATTGCTTCTCGATGGGGATTTCACTGCCCTCGAACAGGCATTGCCTGCTCTCTGGATAGCCGAATGGCCAAGAAAGGTAACCGAACGCTGATTTTCACTGTTCAGTTCCCTTTCGGCAGCCATTCGGATCTCTTTGAATAACCCTGTAAGTATTGTTGTTTGAGGGGACACTATCACCAAAAAATGAAATGTTCTTATTTTGTTTATGTTGTACGTCTATATCTTACGTTTATATCTTACGTCTTTGTTTTTCTCTTATTTTTAGTGAAGAAACTATTTTACTCTTTTGTGTTGTAACCTGCTCCCTACAGTATCTTTACATCACTTGCTCCTCACTGTGTAGCTTTGGTCACATAATGGAGTCAATGGCTGGATCACTGACTCAAATTATTGTATTGCGTGGGATGTATTCAAAGGACATCACCAAGGTGTAGATTAAATGCCTTTTAAACATTGTCACCTTTACCTCATTAACTTTCATATACTGTATAAGATAAAGCACAGCCACAAAATAAACCTTTTGCACAGAGTTTGGTAAATTTTGCATCATGGGGAAAATCCACAAAATGAAATAGGAGATAAAACTAAGTTTGCTTTTTACATACAATTACTTAAAAAAAAACAGCAATATTTATTTTTTGAGAAAAGTATTTTACAGGAAGGCTACATTGATTTCTCTCACTTTCAAGTATGTTCTGGGTGTGGTTGGTTTATAAGGTGGTTTTGTTTGTAATACACAAGCAATCTAGTTACAGTATATGTAATTGGTAGTGTCCCTTTAAGCAATGGTGGATTTTCTTTGATGCACTAACAACAGCAAATTACCATAAATTCTGTATGGAGGAGGTTCCACTCAGTGAGCTGTAGTTGAGACAGTTAAGATCAAGGGGACCGCTGCTGTTAGTCCCCCCTGTTTACTGTACCTCAATACAGAATGCACCTGTAAACATGTAACATAATGACTATTTCCTACATATTTATTTTCTGTTAATCTGTATATTTGGTCTTGAGTTAATATCTTGCATTTTACTATTTTGTATTTCTTTAACCACTCAATGTTCTTGAACCCAGGACATACTTGAAAACGAGAGAAATCTCAATGTATCCTTCCTGGTAAAATCCTTTATAAATAAATAAATAAATTTAAAACGTTAATTTGAATTTCTCACTGCGGCCTATGAATTCTGCATACTGCAGGGAAGCACTTTCATACAGGATATAGAAATACATTCAATGATACAGACCAAATAGTTCCTGCAATTGCTTCCTGGCAGTATAAAGAAATACTTGCAGCATATGAGTTCTACATACTGCATGGAAGCACTTCCTTACACATCCTTTCCATTGGAATGTTGAAGTTGTGTGTCCTGGGAAATCTGGAAGATTTCACAGAGTGCATGTTCGTTTTGATTGGTCAACAGCATTTTTATAGGAATTTATTTTGAAACAATTTCTTATACTTAAAATGTTAAATATTTAAAGTTCTGTCATAAAAGAAAAAGTAAACCCATGTACTTACCATGTACCCATTAGCATTTTAATATAAATCTTTATCTTCTGTTCTCCTGCAGCCTCAGCTATCTTCATACATCCCCCCCCCCTGCACTTCCCAGCCAATTATCCAGTTTCAAGATGGAGAAAATATCCACTGAAGCTGAAACATTTTGTACAACAAAGGTGGACTGAGAATAGACAAATGTCGCTTCCTCTATTGCAGAATAATGGTGGTCCCATTGTTTACTATTGTGCAGCATTGTTTGAAGCACTGTGCCTGCGGTTGTCGGACTTTGCTTCTCCGGATAGCTGATGTTCACTGAATTTGCAGCAACAGTCAGGGTTATTCAGAGAGAGGTGAAAACCAGGAGAATGACTGGAGAAATGAAAATTCTAGGTCAAAATAGCCTATTTGGAAAGTGAGATAAATGGGAGAATTTTTCTGGTTTGGCTATTTTGAACTAGAATTTTCACTTCTCCAGTCATTCTCCTGCTTTTCACCTCTCTCTGAATAACCCAGCTAGAATGTTCTCTTCTCCAGTCATTCTCCTGCTTTTCACCTCTCTCTGAATAACCCTGAGTGAGTTTTGGTGATCTTTGCAACTATGATGAAACAAATGTGCTTAGTGAATAACCCTGCTACTACAACTCAACCCAAAAACCTGTCAATAAGGTCCAGGTAATTACATTTTCTGTATCACACACCAAAGGGCTAACAATGTAAAAGTACATGTGAGCATTCCATGTCATATGGAAGTATTATAAAGTAGGTTTTTTTCCCCTTTTATTTTACTGTTTAAATGTGTGCAGATAGTGAACATGTGGATTTATAGATATATATGGCTAGGGTCAGACTGAGGCAGTGCGAACGCGCGTTCTGGCGCACATAATCACGGCCGCACTAGCAGCAGATGCCGGGCAATGACAGCCAATATACGAAGTACGGTCGCACAAAAGTCCGGCCGCGCAACGCAAGTGGAAAATGAACGCATTTTTTCGAGAACGTTAAACCGCTGGTACTGACGTACAGAGTGCGCTGCGGCCGCATAGCAGCGTGTGTGCGTGATTAGGAGATGTCAGACGCTGCTAGTGTGCGGCCAACATAACGTTCAAACAGCCGGATTTCCCTAGACTTCTTTTCACCCCATCGTCATGAAATACGTCCAGAATTGCGCATCGTCTGACCACTTAAGCGTATTCCGTGAAAAAATGCGTGCGCACGCATCGACGTACATTTTGACGGTGGCCGCAGAAAATGCGCTCATCTGTCCCTAGCCTATGTGGGATTATAAGTGTTGTCAGATTTTCCATTCTTTGAACATATCCATACATACAGGGTTATTCAGAGAAAGATGAAACTCTGGAGAACTTTTGGAGAAGTGAAAATTCTAGGTCACAATAGCCAATTTGGAAAGGGAGATAAATGGGAGAATTTTTCTGGCTTGGCTATTTGACCTAGAATTTTCACTTCTCCACAAGTTCTCATTTCACCTTTCTCTGAATATACCTGATAGACACTTGTATGCTGACAGGTAACTGTTGAAAAATGCCCCTTGCAGTATGCAGAATCTGTGCACTGCAAATAGGAAGTCAATTCACTAATCAGGGTGCAATCCCAGATGAACCTCCTTGATTAGGTAATGGTTCCACTCCTTCAATTTCTAAACCTTACAGGACAGATCATCCCTGTCTTCCCTATCTACAGGAAGGAGTAATATGTATCTAAAAAAAAAAATGCAGATCTGGCAACTAGGTAAGTGGTAGATCTCTGTGTACAATGTGTCAAAAAAATGCTGTTTTGTTTATATTTTTAATATTACTTCTATGTCAATCATGTGATTTGCTATGAGGTAACACCGATTGATTTGACTGGTGGCTTTGTAATGGAATATGCACATTTTGTGGTTTTTGTTTTTATTACTGATCCAGCAAAAAGGCTGCACATTTTATGGTATCTTGGCCTGAAGAGAATGAGCATTTATTTTTGCTTATAAGATACGCTGCACTAGCTTGAGAACCTCCATACTTTAGGAATGTGTTGGAGTCTATGATGTAGCTGAAGGTAAAACCGTGTGTATGTACACATCACATACAGGGTTATTCAGAGAGTGGTGAAAAGCAGGAGAATGGAAACTTCTAGGTCAAAATGGCCAATTTTGGAAAGTGAGATAAATGGGAGAATTTCTCTGGTTTTTGGCTATTTTGACCTAGAATTTTCACTTCTCCAGTCATTCTCCTGCTTTTCACCACTCTCTGAATAACCCTGATAGTACTTAATTGCATGCAGTTGTTCAGAGCTAGGATGGAGAAACAATGTAATATTTCGATGTCCACTTGGGTAATTGAATTACTAGTCCCTGGAAAACCTTACTAAAACCTTATTCCCCCTATATACTGCCAGGCTTTATTGGTGACCATGGACAAGGGTTGTCAGATCAGCCATGTTTTTCTGGACACCCACAATGTATTGATGCTGATGGGCAGTGTATGAAAACTGCAACCCCTCAACATTTAGAATCCATATGTTGCAGGTAAAAATTCAATCGGAATCCCAGGTGACCTGCCTTGATTAGGATTTTATTCCTGCCGAATCTAAATTCTACATGTTGCAGAGCGGACTTTCTCTATGCTTCCCCTCTGGATGAAATAGTAATGTGTTCAAGGAAGCATGGCCACTTTTACCCAGGACAGTACAGTACACCTGCCTGGTGCAGTTACTTCCCTCTTTTTACATATAAAAAGGGTTACGTTTGCAATCACAGCTGTTTTAGCTACACCAAAAGAAATGCAAGATGAGCATGTCATTGGGGGGGGGGGATATAAATATTATCATCAGATGTGCACAGTCCATATCAATAAGGTCCCCATGGACCATGGCACTCATGGAATGTTTGCGTTTAATTTATTACAAATTGTAAATAAAGCAAATAGTGAATTTTTATGCATCTTGTCAATAACCAATTCGGAAATCTTTTTTTAAAAAGCATAAATGGGGACCTAAAATGTGATCCAGCAGGCACCACCCTCCTGTGTGTGGAAATGAATATCTTGGTCCAAGTGTTTCACGCTGCCGGGACGCAGCTCGGTTCTATTCCGTTTTTGTACGCGTTTACGCAATGCAAATATACTGCTCCATAGGTGGCTATGTGTATGGAGCCATTTATTTGCATTTGTTCCCTACAGTACAATACGCACGTATGTGCTTGTACGTGCGTATTTCCATTTCCCACTGTCCATAGGAGGATCGAGCCTTGCAGAGCTGAGTGCACTAACTGCGATCAGCGAGGTGGCCAGATGGGTGACGAGTGGAAGGAACGTCCACTCTCACGGACCTTCTGCTCTTCAACAATGCTCGTCTGACCCCGGCCTAAGTCGTTATATGAGCAATGACTGCAGGTCAGGGCTGGTGTTTATGCAGTCTGTCTTCATGTCTTCAGTAAATATAAGCATCAAAAGTAGAAGGCACTCAGACTCCCGACATTCACATGTAAAAATACATTAAAGCGGAATCCAATGTGATTTGTTCACAGAAGCCACTGAGATGTAGGATTTTACATGAATTCAAATCCTAGTCATTTTTCCTCCATTCTTTACCATCAGAGAACAGCACATATAAACGCACTGTGTATCCGTCAAACATTGAATACTCGGGTGTGTACAGTATATAAGATTTGCTGCCAGCACAGAGTGCATATATTAACTAAAGGGGCTATTCAAAGAGCACTAAAGTTTCGGTGCTCATTTTGCCGACCCTGTGGTGAATTCAGCATTCACTGCATGGTCCTGAAGTGCGGCAAATCGAACAGGGGTAAAAAAAAACCCCACCATCTTTAACCCTTTAGCTGCTGAGCCATTTCACTCCTGTGTGCTGAGTTCATTTTTACCGGCTTTTGCTCATCATGTTTAAATGCGTTTTGAAGCCAAGTTTTATATGACCCAGACATATATCGTTCTTTCCAGCAGATTTATAATATATCATTTTTTTATATGTATACGTCATGTCCTGCCTGAATATTCTAACAAAAGTTGCAATAAAATTTGAATCTTCAATAATTTAGTGTGTAAAGTGTTTTGGGTTTTTTCCACACTTTATCATGCGAGTGTTTGCGGTTGTTATATTTTCTATGCGCTGCGCTTGTTAAAAAAATTAGAAATGGGGGAAATTACGTGGTTTTTAATGCACCCCATAGAAAAATCGTTAGTGCAGCATCATTGTTCACATTATAATTGGAATGGGAACAATATTGCTGCATTAATAAAACGAAAACTTTTATTTTTCTATTTTTAGTTTTTTTACTGTTAACATGGTCATGTTTGGTATCATTGGAAAGGCCATGCTCTGGCCGTTCTAATGTTACGAAACATTGAACACCTAGCTGCCACGGATCAGGAGATGGGGGGTTCCAATGAACTGAATATCTCCACCGTTGGTTTCAGCTAGGGGTTAACTCCAGAACTGAAGTCGTCATGCTATGCGCAATGATGTCAGTCGTCTGGGGGAGATCCCGGAAGCTTGGCCGACATCCAAGATGTTAAGGATGTCAGCCCGCACCGGGGGGCACAGCGATCGGCTGGAATACGGCCAATCGCTAGCTGCAAAGGGAGGACGCGCTCAGCACGTCCTCCACAGCCACCGCTTCCTCCGGAGGACGCACTAAGCGCGTCCTCTGCAGCAAAGTGGTTAAGAGGCGTTTTAAACAAAATCCATGTGGATAATATATAAAGTCTATTACAGAATTTTTAAAAAAATCAATTCAAAAATTTGCTGAAAAAATGCCTAAAATCATTTATTCTTTTCAGTTGCAGCAAAAAGTCTTAACGGTTCATTTAAAAATCTAGTATAACAGGGAATTTTGTTTTACATTGAAACCTATGAGATTCGCCTGTTTAAACCTGTTGAATGAAACCACAAAAATTCTTGGGATTTCGCCAACTTTTCATGGCTGTTTGGTGTTCTCTGAATAGATTAACCATTCCTTTTCTATGGGGGATTTCGCTGCTTAATTGCACTGTATTTCACTGGCAATTCAGCAATATTTGGAAGGTTGCCACGAAATTGCACTGTACGGTGACCTACAGTTTGGTGCAATTCGACTGTTTTAAAGAACTCTTATGTAATTTTTGAAATGCTGTAGATATGTGGTGGTAATTGATAAATAAAGCTGATATGTTATTAGAAATGGATAACTGAAATGTCTCCGACTGTGATTTACAATAACTAAAAGGGCAGTAAGGTAACCATCCAGATGGTTGTCCTATTTTTGGATGTACGCTAACTTTTTTTAACTTTGTCCACCTATACATTTCTTCCTAATGAAAGGAAATTAAAGTTGTTTAACACTTTTACTAGCAAAAAACATGCATACCTGATTTTTCAGTGAAATACTATGAAAAACAGAACTGCATAAAATCCAATTTGCCTATCTTTTTAAATCATGCAGGATTAGCGTTTTCCTTGCAGACAAATTGGTTTGACGTGGCACTCTGTATTATTATACTGCAAAGAACCTACAAGGAGAAGCTGTCACTGTAACAAAAACTCAACAAGCTATGCAACAGCCAGGGAGAGGGCAGAATATACAGTAATAAGATCTGGGGTTGATAATGACTGAAACTCTCCTGTACAGTACAGATGACAGGTGTAACTTCCATATACATGCATTATGCCACATACAGATATTTCTACATTCTATTAGAATTCTAGGAAGCTGCATTGCAAGTAATCTCACAATGATCATTACAAAACCAATAAGCAGGAGACCTCACCATTTTTATTATCCATCTTCGACATATTTACTGTATATGACGATATTTCTGCCGGTTTGCTAATGTAGATCCATTCCTAAGTGACACAAACTCGAGCTTTTTACAACCATTCCTCCGCAATATTTCTGTAAACCAATACGTGAAAGGGATTTAGATAGGAAGACTTGGCTCTTAGGCTCAGGTCAGACGAGCGCAGTGTTCACGTCCGTGTTGCCGCACATTTTAACGTCCGTGGTAGCATACAATTATGATCAATAGAGACCCACACACGAAGTGCGTGCGCACAGAAGTGCAGATGCTCAACGGACGCAGCAGACAGTAGTCAGACATACTGCATTTATACGTCCAGCATTTTTGACGGACAAAATGGTTTTTCATATTATTTCCCATGTACATCAGTTACAAAAAGCTAGGGATGTGCACCTATTTATTTTTTTGGGTGGGGGGGTTTAAAATTTTTGGCTCGTTCTTTTGTATCAACTTTATTTTTTCGTGATATTGGAAATTTTCAGATCGTGTGTTCTCTTTGTTTCAAAGTGTCTATTCATTTTGTTACAAGGTCCTGATGTGGATAACGGCAGACTTAGGCTAGGGTCAAACGAAAGCATTTTTACACGTGAACGTAAAAAAGTGCGTCCGAACGCATTGACGTATTTTTTTCACGGAATAGGCGAAAACGGTCATACGATGCGCATTTTCGTGCGTGATGTTTTACGGATCGAAACCAGGAAACTTTTTGCGTCTGGACGTTATGTTGGCCGGACACGAGCAGGGTCTGACGTCTCCAAATCACACACACACACCGCTAGTGGGCGCAGCGCACTCTGTACGTCCGTACTAGCGGTTCAGCGTTCTCGAAAAAATGCGTTCATTTTTCACTTGCGTTGCGCGGCTGGACTTTCGTGCGACCGTACTTCGTATATTGGCTGTCATTGCCCGTCATTTGCTGCTAGTGCGGCCGTGATTAAGTGCGCCAGAACGTACGTTAAAAATGTGCTGGTCTGGAGGGGGGCGTGTCCTGACCTCGAGGAGAGTGGTTGCCTTTTAGCTGAGCTCCGTGCTGAGACGTTGGATTTTGATACCCAGCGGCCGTTTTTGTACCCCGTTTTTGGCACGCTCTCCTCTGAGGGGTCACTGATTGTCCAGGGATCCTTTTGACATATAGGAGTGGAGAGGACCCCGGCTCCGTGAGACCCACTTGCAGTCTCCCCCATCTGCAGCACACAGCACGTGGCGGCCATCTTGCGGCCTGTGTTTGTACCTATACGAACTCTGCACTCGACGTTCATGGGCAAGAAGCTGAAGGATTCCGGAGCGGTTGGGGGCTCTGCCCTACCAGACATCCGGACCTCTCTGGGAGCTGGACGGACGGGAGGGGCTGGAGGCCCTAAGGTTGCCTCGGTCTCGCCGCCATCAGATGGAAAGATCACAGCTGACCGACCCACACCTGTGAGTGTCCCTGACGCTTTGCCCGCGGCACCGGTACTCACCTCCGCAGAACTGCAGCGAGTAATGGAGGACTTTCGTGCACTCTGGCGACAGGACCTGAGAGAGCTGGATGGGGATGTCTCGCCTCCGCTGATCTTGTCGACGATTCGATTGAGGAAATCTGCGGCAGCCCCGGCGGAAGCACCGCGCGACGTTCTACTGGTCGTCCGGGACACGGATGTTCACTCCCGAGTCCTATCCGCGGCTGGTCCCTCGTTCAGGGTCACCCATGCCTCCAGCTGCCTTACTTTTTTCCGGGATTTACCCTTTCTGGCGCTGGTGGCCCGGCGAAGTTTCAAGGAGGTCACTTCTCTGCTGCGCACTCGTGGGATACGCTACAGATGGGGATCTTCGGGATCGCTCATTATTCATCATGATGGCAAGACACATGCAGTGACTTCCGTAGCAGAGGCGCGAGCGGTTCTGCTTTCTGCGGGAATTGGAATGGAGCCGCCAGGTCCACTGGCCCCGATGACGGAACCTGGCTGAAATGTGGTCCCCCCTCATGTTCTTCATACCCTCTGCTTATTCCCTGCAAGTTCCCCCTTCCCTTTTTTCTTATGTAACCACTTGATTGACTCTATGTTTATACTTGCTGACTTTTAGGGCTTCCTGATATTTATCTGCCGGAGCACGGAGACCCTTCCCCCCCCCCTTTTTTTTTTTGGTGTTGGGCATCGGAGGTAACCTGGGCGAGCCGCTAGGGCACATACCTAGGCTCTGTTCGTCCTCTTGGCCCCAGGTCCCCCGGCCACATGGCCCCTTCCATGGCCCTCGGTGTCCTCATGGTCGCCGGGGGAGCCAGGAACGCCACAATTTAAACGGCAGTCCCTCACCATCTTCATTTCTCCCCCCGTTTTTTTTTTTTGTTTTTTGTGTGTGTATGTTTTCCTCTGTGCTCTTCCTACCGGATTTCACCGCCCTCCTGATGAGTTCATATCCCCCCCGCCCCTCCCTCATTATGTTCCCCTTTGATGTATTATGGCTCTAGGTGGCCATTTCAGTATGCTGGCTTTCTGTTTGAATATGCAACTATTCTAAAATAAAGAATATAAAAAAAAAAAAATGTGCTGGTCTGACCCCAGCCTTACTCTCTCCAAGGTCCCGATGTGAAAAAAAATAAATAGATGAAGTGTTTCACCATCGACTACTGTCCAGGGTGCTGAACTTTGGACCGTCACCGATATGTGAAACATTTCATCAGACTATTTCAGCAAAGAAAAAAACAGACCTCGTTATTACATTTAATAATAGTTGGGAAACCTAAATATTAACACAAAAAATTATTTTTAAAAATGGCATATTGCTGCAGATGAAACTAAATTTTTTAGGAGATATTTAATAAATTTAAAAACGCAAATTTTTTACATTGCAAAGTATGGAGGTATAAAGCCGTTTTTGTTTAAAATTAGTTAGAAACCCTAAATATTGACCCAGAAAAATACCCCAAAAATTTTAAAAAATAATAAGTAAGACTTTTTTATTTTATTGGTAGTATAGTATAGTATGAATATCATGTACGAACTAAATATTTAATATTATTGATGGAGAAACGAAAGAAAGCACTGGAACAAGTGAAAAGTGACTGACATTTTGAAATCCGCAACGGAACCGAAACAGACTTGACACGATACAAAATTACAGAATCAGCAATGGAACCGAAGAATACGATGTCTGAAATCACAAATGGAATGAAAATGACTTGCGATTTTTAGAAATTTCACGTCCAAACGAAATTATCGGAAATTATTTCGGATGCGGTGAATTTCGGTGCTGATATGATTCGGAATATCGGTCGAAGCAACGAATTGGCCCGATTCGTGAAAATATACGACTCCGGCTGAATCGAAATGCACATCTCTAATATATACAGGGCCATTGTCTGGAAACCTAAACATTAATAAGACTATACACAGGACACGAGGTCACCCATTTAGACTGGACGAAAGGAAATTCAGCCTAAAGCATAGGAAGGGTTATTTTTACAGTGAGAACAATAAAGCTGTGGAATTCTCTGCCTGTTGAGGTGGTTGGGTCAGAGACTGTACCGATTTTTAAACAACGGCTGGATGACTTCCTGCAAAAACAGAATATTAAGGGTTCTATTTCAATTACCACCCTCTCATGGCTAAAATCTTACCTCTGCAATAGATCCTTTTCTGTATAGTTGGTGTACCCCAAGGCTCAGTCCTAGGTCCTCTGCTCTTCTCCATCTATACCTCCTCACTAGGTAAACTCATCACCAACTATGGCTTCAAGTATCACCAATATGCTGATGACACTCAGATCTACCTCTCCACTCTCAATATTTCTTCCTCTGTTCTCTCACATCAGTGATTGTCTGGGATCTCTGCCTGGATGGCCGAAATCGCGATTTTTGCATGTCTTCCACGTCAGATCACCACTTATGCGCACCATCGCCTTTCCTTCCGCTTCATTGCGCATGCGTGAGAGCGTCAAGGAAGGGAGATTGCCTTTACGCCTCTTAATCCTGAGTAACGTGAAAGTGAAACTGTGGATATGCGTAAAAGACAATTTGTTCTCAAGCATGCGCAATGAAGTGGAAGGAAAGGCGATGATGCGCGGAAGTGGTGATCTGATGTGGAAGACGTGAAATTGCGATTGGCTGGAATTTAAAATGGAGACAGTTGAAAATTCTTTAATTCTAAGATTTCTGGGCTTTGAGTAACTATTAAAGGAGAACTAATGGCCGTTGTAAGCATGCTCCTGAGCAAGTGAGGTTGGTAGTCACGAAATGCGTTGAGTTGCTTTTGAGAGGGACCGCGATTGTGGACCAAAGAACCCCTTCCTTGACCAGTGTTGGCCTACACCCACCGGAGGGTGGATGATGGATCACCTGGGACTGTGATCGAGAGGTTTGGGCCATTGCGGCCAACATATATATGCACATTTGGTTATGTGCTTTTTATTTATGAGGTTTTTTTTGGCTTTTTTTTTAATATATATAAAATACACCATTTTTTTTTTTTCAGATTGGAAGTGGACCGGAAAGTTGATTGGGGCTCCCCAAAACTGTATCTAGGTGACCCCATTGGGTAAAAGCACTGTTAATGCGCCCTTCTATATTTTTTTTTTTTTTTTGTTTCTTTCAAACGTTTCAAAGAATGCATTTTCAGAACTGGTCTGAGTTTTTAAAATGTTTTCTTGGCAAAGTCTCCTCTGGCTTTTCTATACTTCAGGCTTATGAATGGTTTGCACCTTGTGGAGAACCCTCTGTATTTGCTCTCGTGAAGTTTTCTCTAGATTGTAGACTTTGACAATGATACACCCACCTCCTGGAGAGTGTCCTGCACTTGTCTGGATGTTTTATAAATGTTTTTTTTCTTTATCATAGAGAGGATCCATCACTGTTGTCTTCTGTGGATGTCCAGACCTTATGTTGCTGAGCTCACCAGTGCCTTCTTTTTTCCTCAATGTACCAAACTGTTGCTTTGGCCACTCTTAATGTTTCTGTTATCTCTCTGATGGATTTGTTTTGTTTTTTGAAGCCTTATAATAGCCCGTTTCACTTGCATAGACAGCTCCTTTGAACACATGATGTAGGTTCACAGCAATAGATTTCAAATGTAAATACCATACTTAGAATCAACTCCAGACCTTTTACCTACTTAATTGATGGAGTAGCCCACACCTGGCCATGAGAAACTGCTTACATTGTACATCCAATTTTGAGTGGCATGGATATCAAGGCTGATAAAGGTAATTACATGATATGTGGTATTATCTTTTTGTTCTGTTGGGTTTTCTAGTACCATACATTTGAACCTGGGGTTAATAAAGACTATGCCTAGAATTACAAAAGAAACCTTGAACATTCATTTTGCTCTGCTAATTAAATTCCTATTTTAATTTCATGTCGTCAACATAGAATATGATCCAGTCTTTCATTATATGATGAATGAATTTTTGTGATTATATTAACATGTTATCTGTGGACACTTAACAATCTGACACTGGATGCTAAAAATATAAATTTATTTTGGTAAATACCTGAAAAAACAAAAATTGCGCTGTGTCCAGATAAGGCTAAGGTCAGACGAAAGCATTTTTAACGTGCGTTTAACCGCACGAAATCACTGCCGCGCTAGCAGCAAATGACGTCCAATGCCGGGTAACATACGAAGAACGGCCGCACGAAAGTTCGTCCGCGCAACGCAAGTGGCAAACTAACGCATTTTTTCGAGAACGTCAAACCGCTAGTACTGACGTACAGAGTGCGCTGCGTCCGCATAGCGGCGTGTTTGCGTGATTGGGAGACGTCAGACGCTGCACACGTCCGGCCAACATAACGTCCAGACGCAAAAAAGGGTTTTATTGATGGTCCGTACAAAATCACGGACGAAAATGCGCATCGTATGACCGCTATCGCGTATTCCGTGAAAAAATACGTTCATTCGTTCGAACGCACTTTTTCCACGGACAACGTGAAAAATGCGTTAGTCTGACCCTAGCCTTAGCGAAGGGAAGGCCTGGAAAAATTGGGGGGGGGGGGACGGGACTTTTTTTCCCAAGCCATTTTTTGTGCCGGAGAAATTGGAAAAGGGGGGGGGGGGGGTGTAATAATGTTGTTTTCCAATGATATATAATGGGCCATATAACAAAGTTGGTGCTAACTTATCCAGCTATTGTAAACTTCCCAGAGCCATTATAGCCTATGGAGCTGTTAACAGTTAAGTTAGCACCAACTTTGTAATACTGCCCGACATGTGTAATGATAAGGTTATTTAGCTTTAATACCATAAGACCTTTTATGAAAAAAGTCTGAGACTTTAAATAAAGTCTTATATTATTACAGGTTCTCTCAGCTGAAGACGAGCAAATCCTGGAATACAATTCAAATACCACCTTCTCAATGTAATACTCTGACAACAAAAATATGCATTTTAGCCTCTAGGGGGCGCTGCAGAGAAAGGTTTCAGTTTAGCATGATTGTGAGCTCCATCTTGTACCTCCTACAGTGCTTGTTGGGATACAGTTGATCGTTTCTGTCTTCTCAGGCCTTAATTGACCGGTAAGAGGTTAAAGTTGTCCCTGTTTGATCCCTATTACTGTTCTTCCCAGTACAGTGTGGTCAGTAAATTGGTTTTCCTTTTTCTTGTTGTTACTTGTTCTCATACCATCATACAGTATACAGTCCTTGCTTGTTATACCATTTGAAACAAAAAATAAAATTTACAAAAAGCAAATTTTCGGAAATATTACAGCTCTAGTCCAGATATAACTGTATATTCTTAAGGGCAGAAACGGAGCACAACCTTCCAGGTTATACTAAAATTGCACACTAATAAACAAGAGCCATGTATTGCTTATTCCCCTGCCTCCAAGGACCCTTTTCCATTTAGTGCAGGGATGAGAGCGCTGATATCACAGACATGGCAAATCGATGCAGGCCGCATCAACTGAGATGAAGGACTGTTAAAGCAGAACAAAAATGAAACCTCCATAGGTTTAGTAGCTATTATGCATATTAATAACCCTTCTAGATTGTGAGTTCCCACGGGAATAGGGCCCTTGTTTCCTCCTGTACTAGTTTGTCAAAATGTTGTTCAATGTATTGTAACCCTGTCTATACTGTGCCCATTGTTACAGCGCTACGGAATATGCTGGTGCTTTTATAAAGATTAATAATAATATTATGCGTGTTGGTCTACAACAGTCTTATCCACACACATTTTGCAGGATTATTATTCTTAATTTATAAAGCGCCGGCATATTCTGCAGCGCTGTACAATAAGCACAGTATAGACAGGGTTACAGTACATTGAACAACATTTGACAAACATTACAGGAGGAAACGAGGGCCCTATTCCTGTAGGAACTCACAATCTGGGAGGTTGGGGTTGGAAACAGGAGGAGAGGACTGTAAGGTGAGAGGAGACAAGATGTTGTTACTTAAAACACAAACGTAATTTCTTATGTTATTAGAGAGACTTGTATTTAGCTTGAAAAGCAGCACAGATGTCGCTCTTATACCATCCGATATTCAGCGTTCTGCAGTACTGAAATCAGAAGTGCTCTTGAGGAAGTCACATGTTTGACGAAATGCATGTCGTATCCAGTGACCCTTTTCCTTGGGCATCTTTACCTGCATGATCGCCACCCTGGAGAGCCTGAGGTTTGGTTTCCGGATGCTGCAGAGGATATGGTGATAGCTGTGATTTACTTATGAGTGCAATCAAGCATAACAGATTTGTTTATGTAGTGCCCAGTGGCGTCGCTGGGTGGGGGCGGGGGGTGCGGCCCGCACCAGGTGACACCCGTGGTGGGGTGACACCGTCGTCACGAGCCTTTTTTTGTTTTCCTTGAACCGCCCGCGGGGCCGCACGGCCCGCACCTCGTGCAGTTACCGCCCTCCCCCTCATAGCGGCGGCCGCCGCCGCCGGCCGGTAGAACCAAGTTCCAACTTAGTGTGTGTAACAGTAAAGTGTAATAGCACGCCGTCGCCACGCTGCCTGCAACTGCAAGCACCAAAGATGGCTGCGGAGATCCCACCCCCCTCTGACGCGTGACGCCGGTCGCCGCCCACACGCCAGGGAGAAGCTCAGAGCTGCACGCAGCACGCTGACGTCGTCTCATCAGCGGCAGCCCGCCCACCGCCCTAACAGCGCCTTTTTTTCAGAAGCGTGCGGGAGCTGCGGCGTGCAGGTGCACGGTGACGTGTCTCTCCCTCACCGAGTCCTGCACAGAAACGAGCGGCGTAACGGTAGCCTGGTAGGCCTGGGTGAGTGAGACAGAGCGCCGCGCGTTCGTTCAGTCCCAGCATGTATATACTGGTGGCTGCAGCAGGAAGGGGATTGTGACTGTCCCACTAAAATCCTCTTCCTCTCAACTCAAACATTGGATTCTCTCTCATTTCTCCCGGATTCTGAAAACTGGAAAATCTATCTGAAATCCGGGACGTTCGGGGGCTCCGAACATTCCGGATAAGGGGTGCTCAGTCTATTTTTAAACTCAAAGTTGTTAATAAGCATGTTTTGCTTAACTTCCTATATACTAGAGGTGCTGGGGCATATCCATGACAGCTCCTGGGGCATATCCATGACAGCTCCTGGGGCATATCCATGAAAGCTCCTGGGGCATATCCATGAGAGGAGATGGGGCATATCCATGAGAGCTCCTGGGGCATATCCATGAGAGCTCCTGGGGCATATCCATGAAAGCTCCTGGGGCATATCCATGAGAGGAGATGGGGCATATCCATGAGAGCTCCTGGGGCATATCCATGAGAGCTCCTGGGGCATATCCATGAGAGCTCCTGGGGCATATCCATGAGAGCTCCTGGGGCATATCCATGAAAGCTCCTGGGGCATATCCATGAAAGCTCCTGGGGCATATCCATGAAAGCTCCTGGGGCATATCCATGAAAGCTCCTGGGGCATACCCATGTGTGCTGGGCTGGGGCATATCCATGAGAGCTGGGGCAATATCCATGTGTGAGCTGGTCTGGGGGCAATATATCCATGTGTGAGCTGGTCTGGGGCAATATATCCATGTGTGAGCTGGTCTGGGGGCAATATATCCATGTGTGAGCTGGTCTGGGGCAATATATCCATGTGTGAGCTGGTCTGGGGCAATATATCCATGTGTCAGCTGGTCTGGGGCAATATATCCATGTGTCAGCTGGTCTGGGGCAATATTTCCATGTGTGAGCTGGTCTGGGGCAATATATCCATATGTGAGCTGAGGCGCAATATATCCATATGTGAGCTGGGGCAATATATATATTTGTGAGCTGGGGCAATATATCCATGTGTGCTTTCACTGCCTTCAAACAGGCACCGTACTTGCTGGCAGTTGGCAAAAATTGGTGTGTGAACATATGAGAGAGCTGCACAGCAATAAACCTCACAGTAATGTGCGCTGTGTGTATGAGCATTCATTGTTATATGGGAGTACTGATTTAGGAGTGAGAGTAGTTAAAAAAAAATCCGTAAAACTCGGGGGGGGGGGTGACACCATAAGTTACCGCACCGGGTGACACCAACCCTAGTGACGCCACTGGTAGTGCCACTTACTTTGTGAGTGGATTCATTCACTTTTTGTATACCAAAATAAATGCTGTGGTTTTATGCTATGGCCTCTCCCGGCTTCTGATTCCAGTACTGCAGAACGCCGACCATCGGATGGTATATGAGAGCGACATCTGTGCTGCCTTTCAAGCTAAATATATTTTTGTTCATTGTTGGCACATTGTGTAGGGGGGTGCGGTTAGCTTGGTGGCTACAAATTGTGTTGGATTTTACACTTATCTTGTGTTTTTATTAAAGAGACTTGTTTTTATTTTTGCCAAGTTCTTCTCGTAATCTTTTTGCCACTGTGACTAAAGTGAATGCAAACCGCAACAACATAGATCGATCTTGATCCAAGTGGATACTCCAAAACCGGCGATGTTGCAAGCATGGGTGAAAATATCTGTTGCTGCAACACACACGGCATTTTGCAAAAGAAAATTCCAAGGAGCCACAGGAGAAGCTTCACAGTGAAGCGTCTTTTGTGAAAGTTTGTAGCCATTGTAAAAACAGTGCTTGAAGGAGCTACAGGAATGTCTGTCAAGTACTAGTCCCTCCTTGCATTTGACTACATCTTTCACATTTTGCTTATTTCTGGGACATGAGGTAGGGAAGCAAGACTGGAACTAAGCTCAACTTAATTGACAAAATATTCATTCACCCCAAGAACTGTGGGGAAAAAAGTGTATAAATCCACAAACTTTTTTATTTTAAAGCTCAGAAGCCAAAAAACAACAGACTTTCAAGCAAGGAGCTGATGCTATCATGAATTGAGTCTGCTTCTCTTAAGCTGGATCGGGGCACTGCTCTAGATTCACGTGATCGTAAATGGCTCCAGATATATTAAAATAATTTGGCAAACAAAACTGCCAACTGCCACCTGTCAGCTGAAGGGGGAAATTCACAAGCAAGTCCAGAAAATCGTATTGAAAGTCTTGAATGAATAGTTCAGTCAGAACACAGACCTCAGTTCCATCGAAAGATGTTGAATGACTTTATGGGATCTTTGCACATGACATCACCTGCACAATTTGATGGAAATCCTAAACCTTTTTGGAATTTTATTCAACTCTTTGAAAATAGTAAATGTGCAAAGTTAAACTTAATGGCTTCTTCACTGAGCGGCGAACTTGCCACCAAATTGCACCGAACGGTGAATTTCACTGGTGCAATTAGGGGCAGTTTGTCTATTCACTAAACTGTCAATTTGCCAAATACTAGTGAATTGATCAGCGAAAAAAAACTAATGTATAACTTTTTTGCCTCTCTCCTCCAGGCACCCGCGGCGTTCTGACTTCCTTGAAGTCGGACGCGATGACGTCATTTTTAGGTGGCCACCTGGTACAGCTGGGAGATCAACTGGATTGGAGGGGTGTACTTTCGGATCCCTCCTGATCGGGAGGAGGTAATCGCTTGAAAGGGCAGTGTCTGCCCTTTTAAGTGATGCCTGTCTTTAACCCCTGAGGTGCCAGATAGCGATTTGGCACTGGATCGCAGTCTAGTTCCGGTGGGGGCTGCCATCTTAGGCTAGGGTCAAATTAACGCATTAGGCTAGGGTCAGACGAACGTGATTTCTACGGACTGTGCGTCCGTGCAGTACAGACGTACGGAAGACGCAGTAGTGGCCACACAGTCCGTCTTTGTGATTGACATTATTTTTGACGGATGTAGGAGGGAAAATAAAATAAAGTGCAAAACCGTTTTGTCCGTCAAAAAAGCTGGACATATAAATGCAGTCCGTCTGACCATGTTCCATCACACACAAAGCTATGCGGACATTGCGGACGCAGCTCACTTTGTGCGGCCATTCTAGGGGTTGTACGTTCTTGCCTAACTTGTGTCCGTTTGCCGCGGACGTACTTTGTGTGTGGGGCTCCATTGGCCTTTTTGTCATGCTATCACGGACATAATTTTGTGCTCCATCACGGACGTGAACACTGCGCTCGTCTGACCGGAGCCTTATTCGCAGCGACCGTCAAAAAGTGCATCTAAACTCATTGACGTATTTTTTTTTTTTCCACGGAATGCGCAAAAACGGTCATACGATGCGCATTTTCGTGCGTGATTTGTTACGGATTGAAACTTTGGGGTCTGGACGTTATGTTGGCTGGACATGAGCAGTGTCTGACGTCTCCTAATCATGCGGACGCAGCGCACTCTGTACGTCAGTATTAGCAGTTCTGCATTCTCTAAAAATGAGTTTGCTGCTTGCGTTGCACGGCCGGACTTCCATGCGGCCGTACTTCGTGTATTGGCCGTCATTGCCCGTCATTTGCTGCTACTGCGGCCGTGATTACGTGCGCCTAAACGTACGTTAAAAATGCATTCCTCTGACCCCAACCTTAGATGGCAGCTGCACCTCCGGGTCATCTGATGTCATCGTGCCATGTGGGCTGATGACATCAGTCGGGAAAACCCTAGCTGCCCGTGGATTGCCTTAGGAAATTCCATGGATGAGATAGTGGGTTCCTTTTGAGCCCCCCATCTCTCCCAAATGGTGGCAGGTAGAGGGTCAGGTTTGGTGTCATTTGAAAGGCCAAGCTCTGGCCTTTCAAATGACAGAGCTTGGCCTTTCCAATGATACCAAAGATGACCCTGTACAAACTAAGAAATAAAATTAAAATCTTTTTTTTGTTTTTATTTAATGCAGCAATATACAGTAGTTCCCATTTCAATTATAAATTGAACAATGATGCTAAATCACGTTTCCCAGAAATAAATGTAATGAGTTCCCATTTCTAATTTTAATTTTTTTTTAACCTTTTTTGCTGCTGAGCAATTTCATCCCTGTGCTGAGTTCGTATTTTACTGGTTTCGCTCATTATCTTTAAATGTGTTTTGAAGTCACATTTTATTATGACACAAATTATGTATCGTTCTTTATGGAAGATTCATAATATATAACTATTATATGTATACGTCATGTCCTGCTTGAACCCCCTATCTCCACCATTTGATTTCCTTAGGAAATCCCCAGGCAGCTAGGGGTTCCCTGGCCAACTGACGTCATCGCACCATGTGCAATGATGTCAGGTAAGGAGGGGGGGGACCCGGGGGTTGAGATGCCATCCAAGAAGCCGGCCCCCACTGAAACTAAGCCACGATCTGGCACCGGATCACATACAGGCATCTCAGGGGTTAAAGGCAGCCACCTCTTGGAAGGGCAGGCTGTGCCCTTCAAATTGGTGTCTGCTGTTTTGCTGTACCCCTTACAGATGGGGAGGGAGAGAGGTCCCCTTCAGGCAGCGGCATAGCGTGGGATGTCGGCGCCCGGGGCAAGGCAAGAATTGCGCCCCCCCCCCCAACCTGTGGACACGGTAACACACCCGGATTCCTTTCTACCAGGTAGAGTATTGACCCCGTTACCCCACAAGCACATGTATTGTATAATAACAAAATACTGATAAAATAAAAAATGAAACGCACATCCCCCATGCTACGCCACTGCTACCAGTCACCCTGTCCCAGTATACGCTAGCATAGTTCCACTCTCACACTATACCCAGTCACCCTCTCCCAGTACCCCAGTCACGCTTTCCCTCAAGTACCCCCACTTTCTCCCAGTACCCCAGTCACTCTCTCCAATACCCCCACTTTCTCCCAGTACCCCAGTCACCCTCTCCCACTACCCCAGTCACTCTCTCAAGTACCTCATTTTCTCTCAGTACCCCCAGTCACTCTCCAATACCCCCAGTCCCTCTCCCTCAAGTACCCCGAGTCATTCTTTCTCTCTCCAAGTTCCCCCACTTTCTCCCAGTACCCCCTCACTATGTGTTGGTTACCCTGCTCTGGTGTCAGTGTCACCTACCTGCTTGGAGTTGCTGTTGGCCTGGGGGGGTTATCCAGGGTTCTTAGTGGGGACCGGATTTTAAATGTGCTGCAGGGCAGGCGCCTCCCTCCCTCCTTCCTGTTCAGTGGCTGCATGGCTGCTAGCGGCACGGGGCTTCAAGGGGGGCTGACAAGCGTGGTATAGGGTGTTCCGTCGACTAATGCTGCACTGCTTCACATGACTCATGTCAATGTTAAGGAGTCAGGACAGGACCAGAATTTTCTGTGCCAAGTCACCGCCAGCACCGCAAACCTGGCGGCTGCATGTGCAAGGGCCTCTCATGGACACCAGTGTGTCCATGAGCAGAAACCTTGCTAATCCCTGCTGGAAAATATTAGTGGTTAATTTCTTTTGCAATTTTGCGCCCCCTAAGAAAATTGCGCCCGGCGCGACTGCCCCTGAGGCCCCCCCCCCCCACGCTACGCCACTGCCTTCAGGCACCTTCCCTGCACTGGCAGGGGGAGGGGTGTGCCTGGAATAGACTTCATCACCCCCAGCGAAATGACTCTATTCCTGCGGCCAGGGTCCCGGAGGCTGGGCTGACATCCAAGATGTCAGCCCACACCAGGGGGGCACAGCGATTTGGCTGGAATCGCTGGCTGCAATGGGAGGACGCGCTTGGCGCGTCCTCCGCAGTGAAGTGTCCATGTGGCTGGACGTGCTGAGCGCATCCTCCACATGGAAGGGGTTCGGATGATAAATTGTGAAAAGAAAAAATCACTTTACACGCTATAGATGGTTGAAAATTAAAAAAAAATATGTTTTTTTAGGTATACGTCATGCCCTGCCTAAATATTATAACAATAATATATTAATATATTATGACTCTGCTGGGGGGGGGGGGTTATATAATATGCCTGGGTCATGTAATAAGATGTGATTTCAAATCGCCTTTAAACATGATGAGCAAAACCGGTAAAGATTAGCTCAGCAGACAGGGGTGAAATGGCTCAAATGTGAAGGGGTTACAGACTTTTCTGGAATGAGTGCTAGATACTTTCAAAATATATCCAGGACATCACAAACATTCTCTAACCGAGTAACAAGATTGAGCACGCCACTCCTCGACATTAGCTTGACTTGCAATAGAATGGATAGTCGTGTTTTCAGGGGTCAGGTTGAGCAGGAACACCTGAGAAGTTCCTTCTGCCCCTGTTTTGGAGATTGTTACATTCCTCATAGGCTTCTGAAATTCCTTGTCTCAGTTGGGATTTGGCAGCTCTACATTGTGAAGTTTTAGATGTCTATAGGGGTTATTCAGAGAGCACTGAAATTTCACCATTCTCTTGTTCGGCGCAATTTGCATTCAATTCACCGACCCTACAGTCTATTCATCATTCACCACAGGGTCCCAGAAGTGCGCGGAAGGGCTCTGTTAAACACCGCCGATCAGACACCAAACTGAGGGTAAAGAGAAATGAAAATTTTAAAGGCGCTTAAAAAAAAAATGCATAAAAATAATAATTGTCTATTACAGAATAAAAAATAACAGGAATCAAATTTCGCATGAAAAAATTTCTAAAAAATAGACCTTTTTGCTGCAAATCAATCAAAAGAATAGACGGTTGAATGAAAAAAATGGTAATTTTATTTTTACACTGAAACCTATGGGATTCGCCTGTTTTAAACCTGTCGAAATAAAGCACTGAAAATCTGGGCATTTTGGTGCAATTTGGTGTTCTGATTGAATTAAGAATTACTTCTCTATGGGGAATTTTGCCGTTTTTAAAGTTTGTTGAATCGCTGTGAAATTCACCATTTCGCAAGTTCGGCTCTTATTGAATAACCCTTTATGAACTTTTTTTTATTTTTTTTTTATTTTTTTTTGTTGTTGCATTTTATTGTGAATTAGTTTTGTGATTTATTTTCTTCCGGTTTCAAGTGGCAAATCCCTGCACTCTGGTGACCTGTACTTGAATATTGTGCTTTATTTTTTGCGAACATTGCATTTTTGAGTTGTGTTCCTCGTATCTTCCAATGTTATTCTAGACCTAGCGTGGAGCGTATTTTTGACTTAAGGCTGGAGTCTATGTCCAGCTGAATTTTTAGTGCATTTTCAAAGTAAATCCAAACCTAAAGTATGTATGATACATTGTGAGTTCTCTTGTTTTTAAGTATGTCCTGAGCTCAAGAACATTGAGTGGTTACAGAAATGTAAAATGCAAGATATTAACACAAAACAAATACACAGATTACAAAAATAATACACACAGGTGGTGCAGTAGACATTGCTTATTTAGATTTCAGTAAGGCTTTTGATACTGTTCCGCATAGAAGGCTTATCAATAAATTGCAATCTTTGAGCTTGGATTCCAATATTGTTGAATGGATTAGGCAGTGGCTGAGTGACAGACAACAGAGGGTTGTGGTAAATGGAGTTTATTCGGCGCAAGGTCTTGTTACCAGTGGGGTACCTCAGGGGTCAGTACTTGGACCCATTCTATTTAATATTTTTATTAGTGATATTGCAGAAGGTATTAATGGAAAAGTATGTCTTTTTGCTGATGACACAAAGATTTGCAACAGGGTTGACGTTCCTGGAGGGATCAGCCAAATGACAAATGATTTAGGTAAACTAAAAAAATGGTCGGAGCTGTGGCAATTGAGTTTTAATGTGGATAAGTGCAAGATAATGCACCTGGGACGTAAAAACCCAAGGGCTGAATATAGAATATTTGATACAGTCCTAACCTCAACATCTGAGGGTTGGGATTTAGGGGTTATTATTTCAGAGGATCTAAGGGTAAGTAGTCAATGTAATAGAGCAGCAGGAAATGCTGGCAGAATGCTTGGTTGTGTAGGGAGAGGTATTAGCAGTAGGAAAAGGGAAGTGTTCATGCCACTGTACAGAGCACTGGTGAGACCTCACTTGGACTACTGTGTGCAGTACTGGAGACCGTATCTCCAGAAGGATATAGACATCTTAGAGAGTTCAGAGAAGGGCTACTAAAATGGTGTACGGCTTGAAGGAGAGAAGTTACCCGGAAAGGCTTAATGATCTTAACATGTACAGCTTGGTAAAAAGACGAGACAGAGGAGATATGATAGAAACATTTAAATAGTTAAAGGGAATCCACAAGGTAGAGGAAGGGAGTATATTTAAAAGGAAACAAAGTAGCAAAACAAGGGGACATAGTCTTTAGATTAGAGGGGCAAAGGTTTAAAAGGAACATCAGGAAGCATTATTTTACTGAGAGGGTGGTGGATACGTGGAACAGCCTTCCAGTTGAAGTGGTAGGACAAAACAGTGATTGAATTTAAGTATCCATGTAATTGGGCAGACTAGATGGGCCGAAAGGTTCTTATCTGCCGACATTTTTCTATAGGTAGGAAATAGTCATTATGTTACAGGTGCGTTCCGTATTGAGGTATGTTAATAGGGAGCTCTTAAGGGACTTTAGACTGGGGGAAGATTTGATGTTGTGTGGAAGGTTATTCCATAATTGTGGTGCTCTGTAGGAAAATGAGGATCAAGCCACTTTCTTTTTGTATTGTGGTATTGCAAGTAAGGTGCTGGTCCTGGATCGGAGGTTATAGGATGAGGGAACTGCTAGGGTGGCAGCTTCCCAGAAAAGCTCTTAAACACCATGTTGGAAAGGTGAAGGGTGCGTCTAGATTGCAGCGATTGCCAGTTTAGTTTTTTTAACATGTCACAATGGTGGATCCTAAAGTTACATTGCAGCAGAATGAGTTATACAATGTAGTAAGTTTCTGGAGGTGTGTTTGCGGGGCAGCCAATCTTGTATGGTTGTGAAAGGGTTAGCTGCTATATTGAAAAAAAAAAAAGACCTTCCTTACCTGTCACCCAGCTGCAAAGTCTCTGAAGCTACAGTCACATTTCACTTAATTTCTAGCTTTTGTACTTGTTATGTTGAGGAAGGCACTGCAATTCCCTTGTTGAGATAGAAAATTCATTCAGAATAATAAAAAATGTCCTGACAGGTTTCTCCTCTTGTATTGACAGCACTGGGAGATAACTGCCAGACTAGCTTGTAGTTTAATATAAAATCAGGCCATCTGTATTTTGTACAGAAGGAAAGGGGAAAATCAATTCTATGAAACATGGGCAAAACCTGATATTGGCATCACTTTAATTTCCACAATTTTTATCTATTACAAATTTTTTTTTTTATTATTTTTTTTTTTTTTTGCTATACTGAGTTAATTTTAAGAAGCCTAGAAACTAACCAGAGCTGTTGTAAACTTACCAGAGTCATTATAGTCTATGGAGTTGTTAAGTTTACAACAGCTCTGGTTACGTTGGCACCAATTTAGAAATATTGCCCTAAATCCTCTAGATTATCCTAACTAGGGTGTAACCCTTAGGCTGGGGTCAGACAAGCGCAGTTATCACGTCCGTGTTGCCGCACATTTGTACGTCCATGGCAGCATTCTGACCGATGGAGCCCCACACACGAAGTGCGGACACATGACGGACGCAGGTTAGGTAAGAACGGACTGCGGCGTGCGCCACGTCCATAATGTCCACATAGCTTTGTGTGTGAGTGATGGAATGAAATCAGACAGACTGCATTTATGCATCCAGCATTTTTGACGGACAAAATGTTTTTTCATTTCCCATCTACATCCGTCAAAAATAACGTCACTCACAACAACGGACCGTGTGCCACTACTACTTCTTCCGTCAGAACGTGCGTCCATACTGCACGGACACACAGTCCGTACAAAATGCGCTCATCTGACCCTAGCCTTTCATTAGAATCATGACTCCTTAAGAAAACAAAGACCAGAGCATACTCAATATCAGTAAATTTAAAAAAAACACTTGGATGCAAATGCTTTAAAAAAAAAAAAAAAAAAAATCCCTCTACAGTAAAAGAATGACCAGTGGAGATACTGTATTTTGCAGTCAACCTAACTGAAAAAGAAGTGTATATTCATATTCAGAGGCATAACTAGAAAACTCAGGGCCCAGGTGTGGTAATCCATAAAGCCCCCCCCTCGGCAAAAACCTATTGTGCCCCTCCAGGTTCACAATGTCGACTCCAGACGTGTCTCCTTTATTTCCAGGTCCACTGTGATCACTTCAGTCCATCCCATTTATAATGTAATGTGCACTATGTATATCTCACAGAGCTCCACTGCATTAAAACTCAATGTGCAGTGCGTATGATCAGATCACCATAGTAAAAAAAACTCAAAATTAGGATAAAATATTAATATTAAAATAATTTCAGTACAATTAAGATAAATATAAAAAAAATTAACATTTTATATTCTTAAATATGTACTTGTTACCTTTCCTAACTTATTACGGGGAGAGGGCTGAATTCCTCTACATCCAGTGGAAGGGCCTAGGTGAGGCCTAGGCCCTGGCGGCTGATTGTGGGGCACCCCTGATAGTTCCGCCCCATGTATATGGCACCCATAGCATTTTTTAAGACTAAATATTTAATTAAATAATTATATCTTAATAGAACTATTCTTTCTCTAAGGTTTAGGCCTTTTTGTTTCAAAAGTTAATTTAAAGGTCCACTGCAACGAAAAAATGTCTTTTAATTTATGTTGCTGGTGTTTTACATGTGCTTTGTATGTTTACTTAACCCTTTTACACAGTGCATCAGCATTGTTTTGGCAGCACAAGGGGGATTTATGATATTGTGGAAGTAGTTTTAATGTTAGCTGATCCGTGTAGAAAACCCTAATAGTGTTGCACCAAGATGACAGGACAACTGTTATAAAGGCTGATTTATTGAATTCTCCCACTATTCCTATGCCTAGCGTGTTCTAAATGTTTAGTCAATAAAAGTTGTTGCCGTCTGGTAAACTGTAAGATTCTAAAGCGGCCAAATGTCAGAAGCATGTATTTACAACCGGCCAACATTAACAGAAAATAAATATGCAGGAAATATATATTTTTAATCAGTTTGTTTTTGTTTTCATATCTTGCATTGTATTTCTTTGTAATTCAGTGCCTACTGTAAAAATGCAATGTTCTTGAACCCAGGACATACTTGAAAACGAGAGAAATCTCAATGTATCCTTTCTGGTATATTAAGGTCATTAATAATATAAAGCAAACCCTCCTAACTAGAAAGTTATTTGAATCAAATATTTAATGAATCGGAGACAAGACCTGTTGTGCTATAAGATCACTAGCAGAGATCCGAAAGGTTCCCTTTCGGCAGCCAAACACTGAAAATCAGTGTTCGGTTAACTTGCTTGGCCATTCCGGCTATCCAGAGAGCAAGCAATTCGCCAAATCCTAGCGAATTTCCTGCATACACGGTGGCTGTTTGTTGCCTGTTCAAGGGCAGTGAATCCCCATAGAGAAGCAATGCTCCGGCTATTCAGAGAGCAAAACCCAGCAGTGAAAAGTTGCCGAATTGCCCTGCCATTCGGTAGGTTTATTCAGACGAATCCCATAGGCTTCAATGTTAAAAATATTCCCGTTTTAATTCAATATCTAATATTCTGCAGTAAAAAGTATCTTTTTTTTTTTTTTTTTTTTTTTTTTTGATGGGGGGGATATTTTAAGCATTATTCTTTTTTTTTTTTTCTGTAACAGCCCTTTATATTATCATTCCTTGGACCTCATGCAATTTCAGACATTTTCGCTCAGTAGTTTCTTTGCAAACAGCGTTTCACTTTTTTCAAACATTCAAGGAAACGTTTTTTTTTTCCACTTCATCTGCGGTGTCGCTTTTTCCTGCGGCTGCGCTGCATGTGATCGGCTCTTGCTCGGGTTTTTCCAGCATGTTCGCCGGGGTTAATCCAGATGTTTTTTCGGTGTGCCTTCGCTGGGTTTTGAGGTGACTTTTCCCTGCAATTCGGGGACCCTGTGGTGCTTGCTGAATACACCGCAGGGTCGCCGAAATGGGATCGCCAAATCGTGCTGAATTGAAGAGCATAAGTCACCGAACGTGTGGTGACTTTTCGATTCTCTTTGAATAACACTGTAGGTCTTCAACTAATGGCGTTCAATCTTAGTTGAAGATGAAGTAAGAAATGTCAGTTTTATTCTAGTCTCTGCTCTGCTGTTTGTCACCTACACACTTCAAGATGTATTCAGTGGACAAGGAATTGCCTGGAATTATGTTACACGTATTGGGCTGGTTAGCAGGGTTTAAACAATCTAAAACTCTGAGCGTTTGTTTAAGATGAGATAAATAATTTTTGTGCCATAAATGTAAGCTTCTGAAAAATGATGCTTATTCTAAGAAACCTCATTTGAAACCTCCTAATATCCTATTAGGAAACCTGGCTGTGGATGCAGAGACCGTTGTGAAATGAGGAGTCCTATTCTGAGTGAGTGGTTGGCAATGGCATTAACGAGTGGAGCAATCATACTTATTCCAGATAAGTTGATACCCCCTGTTGTGGCTCCACACAGATACGACTGCCCTAAGCACCTTTAAGCTTCCTATACTTGTACTGGAAGAGCTAATATGGGGGCAGTTGGAGAATATGGCGGTTTTCCGAGGATGCTTTTTTCACTTTCGCAGCCATTAATGAAAGGTTAACCAGCTTTCAAAGTTAAGTGAATTTTGCAAAGCTCTGTAAATAGAAAATCGCTCAAATTCCGTACTTTCCTCTGATTCCCTGGTGAAGAGGACTATGCAATACACAATTGCCTCTTGCAGAAAATGTCAAGTGTCCTTCTACTGTCCCTGTATGATCCCGTATTTTCGTGTGGTCTCTCACCAGTCTCCGTGGAGTCTTGGAAAATCCATGATAGGATACCAGTAGCAGCACATGGAGAATCTGTAAGCTGAACCATTAACCCCTTCACTAACAAACATTTTTGTTGAAAAGAAAAATGTATCCTAACCTTTTAATTGAAACCTACAGGGTTATTCAAAGAGAATCGACAAGTCACTGCACGTTCGGTGACTTTTCGTTCTCTCCAGTGAGATTTGGCGATCCCATTTTGGCGACCCTGCGATGTATTCAGCGAGCACCACAGTGCCGTCTTAATGCTGGAAAAAGCTGCCGCAAACCTGGCGAAAGCACACAGAAACCCGAGCAGGGGTGGCGGAGTTTGGAGGTCTGGGTGAATAGACGTGTTTCACTGGAGCTCTGTTCGACTGGCTCTAACCGGAGGATTTTGCAGACCGTTACGGCCCTCTGTCAACCCCAATCTGATACCCATAGTACCTGGGGCTGACTGACACTCGAACAGTGAGTTTTCTCGTCGCTAGCTCACTCGAATCGAGTGACTTTTTTGCGGATGCCTGAAAATCAGCGGCCATCTTGAGGCCTTGGTGGCTGGACACATGTTGAGGCCCCTGCCTGGGCTGGGAAGCCTGAGATTCTCCTGCCTGACCTGATTGCCGCAGAGTACTGTTTTTTTTTTTTTTCTCCCGGCTGGGATTGGGTTCGGAGACAGGACCGCGCAGTGCAGACGTATCACACGCTTCACGGACCATGGGGAAGAAATCCTGGCCACCGGAGGGCCCTCGGCAGCAGGATATCCGCGATACGCTGGATGCAGACTGGAGACGGAGGCACCAGGGCTCCCCCGTAAGCTGAACCCTTACCACAGGATCTTCGGAGGACGATGAACCTTACTGGCCGGAGGCCGAGCTGGCTCCTCGAAAGTGAGGCCCGGACACTGGTGTCAGGTAGGGGGTGCGCAGGGGCTGCTGTGGAGCCCGTGGTGCCTCGCTCTGTGGCCACAGTGACCTCTCCTATGACGGACCCGGCGTCGCGGGTCTTGTTGACAGCTGCAGGAGATGATCTACTACCTTCCATCCAATGCATGTTTGAGGAGATGCGTGCTCTTTGGCGCTCAAATTTTGATTCCCTGAAGGCTGGTGTTGAGTTGGTCACCGGCTGAGTCGCTGATGTTGAAGCAAAGGTGGAGACCACTGTGATGGCGCAGACACTGCTGACGACCCAACTAGAGTCACTACAACAAAGTAGACTAGGACCCAATGTCAAATCAGGTCCAAAATGAACGGAGCTTAATTACCAGCGTGCTTGGGATTAAACCTTAGTTGAAACATTATGATGAAAGAAAAAGTAGAATGAAAAATGTGGCTATTTTATCTTGCCTATTGGCTAATATACTGATGCCACTAAATGCTGGTAGTTAATTATTTGAATAATAGATAAGTGAAAATAAACGACTGTACATAAGAACTAACAATCTTTATTAAACATATACAAGAAATAAAATACTAAATATGTGTAAGCAGTGGTTCGACAGCTGTTTGAATTTGTATCGGTAGATACCTTATGGCAGACTAGCTAGTATTCCCATGTATCGGAAATAATTGGAACACTTAATTGTTCTTATATATTCAACCCTATATAAATTAATTAATGAATATTTGGATTGGTCCTGGTACGTAGTTAACAACCATTGGATACTACCCCCCCCCCAACCTTGGTGGCTGTTTGCAGTTAGAATAACTCATTTAGATTTAGGTGGTTAAATTACTAATCAAATGCAGTAATGGGCAGTTTAAATCAATCAATAAAGCGGCTCCCAGCTGATTAACAATAACCAAAAAACTCTTATATTGATGGTGATGATATCCCCTATAGCGGTAGCTATTGTATTTCGTATCGAGTCATCAATAAATATCTTAATTACGTCACCAATAGTAAACATAAACAGTAGTACAGGGTGTTGTGGTCAGAGTAATTGCTGAAATCTAAGCAAAGCCGCACCGAAGCTGGTTGGACACACCAGAACGCAGAGTTAGGTTGTATATATTTGCATACCAGATTGAGTTAGCATCAAAAATGGAGTCTATCCAACAATGGATTTAGAGTATAGATAAGGGTACAATATATAACATACATCTAAAATTAGAGATTACTGTGCTGTACTTTAAAGGAATATATATATGCTGATGGTGTGGTTGTCAATTTGCAAGATGTGGAGAATCTCCACAATGGTGGTCTGAGTATTGATGGTTGGTAAGTATAACATGGAAGTCCGTTTCCGCCAGTGTTAGAAGTTTAGACAATCAGAGCAGGTGGTTTTTTTTAAAAAAGGATAAAGCTTTAAATTGCTATACTGATTCTCAAGTTACATGTATGTTCATACAATAAATATTGAAACAACCAGTTAAACGATGTTTGAAGGGTCCCCACAATAGGCAATCCAATACTCTGAAATTCGAGAGATATTGAATATACTACCTATTTCAACTGCCACCCAAAACGGGAATACATAACCATAACAAATAATTTTTCAATAGTAGTTACAGCAGTATGAAATCTAGCATGTCCCTAATATTCCAGTATTCCAGATTCTATATTATCCCTAAATAGGCACACAATCATAACATAATGCTAAGACTGCCAGGATCCAAATTACCAGATCAAAACATTGCACGGGTTGCACTTTTCAATTATTGGCAATCAGTTGGCCATCACCAAAAGATGAAAAAACGCTACACTACAACCCCAAGTTGATGTCCTATCCGGGGCTGTCGAGGCTCTTGACTCGTCACCGACATATTCGGACCCGGGGGATCCCAGAATCGGTCTCTGCAGACGGCCTGCTGGCTTACACTAATAAATTGGCGGCCCATGTCTTGGATTCCAATGCGGGAACACCAATCTTCAACACAGTAATGCGCATATGCAAGGCTGCAAAGGCACTGGTCGATGTCCTTATGGATGTGATCGCCATAGCTGGAGATGTGGCTACAAAGAGGCGTCTGATGTCGACCCCTGTTGCAAGAGCCACACTTTTCTTTGAAGGCTCCACTGTGCCATTGTTTAATGACTTACCATTTGTGACACTTTTGGGCCGGAGGCGTTTTCAGGAGGTGACCGTCTTTTTGAGGAGCACAGGGGTTAGGTACCGATGGGGGGGCGGCGGGGTCTTTATGTGTTCTTGATGGGAATATCTGTCACCAGGTCGCTACCCCGGAGGAGGCCTGGCCGCTGACCACGCTATGGGCTCCCGTTCACCTACCTCCGATCCCGACTAGATGTCTGGTCTGTGCTCTTCTTTTTTTTTTTTTTTTTTTTTTTTTATTATTATTTATTTCTGCTCCCTGCTAACTGTTTGATGGCTTTTACTACTGTCCCTCTCCTTGTCCTTTTTTTTTTTTTTTTTTTCCCCCCCCGCTCTTCTCTCTTTCCTCTTTCTTTCTTCCTCCTCCGTTTTGGCTTACTGGGTTGTCTCGGACCGCCATCGCGGCCTGGTGCCTGTCGTGGCCTTCTGAGTGCCCAGGCCTAGTGCCAATTGTTCCCCTTGGCACCCCCATGGTCCTTTTGGACCTATGGGAATATGTCAAGGACAGCACATTTTGGGCCTTTGCCATTACCTTCTGTCTGTCTTTCTTCCCTGCCCCTCTCCTAATTTCTCCCCCCTCCCTTTTTTTTTGTTTTCTACATTAGAAGCCTTTAGCTGACTTTCTGTTATTTTTATGTTCTGTTCTAAAGCAGTGCTTATGCTGGTTTTCTAGCTATTTGTGCGACTACTTGTTCAACCATATACCTTATCACATCAGCTGATGTATGTTGAGCTTGTGGGTCCCCATCATTTTTCTTTTATTTTTGGTGCTATAATTGACCTTTTTGAAGACTTTATGGTATAACCCCCGTTTGACGACCCTGGACGACTTTTTTTTTTTTTTTTTTCTTCAACCGTTGACGTCCATGTTTGATGCCTGATGCTTACCCCCGATACCTTTCCTGCCGTAATAAGATGTCCTTTGATCTTATTTGTACCTGCTGTCGTTTGGCTGACATGATTTGGCCCTGCGAGGCCATTCTCGCTTGCTTTTGTCATGTTACCCTTGCAAAATTCAAAAATAATTAAAAAAAAAAAAAAAAAGGAAACCCGAGCAGGAGCCGATCGCAGAGCAGCCGCCGGAAAAAGCCGACACCGCAGACGAATGGAGTGGGAAAAAAATAGTACGCTTGAATGTTTGAGAAGTGAAACGCTGTTTGCAATGTCCAATGAATGTATGTTAATAAAAAAGGGCTATTTTTTTAAAAAACATTTTCGCAACAATCCCAAAAAATGCCTAGAAAATCTATAGAGACTTTTTACTGCAGAATATTCTAATAAACTGTTTATTATATATTGAATTCAAATGGGACTATTTTTAACATTGAAGCCTATGAGATTCGTTGAATAAACGAAGCATTGCTTCTCTATGGGTGATTCACTGCCTTCGAACAGGCACCTTATGTGCAGGCAATTTGCCAGCATTTGGTGAACTGCCTGCTCTCTGAATAGCCGAATGGCCAGGAAAGGTAACCGTACGCTGAATTTGAAGTGGTTACCTTTCGGCAGTGGGGGGGCCTTGGGGGCGGTCGCTCGGGCGCAATTTTCTTAGGGGGTGCAAAATTTCAAAAGAAATTTGAACCACTAATATTTTCCAGCAAGGTGTGTGCTCACGGACACTGGTGTCCGTGAGACGCCCTTGCATGGGTAGCCGCCAGTTTTGCGGCGCGGGCAGTGACTTAGCACTCAGCATCCAGAAGGGCGGACCAGGACACAAAATTCTGATCCTGTCCTGACTCCTTAACACTGACATGAGTCACTTGAAGCAGTGCAGCAGTATCCGATGGAACATCCTGTACCACACTTGTCAGCCCCCCTACCACTTGCACCCCTGCAGCCACTGAACAGGAAAGTGGGAGGGAGGCGCCTGCCCTGCAGCACATTTAAAATCCGGAATCCACTAAGCCCCCTGGACAGCCCCCCCCCCCAGGCCACCAGCAACTCCACACAAGTAGGTGACACTGTGACACCAGAGCAGTGTAACCAGCACACAGTGAGGGGGTACTGGGAGAGAGTGACTGGGGGGTACTGGGAGAGAGTGACTGGGGGTACTGGGAGAGAGTGACTGGGGGGTACTGGGAGAGAGTGACTGGGGGGTACTGGGAGAGAGTGACTGGGGGGTACTGGGAGAGAGTGACTGGGGGTACTGGGGGAGAGTGACTGGGGGGTACTGGGAGAGAGTGACTGGGGGTACTGGGGGAGAGTGACTGGGGGTACTGGGGGAGAGTGACTGGGGGTACTGGGGGAGAGTGACTGGGGGGTACTGGGGAGAGTGAGTGGGGGGTACTGGGAGAGAGTGACTGGGGGGTACTGGGAGAGAGTGACTGGGGGGTACTGGGAGAGAGTGACTGGGGGTACTGGGAGAGAGTGGGGGGTACTGGGAGAGAGTGGGGGTACTGGGAGAGAGTGGGGGGTACTGGGAGAGAGTGGGGGGTACTGGGAGGAGTGGGGGGGTACTGGGAGAGAGTGGGGGGTACTGGGAGAGAGTGGGGGTACTGGGAGAGAGTGGGGGGTACTGGGAGAGACTGGGGGGTACTGGGAGAGAGTGACTGGGGGGTACTGGGAGAGAGTGACTGGGGGGTACTGGGAGGAGTGACTGGGGGGTACTGGGAGAGTGACTGGGGGGACTGGGAGAGTGACTGGGGGGTACTGGAGAGTGGGGGGTACTGGGAGAGTGACTGGGGGGTACTGGGAGAGTGGGGGTACTGGGAGAGTGGGGGGTACTGGGAGAGTGACTGGGGGGTACTGGGGGAGAGTGACTGGGGGGTACTGGAGAGAGTGACTGACGGGGGGTACTGGGAGAGAGTGACTGACTGGGGGTACTGGGAGAGAGTGATGACTGGGGGGTACTGGGAGAGAGTGACTGACTGTGGGGGTACTGGGAGAGAGTGACGGGGGGTACTGGAGAGAGATGACTGGGGGTACTGGGAGAGAGTGACTGACTGGGGTACTGGGAGAGAGTGACTGACGGGGGGTACTGGGAGAGAGTGACTGACGGGGGGTACTGGGGGAGAGTGACTGACTGGGGGGTACTGGGAGAGAGTGACTGGGGGGTACTGGGAGAGAGTGACTGGGGGGTACTGGGAGAGAGTGACTGGGGGGTACTGGTAGAGAGTGACTGACTGGGGGGTACTGGTAGAGAGTGACTGACTGGGGGTACTGGTAGAGAGTGACTGACTGGGGGGTAACTGGTAGAGTGACTGACTGGGGGATACTGGTAGAGAGTGACTGACTGGGGGTACTGGTAGAGTGACTGGGGGGTACTGGTAGAGAGTGACTGGGGGGTACTGGTAGAGAGTGACTGACTGGGGGGACTGGTAAGAGTGACTGGGGGGTACTGGTAGAGAGTGACTGACTGGGGGGTACTGGTAGAGAGTGACTGACTGTGGGGGTACTGGTAGAGAGTGACTGACTGGGGGTACTGGTAGAGAGTGACTGACGGGGGGTACTGGTAGAGAGTGACTGACTGGGGGGTACTGGTAGAGTGACTGACTGGGGGATACTGGTAGAGAGTGACTGACTGGGGGGTACTGGTAGAGTGACTTGGGGTACTGGTAGAGAGTGACTGGGGGGTACTGGTAGAGAGTGACTGACTGGGGGGTACTGGTAGAGAGTGACTGACTGGGGGTACTGGTAGAGAGTGACTGACTGGGGGATACTGGTAGAGGGGGGGTACTGGTAGAGTGGGGGGTACTGGTAGAGTGGGGGGTACTGGTAGAGTGGGGGGTACTGGTAGAGTGGGGGTACTGGAAGTGGGGGTACTGGTAGAGTGGGGGGTACTGGTAGAGAGTGACTGGGGGTTACTGGTAGAGTGACTGACTGGGGGTACTGGGAGAGAGTGACGGACTGGGAGAGAGTGACGGACTGGGGGGACTGGGAGAGAGTGACGGACTGGGGGTACTGGGAGAGAGTGACGGACTGGGGGTACTGGGAGAGAGTGACTGACTGGGGGTACTGGGAGAGAGTGACTGGGGGTACTGGAGAGAGTGACTGACTGGGGTACTGGGAGAGAGTGACTGACTGGGGGGTACTGGGAGAGAGTGACTGACGGGGGGTATGGGAGAGTGACTGACTGGGGGGGTACTGGGAGAGAGTGACTGACTGGGGGTACTGGGGGAGAGTGACTGACTGGGGGGTACTGGGAGAGAGTGACTGGGGGGTACTGGGAGAGAGTGACTGGGGGGTACTGGAGAGAGTGACTGGGGGGTACTGGGAGAGAGTGACTGGGGGGTACTGGTAGAGAGTGACTGACTGGGGGTACTGGTAGAGTGACTGGGGGGTACTGGTAGAGAGTGACTGACTGGGGGTACTGGTAGAGAGTGACTGACTGGGGGTACTGGTAGAGAGTGACTGACTGGGGGTACTGGTAGAGAGTGACTGACTGGGGGGTACTGGTAGAGAGTGACTGACTGGGGGGTACTGGTAGAGTGACTGACTGGGGGATACTGGTAGAGAGTGACTGACTGGGGGTACTGGTAGAGTGACTGGGGGGTACTGGTAGAGAGTGACTGGGGGGTACTGGTAGAGAGTGACTGACTGGGGGGTACTGGTAGAGTGACTGGGGGGTACTGGTAGAGAGTGACTGACTGGGGGTACTGGTAGAGAGTGACTGACTGGGGGGTACTGTAGAGAGTGACTGACTGGGGGGTACTGGTAGAGAGTGACTGACTGGGGGGTACTGGTAGAGAGTGACTGACTGGGGGGTACTGGTAGAGAGTGACTGACTGGGGGTACTGGTAGAGTGACTGACTGGGGGATACTGGTAGAGAGTGACTGACTGGGGGGTACTGGTAGAGTGACTGGGGGGTACTGGTAGAGAGTGACTGACTGGGGGGTACTGGTAGAGAGTGACTGACTGGGGGGTACTGGTAGAGAGTGACTGACTGGGGGTACTGGTAGAGAGTGACTGACTGGGGGGTACTGGTAGAGAGTGACTGACTGGGGGGTACTGGTAGAGTGACTGACTGGGGGATACTGGTAGAGTGGGGGGTACTGGTAGAGTGGGGGGTACTGGTGAGTGGGGGGTACTGGTAGAGAGTGACTGGGGGGTACTGGTAGAGAGTGACTGACTGGGGGTACTGGTAGAGAGTGACTGACTGGGGGGTACTGGTAGAGAGTGACTGACTGGGGGGTACTGGTAGAGAGTGACTGACTGGGGGGTACTGGTAGAGAGTGACTGACTGGGGGGTACTGGTAGAGTGACTGACTGGGGGATACTGGTAGAGAGTGACTGACTGGGGGGTACTGGTAGAGTGACTGGGGGGTACTGGTAGAGAGTGACTGGGGGGTACTGGTAGAGAGTGACTGGGGGGTACTGGTAGAGAGTGACTGACTGGGGGGTACTGTAGAGTGACTGGGGGGTACTGGTAGAGAGTGACTGACTGGGGGTACTGGTAGAGAGTGACTGACTGGGGGGTACTGGTAGAGAGTGACTGACTGGGGGGTACTGGTAGAGTGACTGGGGGGTACTGGTAGAGAGTGACTGGGGGGTACTGGTAGAGAGTGACTGACTGACTGGGGGGTACTGGTAGAGAGTGACTGACTGGGGGTACTGGTAGAGAGTGACTGACTGGGGGGTACTGGTAGAGAGTGACTGACTGGGGGATACTGGTAGAGTGGGGGGTACTGGTAGAGTGGGGGGTACTGGTAGAGTGGGGGGTACTGGTAGAGAGTGACTGGGGGGTACTGGTAGAGAGTGACTGGGGGGTACTGGTAGAGTGACTGACTGGGGGTACTGGGAGAGAGTGACGGACTGGGAGAGAGTGACGGACTGGGGGGACTGGGAGAGAGTGACGGACTGAGAGTGAGTGGGGGGACTGGGAGAGAGTGACGGACTGAGAGTGAGTGGGGGGACTGGGAGAGAGTGGGGGGACTGAGAGTGAGTGGGGGTACGGAGAGGGTGACTGGGGGTACTGAGTGAGTGGGGTACTGGGAGAGGGTGACTGGGGGTACTGAGTGAGTGGGGGTACTGGGAGAGGGTGACTGACTGGGGGGTACTGGGTGAGAAGGTAGAGAGTGACTGACTGGGGGGTACTGGTAGAGTGACTGGGGGGTACTGGTAGAGTGACTGGGGGGTACTGGTAGAGTGACTGGGGGGTACTGGTAGAGAGTGACTGACTGGGGGTACTGGTAGAGTGACTGGGGGTACTGGGAGAGAGTGACGTACTGGGAGAGAGTGACGTACTGGGAGAGAGTGACGTACTGGGAGAGAGTGACGTACTGGGAGAGAGTGACGTACTGGGAGAGAGTGACGTACTGGGAGAGAGTGACGTACTGGGAGAGAGTGACGGACTGGGAGAGAGTGACGGACTGGGAGAGAGTGACGGACTGGGAGAGAGTGACGGAGTGGGGGGACTGAGAGTGAGTGGGGGGACTGAGAGTGAGTGGGGGTACTGAGAGTGAGTGGGGGTACTGAGAGTGAAGTGGGGGTACTGAGAGTGAGTGGGGGTACTGAGTGAGTGGGGTACTGGGAGAGGGTGACTGGGGGTACTGAGTGAGTGGGGGTACTGGGAGAGGGTGACTGACGGGGGGTACTGGTAGAGAGTGACTGACTGGGGGGTACTGGTAGAGTGACTGACTGGGGGATACTGGTAGAGAGTGACTGACTGGGGGTACTGGTAGAGTGACTGGGGGGTACTGGTAGAGAGTGACTGGGGGTACTGGTAGAGAGTGACTGACTGGGGGGTACTGGTAGAGTGACTGGGGGGTACTGGTAGAGAGTGACTGACTGGGGGTACTGGTAGAGAGTGACTGACTGGGGGTACTGGTAGAGAGTGACTGACTGGGGGGTACTGGTAGAGAGTGACTGACTGGGGGTACTGGTAGAGAGTGACTGACTGGGGGGTACTGGTAGAGAGTGACTGACTGGGGGGTACTGGTAGAGAGTGACTGACTGGGGGGTACTGGTAGAGAGTGACTGACTGGGGGGTACTGGTAGAGAGTGACTGACTGGGGGATACTGGTAGAGAGTGACTGACTGGGGGGTACTGGTAGAGTGACTGGGGGGTACTGGTAGAGAGTGACTGGGGGGTACTGGTAGAGAGTGACTGACTGGGGGGTACTGGTAGAGTGACTGGGGGGTACTGGTAGAGAGTGACTGACTGGGGGGTACTGGTAGAGAGTGACTGACTGGGGGGTACTGGTAGAGAGTGACTGACTGGGGGTACTGGTAGAGAGTGACTGACTGGGGGGTACTGGTAGAGAGTGACTGACTGGGGGGTACTGGTAGAGTGACTGACTGGGGGATACTGGTAGAGTGGGGGGTACTGGTAGAGTGGGGGGTACTGGTAGAGTGGGGGGTACTGGTAGAGAGTGACTGGGGGGTACTGGTAGAGAGTGACTGACTGGGGGTACTGGTAGAGAGTGACTGACTGGGGGGTACTGGTAGAGAGTGACTGACTGGGGGTACTGGTAGAGAGTGACTGACTGGGGGGTACTGGTAGAGAGTGACTGACTGGGGGGTACTGGTAGAGTGACTGGGGGATACTGGTAGAGAGTGACTGACTGGGGGGTACTGGTAGAGTGACTGGGGGGTACTGGTAGAGAGTGACTGGGGGGTACTGGTAGAGAGTGACTGGGGGGTACTGGTAGAGAGTGACTGACTGGGGGGTACTGGTAGAGTGACTGGGGGGTACTGGTAGAGAGTGACTGACTGGGGGTACTGGTAGAGAGTGACTGACTGGGGGGTACTGGTAGAGAGTGACTGACTGGGGGGTACTGGTAGAGTGACTGGGGGGTACTGGTAGAGAGTGACTGGGGGTACTGGTAGAGAGTGACTGACTGGGGGGTACTGGTAGAGAGTGACTGACTGGGGGTACTGGTAGAGAGTGACTGACTGGGGGGTACTGGTAGAGAGTGACTGACTGGGGGGTACTGGTAGAGTGGGGGGTACTGGTAGAGTGGGGGTACTGGTAGATGTGGGGGTACTGGTAGAGAGTGACTGGGGGGTACTGGTAGAGAGTGACTGGGGGGTACTGGTAGAGTGACTGACTGGGGGTACTGGGAGAGAGTGACGGACTGGGAGAGAGTGACGGACTGGGGGGACTGGGAGAGAGTGACGGACTGAGAGTGAGTGGGGGGAACTGGGAGAGAGTGACGGACTGAGAGTGAGTGGGGGACTGAGAGTGAGTGGGGGTACGGAGAGGGTGACTGGGGGTACTGAGTGAGTGGGGTACTGGGAGAGGGTGACTGGGGGTACTGGAGTGAGTGGGGTACTGGGAGAGGGTGACTGACTGGGGGGTACTGGTAGAGAGTGACTGACTGGGGGTACTGGTAGAGTGACTGGGGGGTACTGGTAGAGTGACTGGGGGGTACTGGTAGAGAGTGACTCGACTGGGGGGTACTGGTAGAGTGAACTGGGGGTACTGGGAGAGAGTGACGTACTGGGAGAGAGTGACGTACTGGGAGAGAGTGACGTACTGGGAGAGAGTGACGTACTGGGAGAGAGTGACGGACTGGGAGAGAGTGACGGACTGGGAGAGAGTGACGGACTGGGAGAGAGTGACGGACTGGGAGAGAGTGACGGACTGGGAGAGAGTGACGGACTGGGAGAGAGTGACGGAGTGGGGGGACTGAGAGTGAGTGGGGGGACTGAGAGTGAGTGGGGTACTGAGAGTGAGTGGGGCTGAGAGTGAGTGGGGGTACTGAGAGTGAGTGGGGTACTGAGTGAGTGGGGTACTGGGAGAGGGTGACTGGGGGTACTGAGTGAGTGGGGGTACTGGGAGAGGGTGACTGACGGGGGGTACTGGTAGAGAGTGACTGACTGGGGGGTACTGGTAGAGAGTGACTGACTGGGGGTACTGGTAGAGTGACTGACTGGGGGGTACTGGTAGAGTGACTGGGGGGTACTGGTAGAGAGTGACTGGGGGTACTGGTAGAGAGTGACTGGGGGGTACTGGTAGAGAGTGACTGGGGGGTACTGGTAGAGAAGTGACTGACTGGGGGTACTGTAGAAGAGTGACTGACTGGGGGGTACTGGTAGAGAGTGACTGACTGGGGGGTACTGGTAGAGAGTGACTGACTGGGGGGTACTGGTAGAGAGTGACTGACTGGGGGGTACTGGTAGAGAGTGACTGACTGGGGGGTACTGGTAGAGAGTGACTGACTGGGGGTACTGGTAGAGAGTGACTGACTGGGGGTACTGGTAGAGAGTGACTGACTGGGGGGTACTGGTAGAGAGTGACTGACTGGGGGGTACTGGTAGAGTGGGGGTACTGGTAGAGAGGGGGGTACGGGTAGAGAGTGACTGGGGGTACTGGTAGAGAGTGACTGACTGGGGGGTACTGGTAGAGAGTGACTGACTGGGGGGTACTGGTAGAGTGACTGGGGGTACTGGGAGAGAGTGACGGACTGGGAGAGAGTGACGGACTGGGAGAGAGTGACGGACTGGGAGAGAGTGACGGACTGGGGGGACTGAGAGTGAGTGGGGGACTGAGAGTGAGTGGGGGGACTGAGAGTGAGTGGGGGTACGGAGAGGGTGACTGGGGGTACTGAGTGAGTGGGGTACTGGGAGAGGGTGACTGGGGTACTGAGTGAGTGGGGTACTGGAGAGGGTGACTGGGGGTACTGAGTGAGTGGGGGTACTGGGAGAGGGTGATGGGGGGTACTGGTAGAGAGTGACTGACTGGGGGGTACTGTAGAGAGTGACTGACTGGGGGGTACTGGTAGAGAGTGACTGACTGGGGGGTACTGGTAGAGTGACTGGGGGTACTGGGAGAGAGTGACGGACTGGGAGAGAGTGACGGACTGGGAGAGAGTGACGGACTGGAGAGAGTGACGGACTGGGAGAGAGTGACGGACTGGGGGGACTGAGAGTGAGTGGGGGACTGAGAGTGAGTGGGGGGACTGAGAGTGAGTGGGGGGTGGAGAGGGTGACTGGGGTACTGAGTGAGTGGGGTACTGGAGAGGGTGACTGGGGGTACTGAGTGAGTGGGGGACTGGGAGAGGGTGACTGGGGTACTGAGTGAGTGGGGGTACTGGGAGAGGGTGACTGGGGGGTACTGGTAGAGAGTGACTGACTGGGGGGTACTGGTAGAGAGTGACTGACTGGGGGGTACTGGTAGAGAGTGACTGACTGGGGGATACTGGTAGAGTGGGGGGTACTGGTAGAGTGGGGGGTACTGGTAGAGTGGGGGGTACTGGTAGAGTGGGGGGTACTGGTAGAGAGTGACTGACTGGGGGTACTGGTAGAGAGTGACTGACTGGGGGTACTGGTAGAGTGACTGGGGTACTGGGAGAGAGTGACGTACTGGGAGAGAGTGACGTACTGGGAGAGAGTGACGTACTGGGAGAGAGTGACGTACTGGGAGAGAGTGACGGACTGGGAGAGAGTGACGGACTGGGAGAGAGTGACGGACTGGGAGAGAGTGACGGACTGGGAGAGAGTGACGGACTGGGGGGACTGAGAGTGAGTGGGGGGACTGAGAGTGAGTGGGGGGACTGAGAGTGTGGGGGGACTGAGAGTGAGTGGGGGACTGAGAGTGAGTGGGGGACTGAGAGTGAGTGGGGGGACTGAGAGTGAGTGGGGGGACTGAGAGTGAGTGGGGGGACTGAGAGGGTGACTGGGGGTACTGAGTGAGTGGGGGTACTGGAGAGGGTGACTGGGGTACTGAGTGAGTGGGGGTACTGGGAGAGGGTGACTGGGGTACTGAGTGAGTGGGGGTACTGGGAGAGGGTGACTGGGGTACTGAGTGAGTGGGGGTACTGGGAGAGGGTGACTGGGGGTACTGAGTGAGTGGGGGTACTGGGAAGAGGGTGACTGGGGGTATGAGTGAGTGGGGGTACTGGGAGAGGTGACCTGGGGGTACTGAGTGAGTGGGGGTACTGGGAGAGGGTGACTGGGGGTACTGAGTGAGTGGGGGTACTGGGAGAGGGTGACTGGGGGTACTGAGTGAGTGGGGGTACTGGGAGAGGGTGACTGGGGGTACTGAGTGAGTGGGGGTACTGGGAGAGGTGACTGGGGGTACTGAGTGAGTGGGGGTACTGGGAGAGGGTGACTGGGGGTACTGAGAGTGACTGGGGGTACTGAGAGTGACTGGGGGTACTGAGAGTGACTGGGGGTACTGAGAGTGACTGGGGGTACTGAGAGGGTGACTGGGGTACTTAGAGAGGGTCACTAGTGGTACTGGAAGAGAGTGACTGGGTATAGTGTGAGAGTGGAACTATACTGGGACAGGGTGACTGGTAGCAGTGGCGTAGTGTGGGGGGTCATGTGTGTTTTCATTTTTTATTATATCATTATTTTGTTAATATACAATACATGTGCTTGTGGGGTAAGGGGGTCAATACTCTACTGGTAGAAGGGAATCGGGTGTGTTACCGTATCCACAGATTGGGGGGCGTGCAATTCTTGCCTTGCCCTGGGTGCTGACAACCCACGCTACGCCGCTGCCTTTCACCCACAATTCGGATCTCTTTGAATAACTCTGAAAGAATGTGAATTTACCAGCCAATTATAGGGTAAAAAGGAAATTTTGCACAAAAATTACTGTTCTAAGACCGTTAAATTAAAATAATGGAAATTTGCCCTTTTTCAATTTTTTTTTTTTCCCTTTTACTGAAATGTTGGAATGAGAGATTCTGAACTATCGATGGTGTATGGGGATTTGTAGTGACAAGGACATTATTGGTAATACAGCTTCCAAAATATACCAGTAGAATATAAAAATAATTTCTGTATGTGCCATAATGCATGTATAAAAGTTACACTAATAGGCGGTCTAATCCTAAACTAATAAGTACAGGAACTCTCAAAGACTTCTGCTCTTCAATTAACCGTTGACATGTTGCACTTAACCCACCATGTCAGAATTCTATATGTAATTTTCCATTCAGATTTCAATCACTTACAGTGTGTAAAATTATCATCCAATTCATCCATTGGTTCTAATATTCTATGGGGCACTCTGGGGGGGGGGGATAGAAATGGGAACCTGCATATTCTTTTTTTTTTTTTTTTTTTCTTGAGAAAATTCACAATTTTAACTAAAAAAAAACTAAATTGTTCGCTTGTATTTTGGAGGATTGTGTTTTATGACTGTATAAAACACCGAACATGCTCCTGGCGTGAGAAATGAGAAGGTGAGTAATGGCAGTGGTATTGCTCATTTTATATATGACAATGCATTGCTTTTGAACAAATTTAAATAAATTTAAAAAATGAAAAAATCTTTTTTTCTAGGGCTGCTACTGATTAAAATTTTTCTGTTCAATTTAATCGCTTTTTTTTTTTTTTTTTTTTAATTTCGATTAATTTATAACGCACATACAGATCAGAAAAGAAAAACTTAAAGGATAGACCATCACTCCGCAGTAATAAAACTCACAGCAATGTGCAGTGTGTATGAGCGTATCACAGAATCCACAGCAATAAAACTCTGTGTGTGTAATATATTATATATATATATATATATTAGTTTTTTGAAAAAAAAAAAAAAAAGGGTCATGTTTGATATCATTGATGGCCTTTCCAATGACTCCTCACATGACCCTCTACATGTTACAATTCCAGAGATAGGGGGGACGAACAACCCCTATATGTCCTCCACAGGGAATATATGTCTCGGTCCACTCTGTCACCCAACCTTGGGATTGACACTACAACCCTGGCAATAGGAGTCGTGACAGAGATTCTATACAGGAAACACAGCACATTTCAGGAATGACCACGGCAATAGTATCAAAGTCTAGAATTTATTAGAACACACAGGGATTGAAATCAGAATGCAAAATAATGCAGGTTATAGAGATTAGACACCTGAATTTGCAGGCAAGAGTGTGACCTTTTAGGGTGCTGTTGGGAATCACCATAACAAAGGATCCTGTAGGAAAAGGGAACAGAATGATGAACTAATACATGGTGGAGTACAAACAGGCAGGCTCTGCAGGGCTGCCATCAGAAAACTTGTGGCCCCTTACTGAACCACTGGTTGGGCCCTTCTTCCCTCTAATTCATTTTACGATGGTAAAATGTTTTTCCTGGTAGGCGTGTCTGTACCTCTACCTGGTGCAGACCAAACAGTTTTTTTTTTTTTTTGTTTTTTTTTTGCGTTTGATTATTTATTACTAAGTAATGTAACTAGATTCTTCTGTGACAGTCATACACAGGCTAAATATTTTAACTATGCATTATGAAAACAGTATGGCTAAACACAAATTGTCTTGCTGTCTGATGACCCGTTCCCTCTATAGTTACATTGTTGTTCTTTGCATTAGAGAGACTCAAATAAAACACCACAGGTTAGCTAACGCCTGATAGATAATTTAGAAAAACAACGTTTTTGGAGCCATTCAGTCGCAGGTAAAAGTCAATTGGGCACAGGGGTATAAAAATTAAATGGATTGATAATTGCATTCCTATGTGCCAAGTAAGTGACAAGTTAAATTCTACTGTAATCACTAGGGTCTTGATTTAATTAAGTTTGATAGCCAAAATTGGAACCGTCCCTTTTCAGCCTTATTGGGGCCATATTTCGGATCAGGAGATTCGAATGAAGGTTTACATGCATTTTTTTTTTTTTTTTAGTTTAAATATTTTTATTTCGAAGTATCGTCTACAGGCAAACAAATATTAAAATAGAAGGCCGCGCAGGGCCGTACATAACAAATTAGCCTCCGAGGATAGCAGTAATGCGGACAGCAGGGAAGGAAACCAGAGATCTGAAGTAAAATGAAAGTAAGGGGCATGTAGTAACAATAGGAGTTGACAGGGGAAGGGGGGGGGAAGTGCAATACATAGCAGTAGGTAGCCGATGGTGACCCAAAATGAGGAGAGAGAAGAAGGGGAAAAAAAAAGGCGGGGGAGGGGCAAAAGAGAAAGGGGGTACACCATCGCAGTATGGCATGCACCAAAAACAATAATGGGGGATGTGGGGGGGTGCTAATACAAACGCGGTTGCGGGTAGACCATTAGAAAAAAGGTTTATAGGGAATCTGTCTCATCATAAAAAAAAAAAAAAGGCAAAGATGTTAGTGTCTGGGGTAAAACAGTCAGCCGGGATCCTATGTTTGAGCCCCAGGCATCAGCGGCACATTTCCAAGACCCAGCCTAGATACCAGCGCTTGTGCCTCGTCCAAGTTCGTCGCCGTGAGGGTCTCCCCGGCAGAGGACACAAGCGGGGAGCCTGATGACCCCCATTTATAACGAACTCCATGCAGGCATAGCAGGGCAGTGACTCCTTTAAGGCTAGGGTCAGACTGAGGCAGTGCGAACGCGCGTGCAGGTGCACTTAATCACGGCCGTAGTAGCAGCAAATGCAGGGCAATGACTGCCCATATACGAAGTACGGCCGCACAAAAGTCCGGCTGCGCAACGCAAGTGGCAAACTAATGCATTTTGTCGAACGTAAAACCGCTAGTACGGTTGTACAGAGTGCGCTGCGTCCGCTAGAGGCGTGTGTGCGTGATTGGGAGACGTCAGACACTGCTAATGTCCGGCCAACATAACGTCCAGACACAAAGCGTTTTATTGATGATCCGTACAAAATCACGCACGCTAATGCGCATAGTATGACCGCTATCGCGTATTCCGTGAAAAAATGCGTCCATTCGTTCGAACGCACTTTTTCACAGACAACGTGAAAATGCGTTCGTCTGACCCTAGCCTTAAGCATCTGCGGGCAGCAATCATCAGGAAAGGTAGATCGCGGAAAACGGTGATCTCGCTGTTAGCGTAGGTGACCCGGTACGTAGGTCCAACTGCAGACATAAACTTAGCTTGAGCGGTCCCATCGCACATCGTCAGAAGAACATCCCGGGGAGCCCCCGCAGGTGCAGTAGCCACCTTCCGGAGGCACATAGCCGACAAGACCAGGGAACTCGCAGTGTCTGCTGGGGCCGGCAGGATGTGGGGCACCAGGCCTTCAGTGTACAGTAGGAGCCCCGCGCCCGTAATCTCTTCTGGAATCCCCCTGAGCCGCAAATTACGTCGTCTATGCCAGGCCTCAAGTGCCATCACCGCCGATCCGAGGCGGGCGACCTGCCGCTGAAGATCCTGTACATGCGTGTCGGTCACAGCCTGTGCCTTCTCCACTTCCGAAGCCCTGGTATCAACCAGGTCTATCCGGTTCTGGAGGGTTACCACATCCGAGCGGACCTCCCGCAAATCCTGTCGCCAGTGTCCACGAAATTCCTCCATGACCCGACGTAATGTCGCCTCTGTTAGCGGCGGTGCAGCATCAGTTGGCGGCACGTCACCCTGACTCGCGGGAGCAGGGTGTGGGGCCTCCCTCAAGGGCTCCAGGTCAGTAAGCACCTCACCCCGGCGACATCGCTCTCCTTCAGATCGGGTTAGCCCCAGCGACTGCCTGATGTCAGGTAGGCGAGAGCCCTCTCCTCCGCATCTTATTTTTTTTCCCCATGTGTGTGTGGATGTTAGCACAGGTGAAGACAGCGGGTATACAGGCCTCAAGATGGCTGCCGTGAGAGGGCGCGGGAAGAGAAGGCCACAAAAGCACTCACAAGCCGTCGTCAGCACCGCAGAACCACACCCGTGGGATCCCGGGACAGTCAGCAAGCAGTCAGAAGAGCGGCGCCAATTTGAGATTGCAGGGTGGACCCAGACACCGTGTTTCAGGCGGCGCCGGTCGGAGCACAAGGGAATGGCGTCCGCTCTCCTCAGCGTCCAGACACACCCCCAACTAATTGTTTCCTCTGTGATTATCCCGAGTGCTTTTACTGGCCCCAGATGCTACGGCCACTGGGAAATTTCTGGTATCCTGATAGGCCTGTCCCGGATGGCATGGAGAGGCGCTTGCATCTGATGCACTTCGACAAGTTAGTGTTTGGTAAGGGTCAAGGTCCCCTGGGCCCCTGAACATATCATGGGCTGTCACCCCCTGATGGCTACCCTGAGGCTGTGGAATGGTTTCAAGGTGTCAGGAATCCACAAACGAATGTGGCCTACAGAGCTCAGGACACAGAGTTGCAAGAGCCCCAAATAAGCCGGGAAAGACCCTTTGAATAAAAATGACCAACTCCCTGTTGAGACTCCACCTGTGGACTCTCAAAGGCACTACAGAAGCAAAATCTGGACTGGATTATATGCAGAGTATAGGAGGCAGTGGAATAAAGAACACCTGAAATGGATGGGCAAACATATGGATATTACAAAACAACTGGTAATCACTTAAAGCCCAAGCACAGGTACAAGCCCTATTGTCCTTCCTTCATGCCCCTGGGTAGGGTATATGACACACAAATATTCCCTGCAAATATGTCAGGACAACAAGATCTAGAGTCAAAATAGGTGAATAAAACAAAGTATATTTTCTACAAACATGGGCTGTTAATGATTTCAGTCCTTTCATTGCTTACAATTTGACAAGCCTGAGTGTTCCTCATTTATCTGTAACGTTAAATTATGTATGTCCTTATTTGCCACTCAAATGCTTCTTTGCATAATCATATACAGTATTCACATGTATCTCTTGATGCAAACGGTACAATCCGTGTGAATGAGAAACATTATTTGCAATTATCTAATGATGTCCGAGGCATGTAGACTCCGGAGGCTAGATAGTTAGCTGGCTGCCAACAAGAAGGAAGCAGATATGTAAGTCAATCATTCCATTATAGATTGCTACATTGGGATTTCAAAATGTGCCCCTTGTGTTCATATGGAATATGTAATATACGGTTTTAGAAACCTAGGTGTTCTAGAAGAAAAGAACCTTTTCAATTCTTTGTCTATTCCTGTATACTACTTAGGACGGGGTCAGACGAGTGTATTTGAAGAGCGGAAGGAACGTCCGTGAGAGTGGACGTTCCTTCCACTTGACGCCCATCTGGCCACCTGGCTGAGCGCACGGCACGAGAGGGCTGCAGCACAGACGCTGTTGGGTGCGCAATTCGTGTGCGCGCAACAGTGTGTGGCTGGCCACGTCTCAGCGTCTCAATGCTGCGACGGACGCCAGAAGGCATAACCGTAAGGGCACACATAGTGCGCTAGTCTGACGTCAGCCTTAAAGTACACCTTCTCTGCGATATCCCAGCAGACCTGTACCACAATGGTTTTAAAGATCAATGCGATCTCAACAAGTTCACACGCTTCTCATTGGCTTTTATTTTGGTCTCTTTCCGGATGATTCCTTTTTTAAGTTTATTTATTTTTCAAAGTTGATATGTATTTCTGGGTATTAGTCAGGGCTGGATTAACATAGGGGCAATTGGAGCAGCAGTTCCAGGCCCATGGCCCAGAGAAAGGATAACTATGTCTGCATTGACAGGCATTTGGACCCCCCGTATCTCCGACTCCATAGGAGCTACAGGTATCATTGGAAAGGTCAATTTGCAATGATACCAAACATGATCGGGTTTTTATGTAACAATAAAATCTTAATTTGTTTCTTTCGAACACCGCTCTATTGTTCATGTTTCAATTCTAAAGTGAACAATGATGCTGCACGAACTCACCAGCTCATTTCTCATGTCACCAACAAGTGTGGAGGTGATGACACAATCTGTAATTATGCATTGTTCCAACTCTAATCTTTACACCGCACAAGGTTAATTGAGGCGTCATTGGACAGGTCAGAGTTTGGCCTTTACATTGATACCAAACATGACCATGTAAAATTGAAAAGGGGGGGGGGTTTGTTTTTATTCCAAAGCGATAGCTTTGTCCCATATAAAATGAGCAATACCACTGCTATTACTCACCTTCTCATTTCCCACGCCTCCAGCAAGTTCAGTGTTTTATAAATGGTCATATTTATAAAACGCCATCCTCCAAAACACAAGTGAGAAATTTTAATTTTATATATATCCTATAGAATATATAACCACAAAGGTTTGGATGATAAAATGTGAATTTATTTTATTTTACACGCTGTAAATTATTGAAATCTAGAACTTTACTTACGGGTATATCTAAACAGGCAGATACTGTGTATCTGCACTAGTCAATAACTTAAAATGTTTTAATTTCACTAAATGTATAAAAGTGCTAACACATTATGTGTTGCAGACCCCGTTCAGAGGGCCAGCAGACAGATGTAAATACCTGTAAAAACAGGAAAGAATGAGGAGACAGACAGATTGGCTGCTTGTTCCATAGTATCCTTGTGGTTATGAGGGGAAGCAGGAACACATCACCAGTGCCACACCTATAATCTTCCCCCAATCCTTCCTGAACATAAGACCCTGTGCGTCATAATAACAGTCCCCTGCTGCTGCTGCAGAGAGCTGCATTCTCATAGTGACTTGTTTATAGGCACCATATACCACATAGAAAACATAAACACATACCTTTCAATGTCACCACTATACATGACAATTACTTACTTTATACAATTGTGCACATACCTCGTATGTGTCACATCCTCCCCGACAAAATAAAATGGGCACCAGCTACAAAAAATATATATACACTCAGGCGCAAGATTACTATGTCCAGAACACCACTTTCTTAACTTAATATGCTGCCCCTGTGGGAATGCATGGTACCATATTGTATGAGTCGTGAAACGGGTAGTATGAGAGTGGTGGCATATAATATGGTGTAGCCAATACAGGTAAGTGAGGAAAGGTATATGCTGCTACACTGTAGAGCATAGTCTGTGGTTGTAGCGATGGTTGACCCAGTTTTTCGTACGTAAACACTTGTCTTAGCTTACTCCCTCTCACTGACCGTCTTGGTTCGATACAGCTTTCTGATGTCAGACTTTCTGCTTCATCAGGCAGGGCACATTCACTATCACTATCTCCACTGACTTCAGGTGGAAATGTTGAATTCAGGATCAATTCTTCTGGTGATTGAGTCTCGATCAAACTGTGTCTCTGTTCCTGTGGGACTTGGACTTGATCTCTTTCTCACACGGTTCTCTCAGGTGATGGTGACGTCATTTCGACAAGAGAGTTCTCATGGTTCAGTTTTGAACCTTGCCGGTAAGTATGCTGTCTCTTATGCTCTGTCCAACTCTCAGGAATTCTCAACCAGTATCTTTCAGAGCTTTCCTCATCTGAATCGGTGATGTCACTGTGGTAGGTAGGTTCTCTTGTCTTCTCCCTGTTACCTTGTCTGCTTTGTTTCTGGTTCCCGTGTTTCAGTGGGTGTGATGGTGTCTCCACAGGCAAATCATTCACCAACAGTAATAGGTTTCGGTGCAGGGTTCTAGTTCCACTTTTGTTCCCATTCTCAGGACTCACCACATAAACCGGATTGTCTGCTACTTGCTCTTTCACCACATAGATGATCTTCTCCCAGTATGCTCTTAGTTTCCCTGGGCCTCCTCGCTCTCTCAAATTTCTAACAAGAACTCTGTCTCCAGGCTTCAGAATAACACCTTTGACCTTCAAGTCATATTGAGCTTTGCCCCGCGCACTTGATTGCCTACTGTTTTCATTTGCTATTTGATATGCTTCAGCCATCTTTCCAGCCCAATGATCAGCAAATCCCTTATGAGTTAATCCCTCATCCTCTTCAACGAGCCCAAATATCAAGTCAACAGGAAGGCGAGGGTGGCGTCCAAACAGTAAATAGAATGGGGAATACCCAGTTGACTCGTGACGTGTACAATTATATGCATGGACGATCTGGGGAAGGTGATCTTTCCAACGTATCTTTCCTTATCAGCCAAGGTCCGGAGCATTGGAGGAGAGTCCGGTTGAATCTCTCAGCTGGGTTACTTTGAGGGTGATACGGAGAGGTCCTCGAATGGCGTACTCCAGCAAGTTCCCGAAGGTTCCTGAAAAGCTCATTTTCAAATTCACTGCCCTGGTCATGGTGTAGCTTTCCAGGGTAACCAAACCGAGGGATATAATCATTGAAAAGACGCTCAGCTGCTGTACGGCCAGACTTTTTTTTAGTAGGATACGCTTGCGCAAACCTAGTAAAGTGATCTACGACCACTAGAATATACTCCTACCCACCCCGGCTTGGCTCTAAGTGCAGGTAGTCGATGCAAACAAGTTCTAGAGGTGAGCTGGATGTTATACTCCCCATGGGTGCTCGGACATGGGTCGTTGGTTTCTTTTGCTTAATACAGGGACACTTCTTTGTGATATACTCCTCTACTTCCTTCTTCATATATGGCCAGTAGAATCTTTGTCTCATCAGATGAAGAACCCGTTCTGTGCCCAGATGTCCCATGTTGTCATGTAAGTGCTCCAAAGAAAGTTGCTTATACTGGGTTGGGAGAACAAGTTGTTTGTTTTGAGCTGTTTGCCTATAGAGACATCCATCCTCTATAATTAGAGGTAGGGGAGGGTTCGGTGGAGGCGCTCGTAAGTAGAGATAAAGTGGAAATATATGGAATGCTGCCAACTAGAAGGGGGCACAGGCTCTCGACGAATGTGCAGGTAGAGTCAGCAAAAAAGTAGGATTAACTAGTGGCGCAGTGATTTCAATTACTCCTTAAACAGTGCCTGGAAGGCTAATTGCATGTACCACACAGGTCATCAGTGTACAATACAAAGTGCAAATGCAAATCACGAAGGGTATAGAAAATCACAATATTCGGTATATGCAATATATTAAAGTGCAGTAGCGGTAATTATAGTAAAGTGCGAGTGCACCAGTGGATAAAGTGCAGGTGCAACGATAAGGACAATGCAGCGGTGGAGGTAAAATCCAATTAAAATATTCAGTCTAGTCCATGGAAAGAGGGAGAATTTTCGGCGAATGGTCAAAAAAAGTCTATGATGTTAGTGTTCCAGTTCCTAGGTGGACGGGTAGTGCATCAAAAGTGCTTGAGATTATTTCAATATTACCCCTTCCACATTTGTTGCAAACTTGCTTGGGCGTGTCAGCTCCTCTGGTGGTCTCGATGAGCTCCACAGCAAAAATATAAATAAAAAAGGGGAGAGAGGAGGGGAAATAATAGTGTAGAAATCCTCTATACGGGTGTGTTATAGTAGGTAAAATTGCACACTTACAAATTCCAGAGCCTAATTGAATCCAGGCTCTGGAGTGAAACGCCTTGTGCCTTAATCTAGGGTGGTCACTGCCCTTCTTTAAAAGGTCTTCTTACTCCACCTCAGCCGGGGGACACAGAAATAAAAAAGAGAGAGACAGCGCTCTCATAGCATGATACCAGTTATACAGAATGCTTTAGGAGAGGAGACAATTTTGCACTCACCAATACAGGAGCCTTATGTGTCCAGGCTCAACTGTTATGCTTGTGGAGTTCCTTGTCGGTGAACTCCTAGACCTCTTTCGCTGCTCACTTTGCGTCACTCTACACCTGGTCGTAGTTCGCTGGATGCCTCCAGTACATTAAAAGGCTGGTGTGGTGGGTGTAAAAAAAAAAAAACTGAAAGGGTCTTGGGCGTGAATAAAAACAGTAGGTTTATTGTGCAAATTTAACAGGAATAATTAAAGTGCATAAGTAACATATGGATATACAAATATAGATATAAAGGAGTACAGGGGGAAGAATGGGGAACGAGACGCGTTTCGGTGCAGCCTGCACCTTCTTCAGTCGGTAAAAAATGTGAATGGGGGGGATCTGAGGCCTCTTGGGGGTCCTCTTTTTATTTGAAAACCGGAGGCAGTGTCTCTGCAAGTGCGGGAGCGGACTTCCGGGTTCGTGTGGTGCCGTAACCATGTGACGTCTATTGCGTCATCAGTCAGCGTCGCGGCCATCTTGGATATGCGTTTCACCGCGTTATTTGCGTTCCACTTCATACTATGTGCCGTTGAGTGTGTGTGTGAAGTTGTCCGGGGTCCACAACAGTCTATATGGTGCACCACTGCCACATATATTAAATCAGGGGAGGAAAAATATTAAAACAGGGGGTATTGACCTCCATAGGTCCCATCAACCAGACCCACACATCAGCAATACCCCCTGTTTTAATATTTTTCCTCCCCTGATTTAATATATGTGGCAGTGGTGCACCATATAGACTGTTGTGGACCCCGGACAACTTCACACACACACTCAACGGCACATAGTATGAAGTGGAACGCAAATAACGCGGTGAAACGCATATCCAAGATGGCCGCGACGCTGACTGATGACGCAATAGACGTCACATGGTTACGGCACCACACGAACCCGGAAGTCCGCTCCCGGCACTTGCAGAGACACTGCCTCCGGTTTTCAAATAAAAAGAGGACCCCAAGAGGCCTCAGATCCCCCCCATTCACATTTTTTACCGACTGAAGAAGGTGCAGGCTGCACCGAAACGCGTCTCGTTCCCCATTCTTCCCCCTGTACTCCTTTATATCTATATTTGTATATCCATATGTTACTTATGCACTTTAATTATTCCTGTTAAATTTGCACAATAAACCTACTGTTTTTATTCACTCCCAAGACCCTTTCAGTTTTTTTACACTCACCACACCAGTCATTTAATGTACTGGAGGCATCCAGCGAACTACGACCAGGTGCAGAGTGACGCAAAGTGAGCAGCGAAAGAGGTCTAGGAGTTCACCGACAAGGAACTCCACAAGCATAACAGTTGAGCCTGGACCCATAAGGCTCCTGTATTGGTGAGTGCAAAATTGTCTCCTCTCCTAAAGCATTCTGTATAACTGGTATCATGCTATGAGAGCGCTGTCTCTTTTTTATTTCTGTGTCCCCCGGCTGAGGTGGAGTAAGAAGACCTTTTAAAGAAGGGTAGTGACCACCCTAGATTAAGGCACAAGGCGTTTCACTCCAGAGCCTGGATCCAATTAGGCTCTGGAATTTGTAAGTGTGCAATTTTACCTACTATAACACACCCGTATAGAGGATTTCTACACTATTATTTCCCCTCCTCTCTCCCCTTTTTATTTATATTTTTGCTGTGGAGCTCATCGAGACCACCAGAGGAGCTGACACGCCCAAGCAAGTTTGCAACAAATGTGGAAGGGGTAATATTGAAATAATCTCAAGCACTTTTGATGCACTACCCGTCCACCTAGGAACTGGAACACTAACATCATAGACTTTTTTTGACCATTCGCCGAAAATTCTCCCTCTTTCCATGGACTAGACTGAATATTTTAATTGGATTTTACCTCCACCGCTGCATTGTCCTTATCGTTGCACCTGCACTTTATCCACTGGTGCACTCGCACTTTACTATAATTACCGCTACTGCACTTTAATATATTGCATATACCGAATATTGTGATTTTCTATACCCTTCGTGATTTGCATTTGCACTTTGTATTGTACACTGATGACCTGTGTGGTACATGCAATTAGCCTTCCAGGCACTGTTTAAGGAGTAATTGAAATCACTGCATCCTCTATAATTAGTTTGTTCCATTCATACAAAAGTTTCTTGGCCGCTCCAGTCACGGTTTTCCTTAGACTTTCATCTTGCACCTTGATTTCCTCTTTCATCTTCAATATCTTGGCTATCACTGGATCCTCCCGTTGAGCTTTGGAGAGTTCATCTTTATTTATTCTTGGCAACAATGAACCTTGGGATGTTGGGTCAGTTTCCATAGACGACATACTGAGTGCTGCAATCCAAGCCACATCTTTCTTTTTGGCTGCGCGAGCTCCATCCCAGACTGCTCGCACACTTCAGATGACAATTGCTCAGTGCACTCAGTGGTATACTTTTCGATGTCAAGGGGGATACGCGACAGTGTGTCAGCATCAATATTTATTTTACCAGGCCTATATTTCACATCAAAGTGGTAGTCGGACAATTCTCCCACCCAGCGATGGCCAACCCCATTCAGCTTCGCAGTGCTCATTATGTAGGTCAGGGGATTGTTGTCTGTGTAAATGGTAAAATGTGGAGCATAGAACAGGTAGTCTCTGAATTTTTCACACACTGCCCATTTAAGTGCAAGAAACTCAAGTTTACCACTATGTAGGCAGTAATTTCTTTCGGCCTGGGACAGTGTCCGGGAGCCATACGCAATGACTCTTAATTTTCCATCCTGACTCTGGTAGAGTATAGCCCCAAGGCCCCTTTCAGATGCATCGGTGTGCAGCGAGAATGGTAAATTGAAGTCTGGATAGGCAAGAATTGGTGGCTTTATCAACATGTCAATCAAGGTTTCAAGAGATTTCTGATGCTCACTTGTCCACTCCACAGGAGTTCTGGAAGGCATTTGGGGGCCTTTGGTCTTTCTCCTACTGGACTCAACTGGTGCCACCCCAGGCTTTGCTTGTAGGAGCTCATACATAGGCTTAGCTACACCTGAAAAATCTTGGATAAACGAGCGATAGTAGCTTAGGAAGCCGAGAAGCCTTCTTACCTCACCGACGGTATGTAGAGTATGACTTTTGAGTGACATAACTGCTTGAAGATCTTTGGGATCGATCCGCACACCTTCGGCAGACACAAGACGACCCACGTATCGGACTTCACCTCGGAAGAGCTCACATTTTTCAGGCCGAAGCTTGACTCCATGATGTTGGAGAGCTTGAAGAACTTTGCGAAGTCCTTCCACGTGTTCCTCAAAAGACTTGGCATAACATAACACGTCATCAAGGTACGGTATACAACATTCATCTCTGAGAGAATCTAGCATTTCTTCCATACTGCGCTGGAACGCTGCAGGTGCATTGGACAGGCCGAAGGGAATTCTTATCCACTCATAAAGTCCCCAGGGAGTTATGAAAGCTGTCATGTGCCTAGAACCTTCGGCTATGAAGCCCTGATGGTAGGCTTTTCCTTGGTCGAGAATACTGAACCATGCATAACCCCCCAATGTGTCAAGCAAGTCTTGAATTCTTGGCAGAGGGTGCCTATCTGGTACAGTCTTTTTATTGAGGAGGCGATAATCTATACACAGGTGAAGTGAGCCATCCTTCTTTCGGACGCAGACCACTGGTGCAGAATAGGGGGACTTGGACTTCACAATCCACCCTTTTGCCAGGAGATCTTGTATATAATCTTTCACTTCTTGGAATAAAGGTTTAGGTACCGATGAATATGACCGCTGTACTGGTATGTCGTCTTTGAGATTTATTGACATTTGTAGGCTCGGAATGCAACCCATGTCACTCTTATCTTGAGAAAATGCCACAGACTCTTCATACAGCATTTTTCTTACCACCTGCTGCTGTTCCTCACTCAAGTGGCTTAGATCTACATAGCTACAGGTGGGTGCCACCGTTTCAAGGTTTCTTCAGTACCTGAGGTAGTCACACCCTCGACCGATACCTTAGACTTCAGTTCTTCTGATCGCTCTGCCTCCAGTACTTTTTCAATTGGCTGAATATAACCGAGGATTGTGTTACCAGGCAGTGTTATTTCACATGTGGAGTTGTTACCAATTGGAACAGAGACATAAGGCCTTTCCTGGTTCTGTACTTCTAGGAGCCCCCCTCCTATATCCAGCTTTTCCAACTGCACATTGTTTTCCTCTGGTTCAAACAGTATGACTGGGTCGGGCTGATCCATGTTAGGTGGTATTTTACACTTTACCCACATCACTTGACCTGCTGGAATGACAACGCCACCACTCTTTACCTTCAAACGTCCCCACTGTTCATTCAGCTCAGGGGTTTGGACACAGCTTACCAGAGTTTGAGCTTTCTCGTTTGACATAGAGATGGCTCCTGATAGTAGAGAGACTAAAGCCTGCACAAGGCGCTTGGGTTGTCTCTGAATTAATTCTTCCACTATGTTAAACCCAAGTAGTGGCCTTTCAATTGGCAGATGACTTACTAAAAAGGGAACACTGATACAGAGGTTAGGGTCATTGTTTCCTTCTAAATTAACAGTAATAACAGCCCAGCCATCGAATGGAATGACATCCCCAGTCACAGAATACACTTCCAGCTTCCCCATAGTTCCCATAAGTTCAGAAAGAGGTCTCAAGTCCACAGCTGGCAAATATTTATCTTTCCAAGCACGATCAATGATACTGACTTGAGCTCCAGTGTCAAGCAAAGCACTTACTGCTAGGCCATTGAGGTTGCACTGTGTCAAAGCCTTCCTTCCTATTAGATTGACAATGGCCTCATTCTTTTTCCTAGGGACAGAGAAAGTAGAAGTCTGATTAAGCCATTCCTTGTCCTTGGAAGTTTTGAATGTCGTATAATGAAATGGTTTCGTTTTGCTTTTTGTAGGACTAGGTTCATCCTCTGATCTGTCATCATTTGTGCCATGGGACAGGGAGGACTTGGTCACTGGTTGCCCCGTTGCAGTGACCGCTTCCCGTTTCCCTGCGGGTTACGTTTCCGGAGGCATCCCCTGGACAGGTGCCCCTCTTCCCCACACTGAAAACAGTGAGTACAGTTTTGCAGACCAGCTTCCACACACTTTAAACAACCATGACGTTTAGCCCCTTTCTGTAGAGGTGGTCGACTCATAGTATACTGAAAGGTAGGATCAGGCTGTGTTGGAGTTCTCATGGAGTCTACCATACTGCTAAGTGCTTCGACACGTGCTGTCAGTTGTTTAATTGGATCATCCACATTTATCTGCTCATGAATTTCTCTCACAGGTTCACTTTCTAGAAGGGTACAACTTGCAATGCTCTGCTTATTACGTGTTACAGGACCCAGCCTTCGGGCCCTCTCATTCTCATCGCTGGTGATTCTTGTTACATTTCTTAATATTTCCTCATCTGCGACGTTGCGGTTGGAAAGCAGGGGTTTTAACTCCCTACGAATGTTTGTATATTTGTGCCCTAAACCCTGGTAGACCGTGTGAAGGTATACATCCTGAATAGTTTCTGTGCTGTATCTCACTTCAGTGTCAGCCTGTTTTGCAGCAAAGATGATTTTCTGTTTAAGACCCATTACTCGATACAAGAACTGTTGAGGCGTCTCATTCTCATTTTGTTTTGCACACATTAATTCCTGGAACAATTCTGTGCTATTTTTGTCTCCTAAATGCGACCGAAGAAACCCTTTGAGTTCCTCAACCGTTATGTCTTCTTTATTCATCAACCTGTCCTTGAAACTGCCTGCTTTTATTATCCGTAGTGTCCCCCTGACTATATCAGCATCACTGTAATTTTCTTTGATTCCATCTTCAATTTGTCTGCATACACTTGTGTATGTGATGTCAGATGTGTAATCACAAATTTGTCCTCCTTGTATCTTAAATTCGCGACGCTGGAGGTAGGAGAGGTCCCTGAGGGAGACAACCTTCTCTGTCAGTAACTGCATGGACCGTTCAGGGTTGTTGCTAAACTGTGCATTATCACTGCTGCGTGTTTGTTGTGATAGTCTGGTCAAAGGTTGTTGCAACGTCGAATTTTGTGTATATGCTACACTAGACCCTTTGTCAGCAACAGCTGTAGACGATGCGGTAGGAGCAGTGTCATCATTCTGTTGATGAACAGGTGTAGACGTAGTTTGAACATGCTCAACAGAGTCAACGATGTCTCTCAAGTTCAACAGTTCAGCCATACCTCTATCCTCTGAGTCTAGTAAGTCTGCACTGTACATGAATGCATTAATGTATTCAAAGCAGCCTTCTTGGTCTCCAGCATCTAGTTCAGTAATGTTCCCGTCTGGTACCGTAACAATGCTCTGGGCGATCTGAAATAGTTCACCAGCGGACAAGGTGAGAAGTTTTTTTCTGATGTTCCACACCACGCTCTTCCGTACTTTATCCGCCATGATGACCCTTTTCACGATCCCTCACGTCACCGTCACCAGCCAGCCAGGACGCGCTTCTCACAACCGACTTTTCTGGATCACAGCCACTGTATCCATACTCTGTTGGTCCCGAAGATCATAAGTTTACGGACGAGCCCCCAAGAATCTGTTGCAGACCCCGTTCAGAGGGCCAGCAGACAGATGTAAATACCTGTAAAAACAGGAAAGAATGAGGAGACAGACAGATTGGCTGCTTGTTCCATAGTATCCTCGTGGTTATGAGGGTAAGCAGGAACACATCACCAGTGCCACACCTATAATCTTCCCCCAATCCTTCCTGAACATAAGACCCTGTGCGTCATAATAACAGTCCCCTGCTGCTGCTGCAGAGAGCTGCATTCTCATAGTGACTTGTTATAGGCACCATATACCACATAGAAAACATAAACACATACCTTTCAATGTCACCACTATACATGACAATTACTTACTTTATACAATTGTGCACATACCTCGTATGTGTCACATCTGCATAGTTTTTTTTTTAACCTAGAAATAAATTCATTATTTGGGTTATTCAAAGAGAATCAAAGTCCATTGCACGTTCGGTGACTTTTCGTTCTCTTCAACTCGGTGCGATTTGGCGATCCCATTTCGGCAACCCTGCGGTGTATTCGGCAAGCACCACAGGGCTGCCGTAATGCAGGGAAAAGCCGCTGCAAACCCGATGAACACTCACCGCAAAACCCGGCGAACGCACACTGAAACCCGCAAAAACATCTGTATTAACCCCGCCAAACACGCCAGAGAAACCCGAGCAGCCGTTGATCACAGCGCAGAGCAGCCGCCGGAAAAACCCGACACCGCAGACGAATGAAGTGGGGGGGGGGAAAGCTTGAATGTTTGAAAAGTGAAACTCTGTTTGCAAAGAAACTACAGAACGAAAATGTCTGGAATTTACAGATAAGATCCAATGAATAATAATAAAAGGGGCTGTTACAGAAAAAAAAAAACAATTTAAAAAAAAAAAAAAGGAAAATAAGTGTAGCGCTGTTTAAAACTGTGTTGCTGCAATTACTCGGTTTTGGCCACCAGAGGGAGACAAAAGCCATATGGACAATGCGGGATCTAAATGAACTACAATATCCATCAGGCTTTGCGGCGGATACAGGAAGTGGGTGGGACAGAGAGGAAAGACGTAAGCAGCCTCGTGCGGAGGAGCGCCAGAGTGAGCGGAGCGGCGAAAGACAGAGGACGCAAGTGAGACTGCCAGAGATCGAGACCAGGCCGGAGTGCAGACGCTACCTCGAGGGCGCTGGAGATCGAGACAGTAACTTGCGGAGGCATACCCATTACAGCGGAGAGGTTTGCGCAGAACTTCAGTTCCAGTTGGACCCCTTGTAAGGAGACCGCGATGATCCATAGGGAGTGCAGGCGGTAGGCCGTAGTTCTCGAGTTGGAGATCGGATGAGCAAGAGAGCGGATCTGGTGGCACAGAGTTCCGGAGGACAAGCGGCGAGGCATCCTTGATCGGGCAGTGGGACGGCCTGTCTAACGGATGGGCGAGAGGCCTTACAGGCCGCAAGTCCAAGTATAATCCAGCACGCTGCCTTATTGTTCAATTCTACAGGGCCCCAACTTGACTAGTCGAAGATTTGCTTATTACATTCACTGGCCAGTTGAATACGGTACCTGGGTACACGAATCAATACACGTACACCTTTTTTGAGATATTACGCTAACTGGACTTACACTCCAGAACTTAGGGGGTTAATCCTTTTTCTTTTGCCGCTGCGTGTTTTCCCGCATTACGAAATCCTGTCGTTCGTATACTGTATTTGCATTATATGTGTCACTTTATTGGGATCAGTAAAGTATATAATCTATAAAATCCACAACAGTGCTGGTGTATATTTATTCCCTAGTACGGTGAGATTAACCCGAGGTTTATTCAGCGGCTCCTCCGGGAGTGAGCGCTACATAAGTTTCGCTAAAAAATCTATAAAGGTACTCTTTACAGCAGAATATTATAATCAATGGTTTATTAGATATTGAATTAAAACGGGAATATTTTTAACATTGAAACCTATGGGATTCGCCTGAATAAACCTGTCGCATGAAACCACCGAACAGCAGGGCAATTCAGCAACTTTCCCTGGTGTTTTTTGAATAGACGAAGCATTGCTTCTCTATGGGGATTTCACTGCCCTCGAACAGGCACCGTATTTGCAGGCAATTCACCATCATTTGGCGAACTGCCTGCTCTCTGAATAGCCGAATGGCCAGGAAAGGTAACCGTATGCTGAATTTCACTGTTCGGTTACCTTTCGGCCACAATTCGGATCTCTTTGAATAACTCTGTAAATTTCTACCTCTTGATATTGCCGTTGAGGAAAGTAAGCAGAGATAGCCGCAAACCTCAAATAAGAGGCATCTCTTGTTACGTGTAAAATGCAAATATGAACCCAATAAAATTTACTAATGGTGGATACATGGAACAGTCTTCCAGTTGAAGTGGTAGAGGCCAAAACAGTAATTGAATTTAAGCAGGCATGGGATAGGCATAAGGCTATCCTAAACAAAAGCTAAATCCAGGTAAAGTATCCATGTAATTGAGCAGACTAGATGGGCCGAAAGGTTCTTATCTGCCGACATATCTATGTTTCTAATGAAGACTCAAAAAACTCTCGTTTGAAGGAATTCTATGAAAGTAGAGGTGTGTGTGTGTGTGTGTGTTACACATTACACACATTCATTACTTTATTCCATCCAAAATTCATCATTTATGGCCTATAGAATAACGGTTCCAACCTTTTTTAGGCGACCACCTAACTATAGGGTCACCGTTGCAATGCCCAGTTTTGCTTGACATAACATGGTTAATAAAAAAAATGATCCCTTTTATTTTCTTTGGGAACTGCATGCTGTCTCAAAAAATAGCCGTCTGGCACGTTCCTTATTTGTAAGTCTAAGTGCTGTAACATTGTATCTGTTCACAAAGAGCTGTCAGACTACAGAAGAAAGATAAAGGAAATTTATAAAAAGTTTAAGTACAAATGTGTAAATCATTCTAAAGCAGAATTTGTTTAATCTCCTACAGTGCCCAAAACTTTAAAAGTAACTCCCGGATAGTAACAGTATATGCATTGAGAGTCTAAAGCTCAAGGGCTTACTTTTTTCATGTTGATTATATCTACAAGCATTTCACAATAGTACCCCAAACTATAGGTATTAATGGGATACTGTAAGCCCATGTATGATTTGTGGTACCCTTCTTCTTGAGGGTTTAGTCAACCGTTTCGGTGCTTTTGCGTTTCATCGCATTTCGGTGATTCCATTTTGCTGAAAATATGGTGAGTTCACTAGCGAATGGTCACCGTATTTTCCCAAAGTTGGTGTCGCCGAGGCAGTTATCGGATGTCGGCGAAAACCACAAAGCGCACCAATAACTGCTAAACTAGCATTGGCAAATTCCACCGAATTGCAAAAATTAAGTCTCCTACTCTCCTAACAGGTGTTTAAACCAATGAACCTGTAATAAAATGTCTACATAATAAAAAAAGTAATTTTAAAAAGTAAATAGGTACGTTACAGCATAAAAAATGGCTTTTAAAAATTTGACCAAAAAATACAAAGGTGTTTTAAACGACAAAATACATTTTTGCTCAATTTAAAAGCATAAAAACAGTCTTTAAAATAATGTTTTTGGTTTTTTTAACATTGAATTCTATGGGCTTCGCCTATTTAAACTGTCGCACTGAAACGACAAAAATTGGGGCATTTTGGCGCAGTTCGGCATTCTGTGACTAGACACCCATACTCAAAGCAACCTCTTCCTCTGCAAGAAAGCCAGTCACTACTCCTCACCATTTTCGCCCTGTAACAACAAGCCAGCCATACTCAAAGCAACCTCTCCCCCTGGTGGTGAGGAGTGACTGGCTTTCTTGCATTTTTTTTTTCCCCCTGTAACAACAAGCCAGCCATACTCGGTCAGTGGCGACTCTAGGAACAATATATATAGGGGGCCACATCAGATACCACTGTCAAAACGGGGGGGGGCACTAATTTTTGCCACTAAATCATACCACTCAAAAAAAACTAAGTATATATAAAAGTCTATAATCCCAGAGTAATGTGGTACAATGACACCTTTTTATGCTGTACTAACCTGATACATAAATTCAGGATTTTATTTGACGCGATTTTTGCCAACGTCTGTAATCTGCTTCAGCAACTTCAAATTACCGTGACCATTCGCTAAATAGGTAATTCTCTATATTTTCGTCAAAATTAATTCCCCAAAATGTGACAAGAAGCAAAGGATCTAACTCCCATAATAACCCCTAAAATGCCATTTAAAGCAGGGAAATACAATAAAACTAGTAGCGTGGCATGTTGCCTACCCATTACCCCCTAAAATGCCATTTAATAAAGGGAAAAGATTTAATGTGAAGCGTGTAGCCTATCCATTAACTCCTAAAATACCAGTTATCAATGAAAATGTAACATATATACAATGCAAGGAATGTAGCCTTCCCATTAACCCCTAAAATGCCAGTAATCAAATGAAAACATGAAATTTATACACGGAGACATGTAGCCTACACATTGAAAAAATAAAATGTATACTGTGAGGAATGAAGCCTGCCCATCAACCTTAATATACAACTAAACCAAGGCAAAAACAAAAGTAATACACAATGTAATATATAGTCTGACCATTAACCCGGTCACTGCTGAGCCACTTCCACCCCGTGAATTTTTTTTTCCGTGTTTAATTTATTATTCGAGTTTGTCTTTACGATGAATATCATATCATCATATTGGGTATCAATGGAAAGGCCAGACTCCGCTCTTTCCAATGACACCTTGATCAACCATGTATGTTGCACAGGGCTGAGATACATAGGTCCGAAGCTGGAGGCTGAATCCTGGTGGGGGCAAGGAATAACCTGGGAGGGATATGCCCCCCCCCTCCTCTAGAGACACCTATGCTCAAAGCAACCTTTCCCTCTGCAAGAAACCCAGTTGCTTAAATCCTCGCTCAGTTTAACCTCATCATGCCCAAGCTCTTGGACTATCATTATGCAGTGTCTGCTATATTCTCTCTGGTAATTATCTCCACACTCCCCCTGTTCCCTTTTGTTTCACTTGCCTCAGTCCCTTAGATTGTAAACTCACAGAATGTCTGGCTGAGCACTTGTATAAAGTGGTGCATTAGCAGGACAACTATCCTATGGGCAGGGTCATCGGTTCCTTAGGTTTTATTTTGTCATCTGTCTGTGCTTCCCGATTTAAAGCGCTACGGAATGGGTTGGTGCTGTATAAGCACTTGTAACTGTCTTCTATGGGTCAATTTCAGCGACTAGCACTGTATTTTGCTGTCGATTTTGCAAAATGGCATCTTAGTGAATAGACGAATTAACCTGAAATTGCAGCAAATGGTGAAATTCACAGTCTGGTGCAATTTGGGGTCAATTCGAAGGCTAGTTAATAAACCCTTAGTTTTCACTGAAGTGATTTTACCAAAGTTGCTCCTCAGCTTGAAGTGTGTCATGTGAAGCGTCGCCAAAATGACGCTCAACAGATGTCCGTAGACTGACTTGCAGTATGAACAATGTGGGTAACGTGAGTAGACAAGCGACGGACAGACATTACTACCTTGATCTTATGGAAAAGACCAGTGGAGTGGGTGTCACAGCAGGAAGCTAGTAGAGAACATTATATGTAGGGCCTTGTACAGGTACAAAGAACTAGGATAGAGATAAATGTCCAGTTGTAGTAATAATAGGTCAGGTGTGATCCAGGGATCAGTGTTTCAGAGGTCCAGGCAGAAAGCATTGTGAGCAACAAGCGGTAAGGTTGAACCAGGCAACAAGCGATGTAGTCCAGGTGGCAGTACAAACAGGTCAAAACACTTGCAATATTACAATTATCCGGTTAGTGACTGGGCGGTTTTACACAAATCCGTCCTTAAGGCCCCGTTCAAACCTAGCCGTTTTAACGTGCGTTCGTGCACGCTTTAAAACGCAGGAACAGGGAAATCCCATGCTTTGCTATGGGACCCATTCAGACCTAAGCGTTTTAAAGCGTGCAGGAACGCGCTTTAAAACGGCCAACGCAAAAAGAAGTTCGGGAGCTTCTTTTCGGGCATACAGCAGCGCGTTCGCGGCCATATCATAGCCGCGAACGCGCTGCAACGCGCGTTCGCGTGTTTTTTTGTCTGCACGTAAAAAAACGCGCATTGCGCGACGCAGCGCTACGCCCAGGTGTGAACCCAGCCTTAGTGACCGCTGCTGTTTTTACGTTTCTGCGCTGTTAGTGTTTACGTCAAATTTTCCTCTTACTCGTTTATTCAACCCACACGTATTATACACCGTTTTTCCCACCATTAAATGGACTTTCTAAAAATGCTGTTATTTCTATCATCGAATAATTTACTATAAAAAAAATGAAATATGATGAAAAAAATGTAAAAACACACTTTTTTGTAATTTAATCCCCAACATCTACAACCACCAAAAAAGACCCTGGCTAAATAGTTTCAGAATTTTGTCCCGAGAATAGAAATACCCAATTTTTATATGTTTGCTTTTTAACCCCTTTACTGCTGAGCCAGGTCACCTATGTGCGCGGAGCTCATTCTTACTGTTTTATGCTAATTATTTTTAGATGACAGCCTGGGTACTAACTAACTAAACCCCCCCGACAAAGAATTTAAATTTTTATTTTTTTTATTTTATTTTGTAAAGTTTTTTTATTGTTACACCAAACCTGGTCATGTTTGGTATCATTGGAAAGGCCATGATCAAGCCTTTCCAAGGATATCAAACATGAGCCTACAAAGGAGCCCACCCTCCCCTCCATTGATTTTCAATGGGGGCGCCTGCTGATGACGTCACCATGCAGTGTGGTTACTTCATCGAGCTCGCCGGCCCATGTAAATCACGGGGGCAGGTTTCCTCCCTGCCAGATCTGTGAGGGAGGTAAGTATCGGGCGGGAGGGTGGTTAGGCGCCGCTGACTTACTATGTACGTCCGCGTGTCTAAGGGAGACCCGTGGGCAGGACGTACATAGTACGTCAGCAGTCCCTAAGGGGTTATAGTTCAGGTACAGGAATTAATACTTCAGCAAAAAATCACCATGTTGCTTGCCCTTTTTATATAGGGAACACCATTGAGATTATTCAATAAGAACCAAATTTGCCACCGAATTGCGCCGAACGGTGAATTTCACTGTACAGTGCAATTTCATGGCAGTTCAGCGATTTAGAAAGCTGGCATTTCGCCAAATCTTGGTGAACTGCCAGTGAAATATGTTGCAGTTTACCGCAGATCGCTGCAATTCGGCAGCAATGACATTTGTCCTATAGAGAAGTAATGGTTAATCTATTCAGAGAATGTCAATGTTGGCGAAATGCCCAGATTTTCGGTGATACAGTTCGACAGGTTTAAGCAGGTGAATTCCATAGGTTTCAATGTAAAACAAATTACCGTTTTTTTCCTATTTAGTTATTCAACCATATATTCTTTTCATTTGCAGGTAAAGTATATATGTATATATATATATATATATATATATATATATTAAAAAAATTGGAATTTTTCTTTTTGGCAACGTTTTTCTTCCTATTGGGGCTATCATTTCTTCCTATTGGGGCTCTGTAACAAACCTTTCTATTTGTGTTTTATTCTTGGGGTTCTGACCCCCCCCCCCTCCCAGCACGCTTAGCTGTGGTCGGCGGTGTTTGACGGATCCTGTTCACCGCACTTCGGGGACCCTGCGGTAAATTCTGAATTTTGGTGCTCTCTGTACTTGAAAAACGAGAGAAATCTCAATGTATCCTTCCTGGTAAAATACATTATAAATGATGTTCTGGACACAAAATTCATGATTCCTTTGGATTCTTGGTGGACTCAGTTAAAGGGACATTCTGCTTATCTTGACCACTTTGCTTAAAAAGTGGCCAGGATGTGAGGAGTGCCCCCCCTTTCTCCTCGATCTCTTGCCCTAATCAGGTGAAACCATTGCATGAAGTGGAGGAGTTTCCTCCACCCAGCGGCACCAGCAGCCAGGGATTTTGAAATTCCCAGCTGCCGGTCAACAGATCTGTCGCTAGTGACAACACCACACAGCGAGCATGCCATCGTCCCCATGAGACCGCCCACGAAAGTGAGGAGTCTCAGAGAGGCAGCTGATCGATCTGATCTTTGCATGTGTGTGTAGCTTCGATATCGTTCTAAGCAGGTGCTAAGGAACTTACAGTAAGTAAAGTGTAAAAGACCTGTATCGGTGCACAATTTGCAGTTCCTACACTACACAAGTTGTGGAGGAGCACAAACTGAGCCAGTTGCGGAAGTATCAGGGTTGCAGCGGTCGCACTTGCGACCGGGCCCTGGCATTCCGCCACTGGAGGATCAGCGCCGGAATCTGGGAGCAGTGCCGCCGGCCGTCCCTCTCCCTGCGAGTGGCCGCTGACATGCAGCTTGGCCGCTCGCGTGGGATGGGAACCACCTGACCAGCGCACGAGATCCTCTCGCGAGACCTCTGCGCTGGTCAGGTGGTTCCCAGCGAACTGCGAAGATGCATGCTTCAAGCGGCCGCTAGCCACCTCGGGAGAAGACGCCGGCGGAGCCAGGTGAGAGCTGGGGGCCATATATATGCCAGGGGAGAGCTGGGGGCCATATATGAGCCAGGTGAGAGCTGGGGGCCATATATGAGCCAGGTGAGAGCTGGGGGCCATATATATGCCAGGTGAGAGCTGGGGGCCATATATATGCCTGGTGAGAGCTGGGGGCCATATATATGCCAGGTGAGAGCTGGGGGCCATATATATACCCCATGAGAGCTGGGGGCCATATATACCACATTGTTGATGATTTTGAATACCCATTTATGCTCAGAATAAGTAACGGTGGTCACTGGTTAGAAACAAAACAATCCAGCCATTCAAAATGAGAAGAACGAGCCCATCCACAAAAAATGTCTTTGTAAACATGTTTGACCGATATGTGTACACATGTAGATATGCATCAGTCTATTTAAAAATGAAAAAATAAATTTGTTTTAAAATCTTGAGCAAATACTAACATCTTTTTTTTTTTTATTTTTTTTTATTTTTTGTGTAAAATATTTTTATTGGCAAAGTATAAAATACAAGTCGCATAAGAGACAATATTGTCACAATGTAGAATACAATCAAAGTGCCGCTTGGTCATAAACAGTGCCGAAATTTTATAATATAACAAATTCTAAATTAACTCTAACTAAAAAGGTGATCATCGTATCCTTAAATAAACAGCAGTGAAGCTAGTACCAGAATGGTATGTCAAGACAACACAGCCCAGGCTCGGATCTAAATTCACCTCTGCCTCTCCATAACCGGTCGATTTTATCTTTACGAGACCTCTTGTTCCCCCACCGGTGGCCTGTCTGAGACCGTTATTGAGCGAAGGTTCGAGGACCATGGACGCCAGATCGCATAAAATTCCTCATATTTACCCAAACTATTGTAGTGCGCTTCTTCTAAAGCTCTGACCCCCTCCACCCTCAGAACCCAATCCCTGACGGTGGGTGCACATTCCCTCCTCCAATATAACGAAATCAGTGCCCTCGCTGCGGTTAACAGAATTGCCAGAAGCAAGTTTTTAAAGGAGGGCATCGAAAAGGGCAGTACATTAAGCAAATAGGCAGAGGGAGTAAATTCCACTTCCAGGCCCCCTAAACGCGATATCTCGTGTGCAACGTCTGACCAGAAGTTTTGAATTTTCGGGCAAGTCCACCATATGTGGACAGCGTTACCTCTGGCCACTTTACACCTCCAACAGATATCAGGCAACAATGGATCCATAGCATGTAAAACAGACGGGGGTAAGATACCATCTCATAAACAATTTACAATTCGATTCACGAAGCGCCTGACTCCTGGATGCAAAGTATGTAAGTTCGAAAGCCCTGGACCATTCCTCAGCCGAAATATCTACTCCTAAATCTGTTTCCCACTTAAGTAGCAACGGAGAATCAATTTTATAGGCCCCTCTCATTATGTATGAATAAAGATTCGAGACAATATGTCCATATCTATTCTTATCGGTACAGAAGGTCTCAAAGGGGGCCAATGGAGGCAACCCCTCTGTCAACCACGTAGTAGAGCGAATAAAGTGACTTAGTTGGGCATATTGGAACTTCACCATAGACTTGTTCGCTATTTCTGGGGCCACCAATCGGTCCAGTGGGAGCAATCTGTCGTCTTCCACTACTGCTTCTAGCGGTATATACGGTTTTGGTAGTAACCCATCCAAAAATGTCGGGGTCAGTCCCGGTGGGAACAGTGGATTGTGAGTCAAAGGTGTCAAGCGGGAAGTCAGTGTAGTCAGTCCTAATGCCACTCCATGTTTCCTCCACAGCCTTAGCAGTGTGCTCAGTAGCGGGTGTGACCGAAGCCCCAGGTTTGCCAGCGGTGCCGACTGCCAGGGCAAGGAGGACAATGGCCAAGCAATTCCTGCCTGTAACACATTTTCCCAAAGCTTACCCATCGTTCCTTTGGCCAAGCCGTATAGTATAGAAAAAACTGCTGCTAGATAGTAAAAATAAGCATGGGGCAGGCTCAGACCACCCCTTCCCACCGGTCTTGTCAATTCACTGTAAAGATATTCTCGCCCTCTTCCCCCTCCAAACATAGCCTGTAAATGTCTGTCGCAAATCAGAGAAAAATGTCTGAGGTACAGTAATAGGGAGGGTTTGGAACAAATATAACAGTCGCGGTAATATATTCATCCGTAAGACATTGATCCTTCCCAACCATGAAATATGGGGTAAGTTACAGTTACGTAAGTCCCCCTTGATCTGTTGCAACAGAGAAACGTAATTCAACTGAAATAATTTGTCTAGTTCTGACGATAAGCGTATTCCTAAATATTTAAGTCCCTCCGGAACCCACCGCATTCCATAGGTATGACGAATACTCTCAGTCACGACTCGTGAAAGGTTTACCCTTAAAAACTCACTCTTCAGCACGTTAATTTTATATCCCGAGAAAGCTGCGAACGCATCTAATTCCATCATCAAAGCCGACACCGATGAAAGGGGATCCGTCAAGGTGAACAACAGGTCATCCGCAAATGCGGCCACCTTGAGCTCCTGTCCCGGAACAGTTACTCCTCGAATCGCCGGATTATCTCTAATCACTTGCAATAGGGGTTCCAGATACCGCAGGAACAGGAGAGGGGACAGAGGGCACCCCTGTCGAGTCCCATTATGTATCGTCAACGGAGTCGATTGTCTGCCATTAACCCGCACTCGTGCCTGAGGGCAGTCATACAGCGCCTGCAACCATGAACACCATCGATCACCAAAACCCATCCTCTCCAACATCCGAAAAAGATAAGACCAGTCCACTCGGTCAAATGCTTTTTCAGCGTCAACCGAGAGGACTAACAAAGGCTGATCCATCCTGGAAGCATGATGGATGAGGGAGACGGTACGAATAGTATTATCACGGGCTTCCCTGCCCGGTACAAAGCCCGTCTGGTCTCGGTGAATCACTGAAGTCAGGAGAGGCTTAAGTCGTAAAGCCAGTATTTTCGTAAACAATTTTAAGTCAACGTTTATTAAAGATATGGGTCTATAATTAGCGCAATTTAACGTGTCTCTATCCGGTTTCGGTATCACAGAGATAGAGGCGAGGAGCGTCGCAGGTGGAATAGGAAAGGTATCCGAAATAGAGTTAAAAGCTTTAACAAATCTAGGGCCCAGAATAGACCCGAAAGTCCTATAATATAGCACCGTAAACCCGTCAGGGCCCGGGCTTTTACCCAAGGGCGTTAATTTTAAAGCCTCCGTAAATTCCTCTAATGTAAGCGGGTTATCTAATTGTCAGCTAACATTACGCGGTAAAGTAGTTTTAATCGTCTTGGCCAAAAACGAGTCCACTATATGCTCAGGGTGTCACGGTGGCAGTACCACCAGGCACGCACCACCCTATCCTTGCCCTCCGATCCTTGGAAGTGGTCGGTCTGTATATATATCCCTATGAATATAACTTGCAGCAAGGTGAGGCCCTGGTTCCTGAGAGAAGCCCCTATATGCAGAGATGCAGTGTAAACTGCAAGGACAGATGAAAGCAACACAGGGTTAACAAAAGACCTCTGTACGGCAATACCAAAGATTCCCTGCACTGAAAGGCCGGTCTTTAGGATAGCCGGATCTAATCTAAAGGAAAGTATTACCTTGAAGCCGTACAGAGTCTTTTGTTGTATACAGATGACAGGGTTACCTGGAAACGGTACAGACAAGTAAAATACTATAGAGTAGTCATATAGAGGAAAGCCAAAAGGTCATAACCAGAGAGTACGTCATACAGGATATAGGAACCAGAAGGGAAGTCAGCCAAGCCAAAATCGGTAACCGGGGAATCAGAATGGAACATAAACAGCAAACCAAAATACAGCAATAGACAGAACTAAATACACAAAAGGAACTGACATAAACTGGAACAGAAATAACAGAGGCAAAAACTAAACAAGGATGAACAAACGGGGGATAACAGGAACACAGCAAGGAGCTCTCAGGACACAAGTCGCAAGGAGACCAGGCAAAGTAAAATGACCCAGCAATGTACTATAGGTACATTGCTCTAATATAGGCAGGGGAAATCAAGGCAAGGGTCAACAGGTGAGCAGCACACAGAACACCAATTAACCCCTGGGAGGCCACCCAGGAATTGGCAGCAACAGAAACACTAGGGAAAAAACACAAAATACAAATACAGAGGGCGGGAAGACCGGTTTGGAACGTGACACAGGGACCCTACTCTCATCAATATTATATAAAGTTGGTAATAAGCATGGAAGGCTCCCGCAATGTCTCGGGTCGTATTGACCTCGGATCCCGTGCTAGTACGCAGTTTTGGGATAAAAGTAGCTTGATATCGTTTCTTCAAAGCACGTGCAAGTAGCCTGCCACATTTATTCCCTTGGGTGTAGTAAGCATATTTCGTCAGTGTAAGGGCCCGCGCCACCTGTGCATTCATTAATTTAGCTAAGTCAGCTCTTAAGAGAACTAATCGTCGGAATGATTCAGGATCTAGGTCAGATTTATGCGTCAGTTCTAAGGCCGTGATCTCCCTCAGCAATTCCTCCGTTCTGGCAGTCCTTTCCTTCTTGCGCTTGGAGCCCAACTGGATAAAAGCACCTCAACACACACTTGTGAGCCTCCCAAACCGTCGCGGGTGTTACATCATCCGTGTCATTTTCAAGGAAGTAATTCTCTAAGGAGGCAGTCACCTCCGCTCGCATCATGGGATCAGATAGCAATGACTCATTCAAACGCCAGGCATTCTCCGTTCGCACTAAATTTAGGTAGGGCTAAAGATAACAGAAGGGGTGCATGGTCAGACCATGTGATGGGTCCTTTTTTGCAACTGCGTACCATTTCCAAAGCCCTATGTTCCACAAAAAAATAGTCTTTTCTAGAATACTTCTTTAAAGGCATGTGAATAAAATGTGTAGTCCTTTACTGCTGGATTACTGAGACGCCAACAATCTGACGGTCCGCTGACAAGAGTTTACTAAATTGGACCCGTAGAGAGGGAACAGACGATTCCCCCACCCTGGACACAATCTGCCGGCATATCTAACGAAACATTGCAATCACCCCCTAAGACCACAAAACCTTCCTGAAACTCGGACAAACGTCGTAACACTTTTCGGAGACATTTGGTTTGCAAGCGGTTCGGCAGGTAAACATTTACAAAAGTTAACTTAGTATTGCCCAACATCCCTTTTAACCATCAAAAATCAACCTTGCGGGTCCGTTACCACATCTTGCAGAGTAAAAGGCACATGTCGCGCAAATAGAATGGCAACCCCCCTAGATTTTGTCTCCCCAAAATTGCTAAAATAGCCCGTCGGATAGCGAGCATTGCGAAACCCTGGTGCGGAACCCTCTCTAAAATGTGTTTCCTGAACAAAAATAACATCACCTTTCAACCTCTGGAATTCTGCAAGAGCCTTCGAGCGTTTGGCAGGCATATTAAGACCTCGGATATTCATAGAAATCAAATTTAAATTAGCCATTTAAAATAGTGAGAGAGGAGGGCGTCAGAGCCCGGGACCTGCCCATACCCCCTAGTAGCATAGCAAATAGTACGAGTGATCACCAAAAAAAAAATCTAAAAACAAACCATAACAACACAAAACTAGAAATTGAGGTAGTGTAGACCTCTGATAGTGGGAAAACCCATCAGAGGACATAAAAAAAAAAACACCACTCAGGAGGCGGCTGAGAAAGTCTCAGAATTTTCCAAAAATTCTGGGTGCCGAGCAAGAGTCTCATCCAACTGTCTCGGTTGCCGGACCCAAGCGCATTCAATCAAAAAAATTTTTGCAAGGGGGCAGAAAATATCAAAAAAGCGTATAAACTTTCAAATGACAATGGCAGCAAAAGCCAGGGCTTCCCTCACGGTTCTGGGTCTGGCTCAGAAGGGGTCGCTGCAGAGGGCTTGCCTTTACCTTTTTTTTTCCGCCTGTTGAGTCCAGCGGGGTCGCTGTTGGAAGGGTAGAGTGTCAGATGGCGACGGCGAACCATACCAGTCTGGGATGTCGACTTCTGGGAGTCCAAAAACACACACAAAGTCCGGAATGTCCTCAGGACCTGCAACAGAATGAACTTGGTTGTTATGCGTCACCTGTAAAGATAGTGGGCAGCGGCGTAGCGTGGGTTGCCAGCGCCCGGGGCAAAGCAAGAATTGTGCGCCCCCCCAACCTGTGGACACGGTAACACACCCTGATTCCTTTCTACAAGTAGAGTATTAACCCCCTTACCCCACAAGCACAGGTTTTGTATATTAACAAAATAAGGATATAATAAAAAATTGAAACACACATGCCCCACGCTAAGCCACTGCTACAAGTCACCCTGTCCCAGTATATGCTAGCATAGTTCCACTCTCCCAGTACCCACAGTCACTCTCTCCCAGTACCCACAGTCACTCTCTCCCTCTCCAAGTACCCCTTTCACTCTCTCTCTGCACCCCCAGTCACTATCTCCTAGTACCCCCACTTTTTCCCAGTACCCCAGTCACTCTCTCCTTCTCCCTCAGTACCCCACTTTCTCCCAGTACCCCCAGTCAATCTCTCTCTCTATCCAAGTACCCCCAGTAACCCTCTCCCCGTACCCCCTCACTGTGTGTTGGTTACACTGTTCTGGTGTCACACAGTGTCGCCTACCTGCATTATCCGTCGGATAATGCCACGCTGCTTCACATGACTCATATCAGCATTAAGGAGCAGTCAGGACAGGACCAGAATTGTCTGTCCTGGTCCTTCCTTCCAGACGCTGAGTGCGAAGTTAAAACTGGCGGCTGCTTGTGCAAGGGCCTCTCACGTACACCAGTGTTCGTGAGCGGACACCTTGTTGATCCCTGCTGGAAAATTCTGCGCCCCCTAAGAAAATTGCGCCCGGGGCGACCGCCCCCGAGGGCCCCCCCCCCCCACGCTACACCACTGATAGTGGGAATCCCCATCGGTAACGAATATCACGTTCCTGGAGTGCTTCAGTTAACGGTTTCAGAGCCCTCAGTGCCTGTAAAGTGGTCCAGGAAACCTCTTGGAAGAAAAGTATCACTTGACCGTCCACTTTAATTTCCGAAGTTTTGCGTGCTGCTCGGGGAATTTCCTCTTTCAGTGTAAAATCTTGCAAGCGACAGATAATATCACGAGGTGCGTCCTCTTGTGATCCCCTCGGCCGCAGTGCAGGGTGAGCTCTATCCAGAACTAATATTTCCTCTCCAGATCGACCCAGGATATCCTTAAACAGACCACGGAGTAGCTCTTTAACATCTTCCTTGCCAGAGTCTGCTTCCGGTTAACCCTTTATGCGGAGATTGTTTCGTCTGCCTCCTATTATCAACATCATCCAGGTGTCTATGCAGCGTGGCCAACTGTTTAGCTTGCGTCTGCATTTGACCATTTAAACGTTCCACATGAGAAAATAACGCATCTCTGTCCTCTTCCAAGTCTACTACGCGGCCTCCCAACTGCTTCAAATCAGACCCCAGTTCATCAAATTTAGTATTAAAATTGCGCTCCATTTGAGTAAACTGAGCAGCCAAATCCGTTTTGGTCGGCAAACTCTGTAATAAGGCCCGCAGTTCGTGGTCCATATCGCTCCCTTTTATTGCTGAATCTAATCGTGGCGGGGAGGCCTCCTGATCTGCGTTGCCGGGCGCCATTTTGGATCCCTTACCGGAGGTCCGCGGCTGAGATGTATCTCCCAAGAACGGTAAAATGGAGGACCGGCGTTGGGTCCCCGCAGTCCCCGAGAGTCCTGGGGTAGTAAGTGTCTCTTTCCGCTGTGCCATTGCTGTTATTTCTGCCCCGAAATGACAATCTGTGCACTTGGGCCTGGGAGCTCAGCACTCACACATCCAGCTCTCTCTGTGTTCCGGCCACGCCCTCAATACTAACATCTTATTACTGTATAAGATTTGCATATTGCAACATAAACCTAGTTTTTCCCTAGAACTCAATTCATGAAGTTGTAGGAAAAGCTGTATTTTTATTATTTTTTTCAAAGATAATTCTTCTATATAGAAATTATGAAATTGCTCATACTACTAAATAAAGTCAAAATTGATACATTTTCCAAAACTATTAAAATTTGTATGCATGAGCAGTCGAGTGGTTTTGGAACTGAAAGTTAAGAGGATACTCTATTGAAAAATAAAGTTTGTTGTTTTTTTTTTTTTTTTGCCCTTGTGTAACGTAGGAGAGTTAAACAAATCATTCTAAAGGGACAGGCAACATCAAGCAGTGTGGGGTAACCTCTGCTGTGAGCGGACGCCCTGTCAGCACTTTCCTGGTCATCGAATTGAACCCAGTGCAGAACACAGATCTGTACTTTTTACTTAATTGTTTCAGAAGAACTTAAAAGCATGCTATCCTTCACAATTCCAACCGGTTTTCTACTGATGGGGTTCAAGAGAGATTCCTGAATGTGAACCTTTTAAAAATCTCTAAATTTCAAAACCACAGGTGTTAGACTTACAGGCCTGTAATTGCTTCATTTAGTTTTGGAACGGTCTTGTATACGTCTTTACGCCAGTCTTTTTTGGCACCATACCAGATTAGAAAGAATATTAAAACCAGATGTCTGGCTATTACATGGCACAGTTCCCTGAGTACACAAGGGTGAAACTCATCTGGCTCTGGGTCTTGGATCTACATTTATATTAATTAATTAATTGCACTTTGCTTGGTCTTGGCCTGTGACTGGTTTCCGGAAATGCTTTTGTAAGAATAATTTGCCATTCAGCTGGCATTGGCTCTTTACTGTTGTCACGGGGCGCTATAGCGCGGTCGTCTAGGGCAAATTATGGCACACAAAGTCCTTTTTAAATGGTGAAATGTTCCAGCTTTTATTTCAGCATTCCAGAAATCAAATAAACAGAACATTCAGACCAACCTTTGGGTCAACATTCCGCTCTCCTCTCAGGTGCAGCAGCCCTCTGTGCTTGTCTGTGTCTGTCATCTCATCCAGTGCCCATTCTAATCCTTCCCCTTTGTGGGAATCCTTCTCATCTAGTGCCCTCCCTCAAACAGGAGCTATTTAATCCCATGCACGTTAAAAAAATCATTCAGGCATGGCCAAGTTAATGCTCCGTACCTATGCTGCTACATTGTCACAACAGACACTTTTTTCCCTTAGTTAATAACAATAAGGGAAAAGTGTCTGTTGTGACAATGTAGCAGCATAGAAATGAAAGCATGTATTTGTATTTTTATTTTGAACAGCTTTTGGTTTGCAACTTGTAAGACAGGTGACATCACAGGCAGGCACTGAGCTTGCAGGCAGAGGGTCCACACCTGTATGTGGGGTTAAGTGGGTTTGAGATTTCTATTATATACAGTGGGCACCATTGCATTGATCACGCTAAAACGGGAACGCAAAGGAGAAAAACCTGCGCCTGTCAGGAAAGACCTACGAGAACAGCTGAACTTTATTTGGGGTTAATCAGAGGCGCCTTAAATGATGGCAGGTGTGTAATGACTCCTATTTAACAGGATTTTGCACGTGATTGATTAATTCTGAACACGGCTACATCGCCAGTTAGAGGCTGTGCACACTTATGCAATCATGTTATTTTAGATTTTTATTTTGCCTTTCACCTAAAAGATGTTTGTTTTTCAATTGAGTTGTACAGTTTATAGGTCACATTAAAGGTGGAAGAAGTTCTGAAATGATTTATCTTTTAACAGGGGTGTGTAGACTTTTGCTATCGACTGTGTATGTGTGTGTATCTTATTTTGCCATATTGCAGTCTGTGATCTATCCCATGTCAAGGGGTGGCACTAAGTTCCATTTTTATTTTATTTTAATTTTTGTATTTTTTTTTTCCCTTTTTATTACTATTTTTGGCCTGCTGAGGGTGGACGTCCTTGTGCTAGACTCTGGGGTCATATTTGGACTAATTTTTCTACGGTGCAATGGTTAATCACTGCTCGCCATACTGTATTTTCCTCTTCTTCCTTTTGCCTTTATGCATGATTCATTCCTCTTTGCTGAAGTGTCTCTCGTTTTGTTTTTTGTTTTTTTTAGAAGTTTATTCACATTTTCCGGAACGTGTCTCTTGGTTTTAACGTATTCACGTGGTGTGCATACTGTGACAGATCTCGGTAACCTGACAGGGTCCCTTCTGCCAATGCGGAATCCTTGCTGGACTCCCCCCCCCCCCCCCCCCTTTGTTCTACCAGGCAGACTCCCGTGCCTTCCTCCAGTCCTCAGACAAACCTTAAGGACCGGGACACAGTGCCTGCTAGCATCCCCCAGAAATAAAGAGAAGGCTGTAGATCTGAAGTCTTTCAGGGTTAGAATGGGACTCTTTTAATCCAGACACACACATTTATACAGTCACATAGGGGTAATTTACATACACACAACCCCCCCCCCCTTTAGAAACAGTTGGGGGCCCTAATCGGACTGAACCAGTTTGACAAACATTTACTCCTTGGAATGTGAAATCGAATTACATTAGAGACAGACAATTAGGCTCAGGCCAGATGAGCGCACTGATCACGTCCGTGTTGCTGCACATTTGTATGTCCGTTATAGCATATAATTATGACCAATGGAGCCCCACACACGAAGTACGTCCGCATTGAACTGCGAACGCATAACAGATGCGGCAAACTGACGCAGGTTAGGTAAGAACGTAAATTCGCTAGAACAGGCGCACAGAGTGTGCTACGTCCGCATAGCTTTGTGTGTGAGTGACGAACGAGGTCAGACGGACTGCATTTATGCGTCCAGCATTTTTGACAGACAAAATGGTTTTGCTTTGTAAAATTAATGTCCCTTCTACATCAGTCAAAAATAATGACAGTTAAAAAAACGGACTGTGTGGCCACTACTGCGTCTTCCGTCCGGCACGGACACACAGTCCATACAAAATGCACTCGTCTGACACCAGCCTTGAATTAAAGCTTACGTAACATTTCTAAAGGAGTCCTATCCTATACTATAAAAGAGCAAGGCTTGGCGTGTCCGTCGCCAAGCCTACTCTGCGCATGCGCGCGCAACCAGCGGCAGTTGGCTGCGCACGCATGCAACCGCCGCGGCACGAGCCAGCTGTGCGCTCGCCGCGGCGGTTACAAGATGCACACAGCAGCCGGGTAGAGGCTGCGCTCGTAGCCTCTACCCGGCTGCCGCGCGCATCCAACCCCTGAGCGGCGAAGGGAAAGTTCCCTCGCTTCCGCTGTTTGAAGGACCCAAGCTGCGGTCACGTGGGAGTCCCACGTGACCGCGGCTTGGGTCCTTCAACGAGCGGAAGCGGGGAAACTTTCCCTTCGCCGCTCGGGAAGGTAAGTATGCGGCTGAGAGCTCCAGGGGCGGCTGTCCGAATGCCGATAGAGCATTCGAACAGCCGTCTGGGGTCTGAGCGTGGGGGCAAATATCCAGGAGAGCTTGGGGGCAAATATCCATGAGAGCTTGGGGGCAGTATATATCCACGAGCTGGGGCAGTATATCCACGAGCTGGGGCAGTATATCCACGAGCTGGGGCAGTATATCCACGAGCTGGGGCAGTATATCCACGAGCTGGGGCAGTATATCCACGAGCTGGGGCAGTATCCACGAGCTGGGGCAGTATCCATGAGTTGGGGCAGTATTAATAATAGACTGCCCTCTGGGCAGGCTTTCCAACTAGTTCACATATAAACAGATAATCACATTCTTGAGACAAAGAGGAGGCTGGCAGGTTAATCCTTCACAGATGGCAGATATACAATAGAATTCTTGCATAATCACAGATTACTCCAACATTCTGCACAAAAGCGAGGCCTGCACCCGAAGTTCAAACACATTTCTATATCCATGCACCCAAGTCCAAATGACGCACGTCTCACATACTCAATTTTGGCTTTCACAATCATCCTGGCAATGTGGCAGCGCTCTGCAGCCTGATGATGTCATTGCGCCATTGCTCCCAGCACTTCCGGATTCTCCTGGTCCGGGGTGCAGAAGTTGGTGAGATGGGGATTGGCAAGTGTAATTCCATTCACCTATATTCTATGTTTTATGTTCTTATTTCCTTCATGATTCACCCTCTAGTGGCTGAAACATCAGTTTTTTTAATGTAACAAACTTGGATTTTTTTTAAACAGGTCAGTGAGTGCTCCCTTCACCTATTTTTTTACATATTCTACAGCATTGGTATAAATATGTTTTTTTTTTTTTTGTTTGTTTTTTAATATGCAGTACCCCAAAAACACTCATGGCTTCCTTTTAATGCTGGAAAATTAAAATAAAGTTATCAATTGGCCTTTTTTTTTTTCCGGGGGAGGGGGGGGGTGGATATATGCGCCACAATTTTGTTTTGTTTCATTGTTCTCCTTCCTGACATACGGCTTCTTCAAACTTACCCTAAGATCTAAACTAGGTTTTAGGAGAGGATGGCACCCCACATATTAAGTGCATCAACCTTTCTCTTGGCCGCAGAATGAAAAACCTCAAATATCTTGAGTCTTTCTACCTTTTTATAGATCGTATTCAAGAGTACGTCTATTGGACGGCATGACATGTGGAGTGGAGGCTTGAAGCAAAGCACAGATTTCTGGTTCATCTGGGATACCTATTTGATAACTATATAATTATTGTTCTGGTCATGTATGACATGACTGATCTGAAGGTATAGTACTTTCTGACTTCTGGCATATAAATTATTAGCTAGTATCCCCAGCATTGCCCGGGTTTAAATTTTTTTCATTAGGTTTTGTTTTCATTGCGTTTTTATAAGAAATACTTTAAAGTTTGGCACTCTCTCAAACTTTTGTTCTCTGCTACCATAGCAACAAAAATAGTTGGGTGGGGTTTGACACAAACCTACAAACGTTCAGTTTTATATAATACGTGTAAGGGAATGAAGCGCCCCCTAGAGATTGCCTGAATCCTGTCCAAGAAGGTTTTTGGGGATTCCTATAAATCCGCTATGCACATTTGACGAAGCCATTTGAGGCACACTGCTCTAACAACTGTTTGTCTACAATATCACACTAGGGGTATCCCTGGTACATTTATTCTCACTGCAGGGGAACCCTATTGAAATCTACAGGATCCCCAAAGGGGTTAATGGGTGCCTGAAGAAGTTAAAAGACCCATAAAGTTATCCATCCTAGAGTCAGGTGTGGGCTCCTAAAATGTGAGTTGAATACTTGTGTTTTATAATTTAAAATTTTGGAGCTATATACTGCGCAATCCTGGGCTCTTCTTTTCCTGCAGTTCTTCAAATACTTCTTCAAAAGAGATGAACCCTTGAAAAAAAGAATATTTAATTCATGGACATTGTAGTGTATATAATTTACAGGTTGATGCTTTTAAAATAATAAGCACGGTTTACTGCAGACGTAAGGGTGTATTGGCTACAAAACACAGCTGTTTCCTTCATACACGTTGTGGCAGATTAGATCTGTATTTCTATGTCTATCTGCCTGTTTATACATATCTCCTCCATATAGAGTCATATTCATATTTGTGTCTGACCATTTGGGAAGCGTATCCCTATGTCCACAGCTGTTGAGGGTGAGTGCTAAAAGGTAATTAAAATGGTTAGCTTTCGCCCTTGGGGGAGGATATAACCCGTAGCTGTAAAATGGGATGTCTTTTGTACCTTGACATATTAATCACACCTTGGGAGCCAGCCAGGCACAAAGATTTAGACCCTATCTTCAAAGACAGGAAGCACATCCTTGATCCCTGGGGGGGAGATGGACACCTTTTGGGCAATTAAAGATTAATGACAAGCCTACTGAGCATGCTCGGAAAAAGGGAACTCTGGGATATGTAGTGCTGGAGGCTGGGTCATTTGGGGGTGGGGATTGGAAGGAACAAGAAGTGTATAAATTCTGAAAACTGGCCATGTGCTTTGGCTGATCACTTGGGGTACATTCGAAAGATGACTGATCGGTCCATGTTCTTATCTCCAGGCTCCAGGAGAACATCAATGCTAGCTTACTGAGTAGTTCTTCGTAAGTAATTGCTCTATGGTTAACCCTTTTCTTTTATTTGCTGTGTAGTGTGTAATTAATTGATTTATTCTAGTTATAATTTTTCCTGTAACATGCACTGTGATTTTTCTATCATAAATAAACAGAACGTATTTAAGTTTCTGCCTCTGGCTGATGAGATCCACACTAACTAACAGATTGGGAGTATTGCTATTTGCTTTAAGCTCAGTTATATATAAGAAATTGCGAGTTGCGGTCGGCAGGGGATTGTGGGATCTGTAGTCACTGTCCGAGTCTAGGGTAGGCAGTGCGGTTGTTAAGCGCGTAGTGTCCATGAGGACTGGTGGCAGCGTTACTAATAGAGTAGGAAAGTGAGTCCAGGGATTGTGGGAGACGTAGTCATTACCCGCTTCAAGAGAAGACTTGTACTGCATTTGTAATCCTGGGATCAGTATATTGCGCTCTATGTGCCTGTTGTGAGAGAAAGTGTGGCCGGGACGGGTAGATAAGCGCGCGTGATTATCTGGGTCTAGGATAGATGGTGAGCGGCTTAACCCGGTGTCTTTCGCAGCAGCGAGCGTAGTGGTCGTGACACGCGTCCATGAATTTTCTTTTGTGTTGTAAATCCAAACAGAATGAAGCAAAAAAATAATTTTTGTGTTTTTGCATCTGGAACATAGAAAAAAAATCAAATTTCTGTGAAGTGCTTTTTCTTGCAATCTGGTGCCATTACAGAGTTTAGGTGGCTTGAGGTTCTGCAATAATCTCACCGGTTCTCCCACGCTGGAGCATTTGTGGGTGTGTATGAGGCCTGGCTGTGAGATGGAAACAGACATGCTGGAGCAGTAAGGGAGTGTGCAAGCCCTGGCTGTGAGAGTAGCTAGGCGCTCCATAGAGATTCCATTCTGTGTGAAGTAACTGCATCCTTCTGATCTGCTGATCCAGTGTATCAACCGGATTTTTGGAAAATGGTAAAACACTTCTTTTATACTTCAAGAAAAATCTACATACCGATTTCACATCTGTAACCTCTTCGTTTTTTTTTCTTTTTTTGATATACGTATCCTGTTTAAAATATTCACACACCCACTTTTTTACCCCCCCCCCTTAACTGGATTTTTGGTTAACCCCTTTTGGTTTTTGAGATCTAGGTATACTGATAAAGTATTAACCTGGTTTTTTCACTCCCCTTAGGCTGGGGTCAGACGAACGCAGTGCGAACGTGCGTTGAGCCGCACTTTATTATGGCCGTAGTAGCAGCAAATGGCAGCCAATATACGAAGTACGGCCGCTCGACCGTTCAGGCGCGCAAATCAAGCGGCAAACTAACGCATTTTTTCGAGAACGTGGAACCGCTAGTACTGACTTCACAGAGTGCGCTGCATCGGCATAGCGGCTTGTGTGCGTGATTAGACGTCAGACGCTGCACATGTCTGGCCTACATCACGTCAATTTGTTTTTTATAGTTCCATCCAAAAATACGGCCAAATTGCGCATCGTATGACTGCTATCGCGTCTTCCGTGGAAAAAATGCGTTCGGACGCATCAACGCACTTTTTGACGGTAGATGTGAAAAAATGCGTTTGGCTGACCCTAGCCTTAACTGGATTTTTGGAAAAGGCAGAAATACGTGAATCTAAATAGTAATTTTCTTGTCTGTAACATTTTCAGTTTTTGAGATCTAGGTATCCTTTTTAAAATATTCACTCACCACTTTTTTTTTTTTTTTTATTTCTCCAAAAGATTGTAAAGACCAATTTTAACGTATGTAACCTTTTCTGTTTCTGAGCTAGAAGTATCCTGTTTAAAATAATTACCCCCTTAGGGGCAGAATTTGCAGAAATCTTTCCTCAGTGGGTGTCGATGTCTTAAAAACAATGCACGTTCCTAGGTTAAACGATTTGAGCTGGGCGTTGATGTGTCAGTCAGGAATAATATATATATGTATATATATATAATCTCATCTCTCAGTACAACCCTCAAATTTTTGTAAATATTTTATATCCATGTGACAACACTGAAGAAATGACACTTTGCTACAATGTAATGTAGTGAGTGTATAGCTTCTATAACAGTGTAAATTTGCTGTCCCCTCAAAATAACTCGACACGCAGCCATTAATGTCTAAACCGCTGGCAACAAAAGTGACTACAGCTTTAAGTGGTTCCCAGTTCTATATATATATATTTTTTTTTAAACAAGCATACCCCATAGAATCTATAACCACAATATCTCTGCTAAAATGTGAAGAAATAACTTTACACCCTGTAGATAATTGAAATTTTAATGGAGATTCACTTTTTTTAAAGCTTTTTTTTTTATTATTTTTTTATTATTTTTGTTATAGCATTCTGGCCGTACACGACTTATACATATAATAGTGATATATTCTGAATCTGCCGGGGGGGGGGGATATATAAAATTTGTCTGGTTCATACTGGTGAAACTAGAAAAATTAGAATATCGTGCAAAAGTTCATTTATTTCAGTAATGCAACTTAAAAGGTGAAACTAATATATGAGATTCATTACATGCAAAGCAAGATAGTTCAAGTCGTGATTTGTCATAATTGTGATGATCATGGCTTACAGCTCATGAAAACCCCAAATCCACAATCTCAGAAAATTAGAATATTACATGCAATCAATAAAACAAGGATTGTACATAGAACAATATCGGACCTCTGAAAAGTATAAGCATGCATATGTACTCAGTACTTGGTTTGGGCCCCTTTTGCAGCAATTACTGCCTCAATGCGGCGTGGCATGGAAGCTATCAGCCTGTGGCACTGCTGAGGTGTTATGGAAGACCAGGATTCTTCAATAGCGGCCTTCAGTTCTTCTGCATTGTTCGGTCTCGTGTCTCTCATCTTTCTCTTGGCAAGGCACCATAGATTCTCTGAGGTTCAGGTCAGACGAGTTTGCTGGCCAATCAAGCACAGTAATCCCACGGTCATTGAACCAGGTTTGGTGCTTTTGGCAATGTGGGCAGGTGCCAAGTCCTGCTGGAAAATGAAGTCAGCATCCCCATTAAGCTTGTCTACGGAAGGAAGCCTGAAGTGCTCCAAAATCTCCTGGTAGACTGCTGCTTTGACCCTGGACTTAATGCAGCACAGTGGACCAACACCAGCAGATGACATGGCTCTCCAAATTAACACAGACTGTGGAAACTTCACACTGGTCTTCAAGCATCTTGCAGTGTGTGCCTCTCCATTCTTCCTCCATACTCTGTGTAAAAATAGACACAGGAGCACAAGTGAATTGTGTGCCAAGCCACGTATACCTGGAATACCTCAGGAATGAATGCCCTCTGGAAACTCAGGACCTACCAAAACTGATGGGATATGGTGGTGAAAAGCTTAAAGTAATGGGTTGCTGTAATGTCATGTTCTCACAAGGGATCTGAACAACTTTTACAACTATTTGTGATCGACACACAAGCCCCAGCAGTATTAGGTCTAAAAACAAGTAAAGAGATTGGTCTTGTACAGATTATAATGACTGTGGATGGTGGGCACAGCGGTTTGTCAAAGGATGACATTAAGCATGAGTACTGTGATCTATTCCAGGGCCTAGGGTGCCTTCCGGGGATCAGCCGTATACGTATACAAAAGGGTGCACAGCCTGTCATTCACGCACCAAGGAAAATACCTCTAACTCTGGAGAATAAAGTGCGAGAAGAACTAACTAGGATGGAGAAGCTGGGAGTAGTAAAAAGGGTCACAGAACCGTCAGAATGGGTCAGTTCTATGGTCGTGGTGGAAAAGAAAAACACAGGTGCAATCCGTATTTGCATTGACCTACGTGATTTGAACAAAGTAATAATGAGAGAACACTACAATCTCCCCACCATTGAAAACATAGCCCACAAGCTTGTAGGGGCAACAGTGTTTAGTGTACTGGATGCTCAGTCTGGTTACTGGTAATTGCGTCTTGATGAAGCCAGCAGTTATCTGACCACTTTCAACTCTCCTTTTGGGCAATGGCGATTCACAAGGGTACCTTTCGGCATAGTGTCTGCACAGGAGATATTTCAAAAGAAATGTGAAACCTGCCAAACATTTCAAAAGAACAATGCAAAGGAACCTCTCACACCGTGGAATTCTCCATCAAGGGCATGGCAGAGACTGGCCACAGATATTTTCCATTTCGAGGACAATCACTACCTGATAGTAGATTATTACAGCAAATACTTTGAGCTGGTGCAGCTGAAAAATCTAACAGCATCAACAGTCATATGGGCTCTCAAAACAATACTTTCAAGACATGGAGTGTGCGAAGAACTTGTGTCCGATAATGGGCCACAATTTTCGTGTTCTGAATTCCAGTGTTTTTTGCGTGACTGGGGTGTCCGGCACATACCCACCAGTCCATATCACCCACAGGCCAATGGGTTAGCTGAGAAGTATGTTGGCATAGCCAAATCTATTATACGGAAAGCTCCATCATCAGGTCAGGATGTGTACCTCGGCCTGTTAAACCGTCCATGGGTGTTGCATGATAGTTTATGTTCACCCTCACAGTTGCTAATGAGTAGAGCGCTGAGGACCACAGTACCTATTTGTGAAGGAACCGTTCCCTTCCGTCTGTCCAGACACCCCTTCGTTGCAGTCAGCCCAACTACTGGGAGCGCTGTCCTCAGCGCCTCGAGCGGCTTGACCTGCCTGCTTCTGTTCCTCTGCCCTAGAGCCGTTAGGAATCTCCAGAAGGCCGCTCTCTGCCTTCTGAGGGTGAGTGTGGAGTGTAGCGTAGTTTGTAATAAAGACACCAGGCCCGGCTGTATGCTTTAAAACAGGATCCTCTCTCTCTGAGCCCTGAGAGTTCTCTGACTTTGTAATGAACAAAACGCCACCATTTATGCTGAAGTCCAACAGTCATAATTTGCATACCCATACTAATTACATTAGGTCAGCTATTACAAAATAAACATTCTTTACATTCTCTAGCCTTCAGCTCACACAACATTTGTATATCCATTGTTCTAACACATCAGATTAAACCCACACTATCAGAGATCCCTTGAATTAAACATGCAGCTAGATAATGGGAAAAACCCTGGTGCATAAATTACACTTAGCTACAGTAAAGCTTGTTTACTGTATACACAAAAACACATTTACCTACAGGAATATAAGTATTTTTAAAACCAAAGCTATGCCATTTTACACTAAACTAAATTAAACTAAAACCAAATGATGTAAAATATATTTAAAAACACAAGATATAAATGAACATAAAGTCTCTTGGGGTTTGAAGCATGGAGCGTTACATCAGCTCCATGACATATGTCCCCCCTTCCAGAACAGCAGGGCAAGCTTAGATCCCAAACGGATCTCTTGCCACTGACGAGACCTCTCACCTTGCCCCTCTTCTGTGCCATCTTCAAAGTTCCATGGTTGCGGGCACATAAGCGGGGTCAGTCAGCGGGGTCTGACGGTCGCTGGAAGGCTGTGGGTCCATAGTCCCGGGGCAAGAGGCAGGCCAACCCTCTTGTCCAGTGCGCCAGGCAACAGGCCACCACAGTCCACAGGCATAAAATGTTTGCTAGGGGGCACCCTGAAATTACCCCCCATATCTTGCTCTGTCCAGGGTACCTCTGCGGACCCAGGACCCGAATACAGTCAGCAGTCACAGTTCCCAGACTCTCCTTCTGCTGATGCCCCCCTCCTGAGCATTTAAAAAGGGCCCAGCCCACGGCAATCCCCACAATCCCAAAAGAGCGCAATTCTTCCTGGGACCAGGAATTTGGTAGTCTCTCAGGGTAGTCACTCACCGATTCTGCTGGTCTTCTAGGCAGGTAAGAAGTGGTCCCCTCTCTTGTAGCACCTTGGGTCACAGGGGTGGAGTGCTGGGTGGTCTCCATCTTCATTGGGGACAAAGCACACTCTGATGCCAGCACAGCATCCACCTCCAGCAACACTGGGTACAATTGCTCCTCTATGCAAAATATAACAGGGGCAATTACTTGACTCCCTGTTGTGCTGCTCTCCTCCATGGTGGGCACATGGGTGCTGGCAGCTTGTGCCAGGGACAACTCATCTTGGAGCTGTTGGCACTGTGCTCGTGTCCCTTCGAGCTCAGCCTGCAGGTGGCTAACAGTGCCCAGGTGCTCCTGCTCCAATACACCTAGTTGGTGTGTCAGACGGCTCGCATCCATCTGTCAAGGTGGCCCCCCCGTGCCCCCCGGCGCCTGGCAGCAGCTTCCTCGCTGCTCGCTGACCAGGCGCCGAGTGATATCGCGGTCGGTTCCGCACACGTGGGACGCTGGGGGGCGGGGCCTGGCGTGCTGACGCGGACCCGCCAGGTTTAAAGCCCAGACTCAGAGACGCCGGTGCCCTGACGTGGTAGTTACTTCCCGCAGAGCTCTTGTGTATTTTTGGCTAACAAACTATTCTGTGTATGACCCTTGGCATTGGCAAACGAACCATTCTGTGTACGACCCTTGGCATTGGCAAACGAACCATTCTGTGTATGACCCTTGGCATTGGCAAATGAACCATTCTGTGTATGACCCTTGGCATTGGCGAACGAACCATTCTGTGTATGACCCTTGGCATTGGCGAACGAACCATTCTGTGTATGACCCTTGGCATTGGCGAACGAACCATTCTGTGCATGACCCCTGGTATTGGCATTAACTCTTCTAATTCTGGTACTGAGGTCAGTCTGTGTGGCACCCTAAGCACACATCAGACTACCCCTTATATTGTTAGAATAGTTAGCTCTTCCCAAGACCCTAAGGTCTTGTGTATAGTTCTAGTGTTATTCTTTGTGGATACACTATCTTGTCAAATTCTGTGTCTGTCTAGTCGTGCCGACCATTCAAGGATCGGAAGGGTAGAGAGTGTCCTGCGTATAGGGACCACTAGTCAGGTAATCAGAGGGATCCGTGACATTACGTCAGGGCCAATGGATCCCGCAGACCTCTCTAATCAGTTGACACGTATTGCAGCCAGACAAGAAGAGCAGGACCATAGGATGGACCAGATTGCTCTTGCCCTGCAAACCCTGTTAAATCGATCCAATACTGGAACTGCAAGCCCTCCAGATCCAGTATTGCCTAGGGTCAGTTCGGCCGCTCCGAGGGATGTAGGCTCAGTATGAAGGCACCCTTACGCTATGATGGAACACCAAACTTATGCCGGGGTTTTTTGACCCAACTCGAGATCTTGTTCGAGAACAATCCAGGGTCCTGTATGTCTGATAAAGCCAAAGTAGGCTATCTGATTAATCATTTAACTGAAAAAGCTTTATTATGGGCCACGCCCTTGTGGGAAAATAAGAAACCCATCATCTATGACTATGAGGGTTTTACCTCTGAGTTAAAGCGTACCTTTGACCCATCTAGAAGGGCTACCAATGCAGGTAGGTCCTTGTTTCACATTAAACAAGGTAATAGGAGGGTCTCCGACTATGCCATAGAGTTTAAGACTTTGGTTTCTGAGGTGCTCTGGCCGAACGACGTTTTAACCTTAGCCTTTACCGAAGGCCTGAACGAGGCTTTTATGTTTGAGCTGGCTCCCTTAAAATTACCAGAACATCTGGACCATTTGGTTGATTTTTGCATTGCCATGGACGATCAAATTAGGGAAAGGAGACACTCCAGAGACAGACCCAGAAGGGTCCTGCCTCCTTTACCCTTATTACCCAGACACACCAGTACGTCAGGTAACCCGGAGACCGCAAAAACTGATGTGCCGGTCGTTGAACCTATGCAGATAGGAAAAACAGGTATTTCAGAGGCAGAAAGAGCTCACAGAAGAGAAAGGGGGCTCTGCTTTTATTGTGCCGGGGCAGATCATTTCCGCCTTCAATGTCCTCAGAGACCCAGGGGTAGCAGGGGTGAGAATGGCAAATCGGGTCAAAGAACCGTTAATACCCAGGTTATCGGTTCTCTGTATGCCTCCTTTGTGGATAATGAAAAAAAAAAATCCCGGATTCTGGTACCCATCTCCCTAACCTGGGAGGGGGTTCACCTCGAGACTGAGGCATTCCTAGACTCTGGAGCCTCAGGTAATTTTATGGACAGATGTTTTGCCGCCAAAAACCTCTTACCTCTGGTTCTAAAGGAGAGGCCTCTAATGGTGGAGGCCATAGACGGAAAACCCCTGTCATGTCCCCATATCACTCACGACACTATTGATGTATGCATGAAAACAGGAGTTTTGCACCGTGAAACCATACGATTTCAGATTATCGACTCTCCCTCATGTCCTGTCGTTCTTGGGTTTCCATGGTTAACCGAGCATAACCCGGTGATTGATTGGGTCCAGCGAGACATAAAATGTTGGTCCTAGTTGCCAGTCAAAGTGCCTGGGCAGGGTCAATGTGATTGGTAGCCTCAATATTGCCACAGCACCTCCTTTGTCCACCGAAGTCCCTGAATGTTATCTGGCGTTAAAGGAGGTGTTCTCTAAAGCCAGGACTGAGGCCTTACCACCACATCGTCCATATGACTGTGCTATAGAGCTACTCCCTGGTACTATGCCTCCTAGAGGACACGTATACCCTTTGTCACAAAAGGAAAACGACATTATGGAGGAATATATAAGGGAGAATCTAGAGCGAGGATTCATCAGACGATCCTCCTCTCCAGCAGGAGCAGGTTTCTTTTTCGTCTCCAAAAAAGAGGGAGACCTGCGACCTTGCATCGATTATAGAGGTTTGAATAGGATAACCATAAGGAATGCATATCCCATACCTCTTATAACAGAATTATTCGACAGACTAAAAGGGGCCCGTATATATACGAAGCTTGATTTACGCGGAGCCTACAACCTAGTAAGGGTTAAAAAGGGGCATGAATGGAAAACGGCTTTTAATACACGTAGCGGGCATTATGAATACCTAGTGATGCCCTTTGGATTATGTAACGCGCCAGCCGTTTTTCAGGACCTCATAAACGACACCCTAAGGGACTTTCTGCAAGCGTTCGTCATAGTGTATCTGGATGACATCCTGATATACTCTCCTGATAAGGAGACCCATCACGCCCATGTGCAACAAGTGTTGAGGAAGCTATTGAAGGCTGGGTTATATTGTAAATTAGAAAAATGCTTATTCGATATAGAAACAGTGCACTTCCTTGGGTATATAATAACCCCTGAGGGTTTTCAAATGGATCCTAAAAAACTCTCAGCAATCCTCGACTGGCCTCTACCCCAAGGGCTTAAAGCCATCCAGAGGTTTCTGGGGTTTACCAATTACTATCGGAGATTCATTAAAGACTTTTCAGCCTTGGTAGCCCCCCTCACGGCTATGACAAAGAAAGGGGTGGGAAATCAGAAATGGACACCCCAGGCCAGTCAAGCCTTTGAGGCACTCAAACAGGCATTCACTACTGCCCCTGTTCTCCGACATCCAGATCCGGCTCTGCCTTTCCAAGTTGAAGTTGACGCCTCCGAACTCGGTCTTGGTGCAGTCTTGTCCCAAAGGGAGGCACCCGACAAACCCTTGCATCCATGCGGCTTCTATTCCCGGAAGTTGTCCCCGGCAGAGAGGAACTATGATATCGGAAATAGAGAGTTGTTAGCAGTTATCGCGGCCTTGGCGGAGTGGAGATACTTATTGGAGGGGTCTAGGGACCCCATCGTTATCATAACCGATCATAAGAATCTTACGTACATTGGAGACGCTAAACGTTTAAATGCCAGACAAGCGAGATGGTCATTGTTTCTTTCAAGTTTTAATTTCGTCCTCACATATAGACCTGGGTCAAGAAACATTAAAGCAGATGCATTATCGAGACAGTATGAATCCTACGAACATAACATCCAAGATCAGCATCCCATTGTACCCCAGGAAAGGATTATAGCCTTTACCACGATTAGTGTCTCGTCTCCTCTGATGATAAGATTGCAGACCATCCAGGGTACAGCTCCTGGGGGGAGACCTCCCGCGAAACTCTTTGTACCTGAGAACGAAGAGAGGAAGTACTAAGAATTTATCATGACAATAAAACCTCTGGGCATATGGGGATCACCAAAACAGTGTCTAGTATACGTAAACTCCTCTGGTGGCCCACGTTGCGCCGGGATGTTAAAGATTACATAGCCGTGTGCGAGGTGTGCACAAGAAATAAAAGTCCCAAAACAGCGCCTATTGGTTTACTCCAGCCTCTGCCAATCCCCGAACGACCATGGTCGCATTTAGCAATGGATTTCATAGTAGAGTTACCCGAGTCCAGAGGGAATACTGTAATACTCACGGTCATAGATCGATTCTCCAAAATGGGTCACTATGTTCCTCTTCGGAAACTACCTTCGGCAGCCGAACTGGTGCCCATTTTCATTACCAATGTGGTCCGCATACACGGTATTCCTCTTGGGATTGTCTCTGATAGGGGGACCCAATTTGTCTCCAGATTCTGGAGAGGGTTTTGCAAGAATGTGGGAATAGACTTATCCTTCTCTTCGGCCTATCACCCCCAGACTAACGGAGCAGCAGAACGAGCCAATCAAAATATCGAGAAATACCTCAGGTGCTTCATATCTGAACGACAAGATAACTGGTCAGACCTGCTACCTTGGGCAGAGTATGCCTTGAACAGTGCAGTGAGTGAAGCCACAGGTCATTCCCCTTTCTTCACTGTTTACGGTTTTGATCCTCCCGTGCTCCCCGCTATGTTTCCTGATACCACGATTCCTGCTCTGGATGAGCATTTGGCGTCATTGACAGAGACTTGGGGGAGGGTTAAACAGGCACTGGAAGATAGCAGTGTTGTCCAGAAAACCAAGGCCGACAGACACAGGAGGCCGGCACCCGTGTATCAAGTCGGGGACAGGGTTTGGCTTTCTTCACGGAACATCAAGCTCTTAGTACCCTCTATGAAACTGGCACCCAGATACATAGGTCCCTATAGGATACTGCGGCGACTCAATCCGGTCTCCTATGCTTTGGCACTGCCCCCCCATATCAGGATACACAATGTGTTCCACGTGAGCCTTTTGAAGCCACTCTTGTGTAATCGGTACACCAGGGCCCGTGCTCCCCCTCCTCCTGTCTCTGTGGAGGGCGAGGAAGAGTTTGAGGTTGAGGCCATCCTGGACGCCAGGATATCTAGGGGGGTCCTACAGTACTTGGTTGACTGGGTGGGCTACGGTCCAGAGGATCGCTCTTGGCTCCCGGCTACTGAGGTCCATGCTCCTCGGTTGGTGAGGGCCTTCTATTTGGCTCATCCCCGTGCTCCTGGGGGTCGTCCAGTGGCCGCCCGTTGAGGGGGGGTTCTGTCACGGTGGCCCCCCCGTGCCCCCCGTACCCCCCGGCGCCTGGCAGCAGCTTCCTCGCTGCTCGCTGACCAGGCGCCGAGTGATATCGCGGTCAGTTCCGCACACGTGGGATGCTGGGGGGCGGGGCCTGGCGTGCTGACGCGGACCCGCCAGGTTTAAAGCCCAGACTCAGAGACGCCGGTGCCCTGACGTGGTAGTTACTTCCCGCAGAGCTCTTGTGTATTTTTGGCTAACAAACTATTCTGTGTATGACCCTTGGCATTGGCAAACGAACCATTCTGTGTATGACCCTTGGCATTGGCAAACGAACCATTCTGTGTATGACCCTTGGCATTGGCAAACGAACCATTCTGTGTATGACCCTTGGCATTGGCGAACGAACCATTCTGTGCATGACCCCTGGTATTGGCATTAACTCTTCTAATTCTGGTACTGAGGTCAGTCTGTGTGGCACCCTAAGCACACATCAGACTACCCCTTATATTGTTAGGGTCTTGGGAAGAGCTAACTATTCTAAGGTCTTGTGTATAGTTCTAGTGTTATTCTTTGTGGATACACTATCTTGTCAAATTCTGTGTCTGTCTAGTCGTGCCGACCATTCAAGGATCGGAAGGGTAGAGAGTGTCCTGCGTATAGGGACCACTAGTCAGGTAATCAGAGGGATCCGTGACACCATCTCACTTGCCTTAGTTTGAGCGAGGCTCTCCTTCCGAGCTGCGTCTGCTTCTAGTAGCTGGTGCTGGCACAGCTGGAGTTGGTTCTGGAGCAGCTGTATTTCCTCCTCCTGCTCCCAGGCCCATGCCTGAATAGTATCTCGGGAGAGCTGTGTCCTCTCTAATTCCTGCTCGCAGTTCTCCAGGTGAATTTTAAAAGCTGTTCTTTCTATGTGTTGAGCAGCTCCAGTTCGCCGTTCAGCCTCCAGCTGCTCGATCATTACACGGGAGCTGCGCTCCAGCTCCGCTATCTGCGCCTGAGCACCACTGAGCTCCGTGTGTAGGTCGATGTTACAGTCCTCACAGACCTGCAGCTGGGATGACAATTTTCGTATACTGACCGACTGTTCTTGTACTTCCATGCAGCGACCATTTCTCTCCACCGTGACAGCTCGCAGCTCATCCTGTAGCCGGTGCAATTGCAGGCCAGTCTCTTTCTCGCTCTGGGTTGCAAAGTCTAGTTGCCCTTTCAAGGTCTCTACCTCCCTTCGAAGCGGGTCACAACATTTGCATTCGCTCTCCAGCACCACCTCCATTTCTTTCACCCGTCCACCCCTCCGCTTCTTTTTAGCCTTACTTGAGGGTGGGTTGACGGTCACGGTTGGTGCGGAGACATATTTTGTTTGGGTCTTGGCGTTGGCTGGAGCCAATGCTTCCAAAATCCCTGGTCTCTGCCAATCCAAGTCTGTAGACACCCTCTGGGTGTGTGGTGTAGTTGCCAGCCAGTTATCCTCCTGGCCACGAATGTCCCCTGGCTCCATCCAGCCTGGGACCTTGTATTTACTGTATTCCACATGCATAGGTTTAGAATCTTCCTGGTCCTGCACAGCTTCCCCTTTCTGCAATAAACAGACCTCATTCCAAACGCTCTGGAACAGGTCCATGCTAGGGCTTGGACCATATTGCTTGAGGCGTCTTTTTACCTCCTTGAGCATTTCCATCTTGCTCCTGGTTGCACCAAACTTGTGCCTTTGACCCTTTCTTCAATATTCGTTCCTTCCATGGCTTTCCAGCAGGTCCTTCAGGGTGTCCTGCTTGCAGGCTGTATAGTTTGTCATCTCGGGGTGTATTGGTATTAGAGAGCCTCTATCCACACCGCTTGCCACCAATGTGAAGGAACCGTTCCCTTCCGTCTGTCCTGGCTCTCCAGACACCCCTTCGTTGCGGTCAGCCCGGCTACTGGGAGTGCTGTCCTCAGCGCCTCGAGCGGCTTGACCTGCCTGCTTCTGTTCCTCTGCCCTGGAGCCGTTAGGAATCTCCAGAAGGCCGCTCTCTGCCTTCTGAGGGTGAGTGTGGAGTGTAGCGTAGTTTGTAATAAAGCCACCAGGCGCGGCTGTATGCTTTAAAACAGGATCCTCTCTCTCTCAGCTCTGGGAGTTCTCTGACTTTTTAATGAACAAAACACCACCATTTATGCTGAAGTCCAACAGTCATAATTTGCATACCCATACTAATTACTAGTCATAATTTGCATAACCATACTAATTACATTAAATCAGTTATTTACAATAAACATTCTTTACATTCTTTAGCCTTTCAGATCACACAACATTTGTATATCCATTGTTCTAACACATCAGATTAAACACACACTATCAGAGATCCCTTGAATTAAACATGCAGCTAGATAATGGGAAAAGCCCTGGTGCATAAATTACACAGCAGTAAAGCTTGTTTACTGTATACACAAAAACACATTTACCTACAGGAATATAAGTATTTTTAAAACCAAAGCTATGCCATTTTACACTAAATTAAACTAAAACCAAATGATGTAAAATATATTTAAAAACACACGATATAAATGAACATAAAGTCTCTTGGGGTTTGAAGCATGGAGCGTTACATCAGCTCCATGACACTATTGGACCATAAGTTGCAGCCTCACTCTATCCCACAGGAGCAGGTAGCCGGTCAGAGGAACAGTAACGTGAAAAGACAAAAACTATATTTTGACAAAAATACCAAGTCGCTTCATCCTCTCAGGGCTGGGCAAGCTGTGAGGCACAGAGTCACTGGAGATACATGGGAACCTGCTCGCATTGCCAGTGAAGCCAATTCTCCGAGATCGTATGTGATTGAAACGGAGTGTGGATCTCAACTCAGACGAAACAGGCGTCATCTTCGCCCAGACACTGCCTCGGATACTCCACTGGGGCAACCAAACGACAATGAAAATGAGCAAAATGAAGACCGTACGGAATTCCTGGACACGGATATAATGTCTACTGAGGACGTTGAGGACAGCATAAGTGTATCATCTTGTGATAATGCTGGAGGTGACTCTCAATTGGACATCGATTCTACTGATAGTGAGCCAGCGGTTACTTTCTCCCGCTATGGTCGAGCTTTTAAACCAAAACTATGGAAAGACTTTGTATCATATTAAGCGTTTATACTTTAAGGGGAAGATGTAATGATGTGTATGCTTCATGTTATGTATTAAGTGTATTATAGTTATGTGTAGTTCATTCTGCATGTTAGGAAACCGTTAAGTCATGTGATCAGGGGGCGGGGAGTGGCAGTTATTGTAAGATGGATGCTGCTGAGTAAAGTCTGTTCTTGTCAAGCTCCTTGTTGTCTGCTAATACTTCAGTGGATTCATCACACTCTGGGTCCTTGGTTTCCAAACGGGATGCAAAATTAGAAAAGAGGACTTTGGACCACTGAGGAACAGACCAGGTCTGTTTTTCTTTAGCCCAGGTAATACGCTTCTGATGTTGTTTGTTGTTCAAGAGCGGCTCGACCAGAGGAAAATGACATTTGAAGCCCATGTCCAGGATCCGTCTGACTCCAGCCTCAGACCACTCCTTGTGAAAGTGCACCAACCCTTTTGAATGGCATTTTCCTGACAATCCTCTCCAGGCTGCGGTCATCCCTGCTGCTTGTGCACCTTTTTCTTCCACATAACTTTCTATTAATGTGCTTTGATACAGCACTTTGGGAAAATCCAACTTCTTTTGCAATTACCTTTTTGAGGCTTTCCCTCCTTTTATGGAGGGTGTCAAACTGTCAATGATGGTTTTCTGCACAACTGTCAGGTAGCAGACTTTCCCATGATTGTGATTCCTACTGAACCAGACTGAGAGACCATTTAAAGGCTCAGGAACCCTTTGCAGGTGTTATGGCGGAATTAGCTGATTAGAGTGGGACACTTTAAGCCTAGAATATTGCACCGTTTCACAATATTCTAATTTTCTGAGATTGTGGATTTGGGATTTTCATGAGCTGTAAGCCATAATCATCAATCTCCTATATTAGTTTCACCTTTTTAAGTTGCATTACTGAAATTTAACTTTTGCACGATATTCAAATTTTTTTTGAGTTTCACCTGTATAATAAAACCGGACTTCAAAGCGTGTTTAAACCTAAGCAAAAACTGTAAAAATGAGCTCAGCACAGATGTGAAATGGTCCAGCATTGAAGGGGTTAAACCGTTCATTCTTCTCATTTTCAGCAAACCGCCTTTTTTTTATTTTTTGGAACATACCTTTTTGTATTTTCTTTTGATTCCCAATTTTATTGGGGGGGGGCACGCTTTTTAATTCTGTTACAGACCTCTTTATTTACACACATTTTAATTCATTCTTATTGGCTTAACCACTTCAATGCTAAGGACGCGCTCAGCGCGTCCTCAGCATTGCCCCTGGTATGCGGAGGACGCGCTGAGCGCGTCCTCGCATTGGGGTCAGCGTTCGGCCGGGTTCCGGCCGATCGCTGGCCCCTCCGGTGCGGGCTGACATCCTGGATGTCAGCCCGGCATCCGGAGCAGTGGCCGCCATTATTATGTGTCATCGCGCCCCCGCGATGACACATAATTCAGGCGCCCCCCCCGCATGTGCGGAGGAGGCGCCTGAAGGGGAGGGGGGGGAGGTCCTTCGGACCTCTCTCCCTCCCGATCGGCGGCTCACAGGGGCTTAACCCAGGCATCATTTGGAAGGGCACAGCCTGCCCTTCCAAATGATGCCTGGCATTAACCCCTGGGGAGCTGGATCGCAAATCGGCGCTGAAAAGCGCCGATTTGCGATCCTTCCGGGAGCTGGCCGACATCTTGGATGTCGGCCAAGCTTCCGGGAACTCCCCCAGAGGACTGGCGTCATCATTAGCATTAGCATCAGCATTAACCCCTAACTGCCACGAAGTGTGGAGATAGGGAGTTCCAATGAACTCCCTATCTCCCGATCCGTGGCAGTTAGGGGTTAAATTTTGATATCGTTGGATCGGCCAGAGCATGGCCGTTCCAACGATACCAAACATGAAAGTAAAAAAAAATGTAAAAAAAAATAAAAATAAAAATAAAAATAAAAAAAAATTAAAAAAAAAATTAAAAAAAAAAAATAAACACTTTTTTTTTTTGTTTTGTTAATGCAGCAATATTGTTCCCATTTCAATTATAATGTGAACAATAATGCTGCATTAACGATTTTTGTATGCGGTGCGTTTGTTAAAAATGGTGTCATTTTCCCCAAAAAAAAATGTAACGAGACCCCATCTCTAATTTTTTTAACAAGCGCACCCCATACAAAATATAACCGCAATTGCTCGCATGTTAAAATGTGGAAAAAACACTTTACACATTGTAAATTATTGAAAATACATATTTTATTGCATTTTTTGTTATATATACAAACATGACATAACGTATACATATAATAATGACATATTATGAATCTACCGAGTCTGACGGAAAGAACGATATATAATATGTCGATGTCATATACTAAAATAAGCCTTCAAAACAGGTTTAAACATGATGCACAAAACAGGTAAAAAATGACCTCAGCACAGGGGCGGGAAAAGCCTCAGCAGCGAAAGGGTTAAACACTTATTCAAAGAATAGCAGAGTTCAGTTTTCTTTGTTTTTGTTGCGGTTCGGCTGTCTAAGGCAGCTTCATGTTTGGCACACTTCAGGGACCCTATGGTGAATAGTGTATTAACTGCAGGGTGGGCGAAATTGAATTGCTGAAGCGTGCAGAAGCAGAAAACCCAAACATTTCACTGAAATTTCGATGCTTTCTGAATAACCCCTTTGGTATAAAAGCTTTGACATTTAAGATCTCGGGAAAATATCACAACCTCGCTATTGGAAACTCGTTTTAGTATTTATTTTAAAGGCATTTTTTTTGAGAAATCCCCCAGAAATTATTCTTTCTATTCTGACACTTTCAAGACTACAGAGCATGCATAATTGAAATGCAATACTTAAGTAAAAATTTTATACATTTATGAATTAATTACTTTGAGGTTTCACAATTTATCTTCTATTGTGGTTTCTTTTCTTTCTTCTTACGGAGCCTTTCAACTCTGAAAGAACAAGGGAAGAAATCTTGCCCCTCCAGTAAATGCTATTAATCTCCCTAACACATACAGGGTTATTCAGGGAGAGGTGAAAAGCAGGAGAATGACTGGAGAAGGGAAAATTCTAGGTCAAAATAGCCAAACCAGAAAAATTCTCACTTTCCAAATCGGCTATATTGACCTAGAATTTTTCCCTTGTCCAGTCATTTTCCTGCTTTTCACCTTGCTCTGAATAACCCTGATAAAATTAACATAAAACCATCTCACCCTTTGAAACTCAGTTGTTTAAATTAAATTAAACGAAGGCCAGTGTCAGACAAGCACACTAGGTGCGCCCGTACTGATGTGGCTTCCGGCGTTGGCAACACTGCGACGGGGCTGGGCAGATGCTGTTGCGTGCGCACGAATTGCGCCCGCAACAGCTGCCGTGCTGCGTCCGTGCAGCAGGCCTCTCTGTCAAAGAGCTAGGATGCGCGTTGAGAGCTGCAAAGCGCAATCCTCCATAGGAGGATCAAGCCTTGCAGCGCTGAGTGCATTAACTGAGCTCAGTGAGGTGGCCAGACTGGTGTCACACGGGAGTTGTGTGGAAGGAACATCTGAAGGACGTTCCTTCCGCTCTTCAAAACGCTCGTCTGACACTGGCTTAATCAGACTGTTGTCAATTATCCTGGTACGCCTTTGACATGAGAAATTAAATGATTGTGTGAGTGTGTGTGTGTGATATATACGTATATATAATTTTTTTTTTTTACCACCATGGGATATAAAACTGAAAATGTGCTATAATGCATGCCATTCTTTAAGAATTATAACAAAGTTGTTTATTGGTATGCTCAGCAGCAAATGTTATTGTCAATATAAGTTTAAGCTGCTACAGGCATGATCTTCTGTACCTCTAATGTCCCAACGAACTAATATCCACATTCAGAAATCATTAGGTTTGTTTTTTCTTCACTAGCCACCTAAGCCAATTAAAACCAATCCTTCTCTTCATTTTTTTTTCTTTTTTTTCTCCTCCTGATTCATTGTAGACTTGTGCATGGCCAAAATTTTTCTTTCTGATCATTTCGTCCTGTTTTGGTGTGTTGTTTTTGTTATTTTCATTGTGGTACCGCAATTTGTATTTTCAGACGGCCAGTATTTTGGAGCGCTTTGTATTTCGTTTTTAGAAGTGATTTAGTATTTCGGGTTGATTTTGTATTTCGATTTTATATGTTCTTTCGGAATGTATAACTGATTAATTACTACTACTACTATAAAATGAAAATACCGCCATACAAAATCATCCCATAGGTTTCAATGTAAAAAATATTCCCCATTTTTATTAAATATTTATTCAAGTTAATTTTTGTCACTTCCAGCAAAAGGTCTCATTTTTTTTATTCACTTCTCGGGATTTTTTTAGTTAAATTTTATGTTTTCTAATTTATTTTAAAGCAACAAGGCTTTTTTCTTTGAACGCAGCTGTAGTCTTTTCTTTCAGACCAGCTGTCTTCGGCAATGACTTACTAGGTTTCAGCACCATAGATGACTCCGGAGCCCCGCGGGGCTGCTGTCCTTTGTTCCGAATCGGCACCATTGATGGCTCCGGAGTCCCGAAGCTGAATTTCATCTGCATTTGCATTCGGAACAAAACAAAATGCACATGTCTAAGGCTGGGGTCAGACGAGCGCAGTAATCACGTCCGTGTTGCCGGACATTAGTACGTCTGTGGTAGCAGAGAATCATGACCGATAAAGTACATCCACATGGAAGTGCGGATGCACAACGGATGCGGCAAACGGACGCAAGGTAGCAAGAATGGAAAACCGCTAGAACGGACGTGCGGGGTGCGCTGCGTCCGCATAGCTTTGTATGTGAGTGATGGAACATGGTCAGACGGACTGCATTCATACGTGCATTTGACTGACAAAATGTGTTGTTTAATTTTTATTTTATTGTCACTCCTACATCCGTCCAAAATAACGTTAGTCACAAAAACGGACCGTGTGGCCACTACTGCATCTAACATCAAAAAGTGCGTCCGTACTGCAGGGGCGCACAGTCCGTAGAAAACGCGCTCGTCTGACCCTAGCCTAATTCATGGTACTGTTAGAAAATGTTTTCTGCCTCCATAAAGTTCAGATCCCTCTTGTTCCAGTTTACCTCATTCCCCCCCCCCCTGTTGTCTTCCAGAGAACAAATGTCCCCTTCCCCATCCTTTGCAAGGACAGGAAGATCCAACTGATAATTGCATTATATATATATATATATTCCTCCAGAAATTCCGCACACGAAGTCTTCAAATATGAAGTAAATAAGAATTTTATTCGAAGAGTAATCGACGTTTCAGTCCATCAGGACTTTCATCAGGATGTATAAGAAAGAAAAAAACACACATCATTAAATACACAAAAAAAGAAAATGATTAATCATGCACAGGTGAAAAATAGGAGGAGCACCAAACCAATCAAGTTCAGTGCTGACCTTCCCATATACACAAGACAAACCAGAGATCAGAAAAAACAATGTTACAAACCAAAATTTTGCAAAAACAATATCAAGACAACGAGCTAATACGGTATCTACAGTAGATAGTATATCATATGCCAAATATAGCAGAATAACTGAAAGAACAGCAAACCCATTATGAACATTGTATTGTTGTAAAATGTTAAAAACAAGACCTAGAGAACAATTGAGACCTAACGGAGGCTTAAATAGCAATGTAGATTATTCTGTTCATTTAAAACTTTTAAAAAAAATTATATATATATACAGTTGTGTTCAAAATTATTCAACCCCCAATGCTGTAAAGGGTTTTAGGGAATTTAGTGTACATTTGTAATTGTATTCAGAATGAAATCCTACAAGGACTTTTTAAAGAACCATATGCAACTAAAATGACATCAATTGGTTTTGTAATACAGTAGTAAATGTTTCTTTTGTGAATTCTTCATTGACACAATTATTCAACCCCTTAAAGACTACCACTCTGAAGAACAGAGGTTCATTCAAGTGTTTTCAATCAGGTATTGAAAACACCTGTGGATGTCACGGAGCAGCAATAAAGCATAATAAGCACCAATTAGGCAGCTTTAAAATGACTGTGATACTCAGCTCCTTCTAGACAGTTACTGGTGTGGTTACAAACATGGTGAAGTCAAGAGAATGGTCCAGGAAGACAAGAGAAGAGGTGATTACTCTTCACAGGAAGGGCAATGGCTATAAGAAGATTGCAAAGATGTTAAACATACCAAGAGAGACCATAGGAAGCATCATTCGCAAATTCAAGGCAAAGGGCACTGTTGAAACGCTACCTGGTCGTGGCAGAAAGAAGATGCTGACTTTGACTGCTGTGCGCTACCTGAAGTGTAGAGTGGAGAAAAGTCCCCATATGACTACTGAGGAACTGAGAAAAGATTTGTCAGATGTGGGTACTGAAGTTTCAGCTCAGACAATACGGCACACACTGCGTAATGAAGGCCTCCATGCCAGAACTCCCAGGTGCACCCCCTTGCTGTCTCCAAAGAATAAGAGTCGACTGCAGTATGCCAAACGTCATGTGGACAAACCACAGAAGTTTTGGGATAGTGTTCTGTGGACTGATGAAACAAAATTAGAACTGTTTGGGCCCATGGATCAACGTTATGTTTGGAGGAGGAAGAACAAGGCCTATGAAGAAAAGAACACCTTGCCTACTGTAAAGCATGGCGGGGGGTCAATCATGCTTTGGGGCTGTTTTGCTTCTGCAGGTACAGGGAAGCTTCAGCGTGTGCAAGGTACCATGAATTCTCTTCAGTACCAAGAGATATTGGATGACAATGTGATGCAGTCCGTCACAAACCTGAGGCTTGGGAGACGTTGGACCTTTCAACAGGACAATGATCCCAAGCATACCTCCAAGTCCACTAGAGCATGGTTGCACATTAAAGGCTGGAACATTTTGGAGTGGCCTTCGCAGTCACCTGACTTAAATCCGATTGAAAACCTCTGGTGGGACTTAAAGAAAGCAGTTGCAGTGCGCAAGCCTAAGAATGTGACTGAACTGGAGGCTTTTGCCCATGACGAATGGGCGAAGATACCCGTAGATCGCTGCAAGACACTTGTGTCAAGCTATGCTTCACGTTTAAAAGCTGTTATAACTGTAAAGGATGTTGTACTAAGTACTAAGATTGAATGTCACTTGGGGGTTGAATAAAACTGATAATGATGTGAGCACAGAAAAGACATTTGTGGTTATTTCATTATAAATGTTATGTTATATTTGTCTGACCTACACGTGCCTCTTTGATTTAATTGTAAGCAAGATGACTGAATGATCAAAATCAATGTCAAACTGGCCAGAACACTCAATTTCAGTGGGGGTTGAATAATTTTGAACACAACTGTATATATATATATATATTTAGTGTTTTCCGGTATTTATCAAAACCTATTCAAGCTATAGTTATATAATGGATAAGGGCTGAAAGTGCACACTCTCGGGTTTAATTTGAGAGTATGCACACCCAAATTGGAGAAAGGGTTTAGGATTTACAGCCCTTAAGAGTAGCCACGCCCCCTTAAAGTAAATTGGACAATTGAACCAAAAGCTGTTTCATGGTCAGATGTGTGCTACTTCTTGGTTATTGATCAGTTAAACAGGGAAAAAGTCTGGAGTCGATTCTAAGTGGGGTATTTGCATATGGAATTGATTGTTGTGAACCTACATCATGCGTTCAAAGGAGCGGTCCATGCAAGTGAAACAGGCCATTGTAAGGCTTCAAAAACCAAACCCATCCATCCAAGAGATAGCAACATTAGAAGTGGCCAAATCAACAGTTTGGTACATTCTGATGAAAGAACACCCTGAGCTCAGCAACATAAAAAGGCCTGGGCGTCCACGGAAGACAACAGTGGTGGATCACAGGATCCTCTCTATGGTAAAAAGAACCCTATTCACAACATCCAGACAAGTGCAGGACACTCTCCAGGAGGTAACGTATCATTGTCAAAGTCTACAATCAAGAGCAGACTTAACGAGCAAATACAGAGGGTTAACCACAAGGTGCAAACTATTCATAAGCCTGAAGAATAGAAAAGCCAGATTAGACTTTGCCAAAAAACCTCAAAAAAATAAATAAATAAATAAATAAATAAAAAAAGCCAGACCAGTTCTGGAAAAGCATTCTTTGGACAGATGAAATTAAGATGAATCTGTACCAGAATGACGGGAACAGCTCACAATCCAAAGCACACAATGTCATCAGTAAAACATGGTGGAGGCAGTGTGATGGCATGGGCATGCATGGCTTCCAGTGGCACTGGGTCAATGGTGTTCATGATGTGACAAAAGACAGAAGCAGCCGGATGATTTCAGCAGTGTTTTAGAGACCCGGTCAGCTCCGATTCCGCCAAATGCAGGAAAGCTGATTGGACAGTGCTTCAAAGTACAGATGGACAATGATCCAAAACGCACTGCAAAAGCAACCCAATAGTTGTTGAAGGAAAATAAGTGTAATATTCTGCAATGGCTGAGTCAATCACCTAATCTCAACCCAATTGAGCAGCATTTCACTTGCCGAAGGCAAAACTAAAAGGCAGAAAGGCCCACAAAGAACTGAAGACAGCTGCAGTTAGAGCCTGGCAAAGCATCAGAAAGGAGGAACCAAGTCTTTGGTAATGTCCAATTACATTTGAGCCAATGAAAATGGAGGGGGGGCTGTGTAAACATGGTTGCAGTTCCTAACATTTGTACTTAATATTTATGTTCAACTCCTTGAATTATAGCTGAAGGTCTGCACTTCAAATTCATTTGGATGGTTTGTTTTAAAAAAAATGTATTCTGGTAGCATACAGAGCCAAAAGTATGAAAATTTTGCCTGTGTCCAAGTATATATGGACGCAACCGTATCAAGAATAGTTATGCTTCAGCTCTTTTCTTTTGGCCTGCACCAGAATGCATCTTGTTTATTGTACAGTTATATATACACACACGTGTTTTGAGCTTGTTGGTGCACACCCTAGTGCAATAGGCCACGCACGCCTATGCGCAGTGCATAGAGCCATCAGGAGGCTCTTCCGTCCATGAGTGGGATACCCACTACCATGTACTATTTTCTATGTTTGATGCTTGGTTTCTCTAACCTATTTTTTTTTTTTTTTTTTTAATGGACATTTTGTAGTCCTTTTTAGATTGTTGTTTTGAACTCTTCTAAACTTATTTACATTGGTTTGAACATTTGCACTATTGTACTATTTTATTATCCCTTTTAAACACTTTTTCCCCCCCCCTCTTCTTCTGAGACTTGCACTTCTTTTATATTTTATACTTTTCCTAAGGAGGGAAGCCGTGGCGACTCAGAACAAAATAGGGGGGTAGGAACATAAGATACCAGTCAAAACTGAAGGGGCACTAATAATTTTCACCACTAATCCTCTGAATGCATCCGAAAAAAGCAGACGGTCCACTGAACAGAGTGCCGACCAGCCGCCGGAAAAAGCTAACACGCTGACGAACGGGGTAAAAAAATAAACACTGCAACCTTTAAAATGTGTTTGCAAAAGAAACTGATGGACAAAAAAGGCCTGGAAATATATCCCGTCTTATGAATAATAATAAAAAAGTCTGTTACAGAAAAAAAAGCTATTTAAAAAAAAAATCTGGAAAACAATTTTGACAAAAAATGTCTTTCAAAATTTTTTTTCCTGCAAATTAAAAGAATAAACTGTTTCGGTGACCATTCGCTTAAATAATATTTTATGAGCAATGGATTCTTCGGAATGTGGATAAAAGCAAAGGATCTAAAGAATAGACCCTTTTAGATTCTTACTTTCATAATAACCTCTAAATTGCCATAAACCCAGGGAAGTACAATAAAAATAATAAACTGTGAGGCATGTAGCCTGCCCACTAACCTCTAAAATGTCATTAATCAAGGAAAAAATAGAATTTATACTGTGAGGGATGAAGCCTGCCCATTAACCCTTAATATACTACTAAAGTAATACACAATGGGATACATAGTCTGACGGTTGATCCCTTCGTAATTAGTTACTTTTTTTAAAAAAAAAAATTACATTGAATATGGTCACGGAGAAGTAATGGAACTGACCACGAACCTCCTCTTGAAGTAAAATATATATTTTGTATACATATACATTTCCATTTTTTATATATACTGTGATACCTCGAATTACGAGTAACCCGGTGTGCGAGCGTTTCGCACAAGCAGCAACTTTTTTCGGAAATTTTTGTCTGCTTACGATCGCCGTCTTGCACTACGAGCAGTGCGTGCACATCCGCGGCAGGGGCACTTTCAGCGAGGCACGTTAATGCACATGCGGCAAGAAAAGAGCTGGGAGAAGACAGGACAGACCCACACTCCCTCACACCCAGGGCTGGACTGAGACAAAAAATTGGCCCTGGACTTCATGAGAGTGGCCCACTCTGATTATGCAAACACGCAGGACCGGATTAAGATCTCTATTGGCTGGAGCTAAGGATTTGTTTGTATTTTGAGGCATTTAATGAAATGAAACGAAACTATAGCTTATATTCTTTTAAATTGTGTGCAAGTTCTGTGCTTTGGGTTTCCCTGCATTTCGTTGCTCTTCAGTGATTGCAAGCCCAGGTGCCGGACCCTGGAGTCAGTGCAGCCCCAACTCCTCGTGGGGATAGAGTTGCCAGCCTTTTCTTCAAGCAAAACCAGAGGACTCTAGTTTTGGCCGGCAATTTTTTTACTGTATGTGTGGCAAAGTGCCAAGGAAAATTGACAATGGAATGTATGGCAGACTGGTATTACATATCAGACTCAGACTGGTATTATGGCACACTGGAATTATGCATGGCACACTGGTATTACGGCACCCTAGTATGCATGTCAGACTGGTGTTACGGCACACTTCCATGCATGTCAGACTATTACAGAACACTTGTATGCATGGCACACTGGTGTTATTGCACACTGGTATGCATGGTAGTATGGCACACTGGTATGCATGTCAGAATGGTAATATGGCAGACTGGTGTTATGGCACACTGGTATGCATGGCAGAATGGAAATGTGGCAGACCGGTGTTATGGCACACTGGTAAGCATGACAGAATGGTAATATAATACACTGGCAATATGGCAGACTGGTATGTATGTTAGAATGGTAATATGGCAGACTGGTGTTCTGGCACACTGGTAAGCATAAAAGTCAAAAAGTTAGTAATTTTCCTCCTTCACTGCTGCCAATACAGAGATCACCACAAGTCTCTTCCAGTGGAAAAAAACCCCAATATACGTATTGGATGGCGCATCTATTGTGTCATATTCTTTAACATCGTCGACCACAAGAGAAAAAAAAAATCGAGCCACTTCAAATTGTATTCCCCCATTTTCTTGTAATCCACCACAGACCTGAAATAATGAGGGGTGGTATATGGTGTATTTTAAAACACAAATTAATTTATTTAAAATCAAAGAACAAACTCACATTCTGTAGGGCACATACAAAATGTGCATATAAACCTTGGTCTCAAAGACCCAGACCTCCCGATATTGATCCTCCAATTGGTCCACAAACCGTCCACCGGTTCTACTGGCCTCCTAGATGAATCTGGGATAACAGTCTGCTTGTCCTTCTGACCCAATACAGTCGCTCAACGCGTTTCGTGATAGTCTCACTTCATCAGGAGCATGACTGCAAATGAAACAAAGCTTCTTTTATAAGCCTCACAACCTAAAAAACTAATTAATAACAGCTGTGGGTATTCATAGTATCCCACTAATCTTTGGCCGCGATTCGGATCCTCCACGCATGCGCAGTCTAAATCTCCGCCCACTATGGGCGTTCATTATCCTCTCCCTATCCTCGATCCCCTTTAGATTCCCTGCGGACGCGCAGTTCAAATCACCTCTCATTGGACCAAATTCTCCCTAATCCCATTGGTCCTAATCGACACATTCATTCTAGAGCGGTTTTCTACGTACTTTACCAGGCAAGAACCGATTGCACCAACAGTTTCAACAATTATCAACGGACCTGACCACATTCTTCAATTTACCCTTATGTTCTCATTCTACCACTATACCAAAACAACCTCCTCTACATCTGGCGGAACAAACATGGCAACCCCCATTCCTCTATATATCTACTTTCACTTTCGATTTGATCCGTTTTAACTCCTTCAAATTCTGATCCCCATGGATCGAGATTTTAAGGTATGTCTCATTGAATCAATCAATTTAAAAGACATTACATTCTTATGAAACCTTAACACCGGTAATAATGTCATTCAATATACATTGAATGCAATTTGTTAAGGTTTATAAATATATTTTGTCTTAACACCATTTAATAAGGCCATTCTATATGTTCAACTTCTTATCGAGCACAATGACATATTTCCACCAATACCGCCATAAAAATCACAGTATTTTTACATTACTTTTGCATTTTTAAATAGATGTTACCCCACAAACGCCAGAATATCGATCTCCTTGTTTAAGCCTTTGCCTCCCAATGTTTTTAATTTATAGATGTGGTCGACGATGTTAAAGAATATGACACAATAGATGCGCCATCCAACACTGGTAGCATGACAGAATGGTAATATAATACACTGGTAACAAGGCAGACTGGTATTATGGCACACTTGTAATATGGCACAGGATGGGGATTGGGGAGAGAGGTGGAGATGGGGTGAGATGAATGGATGGGGGGGGAAGAGTGAGGGGGATACATTAATATAAAGGGAGAAACAGATCAGTAAACTGACAGAGGGACCAGGATCCTCCCGGTTGTCCCGATGGCCAGTACATGCCTGCTCACACCCACCACCAGGTACAGCTATACAGTACAGTATGCAGAATATGTAGGTGTAGAGCAGAGCTGCAGAAAATTCCCAGCGTTTCATGAAAATTTACCATAGCCCAGCAGCTTTGGCTACCATTGCAGTTTCCCCCTACTAGGAGGAGGTGGCACTGGCAATCTGTCCCTGCCCTCTGTCTCTCCTGTGTGTATCACACACATTACAATACTGTGAGCTTTTATTGCTGTGGAGCGGGGATATGCTGCTAGACACCACACATTACTGTACTGTGAGTTTTATTGCTGTGGATACTGGGATACGCTCATATACACCGCACATGACTGAGTTTTATTGCTGTGGAGCTCTGTGATACACTTTTACACGTGTTTTTTTGTCTTTTTTTGGTGGGGCAGCGTTTCATTTCATTGTTACTGCAACAATGCCCCCGATGAAGAAAAAAAAAACGGTTGAAAACAAAGGTGGTATGAAGAAGGGGATCATTACTTTAGAAGTTAAAGCCCCTCAAAAAGATTCCAGTGAGCCAACAGATAGCAGTGATCCCATTCGTGATAGAGGTCCTACACAATAACTCTCCTCCCCTCTCTAGTCTCCTTCACACCAGCCACGATTCTTAATAAAGTGCAGGTTAATTTGTTTAATTTTTCCTTTATACTGTGCAGTATTTTGTAATACTGTAATCATTTTCATATGAATAAATAGTTGTGGAACCAATTGTCAGAGTTTCCATTATTTCTTATGGAGAAATTTGCTTTGATATAAGCGAGCTTCCGAAACTAATAATGCTCGTAATGTAATCCAAGGTATTACTGTGTGTATATATTTTATTTGTTTTGCACTATATACCGCACGCTGATTTTGCAATTTATTGCACATGATACTTATCTTACTTTATATATTCAGTACTTCATTTTAGTTTAAAAGTAGTTTTTTTCACTTTTAGCTAAAACTGTGTATTTTCTCCGAAAAAATACAGTAACGGGTTCCCATTTAAAAAATTTATAACAAGCGTACCCCATAGAATATATAATCACAAAGGCTTGAATAATGTGAAAAAATTATTTTACATGCTGTAAATCATTGAAATTTTAATGGAAATTCAATTTTTTTTTTTACATTTTTGTTATAGCATTCTGGCAGGACATGACTTATACATATAATAATGATATATTATGAATTGGCCGAGTCTGCCATAAAAAAGGATACTCGAGGATACCACTAGATTTTGGTGACAAAAATTGACCTTTAACCCCTTAAGGACCGCTGACGTACTAATGTACGTCCTGCCCACGGATCTCCCTTAAACCCGCAGACGTACATAGTATGTCAGCGGCGCCTAACCCCCCCTCCCGCCAGATACTTACCTCCCTCGCTGGATCTGGCAGGAAGGAAGCCTGCCCATGTGATTTACATGGGCCGGCGAGCTCGATGACGTCACCATGCTGCGTGGTGACGTCATCAGCAGGCGCCCCCATTGAAATCAATGGAGGGGAGGGGGGGCTCCTTCGGAGCCCTCTATCCCCCAACCATTGAAGCTAGAGAGATGGAAGTTGCACTGCTGGTAAGGGGAGAGTCTCCCCTTTTCAGCGATGTACTGCAACGGTTTCGCTGTCGGATCGTGATCCGGCGCTAATCGGAGGCAAAACGCGATTCGAACCTGGAGGGGGGCTGACATCTTGGATTTGACCTAAAAATGAACAGCGCAGAAACGTAAAAACAGCAGCGGTCACTAAAGGAGGGATTTGTGTAAAACCGCCTGGTCACTGAGGGGTTAAAATTGGAGGGGTCGCATTATATTCGAGATATATGCATCGCGTGTAAAAAAAAAAAAAAAAAAAAAAAACTTGCTCAGGGATCCAAAGTCTCCCGGTAGTTCCGGTGGGCTCCCCGACACCTGCAAACACTTCAGGAACTCCCAGATTCAGGAGCCGTGGGATCCATCACGGTCAGAGGGCATTCTCGGTTTAAGCAAACCATTCAAGATTGGCTTAAAACCGAGCATGCACCCTTGCTCCGCACAGCACGCCGGGAGGTGCAGTTTTCCGCCAATAGCTAGCCCCACCCCATTGTTGCCAGTCCTGACGTCACTGCAGATGTGCTACGCGATTCTCCTCACATTCTGAATCATGCGGCGCCTCTGCAGTAATGTCAGGAGCTCATTCTGGGGGGGGCTGGCTATTGTGGATGAGCCTGCCTGCTGGAGCCGGAGGTCAAAAAACTACACCTCCCCCGGCGTGCTGCTGGCTATCGGTGAATGATTCTCTGCATCACCTCACTCCGCCGGCCATCATATCACAAGTAAAGTAGACGGGTGGCCAGCATCTTCATACTTAGTAACGACTCGAATCATTCTAAAATAGAGCACCTGGCCTGAAGGGTAGCCTGACTGTGTTAAGAGAATCTCAAAGGATTTTAATTGTTTACAGGTACAATATACTTTTATAATTTTGCTCCACGCATTATATTCGAGTCTTGAGTATTCTCTCATTTCCATAATAAATCTCTATCCAACACCTTCTATTCAGGTCACGCTATACTTGAGTATATACCGTATATAATTTGTCTGGGTGACTGTCCATTTTATATAAAGTGACTTTAAATCACGTTTAAACATGATGAGCGCAAGACGGGAAAATGAGCTCAGCACACAGAGGTGAAATGGCTCAGCAGTGAAGGGTTTAATATACATGTTCCCCCCCCCCCACATGCTTTACAGGGTTTTTTAAACCCCACACTAAACACAATATACATACAGGGGCATCTCCATAAATTAGAATGTTGTGGAAAAGTTAATTTATTTTATGAATTCAACTCAAATTGTGAAACTTGAGTATTAAATAAATTGACTGCACACAGACTGAAGTAGTTTTAGTCTTTGGTTCTTTTAATTGTGATGATTTGACTCCCATGTAACAAAAACACACCAATTCGCTATCTCAACAAATTTGAATATGTTGACATGCCAATCAGCTAATTAACTCGAAACACCTGCAAAGGTTTCCTGAGCCTTCAAAATGCTCTCTCCGTTTGGTTCACTAAGCTACACAATCATGAGGAAGACTGCTGACATGACAGATGTCCAGAAGACTATCATTGACACCCTTCACAAGGAGGGTAAGCCACAAACCTTCATTGCCAAAGAAGCTGGCTGTTCAGAATGCTGTATCCAAGCATGTTAACAGAAAGTTGAGTGGAAGGAAAAAGTGTGGAAGAAAAAGATGCACAAGCAACCGAGAGAACCGCAGCCTTGAGAGACTTGTCAAGCAAAATTGATTCAAGAATTTGGGTGAACTTCACAAGGAATGGACTGAGGCTGGGGTCAAGGCATCAAGAGCCAACACACACAGACGTGCCAAAGAATTTGGCTACAGTTGTCGTATTCATCTTTTTAAGCCACTCCTGAACCACAGACAACGTCAGAGGCGTCTTACCTGGACTAAGGAGAAGATGGACCACTGGGCAACAGTCCAGTTCTAAGTCCTCTTTTCAGATGAGACCAAGTTTTGTATTTCCTTTGGAATCCAAGATCCTAGAGTCTGGAGAAAGGGTGGAGAAGCTCATAGTCCAAATTGCTTGAAGTCCAGTGTTAGGTTTCCCTGGTCTGTGGTGATTTGGGGTGCAATGCAGTGGCGTCGCTACGTGGGGGCAAGGGGTGCAGCCCACACCAAAGCGCTGCGTGCAGAGGGGGGGCGGTGGCCCCAAACATCCAGTTGGGGGGGCACCCAAGCGCTCCCCCCGAGAAGATCCTGCCGGCGGCCGCGTGCTTTTTTTCTCTTATGTGCGGCCGCCAGCATGAATATCTGCCGCTCGGCGGCCGCACATAAGAGAAAAAAAGCACGCGGCCGCCGGCAGGATCTTCTCAGGGGAGCAGACAGGCACCCTCCCGGTGTACCAGACAGGAGGTATGAGCTGGTCTGGGGCAATATATTCCGCGTGTGAGCTGGCCTGGGGCAATATATTCCACGTGTGAGCTGGCCTGGGGCAATATATTCCACATGTGAGCTGGCCTGGGGCAATATATTCCACGTGTGAGCTGGTCTGGGGCAATATATTCCACGTGTGAGCTGGTCGGGGGGGCAATATATTCCACGTGTGAGCTGGTCTGGGGCAATATATTCCACGTGTGAGCTGGTCTGGGGCAATATATTCCACGTGTGAGCTGGTCTGGGGCAATATATTCCAGGTGTGAGCTGGTCTGGGGCAATATATTCCACGTGTGAGCTGGTCTGGGGCAATATATTCCACGTGTGAGCTGGTCTGGGGCAATATATTCCACGTGTGAGCTGGTCTGGGGCAATATATTCCACGTGTGAGCTGGTCTGGGGCAATATATTCCACGTGTGAGCTGGTCTGGGGCAATATATTCCAGGTGTGAGCTGGTCTGGGGCAATATATTCCAGGTGTGAGCTGGTCTGGGGCAATATATTCCAGGTGTGAGCTGGTCTGGGGCAATATATTCCAGGTCTGAGCTGGTCTGGGGCAATATATATCCATGTGTGAGCTGGTCTGGGGCAATATATATCCATGTGTGCCTTCACTTTCACTGCCTTTCGAACAGGCACTGTACATTCTGGCAGTTGGCCAAAATTTGTGTGTGAGCATATGAGAGCGCTCCACAGCAATAAACCTCACAGTAAGGTGTGCTGTGTGTAAGAGCATTCAGTGTTATTTGGGAGTACTGATTTATGAGTAAGAGTAGTTAAAGAAACCGCAAAACTCGGGTGACACCATGAGTTACCGCACCGGGTGACACCAACCCTAGTGACGCCACCGGTGCAATGTCATCTGCTTGGATTTCACAAAAGCACCAAAAGATGGTTAAATGACCTTGGTGTAGGTGTGCTTGACTGGCCAGCAAACTCACCAGACCTGAACCCCATAGAGAATCTATGGGGTATTGTCAAGGGGAAAGTGAGAAACGAGACCAAAAAATGCAGATGAGCTGAAGGCCACTGTCAAAGAAGCCTGGGCTTCCATAGCACCTCAGCAGTGCCACACACTGATCACCTCCATGCCACGCCGAATTGAGGCAGTCATTAAAGCAAAAGGAGCCCTAAAGTATTGAGTACATTTACAGTAAATGAACATACTTTCCAGAAGGTCAACAATTCACTAAAAAAAAAATGTATTGGTCTTTATGAAGTATTCTAATTTGTTGAGATAGTGAATTGGTGGGTTTTTGTTAAACGTAAGCCAAATCATCACAATTAAAAGAACCTAAGACTAAAATTACTTCAGTCGGTGTGTATTGAATTTATTTAACAAGGCCGAAACTATCATCGAGGGTTGCTGCACTTCTCGTGCAGGGATGACGTCCTTGGCGGTCAGTACTGACCACCCTTTTTGGGTGAGAGCAGACTGATTTGCATATGGAGCATTCGTCCCTGTAATGGCAGAAGCAAGCTAAAATCTTGACCTGAGCGGGCCCCACCGTAGAGCAGGTCACTAGTGCTGTTGCTCGTCCTCAGGATCCTCACACCCCCCCCCCCACTTTCTCTCACTGAATTTATTTAATACACAAGTTTCACAATTTGAGTTGAATTAATGAAATAAATGAACATTTCCACATTCTAATTTATTTAGATGCACACGTATATATGGTTATTTATTCTGTTCTCCAGATTTTGCATGTCCGTTGAACGGTATATGTGCTTGAGGTTTCAGGTTTTCTTTGCACTTGGTAACTTCGATATTATTTGGGAGGATTTTTACCTACTGATTCCATTGTAGAGCAGCATCTGTAAACGTTTTAACTCCCTATAAGGGCACACTTTAATAAAATTACGGTCACGATTCAAACAATCGGTTGTAGGAGGTTCGGATAGAGCGCTGACATATTGTCACATTCGCAGTAGCGCTCACCCCTGATAATCGTGATGTGGATCCTTTTGGATAGACCTCTGTACTTCTCGATTTGCAAGCAGTCAGGACTGCCAGCCCTAGCACTCCCAGCCAGGGTGGTCAGACAGAGCACCCACATTAAGTACCACTCAGTAGCAAATGATTTCGAGACCAAGTGTTTACTGAGCAAAAAACAAGTTAACTATGCATGAACAGAGATTATGGAGAGGTTTCATGCACCATGTGTTAACATAAGCGTGGTCAAATGTACAATCCGAATAAGCAACAGAGGGGGTAGTCGTACAGGCAGGGTTGGCAACAGAGACACTCATACATTGCGAATACAAAGTTTATAACGAGAGGTTGTTAGATTCAGCACCCTGCAGGGCAGACCTACAATCGGAGGCTGCGTGATTTATATTACACTTAACCTCAGTGTCAGCAGAAAGCACAATGAATATACATAAGGAGTCAGAGAATGGTCAAGCAGGCAATCCGGGTCAAACACAAGCGAGGTCCTCATACAGGCAAAATCAGCAACTTAGAAAGGTAAACAGTGAAGCACAGAGTGAGCACAGCTGGCGATGCGGGAATAACACCATGTCAGGGCGATGAGCTCTATCTCGTGCCCTGCATTTAAGTCGATCAGCCGGAACTCCTGGCACCCAGCCAGCGACGCCGCCGGGTGTCCAGACCCCCCCCCCCCAGTGAGCGCCGCAGGAGCCGAGGATGTGACACATATGCACATTTCCTTTTTGCTATGGTGTTGTGCATACCTTAGCTGTAACGAGTGGTTGTGTGAGTTACTGTTGCCTTTCTATTATTTCGAACCAGTCTGACCATTTTCCTCTGACATCAAGGCATATTCTACCACACAACTGCAGCTCACTGGATATTTTCTCTTTTTGGACCATTCTCTGTAAACCCTAGAGATGCTTGTGCCTGAAAATCCCAGTAGTACAACAGCGTTTGCACATTTCCTGTGGACAATTAAAGACTGATGAAGGCTTTAGTTGCCGAAACGCCTCTCCGTGAACTACATATCCAGAATTGATTTATTAATGAATTGGACCTTTCAACCCTTCATTGGTCAGCTGTGCTTCTACCTCTTGCACATTACATTTCACAGCTACTCAGAAATTGAAAACTGAGTCAAGGGATTTGGGCACCTCAATTTTGAGAGAAATGTGCTATGATGAATCAAAGTAAAGGTTTTTTAGACCATTTTAGAGTCCGGAATCACTTCTCCAAAATGCCTGTCCCATTGCCTCACAAATGCAGGCAAGTCCACATCAATTGACTGTAACCGATGATATAGAGTAAAGAGCACAATTTTTCAAAGGGCGTAAAGGGTCTAGTCCTATTAGTGCCGACTGGCTTTTAGGGAATCCTAACTGATACATAAAAACTCATAATTTGTGTGTGGATTTAAAGTGGCATAACAATTGAGGAACAGACATCTTTTTTAGGTGTCACAATTAGGGATGGGTTGGCGGTTCGATGCGAACATGAGTTCGCATCAAACATTGGCCGTTCGACCGTTCGTCGAACAGCGAACATTTCTGCGTGTTCGCCCACAATGCACCACAATGCACTTTTCCCACTGGCCTGACGCTTGTAATTGGCTACAGCCTTGCACCTGACCACAGGTCAGGTGCAAGACTATGCCAATCAGGGCTCAGAGTCCTGATTGGGCAAATTTTGCCCAATCATGGGCTCACAGAGCTAAGTCCCACAGCACACTATATAAGGCCTCTCCGCAGCCCCAGCATGTGTTTGTTGCAGGAGTGAATCAGGGAGGAGAGGAGATTGTTGCATATCAGGGTGTATCACTGAGTTAAACCAGAGTTCTGGGAATTTGAATCTGTGTGTTGGCACTGCCAGCTATCAGGGACCGGGTGTAGAACTGAGTTATAGCAGAGTTCTGGAAAATCTGTATATCTTTAATCTAATTCTAGATACCATAGAATACCACAGTTGAATCAGAGTTCATCTGTATCTTTAATCTGTATCTTTATCTATTCAGAGTTGAATCTGGGTCTTGCCAGCTATCGGGGTGTTGCAGCCTGCAGGAGAGGAAGTGAATCCGAGAGTGAGTAGAGGACATTGGCAGCCGTGCAGGGAAAATATCAGTGAAATCGCTGACTTCTAGCGGAGTTCTGAATATCTTTAATCTATATACCAGAGTTGAATCAGAGTTCTTTATAATCTATATATCACTCACCATGTCAGAAAGACCAAAAAGGACAGGCAGACGCTCCCAGACACAGATAAGAGGGCAAGCAGCCTCTGTGTCGGGAGGCTGTGCCTCTGGTCGTTGTGGACGTGGTGCATCCTCTGCAGGGGCACGCTTGTCCTTGTTTCGAACTGGTGCTGGCCATCTTAAGCAGCAGCAACATACAGAGGATTTGCAGGATTGGCTAACTAGGCCATCCTCATCTTCTGAGTCCTCTGCCAGCCAGGCTTGTAGTGGTTTACAGTCCACTTCAGCTGCCAAAGCATCTAATGCAGCCTCCATGTCCACAGCTACTCCTGCTGTAGCCTCACCATCATACACGGAGGAGTCAGCTGAATTGTTTGACTACAATGACCGTGACCTGCTGCTTGAGGATGCGCAGCAACTCCAGTGCTCTGATTCAAACTCTGAGGTTGAGGAAGGGAGTATAATCAGCCTAGAGGGAGGGGGTGCCAGTGACACACAAAGAACTGGCACTCATGTTCCCTCAGCAGCTGCAGCATACTGCCAAGTTGGCTCCAGTGTACAAGGAGATGGGGTGATGATGATTATGAGGTCACTGACTCCACCTGGGTGCCTGATCGAACAGAGGAGTCAAGTGAGGAGGTGGCCCAACAAAAACGAGGTACAACGTCCTCTATGAGCAACCGTAGCCAGTCCAAGGCATCAGAAGTCAGAACTGCTCAGGTGCAGAGTGCTGGAACACGTCCAGGAACTCTGCTGTCTGGTAGTTCTTCACAAAATGTGCAGCAGACTGCAGCATTGCTATTTGTAAGCTATGTCTGAAGAGGATCAAGTGTGGGAAAAACATCACATACTTGGGTACGATGTGCTTGATAAGACATATGACCACCTGCCACACATCCCGTTAGCACAACACTTTGCATAGGTCGTCCTCCTCATCTGTCTCTACCCCACTATATGTCCTGCCATGTCCTTACCTACAACCTCCACTGACAGGGATGATGCTACAGTAATGGGTGTACCAGGTCCTTCCTCAGAATGTGACAGCGTCCCATTAGCTGAAGATTTACTCAGTCAGATTACGTTGCCCCAGCTGCTGCAGCGTAAGAAAAAATATAGTCTCAACCATCCCCTTGCACAGCGTCTAAATGCCAGCTTGGCAAAATTACTCGCATTACAGCTGCTGCCTTTCCAGCTGGTGGACTCTGCCTCCTTCTGTGAATTTGCCGAATGTGCTGTACCACAGTGGCAGGTTCCAAAATGCCAGTTCTTTTCACGGAAGGCCATTCCAGCACTATACCAGCACGTGGAAGACAATGTTATGGAGTCATTGGGAAAGGCAGTCAGCAGCAAGGTGCACATTAGTTTAGACACGTGGTCCAGCAAGCATGGACTGGGCCGTTACATTTCCTTCATGGCACACTGGGTAACTCTGCTTGCAGCTGGGAGGGATTTTTTTTTTTTTCTCTTTTCCCACTGGGTGCTGAGCTTGGATCACTGGCCAAAATTTAGCCAATATGCTATGCAGCTACTAGGTTGCCCTTCATACAGCGTGCTTTCTGAAAGGACGGTCAGTGCCGCTGGAGGTTTTGTCACAGACAAAAGAGTGCGTCTGTCCACCGACTGTAACGTTGGGGGCTTCCAGCCCTACCTGTGTGCTTGAGGACAGCAAGTCTGATGCTGCTTGCTGACCACTGCCCGGTTTAAATGGAGACAGGCAGGGAGGTGATTGCATGAGGTGTGGCTTGAGTGGGGGGCGTGGTCTGGTGAAGGTCTTTAAAAACCCTCAGTATAGTTTCAGAAGTTGCCAGATTGTGGTTATCCATACCTGAGCTCCTTGTACCTGACTGCTAAATTGATTTAACCTGTTATTGAACTCTGCTTGTGTTCTGACCATTCTGCCTTCTGTTGCCCTAGACTATTTTCTTGTACTACGCTACTGCTCTGATACCGACCCGGCTATTCCATTTGACCATTCTGAACTCTGTATTCCTGATTCTGGCTCGGCTGACTCCTCTCCGTATTGTTAACCCTTTTCTGTCTAGCTAGTTTACCTGGCCAATTCTAAGGACCAGACAGATAGGGATCATTCACAGCTACACTGTTGGTAGCTTCTGAGTTTTGTGGAGTGTTGGGGGTTAAGTACTGCGTGGTGGGATCCGGGAACCGTGACACCGACTATGTAGACCGGCTGACATTTATAAAAATGAATCCGTCCTGAATCAGCAGCCATCACTCCCCTGATGCTGATGTAACTGAATAGATCGGGGATCTCTTCTGCATTCCCAATACCTCCACCACTGCACTCTTCCACAATACCTCAGAGGGGTTACATTGTGAAGGCACTAGCTGGCACCAAAGGCCCAATATTTGGGGGTGCACTGACACGTGTACCAGATTCATATCATTGTAATATTTGATGGCAGGGTCCACCCTTGCACTCTTCCACAATACCTCAGAGGGGTTACGGTGTGAAGGCACTAGCTGGCACCAAAGGTCCAATTTTAATGCACCTATTGTTACTTTTCAGATCTTAAATGCTAATTATTTTATTAACGATTGTAACAGGTCGAGCTCTTTGAGTGGTGTACAATGCATTGCAAAATATTAAAAATATAAACAATACTTTTTGAACAGGCTGAGTGGCAGTAAAAGCAAGGAGTATATTACAGGTCTTTAGGAGCACTGGAGAATACAGATGTTAACTTAAATTTGAGTCTATGGGGCTTAACGCCTCCTAAAGCCTCCTCCGGCATTTCTTCCACCTCTGTCACGACCTCGTCCTCCTCTGCCAAATGAGTTTCTGGAGTTGTTTCTTCTGTCATTTCCTCCGCCGCCGAAACCCCTATTCCCCCTTCCGTTCATGTCAGATCTTGATGGTTGCAGTGGGGGCAGTTGTGTTGCAACTGAAAGTTCCCAGCGCCTGGAGTTGTTCCAGTTTTCCTGCATTAATTTAAGAGTGTCAGCCTGGACATCAAAGCACACACCCATGGAATCCTTCATCATGTTCATTCTATGGATTTTTGAGTCAATTTCTTCCCCCATTTGTTCCTTAATACATCTCCAGGCATAACTTATAGTGGAGATGGCTACGGAGCTCCGCAGAACAACAGTGATAAAGCCTGGTTCCATGTTGAGAAGAGAGCGCTGTTTAATGGATGTAGCTCCAGATATATGAGCCAGTGCTGCAGCCAGGGCATTTAGAGCCCCTTTCTTTTCAATCAGTTCCTCGGCATATACTTTGAAATGTTCTACTACATCAGCTGGAACAGTCTCCAAGGACTTTATTGCATCCGCACTAGAGGACTCTGCAACATTTAATAGTGAAGGCACTCCAACACGTTTGAATGTGATTCCCGTGCTCCGCTCTACATTACGAAGACAGTAGCTGTCTCTGGGCTCATAAAGTGATATGCAAATTCCTGTTCGTCCAGCTCTTCCTGTGCGCCCTGAATGATGAACGTATGAGTCTGCTTCCTTTGGAGCAGAGTATAAAACCACCAAGTCCACTTCTGGAATGTCCAGGCCTCGTGCAGCCACATTTGTTGCTACTAGAACTTCAAAGGTTCCTTGTCGAAAACCTTTCAAAATAACTTCACGTTCCCTCTGCTGCAGGTCCCCATGCATAGGCTTAGCTGTCTGCTTTAATGAGCCACAGTTTGTAGCCAACTCGTGAGCTTCTAACTTGGAATCACAAAATACGATGGTTTTTCCATGGCGTCCACTGTAGACCTGAATGATATCACCGAGAACATGGGACTTTTGAGCTCTTGTACACTCGATGGCCAAATGCTCCACAGTAATCGCAGCTCTTTGACTCCTGTGTCCAACCATGTCAATTTTTTCATAGACTTTTTGCATGTATTTTTTCGACACATTATACAACCAGTCAGGACATGTTGCAGAGAAAAGTAGAGTTTGAGGATTCTCTGTGGGATCAGATTTATAACGGACAGATAATATTTCCTCTACTTGTTCAGCAAATCCCATGTCAAACATCATGTCGACTTCATCCAGCACGACATGTTTCAGAGTAGTAAAGTCCAGGCGATAGTTTTGGATAAGATCTCTAACTCGACCCGGGGTGCCGATCACAACGTCAATGCCTTCTTTAATTGAAAATACTTGTTGCTGGTATGGTGTTCCTCCATAAAAACAGCAGATCTTCAGCTTCTTGGTGATACTGCGGAATTCGTTTGTGATCTGGGTGGCAAGTTCTCTGGTGGGTGTGAGAATAAGCACCCTGGGAGGTCTTCCTCTGACTGGAGGCTGCTTGTCCTGGTTTAACATTTCCACGACAGGAATTGCAAACGAAAAGGTCTTTCCTGTGCCTGTGCGAGCCTGACCACCACATCTTTACCGCTGTACACGGTGTGGAATGTTTTAGCTTGAATTGGGAATAGGTACGTAACTCCTTTTAGCTTTGAGATTGTTGATTGTTTCTATGGAAATTGGAAAATTTTCAAAAGCTCCTGCCTGTTTCTCTAATGTTGTTTCCTCATCATCTTCTGATTTAGGTTCTTGGTTAGATTCATTTTCATCGCTGCCTGCTGAGTCCACTTTCCTTTTTTTGGGAGACGGTTCGCAGTTGTCAGCAGCCTCTACAACATCTTTGCCTGCGTTTGCCGATTTCTTCTTTGATTTACGTTTTTTGCCACTCTTTTCGCCATTAACCTGTGTATCAAGAGAAGGTATTCCTTGATCTTCTATAGATTCAGTTTTACTCTTTCGCTTTTTCTTCTTTACTTTCTTTGGTGTAAGAGCACTGGGTTCGTCCTGCTCTCCATTACATTGTTCAGCGGTTTCAGGAGGACTCTCTTCTGCAAGCTTCTTCTTTTTCTTCTGTTTCGGTGTCTGATTATTGTTAATCTCTCCGTTTTCCAGTCCGTTGATATCAGATCCATGCTCCAGATCAAGTCCTTCTGCTTCCCCGTTCTGCATTTTTCTCTTTGCTTTCTTGGGTATGGGAGTTTCAGAAACTCTCTTCTTCTTGGTGGTTCCGACGTCCATTTCTTCCGTAATGAGTTTGCCGGGCATCGGTGATGAGGTTCGAAATTCCAATACCTAAGACACGGGGGAAATCCGCTGCTGGCCTCGTTAGTAATGGCCGCGTGAAAGGCCTATTGTTACTTTAATCCAAAGCCTGCATAAGTTTCACCATAATTTAGCCAAAACATCACTAAACTTGTTCTGCGTGTCCTAAAATGTCTCCTCTTTTCATACAGGCTGCCGCCCCAAGCAGTTGTTTATGAATAGATTAAAGGAAAACCATTTACCGTCATTTGAAATGTCATTTTTTCTTTGTTTTTGAATGTTTCTATACATCCTACAAATCCGCCACTTCACGGGCAGGTTATGGGGACCTCCTAGGCACGATATTTTGAAGGAATTTTTCGTTTTTATTCTTAACCTTTGTCATGGAAAAATCGCTGTTCCTTTTAAAAACGTGTTTTTTTTTTAAAACTTTTTTTTTTTCCTTGTTTCCTGCCCCCCAGGGCACTACCCAGACCCCCATACACCTTTTATGGCCAATATCTTGCATATATGCCCTCTTGGAGGGCACGCTAAAAATCGAATGTTCGAGTCCCATTGACATGCATTGAGTTTGAATCATGTTCGAATTCGAACTTTTTCAAAATGTTCGAATGCGACCCGAACACGAGGGTGTTCGGCCCATCACTAGTCACAATAAGGTTTTTCAGTCTTGTTTTGTTTTTTTTTTTTTTACATCTTGATCCCAGATTTATATATAATCTATGATAATATTGATATGTTTTCTTTCAACATACAGCAATGAATGATTTGCTTTAGCCTTGTCGCGATCAGATTCTTCAACGGCTAAAAAGGTATAATTTATCTAAAGCTGTGAGGACCTGTTCCTTAACTGCAATACCAGATATTTAATATGTAAACCCCTGATTTCTCAACATCAGAACCAGCTGCTTGTACACATCTAGTTTTTCTGAAAGGGAAAGCTACAGAAAGGTGAATGTGTAATAGGGTAAGGTCATCTGGAGGAAAAGCCAGCCTACGTTAAGATAATTTGTTAACAAGTAACCTTAGTGTTTATTTAAAGGTACACATGAATGCACTTGCTAGACTGCTGCATCACATTTGCAGTTTGGTCTTGCTTTTTTTTGTTTTTTGACTGTAGAATTTGTAAAAGCATACAAAACGAAAAAAAATTATTTACTCTGTGATATCCTCGTTGCTTTACTGGAAAGATCTTGTCTACGTAAAGGCCTGGGAATCTCTCCCCTCGGAAGATTGAATTGACATCTGGGAAAATTCCAAAAAAAGCTTCACTTTGCACTCAATACCAGGAACAGTCTCTTAAAATAATCCTCCGCTGGTATACTATGCCGGTCAGTTGCTAAGAAATGGGGGCCACGACGACGGATACCTGCTGGCGGTTGTGCGTGTAGAAGGGAACATATTTTCACCTGTGGTGGTCCCGCCCTGTCATCACAAGGCTCTGGAAGCTGGTTCACTCCTTACTCCTGGCAGTTTTTCAATTTCAAATTCCTTGTCCCCGACTTGTTTTTAGTTTTCCAGTTCTCAGCGAAGCTTCGGTCAGCGGCTCGGAGAACTGTTGCAGAAAAGTGGCGTTCTACAGAGGCTCCCACTGTGGGCAGGGTACTGCATAAAATAAGGGACTCTCAACTAATGGATGACCTCACTGCTAATTTGTATCACACCACTGAGGCACATGACAAATTGTGGGCTTTGTGGGATGATTATTGTCATGCCTGCTGGTGCTCCTGCAGTGCGGCCTTCCCAACAGAGGGCGCCAGTCTCTGAATCAGGCCACTTTGAATACTGCAGCTGATCAGGGATCTAGGCCTTTAAATATCAATCACTGACTGTGCTCTGAGCCCTGACGAGGTTTATTCTAGCCCTCAGCGCGTGTCTATAGCTTCTGTATATTGTTTTTCTGGTTTGACTTCTGGCTTGTATATTTGACTGTGATTTCTGTGTTTATCCCTTGGCATATGTTTATCTTGTGTACCGACCTCTGACTTGTTATTACTACGATATCTCTCCTGTCCCTGATCTGTACTTCTATGTATTTTAGATTAGTACCTGGCCATTCTAAGGACCAGCTTCTGTCGGATATAATCTCTGCACGTGAATACAACACGTTATATATTGGATTTATCAGCCAAGCCTCCAATATGGCAGGGATTATTATTTCATAAGAAATTTATACGAGACACAAATATCAATCGTTTATATTTCCTAGAAATTCTCCTAAATTCTTTTAATTGTCTGTGTTTTTCTTTGAAAAATACAATAATCGGATAAAATATATATATATATATATATATATATATATATATATATATATATATATTCTCGTATACAAAAAGTTTCAAATCTCATATCATAAACAAAGATTTATAAACCACAATCCATCAGCACATAAAAACTAGCTTCACAATATATGTATCTCCTGTTAGTAACTGCATATATGATTAATATCCTTTACCTTATCAGTTAGTAACTAATACACAAATGGTTAATAAACACTTCTGCTTAATAAAACATGCATTTCCCAGCAAACAATGTTTAACCAGCTAGATCTTATAGAGAGATTATATATATATATATATATATACACTACATGGATCAACAAAAGATGAGTTAATTTAAAATAAGTAATAAAACTTATTTAGTGAATCCTCCCCTAATCTCGAGAATTAAACTTCTAATATTTTGCTTTTTATTTCTAGTTATATAATTCCTTGCTTATTAATTCAATCACAGTAATTTCCAAATTCAATATATACCGTATTTTTCGCTCCATAAGACGCACCTAGTTTTTAGAGGAGGAAAACCGGAAAATAAATATTCTGAATCAAATAGTGTAATAATGGATATTGCCCCAGCTCCTCTCATGGATACTGTCCCCCAGCTCATGGATACTGTCCCCCAGCTCATGGATACTGTCCCCCAGCTCATGGATTTGCTACAGCTCACACATGGATTTGCTCCAGCTCACACATGGATATGTCCCCAGCTCATGGATTTGCCCCAGCTCATGGATATGCCCCAGCTCATGGATATGCCCCAGCTCATGGATATGCCCCAGCTCATGGATTTGCCCCAGCTCACACATGGATAATGCCCCAGCTCACACATGGATAATGCCCCAGCTCACACATGGATAATGCCCCAGCTCACACATGGATAATGCCCCAGCTCATGGATTTGCCCCAGCTCACACATGGATAATGCCCCAGCTCACACATGGATAATGCCCCAGCTCACACATGGATAATGCCCCAGCTCACACATGGATATGCCCCAGCTCATGGATATGCCCCAGCACACACATGGATATGCCCCAGCACACACATGGATATGCCCCAGCACACACATGGATATGCCCCAGCACACACATGGATATGCCCCAGCTCACACATGGATATGCCCCAGCTCACACATGGATATGCCCCAGCTCACACATGGATATGCCCCAGCTCACACATGGATATGCCCCAGCTCACCTGCCGCCGCTGCGTTCGTCTCCCTCTGAGCGTGCGTCTGGCGGCAGGAAGCTTGGGCACTCGCCTGGGGGAGCCACGTGACCGCGATCTCACGGTCACGTGGATCCCCCAGGCGAGTGCCCAAGCTCCTTGCCGCCGGACGCACGCTCAGAGGGAGCCGAACGCGGCGGCGGCAGGTGAGCTGAGGCATATCATAATGGGGCATTCGCTCCATAAGACGCACCCACTTTTTGGGGGGAGAAAAGTGCGTCTTATTGAGTGAAAAATACGGTATATATTTGTATCAATCCTACAACAGTTTCTTTTAGGATAAATCCTTATGTCCACTTCTTCATATTTCTATCTGCAGAATAGAAATATTTAGACTTTTGGAGCTACCAAGAATCTAAGAAATCTCAGTCTATCTGTTGCAAAAATCAACAGATATATATATATATATATATATATATCTTCCTTAATATAAATAGCTCTCATACATTACCTCTCCAATCTGGATTTTGAAGAGTCTGCCTTGGAATTCCTTATGTAATTTTGTTTTTGGAATATGTGAAGATTATCAATATCAGATAGTTAGAGATTTGGTGAGAGTGTTGAGTGCCTCATGTCCTGGAATCTCGGAATTTCTCATATGTATTGGAAGTCTGAATGCATTGCAGTGTGAGTCTCTGAATCTCGAAATGACTGCAACCAACATTGCCGCTTCAATTATAGTCAATTTGACATCACTAGCAATACCCTTATAATATCAATTATAATATTTACTATGCTCTAGAGGGCAGCATTGCACTTAATTAATTCCACCATTTCTTTTTAATATTCTTATCTCGTGTCAAAGGTCAATCTGACTTAACAAAGACCCTCTCTCTCCCTAATGTAGACATTTAGGCTCTACATATCAAAATTAGATTTATATCCACACTCCTTTCTAAATTTTACATTCCTTTCTAGTTAACTCAACAGAATCTATTCTTCAATAATTATACTATTTACCACTTAGATGCTCCAATTTATATTGTAGAGAGTTTATTTTCTACTGTAAATATAATAAAATATACCTTGATTATAAACATATATTTTGTGAATATATTTTACCTTACAAAAATATTAACTCTTATATTCCTATACCCAAAAGACAAAATATCTTTTTGTTTTAAAGACTTAAAACAGACCAATAAATTTAATTATGACAGATCTTAGCACTTAGCTTGAGCCTTATATCACACAAAGACATTTTAAGGTTCCTTCATGTCTGGTATTTATAAAAAATATATAAGATCTCACCCAGCCATGAACTCTGTAAAACAAATCTCGGTTCATTTCTAACTAGAGAAATTTGGAAAAAGAAAAATACTGTCTTTAAAAACAAAATGGCTACAGGCATCCTTTTTTCCCTTCCAATATACCTGACACTTCTCAGATTAGGGTGGTCCTTGCCTTTCTGGGTTTTGTCTGCGTGCTGGGTGACTCTATATCCTTACAATTATGATGCAGAGACTAATGATATCTCTCTCTACTTTTCTACCCCACCCTCTTCTTTTTGTTTTGTTTTAATGTTGTCGGTATGAATGGTGTTTGTCTTTTTGGTTCCTCCTTCAAATTGAAAGCCATTGTCTCTTAATTTTCTCATATACTTTGGTACATGGTTTGTACTCGACTCTTTAGAATTATGACTTGTACCAATTTATTTTTACCTTTTGCATTGTGTGGTCAAGAAAATATTTTTTCAAAAAAATTTAAAATTAAGATGTAGATAAAAAATTATCACAAGTAATTAATCAAGGAGATGAGGAATTCCAAACCTATTGAAAGAAGATAGATTCAACTTCAGACATGGCAGGATGCAGGGCCGGCCCAAGCCACTGTGCTGCCTGGAGCGATGGACGAATTGCTGCCCCCCACAAAAAAAAACATGCAACGTGTATGAGCTTATTACAAAGCTCCACAGCAATACAACTCAGTAATGTGCAGTGTGTATGAGCATTACAGAGCACCACAGCAATAAAACTCACTGGCTGTGAGCGGCTGTAACAGGCTGCAAAATAACAACATGCACAGTGGGTGTTATATAGAGATTTGATCTGCCAGTCTGGAAATTGATAGCTGTGTGTAATATCCCCCCCCAGACAGTGGGTAGTGTAGTGTCCCTCCCCCCCCAGACAGTGTGAGTGTTGTACACAGGTCTGACCTCCCTGCTTGGTACAGGTAAAGGCAGTAGTAGGTGCGACAGGGCCTCTCCATGGAACCCGTCATCACTCCCCAGCTCGTCTCCATCCACAGACTCCTCAGTCATGGAGCCTGACCAGCAGCGCATTTAGTGCAGTGATCAGACGTCAAGTCCCTCCCCCGCAAACGGGTCTAGCTCAAAACTTGTTCTCCCAGAAACTACCAACCTTAAACAGAGCCCCCTGGATACACACGGACGGGCACCAATGTTATCCAGGGGGTCAGACAGGTCTGGAGCACCTCCATATATCTAATCCAAGATCCAGGGTATCGCTCGTTGGGCAGAAGAAGCGGCCAGTCTCTCCCTAATAAGAGGTGGGCGAGGCCTGCTGAAAGGGGTGGGCACAGCCTGCTAGGGGGGCGGGCGCAGCTGACTTTCTCCACGAAACACCAGCCTTCTGGAGGGCCATGCCTTGTTCGGGCCGAGCGCTCTCCATGCCACGGCCTTTGCCAGGGTGGCAAAATGCTGCCCCTGACAAAGGTCTGCCTGGAGCGCTGCCCCACCCTGCTCCATGGACAGGCCGGCCCTGGCAGGAGGTAGAGTCACAGCATGAAAGCTAATCATTATGATGGGGAGTGGCTGGGAAGGTGAACATTTCAAAGTCCTAGGAGAAGGAAATCTCACTATATGGGTGTAGCGCTCACTCCTGGAGGAGCCGCTGAATTTAACCTCGGGTTAGTCTCTCCGCACTAGGGAATAAATATACACCAGCACTGTTGTGGATTTTATAAATTCTATACTTTACTGGTCTCAATAAAGCGGCATATATAATGTAAACAGTGCATAGAAAACAGGACTTCGTAACGCGAGAAACGCGCAGCGGTAAAATAAAAGTTTAACCCCTTCGTTTCTGGAGTGTAAGTCCCGTGCAGGTTATGTCCCAAAAAGGTGTATGTGTGTGAGCTCAGGTACCCGGGTACTATATTTCAACTGGCCAGTGAAAGGATTTGGTAAATCTTCGATTAGTCATGTTGGGGCCCTGTAGATTTAAGCAATGCTGCAGCGTGCTTTGTTATAGTTTGACTGTGGCCTGGAAGGCCTCTCACCCATCCGCCAGACACTCTGTTCCGCTGCCCGATCAAGGACGTCTCTCCGCTGGATTTCCTTGGGACTCCGTGCCACCGGATCTGCTTCTCCTGCTTGTCCGTCTTTACAGCAAGGTCACGGCCTACCGCCTGCACTCCCTGTGGATCATCGCGGTCTCCTTACTCGGGGTCCAATCGGCTACTCTGCATCTGTGCAAACCTCTCCGCGGTGGATTACTAGGTCTCTGGCAAGTCAATGTATCGATCCCAGCGTTGGCAAGGCAGCGCCTGCTCTCCGGCCTGGTAATAATCGCTCACAGTCTCACATGCGTCTCGCTTGGTTCACTCCTCGGCTCACACTGGCTCTCCTTCCACGAGGCTGCGGATGTCCTCTCCTCAATCCCCACCCACTTCCTGTCTCTGCCCCAAAGCATGCTGGAAAACATAGTCCCATTGTGTCCAGTATGTTTACATTGCGCTTGTCTCCCTCTGGTGGCCAAAACTGAGCAATGCAGCAACAGAGTTTTAAACAGCGCTACATGGGTCTGTGACATCCAGGGCCCCGAGTGGGTCCTGGGCAAGCGGTGCCGCCGGCTAGTCGAGTGCCAGTTGCTCTGGCAGCACCCGGCATAGTTACGGCTGATCGGGAGGGGCGGGATGCGACGTGATGACGTGGAGCCGCCGGCCTTTAAATCAGGAGCGCACGCTATGAGCCTTGCCTTGCCGTGGAGTTTCTTTCCCGCATCTCTACTTTGCTGTTTGGTGATTTACTTGTTGCTGACCTTGCTTATTCTGAGGACCCCGATCTATTGCCAACACTGCCTGTTATATCGACCATTCTCTCTCTATACCACTGCCGGTTGTGTTTATCGCCTGGTGCTGCTAGTGTGTGATATCGATCCTACCGCATACTGTATCGCAGTACAAATTATATACCTGTTGCCAACCCTGCCTGTTAGAACGACGATTCTCTCTATACCCCTGTCTGTTGTGTTTATCGCCTGGTACTGCTGGTGTGCCATACATCCTGTCATATACCGTATCGCAGTATACAGTGTATACCTGTTGCCGATCCTGCCTGTAATAACGACGATTCTATCTCTGTGTCCCTCCCTGTTGTGTTTATTACCTGGCCCCTGTCTCCCTGGCCTTTGTGGCTGCTAGAAAGTTAGGGTTAGTGGTCCCGACCACCCGAAGGATCGGAGGTCTGGTACTAGGGATCTATCTAGTTCTGTCCAGGGGAATGTCACAGGGTCCTAAGAAAGCGCATTAATACAGGCTAGCAGAAATCCCAGGGGTTCCAGAATTGGGGAAAAAGTACTATGTGTCCTGAATCTCCAGTGGCTACATCAATTAGCATTTAACCTTTCACTACCAAAGTCGAGTTAACTTTATTTGCAGTGAAAAGCAATCATTAGCATATCAAAACCCATCTTTTTAAGGCAGGATTAGTGTGCGCTCTGTGGAGAAACAAAATTTACTATGAAAATTGACTCCTGTCTCCCTGTAATAAAAGCCGCAAAGGGCAGTCCCCCACGTCACTGTAACAAAAAGCTCAACAAAACTTTACTGCTGCATTACAGCGTCAAGAAAATGTATACAAATGGAATACATACATAGTGCAGATCAATTGAAAAATATTTAACCGCTGAATAAAACTGGCCCATCTGGACTGCACACACTGGATAAATAATGTAGGCACATCAAATGTTTCCACTCCACTGGAGTTGCACTGGTCCTGGATTTCATCCGCTGTAGCACCCCTCCAGTAATCCAACTGCCGCTTAGATCACCAGCTTTAGTCAACTGCTTGAAACGGCAGCCTAGGCTCCAAATGGTAATAAAAATAACAAACTTTATATGATTTTGTAATTGTTAATATTAATCGCCAATGCGTTTCATCCTCTTATAGTCTGGACTTCATTGGGATAAAAAAAACCTAGTATGATCAGCCAGCTTCTATCCGTTCCATCAATTCCAACTCGGAATACATGGACAATATAGGTCATTTGCTCCCATATAGTAATCATCCCGCATAACATATAACTCCTACAAGGCCGCGTGCTGTTTAGTTTCGATAACACTTTCAGGTGATAATCCCACGTGATGTGTCTTTTATCTTGGTTTGTGGCACTTTGGATAACTTATTTTCACAAAAGGTTGCACAATTACTGCTAGCAGTATCGTGCTCAGTGAGCACCAAGATGATTGCCTATCATGCGGCCAGAGTGAGCCAAGATTACAATGCAAAAAACACAAGAAAAATTACTAGAACCCAAAATGCACTTAACCCCTTCACTACCAAGTGATTAAAAAAAAAACATTCAGAAACCAGTGGTTTTTGTAAAATCTTTAAAAAATAGATTTGATCTTGTACTCATTGTATGTCTTACTGCAAATAACCTATTTGGCCAGTAGATGGTGCCATCTACTGCCAAATTGAGTTCAAGGTTTAAACAGCAGGTCTATTTTCTTTTATTTCTCCCTGTCCAATATTTTAGAGCTTCGAGCAGCTGATTGTACAGTTCTAGGTGTTCTGGCAATTATGCCCACAGGGCTAAAACTTTGCTGCAAACAAATTTAATTTGGGGGCACCTTCTGCAGACCAAAAGCAAACAAATTTAATTTGCTTTTGGGCTCCAGATAAGCATACCGAGATATCTCTATCGGGGCACCATATGGTGCCTTTTGAAGCCCGAGATACTTCTATCGGTAGTGAAGGGGTTAATAGCATCCAAAAAAACCAAAGCAATTTCTGGTATTCTGGAAGAGTTAGATCTGATCACTCAGGCTCTACAACAGTTTAGTTGATGAGCCTCTGCAGCAATGATATTTGGTTAAATATACATAACTCCGTCTACACACCATTTGAAATTTTAAAAGGTATATCGGCCGACAACGTGGGACGTAGTATAGCGAGTGAAGACACACAGATGGATGGCTATAATGCATTTACTTTGAGTCAAAAGGTAGCAATAAAAGGCAAATGGCAACAAGGAGCTTAATACACTCCCCAAAGATTAACATACAATATATTGCCAAAAGTATTCGCTCACCTGCCTTGACTCGCATATGAATTTAAGTGACATCCCATCCCTAATCCATAGGGTTCAATATGCCGTCGGTCCACCCTTTGCAGCTATAACAGCTTCAACTCTTCTGGTAAGGCTGTCCACAAGGTTTAGGAGTGTGTTTATGGGAATTTTTGACCATTCTTCCAGAAGCGCATTTGTGAGGTCACACACTGATGTTGGATGAGAAAGCCTGGCCCTCAGTCTCCGCTCTAATTCATCCCAAAGGTGTTCTATTGGGTTGAGGTCAGGACTTGTGCAGGCCATTCAAGTTCATCCACACCAGACTGTCATCCATGTCTTTATGGACTTGCTTTGTGCACTGGTGCACAGTCATGTTGAAAGAGGAAGGGTCAGCTCCAAACTGTTCCCACAAAGTTGGGAGCATGGAATTGTTCAAAATGTCTTAGTATGCTGAAGCATTCAGAGTTCCTTTTCACTGGAACTAAGGGGCCAAGCCCAGCTCCTGAAAAACAACCCCACACCATAATCCCCCCTCCACCAAACTTTACACTTGGCACAATGCAGTCAGACAAGTACCGGTCTCCTGGCAACCGCCAAACCCAGACTCGTCCATCAGATTGCCAGATGAGAAGCGCGATTAGTCACTCCAGAGAACGCATCTCCACTGCTCTAGAGTCTAGTGGCGGCGTGCTTTACACCACTGCATCCTACGCTTTGCATTGCACTTGGTGATGAATGGCTTGGATGCAGCTGCTCAGCCATGGAAACCCATTCCATGAAGCTCTCTGTGCACTGTTCTTGAGCTAATCTGAATTTAACATGAAACCATATTGTATTCCACAAAGTGAGAAAGAAATCTTCACAAAGTGTCACAGGGTAACCAGATTCGTAACTGCAGCGATCTCCCTTTTTAGCTGAAGCTGCGCAGGCAATAGGACTAGGCCGGACAACAAAGTTAGCAATAACAACTCACGTAGGATGGGTGAATACTTCCCTCCGGTAGATGCACTCCCTCTTCCCTGGTGGACGGTAGCTTGATCGCCATCTCTAGTGCTGAATTCACACGAGGACAGCTTGATCTTTCTCCGCTGAACTTTACTCGATCACTCCCTCTGTTACTGGAACACACACAAAGGCAGCCGGACCCCTTCTCCGCCGGATGCACGCTCCGCTGGTACTGGCAACACACGAAGGCAACCGGATCACTGCTTCAATCAACACACCAGGGCAGCTGCATGCACGATCCACAACACAGGACCATTCACGCCGCTCGTCTCACCCTCTCTAGCTTCTTTCTCTGCTGCACGTGCCCTTCCTCCCTTGGAAAACGCAGGCTCCTCCTCGCACTGCTGGGAGGCGTAGTCTTTCTCCTGACAAATTGCATAAGACTCTCTGCATTCTGAACTACACATTCTTGAATCCTTTGCGTTACCTTCATTCTTCCTGTAACCAACAACTTCCTCCTCCCATGCAATAGGCTGAGAAAGGAGGGAGGGGGAATTCCCCCACAGCGGTGACAGGCTGCATGTCTCTGTCCAAGCCTGAGCCACACTGAAAACCCAACAGTTCATACACACAGTTCAAGAAGCCTCCGCTACAATGGCATAACAGTTTAAAATACTCCAACTCCCTCACTAACTCAGCTCCCCACTACCTGTCCTCACTAATCACCAAATACACCCCAGCCCGCTCCCTAAGGTCAAACAGTGACCTGCGCCTAGCTTCTCCCGCATCACCTCTTCCCATGATAGACTGCAGGATTTCTCACGCGCAGCCCCCACTCTCTGGAATGCTCTCCCTCGTACTGTCAGACTTTCCCCTAACTTCTCTTCCTTCAAACGCTCCCTTAAAACATTCCTATTTAGGGAAGCCTACCACCCAACTCACTGACGCAATCATCAATCACTCTCACCTTACAGTCCTCTCCTCCTGTTTCCAACCCCAACCCTCCCAGATTGTGAGTTCCTACGGGAATAGGGCCCTCATCTCCTCCTGTACTGTTTGTCAAATGTTGTTCAATGTATTGTAACCCTGTCTATACTGTGTTTATTGTACAGCGCTGCGGAATATGCTGGCGCTTTATAAATAAAGAATAATAATAATAATAATAAAAATGCAAATGTACCATAATTTATGCTACTCACGTTTACTGGTGTCTCACAGCTCAGTCACCAGTTTTGAAGGCAGTCAGGTGATCCGGTGCACCAAGATAATATCACTATCTGCCTCAGTCACCTCCTTGGTAGATGTAAATCAGCCAGGACCCAAATAGAATATAAACGTGGTGGATTTATTAAAGCTAATAGTAAAATTTCTAAAATATAAATTACTAGTACACCAATACGCGATTCGCCTTAAGTAGCTTCATCAGTTGGTGTGGCTGTGGTCTGTGGACCTTTCCAATGATGCCAAACATTAACCTCTAGAAGCAAAGGACCCCCCCCCCCATCTCCACCATATGGTTTCCATAGGAAACCCCTTGGCTGCTAGGGGTTAATTATCACACGTCATTGCGCCAAGCGCAATGACCTTGGTGGGCAGGGAGAGGCAATGGAGACTTGGCTGACAACTTGGGAGAGGTTCGTGGTCTGGTGCTGAATCGCAGACTATCCCATACTCTGCCATTTCCAGTGATGCCTCTCTTCTACATTTAATCTCTTCCTGGTCAGGAGGAAGAGGGGTCCGAAGGACTCCCCCCTTTCCTTTCAGGCGCTCTTCCGGCTTTGTCGGGGGGGGGCTGAAACTGACATCAGCCCCTTCGCGGACGTCAGTGCAGCGAGAGGGGTATAAAAGAGGCCCTGGAGACTTGGCTGACATTCAAGATGTTGGCCACCTCCAGGAGAGGTCTGCAATCTGGTGATGATTGGTGGCGGATAGCAGACCGGCACCTTGGATTAAAAAAGAGGCATTGCTGGAAAGGGGAGACTCTGTCCTTTCCAGCGGTGCCTCTCTTTTACTTTGGGAGAATATTAATCGGGGGAGAGGGATCCAAAGGACCCCCTCACCTCCTTTCAGGTTCTCTTGACTTCAAGGAAGTCAGACCTGCGTGGGACCCTGGACGGGAAGGTATCGGGCAGGAGGGGGGTTGAGCACAAAGAAGTACATGGAACGTCCTCTGCTCACGGGAGTGAAACAAGAGTGTGTACCACGTACGTCCTTAACGCTCAAGTGGTTAAGCAATGTTGTTTGAAGTAGATCACTTAATTAGTATCCATAACACGTACATTCCACTGCTGAACGCAAGCCAAACACCATCCTGTAATAGCCCTCCTACATCAACCCTGGCATTGGCATCCTCTGATCCCCATCATCAGAAGGTCCCGGGCCACTCTTCATACGGTGCCCATTGATTGCATCATCATATAGTAGCGGCCAATCCTCATTTACTCTGTGCCATCTTGAGTATGGTAGTGTTCATTGCTTTACCAGTACAATCTTGATAAGGTCTGCATCCAGGCGCCAATCTACAACCCAGTCAAAAAATAACCCAAATAAAAACCAAATCTTTCTAACACCTTGATACAGAACCAAAATAAATCACGAGAAACGGATGACAGAATAGACCCGAGGGTGACTGGAACCACGTCAAAAATAACACCGAATTAAATAATAAAAATAAGTTGGTTTTTTTTTACAAAATTACTAAAATACAGAAAAAAATATGCAAAAATAAAAGGAACAAAATATTTTCTAAAAACATTCAAAAAAACTATTGATGTCCAGGTCCACATTCAATCCACACTGTCTCCCAACTTTAAAAAGCCACTCGCTTTCATGCTTTGATTAATTAAATCCTTCAAAATATTACCTCCTCTCCAATTGGGGGGTCATTGTATCAATACCAATACATAAAATCTTCTAATTTATAAAATTGACAACCGTTCCAGTGAAGGGCAACACGATGATCTGAACAAGAGAAACATAGAGAGACAACTGGTATATATACCTTACCGGAGCACCTATCTGATTTTACACTTGGAGTGCGGGGTTTCCAGGAATATGGAATCAAGCCGATGCATAGATAGAAATTCAAAAGAGAGAGACCGCATCACGGAGTCTAAACAAAACAATTTAATGATGAATAAATTCTTCAACGTTTCAGTCCAACATGGACTTTCTTCAGGAATACAAAAACACCAATAAAGACATGCATTTTATAACGAAGTAAATACATACACACCTGTGAACACGCCGCCCTGCGTACGCCGCCGAAAACCGGAAGTCCAGTGCCCGGCGGTCGGATAACCGCAACCATGGCAACAAGACGCCGGCTCCGGACGCGAACGCAGCTCAGCGAAAAGCCAGCGCGATATGGATAAACTCATATACAGAAAAGACCAACTCAAACAATCACAGAAACAAAAACCTAAGAGAGAATAAACTTAATAAAAGTAAAAATGAACACATAAAGCAAAAAACAATTATTAGCATGCGGCTAAGACAATAAATGCACATAAAAAACAAAACACATAAAAGACAAAAAATTTTTTTTTCAAAAAGACTAACTATAAAACTAAACACAGTATGTTAATATAGACAAATCCAAAACTACATACATTTATAACCCGCAGCAAAAACTCAACTTAACCTGAAAAAAAACAATCTGCTTAAATTAAATGCTACTGTATAAACAAAGTAATAACACTTCAGCAATATTGTAAAAAAATGAGGTCACTAGGACCCCCAAAAGACCGCTGTAACGGAAATAACTACAACAAAATACGACGAAAATAAGCCAATGGACGATCTCTACCTGGCTGAAAGAAAAGAACCAAACGAGTTAAACTCATTTAGTCCTTTGGGGGACAGAGTCTCGAGCGTAAAAATCCAAAATGCCTCTCTGCGCAAAAGCTCACCTGCCCTATCCCCCCCACGTGGTAACACAGGAACGTGATCAATAAGTCTCACTCTCATGGTGGACAGTGCATGGCCATACTCTCTAAAGTGTCTCGCCACTGGCTGTGGACTTTCCTTACCACTCAATGCTGCCCTAATGGAAGAACGATGGTTAGCCATACGGGTCCGAAGGTCCGTAATGGTTTTCCCCACATAGGCCAGTCCACATGGGCACGTTAATAAGTAGACGATAAATGTAGTTGTACACGTTAAATGATGCCTGATCTTAAAAATACGTCCTGTATGTGGATGCTGAAAAGACCTGCAAGGATTAACAAAATTGCACGTGGTGCAGCCCAGGCAGCGATAGCACCCTGGGTTGACCCCTAGTGTGCCCAAATTCCGTGTATATTGATCTGTGTGAACCAACAGATCCCTCAGATTTTTGTTCCGTTTATAACACATAATAGGTGGTTGTAGAAACTTGCCATCCAAATCAGCATCACCCTGTAGCATACGCCAATTACGACGTATGCAACAGTTAATACGCCTCGACTGTGCGTTATACTTCTGTGGGAACAAGAATCTGGGGGATTGAATTTCCTTCTGTGCTGGTTCACTCGTCTCATATTTAACCCGTGCCTTGACTAAGGCTGTATCAAGAATAGAACCCGGGTAGCCCCGCTCAAGAAACCGAAGTCTCATGTGATCTATCTGTGTCTCGCGTGTCACTGCGTTGGAATTGCTCCGAAGCACTCTTAAGAATTGGGATATAGGTAAAGACTCCTTTAGTTTAGACGGGTGAAAACTCTGATTGTGCAAAATTGTATTGCGGTCTGTTGGTTTGCGAAACAACGAGAAAGCTATTCTATTACCAGTTCTGAAGATGTTGAGATCCAGGAACTCAACCCGCTGAGAATCACATTGATATGTAAAGCGTACAGTGGAAGACAAATCATTCAGGAATGCCATTTTATGTTCCAATTGTACTTTATCCCCATCCCAGATAATAAGGATATCGTCGATAAACCTATGGTAGGCTTTTAACCCATCGGAAAAAAGCGGTACAATATGTTTGGTCTCATATAGAAACATAAAGGCATTGGCGTACATCGGCGCCATTGGGGCACCCATCGATGTCCCCCTCCGCTGACGATAGAATTTATTCTCAAAACGAAAATAGTTGAGACGGAGAGATAACCGAAGCAACTCAATGACAAATTCAACGTCCCATTCAACCACAGCAGTGGTATTCTCCAAAACCCATCTAGCAGCCTCCACACCATCATCATGGGGGATGATGGTGTAGAGGCTGCGGACATCAACAGTGATAAACAAAGTGTGTTCAGAGAGAGAAACAGACTCAATTTTCTCAATAAGATCAGATGAATCCCGGAGACAATATGGCAACTGCATGACAGGCACTTTGAGTGCCTTATCAATGAGCTGCCCTAAAGGCTCCAATAGGCCACCAACAGCAGAGACTATAGGCCTCCCAGGTGGACGCTGACCATCCTTATGCACCTTTGGTAAAGTGTACAGAATAGGTACTCTCGGATATTCTACAATAAGGAACTCCTTCATTTGTGCATCAATAAGTTTCCTATCAAGAGCATTGGCCACAACTTCAAAGATGATTTTTTTAAACAATACAGTAGGATCAACATGACATAATTCATACGTATCAGTGTCCGTAAGTTGACCAAGGATTTCCTCTCTATAATAACTGTAGTCTAAGACTACAACACCGCCCCCCTTATCGGCGGGGCGTATAGTAATAGAGTGATCAGAGCGCAGACCCTTGATAGCGTTCCTCTCTAACCCAGTTAAATTTCTCACAGACTTGAATTTTTTTTGTCTTTTATGTGTTTTGTTTTTTATGTGCATTTATTGTCTTAGCCGCATGCTAATAATTGTTTTTTGCTTTATGTGTTCATTTTTACTTTTATTAATTTTATTCTCTCTCTTAGGTTTTTGTTTCTGTGATTGTTTGAGTTGGTCTTTTCTGTATATGAGTTTATCCATATCGCGCTGGCTTTTCGCTGAGCTGCGTTCGCGTCCGGAGCCGGCGTCTTGTTGCCATGGTTGCGGTTAGCCGACCGCCGGGCACTGGACTTCCGGTTTTCGGCGGCGTACGCAGGGCGGCGTGTTCATCAGTGTTCACAGGTGTGTATGTATTTACTTCGTTATAAAATGCATGTCTTTATTGGTGTTTTTGTATTCCTGAAGAAAGTCCATGTTGGACTGAAACGTTGAAGAATTTATTCATCATTAAATTGTTTTGTTTAGACTCCGTGATGCGGTCTCTCTCTTTTGAATATATATATATTATATATATATATATATCTCTCAGAACACTTATGTATACCCTTTACAATAAATCAGAGAGAAAAAGATGGGTACTAGACCCAATGTGAGCGCACTTAACTTGAAAGTGAAAAAATTCCAACACTATGATCTACCTTGTTTCTTCTAATATTACCTATGTTTTCCATCACTCTTACTTGCCACTCTCTGCTGGTCTTTCCTAGATATTGCGCTCCACAAGGGCATTGCAATGAATATATTGACCCATTTTCTGGAACAATGTATAAATTTCTCAAAAATTTGCCCTGATAAAGTCCTCGTAAACTGTACTACCTTACATATTTGGTATGTACAGGCCTTACCTCACCCACTGATCAATAGTGTTTTTTTAACTGTAGGTAATAAACTTGGGGCTAATAAATCTCAAATTTTGCACTTTTCAAAAAATTTAATCTTGACGTTCTGGCAACTGCTCTTTTAAACAAATATCTGCTTGTAACATGCGCTAATGTTTGTTTAGAAGTTTTTAATGCGATTACCATGTGGATTAAATTGAGTAATGAAGGTAAATTTTAAATCCTCAGAGCCCTTATCATTACCCTCTTTTTCGCTAATCCTTAGCAATGGATTTCTATCCTCATCGAGTACCTCATTGAAATCCTTCATCAAATCTAAACTAGCTTTTGCCTGCGGCTTCGCTCGCGTGGATTTTGGGATTTGTTTAATTGTTTTTAAAAGAAACATGATTTTTTTTTTTTTTTGGCCAAAAAAAAATATAATTTGCATGTTGATGTCTTTAAGTAATGTTTATTGCAGACATTAGGGCGTATTGGCTATAAAACAAAGTTGTTTCATTCACATGCGTCCATTAATTTTATTTTATGTTGTAAATACAAACAATGAGACAGACAAAAATTTGTTTTTTGGCATCTGGAACCTAGAAAAAATATTGAGTACTTCCTTGTAAACTACATTAGTGGTTCTGCTTTCAGATGCTCGGATCAGCAATGTAAAACTGTCCATGTGAGAAGCAGTCTTCCCTTAGGTCACTCCCCACTACCTCCAAAGTCTGTCCCTGAAACTTTTTTTTTTTGAGAAAGTATTTTACCAGGAAGGATACATTGAGATTTCTCTCGTTTTCAAGTATGTCCTGGGTGGCGAGTATGTACCGTTAGGTGTCTTGCCCAAGGACACATACTGGAGAGGTGCTCGTCGGGATCGAATCCATGTCTCCACAGACTCTCTCCACGCAGAGCAGTGATGTTACCTCTACGCCACCCAGCCGGTACTACTTGTTGATGGTCATCGCAAAACAAACTAGTAGGGTGAACTGAAGTCTTTTGAATTGACATATTCTGAAGGTATTTACCCCCCATTTGGATTCTTGTAAAATGGTAAAACACGTGTTTATTTTATTTTTCAAGAAGATTGTAAATACCAATTTTCACGCCTGTAACAACTTTGTTTTGTTTTTTTAAATCTAGGTATACTGATAAGTATTCATCCCCTTTTTTACCCCCCCCCCCCTGCTAGATTTTTTGGGAACTGGTAAACTATTTTTTTTTTTCTACAAGAATCGAAATACTAATTTATACGTCTAACATCTTTGTGTGTTTTTTTTTTTTAGATATTGGGTATCCTGTCTAAAATATTCACACCCGTTTTCAAACCTCTACTTGGATTTTTGGAAAAAATGGTTAAACACATGTTATATTATTCAAGAAAATTGTAAATACCAATTTTCACGTTCCTAGGTTAAACGGTGATATATATTTTCTGCTTGTGCCTTTGAAGCTATCAACCCGGGGCACTGAAGATTTTTATGGATTTTAGGTAAAAAAAATAAAGCTGTTTTACAATGTTCATTATTCAAAAATATTATCTAATAAAACTCCTAATTCCTTCAGATATCTCTGGGATTATTATCCAAAATCAAATACAGATCCTTATCTCCCAATATCTTCTATGCTTCCTGTAAACAGTACTCATTACTGTTCCTTCCCCTTTTATCTGCCTGTTTTATGACTAAATCATGATTTATCTTACGTTTCCTATACGTATGTGTCTCCTTAAAATTTAATTTGGATCGGAATTGAAGGAGTTAATCTCCTTAACCTGTGCATATCTCAAAAAAGTGGAAAATTTTACTTTGTCCCTGGGGCAAACTTCAATCCCCTAACTTATTATTGTTTGTTTATGAAGCGGCTGTATATTGTGCAGCGCTGAACAGTGGGCACAGTGTAGATAGGATTACAATACATTGAACAACATTTTGATAAACCAGTACTGGAGGAAACAACAAGGGCCCTATTCTCGTGAGAATTTACAATCTAGAAGGGTCGGGGTAGAAACAGAGTGAACTGCAAGGGGAGTGTGATGGACTGGTTGAGGCAGTGAGGTGTATTAGGGAGTCAGGTGGTTGGCTTGCCTAAATAGGGAAGTCTTAAGGGAGCATTTGAAGGAAGGGAAACTAGGGGAAAGTCTAACAGTACAAGGGAGAGCGTTCCGGAGGTTGGGGCTGTGTGTGAGAAATCCTGCAGTCTATCATGGGAAAGTCAATGTGGGGGGAAGCTAGGCACAGGTCGCTTTTTGACCTTAGGCTGCAGTCACGAGCGCACTGCGTGCGTCCATATGACCACTCTGCCAGGTCTTTAGCACTAAAGGAAGATGAGGGTGGAGGGAATTAAAAGTGGACCAGAATCGTTTAAGGTTGGAGGACAGAGTAGATATGAGAGATAAGGCTTGTTTGGCCAAGTAAAGGGCAGAGTTGTATGACTGCAGAATAAACTTGAAATTAACGAAATCTGCTTCAGAGTGGGATTTCCTCTAGGCACGCTCTGCAATGCATGAGCGTTTTTGCAGGTAGTGTCTGGGGTGTGTGCCTGGGCTGAAGTTGGTGGCGTGGGGCCTTGCAGAGTTAAGGAGCAAGTGTGTCTAAAGCAGAGACAAGACCAGCGTTATACTGGTCAGTGGCATCGTCAGGGCAGGCAAAGGTTGAGCTGTGCGGGAGATGTTGAAGGAGTTGGAGAATCAATGGGGATTCACGCATGCAGATTTCTGCGAGTGCATGTGCGGGATGGGGAAGCAGGGAGTTTAGGTAGTCCAGATAGGTTGAAGGAGGGAAGGTGGTGGTCAGAGATGGGGAAAGAGCGAACGGTGAACTCAGAAATTAGGCAGAGATTGGAAAAAAACAGGTCAATAGAATGACCTTCACAGTGAGTAGGGAGGGTTGTGCAAGTCTAAGGGAAGATGTGGATGAAAATTTTGGGGGCAGAAGGCTCATCAATGGGAATGTTGAAGTCTCCAAAAATTAGGCTTGGAAGGTAGACCGAAAGTGAGAAAGCCAGGTTGTATCCAAGCTCATCCTTAGTCAATTCAATCCCTCAAATGTTAAAAATACACTCTGCGTACTTCCCCCATTATTGACCTTGGAATTCTTTTTTCGAATTTATTTTTTTATTCTCCTTTAATCTGCCTCTGTATCTGTGAGAAACCTTTTCCTTGCTGTCTGTAAGGGGGAAATACGGATCGTAATGAGCCCAACCCTTTAGGGGAAAAATAGACTTGCCTTGTTTTTGCTGTCCCAGTTGTTTCTGCTCTCTATTCTGGACCTTGATCCACCCTCCTAGTCCATCCTTAACATTTGGTGTACCAACATGTTCCTTAATTCCCTCATTGTTACGTGATTCCTCTTTTTTTGGTCTTGCCCCATCTCATTCTAGGTCCTCTAACCCTATAACTTCCTACAGTCTCTCCCTATTTAACCTGGGGGAATCTTCTGCAAAAAAATAATAACCCTTCCATGCTAAGTAATCTCTCTGGTCTCTTTTAAACTTCTGATTTCCTTTTAGAAACATTCTCATTCATTTTTAGACGATTAGACTTTGAAACCTCAAGCTTGGCTTGAGATACTTGGGTTTCATCAAAACTTTTTTTTTTTTTTTTTTTGTGAATTTATGTTTATTCGTGTTATAGAAGATAACATACAAAAGATCGTAAAACATCGCGTTACTCGGCACGCAGGCCAGTCAAATAGCGTACTGCACAGTGATATATGCAAGGGAAGGGTGGATAGGGGGGTAACAGGGGGTGGGGGTAGAATGGGAAGTGAAGAATGAGTTGGATAGGGTGGGAGACACAGTACATGGCATACCCCAGGCAATATAAGTGCAAGCATTGATAACACAGAAAAACCGGTGTTGAGTTGGTCTGTAAATGGACACTAGAGTGTTTGCGCCCTCACCTCTACATTGGGCTAACGGTAGAATCATCAAGCAGTATCGCTTTAAATTCGGGCTCTGAGGAAAGTAAGAGCCATCTGGACCATATGGTCAGGTATCGGGAGAGCATGTGATTGGCCGTGAAGAACAAATGTTCTGTAGTATGGAGTTCTTCCATTCTGGACAGCCAGAGTGTGAGAGGAGGGCAGTCGGGGCGCCGCCAGAACAGGGGGATCAGGCTTTTTGCCGTGTTAAGAATACGTAAGCCAACGGAGTTTTTATACGCGTACCTGGAGTACGGGACGTGGTGCAGTAGCATTGGTGCTGGTAGAAGGTCAGGAGGGGGGTCTAGGAAAAGACCCAGTAGTCTATGTATCTTAATCCAGTAAGGGCGTATTAAGGAGCAATCCCACCAAATGTGTATGAGTGAACCTGGAGAGTCACCGCAGCGCCAACAGCTATCATCAATCTCTGGGTACATTCGGCAAAGGACCTGGGGCGTTCTATACCACATGGAAAGCAGTTTATAGTCTGACTCTTGTATTCTTGTGGAGACAGAACAGTGATGTGTGAGGTCACAGATGCGACTCCATTCCCCCTCAGACAAGCATATTCCCAGCACCGTCTCCCACCTCCCTATGTATCCGGGAGGTTGAATCTTAGAAGCATGTAGGAGAAGGGAGTAAAGACGAGACACACCATGCGGCAATAGGCCTTGGCGTGAACAGAGTACTTCAAACTCGGTGAGGGGTCGTTTTAGATGGGACTGTTGTGGGATAGCTCTGATGAAGCTCAGTATCTGTTGGAAAGGTAGGTAGAGAGCGAGAGATACAGTTTCCCCTCCCTTCAGTTCCCCCAAGGTGACGAAGCGACCGTTCGGGAATACGTGGTGGATGCGTGGTGTAGGCACATTAATTAGGTCTCGAAAGGCCAGGGGGTTGAGGCCCGGAGAAAAGTCGGGATGGTGTATCAGGGGGGTGAGCGGAGAGGGGTCCGAGGAAAGCCCCAGGGGTTGTCTCATCCGGTGCCATATACGCAAGGACGTCGAGGTGTACAGCAGGGAGCGCGTTAGGCGTAGCCCATGGCGTCTGGGTAGCCATGGGAGTGTCGCAACCGAGACTCCCGCCTCGATCCCCTCAATCTCCCCCCAGGCCCCTGTCTGGCCGAGTCTCGCCCACTCCACCACCCTAACAATATGGCATGTTTTGTAATATAAAAAAAAGTCTGGAACCGCCAAACCTCCCTCCAGTTTAGGCAGAGTTAGGCAGGTAAAACTTTGTCGGGGGCGGCTACCTCGCCATATGTATGTGGTCGTCAGGGAGCGGAGTGTGCGAAAGTAGGCACTGGGGATGTGGGTAGGGATTGTCTGGAATAAGTATAGGATGCGTGGCAGTAGGTTCATTTTAAGTACTTGGACCCTCCCCAACCAAGAGATGTGTGGGTAGTCCCATTGTCCAAGGTCGTTAGCGAAAGTGTCCAGGATGGGAAGGAAGTTGTCGCGGAACATGTGGGCTGGGATTTGCGTGACCCAAATCCCTAAATATTTAATACGTGAAGTGGCCCATTGAAAGGGGAAGTGTGGAGTGAGGGCTGAGACCCTGCTTGCGGGTAGGGAGACGTTAAGTATAAATGATTTAGCATAATTAATTTTCAGGTTCGAGAGTAGGCCGTAACGATGGAATGCCTGAAGAACATTGGGCAATGTGGTCTCCGGTTGGGAAACAAAGAACAACAGATCATCTGCGTATGCTGCGATCTTGTGCTCGGTAGGACCTACTCTCAGACCTCGGATATCTGGGGAACCCCGCACCGCCGCCAGGAAAGGTTCCAGGGCCAACGTAAATAATAGGGGACAACCCTGTCTTGTTCCGTTCCGGATCCTAAATGGGGCAGTGTACATACCGTTTACACAGACACGGGCCGTGGGGTTAATGTAGAGAGCTCGAACCCAGGCACATAAATGGGGACCGAGACCTATGTGTTCGAGTGTGGCAAATAAAAAATCCCAGTTGACCCGGTCAAACGCCTTTTCGGCGTCTGTGGACAACAATAACAAATCTTCCCCTCGGCGTTGAGCTCTGTGTGTGAGAGTTAAGGCTCTAATGGTGTTATCTCTAGCTTCCCGTTCAGGAATAAAGCCAGTCTGGTCAGGATGAATTAGATCAGTGATGTGGGGTAAGAGTCGTGATGCGAGTATTTTGGCAAATAATTTAAGATCACAATTTAAGAGGGAGATGGGTCGGTAACTTCCGCACTGTTCGGCGTCTTTCCCGTCTTTAGGTATCAAGGTAATGTTTGCCGCTAAGGTCTGAGGTGGAATAAGTCGCCCCTCCGGGACCGAGTTAAAGGCTAATAAAAAATGTGGTGAGAGTGTCTTTAGAAATTGTTTGTAGTAGTTTAAAGGGAGACCGTCTGGTCCCGGGCTTTTACCAGTTTTTGAGGATTTCAGTGCTCCGGCCAGTTCCTCCGCCGAGAGGGGCGACTCAAGAAGTCGCGCAGTCGACTGTGGGAGCCTGCATTTCAGGTGGGTTGTCAGATAGACATGGATATCAGTCCTGTTAGTCGCCCTATCCTGGCCGTGGGGTGCGCCCGGTAAGTTGTATAGGGATTCATAATACGTTCTAATGGTGGACTGGATGTCGCTGGGCAGATAATGTAGTTTTTTATGTGAGTCTCTGATCTTGGCAATGTAGGAGGCAGCCCTCCGTTTTTGTAGCATGCGTGCCAGGAGACGCCCGCTCTTGTCGCCGTGAGCAAAAAAAACATTTTGGAACGTTGGCATCGTCTGTGATAGGAGGAATTTAAAAGGGTGGTCAAGTCGCGCCTCGCTGTGGTCAGTTCAATCAGGTCGTCTGGGTCCAGGGAACCTTTGTGTAGGGTCTCTAACGTTGCTATGCGCGTTAATGCATCGGAAATGGCAGTCGATCTCTGTCTTTTAAACTCTGATGCCTTCTGTATGTAAAAGCCCCTCACTACACATTTGTGTGCTTCCCAGATCGTCAGTGGAGAGAGGTCTGGGTTGGTGTTTTCTGTAAAGTAGTGTTCTAGAGCCAATGTGCAGTCCTGTGTAACAGTCGGGTCCGAGAGGAGAAAGTCATTGAGGCGCCAGGTTGGGGCCGCGGTCCGGTAAAGCGGGGAGGTGAGGGTCATCATGATAGGTGCGTGATCAGACCAGGTTAGGTTACCAATTGTTGCGGATTGGAGGTCTTGTAGATGGTAGTGGGAGAGAAAGAAATAGTCCAGTCTGGAGTAGGTCTGGGCTGGGTGGGAGAAAAAGGTATAGTCTTTGTCGTCGGGATGGAGTGCTCTCCAGCAATCCACCAATCAGTTCGAGTGGAGGAGTGAGCCGATCCGGCGCAAGATATGTGTGGGGACGGCCGAGCGTCCCGCTGACGTGTCGCGCAGGGGATCCAGTGGGAGGTTAATGTCCCCGCCCAAAACCAGGCAGCCCTCCATAAAGTCATTTAATGTTGTGAGGAATTTAGCTAAGAATTTATGTTGGCTCTTGTTCGGTGCATATATGTTAGCGAAGGTATACATGCGATCTGAGATCGTGCCCTTCACTACCACGTAGCGGCCATCTCCATCTGTAAGCGTAGCTGTATGACAGAAGGGGACGGATTTGGCAAATAGTATTGCAGTACCTTTGGATTTGGCTAGGGCATTGTGGCTGGAGAAGCCCAGGGGGAACCTTGAGTCAGTAAATGTGGGTGCAGACCCCTCTCGAAAGTGGGTTTCCTGAATGAACACTACGGAGGCTTTGGCTCTATGAAAATCCCGTAGTGCAAAGGATCTTTTCTCCGGGGTATTAAGACCTCTGGCATTGATAGAAAAAAGTGTCCGGGAATGGCACCCATAACACCAGCACATCTATCTGTAGTGGGAGTGGAGTAGGGTGTTTGTCCGCTGTAGAGGTCTCCGGGGTGGGGATGATAAGTAAGGTTGAACGCAGGGAAGTATAAAGGGGGGATCAGAGAGGGGGGAGGCCCAGAAAAAAGGAAGAGGGGGGGTCGAGGAGAAAGAAACCTCGGGCCAAAATATATGCGGGTTGGGTATGAGGTCCGGGGGTCACAAGGAACTCCCCGCGCCCCTCCCAACTGTCGCGTCGCCCTGTCCTCCGGGTGGGAGGCGAGTCCAGAAGGTACCACGCGGGAGGTGTCAACCACTACTCCGCAACCAGACGGGTGCACTCTAGCAGAGATGACGAAACCCCTCCGACCCAAAACAATCTAACTTAAAATGCATCAGATGAATGCGCAGTAAAATTAAAACTTTTGAATAAACAGTGCAAATGTCGTGAACCCTAGAAAAAGATATAAGAAAAAACATTTCGACGGAGAAAATGTCCGGCAGGCTAATAACTTCGTAACTGAGTGAAAGTCAATTATGTATGTATATGCATAGCGCTAAAGTCCCGGTGCCCCAGGCACAGAAAGAGAGAATATCGGAATCATAGTTACCCTCCATGATTCCCCTCCCGGAAGTCGATCTTGTATCGCGGGAACAGATGGGCCGTCGATGGCTCGCGGTATCCTTTTTTTGGGAGTCCGTCCATAGACAGCTGGAGCAGGTGCGAAAGTTAGTGGAACCGCTAGAAAAGGCAGTTTGCATAGGGTTGGGGTTTAAGGTCCCGCATGGATGCTGTAGAGCCCCCGGGAGTGAGTCTGTGCAATAGCTCTTCAGGACGGCGGAAAGGTCCTGCGGACATGTTAAGCCTTCGTATCCCAGAGTCCCAGTTCATGGAATGGAGTTCGGGTTGCCCGTCTAGTCTCTTCTCCACGGCGTTCGTCGTGCCTCACAGGAGCGGGTAGAAAGGCAGGCCACGATTTCCGTTCAGGGATCCAGCTGCGCACAACGGGGCCAGCTTTGAAGCTGGTGGGGCTGTAAGAGATGCTGAGGTGTGTATAGTTGAGATCCAAAGCCTACTTGTGTAGACCGACGTACCCTCAGGAGGGGGGGGGTTCGTATGTTAATTCGTCGACCCCCGGTGACGACCAGCGGTAGAACGAGACTTGGCGGGTCTTTGCGGTAAGGCGTCAGAGGTCAGGCCAGGACGGTTGGAGGAGTAAAACTGCACTGGGTCCGGCCAAGACAGACCCACCGGAGGAAGTTGAAGATCAGAGACCAGGGTATCCACATCAGCAGAGGAGCGTGCCAGGAATGGCCCTTGAGGAGTAGTGACTAGGAGCCCAGTAGGAAAGTGCCAGCGGTATCTTATCTTCTGCGCCTGTAGGCTCCTTGTGAGAGGGCGTAAAGCTCTGCGGAAAGCTAGGGTTGCAGGAGATAGGTCTGGAAAAAGTTGCAGTTCCACTCCGTCATGGGAAATCTGGGTGGGAGCGCGCGCGGCCCGTAATAGATCTTCTTTAAGGGGAAAGCTTTCCAGGCAACAAATGACGTCTCGTGGAGGACCGGTCCCGCGTGGGCGTAGGGCGCGATGGGCGCGTACAAAAGCAATAGGAGTAGCGTTCGGTCTGTCGAGTAAGGTATTAAAGATGGAAGTGAGGGTAGGAACAAGTTGGGTAGGAGAGTCTTCCGTATCCGGGAGACCCCGAATCCGCAAATTGTTCCGTCTGCCACGATTGTCTAAGTCTTCCAGGTGGAGAGCCATACCTCTGAGTTGTTCGTTTTGTGAGTCCAGTTTGGTAGAGTTTGCAGCTTGTTGTAGGTTTAAAACATTGCACGTAGCCTCCACTGCGTGAATCTTAGTGTGCAGGCCCTGTAAATCACCTCTGACCTGTTGTAGTTCCGCCATGATGATTGCGTTCGCCTCCTTCAAGTCCTCTTTTGTGGGTAGTCGGGCGAGTAGTGTAGCCCAATCTGGGCCGTCCCCAGCGTGCAGCATCTCTGCGGTTGCGTCTGTGTCCGGCGTGGGGTTGTCAGGTGAGCTCGGTGGTGGTGAGGCCTGTGCGGCTTGTGAGCCCTCCGGCCGCGTGTTGGCGGTGGCTGTCAGCGGCACCAAAAAAGCCCGCAGCGATACGGCCGAATTTTGGCCAGCAGGTGCCTGGGGACGTGGGGTACTCGTGGCTCGGTGTTTTTTCCCCATCTAGAGCGCTGGCGGGTCACGGTAGGCGCCGGTGCTGTGGGTCCGAGCGGAGCTCTCTGCCTAAGCGGCCATCATGGTTGGCGCCGCGGACACACACCCTTCATCAAAACTTATAATCAATTTCGCAGTTGGTTATTTGGAGGGGTACAGAAGAAACTGAGTTTATAGGGTCACTAAATAATAATTAATTGAATCTACAGTTCACAAGTTGGCGATATCCATGTTGGACTTGACATTTTTTTGTGAATAATGGTAAATTGGAGACTAAAACGTATTTCAAAGAGACTGATTGCAGTTCAGCTATTGATATTCGTAGTTCTCATGCCCCGCAATGTTCCGAGGGAACAATTTAAGACGCAATTGCTCAGAGGTTTATAGCTTCAAGGCACAAGCAGAAATTATATTAAATACTGTATACTGTAAAGGGTTATAACCAGGGGTCAAGTCCTCGGAAAAAAAGTGAGGGAACTCCCAAGAATTCCACAACCCCCATCACCCGAGGAGAAAACAAATACCCCCAGAATTGAAGATACACAGGCACAGACCCCCAGAAATAATTATAGCCAGGCACAGACACCCCAGAATTAATTATAGCCAGACCCATGCCCCCAGAATTAATTATAGCAGGCAGGGACCCCCAGAATTATTTATAGCCAGACACATGCCCCCAGAAATATACTTACCCAGCCTGCAGACCTCAGGGCCGCGTGTTCCTCCGAGCTCAGACATGCTCCTGCACGCAGCTGCCTCCTCAGTCCTCTGAAGGCTGTGACGCAATCTTGCGAGATATCGGCTGTAGGTGGTGTCACAGCCTTCAGAGGGCTGAGGAGGCGGCTGCACGAGGATCATCCAGCAGGGCTCGGGGGGGGGACACGTGGCCAGGGGCTGCTAGCAGAATGCCCCAGCTGCCCACAGCGGGAACCTGCGTTCCCGCAGGACTCGAGCCCTGGTTATAACAAAGATTAGATTAAGGATTTCAATGAGGTACTCTTTAAGGATAGAAATCAATTGCTGGGGGGTGTGGCTGACAGCCGACTGGATCGGACGCATACCGCTGAGCTCTCTTGCAGACTTGCCCTAAAGGCAAGTGTTACTCCGTTGGCTTTGTGTCCTTTTACCTGACTGGTTCCCCTCCCTGGAGCACAGGTGTCTCGGTGACTGGAAAAGGGAGTCTCTGATGGGGAAGCAGACGTGATTTTAAGGAGCTCCGCTGGAACCTACTGCTATAGGGGATTTCTAAGTGGATTTCCTCGTGCCTTACCCTATAAGAATACCCCTGCTGTGCTGGTCATCGAGAAGCGAACTCCGGAGCTCGTATTGGCCCCCCTCTCCGGAGTTTGGAGGTGTCTGGAGTTTGCGGCCTCTGAGGGAGCCCTGCAGTCGGCCATCTTGAGGCCTACACCCCGGCACTTCGTAGGCCTGCTCCACGTGTGACCCTCTTACCCGGGTGTACGGCTGTGGCGGTCAGAGAGGATGGAGGGCCCCCGTCCACTGATTGCTGCGGCGATCCCTGTAGCAGAGAAGGGGGGAGAGGGAACATTCCAGGGGCAGCTGGATCCCCCACCCCCCGTCGATACATTGGGAGCCATGTTGGAGCGCCTCGAGGCTGTTATGGAGCTGATACCAGGGGATGACGACACTCCACTCACGCGCGGTGCGTGGCGCCGGATGATGGCCATGCTGTGGGGCGATCAGAGGCCAGAGACCTTCAATGGAGGAGCGGCGGCGGATGTCTTACCGACGGCCCATGTAGAGGTCCCTCCGGAGGTGGATGCCGCAACTTTGTCCGGGATTGTGAGTGAGCAACGGCACGACCATGAAGTAGCTGTGGGCTTCTCGGCAGACGAAGGGGTGGCGGTTGTGCTGCAGCCGCAGCTTTTGGATTCTGTGTGGCTCCGGGAGGAAAATTGCCCATCCGCACTACTCCCGTTACTGGCGCCACAGGGGTCCCTAGATCCGCCTGTACTAACTGAGCTACTTGTGGCTGATGCTCGACCACCCACTACCAGGGGCCGCATTGCGGTTCGACCGCTGCTGGAGCAGCAGACCTCCTACCTCGCTGAGGGACCTGCACGGGCGAATACCGGCCTCTATTGCGGAGCCTTGCCTGTGGCTCGGGAGCCTCTGTTCCGGGATGCCGGCTGACGGGATGCTGATCCCTGGATGTACCCTTTGCTGTAATGACACCCCCCTGCTGACTCTTTTTTGTTTTATCCCCCCCTGCAAACGATGACTTTACTGCTCTGTCTGAGACTCGCCACTGTTTATTTTTCCCTTTTTTTTTTTTTATGAGACCCCCCCCTTACTCTGGGACATTGCAGGTGTTCTTATATTCTCAAGGACTTGGCCTGTAGGTTGTTATTTGTGTACTCTGAGATCTTTTGATTTTTATTTACGGAATTTTCATTTTACAGATGCTGTTGTCCCCTCCCTTTTTTTTTTTTTTTTATCTTATTGGCATATCCGGGTTGACTTGGGAGGCGCTGCAATGCCTGGTGCCCAGTTTGGCCCCCCGAGTGCCTGGGCCTGGTGCCATTATCCCCCCTGGCCCTCACACACGGTTTGTCTCCGTGCGGGAACCTGCCAGGGCAGGCACAATTTTGGTCTTTGCCATCTTTTCCCCCTTAACCTTACCCCCCCCCCCATTTTTATGTTCGTTATACTCAGCAGTGCTTTTATATAGTGGTTTCTTTTTCTTTGTTTCATTTTGTATACCTTTTCCCTTTTATAGCTGACTTAATTATTGTCTTTTGTAAGATGTGGTTTATTTCTTTTTCTGAAGTGTATTTTTGCGCTGCCTATTACCCCCTTTCCCTCCTCCCTCTTGGATAATATTATACGCTGAGACCCCCCCCCTTTTTCGGGGATGTTTATTATTTTTCACATGTGGAACTTATGCTGCGGATGGCCCTGCGTGGCCCTTGTTTTCCACGTTTGATTATATGTTGACTTACTTACAAAATAAAAATCTTTAAACTAAAAAAAAAAAAAAAGGGAGTCTCTCTTGCACGCTTTTTGCCTTGCTGGACTCTGGCCCTCCTCTCACGACCATCTTTTATGGCCTTCTGGAGCGTACCGTGCTCCTGCTGGGTGATAACTACTGCTTCCCTGCCTGGATTGTGACGTCTCCTCCTTTGATTGGTGGTGGAACATCTTGGGACTTGTTTGCTCTGCCTTCTGTCTGTGGGCTGGGCGACCTGAGATGCTGGGGGCTCGCTTTCCCTTGGGCATGGTGTGTGTGACGGCTATCTTGTGGCCTATATCTCTGTCCCCGCAACCTGGTCCCTGTTGAGACGGGGTGTACTTGCCTCCATGGGGAAGAAATTAGGGATGAGCCGAACACTCCCCGAGTTCGGTTCGAGCCCGAACTTCCCATTTGTTCGGGACCGAACCCGAACCCCCATGCAAGTCAATGGGGCTGACAATTCGGTTTTTTAGAATGCCCTCCAAGAGGGCATATATGCTACATATTTGCCATAAAAGGTGTATGGGGGTCCGGGTAGTGCCCTGGGGGACAGGAAACAAGGACAAAGTAAAAAAAAAAACGTTTTTAAAGGGACAGTGAGTTTTCCATGAAATAAGGGTTAAAAATAAAAATGAAAAATTCCTTCAAATATCGTGCCTAGGAGGTCCCCATAACCTGCCCGTGAAGTGGCGGATTTCTAGGATGTATAGAAACACTTAAAAACAAAAAAATGACGTTTCATATGACGGTAAATGCTTTCCCTTTAATCTATCCATAAACAACTGCTTGGGGCGGCAGCATGTATGAAAAGACATTTTAGGACGCGCAGAAAAAGTTTAGTGTTTTTTTTTGGGCTAAATTATTGTGAAACTTATGCAGGCTTTGGATGAAAGTAACAATAGGTGCTTTAAAATTGGGCTTTTAGCGTCCCCAACAGTGCCGTCACACCGTAACCCCTCTGAGGATATGAATCTGATACAGGCGTCAATGGCAGTGCACCCAGATATTGTGCCTTTAGTGCCAGGCATGCAAGTACTATCATACAGTAACCCCTCTGTGGTATTCAGGCCAGCGACCAGAAATTTTGGGGCCCCTTACTGACCCGCAGAATAGGGCCCCCACATGATCCCCTCTTCCCATAGGAAATCAATATTTACTGTGAATCGTGATCACATTACAGAGAGTTAGTCCCAATATCTTAAAATCACACATATTGCTCGCACAACAGCACATTTAACATAAAAATGTTTCTATCTGGTTCAAATAGTTTAAGAAAGTATGAAATTGTGATTAAAAAAAATATATGAATCAAGATCGTATTGCAGAGTGTTGCTCCCAATACCTTAAAATCACATAAAATGTGTATTAGTGTAAACAAATGTAGCATAAAGTATAATTAGATTACTCCACTGGTTAAGCATATCACAGAGCACCACAGCAACAGAACTCTCATGGTAAATGCAGTGAGTATGAACATACACAGAATCCACAGCAATAGACCTCTAACAGTAAAGGGAGCATGAACGTACACAGGATCCACAGCGATAGACCAATAGTAAAGCCAGTGAGTGGGATCAGCCCACCAAGTAAGGGAGGGATAAAGAGGGCAAGTAAGCCTAGACAGGTTGTGGTGGTAGGGGACTCTATTATTAAGAGAGTAGACAGGGTAATCTGTCGCGCTGATCGCCTTAACCGGACAGTTTGCTGTCTGCCGGGTGCCCGTGTTAGGCATGTGGTTGACAGAGTTGATAGATTATTGGGAGGGGCTGGAGATGACCCAGCTGTCATGGTCCATATTGGTACCAATGACAAAGTAAGCGGAAGATGGAAGGACCTGAAGAATGATTTCAGGGAATTAGGAAGTAAACTGAAGAAGAGGTCCTCCAAGGTAGTATTTTCTGAGATCCTACCTGTGCCACGTGCTACAGTGGAAAGGCAGCGGGAGATTAGGGAGGTCAATGCGTGGCTTAAAGCTTGGTGCAGGAAGGAGGGCTTTGGGTTTTTAGAGCACTGGGCTCATTTTGCACTGGGGTACAATCTGTATAGTTGTGATAGATTGCACCTGAATGGAAGAGGGTCTGCTGTGCTAGGGGAGAGGATGGTAAAAGGTTGGAGGAGACTTTAAACTAGTGGAAGGGGAGAGGATACAGTATCTTACAAAATGGAGACAGAGCAGATAGCGCAAGGGTTTCAGTTCAGACTAAGGGGGGTGGAGCCGGGGGGATGGGTAATGTCAGAACAGTGGAGGCATGTAATGTAAAGTCGCATTCAGCATGTGGGGTAGAGACAACATTAAATGTATGCTTGCTAATGCAAGGAGCCTTAATAACAAGATGGGGGAACTAGAGGTAATAGCATACACTAAGCAATACGACATTATAGGAATAACAGAAACATGGTGGACGAAACGCATGACTGGGCTGTAAACTTAAACGGTTATACATTGTTTAGAAAGGATAGGAAACATAAGAAAGGGGGTGGAGTGTGTTTATATGTAAATCAGGATTTAAAGCCTAATATTACACAACTGGAAAGCGATGAGGAAATGTGGAATCGTTATGGGTAAATATTTCGTTGGGAATAAACAGGGAAGTCAATTATTGGTTGGCATATGCTATAAACCACCTAATATAGATAATGATGAGAGAAGAACAACTGTTAGAGCAAATTAGGAAGGCTGCACATCATGGTAGCACTTTAATTATTGGAGATTTTAATTACCCGGACATTAATTGGGATAGTGGGACTAGTAATTCAGCAAAGGGAATCCGGTTCCTGAACATTTTAAATGATACCTTCATGTCACAACTGGTAGAAACACCAACTAGAGAGGATAACTGTCTGGACCTGGTTATAACAAATAATGTGGATCTTTTCTCAAATATTAATGTAAAAGAACAGTTGGGAAATAGCGACCATAACATGGTGACTTTTGAAATAAACTTAAAAAAAACACATTCATAAGGGGCATGCTAAAATATATAATTTTAAAAAGGCCAACTTTATTAAAATAAAGGAAGCTCTCAATGTCATTGACTGGCAGAAACTCTTTCATGGGAAAAACACTGAGGATAAGTGGAATATCTTTAAACTAACACTAGAAAATACACGTCACAATATATTCCACTGGTTAATAAATATAAAAGAAACAGACTGAAACCAATGTGGCTTAGTAGGAAGGTAACTAAGGAAATGAAAAATAAAAAGAAGGCATTTAAAGCTTTTAAATTTGATAAATCTGAGGCATCCTATAAAGCATATAGGGCAGCCAATAAAGCATGTAAAAATGCGATTAGATGGGCTAAACTAGAAAATGAAAAAGAAATAGCCAAAGAGAGCAAGACCAACCCTAAAAGATTCTTTAGGTACATAAATTCTAAAAAACCCAAGAGTGAAAATGTAGGTTCACTAAAATCTGAGTCAGGGTTATTGTTAACTGAAGATCAGGATAAAGCAGAAATTTTAAATGATTATTTTTCTTCAGTATTTATCAAAGAGAAACCTATAACAGGAGACATGAAATTCATTAATAAAAACTTACTAATACAAAGTGACTGGTTGACTCAGGACAAGGTTTTACACAAATTAAACAATGTGAATGTTAATAAAGCCCCAGGGCCAGATGGAATTCACCCGCGAGTACTAAGAGAGCTATGTGTTGAAATATGTAAACCTCTGTTCTTAATCTTTCAAGATTCTTTTCTTTCAGGAATAGTACCAGAGGATTGGAGAAAAGCTGACGTGGTCCCTATATTTAAGAAAGGTTTAAAATTTGTGCCTGGGAATTATAGACCTGTGAGCTTAACATCTGTGGCTGGGAAAGTATTTGAGGGGTTACTAAGGGATAATATTCAGGAATTTATTGGGAGGTATAATGTAATTGGGAAAAATCAGCATGGTTTCATGAAACACAGATCATGTCAGACTAACCTAATTACGTTCTATGAGGAAGTAAGTAGAAGTATAGATCAGGGGGTCGCAGTGGATGTGATTTACTTAGATTTTGCCAAAGCTTTCGACACAGTTCCACACAAAAGGTTACTACTTAAATTAAGAAAAAATGGTCTAGATGAAAATACTTGTTCTTGGATAGAAAACTGGCTAAAAGATAGGGTACAGAGAGTGGTCATAAATGGTACATTTTCAAGATGGACACCAGTGGTAAGTGGTGTCCCTCAGGGGTCTGTTATAGGACCAATACTATTCAATTTATTTATAAATGACCTTGAGATAGGCATTGAAAGTCATGTATCAGTGTTTGCAGATGACACAAAGCTAGGAAAAGTAATACAATGTGAGCAGGATGTTACTTCGCTGCAGAGGGATTTAGATAAATTGGGGGACTGGGCACTTAAATGGCAGATGAAATTTAATCTAGATAAATGTAAAGTTATGCACTTTGGAGTGAAGAACACACAAGCAATTTATACCCTAAATGGTACGGAGTTAGGGAAATCCAAGCAGAAGGATTTGGGAATAATCATAGACTTCAAACTAAGTAACAATGTGCAATGTCAAACAGCAGCCGCCAAGGCCAGCAAAGTACTGGCATGCATTAAAAGGGGAGTTCACTCACGGATGAAAACATAATTTTGCCTCTGTATAAATCAATGGTCAGGCCGCACCTTGAATATGCCGTGCAATTTTGGCACCTGTCTTAAAAAGATATATCGCTAGAAAAAGTGCAGAGACGGGCAACTAAATTAATAAGGGGGATGGAAGGGTTAAGTTATGAGGAAAGACTAACAAGCTTAAACCTGTTTAGTTTAGAGAAAAGGCGCCTTAGAGGGGATCTGATAACCTTATATAAATATATACGGGGCCATTATCAACCATTGTCTGATAACCTATTCATTAACAGGACTATACACAGGACAAGGGGTCATCCATTTAGACTGGAAGAAAGAAAATTTAGCTTAAAGCATAGGAAGGGTTATTTTACGGTGAGAACAATAAAGCTGTGAATTCTCTGCCTGTTGAGGTGGTTGGGTCAGAGTCTGTACAGACTTTTAAAAAACGACTGGATGACTTCCTGCAGACACAGAATATTAAGGGTTATAATATTTAATATGTGGGTAAAAGCTTCTTGATCCAAGGCGAAATCTGACTGCCATTCTGGGGTCAAGAAGGAATTTCCCAGTATTGCATATTGGCGAGCGCTTCAGACTGGGTTTTTTGCCTTCTTTTGGATCAACAGCAGTAGGTTATGTGGGAGAGGCTGAACCCGATGGACGCATGTCTTTTTTCAGCCTATATAACTATGTAACTATGTAACTATGTAACCTCTAATGGTAAAGGCATTGAGCAGGAACGTACACAGAATCCACAGCAAGACATCTAATGTTAAAGGCAATGAGTATGAACATACACAGGATCCAACAGTAACGGGAGCATGAACGTATACAGCATCCACAGCAATAGACCTACAACAGTAAAGGGAGCTGAACATACACAGGATCCACGGCAATAGACCTCTAATGGAAAAGACAGGGAGGCTCTCCTTTTTCAGGTCCCTCTCCCTTTATCATGTCCATCTCACCCCCCCTACATTTTCATTTCATCCCCCTCCTCTTCTATTTTAATTTTATTTCACTCCCCTCCACTTCAATTTTAATTTTATTTCACCACTCCTCCTCTTCCATTTTAATTTTATTTCATCCCCCTCCTCTTCCATTTTATTTCACCCCCTCTTCCATTTTATTCACCCCTCCTCTTCCATTTTAATTATTTTACCACTCCTCTTCCATTTTAATTTTATTTCACCACTCCTCCTCTTCCATTTTAATTTTATTTCACCCCCTCTTCCATTTTAATTTATCACCACTCCTCCTCTTCCATTTTAATTTTATTTCATCCCCCTCCTCTTCCATTTTATTTCACTCCCTCTTCCATTTTATTTCATCCCCCTCCTCTTCCATTTTTAATTTTATTTCACCACTCCTCCTCTTCCATTTTAATTTTATTTCACCACTCCTCCTCTCCATTTTAATTTTATTTCACCCCCCTTCATTTTCCTTTCATTTCCTCCTCCTCCATTTTAATCTTATTCCATCCCCCCTCTTCCTTTGTTTTTTCAGTATATTTCACCCCTGGCCCCCTCCCAAATTACCTGGGTGCCGGTGCTCTCCGCAGCAGCATGTGCATCATGGAGCGCTGGGAGGAAGTGACATTTATGACCACTTACTCCCAGCGCTGCAGAATACAGATGATGGGCAGAAGTCTGGCGCGCCCTTTCTGACCTCATCAGAGGGGGCCCGTCAGCCACCGGCCGCCATCTTGGAGTCTCTGCTCGCAGGTGGCCGGGGCCCAGGTAGGCTGCAGCACCTCCTCCGAGGCCTGCGGCCTAAAGTAAATGTAGCTGCTGTCGGCGGGCCCCCCCAGTGCCCGGGCCCCTTACTGCAGCATGGGCTGTAATGCCCTGATGGCGGCCCTGGTGGTATTGTGGAAGAGTGCAGGGGTGGACCATGCGGTCCTATATTAAAAAGATATGAATCTGGGAATAGGCGTCAGTGCACCCAGATATTGTGCCTTTAATGCCAGGCCATCCAGTATCATCATACAGTAACCCCTCTGTGGTATTGTGGAAGAGTGCAGGGGTGGACCATGTGGTCCTATATTGAAAAGATTTGTTGTTTTTTTTAATGGGCGTCAGTGCAGCCAAATATTGTGCCTTCACACCGTAACCCTTTTGTGGTATTGTGGAAGAGTTCAGTGCTGGAGGTTTTGTGAATGCAGAAGAGGACATCCCCTATCTATTCCATTACTTCAGCATCATGGGATTGACAGCAGCTGATCCAGGACGGATTCATTTTTATAAATGTCAGCCCGTCTACAGAGTCGGTGGACAGACGCACTCTTTTGTCTGTGACAAAACCTCCAGCGGCACTGAACGTCTTTTCGGAAAGCACGCTAGATGAAGGGCAACCTAGTAGCTGCATAGCATATTGGCTAAATTCTGGCCAGTGATCCAATCTCAACACCCAGTAAGCCAGTGGATCATCTGCTGGAAAGGTATCCAGGTCTACCCTTGCCCCTAGGTAGTCCTGCACCATATGGTGAAGATGCTGGCAATTGGTGCCTACAATTGACGTCCCTGGGCGTCGAGGACTAAAAAAATTTAAAAATGCATCAGTCAAGCGGCCCTGGCCTTCACCCCTATTCCTCTGATCACCTGCAGCCTCAGAAGCACGTGTGTCAGCACTTGGTAATCTAACAGTGCCTGGAAAGGTGTTACACAAGTTTCGCTTTAGAGCGTCCTCAAGTTTTGTCATCCTGTGCTCCCTCTGTGCGGGCAGGATGAGCTCTGCAACTTTACCCTTGTATCGTGGATCAAGAAGGCTTGCCAACCAGTAATGATCCCTCTCCTTGATAGCACGAATCCTGGGGTCCTTTAGCAGGCTTTGCATCATTAGGGAGCCCATACAGCATAGATTGGAGGTGGCATTAGCTGCCGAGTCTTCCTGGTCAATGAGGATGACCGTATCGTGCAGTTCCTCCTCCCAGCCACGCACAAGCCCTTCTGTTTCTGGGCACACAAAACCCTGCCTTGAGGAATCCCCACTACTTAAATAGTCGTCCTCCTCCTCCTCATCCTCCTCCTGTCTGATCTGAGTAGGACCCGCTGGAATGCTGTCTGCGGAAAGACTGGGGCCTTGAGAGCTAGGGAAGGCCTCCTCTTCCTCCCGCTGCTCTGCCTCTAGAGCCACATCTATAATTCCCCCGCAGAGTGTGCTCCAGCAGGAACACTAAAGGAATTGTGTCACTGATGCATGCACTGTCCCTGCTCACCATCCTCGTTGCCTCCTCAAATGGTGACCGCACAGTGCATGCATCCTTGATCATCAGCCACTGCGGGGGGGAAAAAAACAAGTTGACCTGAACCTGTCCTTGTGCCATACTCACACAGGTACTTGTTAGGCTAGGGTCAGACTAACGCATTTTTCACGTTGTCCGTGAAAAAGTGCGTTCGAACGAATGGACTTATTTTTTCACGGAATACGCAATAGCGGTCATACGATGCGCAGTTTCATCCGTGATTTTGTACGGATCATCAATAAAACACTTTTTGTGTCTGGACGTTATGTTGGCCGGACATTAGCAGCGTCTGACGTCTCCTAATCACGCACACACGCCGCTAGTGGACGCAGCGCACTCTGTACGTCAGTACTAGTGGTTTCACGTTCTCGAAAAAATGCGTTTGTTTGCCGCCTGCGTTGCGCGGCCGCACTTTTGTGCGACCGTACTTCGTATATTGGCCGTCATTGCCCGGCATCTGTTGCTAGCACGGCCGTGATTATGTGCGGCTGCACGCGCGTTCGCACTGCCTCAGTCTGACCCTAGCCTTACATAGTTATATAGGCTGAAAAAAGACATGTGTCCATCGGGTTCAGCCTCTCCCACATAACCTACTGCTGTTGATCCAAAAGAAGGCAAAAAACCCAGTCTGAAATGCTTGCCAATATGCAACATACTGGGGAAAAAATTCCTTCTTGACCCCAGAATGGCCTCAGATTTCTCCTTGGATCAAGAAGCTTTTACCCACCTATTAAATATTATAATCCTTAATATTCTGTGTCTGCAGGAAGTCATCCAGTCGTTTTTTAAAAGTCTGTACAGACTCAGACCCAACCACCTCAACAGGCAGAGAATTCCACAGCTTTATTGTTCTCACCGTAAAATAACCCTTCCTATACTTTAAGCTAAATTTTCTTTCTTCCAGTCTAAATGGATGACCCCTTGTCCTGTGTATAGACCTGTTAATGAATAGGTTATCAGACAATGGTTGATAATGGCCCCATATATATTTATATAAGGTTATCAGATCCCCTCTAAGGCGCCGTTTCTCTAAACTAAACAGGTTTAAGCTTGTTAGTCTTTCCTCATAACTTAACCCTTCCATTCCCCTTATTAATTTAGTTGCCCGTCTCTGCACTTTTTCTAACGCTATAATATCTTTTTTTAAGACAGGTGCCCAAAATTGCACGGCATATTCAAGGTGCGGCCTGACCATTGATTTATAGAGGCAAAATTATGTTTTCATCCCGTGAGTGAACTCCCCTTTTAATGCATGCCAATACTTTTGCTGGCCTTGGCGGCTGCTGTTTGACATTGCACATTGTTACTTAGTTTGAAGTCTATGATTATTCCCAAATCCTTCTCCTGCTTGGATTTCCCTAACTCCGTACCATTTAGGGTATAAATTACTTGTGTGTTCTTCACTCCAAAGTGCATAACTTTGCATTTATCTAGATTAAATTTCATCTATCTAAATCCCTCTGCAGCGAAGTAACATCCTGCTCACATTGTATTACTTTTCCTAGTTTTGTGTCATCTGCAAACACTGATACATGGTTTTCAATGCCTATCTCAAGGTCCTTTATAAATAAATTGAATAGTATTTGTCCTATAACAGACCCCTGAGGGACACCGCTTACCACTGGTGTCCATCTTGAAAATGTACCATTTATGACCACTCTCTGTACCCTATCTTTTAGCCAGTTTTCTATCCAAGAACAAGTATTTTCATCTAGACCAATTTTTCTTAATTTAAATAGTAACCTTTTGTGTGGAACTGTGTCGAAAGCTTTGGCAAAATCTAAGTAAATCACATCCACTGCGACCCCCTGATCTATACTTCTACTTATTTCCTCATAGAACGTAATTAGGTTAGTCTGACATGATCTGTGTTTCATGAAACCATGCTGATTTTTGCCAATTACATTATACCTCCCAATAAATTCCTGAATATTATCCCTTAGTAACCCCTCAAATACTTTCCCAGCCACAGATGTTAAGCTCACAGGTCTATAATTCCCAGGCACAAATTTTAAACCTTTCTTAAATATAGGGACCACGTCAGCTTTTCTCCAATCCTCTGGTACTATTCCTGAAAGAAAAGAATCTTGAAAGATTAAGAACAGAGGTTTACATATTTCAACACATAGCTCTCTCAGTACTCGCGGGTGAATTCCATCTGGCCCTGGGGCTTTATTCACATTCACATTGTTTAATTTCTGCAAAACCTTGTCCTGAGTCAACCAGTCACTTTGTATTAGTAAGTTTTTATTAATGAATTTCATGTCTCCTGTTATAGGTTTCTCTTTGATAAATACTGAAGAAAAATAATCATTTAAAATTTCTGCCTTATCCTGATCTTCAGTTAACAATAACCCTGACTCAGATTTTAGTGAACCTACATTTTCACTCTTAGGTTTTTTTAGAATTTATGTACCTAAAGAATCTTTCAGGGTTGGTCTTGCTCTCTTTGGCGATTTCTTTTTCATTTTCTAGTTTAGCCCATCTAATCGCATTTTTACATGCTTTATTGGCTGCCCTATATGCTTTATAGGATGCCTCAGACTTATCAGATTTAAAAGCTTTAAATGCCTTCTTTTTATTTTTCATTTCCTTAGTTACCTTCCTACTAAGCCACATTGGTTTCAGTCTGTTTCTTTTATATTTATTAACCAGTGGAATATATTGTGACGTGTACTTTTCTAGGGTTAGTTTAAAGATATTCCACTTATCCTCAGTGTTTTTTTCCCGTTTAAGAGTTTCTGCCAGTCAATGACATTGAGAGCTTCCTTTATTTTAATAAAGTTGGCCTTTTTAAAATTATATGTTTTAGCATGCCCCTTGTGAATGTGTTTTTTTGAGTTTATTTCAAAAGTCACCATATTATGGTCACGGTTTCCCAACTGTTCCTTTACATTAATATTTGAGAAAAGATCCACATTATTTGTTATAACCAGGTCCAGACAGTTATCCTCTCTAGTTGGTGTTTCTACCAGTTGTGACATGAAGGTATCATTTAAAATGTTCAGAAACCGGATTCCCTTTGCTGAATTACTAGTCCCACTATCCCAATTAATGTCCGGGTAATTAAAATCTCCAATAATTAAAGTGCTACCATGATCTGCAGCCTTCCTAATTTGCTCTAACAGTTGTTCTTCCTCATTATCTATATTAGGTGGTTGCCAACCAATAGTATAATAGTAATATGCCAACCAACAGTTGACTTCCCTGTTTATTCCCCAACGAAATATTTACCCATAAGGATTCCACATTTCCCTCATCGCTTTCCAGTTGTGTAATATTAGGCTTTAATCCTGATTTACATATAAACACACTCCACACCCTTTCTTATGTTTCCTATCCCTTCTAAACAATGCATAACCATTTAAGTTTACAGCCCAGTCATGCGTTATATCCCACCACGTTACTGTTATTCCTATTATGTCGTATTGCTTAGTGTATGCTATTGCCTCTAGTTCCCCCATCTTGTTATTGAGGCTCCTTGCATTAGCAAGCATACATTTAATGATGTCTCTACCCACACATGCTGAATGCGACTTTACATTACATGCCTCCACTGTTCTGACATTACCCATCCCCCCGGGTCCACCCCCCTTAGTCTGAACTGAAACCCTTCCGCTATCTGCTCTCTCCATTTTGTAAGATACTGTATCCCTCCCCCCCCCTTCCACTAGTTTAAAGTCTCCTCCAACCTTTTAACCATCCTCTCCCCTAGCACAGCAGACCCTCTTCCATTCAGGTGCAATCTATCACGACTATACAGATTGTACCCCAGTGCAAAATGAGCCCAGTGCTCTAAAAACCCAAAGCCCTCCTTCCTGCACCAAGCTTTAAGCCACTCCTTGACCTCCCTGATCTCCCGCTGCCTTTCCACTGTAGCACGTGGCACAGGTAGGATCTCAGAAAATACTACCTTGGAGGACCTCTTCTTCAGTTTACTTCCTAATTCCCCGAAATAATTCTTCAGGTCCTTCCATCTTCCTCTTACTTTGTCATTGGTACCAATATGGACCATGACAGCTGGGTCATCTCCAGCCCCTCCCAATAATCTATCAACCACATGCCTAACACGGGCACCCGGCAGACAGTAAACTGTCCGGTTAAGGCGATCAGCGCGACAGATTACCCTAATAATAGAGTCCCCTACCACCACAACCTGTCTAGGCTTACTTGCCCTCTTTATCCCTCCCTTACTTGGTGGGCTGATCCCCCTGCGTTAGAGGGAGCAGCCTCCTCCAGTACTGCTACACCTGAGCTGATGCACCCAACATCTTCGCTCAAAGGGGCAAATCTGTTGGTTGGCTAGTCCTGATCTTGCGCACACCTTTTCCTCTTCCCTCCCCCCCTGCTACCACGTGTCACTGACACCCAGCTACCAACCTGTTCCCCGGTTAACTCCACTCCTCCCACACCCCTAGATTCCTCAACTATACTTTGCTCCGTGAGAAGCAGGCTCCTTTCAAGATTGTCAATCTGCCTCAGCGTTACGATTTGCCCTTCCAGATCTCCAATATGAGCTTCCAGAAGAGCTACACGTTCACACTTGCTACAGAGATATGGACCCTGGAAGGATTCCTCCAGACATGCATACATGCAGCAGGATGTGCACTGGGTTAAACCTTCAAGCTTGCTAACACTCATACCCACAACAAGAGAATATATATCACAAGTTGTACCTGTTATTTGAACTCCTGTTTTTAACTCCACTTGAAAATAGCCCACTTGGGCTTGTCAGTGGTCTACTTCCTTTGTGAGCAAGCTCACTGAGCTGCCACTGAGTTTATGTAGCCATACAAGTGAAATCACCTGACAGGCTACACGCCCCCAATTAACAAGCCACCAGCCACTCAGGGGAAAAAAAAAACCCAAAAAGCACAACAGTTGATTGCCCTCTGCTGCTTGCGTAGACGCTGCAGCATTGCTAATGTCGAATTCCACCTGGTGGGCATGTCACAGATCAGACGGTTTGTGGGAAGGTGGAATTCTCTTTGAATTTCTGCCAGGCGAACGCTTGCTGGGAATGACCGTCTGAAGTGGCTGCAGACTTTTCTGGCCTGGATGAGAAGCTCTGGCAGCCCTGGGTACTTGGTTAGGAAACGCTGTACCACCAGATTTAGGACGTGTGCTAGGCATGGTACATGCGTCAATTTACCCTTGCGTAGGGCGGAGAGAAGGTTGCTGCCATTATCGCAGACGATCATTCCCAGGTCAAGCTGGCGTGGTGTTAACCATCTCTGCACCTGCCCCTGCAGAACTGACAAAATTTCTGACCCGTTGTGGCTCCTGTCCCCTAAACAAACCAGCTCAAGCACAGTATGGCATCTTTTTGCTTGAGCCATTGCGTAGACCCTGTCAGGCGTGGGTTTAACTGCCACTTTGCCAGAGACAGAGAAGGAGGTGGAGGAGGAAGAGGTGGTGGTGGTGGAGCAGACAGACCTCATACAAGCAGCTTTCTGGAGGCGTGGTGGATGAACAAGCTCCAGCACAGAGCCTCGTCTTGGATCCCTCCCAGCTGCAATCAGAGTTACCCAGTGTGCCGTTAAGGAAATGTAACGACCCTGTCCATGCTTGCTGGACCACGTGTCTAAAGTGACATGCACCTTGCTGCTGACTGCCTTTCCCAATGACTGGATAACATTGTGTTCCACGTGCTGGTATAGTGCTGGAATGGCCTTGCGTGAAAAGTAATGGCGTTTTGGAACCTGCCACTGTGGTACAGCGCATTCAGCAATTTCACGGAAGGGAGCAGAGTCCACCAGCTGGAAAGGCAGCAGCTGCAATGCGAGTAATTTTGCTAAGCTGGCATTTAGACACTGTGCTTGGGGATGGTTGGGACTATATTTTTTCTTTCGCTGCAGCAGCTGCGGCAACGTAATCTGACTGCGTAAATCTTCAGCTACTGGGATGATGTCACATTGTGAGGAAGGACCTGCTGGTACATCCATTACTGTAGCATCATCCCTGTCGGTGGAGGTTGTAGGCAATTGCATGGCAGGACATACAGTGTGGGTAGAGACAGATGAGGAGGAGGAGGACCTACGCAAAGTTTTGCCCCAACGGGATGTGTGGCACTTGTTCATATGTCGCCTCAAGCACGTGGTACCCAAGTGTCCGGTGTTTATCCCACGCTTCAGCCTCCTCTGACATAGATTACAAATAGCAACGGTGGGGTCTGCTGCACATTTCTTAAAGAACTCCCAGACAGCAGAGTTCCTGCATGTGTTCTTTGAGACAACAGCGCTCTGCACCGGAGCAGCTCTGACATGTGATGCCTTGGACTGGCTAGTGCTACGGTTGGTCACAGAGGATGTTGTGCCTCGTGTTTGCTGTGCCTCCTCCTCCTCCTCCTCCTCCTCACTTGATTCCTCAGTTCGATCTGGCACCCAGGTGGAGTCAGTTACCTCATCATCATCAATGTCATCTTCACCCCCTATCTCCTCGTCACTGGAGCCAACTTGGCAGTGTGCTGCAGCTGCTGGGGCAACATGAGTGCCAGTTATTTGTGTGTCATCACTGGCACCCCCTTCCTCTAGGTTGATTATACTCCCTTGCTCAACCTCAGAGATTGAATCAGAGCACTGTACTTGCTGCGCATCCTCAAGCAGCATGTTACTGTCAATGTAGTCAAACAATTCAGCTGACTCCTCCGTGTGTGATAGCGAGGCTACGGCAGGAGTAGCTGTGGACATGGAGGCTGCATTAGATGCTTTGGCAGCTGAGGTGGACTGTAAAGCACTAGAAGCCTGGCTGGCAGAGGACTCGGAGGATGAGGATGGCCTGGTTAGCCAATCCACCAAGTCCTCTGTATGTTGCTGCTGCTTAAGACTGCCAGCACCAGTTAGAAAGGACAAGCGTGCCCCTGCAGAGGATGCACCACGTCCACCACGACCAGAGACACAGCCTCCCGACACAGGGGCTGCTTGCCCTCTTATCTGTGGCTGGGAGCGTTTGCCTGTCCTTTTTGTTCTTTCAGACATGGTGAGTGATATATAGATTAATATATACAGAACTCTGATTCAACTCTGGTATAAAGATTTAAATAACTCTGGTATAACTCAGTGAGACACACTGATAGCTGGCAGCCAGTGACAAGAGACAGATCACCTTAATTCCCAAGTGTTTTAAAGAAATTAGTGAGACCCAAAAAGATTTGCTGGCACAGTGACCAGACCCAGAAAATCACCTCCATTCACAAATGTTTTAAATAAAGTTGTAAACCTCAAAAAAAATTGCTGGCACAGTGACAAGACCCACATCACCTAAATTCCCTGATATTTGGTCGAAATGAGACCCCCCCACTAGCGTGGCAGACCGGCAGTAACAACACACACAACTATCTCCTTTGAAATCTCCTCTGAAATGCGTGCAGAAGCGCTGCGTGGAAACCTTATATAGTGTGCTGCGGGACTTAGCTCTGTGAGCCCATGATTGGGCAAAATTTGCCCAATCAGGACTCTGAGCGGTGATTGGCATAGTGTTCAACCAGTCTTGCACCAGACCTGTGGTCAGGTGCAAGGCTGTAGCCAAATACGAGCTTCAGGCAGTGGGAAAATGCATCGTGGTCGAACATGCGGCGAACACCCGGAAATGTTCGGGGTTCGCGATCTGCTCGAACAGGCTAAGTTCGGGTCGAACCCCGAACCACCCGAACAGCTCATCCCTAGAAGAAATCTCAGACTGGAGAGGCGGAGGGTCAGAGTCTCCCGGACATTTAAGTATCACTGGGAGTTGGGCATGACAGTGGAGCGAAGACCTGCCGTGGTGAGGCGCTGTCCTGCTTGGATTCCTCCAATGATAACTCACGACCCCCACCTCGTGAGACATCTGTTGGAAGTACCCTGCAATAAAGTCGAGCCAAGCCGCTCACTGTAGATGTCTTGTATAAAGTCATAAAGGTTTTCAGGGGCCTCTGGCACAACGATCTATAGGAGATGTGCACAGCGGTGGAGAGTAGGAGACCCTGCAGTCCCAGATCTCTGACGTGAGCGCTCACTTCCAAAAAACAGCGACGGCGCAGGTGGCTTCTGATGCCAAAATTACTGACCTTCAGCTGCAAGTTTCTCGACTCTCCTCCCATCTGCGGTGTTGACCCTGGAGTCTTGCCACCGCCGCAGAAACCTTAATTTTTGTGGGGGATCCTGGAGGTGGTGTCTGCTGGAGGGCTTCTTACTATTACCTGCGGTTTGGTGGCCCAAATTTTACCACCCAGCAGTTGCCTGTTCTATTGGCCATGTGAATTCAGAAGGCGGCCGCTGCCCTGTTGGATGTTCCCCAAGATGTGGTTGTGCCTATTAGAGCTAATGAGCTATGGTCTCCCACGCCCAGATCCTTGCCACGTTTGGCACCACTTATAGTCACATATGCCTCTACCTGCATCCCTTTTTTCCAAGACTTGCCATCTCTTGCACTGGCAGCCCGACAATGTTTTCACGATGTCACTGTGATGCTCCGTGACGGTGACCATGGGATTCGCTACCGCTGGGGGGGAGCCTCTGACTCTCTCATTATGACTCACAAAGGCATGTCATACTTGGCTGCGACCTTGGAGGAGGCGCAGGCTGTCTGGCTGGGTTGGGTCCCGTGGCTGCACTGTGTAGCCCTCAGAGTCTGCTGTCTGGCCCGGTCCCCGGATGATGGGTTTTGTCCCCCCTCTTGTTCCTGTTCTTCACCTTGCACCCCCCCCCCCCTGAAGCTCACACCCCCTATCGTTTGTTTCTTGTGATTTTTATTTTTTATTTTTATCTTTTTGCAGCGGACTTTGTTGCTGGTCTTCGAGACTTTCCTTTGTTTAGCTGCTGGGGCATCAGGATTCCCCGGGAAAGTATAAAAAGTAAATGGGGTGCAGATCAAATAAGCATTATTGTGGATCTGTACATAAATACGTTGCAGCAGGGTCTAGTGTGTACTCCCTGCCAATGTACACACCAATAGTCAATCGAAAAAAAATCCTTGTTCAAACGGGCAAATCCAAAAATCTTTTTTCTTTTGGTGTCCTAAAAACACACAAAACAGGATATACATTGCGCAGTACGTCCTTTGCTTGGGAACACACATAATAAGTGATATATATCAAACTCACTTTTTTTTAAGAGCCAATACAAGCCAGCTCTAAGCTGTAACTGCATATCAAATAACAGTGGTAGCTGGTAAGGTCCTCACCACTACTGCCAAAAATGCCAGGTATGCAGATCCTTTCCTAGTTCCACACAGGTGAAACACACGTCTGGATTGGACTCGAAGAGGGGTGTCACAGAGGGTCGCCTCACACCAGGTCCACAAACAAAATCAGGGTAGCCGGTCACTTCGAGCCCACTGGATCTCCCTAGTCACCTGGAGGGGCCTTGGGTATGGATTTGGTGATGATCCTCAATAAAATGAAACCGGACAAGATAGCGCCAGCGGTATTTTAAAACTTATTTATTAAAACAATAAATGAATAAACAGTATGCCGCAAACATGTTTCGTTCAATAGCTTAATCAGTGGTGATCGTCACCAAATCCATACCTAAGGACCCCCCAGGAGATTGGGGAGATCTGGTGCTCCCCATGTCACTGGGTGCCCTGATTTTGGTGCCATTTAGGAAAAGGCACAAATAATGTGAGTGACTACCTTAATTAGTATTACAAGTATTAACCTCCCTGGTGGTATTCCCGAGTATGACTCGGGGTTAAATTTCACTACTGCGAACGGTAACCCCGAGCCACACTCGGGCTGGATGCATACTCACCTCCTCCTGGCTCCCTGTCCCCCGCAGTGAGATTGCGGCGAGCTGTTTCCTGGTAAGGCTCCCTGCGAGTCACACGATGCAGGGGGGGGGGCGGGACCAGCAGCAAACTTAGAAAAAAATTATAATACACTGTATAATCCAATGTGCAATGTTTATGAACGGCCACTAGGTGGCACTACAGGATAAGAAACAGACCATACATCGTCTCACCCTTGTTTTCAGACAGATTTCAGGGTTTTTATTGAATATCATTTATTTGCATTATTTTGGATAATTATTTTTGGGATAATAAATTGTCGTGTTTCAAACTTTATCGGACTCAGTGTATTTACTATTTTTTTTAAAAAATTATTTATAAAGGATTTTACCAGTAAGGACTCTTGATTGCACGGATTTCAGTGCGTGATTCCTAATTATTACAGGCTAACTATGTACAAAAACACGTTTCCTTTAAAAAAAATTGAGACGCTTTTAGACACGAAATTTTGAAAAAATTAGACCGCCAGGGAGGTTAAGGAAGCAGTCTACACATTGTTTATCTGCTTATACCGAGATTTATCAGAAAGATCTGGACCTGACTACGACCAGGACCCTGATTGCGCCTTTTATTGGAGCACCACATCACCTAGCCCTGAAATACTAGCGCTGGTTTCCACCCCCTGTCAACCTTATTTTCTACGGACTTTTCTGGGGATTTTCCACTATCGTGGTTACAAGCTGCTGTACTATTGGACAAAAAATCATCTGACAAGTTGTACACGTACAATCATGTAAGACTCCTAATTATTCACACTAAAAAGTGTGCCACCCTTGCCACTAATTTTTGTGCTATCCCCATATCATTTTAAGCTAAAGAGCTTGCAATTGAAATATTTTATGTCCACTAGAGGGCTTCTATATGAACATATTGCATAAATTGTTTTACCTGTCACCATCTGCACTTGTCAAAAAGTAGATTGTACTTTTAACTTACATTAGCACTTTGGTTAACCTGATCTGCAAGCTGCTTTCTGGGCTATTTATGTGATTTATGCTGCTATTTAAGGGATTTGTGCTGCTATCTTTGTATAGGACTTCACTGTGAATTAGGGTGCCAACCCTGTCTGCACTTGACCGCTGCATTAGCATTCTTTGGTAATTTCCTTGATTTTAATTGTGATCTAGTAAATGTCCTAATTCTGTAAAGGAGAGGGGTGACCCAATCACGGGTCAAAAGAGTATTGAGGCGCTGGTATTATACCATAAAGAAGTTGTAATATTACACCAGAAGAGTTGAATTGGTGATATACCAGAATGCAGCTCACCATTTAGGTGTATCCCTCACCCAACAATGATACATAAAAAACAAGAATATCGCAGTATATTCGGGAGCGCAAATGGATAGTTTGTCTTCCTTTAAGATACCAGTCTGAAGTTCCTTAGGAATCTTCAAGTAGATCTTTGTGGATAAATCTTTGTATAGGATAATCCAGTAGAATCTCCAATCACACAGCCAATATAGAATGAAGAAGAGAGAGAGAGAACATTTGGGCAATATCGTGTACCATATATATGCCAAACTATGTATTCATAGGAAAAAAACTCACAAGCGTGGAGCTAGATAGCTCAATAGGTGTAGGTAGTTGAGTCACTAGGGGGGACTCCTCCCTTCAATCGTGGAAGTTCCTATTCTCTTGTTCACTTCAATGGATTTTTTCACAACAGGTATACCTCGACTGAGGAAGCTTACAGGTTTTGGTAAGAGAAACGCGTCTCGATGACCCCCGCAACCATTTTATTACTTTGTCCATTTTAATGTTTTATTAAAAAGTTTTTGTCCATCAATACCCTCTCCACGTCCATTATATGGTGTATGCAAATACATTTCATGCACCTTTGCCTATCCATTTGTCCATCTGTCCATCGGCACCCATCTATACATCTATTGGATGATCTCAACATATCCAGACAGAGGCTTAGACCCCCTGAAAAGTGGTCTACTGCGGTAATACGGAACCACCTAATAGGAGGTTCCTGTACATGTGAGTACCTCTCCATCAAGTGCTCCTCCTTTCCCCTACTGTGACGTTATCACGCTATGTATATTTCTTCCGAGGTATACCTGTTGTGAAAAAATCCATTGAAGTGAACAAGAGAATAGGAACTGCCACGATTGAAGGGAGGAGTCCCCCCTAGTGACTTAACTACCTACCTCCTATTGAGCTATCTAGTTCCACGCTTGTGAGGTTTTTTCCTATGAATACATAGTTTGGCATATATATGGTACACGATATTGCCCAAATCTTCTCTCTCTCTCTTCTTCATTCTATATTGGCTGTGTGATTGGAGATTCTACTGGATTATCCTATACAAAGATTTATCCACAAAGATCTACTTGAAGATTCCTAAGGAACTTAAGACTGCTATCTTAAGGAAGACAAACATTCCATTTGCGCTCCCGAATATACTGCGGTATTCTTGTTTTAAATGTCCTAATTCGTACCAAAACCCTGTTTTAAACCCTTGCAACCTGCACGCTCTTCCCATATGAACTGCTGAGTGGCGCCAATAATATACAATATCCTTTCCAGATGCACAGGTTTTGCACTCATGTGCAGACACACCTAGCAAAGTTAAGACTGAATACCTTAGTCTCTCCACTACTAGCCCGCCTATTTGTGTTCTGGGTCCCTGGTTATGTAATGCATCATTGGGTTAGGTGCCTATACTCATGGGTGGGCTTACTTGCAGGTTGAGACTCCCATTGCATGACAGGCGGGGGGGGGGGTCACACGATTTGGACCTTTGATCTGCCACACATTAATGGGCCTTTTTGTAATTATAGGACCCATGATGGTCAGCTGTAGGCTTTTGAGAGTCAGCCATTTAAACTTAACATTACTGGTTGATTATGGCATAGGTGTACCTTCTGTGGGAGGTTTATAGATCTTTTAGGATGTGTGTTGGTCAGTCCAATGTTGGCTCCTGAAGAAGCTGCTTTGCTTGGCAGACAAACACTCCTTGAACTCTTTCAATTGTTTGTTGCTGTGAGCTATTTCCCTTTTACTAAGGCTCGGGTCAGACGAGCGCAGTGTCCACGTCCGTGTTGCCGCACATTTTAACGTCCGTGGTAGCATATAATTATGATCCATAGAGACCACCCACAAAGTACGTCCGCACAGAAGTGCAGACACATAACGGACGCGGCAAATGGACGCAAGTTAGGCAAGAACGTAAAACCGCTAGAACGGACGCACAGAGTGCGCCACGTCCGCATAGCTTTGTGTGTGAGTGATGGAACGTAGTCAGACGGACTGCATTTTTGACGCCCAGCATTTTTGAGGGACAAAATGTTTTTCATATTAGTTTATTTTCCCTTCTACATCAGTCAAAAAAAAACATCAGTCACAAAAACGGACTGTGTGGCCACTACCGCGTCTTTCGTCAGAACGTGCGTCTGTACTGCACGGACGCACAGTCCGTACAAAATGCGCTCGTCTGACCCTAGCCTAAATGTTGCTTTTTCAGAGCTTGGGTGTATTCCACTGGCATGGTAGGCACATGAATGAGGTATAGGATAGTAATAGAATATTCCCCTATGGCTTTTCTGTTCTTTATAGAAGCCTTTTTATTTGTGTGGCTCCTAATACCCTATGGAATGCCCCAGTACTTCAGCTCCTTTCTCCGACTCTCTGGACAAAGGTAGTTACGGCAGTAAGAGCTCTCCACCTTTTAATACCCTCACATGGCACATGTCTCAACCTAGCCCACACTATATAGGCCTCTGGGCCTGTTTGAGAGGTGCTGGTGCTGGCCTCCTGCCAAGAGACTGTGGCTCAATGTGACAGACATTTATGACAGTGGGCATAAGTGGCGTAATAAGGGTTAATGCCAAAATACAGATTGGTGATTTTAAAAGTGGTTGTGTTTTAGGAGTTTGGTTTGCTAAAGTAATCCTGGCAGTTTGTTTCATCTTCTGTTCATTTGTTGTTGATATTGTGCTAATCTTGTCTATTGGAAACTGATCAAGGTTTGATCCTCACTGATGGATCTTTTGGTCTGAGGAGCCTATGTGGACAAGGCCGTCTTTAACATGGGGCAAAGAGTGGCTGCTGCCCAGTTATTATTTTGGGGCCCAAGTCAGCTGCCCATTTGAGCCCGCAAAAGCCAGAGATCGGCACCTATCTGGGAATTCTCCCGCAGGGGGCTGACATCTTGTCAGCCCCGCCTGCGGGACTTAACCCTGCCTACTGATGTAATCACGCACATGAATGATGATATCAGAAATGGGACACCTCCCCCCAGCCAGGCAGGGAATTCTTTATGGAGGAGGTATGGGGGTCCTTTGGCTAGAGGGACAAGGTATTGGAAAGGCCAAAGTATGGCCTTTCCAATGATGCCAAATATGACCAGGTTCATGTGAAAATAATATAAATAAAAAGAGAATTTAGTGCAGATAAAAAAAAATCTATTCTAAACAAGTACCTGCACATGTTTACAATTAAAAATTTTTTTAGCTGCATTATTTTGTGGAAGCTTTCCTGTTGTTCCTGACGGTGGCGGGTGACATCAGCTGAGGAGTCCTGAAATTGCATTGAAGCCGTTACACCACTGTGGTAACATTTATGTGCCTGAATTACATATATATCTTGTGAATGAGGACTTGTGAGGCCCTCCATTATTTATGTATTCTATTGCACTTATATGAAGTGTTTCTGATTTATTTATTTTAGATCTCCTGCCTCTCAAATTTATTTATACATTTTACTATTTATGTCAAGAGTAGACATTGTGGGAGCGATCAAGGTGCTTTTAATTGTGTATGATAGATATCGATTTTATATTTATTCAAATACACAGAGGGTAGCACTCAGCCTTTACTAAACATTCAGTGTGGGTGCATCAAGAAAATTCTAATACAACAAACCAAAAATCGTGCACAACAAACGTCATATGCAACAATTCAAAGGAACAGCAGCTTAATGCATTTAAACAGAGGTTTTACCATATTTAACCGTAACTCTGGTGTTTAACGATGGTCAAATTCAAAAGGTATCACTACGTACTGGTGTGTGTTAGTGTTAGAAAAAGGGAGTTTATCTTTCTATACCACCGCATTATTGTTCACTTTTCAATTATGAAGTGAACAATGATGCTGCACTAACGCACAATCTCATTTGTGGAGACATGGCACAATGTGTTATTACGCATTGTTCCATCAAAAACCTAAACCGCCGCACTACAGTGAGTAGCACTTGGGGTCCTTTGGAACCCTGTGTCTCTAATATTTACACTGTAGAAGTTCAAGTGAGGTATAGGTCAGAGTCTGGCCTTTCCGACAATACCAAATATGACCTCGTGTAAAAATAGAAAAATGAACAAAAAATGCAAAATTTTACATTTTTTTTCTGTTCTAAGGCAGCAGCATGATGTGCTTTTGCATATAAAGCAAACAGTGCCACGGCACTTCTGATTTCCCATGCTGTGACCAAATGTGGAGGTGATAGCGCAATGAGTTATTGCGCCGCACCACTGCGAGGAGAATGGGGTGTACTTTTGGGCTCCTGTATCTTCATTCTTTACAGCCCATAAAGGCAAGTTGGGTGCCATTGGGCAAGTCAGAACCCTGGCCTTTCCAATGATACCAAACATGATCATGCAGAATGTAAATGGGGAAAAAAACGTTTTTCTGGGGTGGAGAGAAAGTTTGCATGGGGGCCCAAGAAAATGTTTGCCCAGGGTCCAGTCTATATTAAAGACGGCTCTGTCAATTGGACTTTGAGCCATCGTGTGTGTGTGTGTGTGTGTGTGTGTGTGTGTGTAAAAACCACAACATATATATGACAAGAAAAAAGGTTGTCATTGACAACAATGAATGACCATTAAAGTGAAAGCCCACCTGCCACTTCACGGCAACCTCTGGTTAGAGGAGTCCTACCTAATGAAACAACGAGCTGCTTTCTAAGCAACTACAGGTCCTCATGCTTCTTCTCCGTTAAGAGACAGTTTGGCGGGTTTATAATTATACACTCACCAGGAACATTTCAACTTTGAGATTGAAAACCCTGAAAGCAACAGCCGCAAAAATAACCTGGCTGGGGATACAACAATATACACATATATGCAGAAAAAAACTGTTTTGTGCCTATTCCCTACCCACAGTGGTAAGTGCAAATGACGACCTTTTTTTCTTGCTTTGTTTTATACATGAAGTGGGTTGGATACTTCTGGTTTATGCAGCCGCCCTGGTAGGTAATAGGCGCAAAACTGTTTTTACAACATGTATATTGACTCTTAAAGCAGTGTTTCCCAAACCTGTCCTCAGGACCTTTTTATAACGAGCCAGATATTAACCCTTTTGCTGTGGATGACGTGTGGGGCACGTCCTCATTGACGCCCGCTATATGCGGAGGACGTGCCCCACACGTCATCTGCTTTGCGGGAGCCCCGGCGGAGATACTCACCTCTCTGTCCGGGGTCCCGCGGCGGTTTGACGTCCTCAGATGCTGAAGTTAAGCCCCTCCCGACGTAATTGACGTCATCGCGCCATTTCCAGGCGACCCCCCCCCCCGGCAATGCCGGAGATCGCCTGGAAGGAAGGGAGGGTGGGTGGTTCCGTTCTGATCCCTCTCCCTCCCGATCGGGAAGGAACAGCGCCACAAGCCAGGCACCGCTTAAAAGGGGAGCGTCTACCCTTTTAAGCGGTGCCTGGCTTTTTTTTTTTAATTCTTTATTTTCAGGATTTTCAACATTAGGTAGTATAGCGGTGCCTCCAATAATCGTTGGAACAAACAGTCAGCGATAGGCATGTACCAAGGGATAGCCTCGCCCAAAGACAATGATGGGACGGGGAGAAACAAAAAAGAAAAAGGGGGATGCAAATAAGAAAAAAAAGGAAAAGGAGGAGGAAGGAAAAAGGGAAGGGTATACCACTAGGTCGAAACAAGCTGAATAAAGTTTCAAACTTAGACATTGCAACAGTACATTTCTACATAATCATCCCACAGGTGCCAAGTTTTCTCGAACTTGGGGATGGTTTGGCGCACAATTGCCGTCAGGTACTCCAGAAGCCTCACATCTGACACTTTGGCTTTCACCAGAGTCATTGATGGCATTACGTCCGATAACCATTGAGAGGCTAGGGATCGACGAGCGGCCAATAGGATGCATCTGAGCAAAGCCTGTTCGGGGGTTCGTAAGTCCCTGCTTCGGTCTAGAAAGCAAAAAGTCCCATGGATCAAGTAGGATGGATCTTTGAAATACAGTAGATAGCAAGCGGCCTACCTCACCCCAATATTCTCTTAAAAGACTGCTCTTGGTGGGTAACACATATGGAGGACTTCGCTGTGGCTTCCCAAATCTCCTCCCACTCGTCCCCTGTCAAGGACTCCTGCAGGTCTGCCTCCCAGCGAGCACAATAGGTCAGCTCAACCCACTCCTTGGATCCCGAGCACAACGAGTAATAAATAGTTGAGATCAGACCCCTAGGGACCTGCTCCGCGGAGCATAGTTTCTCGAACCAGGTCAGGGGGTTGCCAGCTATACGGCCTAGGGCCCCCGAGTTTATGTAGTGTCGCAGTTGTATAAAGTGAAAATAGTCAAATGGTCTCAGTACTGTCCGTGTGGAGATGTCAGCAAAGGTGATTGCCCTACCCCCAGTCAGTACGTCGCGGAATCGTCTCAGGCCAGCTGCTTCCAGGTTTCTAAAGTCTGGGAGGTCCAGTCCAGGTGGGAATGCCGGGTTGCGCAATAACGGTGTCAATGGCGATGGTATGTTGGCTAGCGAAAATTTAGCGCAGGCAAGATCAAACACCCTCATCGAGTTAGCTATGGCTGGGCAAATGATACGGGGCAGCGGGCGCGAGGCCTTAGGCAGCCACAGGGCCATATGTGGGCAGTCAGGGGAAAGGAACAGGAGTCTAGGTAGTATGGTCATTTTCACGGAGTGGATCCTCCCTATCCACGAGATTGGCTTGTCAGTCCAGTCCTCTAGGTCTTTCTGAATCTGATGTAGCACAGACGGATAGTTAGCTGCGTATAGTCGGGTAGGGTCGCTGGTCAGGGAAACCCCAAGGTAGTCGAGCGTCGTTCGTGTGACCGGGATGTTGAAACGGGAGGTTATGTCCGTCACCATCTCCTGTGGGAGGTGTATAGGCATCGCGCAAGATTTAGTGAGCTTGACCCTGAACCCTGTGATGGTCCTGTAATCAGTAAGTAGCTCGTGTAGATGTTGCATAGAGCGCAAGGGGTCCGTCAGGGACAGCAATATGTCGTCCGCATAGGCCGATACTGTGAACATTTGGGAACCCAAAGGGACGCCTCGGATGTGCGGGGCGTGGCGAATCCGGGACAGGAGGGGCTCAAGAGCCAACACGAACAGGATCGGGGACAGTGGGCAGCCTTGTCGTGTACCATTGGAAATAGTGAAGGGGGTGCGGGAGGCACCGGGAAGTTTAACCTGGGCTCTTGGTTTCTCATAGAGCGCTCGTATGATCCTAATGAAGTCATCCGGTAGTCCCAAACGAGCGCACAGGCGAAAGAGGAAGGGCCACTCCACCCTGTCGAAGGCCTTCTCCGCGTCCAAGGAAAGGAGCAGAGAAGGCGTTCGGTTTGACTCCGCCCACTACACCAGGTCGGCCCCTCGTCGTGTGTTCTCATACAATTGGCGGCCGGGGATGAAACCGACCTGATCCGGATGTATTAGCAAGCGCAATAAGGGGTTCAACCGGTCGGCTAGTATTTTGGCCAAGAGTTTGATATCGAAGTTAAGAAGGGAGATAGGGCGGTAGTTCTCGGGTCTCGAGGCATCTCTTCCGTCCTTCGGGATAAGCGTGATATCAGCTAAATTCATGTCTGGGTGTAAATGGGATTCTTCACGCAGCGCGTTAAACAGGGCAGTTAGTTGAGGAATTAAAACCTGTTTAAAGGTCTTGTAGTAGACCCCATGAAAACCGTCCGGTCCAGGGGCCTTCATCCCATTAAGGCCGGCAAGTGCCCTGCTGACTTCTACCTCGGAGATGGGCTCGCTGAGGGCGGCCGACTGGTCCGGGGTAAGGGTCGTCAGTGGAGTGTCGCTGAGGAAGTCGTCGATCAGGCGTATGGTCTGTCCATCATCTCCCGCACCGGTCCGGGAGTGATTGTATAGTTGGCTATAGAAAGCAGTAAATACTTGAGCAATAGCGTCTGGGGATGTAACTACTTGCCCGTCGTGTGTCTTGATGGAGGGGATCGGTTTATAGTTCCCTCTAGGTCTAAGGCTACGTGCCAGGAGCGTGTCAAGTTTATTAGATTGCTCATAAAAGGTACGCCGGAACCAAACCAAGGATTTGGCCACGTCATCCACAAAGAGCTGTTTCAGGGCCCTCCTAACCTCAGTAAGAGCTGTAAGTCCTGTGGGGGTGGGGTCTGCCTTGTGGATCTGTTCAAGGCGCCGAAGCTGCGCTTGAAGATCCAGGGCCTGTCTGAGTTTCTGTTTCTTCTTATACGTAGCCACTTTGATAAAGTGGCCCCGCAACACCGCCTTATGAGCGGCCCAGATCGTGGCGGGGGAGACGTCCTCCGTGACATTCTCAGAAAAGTATTGTTCAAGGGCTAGTTATGCTTGCGCTACAACTTCTGAGTCGCGGAGAAGAGAGGTATTCAGCTTCCACGTCCACGGGCCAGAAGAATGGGGGATGGCTAACTGTAAGGAGATGTCCGCATGGTCTGACCACGTAATGCTGTGAATATCCGTTCGCAAGACCTTGGCCATACAGGCCAGGTTACATAGGAAAAGGTCGATATGGGAGTAAGAGCCATGCGGAGCCGAATAGAACGTAAAGTCTCGGTCGTCAGGGTGTAAAACCCTCCAAGTATCTAACAGGTCCGTGTGCCTGAGAAAGGTGTAGAAAGCCTTGTCCTGTCCACTGGGTCCCGGTACCCTCTCTATTCCGGCAGGTGAGCGTCTGTCAGCGGCCGCGCAGGGGATGGCATTCATGTCACCACCCACAATCACCAGTCCACGGGGGAGGGAAGTCACCAAGTCAGTCATATCGAGCCAGAACTGTTCCGAGCGCGCGTTCGGGGCATAAATATTAAGAAGATGGCAGGGAGATGCATGCATGGATCCCGATACCAGGACAAATCTACCTTCGCTATCACACACCTCAGACACGGCCCTGAAGGGGCAGGTCCTACGCAGGAGAATAGCAACTCCGTTGCGTTTAGTAGCGGAATGGGACGAAATTACCACGGGGTAACGATGATCTGTAAGCCGAATTTTGGCTGCTTTGTTAATATGGGTTTCCTGGATAAATGCTATATCTGACTTAGCCGAGTTAAGGGTACGCAAAAGGAGGCGACGTTTATTTGGAGAGTTTAGACCCTTAACATTAAGGGAGGTGATTTTAATGGACATCCGGGGGCAGTACTCTATGTGATGACTGGCCATGTGGAGTGCCCACCTCCCATCCTATCACGGGGCACCCTCCCCTCTCTAATCGCATCAGTCTAAAACCTGAGGTCAACCTGGTGGGAAAAATGGGGGAACAGAAAAACATAAACAGTAAACTCAGAAAACTATATACATCAAAGCCGGTGACGGGTGTCACAACCAAAGAAAACAAAAAAGGCCTGGGCTTACCTGCTGCCGGGCAACAAAAAAGTGGGGGGAGGGGCATCTCAAAGCTCGACTCCAATACGAGAGTCCAAGAAGCCCCCTCGCACGCCACGAGTGTCCAGTGTACTGTCAGACCCAGTAAAAAAGCCGTCCCAACCTTCTCTTAGTTATCCCTCTTGCTGTCCTGAAAAATGTTTTTCTAGGTTTTTAAAATGTACATAACCTCCAAAATAAACGTTCAGCCTCCCTGTCAAAAAACTACGATGGACGTAGGACGGGGCTACAAAGTGCGATCCTCCACAGGAGGATTGAGCTTTTGTAACGCTGCGAGCACAAACTGTGCTCAGCGAGGTCGCCACATGGGCTTCAGAGTGGAAGGAACATCCACTCTCACGGACGTTCCTTCTGCACTGAAAAACACTCGTGTGACCGCAGCCAAAAGGGTTCAATACTCTAGCAGGGGTGTAACTAGAAATTGCAGGGCCCCATAGCAAAATGTTGTATGGGCCCCCCTCCTGCAACCTAACACCCCCCGCAGCCTGCCCCCCCACAAAAAAAAAATAATGCCATAGAACAACACATTACTACACTCACGTGGCACAGTACCCAGGTACAATAGAGCTCCACAGCAATAAAACTCCCGCTCATGCACATTAGTGAGTTTTATTGCTGTGCAGCTCTTTGATACGCTCATACACACTGCACATTACAGTATCACAGAGCTGCACAGCAATAAAACTTACAGGGTTATCCAAAGAGATCCGAATTGCTTGAGAAAGGTAACCGAACGCTGAAAATCAGCGTTCGGTTACCTTTCCTGGCCATTCGGCTATCCAGAGAGCAGGCAATTCGCCAAATCCTGGCGAATTGCCTGAACATACGGTGCCTGTTCGGTGCCTGTTCGGGGGCAGTGAAATCCCATAGAGAAGCAATGCTTCAGCTATTCAGAGAACACAAACCAGCAGTGAAAGGTTCCCGAAATGCCCTGCCATTCAGTGGTTTAATTCGGCAAGTTTATTCAGGAGAATCCCATAGGCTTCAATGTTAAAAATATTCCCGATTTAATTCAATATCTAATAAACCGTTCAGTATAAAATTCTGCAGCAAAAAGTCTCTTTAAGCATTTTTCAGATTTTTTTTATTTTTATTAAAAGTCCGATTTTTTTTTTTTTTTTTTTTCAGTTTACTTATTTTTTTTGTAACAGCCCTCTTTATTATCATTCCCTGGACCTCCTGTGAAAATTTCAGACATTTTCGCTCAGTAGTTTCTTTGCAAACAGCGTTTCTTTTTCCCAGATTCATACAAATGGTTTTTCTAATTTATTCACTGCCTCCTCTACGTCACAGCTGCTTCGGCTCTGTGTGATTCGGCTCCTGTTCGGCTTTTTCAAAGGTTAATCCAGATGTTTTTGCTTGTTTTCAGCGTGCATTCGGTTAGTTTTCGGTGGGTTTGCGGCAGCTTTTCCCTGCAATTCGGGGACCCTGTGCTCTTTGCTGAATACACCGCAGGGTCACCGAAATGCAATCGGCAAAAGGAACCGAATTGAAGAGAACGAAAAGTCACCGAACGTGCGGTGACTTTTCGAATCTCTTTGGATAACCCTGTATATGTGCATTGTGTATCAGAGTCCCACAGCAATAAAGCTCACAGTAATGTGCAGTGTGTATGAGTATCACAGAGCACCACATATCCAGGCACGCACACCTCCAGAAAACAGTGCTTTATAATAAAGATACTTTTTTGGACTTGTTGTAAAAGAGCGATAAATAACTGAACTGAGCGATGGACTAATCCAGGAAATAATCCCTAAATCTGCACATGCTTTTGATTTTCTTCTTCAAAGCATTGATTTCCTAGAATTGACACTGGGGTTTAAAAAGTTTAGTGCTTGCAGATTGCCAGAGTCGGAAAACCACCAGAGTTGGAGAATGTGGCGAAATTTAGGTTTTATTTAGTTTAGCCCCCTCAGGCACCTCCTTGCAGCCCCCCCTCCCCCGGTTTAGTAGATAAACCCTAGCCTCACGGGATCTGGAAATCACGTTTAAAACTTTTTTTTTTTTCCACCTCTCAGAGCAATCACATGTCGCGCAAATCGGCGCCACGACGCTCGTGTAGCTCTTCCTCGGCACAGAGCACAAGTTATCCCTTTACACACGTGCTGACGTGTCCTTCCTACAGCGTTGACCCGGAAGTGGTATCGCGGTGCGGGCTGGGCCAGCGCGTCATTCTGAAAGCGCTCTATGGCAACGTGCAGTGTTCACGCAGGCGCGTTTATCGCGGAGGGGGCGGGTCGATAAATAGCGGCTGTGCGACGGCGACTCGCTCTCTGAGTCAGTCAGACAGTGCGAGGGAAGAAGAAACACAGGAGCAGCTCCCGGCCCGCTCTTTCCGTACACACTAACGCAGCGCTCTCCCAGGCACACTCACGAGTCATGGCTTCCTCCGGAGCTCAGCCCGCGCCCGCAGCACCCGCCCTTCAGAGGGGTATCGTCAAGATGGTGAGGAGGGACTGGGGGGGGGGGAGAGGGACCTCCGGGCACCGGGGATAGCCAGGGCATGCGGAGTGAGGCAGGGCACATGGGTATGGGCACTCGGTGTGGGCATAGGTAGTAGCCGCTAATTCTTTTTAGGGGAAGTGTGGGGGAGGTGAAAGGGCAGAGAGTGAGGAATCTCTGGGGGGAGGGGAGCTAGTGGCGGAGTGCCTCAGGTATGGCCAGAGAAAGTCTCTCACCCACACCTGGCTGCTCTGCACGGGTCAGGGGGCTCTTATAGAGCAGGGGGTTACTGCACTGGATTTGGGTGGCATGGTGCTGGGAAGGGGCATGTTTTGGAGGGTCGCTCGGGTGGTATGGTGCTGACATTAGGGGTCGCAGGCGAGTATAATTGCATCAGCCTGTGGGCATTTGGGTGGCAAAGGGACCTCCTTGTGGCATGTTAAATGTGGTGGCAGGGTGCTGGCCATGGATGGGGACTATTGTGGTATGGTGCTGGACTGATGGTCTGTGGGTATAGGGATGGTATTTAGGGACCCTGGGAGGCTATTGTGGTGGCATTGGGTGATCTGATTGTGTACGCTGCCAACAGACAAGGACAACAGAGACCATTGTGTTGACCGCATTGGAGCACTTGTGTCCAGGTTGGGATGGTGCTCTGTGTGCGTCCTTGTGGGCTTTTACAAACTATAAATGAACACTGAGGTGCTCTCTAGGTATCTACTCATCCTAGGTCATGTTCTTCACGGAGTGTCTCCAGTGACCACATCATGCTTGCTCACGGCTTCCGCTCTCCCAGGGTCTGGTAACCTACCTCCACTCTGATCACTTATTCCCTGGATTCATGATGCCGGTGATGCTGAGGCCTCCGGTTGCCTCCAAACCCTTTTTCTTGTCCCTCTTAAAGTTTTGACTTGCATTAGACTCTCCTGCTGAACTCCTGGTGGATCTGCCAGCGCTTTGTTCCTCCGCAGTGTGTAAGTAGTAGGCACCATATGGAATTACTTAATGGAGGTAGGTATCATCGAAGTGTCGCTTGCTGTTGTACTACCACTTCCATACATTACGTTGAAGAGTAATTGACGAATTGAAGGCCTGACTATAATTAGACTTGACGCCAGACATTTTTACAACAAAACCATGCTCATGCTGTCCTTTGTCAGATCAGTAGTGGGACTGAGTATTAGCCCCACTACTGATCTTGAAGGACATTGCCACTGTGTGGTTTAGAAAATCTCTTCCTATTAGACCTGTAATTGAAAAGTAATTTTCTCCATTTGCACAGACGGTGATCGTCTAAGACCACGAGTGTCGCTGCCAGTTCTTTGTATCCATTCATCTCATTATTAGCTCTGTTACACCTTGCACACATCTCCTGGATCTTCATTCATCTCCTGTCAGAACATCCTAAGTGTTTGAAGGAAGGTGCCAGAAGACTGCTTTTTACATTGCATAGGGTGATGGCTGTCTCCTTGATCTGACTTGACAGCTCTCAAACCTGCAATAAAACCTATTATTGGAGTAAACCGTCTCTGGTGCTTGCTGAGGGGGGCAAGATCTGCTTCTCCTGCCTCGTATGTCTTACGCAAAGGTAAAGTGAATTGGTGTTGGTGAAGCAAATTGGGGATCTATTCTGTAATGGGTAGTTAACAATTGGTGACTCCCTATTACTGACTCTTTAGCAAGCTGACTGTAGTAGTTTGACTCCTAGGAACCAGTTAGTAGATACCAGCCATGCTTCCTTTTTCGTATCTATTGGAGTCTTTGGAACGTTATTGAAATTGCAATAGCAGGGTCAGCGTTTGGATTGCTGGAAGCTGTTTGTTCTTTCTGGAGGTGGCAGATTGCGCCATCCTAAGCGCTGTGGGGTCAGAGGTGAGAAACGAGCACAAGTTTATAAAAAAGTCTCTTGTCAAGCTATTATTTCTAAGTAAACTTAAAATTGCTTAGCCTCCAGCTGTTCGCAAATTGGCATTTGCTATAAGTAGGCATTCATTTTGTAGAGTGTCTATAAAGTTGATTATTTTTTTTTAATGCATGGACATGGTTATATTTTATGTGTGAAATCCTCTGTGGGATCGGTAGTTAAGAAATGTAGGATAAAATTGCAGTTTTGCAGATTGTTTATCGATGATGGTTGATGTATTTGTTGATGAAAGGTTCTAAACTTTAGTGGCCCTTATGCCAAATTTCAGATTGGTGTCTGCATTATTGGCGACAGATGTAAATGGCATTTATCAAATATAGAAAATGTAGCACATCTGAGCCCTTTTCTCTCATTTGGGGAATTGTAGTCCTCATAATGAGGGTTTTCAACAATACAGCTTTTAAAAAAAATATAAATCTGTATGTGGCCTTATCTGCATATTGAAATTACAGCAACACCTAATTGTATTACACAGGGTTTTTCATCAAATCTAAGTAATTGAATGGTATCTCTGTACGGCAGTGAGTGACCAGAGCTCTCGCTGGCTGTTGTAATGCAGCAGCAAAGTTTATTTAACTTTTTGTTAGTGAGGGAATAGACTGCTCCCTATAGCTTTTTCATAGAAATACAGGAGTAAGCTCCTGGAATTTCATTCTCCATAGGGTCGCAGTAATTTTGAACATAAAAAGGCTGTTAATTGCGTGTTCTTTTTTTTCCCTTGTATTACAGTGCAAAAAAGTAGCGTAGCAGCCATGAATAGCAAAGCCAAGCGGGACTGCACACTTTATATACGCAAGTTATGAAGCGCCTGCGCAGGATGATTTGAGTTGCATGTGTATGCAAAGAGTTACTGATCGCAGGATCACTCAGCTACTGATCGCATGCTCTCTGAATGCTGGTATCACTGGACCGATCTGGCCGACAGCTGGGAAATTCCAAAACCCTGGCACCTACTGATGCTGGGTGGAGAAAAACCTTTCAATTCACACCCAGTGTTTTCACCAGATCAGTGACACTTGGTGGGCACACCACATCCTGATCACTTTATAAATGTAAAGTGGTCAGGATGAGCAGCGTCCCTTTTTAATTTGTCACTACGGTTATTTTATTTGTCTTTTTGTAGCTTCAATCTTTTGGACATTGTCTTGACTTTTACTTAACTACTCAGGAGTTTCCTTGACTTGAGCACCTGCTGGTCCTCATTCCCAGGATATACCCAGTGTGTCCTCCGTGGTAAAATATTTTCTAAATCCTAAAGTTAAATGGCAGATTTTTAATTTTGACAGGCTGGCTGACCTTTTTTGGGACCTGTTACACTGCTGAACAAGATGTGAAGTTAATTTGGAAACCTCTAATTTTATGTTACAGTATTAAAAACTCTGGTTAGTTGAATAGTCTCACACGTGTAATGTTTCCAAAGGCACTCACTCGTGCGGAAATACAGAAATTCGGATGTAACCAGGCTGCTTGCGCTCAGTCCATCCCTTACATCACCCTCTTGACATCCAGTCCACACTGTAATCCTACATTTTATTGGGTTTCTACGTAAACCTTTAGTAAATCTGCTCTGGTGAAACGAGTATTTTAGCAACTCCTTTTAAGGCCTTACGCAGAAGTCAATTCAGCAGCCCGTGGACCTTTGCTTTTGATCTTTGTCTTCAAGTTCACACCAGCGGGGATTATTAATATCAGATTACACAATGATGAGAAAGGAATATCAAAAGCTTGGCTGTAAAACACAACATGCTTATTTTCATTCATCAAAGTCACATGCAGGATGTGTCCTGTGTTTGCTTCACTTGTGTAGTGCTTTTTCCTTTTTTATATAATTTACATACTTGTAGGAACTTGGGAAAAGCTGTAGTTACATCTTTTACAATCCGGAAACAAGGCAACGTAATTAAACTTAACGGGCATATCTGATGTATCCCAAGTGAGTGCCAGGTTGTAGTCAGATGCACATTGCATTGTCTGAGCCCTGGATGTTTTGGTGTGCCCCCCTTCCCGAGACCATGGCTATTTTTTCCTTAATGTAGTGATTTGCCCAGGATGTAATGTTTTGCTACACATACCTGATTTTCACAAACCGATTCAGTTTTGACAGTTTTTTTGTAGTACTCCGATCAATAAACCAACCACTGGGTTGTGGGGGCGGTTCAAGTAAAGTACCAAAATCCATGCCCACAGATGAAATGGTTGCCTAAATAATTAAATTCTGTGGAATAAAATTAAAATAACACACGTAGTTTTGGGATAAAACTGCTCAAGCTTTCGCAGACCAACTTTTGGAAATTGGAGGAGGTAGCCTACAGGTTGGCATCTGGCAAGCTTTTTGCAAAAACTGTATCTGTTGTAGAAATAGATGTAGAATAGACATGCATTTTAAAAAATTTATATGGATCAGAGCTGGTTGTGCAAGGGGGCTTTCCTTGCAGGGAAAAATTGTCAGTGTCAAACTCCTAAACAACCTGATACTCAATAGGATACTCGGCTTCGTAACGGAGTGCATGTCAATTGACGGTGGATGCCAATGAGGCTGTCAGTTTCCCACCAGATTTCCCTCTGCTCTGTTGGATTGCCACCACATTGCCTTCGATTTAAAGTTGGGTGTCCTGTAGGGCTGATACAACGAATTGATTAATCGACAACTAATCAATGATTTGAAATAGTTGTCAACTATTTTAATCGTCCTGTGTATAGCGCACACTGTTTAGAGTCAGACCGAGTTAAACGTAAATAACCTCCGCTTTGGAGAGACGCACCACTGCTTTACTAGGTATGATTTAGTTCTAGGGTTATGTCAGACACAACCAGTTTGTTTTTATTCCGTTTACAACAGTAGCAGAACGATAACACAAACCATAGGATACTGCCACTGGGCAAAGGCGCTGTATGCCTGTGTTTAATCCTTACTTGAAGCTAGAGACCCGTGCCATCACCCCACCCACACCCTCTTTGGTCGGGAATTGCCATTCCCTCCCTTTGGTATGTTCCCTTTCCCCCAAACTCACTCCCACACTTAGATCCAGTCTTTTCACCATACCCACTCCCTCTCTCACTCGGGTCAAGTCACTTGAGCGAAGACACTCCCTTCCACCTCCAGTCCCTCCTCCCACTCAGTTTGTTCACAAAATTATTTAAAAGGGACACTCTACGCACCCTGACCACTTTAGCTTATTAACCCCAATTTCATGCTCACATCATCATCTATGACAAAGTGCTTGTAGCCGCGTTCATTTGAGTAAGCAAACATGGGCTTAAGCTGAGCATGCAGCATCAACCCATCCCTCTGACCAAGCACTCGCATACCTTGGGCGAAAAGTACGCAAGATACGCAATTTGCGTATGTACGTACGAAAGTTACATACACTACACAAATTGATCATTTTTTTACATAAAATTCCTTAAGTAAACTTTTTCTAATAAAATATATATATCTATATCCGATTTAATCGTTAGTTGCAGCCCTAGTGTCCTGTCATGCTACTACTGATCCTAGACCCATCGAAGTTATGCAAAGGTGCCCGACTTTGTGTGAAGATGTTGCTGAATGTGTTGGAAGCGACTATCTTGACTGAGAGGGGAAATAGCTTTTAATTCCGTGCATACCTGATTCCTCCAGATCTGCCTTTCCATTTTAAAAGGTCCCAGTACGACCGGCAATCTGTTGAGTGCTGCGGAATTTATCTGAGGTCTCCCTGTTTCTCTCACGGGTTACTTGATGCTCAAGGGAAGGCTCCTCAAACAATTTTGTTTTTTTATCTTTGCGCCAGGCGGGACAACTAGGAATATAGTGTATCAAGTACTGCAGTAACTATTTTCAATGCAGGCCTTTAAGCCCTTGAGCTGAAGGATAATTTAAAAAATACGAAGAAAAAGTATGAAATGAATATTTTCTTTACCTCTCCACCACAAGGCTTTAACTGTGAAAGCCCTGGCAGCGCCGGGTACTTAAACCAGTCTGTAATACAATACAGGGTAGGACCAGTCTTCTACACAGTTGAGCAGCTCTTTGAAGACTAGATTCAGTTGGGTGTAAACATGAGCTAGTAAAGTCTATGGTGTTGGTAAGTTCACACCAGACTTGGAATACAACCCTAGCGTTTCCTCCATTTCACATCTGGATTGTAAGCACTTTTTTTAAGGCCCCCCCAACTGTGCAAAGTCCCTGTATCAGACAGGAATTCAGTTTTAGACCAGTGCCTGTCAGTGTCGTTACTAAACTTCTCCGTAAGCAAAAAATGAAATACCAGTCTGGACCTGATCAAATACCAGCAATGCTGCTGAAAATCAGTGCGCCTGCAATTGCAAATCCTTTTGCAACCCTAATAAATGAGTCACTGGCGACTGGATACATACCCAAGCTCTGGAAGATTGCGAGAGTGGTACCTATCCATAAAAGTGGTGACAGTACTTTGGTATCCAACTACCGTCCGATATCGTTGCTCCCTGTAATGTCAAAAGTCTTGGAAAAATGCGTCTACACACAATTACGTGATTATTATCAATATTGGAACTACTTAACCCCGGATCAATCAGGCTTTCGTCCAAATCACTCAACTACAACCGCCCTTTTAAAAGTCTGCAATGATATCCAGGCTGGGATGGAACAAGGAAACCTAACTGGAGCCATCTTCCTTGATTTTGCCAAGGCCTTTGACACGGTAGACCATGGCATCTTGTTAGAAAAACTTAAAAACTCTGGCATTGGTGATCGCACGCTAACCTGGTTTCAATCATATGTATCCGACCGATCACAATATGTGTCAATTTCTGGCAGCTCCTCCCTCCTGCTCCCAGTCACTTGCGGTGTACCCCAAGGCTCAATACTAGGCCCTCTGCTGTTCACAATATTCATAAATGATCTGCCCAACGTCTGCAAAGCCTCAACTGTACATATGTACGCAGACGACACTGTGATCTATACCAGCAAACCAAATCTCCCGCAGCTGGAGGCCGTGCTGCAAGAACAATTCACAGAGGTAGAAAAGTGGATCAAAAACAACAAACTTTTTTTAAATACTGACAAAACTGTAACGATGCTCTTTGGAACCGCACCTAAACTACACAAATTGCAAAATCCCCATCTATGTGTTGGGACAAAATCAAATGGCACGCTGACCACAGTCACTTCTCTCAAATATCTAGGTATGTGGTTGGACCCTAATCTATCCTTTGGCCCCCACATCGAAAAACTTTCATCTAAATTTTACCCCAAACTAGGTGCCCTGTACAGAAACAAATCCTGCCTGAGTCCCGCGGTAAGAAAGCAGATTGTACAGCAAATGCTTATGCCGGCTATTGATTACGGAGATGTAGTGTATGCAGCCGCCCCGCAAACACACCTTCATAAACTTACTACATTGTAGAACTCATTGTGCCGCTTTGCGCTACAATGTAACTACATGACCCACCATTGTGACATGTTAAAAGTGCTAAACTGGCCATCGCTGGAATCCAGACGCACCCTTCACCTTTCCAGCCTGGTGTTTAAGAGCATCTCTGGGAAGCTGCCACCCTACCTGAATAGACTGCTTCCCCCAGCAGCTCCCTCATCCTATAACCTCCGATCCAGGACCAGCACCTTACTTGCTATACCACAATACAAAAAGACAGTGGTTCGGTCCTCATTTTCCTACAGAGCACCACAATTATGGAATAACCTCCCAGACACCATCAAATCTTCCCCCAGTCTTAAGTCACTCAAAAGCTCCTTACTAACATACCTCAATACAGAATGCACCTGTAAACATGTAACCTAGTGACTATATTTCCTACATATTTTTCTGTTAATCTGTATATTTGTGTTGTTTTTTTAATATCTTGCATTGTATTACTTTGTATTTCTGTAACTGTAACACTTCAATGTTCTTGAACCCAGGACATACTTGAAAACGAGAGAAATCTCAATGTATCCTTCCTGGTAAAATCCTTTATAAATAAATAAATAAATGGACAAATGTTTCTCCTGTTGCCCTGAAAGGGGTTTAGTTTGTATTGATCTGAAACAATTGGTTCTTTTCATATTATAGACATGCACCTTTTTATGCTTCCTCCTGTAATTCTGCTTAACACATTTGTTGCCATATTTCTTTTATATAGGCTTTCAGACTGCTGGCATCTATTCAGTTTTTAAAGGCCCCATAGACCTTACTTTTGAGTTCTTCCATGCTACGTTACTTTACAACAGCGGTTGGAAACCTTGGCCCTCCCAGATGTTTTGAAACAAGTTTTCCCTTGAGCTCAGACACACCATTGAGTGACTGAGCATCATGGGAGATGTAGTTCCAAACCATCTGGATGGTCACAAAGCTATTGGCGGAACCAAATAAATTTGGTGGGGTCAATCTAGAACACTTGCTAGTGAGTTGCAAGTTGTTCCCAGGTGATTTGTATGGCAGATGTTTGAATCTATTCAGAACTTGAATAGGAACTGAAAATGGGCCTAGTGTGAGGTGCGCTGCGTTTGTCACAAACCTGTAACTATTCACAGTAATGGGAAATGTTGCCAAAGTCACTGTGCCCTGAATCGACTGGTCATCCTTGCTTGCAGATGTTATGTCACTCTTTGACATACGCAAGGGGCATGCTTTTTATGAGGGGACTGTAGATGTCTAGACCTATCAGGGTTTTTACAGTGTTTAATAGGTAAATGGTCATTCAAGGTGCAGTGTAGAAGTGTGTGTGTTTGGATGTTTTATAAAGCGTGGTATTATGTATCCAGATAGTCTTGTGGATGGCATATGCCAGGCTTATGCCTGTGTGATGTATGCATGGCTCTGTCCTCAATAGGTACTCATGCTTAATGTACCAGTGGAAGCACTGTTTAATGATGGCTATTCTATGGCTTGCCTTGCACATGTTACCGGGCTTATCGTCCACAGCCTCCGGCACATGCAGGAGCGCTCAATTTCATGGTCTAGGCTTCAGTTGCAGTATGTGCAGGGCATAGTGAGTCTGTTCACTAAATCACATGATTACACAGCTTGTAGACTGGACAATAATTGTGTATCAAAACTCTGGTTTGTGAACAAAGTGCTATTGTTTGCCAATGCTGTATACACTTGACATTTGGCTTTTTCACCAAAGCCAAAACTTGACCAGTGAAGCTTCACAAACACCTTGTGAATGACAGACTATTAAGAAAACCTGGGAGCAATGTACAACATGTAAGATTTTGTATATTCCCAAAATGTAGGATCAAGGTGTTAAAAACCTAGTTGACTATATTACTCCTGAGTTGGTAAATGAACTTTAAATCCATAGGAAGAGGTAAGGGGTGGGATATTAAGGTTCTTTTCTAGGCTTATCCCTGACTCGACAACCTCCATAATCCGATATATCCTTTTGTTTTGACACTAAAGAATTTAGTGGAGTTGTGAATAAAGAACAAACTTAGGCAATAGTTCTTAAAGTGGTTGCAGTTGTCTTGGAAACCAAGGGATTGTTTGCAGTGTTTGCTCTGCTTTTCACCCTGACGTTGCTCGGTGCAGCTCTTCCTGATTTACCCACGTGGTGTGCAGCCTGGTCAGATTGAAGCTGATAGTTGCATTCAATTACTGTAGGGGCTGCTGATCCCTTTGGGGGTGAGGGGACTCCGGAAACCAAGGATTTCAGAGTTGGGGGACAAGTCTGTGATTCTCACTCGGCTCTCCTTAGGTTCTTGCAAGGGTCTAACAATAGCATTTTGCTTCATGGTTTCAGCCCTTTGTTTATATAGGTCACGTGTCTCGTTTTGCCAGATTTACTCATGCAGGGTAGTTTTTTCCTTTTCTTCAGACTGCTACTATTTAGCGATCACATTGCTTTCTAGTTTTGTACTTTGTCATGCTTCGTAAAGGGCCACCACCACCACAAAATAAAATGTCCATATTTTTTGTTGCTGATATCTTACATTTACTTGAGGGGTTACTCGGAGAAATTTGAAATGTCGCTGCACGTTTGGTGCCCTTTCGTTCCCCACACTTCTGGGCGATTCTAGTTCACCAACCCTGCGGTGTATTCAAGTACCGCAGGGTCCCTGTAGTGCAGGAAACCTCACCGCAAACCCACCAATCACCTCAAAAACCCACTGAAAACGTCGCAAAAACTACACCGGAAAAATCAGATGCCGGTCAGAGCAGCCGCTGGAAAAAGCTGACCAGCAGACGAACGGGGTGAAAAGAAGAAAAAAAAAAAAAAAACTACGCTTGAAAGTTTTCAAAATTGAAACTGTTTTCAAAAAAAGCTGAGGAAAATGTCTGGAATTTACACATAAGATCCAATGAATGATAATAATAATAATGGTCGGTTACAGAAAAAAGAAAACTAATTTAAAAAAAAGGGAAGTTTGCTAAAAGATCCTTAAAATCTAGACTTTTTACTGCAGAATAAAATAATAAACGGTTTTAGATATTGCATTAAAACGTGAATATTTTTAACATTGAAGCCTATGGGGTTCGCCTGAATAAACCCTCCGCATGAAACCACCGAACAGCAGGACATTTCAGCAACTTTTCACTGCTGTTCGGTGTTCTCTGAATAACCATTTCTTCTCTATGGGGAATTTCACTGCCCTCGAACAGGCACTGTACGTGCAGGCGAACTGCCTGCTCTCTGAATAGCCGAATGTCCCTGTATGCTGAATTTCAGTGTCTGGTTACATTTCGGTGACATTGCGGATCTCTCTGAATAACCCCCTTGATCTTCTTTTTAGGTCACTGGGTGCATTCATTTTATGGTCTTTTGTGTTGTACATTGCCACCCCCCCACCCGTTTCTCCTCTTCACCTTGCTATGTGGGTTTGGCCATAGAATGCAATCTGTGTTGTTGTATTGTGTGGGATACATTCAAAGGACATCACGTGAGGGGTGGTGGGGTAGATTAGAAGTCTTTTAAGATCCCCGGTTTATCTCCTTCAACTGCCATCTCTTGAGTATCCTGGAGAGTACAATACAACCCCTTCTGCCTTCTCAACGTTCCTCCTTACACCTCATTAACTGTTAAATACTGTAAAGGGTAAAGCACAGCCACAAAGTAACACTCCGTTAGATTCTGATAAATATTGCATCATGGGGGAAAATGCACAAAAAGGAAACGATGAACTTTTTTTATTGGTCAAAAGTGTAAAGGATGAGTGCTTAAATGTGAGCAGAAGTCAGTGCATGCTTGCATGGGCGTCCGCAGAAATTTTTACAGGGGGGGCAAATTTTTAATGGCATCCATATTCTGCCCTTTTGACAATGTCACGAAGGGGACAGTCGTAAAATAAAGCGTAGTAATACAGAGTCTGCGAAGCATGATACAAGTCTAATAGAAGAATAAAGGTGTAAGTGTCTGTCAGCGCTCAGCACTGCTAACATAGCACTTGCAGCCAAGTCAAGAGGTGCTGCGGGGTTAGCTGGGTGTGACGTGGGAAAGATGGCCGCCTCCACGCACCAAATAATCTAATAAGGTAAAGTTCAGTTTGAGGTTTTGGTGGATGAAAACACTAACAGGGTTATTCAGAGAGCGTAAAAAGCAGGAGAATGACTGGAGAATGAAAAATTCTAGGTCAAAATAGCCAAACCAGAAAAATTCTCCCTCTCATCTCACTTTCCAAATCGACTATTTTGACCTAGAATTTTTCATTCTCCAGTCATTCTCCTGCTTTTCACGCTCTCTGAATAACCCTGTAAATCTTTATTGGAACATGGTAAACATTAACACTAAAGTGGTAATAAAATGGACAAAAGTGGATATTGCAGAAACGGCACCTTTCATTAAGCAATCCTCTGCCCTTTCGCTTCCATATTCACAGCCAAAGCGTTCAGTGAGACGGCTGCAGCAAACTGACCTGCTGCAATGGAACAATTCAGCAGCTGCTGAGGACCTGAATGCACCTCTGATTACTGACTGCACACTCACCACCACCAAGGAGATCTCATTTACAGGGCCGCGGTTCCGCTGGATTATTAGAAAAAGAGACGGTCTGCCATCATCAGGGGAGTGACATTAGGCATATTATAGCTTTAAAAAGTCAAAATGCTCTGTCTGCCCCTATTTCCTATTCATCATAATGACAAATTTCTGCCTTTTAAATATATAAATAAATGCAGCCCACATACCGTGTGAATGTGAGGAGTTGTGTGACACACTGCAGTCTGCAGGCACTGGCAGCTCAGCTGGCTGATGTGATGGGCAGGTCAGTCGAGACAGGAGAGCCTGAGGTCACTCACTGGCAGGCTGGCCTGGACTGTCCTGGAGGGGAGGCCGCAGGCCAGGGCTGGACGCCAGAGCGGAGGCCGCAGCTGCCTGGCTGGACGTCGGAGGCTGCAGGGCAGGGACTGCCTGCCTCTGCCTGGATGCTGGAGTGGAGGCAGCAGGGGCCTGGATGGGAGCCGGAGGCCGCAGCTGCCTGGCTGGATGTCGGAGGCCGCAGGGCAGGGAGACTCAGCCTGCCTGGATGCTGGAGGGGAGACTGCAGGGGCTGGACTGACACCAGAGGCTGGAAGATGCTGCCTGGCGGACGCCGCCTGCAGGCTCAGGCTGGATGGTGGTGCCGCACAGTGAGTGAGGGGCAGAGGGGGATGAGGGGAAGAAGAGCGACGGGATTTCCAACGCGGGCAGGCGCATTAATCCCGATTCCCATCACTCGGTCTCCCTGACTGTGCCCACACACATGTGGTCTGACGTGCGGAGGCAGCGTTGCGCGCATGCGTCGCGGCCGCCGACCCTGCCTGCCTTAAAAACAAATAGTGCAGGCTGAGGCAGGCCGCTGCGGCGTGCAGCGCCGCAAATTTAAGGATTTGCTTCCGCGGCTGGCCCCATTCCGGGGGGGGGGGCACGTGCCCCCCTTGCCCCAACCTGTGGACGCCCATGCATGCTTGTGTTGGTAAACCTTCATGGTCTTGTCCGGTTTATATTATTTAATTTCTGCAGTTAATGGTTTGATTCGAAGCATGTGTAACAGCACTCAAAACCTAGAAAATGCATTTCCTTTTCTTGAGACCATCTGCAGAGCCCCTTTCATAAATCAGATTATCTAAGAAAACCTTTAAAAGGGAGTTGTGATAAGTTGTATTTCAAACGGTGTAGTACAACTTCAAAGGAAAGCTCTACGGCAGGGGTCAGCTTCAACATTGGCCTTCCAGATGTTTTGGAACGCCATCTCCCATGATACTCAGCTACTCATTAGTTTGGCTGAGCATCATGGGAAATGTAGTTCCAAAACATCTGGAGAGCGGTTGACATTTGTTCCACAAAATGGAGTGTGTTAAAACTGAACTTTTTTAAAAAGTTGCATTAAAAGACCAATGCCAGATAGTCCTTTTCCATTGTTTGGTAAAATGGAGACAGTAAGCTAGATAATCTAAGTCTGCATACTTTCCTTGGTCTCAATTCTACTGAGCGTATTCTGAGGTAGGCACTCTTGTTGGCTCCTAGCCCAGGAATGAAGTGCAAGGCTGTCGTGAGTATTGGCTCATGGAGTCCATGGGACTCTATATTAACCCCTTTACTGCTGAGCATTTTTTCAGCCATCGGCTGTCTTTGTATTTAACTACCAATTTCAACCTCTTTTGTTTTTTTTTCTGCAGACCCGCTATTGGCAAATAATTTTACTTTGATCAATCCTTGAAATATATGAAAAAAATTATACTAATGGGCCAAAAAAGTATTTGTGGGTAATTTTGAGTGTCAATCATAAAAAGCGGCACAGGAGTCCTTGTCACAAATATTTTGTACAGTTTCATTCCACAATTCTCACTTTATCGGCGCAGGAGAACAAAAACAAAGATTCTATGCCCATTTTTATTTGGAATATATTAATTTATGTTTTGATGGGTAAAATGTCAATTTTAAAATTTTTTGCATCTCGCCTTTCATACATAAAGAGCAGGATAACATGTCAAAACATTGATTGTTTTGAATGGTGGGTAAAGCCCATTTCAAATAAGTGATCATGTGAGATTTCTGTTAAAGGATTGTGTGATATGCGCCCCTTTTAATACCTAGAATACCATTTATATTAACTTTTTTGAGCCCTTTTGGAAAATCTGCTGGCAGCTGGACTGACACAGGATCAATTGTTTAAAAGGGCAGGAAAATGTTTTCAAATAAGGGGTCTCCTGCACCCTCTGTGTATTATAGACGGTGTTCTGGTGAATAATGCCAGCGCGTCGGATAGTGCAAGCGACGCTCTGCACATGCGCCAGTGCTGCCACGTCACGCCAGCTGATCTGTCAATTAGCTGGAATCCATGACATATGTGCAACTCGACCACGAGCGTCGAATCATGCAAGGGACGCTCTGCGCATGCACCTCTGGAGTCAGTGACGTAGGCGCAAATAGGGAATCCCCTCGACATGAGCACACATAGCACAAGTCATTGTCTGACCCACCAGATGATGACTCGCGCTTTATGCGCATGCGTGTGCCAATGCCACAGAGGAGAAAAGTTTGTTTAAAATCAGTTTTTTTCCCCCTCCTCCGTGGCGATGGCACGCGCATCCGCACAAAGCGCCATTATCAGGTTTTTAAACTGCAGAAAGTCATGTGATGTCATTGGAAAGGTCAGAGTCTGTCCTTTCCAACGATGCCATATACGACCAAGTAAAGTTTTTAAAAGTAGTAAAGAGAAAAAAAGTTTATGCTTGGGTTCACTTGTAAAGTACATAACACCGCACCCACGCTGGGACCAATTGTGGAGGTGATGGATCAAATAGTTATTGCACAGTAGTCCATCTAAAACACAAGCCGAGGGGTGCAGTCGCACATTGCAGAGCACTCCAGCTTTATCTGACTTTATTTGCGGTACACAGCGACTCACCCACGGGAAACTTATGCCCCAAACCGACAGAACCTTGCTGGCACGCCACCTTGGCCCCGGACTACAGCCCGTGAGTTTTTTGGAGCAGTTGCGGGGAGATTTGTGGCTTGCGGTCTGATTTTTGCGGCCTACGCCTGGCAGGCATCTTTTGAAGCACTACTATAGCCTCTCGAAGCGCTCCACTTTGCAGTACTGCTTGGGACACCTCTGTAGCTATGGGTAGAAAATCTGACAAGAAATCCCAGGTACCGGAAAGCCCCCGGCAGAGGGACGTGCGTGACTCTTTGGGAGAGAGCCGACAGAAGCGGCAAATGGCACCCCAAACATACCTCTCCCCCACGGTGAGCTCCTCTGAAGACAAGGATCCGTATTGGTCGGAGGCCTCCATAGCTGCACGGGGATCGCCTCGAGACCTGGGGGAAAATGAAACATCCGAAGGACAAACATCGCAACTCGACGCTGATGGCAGTAGGTGACTTGGCTGAATCGCTCGGCGCCACCCAAGATGCTGCGCCCTTCACAGAAGGCGCTATGCGACGTTTACTGGGGATACAATGGAAGGGATGAGGTCGATTTTTGTGGAGGGCCGATTTCGCGGCTATGCAGACAGACATGGTAAACGTTAAAGGCCATTTGCCAGCTGTGGAGGAGACTACGGCGACGCAGGCCCTTTTTGCGCCACAAGTGGAGGTCTTACAGAGCCAGGTGAAGCAGCTTACCGGAGCGGTCGAGGCTGTAGAAACTCTGCACCACCAGAAAAATGTGCGGATCAGGGGGATCCCGGAGTCAATTGCTGCCGACATTCTGTTGGCCTATTAATAAATTTGCCTTGCATGTTTTGGGGACCCCAGCGGAGACTTAACCAGTTTTCCTGCACGCTATTTGGCTGCAGAAGGCGGCGACGGCCCCAGGAGAGTTCCCGCACAATGTACTCGCGATGGCCTTGGAGGAAGCGGAGAAATGTCGGCTGATGTCTCGCCCGAGCCCCGATTTTATGAGGACATATCATTGACACTTTTTAATCTCCCATTTATGACGCTCGTCGCCCAGAGGCAATTCCGTGAGTTGTCTATTTTTGAGGAGTAGTGGAGTTCGCTACCGTTGGGGGGGTCGCAGGTTCGATGTATATTTGCCATGACAATCCGTCGCATGTAGTTACCAACTCCGCAGCGGCCTGGCACTTGTTGCGCTCTTTGGGTCTCTCCTCTCCCTGGGCATCGCCTGCTCGTGGGGATTCCTCGCCTAGCTTATTGGATCCGGGCTAGGTTACTTGAGTGTACTGCAATTTACTTTTGTCCTTCCCCCTAGGATGATGGTTTTTCTACCGGTGCCACCCCTGCCTTTTTACTCCTATTTCCTTTGGCGGGACGTTAGCTATGTTTCTCTTTTTCTTTTCTGACTTACTGCTGTTGTTCATAACTTTTTTTTTTTTTTCCTTTTTTTTTTTTAAATATATTATTTTTATGACTTTTAGTCTAGTACCGATTTGCCGTGGACAGTTCGGTTTCTGTTTATATCTGACTTTTGTGCTGACCCTGCGCGGGCTACTGTTTTTTTGCCATGTTGCCTATTGTGAACTGTAAAACCTTTTTAAAATAATAATAAAAAAATAAAATACGACACAAGCCGCTTCACTGCTGCGAGGACAGCGGGGGTTCTTTAGACCACTGTATTAACATTCGTTACACCCCACAGTCATGCTAGGAGTCTTTGGACAGGTCAGAGTCTGACCTTTCTAATGATACCAAACATGATCTTGTTAAATGTCAGGAAAAATCCTACATAAAATTTTATATTTAAATTTTATGTTCCAAAGGCATGACATTTGTCATTTTATAAAATGGGCAATACTCACTGACATTACTCACCTTCTCATTTCACATGCTGCGGGCACGTTCTGTGGTTTATATAGCGTTATATTATTCATAAAACACCATGTTTTTTTCTTTTTCCAGTTTTGGTGAAAATTGCTTATTTTCTCAGAAGAATGCAGTAACAGGTTCCCATTTCTATTGTAAGAGCGCCCCATACAATATATAACCACAAGTTTGGATGAGAAAATGTAAGAAACGATTTTACAAGCTGTAAAATGATTGAAATCTGGAGATTTGCAGTTTTTTTCTTTTACACGTTTTTTGTATAGCATTCTGACAAGATATGATGTATACGTCTAATAATATATTATAAATCTGCAGAGTCTGCTGAAAATAAGGATATAATTTTTCCCAGTACGACAATGAAACACTACTTCAAATCGCGTTTAAACATGGGCACCAAACTGTCAAAATCCCTCAGCACATGGGTGAAACGCCCCCAGCACTGAAGGGGTTAATTTACAGTAACTTCACATGTGGAAATGCAAAACCTGAGCCACAAAGTTTATGGTGAGAATGGAATTGTGATTCCAGTCTCCTGAAGTTATCTTGTCAACCATTATGGAGTAGGGCAAGGTGAAAGGCGCTAGCGAAAGATGGGGTGTATCACTCATCCTACTAACTATAGTCATTCTAAGCAAATGTTCTGATTAGCAGGCTATGTCTGTTGCTTTAATTCTCTGTAAATGGTTACCTTGTACAAATCAAATTTCAGACTTCTTCGTATTGAGCTGTCCATTTTAATTTCTTGATGTAAAGGTGGTTTTAATTTTCTGCATTTAGTAGAGCTTCCCTCCTTTTCAGAGTTCCTTACATTCAGACTTGTTGTATTACAATCATATGCTACAGCACTCAAAACATGGACAATGCATCTTCCTTTTTAACCATCTGCTGGCTCCTAGTTTTTTTTGCTGTATTTGTCATAAAACCTAGATACTTGAGCCAACACTGTTTTTCAGTTTTAGAGCCGTGCTCCTTGGTACTAAATGTATTATGGCCTCTTGTAGGTGAAAATCTAATCGCACCACACAACTGGAAAGTCATACATGAGCACTACACACCTGGGCTAATTTTTATTAACCCCTTAGTGACCGGGTGGTTTTACGCAAATCTGTCCTTTAGTGCCCGCTTCTGTTTCTACATTTCTGCGCTGTTAGTGTTTAGGTTAAATTTTCATCTTTGGGGGGGCGTGGCTAGCCGTTGATGGTAGCGGACGTTCTTCAGAGGAGCTCCGCTCCAAATTCATGCTTTGGGGTCCTTTTGCTGATTTTTATGCTTGATGACTAACCAGGGGACACCTGAAGGGCTAGCCAACGGACTCGAGATGTCCGGGGTCCGTACTGCCCCCCCCCCCCCCGGACCAGAGACTTGCCACTGAGTTATGTGTTTTCTCCCCCACGATGCCGGCGGCCATCTTGAGGCCTAGCACGCGACTCTCTGGCGGTGCGGAAGTTGTTGCTGCGGGCCTGGATGCCTGTCTCCAGCTACTGCAGACGGCGGAGGACGATGCCCCAATGACTAAAGGCGTTTGGCGCCAGATGGTAGCGGCGCTGAGAGGCTGCAGAGAGGAGATGACTCGGACGAAGGCGGAGGTGAGCATCGGTGACATGGAGTCGCCGTCCAGAGTTCTGCTGGGGGGGACTTGTGGAGCGGTCACCATGTCTGCGGATGTGCATGTGGAGGAAGCGGCAGACCTCACGCAGATTGCTGTGACCCCCCCCTCCCCGCGCCGACCGAGATGAGACCGCGGCGGGCCTATAGGGAGCAGGCTGCGAATGGGGAAGACGCGGTGGCTGAGGTCCAGACCGCAATGGTAGAGCACCACGAGGAGGCATGCTTTGCAGCTGCTGCCGCACGGGGTGACGAGGTCGATGTCTTGGCTGAGACACTGATGCTGGACTCTGGGACCCTACAGTCGTTTCTGGTGGTGCTGAGGGGGATCGACGGCTACTGTGCTGAGGGTGGGCAATGCAGGCCTGGATCCTGGTTTGGCGCCGCTTCGAGGATGGGGGCATGGAGTCTGGCGTTCCACCGGGCGCTGGGCGCCATCAGCGTTGTTGCGATGGATTCTAGCTCTGCGTCCCTGAAGGATGTACCTGGCCTGATCGGCTTCGTTTTGCCTGCTGTAGGTCGACTACCATTTAGAGACACTGAGGACACCCCCCTGGCTCTTATTTCTGACATCCTGTGTTTTGGATGACACCCCCTTTTATTTTTATTTTTATTTTTGTGCTTTTCTTCTGGACGCCCTCTATGGACATTTATTGTCTTTTTGTTCTCGTTTCCTGATGAGAAATGGAGGGCCCTGGTTGGAATTATCTCCGCAGAGACTGTTTTATGTTTGGGCGCTACAAGGCCACTTTCGCTTTTTATTCTTTTATATTTTGAGGAGACCCCCCCCCCCACTTGAGGATGATTCTGCTGACACCTGTCGAAAGTCATTCAGAGTGTTGTTTTTGTTCCGACGAGCCTTTTCTCTACAGAGGACATACTATATGTTACGGCGGATGACATAATACGACCCTTCCTAGATATTGCTTTATTTGTTCTTGTATGTTTTGCTTTTCTTAAGACCTCTTTCGATGCCTTTTCACGGTCCTGCGCGGCCATTTTCCGCTGTTGATTTTTATTTTTGTCACCCCCACACCCCTTTTTTTTTTTTTGATGGCCTCTCCGGGAGCCCTTGGAGGGCGCAGCTGCGGCCTAGAGTCCGGCATCGTCCCCAAGTACCCGGGCCAGGTGCCACTTACTCCCCATGGCATCCACGGGACTTTGCCAGGGCTGGCACGGTTCTGGCCTCCGCCATATTCTCTCCTCCCCAGTTTCTCCCCCCCCCCCTTATTTTTTCCTTTTAACCCCACACTCTCTGAGTTGTTGGTTTGAGGACTCTTTGAATATTAATTTCTGATGTTTAGTTTCTGTTACCTGACTCTAATATTTCTCTATGCGACTTATACAAAGTTTTATTGCTCATATAGACCATTCCATGTTTCGTTTGCTGTTTACCTTCGATGAGACCAACCTCTTAGGGGATGTTTGTTAAAATGTGATTTTTCTCTGACTTCTTTATTTTATATCAATGTGTTTCTCTGACATTTCATGGCCCTGCGAGGCCATTCCACGCTTTGTTTGATGTTAAGCTGACTCTTTTTCAAAATAAAAAACTTTGAAATACAAATTTTCATCTTTGGCTAATGTCAGACAAACGCATTCTGTGCCTCCTTGCACGACTGACGTAATGATGGAAGATACTGCCGACACCACACGATCCGTTTTTCTCGACGGACATGGAAAAAAAAGAATGATGGGAAACAAAATTAATATGAAGAATTATAATTCTGAAAAGCCATTGTGTGCGTCAAAGGTGCTGTACGTCGCAAATGTGGTCCGTCTGACATCTCTCACACAGAACACAACGTGGACGTTGCGCACTCCGCATGTTTGTTCTAGCGGTTTTACGTTCTTGCCTAACTTGCAATCTTTTGCCACGTGCGTTGTGCGTGCGAAGTTCGGTGCGAAGTTCGGTGCGGACGTACTTATGTGTGGGTCTCTATTGCTCATGATTCTATGCTACAGCGGACGTTCAACTGTGCGGCAACACGGACGTGATCACTGCGTTCGTCTGACACTGGCCTTACTCGTTTATGCAATCCACGCGTATTATATACAGTTTTTCTCGCTATTAAATGGACTTTCTAAAAATTCCATTATTTCAATCATATCCTATAATTTACTATAAAAAAATATGAAATATGATGAAAATGGTAAAAACACTTTTTGTAATTTAATCCCCAAAATCTACAACCACCAAAAAAGACACCGGCTAAATTGTTTCGCAGTTTTGTCCCGAGAATAGAACTACCCAATTTTTACATGGTTTTGCTTTTTAACCCCTTCACTGCAGAGCCAGTTCACCAATGTGCGCTGAGCTCATTATGACTGTTTTATGCTAATTTTTAGATGACAGCTTAGGTCCTATTTAAATAACCCCCGACAAAAAATTGGTTTAATTTTCTTTAAATGTTTTACACCAGACCTGGTCATGTTTGACATCATTGGAAGGCCCGATAATGGCCTGTCCAATGATACCAAACATGACCCTCTAGCTGCGGATCGGGAGATAGGGGGGGGGATCCTTTGGATCCACTCATCTCCACATGGCAGCTAGGGGGTTAACTGGCCGAATGACATCCTCACACATATGGTGAGGATGTCGGTGGGGGTTGACCCGGAGGCTTGGCTGACATCCAAGATGTCAGGCACCTCCAAATGTGGCACCAAATCGTGATCCAGCAGCAAAAGGGTTAATGCTGTACACCGCTGAAAAGGGGAGACTCTCCCCCTTCCAGCGGTGTAATTTGTTTTTAGCTTAAACTTTTAGAGATAGAGGGGAGCCCCCTCTCCCCTTCCTGAATTTTACGGCAGCTGGTGGGTGCCTGCCGATTTAACTTAATCGCGCCTGCCGGGCCCCCAGGAAACCGCGGGGCAGGCTCCCAGCCTGCCAGACACGCCGTGGGAGCCGGCGAGGGAGGCATGTATCAGTGGGAGGGAGGTTAGAACGCTGACGTACCATGTACGTCCGCGGGTCTAAGGAAGACCAGTGGCCATGACATACATGATACGTCAGCGGTCGGGAAGGGTACTTGAAGGCACTGTGGAGAGGAAAAAAATTGACAAACATGTCGAATCAAAATTTAGATGTGCCACAGGAGGCCCCGTAACCCAAGTGTCCTTCATAATAAATATGCTACATGCACAGTAGTAGCGCTTAAATTATGTTTGAGTTCACGGTGTGGTTATGCATGATCCTTTGACAAGTTGTTTTACATCAGGAATGTACACTCTGTGGCTGCTTTTTTCCCTGCAGAGTGTCGGTATTAAATGCTGCCTTAATCCAGGTACCCCCCGGTATGCAGCCCTTTAAAGCACTTAAACAATATTCCACTGGAGAATGGGGTGAAACTGGAATCTTGCACTGTAATTTGGAATTAAGGGAAAGTTATTTATATTTTCTATTTGAAGCTCTCAAAGTTTTAGGGTTTCAAAATTCTTTTTATAGGTATAGAGAACAGGTAACTTTGTAACAATTGTACTAAAGCCAAGAGACAATCCATACTCCCTGCAATGTCTGAGGAAATATCGTTGTAATGCCATTGCTGTACTCTCCTGGTCACACGTATTCTAGATTTTATATCCTGTGTAATTTATTTTTAGTAAAGATTTTATTGGGAGATTGTCTGGCTTGCTATAATGATGCCTAACATGATTTTGTGAGGTGTAACAAATAGAAATACTGTGATCCAAAGTGCCTCCCCTCTCCACGCAACCGCGAATCAGCTTGTGTTTTAGATGGACCAATGCGTAATAACTCTTAGCACCATCACCTCCACATTTGGTCCTGGCGTAGGAAGTCCTATTATTAGGGATGCACCAATACCACTTTTTTAAGACTAAGTACTGATACTTTTATTTTATGTCACGTGACCACTTTCCAATAAGAACAGACCTCATCTAAAAATGCCCCCAGCTCACATGGATATGCCCCCCCCCCAGCTCATGGATAATGCCCTCCAGCTCACCTGGCACTCTCCGCGATCATACTTGCCTTCCTGAGCGACGCCGGGAAAGTCTTTGCGCGTGCGCTCGTTGGAAGGCCCCTAGCCGCGATCATGTGGGACCATGTGATCGCAGCTGGGGGCCTTCCAACAAGTGCACGCGCGAAGACTTTCCCGGCGTCGCTCAGGAAGGGAAGTATGATCGCGGAGAGCAGGAGCCTGTCCGAATGCCGATAGAGCATTCGGACAGCCGCCCCAGCCCCTCAGATGCCGGCAAGCCAGCTCAATGCCAGCGTCCGGTATCGGGGAAATATCGGGGGTACTGCAGGAGTACCAAGTACTCCTGCAGTACCCGGTATCGGCACAGATACCGATAATAGGGTTGCACCGATACTAGTAAGTATTTTACCAGGAAGGATACATTGAGATTTCTCTCGTTTTCAAGTATGTCCTGGGGACATACTTGAAGGTTAGTGCAGTGGCAGTGTTTGCGTTACAAGTAAAAGCACATAATGCCAAACCTTAAAACGGAAAAAAAAAATTGGAATTATGGTCAATCATATTTGGTATTCTCAGGCCAAACTGACCTTTACAATGACCCCTCATGTTAACTGTTCTTTTACACCTCACTTGACCTTGTGTGGTGTAAAACCAAAGCGCCCATTGCAGCGGTTTTGTTATGAACTAATTTGTAATGATTAGGGCTGTGCAATATGGACAAAATAATCATATTGCATATATATATATATGTAAAATTTTGAATGAATATTGCGATTTTATTTGCGATTGGCACATGGATACTGCCCCCAGCTCACCTCTTTGCGCCACGTGTTCGGCTCCCTGTGAGCTTCCGGCGGCATGGAGCTTGGGCGCTCGCCTGGGGGAACCACGTGACGAGCCGCGGGAACGCGGCTGTACACGTGGTTTCCCCTGCGAGCGCCCAAAGCTCCATGCCGCCGGAAGCTTACAGGGAGCCGATAAAATGAATAGATAAAATTGCAGCCTTATGCGATTTAGAAATTGCATGTGCTTAAATCACGATTGTTTTGTGATTAATTGCACAGCCCTAGTAACAATGCATTGAGCCATTGCTGAAGTTTGAAAGCATCGTTTTTCACATAATTGAAAAGTGAACAATATTACTGCATTCATTTTTTTTTCTTCCAAGTCCTGGTCTGGCCTTCCAACCAAAGCCAAGAATGGCCCTGTAACTTCTATATGTCAGATACCCGGCTCTAAAGAGGGTCCCTTTCTGACATTGCTTGGGATGTCCTGGAGGTAGGGCCGACATTAAAGATGCACAGAAAAAATGGTCAGCGCCCAAATTTGTACCGCCACCGGTGTCCCAATGCCAAACCAGATCTGTAGAGGTTTCCCCCAAACCAAAGTGACACTAGGTATAGAAATACGTATCTGGTAGCGCGATGGTACTCGCTTCTTGGGATTCAGGTGGTTCTCATGATTTGCATTATCCACATGGATTATATAAAATAGAAGCAAAACACAAAATACATATGATAGTGCAGGGTGTATAAATAGAATATTGGTGCAATCCTATTAAGGCTCTACACTTGTGAGTGTAATAGTTTATCACTGGCTCTGAGTGGTGGAGTGCATCTGGGTCCTTTTTTCTTCCTATTATTTTGGAGACCCACGCCCTTCACGATCACTGTCCCCTCGAGTCAAAATGTGTAGGGAAAACTTTCTTGTGCAGATCCACCAACAAATACATAAATGGTACAGACGAAATGTAAACTCACATTCGATGGAGCTTATATCCAAGCTCTGGGTGGTAGTGCCCGTGAGTTTGTTTAGAAGGTCAAATCCACAAAAGACCATAAGCGAATTCCAGGACAACGGGATCCAATTAAAAAAAGCTTTTAATAAAACAAAGAATTAAAATATAGATACATTAAATCTGGCTCTGCCAGATCGCCAGAACGAGTTTCGCCGCTTGCTACGGCTGATACCTGATCATGTTTGGTATCATTTGAAAGGCCATAATCAGGCCTATCAAATGATGGCAAATAGGACCATCTAGCTGCCATGGATCGGGAGATAAAGGGATCCTTAGGATCCCCTTAACTCTACATGGCAGCTAGATGGTTAACTGGCCCACTGACATCCTCACACATATGGTGAGGTTGTCAGTGGGTGGGGGGGGACCTGGAGGCTTGGCTGACATCCAAGATGTCAGCCCCCCTCCAGGTTTGAATCGCGTTTTGGCGCCAATTGGCACCGCAACGTGATCCGGCGGCGAAACTGTTAATGCCATACACCACTGAAAAGGGGAGGCTCTCCCCTCTCCAGCGGTGCAAACGGCATCTCCCTAGCTTCAATGGTTGGGGAGATAGAGGGCTTCGAAGGAGCCCTCCCCCATCCCTCCATTGAAATGCATGGGGACGCCTGCTGATGACGTCACCACGCAGCGTGGCGACGTCATCAGCCTCGCCTGCCCATGTAAATCACATGGGCAGGCTTCCTCCCTGCCAGATCGCCGTGGGATCCGGCGAGGGAGGTGAGTATCGGGCGGGAGGGGGATTAGGCGCCGCTGACGTACCCTGTACGTCCGCGGGTCCAAGGGAGACCCGAGGACAGGACGTACAGGGTACGTCAGCGGCCCTTAAGGGGTTAAATCGCTTGCTCTGCGCTATGGGTCAATCACTGTCTCAAATCATTGAATACATCCCACACAATACAAAGGACCTTGCTAAGGAGGGGGGGGTGGGTAGATGAGCAGTCTTCTTAAACCCCCTGTATTGCCATCTCTTATCTGGAGTAGCATGCAGAATATGATACACCCCCTGCTGCCTTATCTAAATATTCCCTTCTCCACCTAAACTGCATAAGATAAATCACAGCCACAAAGTAAAACTCGCCAATAGATTTTGGTAAATGTTGCATCTGGGGAAAATGCACAAAATGTATACAAAAATCCTAACTTTTTATTTTTACTTGCAATTACTTCAAAGGAAACGGCATGTGTTTTTATAAGGTGTTTTTGTTTCTAATGCACAAGTAATCCGGTTACAGGTTATGGAAGTGGTAGTGTCCCTTTAAAGAGCTTAGGGGAGATTACGGGGGAGAGGTTCACGAATCGGTTGCGTTTAAGTGCTTGCTTTGCAGCTCCCTTGCAACTAACTGTTTTCCGATGCTCTGGGATTCCTGAATTTTAGGAGGACTGCTTTTTAGTGTCGGCATTCAGATCTGTTATGGATTGTATAATTATACAGGTGTCTGTAACAAAGGGCTCCTGAGGTTAGTGACAAAGTGAATCAGCGTTCACGGGACTATTTACATTGTAAGTTTATACAGCATTGTTAGGCTTTGCTACATGGCTTTTGGTTTAGTAGTATCCATCATGCTTCATTCTTCTCCGGTGTTTGAGATGTCAAACTACATATGCAGTGTCAGTGCTTTCTCTCTGCTCATGGAAAGTTTCACCTTTTTAATTAATTGACTTCTTAAATGGATCTGTTTCTAATCTGTAAATCCTGACTCCGGGGCTGTGACCTGGTGAGGGCTGTACAGTTTGTTACGGCCGGTAACTGGTTCATTGTAATTCAATGAATTCGGCGGTTACATATTCATGCTCTGCTTTCTTGCCTTGTCAGAAATGTAGAAGTTTGAATTTCAGGTATGAAATTGTTTTATGGATAGGGAGATAGCAGAGGGTTTGTTCAGTTTCGTGACAAACTCTCCTGGCATGCAATCATCCTGAATTATACCCTTCTAATGAAGTCCTGGTATGGCGTCTCCCTTTAATAGCATATTGTAGAAGAAAATGCTCAAATTTCAGACCTGTCCATTTGAGCATGAACTACCCCTGAACCTTTTTACCCTGTAAAGAGGGTCACTAGTGATGCCGGAGATGCAGGAGACTTGTATTCCTCACAATGCAGGACAGCTCTTGAATGGATGGTTAATACCTCTAAGGCCGGGGGCACACTAGGTGTTACCTTTTGCGTACTAACGCGAGTTACCGGCGTGCGTCACAGCATATCATTAACGCCGATAGAGCAGAACACACGCTTACCGCGTGCTACGCATAACACGCGCCGAGGGAAGTCCGTCATGGAAACACCTTGTGTGCTAGGATGGACGCGATGTTGGCGCGTCAAATACATTGTGCCTGCGCACAACGGGCAAGGGCGAACGTCAAATGAACGCACCTGCGCACTAGCAGCTGTAACAGAGGGAGAAAAGTGTGAAAAAGGCTGGCCTGTGTGGTAGGTTTTTGAAGTGCTGCTGTTGGTTCCCCCCACACTTTATTATAACTTGGATGTGGAGCTACTCATTGCAGCTGTGCAAGAGCACCCCGTGTTGTGGGACACAACACACGTGGACTATAAAGATAAGGATAAAAAGGCAAAAGCATCTTGCAACAAACACCACAACACGCTTATTTTATTTTTTCAACACTCTTTATTTTCAACTTTATTAAAATTTCTTGTCTTCCAGCCCAGCTCCCCCCCCCTCAGCTCAAAAATACAGTTTTTACGACGTGCGTCAAAATTAACGTATTGTCTGGCGTCTACCATCTCTTCCGTCATTTTTAACGCACGGGTGCGTTGTTTTTAACGCCTAGTGTGCCCCCGGCCTTAGTGTTCAGTTTGGTAGAGTAATTCAAATGCAGACCCTCAATACTGGTAGGATGTGTCCTGCAGGTAAAAGGATGGTCATACTGGAAAAGCTGTGGCAGACTTCTATTTACGTTTTACACGGTATTTCTATTTGTACCATTTATAATTGAGCAAGTATTGACTTTTGTTTAAGTAAATGTTTTTCATTATTTTTTATTTGACGAAGTCAGCAGGACATAAGAATAAACAAAAGAACATAAAGTGGTGGCTATTTTATCATTCTTACATTAATGCCACATATGCTGGTGTGAATTAAATGACAACTGTACATAGACCCCGATAGTCAACTTTATTTAAATACATACATATATAAAACTTAACATGAGTTAAATGGTTCACGATTGTTTGGATAAATTCCCGGTGGATCTCCGTATCAAGCTGATTAGATCTCTCATATACCAGTTAAGTTTTATATATGTATGTATTTAAATAAAGTTGACTATCGGTCTATGTACAGTTGTCATTTAATTCACACCAACATATGTGGCATTAATGTAATAGGCAATAGGCATGATAAATTAGCCACCACTTTATGTTCTTTTCTGTTCTAATATTTGTTAGGTTTAATCCACTTCTAATTTTTTAACCTTTTCTTGGGGCCAAAGTTTTCTGTTAAGCATAAGAATAAACAAATTGTCTCGCAGGGCCACAAGTCATCGAGAAAGAAGAAAGGTTGTCTGTGCAGGGCCACAGCTTGTCAACTGCGAAAGCATACGAAAAAGTCGTTGGGAATATTAACTAGACATTGAAACGACAGTGCGTGTAAATAGTAATATAATCAGCTAAAGACATCCAATCCAGTTATAAAAAGGGGGGGGGGAGAAATCAAAAGGCATTCAAGTGTGTGTGTGTGTTGTTTTATGCAGTAGTTACTAGTATTTTGTAAGGGGGCTAGAGGCTCATGCATAATACGAGCTCCAATGCTAAACTTTATATTGAGAAACTGAGTGAATACCTGGGCTGTGTTTTTTTTTTTTTTTTGCTCCAGAGCCGTATAGTTTTCTACCATTGTCTTCAGTTCCAGCAAGTATGTCCATTCACCCTGTATAATCTTTAGTTGCCGTTTCTCGGGTGTTTGCACATAAAACAGAAATATTTGGCTCCTGAATCTGCTTGGTAACTTTTTTCTTTTTATAAGCCTGACTGGCTAGTTTCCATTTATATTTTAATATGCCTGTAAAGTGGGGCAAACTTCTATTTTGGAAAGTCGGTGATTGTGTTGTTCCTAGACCACAATAAGTCTTACCTGTGAGAAACTCCGTTCTCTCCAGATTTCATGGCAATTGTCCTTATGTGAGTTTGTCCATGCATCCCGTCATAGTTTGTTTTTGCCGGTGACCTGTTACTATACATTCTTTGTACCCAAGCCCCTCACTCCCGCCTTCAGGATTTTTCCTGCGCTACCTCCTAGAGGCCTTTCAGGTCACTCCATAATCCCCTTGCTTCTTGCCCTGGTCTACCTCCTGCAGAGTTCCCATGCATCCCATTACTTCAAACTCCTGCAGGTTGCCCTCACCTCTGTCACTGTAAAATTGCTGTATTAGGCCGGTGTCAGACGAGCGCACTAGGTGCGCCCATACTGGCATGCCTACAGGCGTCCGCAGTGTTGTGACGCCGCAACAAGGCCGGTCACACTCTGTAGCGCGCGCGCACATAGCCTCCCCGTCAAAAAACTCGATGTGCGTTGAAGGGGCTGCAAAGCTCGATCCTCCATAGGAGGATCGAGCCTTGCAGCGCTGACTGCGCTCAGCGATGTGGCCAGACGGGCGTCGGAGTGTAAGGAACGTCCACTCTCAGACATTACTTCTGCTCTTAAAAACTCGTCTGACCCTGGACTTGGGGTCCTCCTATTCTCATCGGATTGCGATGTGTCTAATATGTTTAACTTTGTTTTGGCTGTCATTGTGCAGCACTATGGTATGTTGGTGCTTCAGGCATGTAATTTTTTTTGCGCTAGGCCTTTTCATATGTAATGACATAGATTGTTGCTACCTTTTGGTAGTGCCTTCTGGTATAGCATTCAACGAACGTAACATCCTGCTCAAATGAGCAGCACAGTTTTCTCCTGTGGCTCGTGAATGGTATAAAACAAAGTGTCTGACTAGGTCAAGGTAAAACTCTTATTTTCCTAGCTGAACATAAACATTTGTTCTTGTTCAATACAGGTCCTCTCTGGATGTGCCATCATTGTCCGAGGTCAACCACGAGGGGGTCCTCCTCCTGAGAGACAAATTAACCTCAGCAACATCCGTGCAGGAAATTTGGCTCGCAGAGCTGCCATATCTCAGCAAGACTCTAAGGATACCCCTGATGAGGTAAGTCACACGGCAGGATCTTGTAGAGATTGACACTTGCAGCCTGAAATCTGTGCATTAGGAAAATCTTTAAAATACAAACGTGTAATCTTTTCATAATGAAACTGATAAATTGCGAGAGAATTTTGAGCTCGGCTTTTCATTTGGTGGTACACTATCCATTTAAGGCTAAGGTCAGACGAAAGCAGTTTTAACGTGCGTTTAACCGCACTAAATCACGGCCGTGCTAGCAGCAAATGACGTCCAATGTCAGGCAGCATATGAAGAACGGCTGCACAAAAGTGCGGCCGCGCAACGCAAGTGGCAAACGAACGCATTTTTTCGAGAACCTCAAACCGCTAGTACTGACGTACAGAGTGCGCTGCGTCCGCATAGCGGCGTGTTTGCGTGATTGGGAGACGTCAGACGCTGCACACGTCCGGCCAACATAACGTCCAGACGCAAAAAGGGTTTTATTGATGATCCGTACAAAATCACGGACGAAAATGCGCATCGTATGACCGCTATCGCGTATTCCGTGAAAAAATACGTCCATTCGTTCAAACGCACTTTTTCACGGACAACGCGAAAAATGCGTTAGTCTGACCCTAGCCTTAATGTTTCACCAGCAATTTCGTGCACATGATCACCAGTAAATGCCAGATGCCCAGTGCTAGTATGGGAAATCTGACTTGAAAAGGTTTGTATGCATTTATACCTAGACTGTGATTGTACCTACTTCAGGATGATCCTAGCATTTTAATACTGTGCAAGGGTTGCTGTGTCTCAGAACAAGATCATAATATCCAAAGATTAATGCCATGCGGTTAGTTTGACTATATAAAATGCATCTTTCAAAGTTTCTTACTAGAGACGCCCAGAGTCGTTATGATTGTCGTGCTTAGTGGATGCACAGATCCACTATATCCCACTTAATAACAAATGACCTGCAATATTATGTAGAGTTTGTATCTGTTTTCTTGGATATGAAAGGGTTATGTACGTTTTGGTATTTTGCATTTTTTTATATAACATGCGCAATTAAATATATCACCAAAATCTCCTCTGGTATTTAAGTTTTAACTTTAGGGCAGCAGCCAAATTTTTTATTTTTTTTAACTGTAAATTTTCAATACAATTACATATAATATTGTTCCACTGAAAAAACTGGAATAAAAAAATCGTGAGTGTTAAGTTAGTATCGGTGCATCCCTAGATTAAAAACTAAGCACTAGGTTATGTCCCCAGGAGAGACTTTGTAACTAGATCATATAGGAGTAAAAGAATTTTGAGTGTTGGCGACTAGAATAAGCGATTATAGAGATTTTCTTTCAATGTTTAAAAAGCCTTGCGGCAGCAGAACGCCAGCGCTCCAAGTGGGAAAAGCTGGGTTTCTGTATGATCACGGCTTGCAATCATCTAATCTCTCGCTGCTTCAAAATCAATTCTGCTCAGTCAGGCAATGATGGCAATTAACCGCTTTAATTTGTTCTACGTTTTAAATTGGTTCTGCGGATGTTTTGCCTGGGCAAGGAAGTAGCGATTGGCCAGTTGTGTATGTAGGAGTGAATGGATGTATAGCTGTGTGCGTGACATTCTGCATTATTTCCCTCACAACCTCATGTCCTAAAAGTCACTCGGGGACAATGCGTTCTTCGCTTACCATACCCTGTCAGAACAATACAGCGAGTCTGCAGTTAGTCTGCTAATGGACAGCTTAATGTTGATGCCCACCTGCTTTTACAGCAGGTTGTTTTGAATCAAAACGTGGAAAGATTGAAGTTGTGTGACTGCAGCTCCCTCTACTGCCTTTCCTAAGAAATTTGTTGGTTAGACACTCTTGAAATGAGCGCTCAAACCCTAGAACTGAGGCTTTTTTTTTAAAATTTTTGATGCTATTAAATCCACTGGAAGCCTATTAAACCTTCTGTGAAGTGACATCAAAATATATAATGTGTGTTTGGGCAACCTTGTCACTAATGCTTCAGAGCAACCGTTCATGTAATGCAAAGCCACTTTATACACTATTATGGTAAACTTGCAGGTTTTTTCATTAAGCACTGACGTTTTCCGGCTTTGTATAAACCGGCAAAGGTCAGACGAACGCATTTTTCGCGTTGTCCGTGAAAAAGTGCGTTCGAACGAATGGATGTATTTTTTCACGGAATACGTGATAGCGGTCATACGATGTGCTTTTTTGTCCGTGATTTTGTATGGATCATCAATAAAACACTTTATGCGTCTGGACGTTATGTTGGCCGGACATTAGCAGCGTCTGACGTCTCCTAATCACGCACACATGCCGCTAGCGGACGCAGCGCACTCTGTACGTCAGTGCTAGCGGTATCACGTTCTCGAAAAATGCGGGTTTTTTGCCGCTTGCGTTGCGCGGCCGCACTTTTGTGCGGCCGTACTCCGTATATTTGCCATCATTTGCTGCTACTACAACCGTAATAAAGTGCGGCTGCACGCGCGTTCGCACTGCGTTAGTCTGACCCTAGCCCAAAGTTGACAGTATTGCCGTGCTAAGAAACTTTGTGCACCAAGGTTGCACACTCGGGCCTAGGTTTACACAAAGGGGAATGATTAAGTCATGTGTTGTGATGCAAAAATGATTCAACTTATGCAATGCCAAGTCACTGCAACGGTCCTAGTCCCTTTGACTGAAAACCTTCTGGAATTACCTTTCCTGTTGTGTTCAGACACTAACTTTGCTGAGCTTGGACCGCATCAAGGATGCTGAGGTTGCAATGTGTGCCTCATTTTTGTAAGATGTTGCATCGTTTTTGGACATAGTGCGTCTTCACCAAATTGTACCAAACCTGTCCAACCGATGACACTCCCCTAAGGTTTCAGAACAAATGTTTAATTTAACTTTGGACTTAAAGGTCAGAGTGATGGGTGTGATAATGCAAACCTCGCCAGAGAGGAAACACAATCAGTTTAGAAGATGCAATGTTAGATGCGTAATTTAAACGACGGAGGTACAAATGTTTGCTTGCTTCCCACCTAGGTGTAGTGTGTCCAGGGGATAGTGTCAGCTGTGAATGGATCTTCATAAATTAACATAGAAAATACGAAGTCAAAGCATTTTGGGAAATACTGTACAAATTACATGGTATGTCAGTGTTAACCAGGCCATGATAGGTCCTAGACATCTAAATCATAACCTGTTTTTTGTTAAAATTTGTACCTGTCGCCTGTTAACAGATGCTCCTGCCATTTGTTTGCGCAAAGTCATAACTAAAGGTCTGTTGTCTTACAGCCCTGGGCGTTTCCAGCTCGAGAGTTTCTGAGGAAGAAACTGATCGGAAAGGAGATTTGCTTTACCGTAGAGTACAAGACTCCTCAAGGGAGAGAATATGGGATGGTTTACTTGGGAAAAGGTATGTTTTGAGGTTTTGCGACTGCTATGGTTTTTAAATCTTTCTTGGCTTTAATTTGTGTTTTGTCACATAAAATGTTCCATAATTCTGTGCAGATTTTTAATTGCTAAATGGAAACTGTTTGCTTTCCTTAGTGCATTATTTTTTTTTTTTTTAACCGAAAATCCTTCTCTTCCTTTTAGTTACTGCTAGGAAAATGCTGAAGCCTGTATCTATTGGTTTCAACAAAGTCTGAAAATGCACTGTATCTATGTGGTCTACATCTTTGGTCTCCTTTGATTTACTGTTTGCAAATAAAAAATAATCAGGGATGCATTCTAGTCCTTTTTTTTTTTTTTTTTTAACCTGCCAGGCGGTATTCCCGAGTGACTCAGGGTTAAATTTCATTACCGCGATCGGTAACCCCGAGCCACACTCGGGCTGGATGCATACTCAATGCATCCTTTGCTCCCTTGCCGTCACCGCAGTGTGATCGCGGCAGCCGGCGACTTTGCTTCCTGGTTCCGCTCCCTGCAAGTCACACGACGCAGGGGGGCAGGACCAGGCGGCAAATTCAAAAATAAAGAAAAAAAATGCACAAAAATAAACTTTGCAGTGGGCGCTGGGATTCCTGTCCAGATGTACACTCTTTTGCCAATGTAATACATCACACAGGGGTACCAAAAAAAGTGTTTATTCTCAAAGCAGCTTTACTGAAATAGAAGGCAAAAAAAAATGTGAGTTATTCCTACAGAATTACTATATAAAACAACACCTTTCCTTTCCAAAAAATTTGAAATGCTTTTAGACTCAAAATTTTGCAAAAATTAGACCGCCAGGGAGGTTAATATGTGCAGTTTATGAATTAATAATGGGAAGAGTCACAGCATTTGGGTGTGTTTATACAGTAGTGATGTTTAGCCTACACATTTTAAAGGTAGAGGGTAAAAAAAATAATAATAAACCCAATAGTTAACGGCAAACGTGAGAATGTAAGGTGGTTCACCATAAAATGTTTGAGAAGTATTGAGCATAGTCTTTTTATAATTATTGCAGTAGGTGAATTTATAAACATCAACTAATACCGTAGATACTCGCGTATAGCGCGACCCGAATATAACGCAATGGATAGAGATTTATTATGGAAATGAGAGAATACTTAAGACTCGCATAGAGCGCAAAGAACATTTTACTGTACCTGTAAACAAAATCCTTCCAGGTTCCCTTTAACAGTCAGGCTACCTCTCAGGCCAGGGTGCTCTGCTCTAGAATGATTGCAGCTGTTATGAAGTATGCAGCCACCCGTCGTCTTTTTACTAGCGATTTAGATGGCCGGCGGAGGCGTGCAAGGTGAATGATTGGCTTAAACCGAGCATGCCCTCTGGCCGAGATGGATCCCACCTCTCCTGAATTCGGGCGTTCCTGAAGTGTTTGCAAGCATCAGCGAGACCGCATTCACTTCAGCGACACTACCGGAACTTCCGGGAGACTTGAGATCCAGAGCAAGGCAATTTTTTTTAAAAAAAAATAATATACACGCGACGCAGATGTCTTGACTATAACGCGACCCCTCCAATTTTAAGGTAAAATTGTCACTAAAATCTAGCGGTATGCTTGAGTATCCACAGTATATGTAATCTTAAATGCAGTGACTTAAGTGTTATTGACATAGACCTTTAATGACTTTTTCTTATTGTCCTCAGACTTGTGTTGTACACAAACTTTCATTAAAGTGTCAACATAAACTGAAGCTTATGCAGCCGTATCACAAAGGCATATTTATTTCCCCTCCAAGATTGGCAGGTTTTCTTCCGTTGATACACTGACTTACAGCAGTAATGCAAATGTGCTTTGTACCTAGCTTTCCTGTTTATGTGTAGTAAATGGTACCGTGATGACCATACCATCCTAGACCTCGCTTCCGAATTGTACACTAATCAAATATTGTAACAATTCTTTTCCTTGCAACAGACACTTCTGGTGAGAACATTGCAGAATCCCTTGTAGCTGAAGGTCTTGCGTCTCGCCGCGAGGGTGTAAGAGCCACAACGTAAGAACACGCTCTACCTCGTCTCTCACAAATATTTGTAAACATGTTTTTAGTATTGAAAGACCTTAACCCCTTGGCTGCGGATGACGTGTGGGGGGGGGGAGATGTTCTGGGGATTCCCTGAAACCTATTCCCCTGTTGTGGTTTAAATTGCATATTTTGTAAAGGAAACCAGTTACTGCATTTTTCTAAGGCTGTCCCATATAATAACCACAAGGGTTTAGTTGATTTAAAATGTGAAAAAACAATTTTACATGAAGTAAATCAGGGCTCAAGATTTCAGGTCCTGAGCTACTAGCCAGGCCTTCGAAGTTACTCGCAATCAGTTAACCTACCTAACCGTCCCATACTGCACGTTTTCCTTGCAGTAATAGAGCAGTGACCCTATGTAAAGTTATTATATGGCACTGAAGAGGTATTTGTTTTGGTAAATCCCGTCTTCCGCTCAATCCATTCAGTGGATGACTGGTATTATACAGAGGGGTTCTGTATTAAGAGACCCTATTAACCCCTCATATTCCAGAACGGATGAGGGTTTAATCATTACAGGTAGCCTTGCAGGCATCATGTTTGTGAAGCCTGCAGGGCTTTTCACATGGTCCAGGGCTCTCTGCATCACCCAGCCCTGGATGTACAGCCGCGCAAGGGTACCTGCCTGTGTGGTTGGGTGTAGAACGAGGCCATTCTATGTCCCGTAAGCCCATGCGCTGCCCATGTGATACGGGCTAGCGACGCCAATTACATTATTTCCTATGGCAGAACTAATGGAGGGTGCACACCAGAGTGCAGCCAATGTATAGCGCCAGGGCCATGACCTTGTGTTGCCTGGTTCCAAAGATGAAATGGTGCTGCCCCCCCCCCCGCCTGCCCCAAACTATTTCCACAATACACACAAATGCTTATCACCGCTCCACAGCAGTACAACTCCCAGTAATGTGCAGTTTGTATGAGTGTATCACACAGCTCCACAGGAATAAAACTCACAGCTGTGTGTATCAGAGCTCCACATTGCAGCATCATTGTTCACTTTATAATTGAAAAGTGAACAATAGTGCTGTATTGGGAAAATTAAAGGAAATTAGAACTTTTATTTTTTATTTTTACTTGAACCCTTCTCATGGTCGGTATCTTTGGAAAGGCCATACTCTGGCCTTTCCAATGACAATGCAACCGGCCCTTTAGCAGCTATAGGTCCAGAAATAGTTGTCCAAATGACCCGTGTATCTCCTACATAGGGAATAGGCATTCTGACTGGTGACTTCAGTGGACGGGGCTGTGTTCCGCAGATGGAGTTGACATCCTAGATGTTGGGCCCCCTCCAGGAGAAATCAGTGACCAGCGCCAGGCTGGCGCCGACGCTAAACTTGCACTGTGGGCTGCAGACAGCCTCCGCATTCTAGCATTGGACCGGCTGACCTGCTGGTAGGCGCCGGTACTGAGTACCAGCAGGAAAAAAGCCCCGTCTTCGTGCTAGTGTCATCATGGAGCCAACACTAGCACCTGAAAGGGAATCCAGTGATGGCTCCATGCCGACACTAGCATTCTAATTACAGCTCTATTTTCACTCGTCCTCTCCCAATTTCTACTCACAAATGGCGAGAGGACGAGTGGAAATTTTGACCCCTGCTGTAAATGTCATCTGAATGCAAACTTTACACTTTTTTTTTTACGTTTTTGTTCTATCATTCTGACGCAACATGACATACACACCTATTGATATATACTTTTGTAGCAGATTCAAAATATTTGTAACTTGGGTCCTATAATATAACGTGTCAAATCGTGTAAAAACATGAACTCAAAATGAGCTTGACACATGGGGGGTGTCATGGCTCTGCAGTGAAGGGGATAAAGTGTCATTGTCATGGGCAAAACGAGGTTTGCTACTTTGAGCGTTCCTTTCTCCCATTATAATAATTTATAAATGTGTTTTCGCTGACTTGCATAATTGAAAACCAGGAAATATTTGGTTTTGAAGATTTCCCCTTCCGTGTGAATACGCCATGCAGCAGGGAGACCTGATGATTACGGAAATACTCTTCCCCTAGTAACGCTGGGATAGCCCAATATTATACACAACAGTTTAGGAATTAGCAAGGGAGAGGAAGGCTGTGAGCAAAGAGCTGCTCTACCGGAGGACTTCTGCTCAATTTACTGCTTTGACTGTCCGCTTGTTACTGACAGCCAATAAACACTGGAGAGCTGTCCTGTAGGAATGAATGTATGTTTCTGACAGCTTGGTCACACATTGCTCAGTACGATCTCTCCCTCACTTCTACTTTCCGGCTTCACAGCTAGAAATGGTGACATATCTAGTTCTGTCAAGTTTTTAATTTGATGGCCAGAGTCCATGCAAGAAACCTGCACCTATACTGGATTCTATTGTAAGGGAGCAATATATTGTCTGGTTTGCTCTTTTAATCAAATTATGGAACTTTGAGGCTTTATGATTAAAGTATTAACTCATATTTTCCTAGACATCCACCTCCCAGCATATACTGATAATCGTCCAATTTATTTTCCACTTGCTACATTCTAACATTACCTTTTTTTTGTTTTTATCCAGTACATGGTCTATTTTTGTAGCACTGGAAACACCAGACCCTGACCTGACCTGTCCAGTGATGCACCACTTGGCGTTGGAGTATATAGAACCGAGATATCCAAAAGACCCTTGCCTCTCCTAGCAGTGCATTGGCTTACATTTTAGATTACATAGTGCCCAATAATGCTTTTCTCCGTACTCCTGCTCTTGGAAATGGGAAGGTGACATTTCTAAAATTTTACACTGAACATGGTAACTTTTGGTTGCATTGGAAAGCACGAACTCTGGCACTTCCCTTGATACCTCAATGACCCTGTTGGATATACTGTTAGTTACAGGGGTTCAAAAAACAGCTGTAACTCCTGTTATGGTAATTCCCCAGCCTGGAGGGGCATGCCCAGTTTCTGACCTCTCCACACCAATGCACTTGGTCAGTGGGAAATCCCAGAGCGAGGTCAGGCTTGAAGTCAGTTCACTGTGGGAGACAGCTGATATCTCTGACACTGTGGTGCAGAGACTGTATCCAAACATTGTCTGCACCACAGTGGGAAAATTGACAACGTCTGTTTAGTCGTCTCTGTGGATATTTGTTGTTTTTTTTTTTTTTGTTTTCGATTTTTGCAGAGGTACAAAATAACATAACATATGAGAGAGAAATCATAGGCCCGTCAAAAGAAGACATTAAAAGAGATATCCACAAAAAGTACTGTGCCACAATACAGAGATTCGTTGACTATAAAATAGGGCCACTGAAAACTCTGAATAATAAGGGGGAGAAGGAGGGGGGTTTGACGCAACCATGTTTCCCAAAAGGAAGAAAAAGGGAAGCAGGGTCAGCACGGGGACTTCAGGGGGACAAAAAAAAATAAATTAAAAGGGGAATCCAAAATATATAAAAGAGAAATAGGGGAGGTGGAGAACTGCCATATATAATGTGGCATTCCAGGCTCGCTCTGGTGCCCCAAAAAAGAAAAAAAAAAATGAGTCAGAGGCCATGGAAGGGGCCACTTGGCCGGGTGATCTAGGGCCAGACGAGATAGACAGGGCCATGGTATCCACGCGAGTGGCTCGCCTAGATCAAACCCAATGTTCTACCACCTAAATGAGTAAAAGAAAAAAAAAGGGGGGGGGGAGTGGGAAAAAAAATAAATTCCAATGTCCCAAACAGTGGCATAAAAACCCCTAAAACTTAAAAGGTGAGAGTCCGGGAACAAAAGTTTCTGAAAGCGTAGAAGAAAGTCATCCAACATAGAGAAAAAGACTGTGCGTCCAAACCTCTCCAACAGTGTCCAGTAGCCACGCAAGCTGGAAAAAACCCAAACATGGTAATTATTCAGCCGGGATCTGTAGGAACGGCCAGGCCGGGATTCTCTGGAACGGAGGCGACAAGGCCCACGCTTCCTCTGGGGATGTTGCGGAGTGGATAGTGTTACCATGAGAGATAAGATAAGTATAGAACCGGACACTCCCCAGCGGTAGCGCACCTTCTCCGCCCGCAACTGCGCAGCGACCCCACGAAATCGTCGCCGTGCCACAAGAGTAAGAAAAGGCAGGTCATTATATAGGGAAAGTAGTGCTGTGTCAAATCGAAAAGGAGACCGTGCTTCAGGTAGGGACATCAAACGCGACTTCACAGCCACCTCCCGGGCAACCGCGAGTATATCCCTCGGAGCCCCCGCCGGGGCAGTCGCGGCCTTGCGAAGGCGGACCGCAGAGATAAATACCGCAGGCGCCTCCGGAGGGAGCCGAAGAAGATGACGGGCGACCCCGTTAACAAAATCCAGTATGGAGGTCTGATGTATAGTCTCTGGGACCCCCCCCGGATCCGGACGTTGCGCCGTCGATGTCGAGCCTCCATCGTTTCCAGAGCCCTGGAAAGAAGGTCTACATGGGCCTGAAGAGAGTCCACTCGGGCCTTTTCTGTCAGCTGTGCCGCCTCCACGTCGTCGGCTCGGGACTGAACCGTCTCCACTGTACCCCGCAGCTCCGCCATCTCACCGCGCAGGCCATGAAGGTCTTGCCTCCAGATCGCCCGCAACTCCTCGAGATGAGGAACGTCCTTTCATGAAGGGCCTAGGGCTCTCCCGGGGCGCTGCAGAGACATGGTGAGTCTGATCTGCCCCACCTCGAAGGAGATCTGCATTCTGGGGAGGCAGCAGCTGCCGGGGGTTCAGTCCGCTGCCTGTAGTGCCAGGACGGCCACAATTACCTCCCAGGCCGGAAGCGACATCTTCCTCCGAGCTGAAGTCCTGCGGAGTAAACACCGCAGCGTCCTCTAGGCGACGTCTGTGGGCCCCATCCAGTGAGGTACGTATATCCCGTTGCCGGGGACTTCCAGCCTGGAGTTTTTTTAAAGGATTTCTTCCCCATCGGATGACCACAGTCAGCGGGAGGTGAAAGGGGAGGACTGCCCCTAACGCTCCCACAATAGCCGCGTCAGCTAGGCCGCAGGTCGGGAATGAGCCGAAAAACAGCACGCCAGGGTGCAAAAAGCGCAGAAATCAGCCGCGATCCAACTCCACAATCTTTCACCGGGTCGAGGAAACAAAAATGATAGCTAGGCAGGTGGATGGTCCTCAAAAGGCAGCATAAATCATAAGTAGCTCACGGAGCTCAACGAAGATGCGACCATCCACCATGCCGCTTGGCTCCGCCCCCCTATTTGTTAGCCTGGCAAGAACCAACATTTTCTCATTAAAGTGTATCAAAGACTCTTTAACAGCTTCACTTGATTTAAAGAACGCGTGTTTAGCCTTTCTGTTCCATGACCTTAACATGGCTTGAGGGTGGCTTTTTCAAACTACATGCAGAACAGTGCATCTATTGTTTTTAGAACTCCTTAACACCATCCTTGCCCTCCCACTTAATGTGCAGTGTTTCTTGCCCGAAGCCAGTCTGTGCTCACATTAGGCAGCAATGGACTCCGGAGACGTTGCATGGTGTTAAGTGGACATCTTGCTGGAGGAGCAACTTGACTGAAAGGAACCATTCCGCTGAGTGTAATGCAATCACCTAATTGGCTTCTTGAGGTTTAATCGCTCCAAATAGATTAAATCTCTATATTAATTTTATAAAAGTTAAAACGTGTGCTCTTTTACAAATGGGCGACTGTATAAATGTTTGAATTTTCAGAGGGCAGGAATTCACATGTGATAACTGTTAAATTCTTGTAAGTGTTCTAAATTGCATAGAAAGATTTATAATGTGTTTTAAATTCTGCGGCATCCCCCTCTATCCCTTTCTTATGGTGTAAATGGCTTGTAGTTTTGGGTTCCCATTGAAACCCTTGGAATTTTTTAAAGGTTTGTTTTTATTCCTGCCTGAAATTTATTCTTGTAATGTGAATGTTTGATTTCTCTTCACTAGACCTGAACAAAACAGACTAGTAGAAATAGAAGAACAAGCCCGAGCAGCAAAGAAGGGTGTGTGGAGTGAAGGAACAGGCTCTCATACCATCAGAGACCTTAAATACACAGTTGAGAACACAAGACACTTTGTGGACTCAATGCATCAGAAACCAGTCAATGGTAAGACCTGAAACACAAGCATCTACAAATTTGAGATTTACTCACTAAATTGGGACTTGTGAAGAATTGGCAAGGGAAGCACATATTTTATGACTAATATTAAAAAGTCACTTACATTGAGTAATTTCTCAACTCTGTACACCTCCTACCGCGTATAATTCACATACTGCATTGTGTTCAGCTTGAGAAAATCAATCGAGCATGTTTATTTTCCCCTATAAAGCTCCGCACAGATTGCTGTAATAGCAGAAATGTCAGTAAAGCCCGTGATACTGTTAAATAACATTGAATATGGCGTTTGCTTGAAACAATCTCTCTGCCTTGAGTAAATTTTCTTTGGGTTCTGTATTTCTCTGTATTCTGTTTTTAAATACCTTTGCAAACTGATTAAAATTCTAGAAAAAGGTCTTTTGCCACTAGTCATCCGAAAAGATTTTAAGACGTGGATGGTGTTGACAAGTGTGGTTGGCGCTTACTTACAATAAAGCCTGCTTAAAATGTTTTGGAGTAGCAAGATAAAAATAAGCTTAAATTAATCTGAGATTCAGAGGCGCATTGCCTTTAAAGACCAGGCATCCTGTAGCCAAGTGTTGAGTTGTTAACGGTTTCTATTGGTGGCTGCCTTTTTGGCTTACTGGAGATTGTGTTGTGAGCAGGGGACTCGCTGCATGCCTTACAGTTACAAGTATTTATAAAGTGCCAATAAATTCCTTAGCATTGTACAATGGGAGAGACAGAATAACCTATACATACACGTTACACATGCAGAACAGAAGGAGGGAAGACCCTGCTCGAGAGCTTACATTCTAGGAGGAGCGGGGTGACCCATTAGGTGAGGGGGAATAGGGTAGGTGGAGTGGCGGGTTGCAGGAGGGCTGAATGTAAAGAGCAGGAAATGACCGTGGGGAGATCATGGAGTGAGCCTTCACTTCATTATAGCGTCAGTTTCATTGGCTGTTTCAATTTTTGCCTTCCTCCTGAAATAAAAACTGCTGACCAGTACTAGACTAATTATCCTCTTTTAAAAGGGAGGACAGGTTGTTTATGTAGCATTTAAGGCATTTGAGCTTTTGTATGTGGCATGTCTCAATCTTGTTACTAACCACTATAGTTCTGGGAGGCTCAAGTTATGGATGAGCGAACTGCTACGCAATGCAATACTCAACCTGTGTGGTGATGAGGACCGATGGATCTCACAAGGAATTGCTGAAAGTTGCAGAAATTACTTATGCTCCTGGGGTGGGAGGGAGGGGGGGTTGTTTGTGTAAATAGACTTGTGCAACTGATGACAAAATGGTTGCATTTGAATTTTGGCAATTGAATAATTACGTGGCTTGTGCCACATATTCCACATGCACACTCCTTGAAGTGCTACTGTCGTGGACAAATTACTTTTGCCCATTTGACAGGGCATCCCTTTCTTTATGTAGAACAGTATTTTATTCTGGCCTATATAATGGGAAAAACTGATTCTGTACTAAAGTTTTTCCCTGTCCCCAAGTAACCTGCTGCTGTTGGGAAGACTGCTGCGAGCAGAGAGTGTCCTCCTGCTCTGTGTGCTGCTCTTGCTGTCAGTCACAAGCTTGGTGACAGGCAGAACGGTGAACACCTTGTACAGGAGCTTTCCTGTAGGACTGCTCTCAGCAGCCTTTCCCCTCTGCAACTTTGTGCTGTTCCGGGGAGAGGGGGAAAATTTTAAAACAGAGTTTCTCAGTTTTCAATAATATACTTCATTGAGAACTCTGACTTGCATTTAAGATGCCCAGTCAAATGGGCTATCATAGATTTGATCATGACGGGTGCATTTTAATCAAACGTTATGTAAGGTTTGTCTAAACAAATTTGTGTTTTACCGAACAAATTAGCAAATTTTTTTAACTCGCTAAAATAATTCAATGAAAATTTTGGTACTGCCATTCTAGGTTTACAGATTGTGTTTAAATGATTGTAGCTATACCTTTTGTGTTGTGGAATGTTGTGAAATAACACTTATTGCTAATGTTTAGTAATCAAAATCCCATCCCTTTTCAGCCGTTATTGAACATGTGCGAGATGGAAGTGTGGTTAGAGCGTTGTTACTTCCAGATAACTATCTGGTAACTGTGATGCTCTCTGGTGTAAAGGTGAGGAACCTTTTACGAAAACTGTACATACACCCACTATGTGGTTGCAATATACTTTCTAGATTCATAACGGTACAATAAACACATTAGTTTTACTTTAAAGTTAATAAATGGCTCATTGGACCTTGGATTCAGTATAGTGAGACAGTCACTAGAATTTTATGTGATACTGGCATCTTGCTGCCATTATACAAATTAAAACATAGGTGTAACGCTAAAGGCTGGCGTCAGACGAGCGCATTATGTGCACCCGCATGGACGTGCCTGCTGGCATTTGTCGCAGCATTGAGATGCTGCGACAGGGCCAGCCACACGCTGTTGCGCGCACATGCTAGGATGCGCGTTGACGGAGCTGCAAAGTGAGATCCTCCATAGGAGGATCGAGCCTTGCAGTGCTGAGTGCACCAACTGCGCTCAGCGAGGTGGCCAGACGAGCATTGGTGTGGAAGGAACGTCCACTCTCACAGACGTTCCTTCCACTCTTCAAATACGCTCGTCTGACGCCAGCCTAAATGTTTAGACACGGACAAATTTGGATGCTCAGTATTCAGGCTGTGACCAAATTAGATCCGCTGGCATGAAAGAGCTTTGCTTTCTAAAGCTAGGATTAAAAATTGGGGTTGAGGTTAGGTTATTGATAGGGATGCAATGATACTATTTAACAGTACCAATACTTTTTTCGGGTACTAACCGATAAGAGCACCGATATTTTTATTTAATGTGAGCACTCTCCAATAAATTTAGGATTTTGCTAAAAGCATGTCCAATTTATGGAAATATGTAACTGTATGGCCAGACCCACCATTTACCCATTGCACAGGCCTGCACATACAGACACCAGGCCAGTGGGACGGAATGCACTAACATAATTTTGCCCAGCCCATTCGGCTGCTGGCATGTGGAGGTTGTAATGCGGCTCCACTTATGCTGTGCTCGCGAAAGCATGTTATATTTTTCGCAGGCCTGGCAGAATGCGGTTAGAGTTCTGCCAGCCCCTCAAACCACCCAAGCCAGCCCAGCACTAACTACCAGAATAGGGAGCATTTGCACAAGTACTCGTGCAAATGCCCGGTATCTAATAGTAACTAGGGATGCACCAATCCTAGTATCATATCTGTGGTCTTGTAAAATGAAAGGACAGAATCAATGCCTAAAACCAGCAAAACAAGCCGGAATCTTGTTGCACCACAAAGAGATTAACTAGTTTTCCAGTTTATGAATTGGTACTGCAAGCGAGTTATTCAGGGACACCATCTCGTTAATTTAGATGGAGATACAGTGAACATGAAGACCAAAGGCACTTGATTATTGTAACCCTGATGCTAATTGTACTGTGCTCATGTGATTATTTCTCAATAAAATGTGTTCTAAATCTTGCATGCTGCAGCTTACTATATGCCTTCAAAATAGGATAGTTATATAAAACCAATGTTTTTAAAATTCTCCTGGAAATTAACCGTAATCTGTAAACCTAAACTCATGTTGGAATAGGCATTGGGTAAGACCCAGCGGAGACCTTTACAACTGAAATGAATTTTCCTTGGACTTTAAATTTTTTCTCTTTTCGCAGTGCCCAACTTTCAAAAGAGATGGGGATGCAGAGGTTCCCGAACCTTTTGCTGCAGAAGCAAAGTTCTTCACAGAGTCAAGATTGCTTCAGAGAGATGTGCAGATTATTCTGGAGAGCTGTCACAATCAGAATTTCTTGGGAACCATTCTCCATCCTGTATGTACAACTTAACCTAGTGTGGGCAGGCCCAAGTTCTTCCACATGCTCTTAATTAGTAAGGGTCTCCTTGGACAATGGTCTCTGGGATCATTCTACTTTGGAGACCATAAACAGAAGGTTGTCTGGGCTTTAAGAGGTCTAAGTGCAGAAGATAATGCCAAATGTTGATAAATGGAAAGCTAGGTTACAGCCGATCACTGACTACCTCAAATATGTGGCATAAAGGCCTGGGTCAGACGAGCGTTTTTAAGAGCGAAAGGCATGTCCGTGGACGTTTCTTCCACTCGGACGCTCGTCTGGCCACCTCGCTGAGTGCAGTTAGTGCGCTCAGCGCTGCAAGGCCCAATCCTCCTATGGAGGATTGCGTTTTGCAGCCCTGTCGAAAGCGCATCGTAGTTTCGACGGAGGCTTTCAGCACGTCCACTGTAGCGCGTGCTACAGATTGTGGCCGGCCCCGGTAAAGCGTCACAACGCTGTGACTGACGCCGGGAGGCACGTCAGTATAGGCGCATGTGGTGTGCTCGTCTGACCCCGGCCTTAAACTTCATAAATGCCATGTTAAAGCCATTATTAAAAATCTCTCTTGATTCATTTGTATTGGGGGGGGGGGGGGGGTATTTAAAAATGTGTCATCCAAAAATTTGTTTTGGGTTTTAGTAAGGTCAATGAATATATGGACAGGTAATTTGCAATATTTTAAATGGCATTCATCTCCCCTGAACACTGACCTGGCAATGAGTATTTAAAATTTGTTTTGCTAGTATATGATACATCTGTAGTCTTTTTAAGACCTGATGTGTTTAATTTTTTTCTTTTTAATATTGAAAATCCATATGACTGGGTGCAAATTCTTGAATTCTAGAAAAGCATGCCACTGCTGATGTGTACAAATGTACCCTTCCCCGGTGTTTCCACCATGCTCTTGGTATCTTGTATGATAAAGCTTTTTACTGTAAATGAATATACTTTTGTGCCCTTCTGAAAAGAGTAGACTTGCCTGTTGGCAGTCTTTCAAATTCGTAGTGACTATTTTAAAGTTTGTTTAACCCTCTAGCTATGGTGTGTTCATTTTTAATATTCTTTTTTTTTCTTTCCCTAGAATGGTAACATCACAGAGTTACTCCTGAAAGAAGGTTTTGGTCGCTGTGTAGACTGGTCTATTGCAGTCTATACTCAGGGGTCTGAGAAGCTGCGAGCATCAGAACGGTAAGCATTGGTTCTTGACACTAGGCTGCTTTTATAGTGCAACTCTGCTGTGTGTGGGAATGACGACAATTATTTGTACTGTTCACAGGTCTAGAAATTTGAGCATAACTTTGATCTCTATAATTATTCTCATTAGGTGAACGTTTTTTTGTTTTGGCTAACTCCAGAGGTTCGAATGTAAGGATGTGTGTGGCCTCAATGAAACTTGTATGTGTTTTGCATAGCTTTTCCAGTGAAGCTTGTAAAATATATGCATTTTAGTTCCTCCAGGATTAGAAAAACCTGTGCAGTACAGACTTACTTTCTGACTGACAAGGTAGTGGCCACATAGTCTATTTTCAATAACGTTATTTTTGACGGATGTAGCAGGGAAAATAAATAAAAATGAAAACATTTTGTCCGTCAAAAATACTGGACGTATAAATGCAGTCCGTCTGACCAAGTTCCATCACTCACACACAAAGCTATGTGGACGTGGCGCACTCCGCACATCCGTTCTAGTAGTATTACGTTCTTGCCTAACCTGCGTCCGTGTGCCGTATACTCCATGTGTCCGCACTTCTGTGCGGACGTACTTCGTGTGTGGGGCTCCATTTAACACAATTGTATGCTATCACTGACGTACTTATGTGCGGCAACACGGATGTGAACACTGCGCTCATCTGACACGAGCCTTAGACAAGAATACGCTGAGCCGAGGCTGTAGATCTCAAGCTTTTCATTGGCACAGCGAACAAAATATAGCTGCTACCCAAACCATGAGTTGTGACTGCATGTAGGGTCAGAATAGAACTGGTTTAATCAGGGACACACACATGGTTATTCAGAGGTGAAAGCCAGGAGAATGACTGGAGAAGTAAAAATTCTAGGTTAAAATGGCCAAATTGGAAAGTGAGATAAATGGGAGAATTTTTCTGGTTTGACTATTTTGACCTAGAATTTTGACTTCTCCAGTCCTTCTCCTGGGTTTCACCTCTGAATAACCCTAATTTATATGGTCACACATGGGTCTAACTTCCCCTAGAAACCGCCAGGGGACCCAACCAGACCTAAACGGAGAATGGGACACATTCACTTCTTAGAATGTGAAACCTAATTAGATTAGACCGTTAAATTTAAACATGTAGCATTTCAAACGAGGCAGGACAATGGTAATTGGAATAACCGATTACAGACAGATTTGCAAACTATTCAAATATGAACAGATAAACACATTCCTGAGAGAAGGGTTGGCTGGGAGGCTAATCCGTTCAACAGATGACAAATACACATGGACCAGACAATGGCATTCTTGCATAATCCCAGATTACACAAACATTCTGTTTAGGAAAGACCACTGAACTAATATCAATTATGGGGCTTGCACACTACAAATATGCCTACATGCATCCAAAGTAAATTACGTCCATCTTAATTGCGTATGTAAATTTTATACATTCGCCCTCCATTGTTTAACAATAAAGCCCTCCTTGAAAGATGTTGGATACCACTGCTTTAGACATGACCTGTAAACATACACTCCAAGAACCTTACAGAGACTGCTTCCATTTTACAGTATTGTCTCTGCTTGGTTTTGGTAATGGTTTCCATTGTTTATGCATCCCCCGCCTGCTCTAATCTGCAGTCCTGTCCCCCCCTTTACCATAAATTAACAATAACTGTAATGACCATTGCAAACGAATGAAAAAAAAAAATCTAGAAATTGGCTAAGTAGAACCTCCCCACCCAACCTGTCCTAAATTTATAGTTTGCAGGTATCCGATTCTACTAACCCCCTCACTACCACTGTTCTTCCGCTGTTGCAGTTTCTCTTACCACCAGCTTCACACTTTGCCTTCTCCCTTTTTGTCCTATGTACCTTTAACCCCTCAAGGAAAGGGCAATTTTACAAGTTTGGAACACTTCTAAAAGTAGAAGTTTGCCGATCTAATGTTGACCATTTTTGGTCATGTCTAAACACTATTTGAAGTCACGTTTTAATGTACGACCCAGACAATTTTTTTTTTTTACGGCAGATTCATAATATATTGTTCTTCTAGGTATATACGTCATGTCCTGCCAGAATGCTGTAACAAAAAATGTGAAATTCCATTAACCTCCCTGGCGGTATTCCAGAGTGTGGCTCGGGGTTAACTTTCAACGCTGAAAGCGGTAACCCTGAGCCACATTCGGGCTGGATACATACTTCTCCCTGCGCTACCTCGCTGACCTCCGCAATCGCTTTCTCCTCCGGCGATCAAGGCTTCCTGCTTACCTTCTCGCAAAAAGGGAACCAGGAAGTATGACTTTGCGATCGCCAGCGGTGACAGCAGGGGTAGCGCAGGGCCAGGTAATGTAGCCAGCCCCTAGTGCACTGAAATTTACCCCGGGCCACACTAGATATACCACTAGGGGGCCAAATAAATGTTAACGATTATGACATATAAAATGTCAGAATCGTAACGCCAGGGAGGTTAAAATTTCAATCGTCTACAGCAGGGGGTCTCAAAGTACCGCCCCGTGGGCCATTTGTGGCACTCAGACCAGTTACAAATGGCCCCCGCGCTCAGTGTGAGTCAGATCATACTCTGACATAAATTAATGAGCTAAGGTAGAGTCTTTCACTTGAGTGGCTCCCTGGCTGTGTTGACGGGTCTAGCATTCCGATGCAGGTTTTTTCTGACCCTGCAGGTAATAAATCATTCCTCCACAGGTTCACCAGGGATAAAACTGTTTTAACCCCTCAGTATAGTGTGGGCAAACTGTTTTTAATTATTACTATGAATAAAATAATTGTGTGATTAAATATACAGCTCATCAGACAGTGCTGTGAGCTGTTTAATTCTATTTATAGCACGTCTCCCATATTGGTCTTAATTAATTTTATAAGGTCAGTATGGAAGATGTGCCATAAATAGAATTAAACAGTTTGCAGCACTGAGGACCAGTATCACAAAAGGGTTATTCAGAGAGCACTGAAATGTCCCTGATATTTTGGTGCTCTCTCCTTCTGTGTGCTTCGGCAAATTCATTTCAATTTTCCCCAAATGCGCTGAGCCGCCAAAAACCTCAAACTGCTGAACGGGTAAAAAAAAAAACCAAAAAACTGAACTGCTATTCTTCAAAAGGTGTTTAAAATTCATAAACCATGCATGGAAATGTGAGGAAATAATAAAATGTGTCCTTTTTTTTAAAAAAAAATAATAAGGTCTGCTACAGACTAAAATCTAAACGCTTTTTAAAAACATGGGAATTAAAAATGTTGTCAGAAAAATACCAAAAATATGTTCAGAAAGCTAAATAAAAAGACGCTTTGCTGTAAATCCAGTAAGTGTCCTTGGGCGAGACACCTAACGGTACAGACTCGCCGCCCAGGACATACTTGAAAACAAGAAATCTCAATGCATCCTTAATGTATGTTACTGTGGAGCTCTGTGACCCCCTCAAAAACACTGCACATTACTATGGAGCTCTGTGACGCCCTTAGATGCACCAGAACTTATAGATCTGCAATGCAGCACTGACCTCAAAGCTAAGTTCAGAGATGCACAGGGAAACCCAGAAATGATAGCTCAGTTTTTGAGAGTTACCAGCTACCTTTCCGGAGCTGTCCAAACGTGTAATGTGCTTATTTGGAAGTACATACCTGTGTGAAAAATTATTCTCCGCTGTGAACGTTAACAAATCGAACCATGTCTAGGCTAACTGATGCCCATCTCTAGGCTGTTAGGGCTTCAACTGCTAACTCACTTAAAGCAGACTTGGCACATCTAATGAGGAGCAAACACTGCCAGGCATCTGGCATTAAGCAGGGTACACACACAGACACACCTCTTTTTGAAATGTTGCATGCGGCCCCCATGGGATATGAAAACTTGTCCTGTGGCCCTCAGGTAATTTGAGTTTGAGACCCCTGATCTACAGCCTATAATTTAATTTTTTTTATCATCCATGCCATTTACAGTTATATATTCGATGGCAGGGCATGACAAAGCCAGGAGCCTGGTAGCCACTGGCTCCTAGAATTTTACTCCTGGCTCCTAAATTTCCAGTTTATTTCACACCAATCTAAAAGCAGTCTTCGGCATCTAAAAACATCTAGTTGATTTCAATGTTTTATTCCCGTCTCCTACATGTAATGTAAATATATCGTGTGTGTGCCTGCCATGGGTTAACAGGGTGTCCAATGACGACAAAGAAAATAAGTAAATAAAACAATATCACGAGGTACAGATGTTAACACAAATAATATAATGGTATGCATGTATAGCAGAGTGGCCCAACTGCTATTCGAAGCAACGGTCTACACTTCTAGGCTCAAAAAAGTAGCCAAAAGACCACATGCACAAAAAATACCTAACAGCAAAAAGCACCAGGTAACAAAGTGATAAATAAATAGAAGCAGCTAAAATCATAATTTTGGGTCAGCACAAACCAACTCCCAGATGCAGAGGCAAGGTTCCCAACGAGGATTCGCCTTTATCAAAGTATATCTTGATAAAGGCGAATCCTCACCGAAACGTTGGCTCCTAGATTCAAAGGAAATTTGTCAAGCCCTGTTCTATGGGGTGCACTCTTTAATAAACCAGAAATGGGAACTGGTTACAGTGTTTTTGTACACAGTTTTGGCTAAAATAAAATAAAAATAATTTGTTCGTGCCGCACTATTGTTCAAGTGAACAATAGTGCTGCATTAATAAAAAAAAAAATTTTTTTTTTTTTTACACTAAATGCTCTAGCCTTTCCGTTTTCAGTGATACGATGACCCTTTAGCTGTCACTGATCGGGAGATGGGGGGGTCCTCTGAACACCCCCCCCCCATCTCCACCATAGGGTTTCCTTAGGAAATACCTGGGCAGCTGGGGGTTACCTCGCTGACGTCATGCGCAATGACTTCAGTTGACATGGGGGGACTCGGAGGTGGGGCTGGCGGCTAAGATGGCATTCTTTCAATTCTTCTATCCATGTCACTGCCTATACTATTTATCCCTATGCCTATCTTTCTATACCTGCCGGTCTATCCCTCTGCGTATCCCCCGCCATGCAGGGGGATATGAAGGAGATGAGGGTAGGGGTGACACCAACCATAGTGACGCCACTGACTGTACTGAAAGGGTCTTTTGGCCCTTAAATACTTGCGCAGCGGCTACTGACAGCCTCTGCCCAATTATTTTCTTTTTGAGAGATTACTCACCTTTGTCCTTCGGTATCCGCAGCTCCTCCTTTTCTGCTCAGGGTCTTCGAACATGGAAGTCAAAATCTTCGCAATTTGCGCTACCTGCATTACTGGGCGTAAAGGAATGTAAATTGCGCACAGCAAAGGGACTTGTGAAATTTACATATGCAAGTCCCGTAATGCTTGCGCAGATCCAATTAATCTTTCTCCCTGGCAATCGCTGGCTTTGTTGGTGGTCTCGGGAGGAGACTCATGCATCCTTGAGCATGCTGAGGTCTCAAGTGTGTGTGTGTGTGTGTGTGTGTGTGTGTGTGTGTGTTCTCAATTCTGTATTTTAAAGGGTTCAGTGTACCTGGGACGTGGAGGAAACGCCTTTCAGTTACCGTAATTTAGATTGTAAGCTAGAGGGCCATCTGGCAGAGCAGTTGTGTAATGGGCTGCCTGTTACTGCTAAATTTTGTCCCAGGCAGGCTCTTGCTTAACCATCGTGTCTTGTCTGCATTTCCCAATTATAAAGAACTGCAATATACGTTGGTAAGCCTATATTATTGCTGAAATATAATTTTGAGGTTTAGTTTTTAAGCATCAATCCTGTTAAGTGCCAGCGACGTTTAATGTTGGTGTGCTGTCACTTTAAAGGGAATGATTATATGGTGTATGTTATGCCAGCTGGTGTCTGAACTGATCAAGTTTCATTGTTCAAAATTTAGAATAAATCCATTTAATTCCCTGCTCTCCTAGACAGTGTCTCGAAGTCTATTAGTGCATTGAGCCCACAAATTGGATCAAAATCATATTCCTTCCGTTAAAAGGAAACTGCTGCTTATGAACTCCGGGAGTATGAGAATTGTAATGTTTGCGATGAGTAAAGAATCTTGCCAGTTATTGCTGCTTAGATGTAATCACGTGATCCTAATTGGATGTGTACAAACGACAAAATGTGCTTTATGACCACTCGCACTGGTAACTGCTTGCAGATAATGGATCGGATTACTCTAGCCCCCTGCATTGGATGCTTTAAATGAATGTTGTGACCATAGGGTTTATTTTATGATTTTTTAATTGTAGATGCTAGGCTGCTGAGTTAGTAGAGCACATCTTGTAACAAAATATTGCATTTTACCACGGGGGGGGGGGGATACTGTGTATTCCATTTTATTTGATACTGAATTGGTGCCTAGTATGGCAAAGTGTGTATATATATATATATATATATATCTCCAACACTCACGGTTTCTCAACTCTTCACTCAGGGAAACGAATATAAAAACAAGGTGATCATTGACTCAAGTGGGTCATGAGCTAGGGATAAATTGCCACTCCGTAGAGGAAGTTATATCCGTTTCGAATCTGTTCGCTCTTGTTTTACCCCACTTGGGCCTTAAAACGATGACCAATTGAGCCAGTGGGACAGTTATCCTATGGTGACCTACTTCTAAAGTTTCCTGTCGTCATTGTTTGGAGTTGCTAGCTTCTCCTGTTTTGCCCTGAACAGATCTGATAAAAATGCTTTAGATTTGAGGCTGACTATTGAGGTTTTTTAGAAAGAACATCTTTTGAACATAAGCTTGAGCAGGGTCCACTTTCTTTGTCAGATTTATTTAACCTTGTTTTGTCCTTGTTGTACAACAATGCAGAATGTTGGCACTTTAATTCAGAAGATGTGAACCAAACCAAAATCTCTAAATCATGGATATGTTTACATTTTCTCTGGGTTGGTTCTTTCCTTGATTTTTGTCAATGAATTATGTTGACTTTTCTACCTACAGCTTTGCCAAAGAAAGAAAAGTACGGATTTGGCGGGACTATGTGGCGCCCACTGCAAACTTGGACCAGAAGGACAAGCAGTTTGTTGCCAAGGTAATGTGCCTGACACAATTACAATCATATACTGATTAATTCAGTAATGATGTGCCAACACTGGTAGCTTTTAGTGGCAGCACTGGTAGATTTTCTCCTGACCCCCTCCTGTCTCTACCTCTGTCCTTTGCTACAGCATTACAAAGTATTTCAAAACTGGTGTGGTTACCTCTCAAACTCAGATCTAATCTTGTGTTTAGAGGCCCCAAGGATCACTCACTGGGAATCTGGTTAGCACACAGTATGTCCCGGCTCTAGTATTTGTATCAACTCGTTGGATATGAATTAAAACTTGGTGTGTACAGGAACACAGCCCAGCAGGTACTGAATGACATCCTTCAGGCTGAAGGTTAGACCTCTGCTTTTAAGCACTGTTGTGGTGGCCAGTAAAACCCTAGGATGTGAACGGACAGGCTTCTGCTACAATTACCATTTCGTCCATTTGATGACTGGTTTTAGTTTTGCCATTTATAGGCTTTGTAGTCTTACAACTAGAGCAACCTTTAGGTAAACGCCACTGTGCCCTGCGTTAAGTTATTCTGGTAATTGGTATATTTTCAATCTTGCTGTGGCTGCCTACCCACCGTTCCAGAGTCCAGATTGTCATATTGTCACTTTGGCTCCTAAAAATTTAATACATTGGTAGCACTGGCTGGTAACCTAGCACTTGAATGTTTTTCTTTACACTATTTGCTCTGACAAGTTAGAATTAAAGGGATTTGTTTTGCATGTTGGGTAGCCTGATATTTTTTTTTTTTTTTTAAGCTCACAAGAGCACGTTCCTTTTTAAAGGAACTCACAAATATATTTGTATGTAGATTGACTGTCACAATTTAGGGATCAGTCCGCATAGTCTTATAGGGTAAGCTTGTCAGACACTGGAATTCCTTTTAACATGACTTTATTTGCTTAAGTAATGTGTTTCACATGCAGTTCAAAATAAAATTAACCAGAAAACAAATCCTCGCTCTCACCAGAGCTCTAACTAGTCAATCCCTGACTAACACTGGTTGGCTATCTCCATTTACCAGTCAAAACAACACACTCATGATATGGAAATAGAGATATATATCTATTTGTCTCTTTCAGTCCTTCTGCCTTGAAAGTTCTGTCCTCTCTTGTTCACAGCCAAAAAAAAGCAGACCAAGGCAATGAGCAGTTCTGGTTCTGAACTTTTTTAAACATTTTCCCCCCTCAATTAGCCTTAGGTGTGGTTTGAGTAATCCCACACCTGCAGATGTAGTGGGTACAGGCTATGTCCCAAATACCTGCCTTCCACAACTACACTTCTGACAGTCACAGTATGTATATCTACATATAGCTAAAGTATATTCCAGCACAGCCTTTCAAATGCCAAAAAGTTGCATAGAAAAAAAATAACAAATGGCAAAACCCTATATCACAGAGCGCTCAAAGTGGGAAGTACTATAATTACTGATACAGTGCTGCTCTACAAATAAGTGTGGTGACTGTTAATCCCCAAAAAAACTGTCAGAAATAGATACTAAACGTAAGGAACACACTTGAGCGCAAAAACATCAGTGCGGTTTTCAAATATAGTAGTGAAATTAAATCACACCAGTGCAAGTGGCTTGTCTCCATGATCTTGAGTAATTATAACTAATGTAAAAATTATATATATTCTATAAAATGCTGTGCTCCAAAAAAAAAAAACTTTTTCTATGTTCTTGTGAAAATCTGTGCAAAAATAGCAAGACCTAAAATGACGTCACACATCCTGGCCACTTTATTTTTTTAAGCATTCAGATATTGTCACTTGAACCTCTTCACATCCAAAATAATATATATTTTTGCTTTGTAATGCATCAATAAGAACGAATTAAAAAGGTGAAAAGAGCCTTTTGATATGCATTGCTAAAGAAAGAATAGTGTTCCCTCTCAAACAAAATCCTCTGTTTTGTCTCTTGAAGACCCTGGAGAGACTTAAAACCAGTTGCAAATAGCAGCCCCAATCCTTACTGTAACAAAAGTTTCAAATAGATTACTTCTAACCTCCCCTGGCTGGTGTAGGGCAAAATTAGAGAGCTCTGGGGGGGTATAATTACTGAAATCCCTGTACAGTACAGATACAAAGTGTTACTGTAATTTTCATAGGCATAAATCATGCCACATACAGATTTTTACATTCTGTATATTTTTTGTGGAAGCTGCATTCAGAATGATTTCATTCTGATCACTGCGAATCGAAATAAGTGGGTGATCTGGACATTTTATCACAGTTACTGTATCTAACACACAGGGTCTGCATTATGCAGGCAGAAACCGCCTGTTTGAAATGGTGTAAGATAAGGGATACCGTCTAGAGCTCAAAATCTTTTAAACTATTTGTGTAAAGGATAAATGAATACATAAATAATGCCCATTTTTAATTTTTTAACAATTTCTGTGTGAAACTTCTATTTTACCCCATTATAACTTCACTTACTACATTTCAAATGTTAGAGCATTTTTCAATTGCTTGGTAGTGAAGGGGTTAATGTCCAAAATTACAACCCTTGTTTGCAACACACACTTAATATTTTACACTGATCTATTGAGTGTTAGTATATGCTGTAAACCTATATTATTTGTAGTGGATGGAGAAGAATGGTCGTCCACTGGGTCCGTAGTTCGGACTACGGGCATCGCAGTCACACAACCAGGGTCATCCGGTGGAAATGTCTGGACAACCCAGGTCAAACGACGGGCAGGCCGCTGATTGAAGAAAAGCCTGCTGTGGGGGGGGGAAACTGTCCCTGGTTCTGAAACAGGTTTTCAGTACAAAGGACAGCACCGCCAAATGCAGAACTAGAAAAACCTTGCTGGACATTGCAGAAGCACTGTCCCTGGTGCTGAAGTAGGTTTCCAAACTAGTGAGTGACCCAGTATGTGAAAATGACTTCTAGCATTAGCGTAGCTTTTATCCTCTTCATATACACGCATTGTTGAGCATACTTTTAGTATCTCCTACTGTGGAACTCCTAACTTCCTTATGCTTTGTTTTGAGAAGAAACCCGGACTGGCTGTCGGGCGTAACTGTTGTCTGCCTAGTAGGCCCGTCACCATCTTTTTAATTTTAAACACCTTTTTGTGTTGAACCTTTTTATTAGAAACATTTTTTGATACATTTTTATTGGTTTGATCTGTTAGAATAGTACTTTTTTTCACTAATTCGGCTGTTTGTGCTGTTGACTTTTAACAGAGTTGGCGACTAATATTTTGGCGAAATACAGTGAACCGGATTTTTGGCGAAACAATCGTTGAATTGCAAAGCCCAAAATTTTATTGTGTGGATGTTTGACACACTCGTACACACCACATACTGCTGTGGCGCTCTGATATGCTCATACATGCAACATATTAATGGTTTAGGTGTCTGGGGTGGTTGGCTTGTGTGTCAGTATACAGCTCACTTTAAAATGCCTGGGCCTACTTTTGTCCTGTTCTGGCCCGGTTTGGTAATGAATACATAGTAGGGCTGTGCAATATGGACAAAATAATCATATTGCATTTTTTTTTTTTACCTTTTTTTATGAATATTGCGATTTTATTTGACTTATGCAATTGTTTTTGCTTTTTCAAACATGCTACATACATTCTAAATGTATTCAGTGTACAAGAAGTGCATAATAAAACCTTTCACAATGAAATAACATAGTATTAATAGTTTAATAAACAACTGTAGTAAAATTGTCTTTAAAACAGACAACCTAAAATTAAACTAAATTCCAGTCAAAATAAACTTCAAAACGTTTTTTCAGTGCACACATTTCACAATGAAATAACATACTGTACAGTAGTACTAACTGCTTGATAAACAAAACTGTAATAAATTGTCTTAAAAACAGACAACATGAAGTAAGATTAACTAACCTCAACTCCAGTCATAACAATAAATAAAAACTAACAGAAATCATAACCAAAAACAGATTGCTCTCGTAAAGGTTTTTTGCAAGAAAAACCAGCATGTCCACCATTTCTGGTTTTAAGCATGAACGGTGACATGTCACCACATTTCCCCAGTACTAAACACTCTCTGAAGGTGAGCTGGTGGCAGGAATACAAAGATACTTTTGTGCAACCCTGCTCATTCTTGGAAAATGTATCTGATGGAGTCTCCACCATTTCAGAGGATCTTCCTCACTATCGATGGAGAAAGCAGGTAGCCCCAGCTCACATGGATATATTGCTTTGCCCCCAGCTCACGGATCTACTGGCCCCGGCTCACCTCTTTGCGCTGCGTGTTCGGCTCCCTGTGAGCTTCCGGCGGCATGGAGCTTGGGCGCTCGCCTGGGGGAACCACGTGACGAGCCATGATAACGCGGCTGTACACATGGTTCCCCCTGTGAGCGCCCAAAGCTCTGTTGCCGGAAGCTTACAGGGAGCCGAACACATTAATTTCCGCTGCCCTAAAATGAATAGATAAAATCGCAGCCTTATGCAGTTTAGAAATCGCATGTGATTAAATCGTGTTTTTTTTTTTTTTTTGCGATTAATTGCACAGCCATAATAGTTTATCTGACAATTTTGGTTCGCCAGTGGCTTGGTCTCAAAGCAGTGGCCCCTTTTTAAAGACTGTACTGTCTCCCAGTTTGCAAGTTTACACTTGAAAGCTGGCACTGAAGTGCAAGACTGCTGTGGTCAACGCATTACATATGGCTTGAAAAGAAACCACTGTCACTAGAGGGTGCCGGTTTATTATACCAGGACAAGATTTTCCTTCACTTTCTGCTGTGATGGTCGTTTCGAAAGTCTCGTTAGCGTTGTGGACAGTCTGCTGCATTTTAGATATGTGTATTGAGAGTCTTAAAATAAAATCCTTCGACAGGGTAACCTTTCTCTAAATTCAAGGAAAATGTAGCTAATTTTACAAACCATTTATTGGGCTTATGGTCTCTTCTTGCAGTTCAGAGATTTCTGCATTTTCTCCCCAAAGCACTACAAACGTGCTTTGTCCAAGCGACGGTTTGATAACCCCTCTGTTTTAATCTCTTTCGCCTCTTTGATATTCTCTCCTGCCAACACAAGTATTTCTACTCTCTGAAGAAAACAATCATAAATATTCTGCTCTGTATTCCCTACCTGGGTGGCAGTGTAAACTGTCAGTATCCATTCCCATATCATACATGACACTCAAGCCACTTGCGCTGCCACTCCCATATATCCATGCTAAGCAGACAGGTTTTTAGTTTACTTGAATGATGATTGAAGTTAAGCCCACCCGTCCCATCAATAGTAATAACCTGATCATCCCAGTGCAGCTTTTTTTTTATTTTTAAGTCCGAGATAAAATGGAGAGTTTATATTAACCCTCAAACACAATTCACTTCTCGGTTAAAAGAAAAATAGAGAAGCAGAAAGGATGTCGTTGTATAATGTAGAAGACTGTTCATAAAAATCAGTCTCTAGATCAATCTAGGTGTCATCGCACAGTCTCCGTATCCAGATCCACTTCATGCATAAAATGTACCAAAAATTGAATAATCTGTGCTCTCCTTCATAGTTTCACATTGTCTTAATGTTTTATGCACAGGGTACACTCGGTATTACTATTACTAGCCTGGGCACAGCACAGTTCACCGCAGCAGTAGTCTGGGGACTTGACATTTGAATTGGGGAACTTGACTTTTTTTTAGATTATATACATACAGGGATGGATTTAAAGTGCAGTATTTGCTGGCTTGTTAACCTACAGGCAGGTTTCTGATGTACTGCTATGTCTCATGTTTTTATTTCCCAATCGCAAAGCGCCCTGGAATATGCAGGATATGACTTGTCATTCACCAGTACTCTGGAATCACTCGTCCCTGGCAAGTAGAGTGAAAATGTTGAGCCTCGAGTAATATACCCTTTTATTTTGCAAGTTCTTCATCATACGCTTACTTCATCTGTACTTGTGTTGCGCCCCTCATTCAAACTCCTTTATGCCAGTGCACAGCAAACTGGTTGAAAATCAGTACATTAATACATAATCTGTTGTGCAATTGTTTTACCTTCGTTACAGTGCTCCTATATGTAATGCCTCTCAATATATCTAGTGTCACTATACAAGGTGATGTTGTGGCATTGTTATGGAAGCCCTAGAATGCCTGGCCAGACAGTTTCTTTATGGCTGGGATCAGACGAGCGTAGTGTTCACGTCCGTGATTGCGCCTAAAAGTACGTCCGTGATAGCATGACAGAAAGCCCATCGGAGCCTGACACATGAAGTATGTCCGCACTGAACTGTGGACGCACAACGGCCGCGGCCCACGGATGCAAGGCAGGCAAGAACGTACAACCCCCTAGAACGGCCGCACACCTTTGTGTGTGAGTGATGGAATGTGGTCAGACAGTTATACGTCCAGTATTTTTCACGGACAAAATGGTTTTGCTTTTTATTTTATTTTCTCTCCTACATCCGTCAAAATATACGTCAGTGAATAAACTGACTGTGGCCACTACTGAGTCTTCCATACTGACGTACGTCAGTGTGCACGGACGTACAGTCCGTAGAAATCACGCTCGTCTGACCCTAGCCTTAATGTAATCCTGTGTCACAAATATTCATATTGTAGCAAAATTCAAAAACCGCACTGAGAACTGTAACTCTAGAAAATGTACAGTTACAGCCTTTTTCATCCAGGAACATTTTTGTCTCCCAAATTAATGAAAATGTTTTTTGATGGGGTGTGTATATTTGCACTAAATCAAAGATCTGCAAGTGCTAAAGGCAAAGTCACGACGTGCTCGGTGCATCCGGATTAATGTAGCTCTTCATTTTCTAAATATTAGTTTTGTAGTTGACTGCACAAATCCTGTCCACTTGATCCTGGATCGTGGTGCACAGATTTACTGCGGTTCATTCTTACTGAACACCTCCCAAAAAAAAAATAAAAAAATTTGCATGTTCATTTCAAAACTACACTTAATTTTTTCAATGAGTGAATATTCTTGCTCAACTGATAATCACAGTGAAGTTTTCACTTTCCTGCCATAAAGATGCCATTATTTTCTGAAGAGCTTTTGGTGGAGGGCTAAATAAGGGGCAGAATTCTGGCTTCATGACCTGGAAATCTACCATTTGGCTAAAGCTGCACTTATGGATGACCTAACTTAAAGACTCCGTTTAGGCTATGGGGGTTCAAACATTCAAAAAACACTTGGATAACACCATAGTAGTATAAACATACCCTGACAAGGTGACCTGATTCTCTCCACAAGCCTTTAATTGTTCTGCTTCATCTTGTTCAGGTACCTAGTGAGAATTTTATTTAACATGTTTTTTCTTTGTCCCTGAACGGTCACATGAAAGTTTCAAACTATGGCAAGTGACTTGCTCATCTCTGTACCTTACATGGAAAAATGCAAATACTAAATTGGTAATTAGTATTATCAGCCACACCATTCAAGTTTTGATGAATAGTTACTTTACCAGTTTGTCAGCTGGCATTAATGTAATCTCCTGCCTATATATTTTTTTTTCTTCAGCATAACAAAGATTAAATACATAGAGTATATTCTTGTTATATCATTTTATAGATGCTGATGGTAAATCTGTTCCATCTGTAAAATCTACAAACTGTCCAAAAGTAAACACTGAGCTGTGGGTAGATTCACTTCATATTTTGCTTTTTGAGGGATTATGAATTCTATAAAGAACCAGAATCTGGTTATACTCATACAGTATGCTTAAAGGGATACTCTAGGCAACATGACCACCTGAGTATGCCCTCGCCTTTACCCCCTCCCTCCACTCAGCTGAAAAGATGCGGAGGAGTTTACTCCGCCCTCCCAGCTGTCTGTCAGCAGAGCGGGATTCATATCTCCCCCTTCTGCCGACTATTGCCGAGTAGGAGACGTCATCGCGCTTTCAGCGCGATGATGTCTCCAACTCGCCGCAGTAGCTGGCGGCAGCGAGCCGCCAGCATAGTCTGCAGCTGGGATTAGTGTTGCGCGCATCCTCTTGCGCGTAACACTAATCCAAGAAGATGAATCCTGCTGATTGGCTGGCTTGCGTGAGAGGTGCGCATGCACGCTTCTCACGTAAACCATTAGCCAAGTTACAGCGTTAGAAGGACGGGAGCTGAATATAGATGTCTAGATGTCTAGATGTCTAGATCTCTATCTCTCGTTGGAAAGAAGTGGTTTTTAGGGCAAGTATTACATTTAAAAAAAATAATAAAAAAAATTGTTACATATTTCCTACCTAGTTAATATATATATATTTTAATGTAAGAAAGTGTGTGATTTTTATCATAGAGTGTTCCTTTAAATGCCCCATGTAAGGTGACTTGTTGAATTACATTGTAGTCCAACCTCCCTGAAGCTAAATATAAAATCTATTTTGCACAGGAACTACCCTGCAATGAGCTTTAAGTCCAGTCTTGGGCAAATAAAATTGTATAAAGACAAAGGGCTAGATTACATACTGAATCCGAACTGTAGTGTTTGGATGTGTAAGCTTTTTCAGGATAAGCAAATTTAATGCCTTCTCCCCAGATTACTTTCCTAACGCTAAACACTGTAAAAATCCATTTGGTGCATGCGCTAGCATACTTTACTTTGCGCTCCCCCATGTTAAATATAGGTTGCAAAATCTGTAATTGGCTTCGGGATAAGCAAGGTATTAAAGTCCGAACGCTTTTGCAGAATCCTCTAGCACCACATAACACCCCAATAAATCCTATACTCCCCTCTCAGCCCGTAGTGAGAACAGTAGCTCGATCCGCTATTTCTTGCTGCCACGAGCCGAGCAAGGTGAGACAAGTAGTCCCCGGACTTCCTCCAGTGCTGCAAGAGCTCGCAGGCTAGCCACACAACCCTCCATGGAGTCCTATAGACTCCAGGAGGTGAAGCTCGCTGTGGCGTGGAAGTGCTATCTCAAGTATCCCCAACAGTAGCTCATGGTTCTGGGATAAAGTGCCGAAGTAGCGTCTGCCCCGGAATCTTGCGATATAAAATGGGTACTCTACAGGGAAACCTGCAGGTTTTTCCCCATTGGCATCAGCATTTTAGCATTAACAGTGTAATCTAGACCAACGTTTGTAACCATATTTTACAATATGCTGCATTGCCAAAATGTTAGACCTGCTGTTTTTTTTCAGCTCTGTTTTAATATATACAGGACCTAAAGAGAATTCTATTGTTCCAGTAGTTTGTTTTATAAAATTATGCCTTTCTAAAACGTCATGATGTGCTTGTGGCAAAGCATTCTAAATGGAAATATTTAAATGTGGTTCTTGTCATTCCAAATAATAATAAAAAAAAGAAAGAAATGAAACTGGTGATAATGTAATATTGAATGACGAGCAGGCATTGGCCATATTGAGAGGAATTATGTTCCGTACAAATGTTTGGGGTGATTTTAGTGTAAATCTAAAATGATTATAGTGCTTCTATGAGGATACAACTCCTGTGTTTCTGCTCCATTCTCTTTAAAGCTTCTCAGTTTACTGGGCAATAAATGATCAAGTATAAACTTGCTGAGACCGACTCTGTCTTTTCTTTGTTTCATCATTTTTTTTTTTTTTAAGTTTCTGTCCTTGTCTGTCGCCTGAAGTATTCTGTGCCACAATTTGTTCATATACATTAACGCCAATATCCCGCTCATGAGCTGTTGGCACAACTAATGTTGCAAAAGACTATCTCCAGGAATTTTTAAAGTGGTGCAGTGGCTTGGTCTTCAGGTTTCATATTTATGTAATTATCTACCATAGCTAACAGAACAGATTCACTGGCTGTATTGAAACAATACATTAGTCATTACACAAATGTACATTTCATGCCAATCTCAAAATACTAGGAGTGAATCTTAATACAGTAGTCTTGTTAAATCGAAAAATTGTTCAGTTTCTAAGGCCGTAGTCTACGGATAAACTATCATTTTCAGAGCAGATAGTCGGCAGCCTTTGTGGCTGATGGCTGATATTTGGTGCGCCAATATTGTGTACATCTAATGTGAAAAAAACATTACATTATGCCATTAACTGAATGTTTAACATTTTAAACCTTGCACTATGGTCATCTCATTTATTTAACTAAAATATTTTATTTAACAGATGTGACACAGGTACCAATATGTTAACACTGGATCCCAGCAGTCTTTCGTGCCTTTCTTCAGCCCTTAGCCAAAGCTTAAGGTTGGGTACACGCAAAGCACGGTGATAATATCCCCTCAGAAAATGATGCAACACACAGATCTGGAGGTTTAGAACAACTTCCAACTGACCTTTTTAGTGAAATAATATATACAGTGCTGGGCGGAGCCTGGCAGCCAATGGAAAATGACACTCTGGCTCATTACTGCACTTAATCACTCAGAATACTGTTCTTACTGCTCTGCAACTTCTCCGCTGCTCTACATCTGGGACCGATAATAGGATTGGTGTTGCTCAACATTTGATAAACAAGACAGAACAATTTCCATTAATCCTTTAATATGCACATTCCTGATGGGGGCAGTTGGAAAAACTAACAGATAAAATTAGACGAGCTATAACTTTATTCATACACATCACAAACGCCCTGCAACTATAATCCTAACTACAAGGTGACTTCAGGATAGCAGGGGCCAGGGAAATGCTATAGAACATCAGGCTTTCACCTCCCAAATGCATCTCTAGCTCCACAGACCCAAAAGTTCAATGTTACGCAAGTCACAACATGGTTATGTCTAGACTTTAGCCTTTGCAATGATACCGCATATGACCCTATAGGTAAGGGGCCCAGAAACCTTGGCCCTACAGATGTTTTGGAACATATCCCACAATGTTCAACTACTAATCAGGTTCTTAGAAACTCCTGGGGAATTTAGTTTCAAAACATCTGGAGGGCCAGGGTTGGTGACCTCTGCAGTGTAGAATATATGGTACCAGAAATATAGGGGGTCCAAAAGACTGTATAGGAAATTCCCTGCCAGATGTGAGAAGAGCACCATTTCACTTATTACCTCTCTGGGCAACCTTAAGAGTACATCAATTATTTCTTCCTATGGACTCCAAATATCACCTATGCTGACGACACCAAAACATCCCTTTCCTCCCCCGAGCTCTCTCATCACGTGTTGGACTGTTACTGCCTGCCTGTCAGCTGTCGCCATCTGGATAACTTCCCGGTTCCTAAAGCTCAACCTAAAACTGAACCCTCCGTCTAAAGCCTCCATTCTTGTGCCCATTACTTCTACCTCTCAGGCTAATTGCCTAGGGGTCCTCTTGGACTCCGATCTAACCAATTGCATGCCATGCGTCTGCCTTTTTCTTACTAAAGACTCTGATAAAATGCTCATTCAAGCTCTTTTCTCCCCCTTGACTACTGTAACCGCCTTCTCCTCTGTCCTTAAAAGATCCCAGATTCTCCCTATGCAGTCTTATGAATGCCTGTGCCAGACTCCTCCACATCACCCACATCTCACACCTCCCTCCTTTCTCAATCTCTACCCTGGCTCCCTTTTTTTCTTTTAGAATCCGCTTAAAAATACTGGTCCTCACGTACAAAGCTATCTGTAACTGCACCCCTGACTACCTTTCCTCCAACACTTCGCTCTGCCAATGATCTGATGCTAGGAGTTCCTCATCGCCGCACCCCCAACTCCTGCCTTAAGGACTCCTCCCAAGCTGCCCCCTTTCTATGGAACTTTCTTCCCCGCAACATTAGACTCTCCCAATCCGCACCCCCCCCCCCGCTACTTCTTATACTCAATCCACCCTCAATGTGTCACCCCCTCTCCTCTCAGATTGTAAACTCTCGAGTAGGGTCCTCATACGGTTGTGTATTTGTTATTCTCTCTACCATTGTACAGGTGCTTTACAAATACTTAGCATTGCGCAGGAGCATGATGACAAGTTAGCTATATCAGTGGGTGGGGGAATCCCTATAGCGAGGGCTGACAGCCAAGATGTCAGCCTGCTGCGGAAGAAGCCCCAAATCTGCTCCGATCGGTTTGGCTCACTGCAGCTGTAACCTGCAAAGTCAAAGTGGCCAGTTATCAGCAATGATCTGCAAATAAAAGGCAGATACCAAACCTTTATAATCTGTCTATCCCTACAGTAGTCCCATTCATCAAATTAAAGGGATGTTCTATGCACCATGACCACTCTAGCTAAAGTGGTCAGGCTGCATGAAGTGCGTCCTCTCTCCAGCCCTGTTTGACTGTTACAGCTGTTAGAAGCAGAGTAGTTTTCTCTGTCCACACATCTGCCACTCGGCAGATTTTTGAATATCCCACTGGCCAGGGCCTAATGATGGCTGCCCGCAGAAGCCGAGTCTGGGACAAAGGGGACTGGTGCTGCTCGCATGCATGCAATCTGACATTCTGCTCAGGTAGTGGTGTTAGGAAGTTCCAGTGACTTAATTGCATTTCGGAAGCCCTGAGGAGGAAATGTTTTCACCTAAAGTAATATATTAAAATAAAATGCCATTAGCGGCATCTACCCAATTCTGTATGCTGAGAAAAGAAAGGGTCAAGACTTGCATATTCCTTTTTTAAAGAAAAATATACTGTCACGGTATTTTATCCTGTACAGAAATATTGTTAGGATGTAGGCGTCTAACCTCTGCAAATTAAACATGGCAGCAAATCTCAGTGTCTCCATTATTAGTATTCAACACAAATGATAAAATGATCTATCCTGCTTTTTGGTGCGCATAAGCTTAGCAATGGAGCTTCCAAAAAATACCAACAGAATATAAATATATGGCATAAAGCCTCAATATGGAAATTACAGGAACACCTTTTATCCATACAGTGCAGGGATTGTCTGCAATTATAACCCCCTCACCCGAAGAAAACCTATCCCTGTAAAGCAACGAGTGGCCCCAGAGCTCTCCCTGTATTCTGCCAACTCCATGGCTGTTGAAATGCGTCAAAGATTTCAGCATCTTGTTTAGTGGGTGGTGGCTGCACGTTTTTTTTATTCTTCAGTAATACAGGATTAAGGCTAGGGTCAGACTGAGGCAGTGCGAACGCGCGTTCTGGCGCACATAATCACGGCCGCACTAGCAGCAGATGCCGGGCAATGACAGCCAATATACGAAGTACGGTCGCACAAAAGTCCGGCCGCGCAACGCAAGTGGAAAATGAACGTATTTTTTCGAGAACGTTAAACCGCTGGTACTGACGTACAGAGTGCGCTGCGGCCGCATAGCAGCGTGTGTGCGTGATTAGGAGATGTCAGACGCTGCTAGTGTGCGGCCAACATAACGTTCAAACAGCCGGATTTCCCTAGACTTCTTTTCACCCCATCGTCATGAAATACGTCCAGCATCGTCTGACCACTTAAGCGTATTCCGTGAAAAAATGCGTGCGCACGCATCGACGTACATTTTGACGGTGGCCGCAGAAAATGCGCTCATCTGTCCCTAGCCTTAGGAGGTGAGAGCTCACAGGTACCTTAACTCACAGATCAAAGCCTGATCTAGCAAAATGTATGTAAATGTGGTTTTTATATTCCCATTTTAAATGGTATTTCAAAACCAAAATGGTTTTCCATATTGTAATGAAAGTGTTAACGATTCTGGCACAATTTCCTTATTCAGGTTCTTATTCCCTAAACTTAGAATGCAGGAGACCAGACAAGACTCAATAACTTAGGGCATTTTTAATTGAAATGTAATAGGCAACTACGAACTGTTAAATCATTTCCAGCACAAACACCTAAGGCTAGAGTCAGATGAACACACAACGGTCGGACGTCTGACGGAAGATACTGTAGACACCACACGGTCCGTTTTTGTTGACTGACGTAGAAAAAAAAAGGAATTATGGGAAACAAAATTTAATATGAAAAATGCTAAAAATTTGAAACGGATATGAAAATCCATTTTGTGCGTCAAGGTGCTGGACGTCGCAAATGCACTGCGTCTGACATATCGCTCCCACAGAACGCTACGTGGACGTGGCGCACTCTGCACGTCCGTCTAGCATTTTTACAATCTTGCCTAACTTGCGTCCGTTTGCCGTGTGCGCAGTTCGGTGCGCACGAACTTCGTGTGTTTCTCTATTGCTCATGATTCTATGCTACGATGGACGTTAAACTGTGCGGCAACAGGGACGTGATCACTGCGTTCGTCTGACGCCGGCCTAAAAGTCCTATAAAGACAAAGTAGTGGAATTGTACGACTTGTCTAAATCTTTGCACACATCTTGAACTATTTCAGACAATGCCACAAGTTTTACAAGCTTTGGGCTGCTGTATTACGAAGCTTTAAATGAAAATCCATTCGTCACGTTCCCACAAAGCAAAAATGAGTTTAAAATGATTTATATAGCGCCAATGGTTTCCACACTGCTTTACAATAAGAAATGGCTCAACTAACAAATTTGGTAAACAGACGCGGAGTAGCAGGCCCGGCTTACAGTCTGGAGTTGGAGTGGAGCAATAAATGAGTAGTCTTTATTGGTGGTGAGGATTTCTAATGTAGTCTTTGTATTAGAAATGGAGACTGGCATGGTGGTGAAACAAGCTATGAAAACTATGAGGTTATGCGAACAATAAGTGAGGACATGCGGAGACCATGTGATTGGCTGATATGAAGAGATGCGTTTTGAAGGCGTTTTAAAGTACAGACACTTAGGGGAGAGTCTGATAGGGTGAGGTAGGAATTTCCACAGGACAGGTATCACTCTTGGAGGTGCAGGTGAAAACCAGGCGAACAGAGGTCACCTGCCGACCAGCGTGCTTTAGAAGGTGTGTACTTAAGGAGTAGAGAAGATAGGTAAGGAGGTTAATGAGAGTTTTGAACGTAGGTGTATTTTATACACTTTTTTTTTTTAATTAAAGACTAATAAATGCTTGAAGAATGACGTTGGTGCTCCAAATCTGCCTAGAAACAAAGTGGGCATCTGAAGCACACGGTTGTCAGACTATTATGCTCAGTTTTCTTAGGATGATGGGCCCCTCATAACCTGCGGTAGAAGACACATCCTTGCTGATGTAAAACATTAAACCTGGTTGACCAAAAACAATGCCCATTGTATTGCAGTATAGACAAATGCCAATCTTGGTGTTTGAAAAAAAGAAATGTCTAACTGCTCCTGGGACTCTGTACTATCACAAATGTTCCGTACATTCCAGTTAAAAACTGGCAGTCCTAATTCTGAATTATTCCTACATCCTGGGTTTCTTCTCTGGAGTCCTGTTTCCAAAGGCTTAACTTCCAGCACATCACTCTTACTACAGATGAGCGAAGCTGCTGCCTCCCGTTCTCAACCCAAATGTTGAAAGTTATCAGACATAGACGTGGCGTACAATGACTGAAAATATATAAAGCCTTGCATTAATCTTCCTAGTTTCCAGCCCATAGTGATCTTGATGTTCCTATCCGCCACAACTTGCATTCTATGGGGACACGTTGGCAGAGGGGCTCCGGGGAATCCTTGCTGGCTCAAGTGTCCAACACAAATAGTGCAACGGTGCGGAAAAGCTAAGCTTATCCATGTAAAATGCAGAGATTCTAGCGTCTCCGTATAGTCAACTCCTGAGAAATAATTTGCTGCATGTGCACTTGGACAATATTGCTGACAACTAAAGAGGGCATTATGTCACCTATTGGCTGCAAGGTACTCCCTAAAGGCTCCACAGGTGGGTGGTAATTTTGCAAAATGAAAAGTGAAAAAAGTGGGAAAAAGACAATAGTATACTTGTTTCTCTCTGGCTTAGACAACGTGCCTAATTTGTAAATCAAAAGGTGCTGGAACACATCGCATATGAGATCGGACCAGGCGGGCTCCGCTCCTGGAATGCATACAGAACATGGTCTTGAAACCGACACACTATCAGGGTTATTCAGAGAGGGTGAAAAGCAGGAGAATGACTGGAGAATGAAAAATTCTAGGTCAAAATAGCTGATTTGGAAAGTGAGATGAAAGGGAGAATTTTTCTGGTTTGGAGAATGAAAAATTCTAGGTCAAAATAGCCAGTCATTCTCCTGCTTTTCACGCTCTCTGAATAACCCTGTATGTATTCAAATGCTCACTTACTTATAAATTGCATAAATGTTATGACAATAATTCAAAATGTAATATTTTTGGTTTTATACCACATGAGGTACTGTATCTGCCCAAATAGGTCCTGGAACACAGACCGTCAAAATGGGTGGTCTCCGATTCAGTTCCCTTGCAAACCCCCACAAATTAAGCACAAATCCCATGGTCTTGTTTACTAAATGCTCTGAACTCCTTGGTGAACTTTGTTGTTACTTCAGCGGCTGTTCAAGGGCATTTACTCCACCCAAGGCCCTTTCTGTCCATATGCGTGTTACATTGGTACCAACCCATTGTTGCTTGCCTACATTGGTTAATGCACACGTAACCTAGTAGTATATCATCTTTCACATGTGCCAACAATTTCCACTTGATAAACATTACTCATTGATCTGCATACTCCCAGTTCCTGTATTTAAGGAGGGTCGTTCATTCCTTGCATAATCTAATGCAGTGACACGTACACCATCATACCTTCTGGGTGCCCCCATCAGTCTCTTGTTTCTAAGATTTTTCTTCTTTCCTTGGACAGAGCAGAAATGATCCGCGTTAGAGGAAACTGCTTCCCAGACCTGTTCTATACAGTTTTGGCTTTTTGCCAGCTCATACACCAGATCTCCGGATGTTGATACAAAAATAAAATGTTTAAGCTTTACTGTATGTTCATTCTTTTGACCCCTTTTGTATTGTGAAATGGGCATGTTTAGATCTTGTGTTTTAATTACGGTTTGCAACAATGTTTTTCATAAATTTTATAAGGTTTTCTAATTAGCCCCAAGGTGCACTTTTGTTTCCTAAACGCTCCCTTATAGGAGGGTTTGCGCCCTCTAGACAAACCTAGCCTAGTATTGCGACTTTTTGTTTAAAATCCAGTATCAACGATGTACTTGTCTTTTCTTTTTTTCTTGCTTTCAAATATACAGTTTTATGCGCTGTCAATCCATTAAGGTTTTTTTTGCGATTACTAGCGGACAGAATGCAACATTGTACATAACCTTCCATAAATACACTACATGTGGCTAATTTGTAGGCAAGTGGCACTAACAGGGCATCCAATAGGCCAATCAAGATTATCATTTAAAATGAGTTTATGATAGGTGCTAGGAGTTAATTGTTTTTATAAATTCTATTGGCAAAGCAGTAATGTTATTCTGCTTCCCTAAGCAAAGCTGTGAGGCGTGGGTGCTTTGGACTAGCTAAATCTGTATTTGACCAGTACGCTCACGATTAAGTTCGGCAGATAGCTTCAACTCAGCAAAACTGACACGTAGAAAGATGAATCCAGTTGAAGACTTTAATGATCAGACTTACAATCTTGTAATAGTGTACAGCAATGCAGATAAAAGGACATTAGTTTTGTCCAGCAGTGCACACAGAATGGCTGCTATGTAACCAGGACTATCCCTTAGAACAAGATACTGAGCAAAGGGGTAGGAACTAGCTGGATACAGAAAACTAAGGAAACCCAGCAGGGACAAAATAGCTATGAAATCCATAGCATGTAAGCAGCAAAGGCGGATTCAACACAAAACAGAAAAAAAATAATATCCAAAATCATGACAAATGTTAACACATTTTGAAATGGTAGGAAGAATTAGAGCTGATAATACAGTAAATAAACCTAACCTTTAAATATTATTGGAGCAAAAATAATCATAATGCAAGATAAACCATAACAAAGTTTAGAGAAGTGCTGGACACATTGCGGAGCTTTTGTAGCAAAGAATATGGTCCTAGTATCTCCAGTGTGAGACAAATACTCCTTTGCATGGTTAATCCAAACCGATTTCACCGAAAAAGGCCAGCACTCAATTGCAAACCAACCGCTCACAAAAATTCCAGTACACCAATTCCATGTGGATGCAGTACACCAATTCCATGTGGATGCAGTCGAGGGCTATGAAAAAATATAGCTTTATTTAATTTATTACATTGTGGGGCTTGGGAAATATAGAAGTAGGCTAGAAGGTTTTGGGAACAACCTACTCTCTTTTTAGGAAACAAGCATCATTTTAGGGTGTATAGATTTGAGTAGAATATGGAAAACGTAGAATCCAGAGGTAACGTTTTAGGAGCCAATGTCTACTGGAGTTTGGCAAGCCCTGGTATTTATAATTCCTTTTATGCTTTCTACTGGAGGTGTGTGAATGTAGTGAAACTCCAAAATTCACTTGCCTAGGTGTACTAAACTTTTTATTTACTTGACTATTCCTTGCTATTACCACTAGATGGCACCGTTTCCCCACAGCTCTTGCTATGCGCAGTATGGGTTATATTGACGTAACACTCTCAAAGTTTTAGCTTTCAATTGAATTTTTTAGGAACAGTCTGATTAGTGTTCCTGGATAGCATGCTAGACAAAAAAAAAGTTTGGAGATGGATGTGTAAGAAATTTGCAAGCATTGTACAGCTCCTACTTCCACTACACTGAGTGCAGACGAGTAGAGACCGTCTCTGAGAACGAGCCAGAGCAGCCCTAACGCAGAAATGTGGCCTAATCTTCTCCTAAATTTAAAGGAAACCTATATAGATGTGCAATAAAAATATGCATAAGAGCAGTTACGGTTAAGTTTTGTGTTTTATACCAGTCACAAAGTGGCGAGGATTTCTGAACCTTCTGTAGGTCTCTGCGGCGTAAGAAAGCAGTCACATCTCTTGCCTCTGGCACCTCTTGTGCAGAGAATGCAATATATATTGGTTCACAGCATGGACGATGCTTTCTGTTCAATTCCAGACTGTAAATGGGAAGCAATAAAATGTCACTGTAAACAATGGTGTGTAAATCTCTGAAAGCTGTAAAATTCTTGTCTTGCAGACACCTTGACAGTGCTCATCCAATGTCTTGCGGCAGTTCTGAACTTGGTGAAAATCTTTCACGTCTGCCTATTGCCCTGCAATCATTGTGCAGCAAATAGCTGGCGAGTAGCTCTCACAGTATTTAAATAGAACGTCTGTGATGCTTTGCCAGCCAAAATCAGAAGCTGAAAAGCATTAGTGTAGGCCGGAAAAGAATTGAATGAGTTGTAGTCCTCTAGTAGCTGGTGGCTACATGTATAAGCAGGTTATTTCATCCAAGGTGGCCTTCGTTCAGCTTCTTATCGTTGGCTACAGTCGTGCTAAATACCTTGCTTGACACACAAGGAGGGGGATCCACCTTTTCATGTACTCATATCTTGTGTTTTATTTACTGCAGCCAACCCTTGGAGTCTGCTCAGTCGAAGGCAGAATGTTAAAGAGATCTTTCCTGCCTTAATGCTTTACCAACAACAGCCCCTGGCCTGGTTCCAGCTTCACAGATTGCTGTTTTATTAGGACTTTTTAACTGCGTCTTTCTAGGAATCTTGATGGTTGTGGAGCTGCTGTGCTTACTGCAGTACAGACCAAGCTTTCCGGCTCTCCTCACTCGGGCTTTTAATAAGCTGTATTCTGCGACACGGACTGTCATTAGGAATTCTAACATTGCTCACCTTGCATCAATTTCAGGCCGTGGTTCTGTCTGCGTAGGAACAATGTGTTCTATTGGTTGACTACTTACTTGGAGAAAGGGGGAAATTTTGCAGACTATCCAATATCTTATTAAAAACGCTGGGGACAAAAAGAAGTATTAGAATTTAGGTCTTTTTTTCCGGTGATGCATGTTGCGGGGGGAGTGTGGTTACAGGGCTTTTTTTGCCCAAAATTGCAGTTTTCTTTAAACTTGAAGTGAGAATACACCTTTACCATTAGTTGTGCATTAATCACATTTATTACAGCCACAAATGAAAGTGCAAAAATAGCGCCGTTGCTCCAGATGAAGCCACTTTCTACTACAGCCAAAAAACGCAGGACATGTTTCTGTTGACATTCACTTTATGAATAGGGAAATCGCTATGTTCTTTCCATCCTCACTGCTTGGTAGACTACAATACAAGGCAGAGATTTTTTTTCTAGGATGGGTATATCTCAAATGAATAGGCACAGCATGCCAGTGTATTTGGCATTTCCTAGAAGTCCTTTTTTTTTTTTTTAAATTTATTATTATTATTTTTTTTTAGGTTGTCCTATGAGGAGTTCCAATTTTATTAGATTTGCAGGCATTTATATGCTGAAGTAGCACTCCTTATATTTACTCATAGAACTTGGCTGATTACCACAAGGTTACGCTCATGACTTTGCCTAGCAGCACACTAGCCTTTTAAAGTCACTTTTTTGAGATTGGTAGGAATGATGTATTCTATTCTTTAGAAAATCATTTTCAGATTTCAAAGACCCTTCATGTCATTGAGGTGCACCATGAAACCAATTATTGGAGAGGTGCTGCTTTATGGTCTATACAGTTGTGGTGGAGCCAGAAGTTGCGTTTTCCTATTCTTAAAGTTGTGTGATTGTTCTTCTAGTGTCTGTAGATCATAATGTCCAACCCAACTTCGTTATCAGGGGGGATAGCCAGACCCTGGTGCATCTAACCTTTCTCATTTAATTCTACTCTGATCGTTTTATCCCCATGTTATTGATAGAGCTATCAGTTGTAGAAACCTTCATTCCATAATGAGTTGGTGTCTATTAATGAACATTTTATAGCTATTGTGCCACCGCTTTTTTTTTTCTTCTAACATTTTTTATCACTGTGTTCATATTTCTTTATTAAAAATGATAATGTCTTTTGTTCCTACTCGAGAGGGTGGATGTCTTTTGCATGTTTACCCTTATTTCCCAGATTTTTGTATTTGGGGCACAGAGTTGGGTGATAAATGAACCATCCTGTGTGGAGTTGATTCATGGTTATACTGACAGGTGTAAAAAATTTAAAGTTTATATTTAGTTTAACAATGATGGTATCATGGGATTGTTACAAGTTGTTTTCCATAAATCAACTTGTTCCTGCCAGTGCTTTTATGGGAAACCACGCAGTATGAAGGGGTCAAAGAATTTTTGTGTATAATTGCATGCGTTAACCCTCCATCCTTGATATAACTTTATTTATAGCTTGGGCCAAGATGGTAGAAATAGGAAATTGAATAATAAAAAAAAAAAGAGTAAAATCCGTTATGAGTTCTCAGCCATGCTACATGGCTGATTTGCATCTGAACTTTGAAAGCTTTGAAACCTGAATGTCGTCTGCTTTTATTTTCTGCCTAATTGCCCTAGATAAAACATCTAATATTACTAATGGCATAGATCAGACCTGCACTGCAACCACTGGAGCATCTTGTGCTTTTGAAAGAACCCAAGAGCCTTTTTTAAAAAGGCTGCATGCTGTACCCCAAATGAAAATGTTAGGCTTTTGAAATCCTTAATGCATCTGAATTACTTTCTCATTTCAGTAAGGGCCTCAGGTTTTCCGGTCATGTTGTCATTTGAGGTTTTGCCATCAGAAATGGACAGAAGGGTTACTGAGGATTTTAAAGGGAAAAGAATCTGATTTGTGGAAGATGTAAAATTCATTATTTTTTTATTGTGAGTAAAGTTTATTCTATTAAGGGGTTCTTCAAAGAACACTGAAATTTTGGTGCTTGGCGTTCTCTGAATAGACTAACAATTCTCTATGGGACAATTTCACTGCCTCAGAATTAAGGATCTGTGGAGAACTGCAACGCATTTCGCTGTCAATTCGCCAATATTTGGCGAATTGACCACTTTCTAAATGGCCGAACTGCTGTGAAATTCACCATTCCTTTTGAATTTAGTAGCAAGTAAGGCTCTTTTTTGAATAACCCTTTAAAAGTTTAAGGGCCCTATTACATTCTTCACGCAAACGTTAATGCGATTTTGCACACACGTTAACGCGAGGGGCAAAACCCTTTGTGCTGAACGTCGTATTACAATGTCAGTGCAACAAATGCGCGTATACGACTACCGCGGGTGAAACTGCGCAAACTTACTGTACTGCACGCGTCCTATACTTAACATTGTGAGTGCACATGCGTTTGTGCGCTGGTATGCGGATGGTATTACAATCTCTGCGCATTTTTTAACGCACAGCCTTTGCACGCCTAATTTTAGCAACTCCAAAAAGCTGGTGTTAATGGCAAATTCTATCAACCTGACCGAAACTAAACCAGCCAAAAAACAAAAAAAAAATACGCAGCAAAGTATAGTTACACATACCATACCAAACCAATAAATTTGAGAAGCTGTGTGTTTTTTTTTTTTATTGATGCAGCATATATGCGCAGATTGACTTTGACAGGCGCAAAAACTTAACGTGAGACCATTGTGGTTCTTAATTCTGATTGGCTGAATTATGTGGAAAAAACGGTCCGCCAACTGATTTTCTGCGCGTCCGTTTTACGCCTGTTATTTTTTGACGAAAAAATGTGCGAGAGTTGGAATACCAGCGTCGATTTTAAAGCACATTAACATTTAACGCTTCGCAAAAATTCATGCGTTGCGCGTGCGTTTTTGCGTGAAGAATGTAATGGGGCCCTAAGTCTTTAAAACCGATTAAAAGGCCATAAAGGTGCAGATGGAACTGAAAATTAATACCAATTGATGCTGCAAGGTCCCGCGTATATACACCAAAAATACACAAATGAGTCCAGAAAATTTAAATGAATAACGTCCTCGCGCAAACCTAAACCTGCAATGATCGAAAGTCTAAAATGAAGCAAATGGGAAATGCATTGCGCAGTATATTCTGTATATGCAGTCCCAAATATCCCACACTGGCAATTGCATTCACATTGTTAATGAGCCATTGTACAGTTGGTTCTAAACTTTATCAGCATGTATAGGATAGTACAGGCACTCTTGAATCTCGCCACCTCCTGAGGAGGTGCACTACTACAGGAAGATCTGTGGACGTCCAATCATTGCATGTTTTTGTATGCGTCGAGGACCTTATTCGTTTCAATTTTAAAGTAAAATTACATTTAATAGATTAACCTCCCTGGCGGTCTAATTTTTTTAAAAATTTCGTGTCCAAAAGCGTCTCTTCCTTAAAAAAAAAAAAAAAAAAAGAAAAAAAAAGGGGTTTTGTACATAGTTAGCCTGTAATAATTAGGAATTACGCACTGAAATCCGTGCAATCAATAGTTCTTACTGGTAAAATCCTTTATAAATAAATAAATAGTAAATACACGGAGTCCGATAAAGTTTGAAACACGAAATAATAATTTATTATCCCAAAAATAATTATCCAAAATAATGCAAATAAATGATATTCAATAAAATAAAAAACAAAAAACACTGAAATCTGTCTGCAAACAATAAGGGTAGGAGGATGTATGGTCTATTTCTTATCCTGTAGTGCCACACAGTGGCTGTTCATAAACATTGCACTTTGGATTACAGTATTTTATGAAGTTTGCGGATGGTTCCCGCCCACCCTGCACCGTGTGACTCGCAGGGAGCCTTCCAGGAAGCAGCTTGCCGCGATCACACTGCGGGGGACAGCGAGGGAGCCAGGAGGAGGTGAGTATGCATCCAGCCCGAGTGTGGCTCGGGGTTACCGTTCGCAGTAGTGAAATTTAAACCCGAGTCACACTCGGGAATACCACCAGGGAGGTTAAACCCTGTTCGTTTCGCCTGTTAAATAGAAATTTAGGGGGTGAAACGACTGATCGGCAACTAATTGATGATGGAAATAGTTACCAACTATTCTCATTGATTGCATACATCACACACTGTTTAGAGTCAGATGGTGTTAAGCGTTAATAACCTCAGATGCTACTGCAGAGCTGAGTGCAGAACATGTGCTGCTGCTTTATTACATAGGATTTTAATTCTTGGGTCATGTCAGACATAATCACTTTGGTTTTATTTAGTTTACAACTGTTACAGAACTACAGAACAGACCCTGGGGTACTGCCACTGGATGGAGGAGCTGTACCACTGGTGTTTTCTCCTTTTACATGGAGCTCGAGTCCTCTGCCACCACCCCACCTTCCCTTTCTCTGTTCTGGAGCTGCCATTTCTTCATTTGGTCTGGTCCCTTCCCCCAACCTCGCTTCCACACTCTGCCCGGTCCCTTGCACAAACTCACTCTGTCCCACCTCTGGTCCCCCCCCCTCACTCAGATTGCACATGAAAATATTTTGAAAGGACAAAGTGGTCAGGGAGTGGAGTGCCCCCTTCCCCCACTCGCTTTCTTTGTGTGCTGGCATCATCCGGTCTATCAGAGCATTCGTAGCAGAGTTCGTTTGTAGAGAAAGCAGACATGGGCTCGAGCTGTGCAAGCAGCACTGTGACGAGTCACTTTGAACTTGGGGTACATGAACCTAGAGATGCATTTTGGGAGGTGCAGGACTGATATTGTTACCCTGCCCTCTCCTATGTTGTTGACACCCTGTACTTACAATTCTAGGTGCAGGGTGGTTGTGTCGTCTGTGCTTTGCATGAATACTGTTATTACCATTATGGTCTATCTGCGAATAGGAATACTGTGTGGGTCACTGTAGCATTTTCCAACTTTCCCTATCTAGTATATGTTTAGATATGTTGAAGGTTGGGGTGGTCTTTGTTCATCTGTCTTGTTTGGCAAACACTGCACTATTTTCAGATATTGTGTAATTCGAATCCCCGTTTTATCCTCACCGTCTACTAATTAGGGATAGTAGGAATAGATTAATACCGTTTTTCCAATTCCGATTACCGGCCATCTTTCAGGCCGATTAACTGATATCGGGTGCCGATATTTTGTACATGTTGAAATTTTAGAAAAATCATTTTACACAAATCTGGTGTAATAATTGTAAATACTATAATACAGTAAGGCTTGGAGTGTCTGTCGCCAAGCCTGTACTGCGCATGTGCGGGCAACCAGCGGCGGTTGGCTGCGCGCGCATGCAACCACCACGGCACGTGCCGGCTGTACGCGTGCCACGACGGTTACAAGATGTGCACGCAGCAGCCGGGTAGAGGCTGCGCGCACATCCTGTAGGGTCGGACACGCTCGCAGCATCTACCCGGCTGTCGCGCGCGCATACATCCGCTGCGGCGGTTACAGGATGCGCACACAGCAGCGGGGTAGAGACTGCGCGCGTGTCCAGTAGACAGGATGCGCGCGCAGCCTCTACCTAGCTGCTGCGTGCGCGTCCTGTTCTCCTGGATGCGCGCGCGGCCGACAAGTAGAGGCTGCGCACGCATCCAGCGCTGGGGGCACTTTAACCCATGTGAGCTGGGGGCACTTTAATCCATGTGAGCTGGGGGCACTTTAACCCATGTGAGCTGGGGGCACTTTAACCCATGTGAGCTGGGGGCACTTTAACCCATGTGAGCTGGGGGCACTTTAACCCATGTGAGCTGGAGGCACTTTAACCCATGTGAGCTGGGGGCAAATTTACCCATGTGAGCTGGGGGCAAATTTACCCATGTGAGCTGGGGGCAAATTTACCCATGTGAGCTGGGGGCAAATTTACCCATGTGAGCTGGGGGCAAATTATACCCATGTGAGCGGGGGCAAATATACCATGTGAGCTGGGGGCAAATATACCCATGTGAGCTGGGGGCAAATATACCCATGTGAGCGGGGGCAAATATACCCATGTGAGCTGGGGGCAAATTTACCCATGTGAGCTGGGGGCAAATATACCCATGTGAGCTGGGGGCAAATATACCCATGTGAGCTGGGGGCAAATATACCCATGTGAGCGGGGGCAAATATACCCATGTGAGCTGGGGGCAAATTTACCCATGTGAGCTGGGGGCAAATTTACCCATGTGAGCTGGGGGCAAATATACCCATGTGAGCTGGGGGCAAATATACCCATGTGAGCTGGGGGCAAATATACCCATGTGAGCGGGGGCAAATATACCCATGTGAGCTGGGGGCAATATATATATCCATGTGAGCTGCTTCACTTAACAATAGACTGCCCTCTGGGCAGGCTTTCCACCTAGTTGTAAATATTACAACAGCTGAGAAAAATAATAGTGCTTGCAAAATAGCTTTCCAGAACACAGAAAAAATGGCAAAAAAACTATCACACCAAATGTCAGTACTAGAAAGCTAGACAATATTTTTTTAAAGAATCTCAGCGTTCAGAGTGACTAACTCACAGCAGTGTGTGGTGTATATGAGCATATCTGAGTTACACAGCAATAAAACTCATACACACTCTGCATTACTGTGAGTTTTATTGCTGTGGAGCTCTGATACGCTCATACACATGCGACACATTACTGTGAGTTTTGTTGCTGTGCAGCTCTGATACGCTTATGCTCACTGCACATTACTGTATCAGAGCTGCACAGCAACAAAACTCTCAGTAATGTGCCATGTGCAGATCTGTGATACTCTCATACATACTGCACATTACTGTGCAGCTCTGTGATACCCTAGTATATGCCACACATTACTGTATCACAGAGCTGCACAATAAAACTCATACTAATGTGCCATGTACAGTCATGGCCGAAATTGTTGGCACCCCAGACATTTTTCCAGAAAATCAAGTATTTCTCACAGAAAAGTATTGCAGTAACACATGTTTTGCTATACACATGTTTATTCCCTTTGTGTGTATTGGAACAAAACAAAAAAAGGGAGGAAAAAAAAAGCAAATTGGACATAATGTCACACAAAGCATTATTTTACTGAGAGGGTGGTGGATACATGGAACAGTCTTCCAGTAGAAGTGGTAGAGGCTAAAACAGTAATTGAATTTAAGCAGGCATGGGATAGGCATAAGGCTATCCTAAACAAAAGATAAATCCAGGTAAAGTATCCATGTAATTGGGCAGACTAGATGGGCCGAAAGGTTCTTATCTGCCGACATTTTTCTATGTTTCTATGTTTAAAACGCCAAAAATGGGCTGGAAAAAATTCTTGGCACTCTTCACTTAATATTTGGTTGCACACCCTTTGGAAAAAATAACTGAAATCCGTTGCTTGCTATAACCATGAATCAGCTTCTTACACCTCTCACCCGGAATTTTGGACCACTCTTCCTTTGCAAACTGCTCCAGGTCTCTCTATTGGAAGGGCGCCTTTTCCCAACAGCAATTTTAAGATCTCTCCACAGGTGTTCAATTGGATTTAGATCTGGACTCATTGCTGGCCACTTCAGAACTCTCCAGCACTTTGTTGCCATCCACTTCTGGGTGCTTTTTGACGTATGTTTGGGGTCATTGTCCTGCTGGAAGACCCAAGATCTCGGACACAAACCCAGCTTTCTGACACTGGGCTCTACAGTGCGACCCAAAATCCTTTGGTAATCCTCAGATTTCATGATGCCTTGCACACATTCAAGGCACCCAGTGCCAGAGGCAGCAAAACAACCCCAAAACATCATTGAACCTCCACTATATTTCACTGTAGGTACTCCTGGTTTTTTCTTTGTAGGCCTCATTCCGTTTTCGGTAACCAGTAGAATGATGTGCTTTACCAAAAAGCTCTATCTTGGTCTCATCTGTCCACAAGACGTTTTCCCAGAAGGATTTTGGCTTACTCAAGTACATTTTGGCAAACTGTAGCCTTGCTTTTTTATGTCTCTGTGTCAGCAGTGGGGTCTCCTGCCACAGCGTTTCATTTCATTTAAATGTCGACGGATAGTTCACGCTGACACTGATGCTCTCTGAGCCTGCAGGACAGCTTGAATTTCTTTGGAACTTGTTTGGGGCTGCTTATCCACCATCCGGACTATCCTGCGTTGCAACCTTTCATCAATTTTTCTCTTCAGTCCACGCCCAAAGAGATTAGCTGCAGTGCCATGGGTTGCAAACTTCTTGATAATGTTGCGCACTGTGGACAAAGGCAAATCTAGATCTCTGGAGATGGACTTGTAACCTTGAGATTGTTGATATTTTTCCACAATTTTGGTTCTCAAGTCCTCAGACAGTTCTCTTCTCCTTTCTGTTGTCCATGCTTAGTGTGGCACACAGACACACAATGCAAAGACTAAGTGAACTTCTCTCCTTTTTATCTGCTTTCAGGTGTGATTTTTATATTGCCCACACCTGTTACTTGCCCCAGGTGAGTTTACAGGATCATCACATGCTTGAAACAATCTTATTTATCCACAATTTTGAAAGGGTGCCAATCATTTTGTCCAGTCCATTTTTGGAGTTTTGTGTGACATTATGTCCAATTTGCTTATTTTCTTCCTTTTTTTTTTTTTGTTTTGTTCCAATACACACAAAGGGAATAAACGTGTATAGCAAAGCATGTGTTACTGCAATACTTTTCTGTGTGAAATACTTGATTTTCTGGAAAAATGTCTGGGGTGCCAACAATTTCGGCCATGACTGTATATGAGCATATTACAGAGTGAGAGCACCATTGTTTTTTTTAAATTTAATTTGTTAACATTTACATTTTTGGTCATGCTTGGTATCATTGAAAAGGCCATGCTCTGGCCTTTTCTTTGATACCTCCTGTACTCCCTGCATCTCCCCCATAGGGAATTCCTGGCCAGGGGGAGGAGTCCCATTTCTGACCTCATACTGCGCGGGTGCGATGATTTAATACAGCAGTTTGAACTTTCTGGCAGAGTGAGGACTGGGGATTTTGAAGCTGGTTTTATGCCTCTCCAGGGTGCTTGGAGAGACCTAAAACAAAGGATTTAATTTCTCCATATGGGAAACACTGATCCTGCTTTTAAAAAAGGTGTGAAAATTGCCCTTTGATAGGGTAATGAGTGCTTTTCAATGCATTACCATGCAAAATTGGGATAATTTAATTTGGTTGTGAAGGGGTTAAGCCTAATGTCAGACGAACGCAGTCAGAGCGCTCTCTACGTGCGTGCATAACGGGCAGACGTACTGACGGAAGATACTGTAGACACCACACGGTCCGTTTTTGTTGACGGACGTAGAAAAAAAAAAAAGGAACTATGGGAAATAAAATTAATATGAAAAAAATGATAAAAATTTGAAAAGGATATGAAAAGCCATTTTGTGCGTCAAAGTTCTGGACGTCGCAAATGCGCTGCGTCTGACATCTCATCACTCACAGAACGCTACACGGCCGTGGCACACTCTGCGCGTCCGTGGTAGCGGTTTTACGTTCTTGCCTAACTTGTGTCCGTTTGCCACGTGCATTGTGCATGCACAGTTTTCTGCGCACGTACTTCGTGTGTGGGTCTCTATTGATCATGATGCTATGCTACGACGGATGTTAAATGGTGCGGCAACACAGACGTGATCACTGCATTCGTCTGACATTGGCCTAAATGCTCATTTCCATTCTGACTGATCTAACCTCAAGATCTGTGTGCTGACTCCTTTCTTTGGAATACTATCCTCGCGCATTCAGCATACCTGTCCTTAAACTCTGGCTAAGGGCTGGAGAACGGCACAAAAGACTAGTGTTGGGAGAATGGGGGGGGGGGTCCGCGATAAAGCGGTATTAACACATGTGACCCAGTCTGTGTACGGAGATCTGTTACAAGTACCAATCCTTCACTCTGACCAGGTGCTTGCCTACCTTGTGTGCAAAAAGTACGCAAGTTACATGAACTGCACAATTTACGAATGTGCGTATGAACATTACATACATTACGTAAATTGTGTAAGAAGAAAAAGAGGGGTTTCCTTTTTTAATTTTTTTATATTGTATAGAGTGATCCTTTAAGCTTTCCAGACGTCCTGGATAGATCTTTCGGTGAATTGTTGTTAGACAATGCCGCAAATTTTTATGTCCTTTGCGAGTGCGTTTTATTGTAATAGTGTTCTAATATTTGTATGCTCTGCACTATTGTATTGTTTTTTGTTTTTCAGTTACATATATTCCACATTTATGTTTTTATACTTTTAACTCCTTCACAACAGGCGGGTGTTAGCAAGGCGTACCTGTAGGCCTCGCCACTGTTATCGGGGGCCACTAATATGGCCCGCCCATGCAGCAGACATGTGGCGTGTGTGAAGGAACCGTTCTCTTCCGTCTGTCCTGACTCTCCAGACACCCCTTCGTTGCGGTCAGCCCGGCTACTGGGAGCGCTGTCCTCAGCGCCTCGAGCAGCTTGACCCGCCTGCTTCTGTTCCTCTGCCCTGGAGCCGTTAGGAATCTCCAGAAGGCCGCTCGGTACCTTCTGAGGGTGATGGTGTATAGTGTAGCGTCGCTGAAATAAAAACACCAGGCGCGGCTGTATGCTTTAAAACAGGATTCTCTCTCTCTGAGCTCAGAGTTCTCTGACTTTTAACCCTTTCACTGCTGAGGACGTGTGGGGAACGTCCTTATTGACTCCTAAGGAAAGGTAGGGGTGGAGATAGGGGTTTGTTTGAACCCCGATATCTCCTGACTGTTTTCAGCTAGCTGGGTCATATTTGGTATCATTAGAAAGGCCAGAGCATGTCCTTTCCAATGATACCACACATGACCATGTTTAATGTAAAGAAAAAAATAATAACAATAATAAAAAAAAGAAAAATGTGTTTTTTTTAAAACGTGAAATGGCTCAGCAGTGAAGGGGTTAATGAACAAAACACCCATTTATGCTGAAGTCCAACAGTCATAATTTGCATAAATGACGCACCTCGTTTTACCAATATACTAATTACATTATGTCAGTTATTTACAAGTAACATTCTTTACATTCTTTAGCCTTCAGCTCACACAACATTTGTATAATCCATTGTTCTAACACATCTGATTAAACACACACTATCACAGATCCCTTGAATTAAACATGCAGCTAGATAATGGGAAAAGCCCTGGTGCATAAATTACACAGCAGTAAAGCTTGTTTACTGTATACACAAAAACACATTTACCTACAGGAATATAAGTATTTAAAAAACCAAAGCTACGCCATTTTACACTAAACTAAATTAAACTAAAACCAAACGATGTAAAATATATTTAAAAACACACAATATAAATGAACATAAAGTCTCTTGGGGTTTGAAGCATGGAGCGTTACTTCCGCTCCATGACAGCGTGCATCATTGACTGCAGGGGAATGGCCTGAGTTCAGGCCGCCATTCTGCAGCCAATGACGCGTGCGGTGTGCCGGCTGTGGGGAGGGGCCACAGTGGCCCACTGAAGACAGCTGGGTGTACCTGTATGCCCTGCATCTTTAAGGCCCACCCGCTGCACAGACGGCATATAACATCCTGTGGCATGAAAGGGTTAAATACATTTTTTTATACACTTTTTATCTGAATTTTTTTTTTATTTATTTTGTAGACCGATTTCTCTCTCCCCCCCATATTAATTATGAAAATAATTGTTAGTTGCAGCACGAATTGAAATTGCTGAAATCTGGCAATTTTTGCTGCAATTTCCGTGCAATTTGTGAATAGAGGAATCATTAGTTCTCTATGGGGCAATTTCTGTGCAAATGCAGCTTTAATGTTATTGCCCACAATTTCTCCCATACAGGGTTTGACAAATCTACAACGTGGAAAGGAAGTCATTAAAAGTGGTACTTTAGGGTTTATGGAAGAGGGGAAGCAGTTAGGTTAAACATTAACCCCTCCTGGCCTCATTTACACCCCCCTTTTCTGGTTTAACTGTTGGCATCCAGCCAATCCAGTAGCTCTGAATGCCGAGCACATTGAGAGCCTTTGGTGGGACCTAGGTCCTGGAGGTCCCAGCACTCTGGCTCTGGAAGACTAAGTTCTTTCACTCTTTGGCCACCTCCATCCTATTGCCAGCAGAGGCCAGGGCATTCATGGCAGTGTGACCATTCTACACCCCCCCCCCCGGCAATCTCATGGAGTTGTCACAGTACAGTTTACGTTTGAGAAACACAAATCAAGATTTGTGACGTACAAAACGTAAGTATTTCATTTTCCCCCTTTTCTATAGAGAAGATATGTATTCTTGCATCTCATTCTGCTGATCAGTGTTTTGAATGGTACGCGCTCCTTCTATATACATGAGCTGTTCGCCCTCGAACCTGCTCAGACAGCTGTGAGTGCCTGAAATGGAGAGATGTCAAGGTTTGTGAGGTTCACTTCACAGTCTTAACAGCAAATGTGCTATACAGAAGACCCTGGTACTAGATTCATTGTGACCATCGTGCTGATTGAGTTTAAAACTTGTGGTGCATTAAAACGGCCCTCTCAAATGTAGATTTATTTGAACTGGTGGCTGAGAGACAAAAAATTTGTATTTGTTTTGCCAGTTGGTTATAGAGGAGTCTGGTGTCTCTGATGGTTAATATTTCAAATATCATGCATGAATGCTAGCTTTGTTTGGGTCTCTCCAGAATAGGGGGGGGGGCAGCCATGACCTCAAGCAGGTTTTAACCAGCATCTGAAAATGAATTGGCTGGTACAGTAGCACCCCTTACTGCTTCCCTTCATATCTCCTAATCTTAAGGCGTTCTTTATAATAAAAAAAACACCCACTTCCCTCTCCCACATATACATTTTTTTTTTCTCCGTTTAAATTGCAATCCCTCTCTGGCGCTATCAGATTCCTTGTAATGATGTTGCCTGTAACATCACCCCATTACCGAGGCCATTAAAAAGCAGGTAATGTTGTGTGCAATCACTTGCAAGCTTATTTAGACTTTCTATTAACGTTCTCTTAAAATTATCTCTACTTTCATGCCATGTAATTCTTTTTTTCCATCACTCACAACTTGTATCCATCGCCAGGGGGTCATGATCCTCCATGCATTTACTAGAGCTAAAATGCTTAATTCTGCTCCTTGAGAGGGGGAAATGTGTGCTTGGCAGAATCATCATGCTCCTTGGTGCTCCGAAAATACATGTGCTCTGATTGCATGTTAGATTATGGCTACAGGGAAGATTTTAGTAGCTACAGCTTTTTAATGCATGGGTTTTTATCAGTCTACCTTCCTCCACATGCAGCCTTTGGATGGGTAAAGATAATTTGTCTGCTGTTTCGAAACACCAGAGGTGAATTAAGAATCTATTTCTCTCTCTGACTCTGTTAATTGTTTATGTACAAATTCTAGATATTATTAACACTTTGGTTCTAGGTGTTTGATGGAAATCTGTCCTTGCCAGCCTTACGCTTGTTGGCTTAGCTCCTGTTCCAGTTCTTGTTCTCGAGTTCTCAGGAATACTGGGATGGCTCCGAAGGTCCAGTGTTTTCTTAGCAATATAAATTGGTTTTGAATTGTACCAATGCAGTTTAAGGTATGCCCAGTTGGTAGGCTTTATCTGCTGTGTGCATAGTTGACAAATAAAGTTTTAATCCTTTTGAAGCAGTCTTGTAGTGTACATGCAGTGGTGCCGTCTCGTCAATGTTTCCTGGGGTTTAACTTTTCTATACATAATAATTTTTAAATGTATTAAATGTACTATTTGGTGTAAAATACAACTGTAATCTTTGTTTTTTTTATTGTGAAAGTCTTGTCTCATACGTTTGTACCTCATTTCTTTGGATTATTGGTCACTGGGGTTTTTCAGATAAATACGTCAGCGTTTTGCTGTAGAAATACATGCCTTGGAGAAGCTTTCTTATGAAATGGTTTATCGTTTTAGTACAGAAGAAGAAAAAGGCATAACTTTTTGATATAGTGCTTTGCTTCAGTGATTGGGAGTGTAAACCGTACGGACTTTATTCCAAACCTGGTGTAAACCTATCCAGAGCCATTGACTCCATAAACTTGACTCCATAGACTATAATAGCTCTGGTAAGTTTACACATAGGTTGGAATAAAGCTTTACGTGTCCAGTTGCTACTAAGGTCACTATCCTTTGCCCTGAGCTAAAATAGGGATGCTAAGGGAAAAAAATTTGCTCTCAGAAATTTCCCCCTTAATGTCTTGTTATGCTAACAAATTACGAGGCAGGCGCTCAATTCAGCGGCCTGCCCTGTAACGGCCGCTAACCTCTGGAATACTTTCAGCGCTAACGTGCCGCCATTAGTATCACCTCCTGGAGTCCAAAGGACTCCGTGGAGGCTTGTGCTTCAGGGCCATGTCATCTCGCGCTCTCAAGATCGTGCATGGCCATGGAGTGATCTCGGAAGGAGACTGGGGACTATTTGTCCCCAGTGTTACTCTGCTCCCGGCAGCCAGAAGCAGCGGATCGGGCTGCTGTTCTCACCGCAGGATGAGAGGGGAGTATCTTATTTTGGGGGGGTGGCTTTGCAGCTGCTGCTATCTTTTCAGACTTTGTGATCCTAACGCGAATTACTCTTTGCTTAGTCTTTGCGCTCCCCATGTTAAGTATAGGATTTTTTTAACTCGTTAACGATTGGGATCCGATCTGGGCGTATCACTATTACCTCTTTTAACCTAGTGCTAACACTTATTTGAGCACTAGCTGTAAGGAGGTGATAGGATCCTATAACCTATAAACCTTGTGAGACCTGAGCGGGCACCCACCGTAGAGCAGGCCACTAGTGCTGTTGCTCATCCTCAGGACCCTCACAAACCTCTCTTTCCCTCACTAGAAGTTTACAGGGTCATCCAGACGTAGGTGTCGGCTATACCCTCCTGACAAGGCCGAAATGATCTTCGGGGGGTTGCTGCACCTCTCGTGCAGGGATGACGTCCTTGGCAATCAGTACTGGCCACCCTTATTGGGTGAGAGCAGGCTGATTTGCATATGGAGCATTCATCCCTGCAATGGCACAAGCAAGCTAAAACCTTGTGAGACCTGAGCGGGCACCACTGTTGCTTGTCCTTAGGACCCTCACAAACCCCCCTTTCCCTCAGGATCCTATAACGGGCCTATATTCTGTATATTTTAAAAATGCAAAATATTCTTTCTTAGAAGTACAAGACATAGTTTTAAGAGGATTTTTTGTCACTAGCACAGTAGTGGGATAGATAATAATTTCAGATCGTCCAAATTTTGTATTTTCGTTATTACATTTGTTGGAAACGAAAAAAAAAGAAATATCAGCAAAAATTGCCAGAATTTTTATTTTCATTTTACATAAACCAGAGGTCTATTCCAAATATAGCAGTATTCGCTGCATGAGGCAATGTTCCTTTTCCCCATTTCTCCAACTGCCAGCTTGTATCACATTGCTATGGAAAGTAATGATGAATCAAATGGTTAATTGTATACATGGCATGCCCAAACCTAGGTGGTATGCACCAACCAATACATTTATGTTAGCTTTGCATGTGTTCCTTTTAAGGGCATTTGAAGCCTGATACTATTACCCTTGCGTCAGTTGCATGACTTGGTGCTGTTATCTGGTACAAATTAGGTAGCCATGGCGGGCGACGTGTCAATCCATCATGCAAGGCAGCAGCTTGGCTTACTCTGTCAGACTTTGCACTTGGCCACAAGTCTATGCATCCTTGGACTGGGTATAAAAGCTGAAAATCCCAGGTTTGCAACACATAAATGTTATTATATTTTCTGGAAAAACTCTGCAGAATCTTACTCCTGCATACTACTGTAACCCATATATGCATACAAACACATTCGCACTCGTGCACATGCATCTCTGCATTCTGCTACATACGGACGTTCCATACAAATACACACACACACATACAACACTCTCTCCTCTACCAAGAGCTGTGAGAGACTTCAGTTAATATTTTTTTTTATATTAAAATCTTATTTTGAAAAATGGTCAGCAATAACACAGCCAGTATATAAACGGCATAAGTACATCAGAGGAGAAACAATCAACATCCCCAAATTGGGGGCTCTCCTCTAAATAGAAATTAAAAATCATTGTGTCAGCAAGAAACATTGCATCATCGAAGCAAGAAAATATATGTCTGCCTCAAAGTAGTACATCTGATAACAGATAAATAACAAACCGTGGGAGAGTGAACTATACCGACCACACACCAGCAATGGGGAGGGGAGAGAAAAAGAGGAAAAAATAAATAATTCCATAGTTGGGTGTAGGAGAGGGGCAAAGGCCAAGATCGTGACGTTCCCGGTTCACTCCCGAAGGAGGCCGTGGAAGGATATTGTCACAAGGCCCAGGAGCCAGAGGGCCAAGTATGGCAACCAGAGCCATGGTAGGTGCCATAGTGGCACACCTCGGGGCAGCCTGAAAAATACCAAGAAAGAAAAAAAAAAAGGGGGTGGGTGGAGGAAGGGGACACCATCGCTGGTGGGGTGTCGGTAAAGGACCTAAAGTCTCAAATGTCATCGGTATCGGGTTGGTGGTGGTAGGGGGGTCTCCGCCTAATTCACAGGGAAGAGGTGCTAGGGAGATATAACAGGATGAGGGGGGAGCAGGAAAAACACAGCAACAAGGGGGGGAGCAGTGTGAACTAAAGCGGTTGAGCAAATCTCCATCAGCTGAAAAATGATTAAAAACCGTAAAAGGGCAGCAAGAAAAAACTAATGTGTCCCCAAAGTGCCTCAGATCATCAGAGAGGGGGTGTACTAATCAAGTTGGGGGTGTTATCAACATCGGGGTAATACTCTGGAGTAGGAGACCTCGATGAAGGGCGCACTTCAGCCCGCATCCAAGAACAAGGCTGCAGCCCATGCCGGCAATGTGTCCCGTAGAAGGACGAGCACCTCCAGCAGGTCACGGACATCACCATGCGCTCCAGGGACATAGAAGCCATCAGAGTCCCCGAGACAGCGAGTGGCTGGCACAGCAGGAGAGGCGCCAAGACCTCTTGGGAGGTCTTCACATCGTGGTAGGGGCCTCCGGCATGGGACAAGACTTTCACCGAAGCCACAACATCTTCGAGTGCAGACCAGCCTCCATGCGTCTCAGCAATCCGGAGCACACTGCAGCCACCATTCAGCTCCAGATCCGCAGGAGAGGGCAAGGAACCAGGAGGCTCCACACAGCTACTGAGGGATCGGTTCTCAGCTGCCGGCCCAAATAAAACCACCGGGGAACAGGAAAGCTCCACGGCAGCAGGAGCAGCCACAGAAGGGGCAACTCCACTTGAGTCTCTGGATCCCCGTCCACACTCATTGTGGCCGCTCGCGGCACTCGCCCATCCCGCTTCCCGAAAGGAGGCGCGCCATACCTCCCGGAACTCCGCTAACAGGTCCACCAGAGCTCCCCTTGTCAGCGGGAGTGAGGCGTCATCAGGCCTCTGGCGGGGAAAGGGAGACTCCAGAGGTGACCCAAGCTCCGCATCCAGGCATGAGAGCGCAGCCACAGTAATCCCCGCGGAAGGGTCAGGCATATCATGCCACCTCGAAACACATGCAAAGGCCAGGGCACGTGAACCCGCCCTCACCCACGAGCCCGGCACACAGGACCAAACGCTGCATAATACACGAGGGATCCGCACGAGGGGCTCACAGGTGAAGAAAATGGCTGCCGAGGTTAGGCCGCACAGGTCCAGATAGGCCCAGGTCAGTCCAGGGTATAGCACGTCGCGGGGATATCCCAATTGCAGGACCACAGGTAAGTGCCCACTGTCAGGAAGCGAGTGAGAGCGGAAATTTCAGCCGAAAAGTCCCATAAATCATCAAATATTAAACATCAGCAGAGGAGCTCTTCAGAATTGCAGCCGCTCAGCTCGACTTCCGGTCACACCCCCCCGACTTCATTTAATCTTATTGGATTAGTGTCCTCACTAGTGGCTTACTATTCACAAGCAGGGCTTCATATTTAAATTTTGCGTAAGTCCTCAGTAGCCGGAAAGCTTTTACAGCATTTACAAATATAGAGTGGGTCCATCGCTATATTAAACATGTTGCATGCTTTTCATGAAATTTAATTCCCTGTCACTTTAGGCTGGGGTCAGACGAACGCAGTGCGAACGTGCGTTTAGGCGTATTTAATTACGGCCGTGGTAGCAGCAAATGACGTCCAACGCAGGCCCACACACTAAGTACGGCCGGGCAACGCAAGCAGCAAACAAACGCATTTTTCGCAAGAACGTCGAACCGCTAGTGCTGACATACAGAGTGCCCTGCGTCTGCATAGCGGCTTGTGTGCGTGATTAGGAGACGTCAGACGCTGCTAATGTCCGGCCAACATAACGTCCAGACACCCAAAGTTTCCTGGTTTGGATCCGTAGAAAATCACGGCCGAAAGGCGTCTTCCGTGAGAAAATGCGTTTGGACGCATCAACGCACTTTTTGACGGTACACGTGAAAAATGCGTTCGTCTGACCCTAGCCTTATAGATTCAGGCAAACAAACCCCTGTCCTTATAATTCATGGAATCACTGTATGTTCCCATCAGCATATCTGGAAAATATTTTTTTTTGGTTCCTTTGGCACACAAAAGCCCCCCAAATCGTCATACAAAGTACTGTATTGGAGTTCAGGTTTCCAGGCCCTGTGGTGGCGTGTGCTTATGGCATTCTGCCGCCAGATAACTTGCATCTGGGGACTAATTGTGTTTGCACCAAGGGGGCAGCGCTACACTCGGCTATGTAACGCCTTTCATGACAGGCTGGCAGGAGAAGGAAATATCTGTCTGTTCAAACATCTTCATGTTATCTTCTGCTGACATTCTCCTGTTTGTGCAAGTCTTTGTAGCCTTTTTGTAAGCTCACGTGACGCCGTTCCCCATGCACTCTGAGCTGATGAATTTTTTTTGTATGAAGTAAAGCAGTGGGGAGGTATATAATTGGCCAGCGTGTTCCTAAATCTCTCTGCCTCTAAATGAAGATAAACTGCCGCAATAAAGGTGTTGGTTGCAGAAGAAAAGGTTTCATATCGGATGCATATTAATTCCGCATGTCTTATTAAACTGAAGATTGAGCAATAAAAAGCAAAGTACTTAGATGCTGACATCTGATTCCAAGCTGTGCGTTCTAACATTTATGTTCTGTTATATCTCAGGGTAGCAGGCCCAATTTAATAGGATTAAGAACGAGACTGTTTTGAAGTGTCAGTCTTTGCCAAGCTTTATTGTACATTTCGGGTTGAGGTCTGCGTGACAGCCCTATTACAAATTGACTTGGTTATGGCCTAATGCGAAGGTCACGATTTGTACCGTGAACCTATCAAAAAAGAATAAAGCATTTCATACAGTATTCAGTTATATGGTACAGATATCCATGTTAAAGATCTGATCTATTTTGTTAATGAGCGCTTTCATCTTTACTTCTGCTCCAACATTGAGCCTGCACCTATCAATGCAATATAAACGCATCTATGCAGGGCCCTCTACATCTAGTGAGTCTTTTGAAGGCTGGGGTCAGACGAGCGTACTGCGTGTGCTTGTACTGACATGCCTCCTGGCGTCCGCTGCAGTGTTTTGACGCTTCGGGGCTGACCACAATCTGTAGGACGGGCACGAATTGCACGCGCTACAGCAAACATGCTGCGGGCAATCTGAAAGCCTCCCTGTCGACACTACGACGTGCTTTCGGGGCTGCAAAGTGCGATCCTCCATAGGCGAATCGAGCTTTGCAGCGCTGAGCGCACTAACTGCGCTCAGCAGGGTGGCCAGACGGGCGTCAGAGTGGAAGGAACGTCCACTCTCACGGACGTTCCTTCCGCTCTTAAAACCACTTGTCTGACCCCGGACTAAAGGGACACTCTACTCACCTTGACCACATGTTTTAAAGTAGTCAGGATGTGTGGCGTTCCCCCCCCCCCCCCTTGTCCCTGCTCCAATCAGGTTAAAACATTGAAGTGGAGGAGTTTCCTCCACCCCAATCAGCTTCACCAGCAGCCGGACTTTTGAATTTCCCGGCTGCCCAGTCGCCAGATTGCATGCAAACGTCACTAGTGACCAAAGAGCCTGTAACCGGAACATAATGCGGTTTTGTCCCAAACTCCAGGATGAGAACCAGCTTGTTATTTATTCCGTTCCTTCTACATTCCAGAACCACGCAGGGCCCAGCTTTCCCCTACCTGAATGGTAACCCTAGCATTAGAGAGAAGACCCAGAGGAGCAGAGCCCCCATAAACCGCCAGACATGCGCTTCTTGGAGTTAAAATCGACTCTTTAATTCCAGGGTTTCCCTTCTATTACCTTCCACCAGTTAATTAAGACACAAAACCAAACAAGAGAATAATCCAAATAAGTAATGGTACAATACACACACAGTTCTTCTGTTTGCTTGTGTTTACTATGGTCACACGCTCATCACATCACATCAAGCACAAGCTCCTATCTTGACATTATCCAGGGAGGCTCAACTGACCATGACGCAGCGTAGAATGGCCGCTTGACTCTGAAGCTCTGCACCTAGGTCTAGCGCTAAACTTGCGACCACCTGGCAGACAATGGGCTGGAAAAAGTGACCCTTAACCTACCAGAGCCGTTCAGCCACTCTGGCAACCCATGGCAGCTTGTCGTTGTGCCCTTATTTACACGTCGCCCAGGCGTCAGACCACAAATCCAAAATGACAATGGCCGTGGACCTCTCGGATGCGGAGAGGACAGGTCCCAAACCATTGGAAGGCAGCACGGAGGGCTCAGATGTGAGGGAGACCCCGCGCCTCCTCCCTACCAAGCAGGATCTTGAATCCTTATTTACCTGCACGAATGAACAATTTGACGTTCACTTTACTGAATTGAGGGCTGATGTTAGACAGCTGGGGCAGAGTGCAAGTTGGATAGAGGTTGATAGAGGTTGGATTAGATAGTAGGATAGAGGTGCCACTATTGTCTGGATCGAGCATCTCAAATCACGAACTAATAGCACAGGCCAAGCAACTTGCTAATTTATATCGCCTAATGGATAACCTGGACAATAGAGGCTGCTGTAATATTGGGGTGCGAGGTCTCTGTGAATCAGAGGGAATGGAACGAGATCAGATACTGTTGGGGATACGCATTACTTTACACGTCACAGTAACCGATTTATCACTATTGCGGACCCTGGAGATGTTCCTGAATTTATAAGGGCCTTAGACCTTCCGCCGGTAGAGGTGCAGGGCTGGTATAGAGGCAAATCTTTGACCTGTTAACCCCTCTCCCGCGCCACAGCACCCTAGGTGGTGTGCAGCCCGAACCAGCCGTCGCAGACATGTGGATTCACTGAACATGGTGAGTTCTGGCACTTAACCATTCCTCGCTCACACACGGTGAGGCGACTGTTAAGGATGGGACTCGGTCCATTGGAGTCAGTTGAGCTTAACGTCATGCTGCCATTTGCGCGAGCAACCTCCGTAGTACCATCTGCTACACATTAGTCTACATTTGCCCGGGTACAACAGAGATCAGCTGATTTGTTTAAATGGCTTTCTAATCGGAGTATGGTTTACTACTATGCAGCCCCCCATGACATGTCCATATTAGCTATGAATAGAACAGTTCCACTTATTTTGCTTCGGATCTTGACCCCAAATGGGTCTATGCCCTGTTTGGGTTGCTACACCATAGCGTTGTCTTTTTTGTTTCTCGATTGTGGTTCATGTCGGTCTAGTTTTACTCTTAAATATTGCGTTACAGGGTCACACCACCTACAATACAAGTTTTGCTGGTGCTTGCCCAGATCCAACAGTTGGATCTGGGCAAGCACCAGCGAAACTTGTATTGCAAAGCCTTATTACATTTTAGAAATGATTTTTATTTGCCTTTTATTTCTGTAAAGCTGCTTTTAGAATACATACACTTTTTTTTGTACCACCATGTCCTGTATTACATTTGCAAAGGAGTGTACATCTAGACAGGAATCCCAGAGGAAAGAGGCATGTTTTTGGTTTGATTTTATATTATTGAATACAATTTATTTGCATTATTTTGGATAATTATTTTTGGGGTAATAAATTATTATTTCGTGTTTCATACCTTCTCTGACTGCGTGTGTGACTTTCAGTGACTTATTCCTACAGAATACAGGCCTACTATATAAAACAACACCTTTCCTTTCCAAAAAAAAAAAGGTTAAAATCCAAAATATCACCAAATGGATGCACCCAGTGTCCCACATGAAACAAATTATTTTCCTAACTAAACATACATGAGAAAATCAAAGTACATGTAAGATATCAGCAACATAAAATATAACAGGTCACTTTTTTGGTGGTTGTGTCTCAGACATGGAGGGTCTCCTAAAACATTCCAAACCTCCACGTGGTAATGATAAAAAACAGTCTTTCTTTATCACCCATCGGAAACCTTTTTGGTAAAGGATATAGAATGTTAGTCTTAACGGGTTAAATAAATCTGTCCAATCCATTCTGAACTAATTTAAAAAGTGTCTCCAGCATCTTGGTGACCTCTGATCAGCTTTCCTCCTCTGCCCATTGTGAAGGGATAATCGTTTAGGGCTGTCAATCCTATATTTTCCATTGCCCTTCCCAGGCAATGTTACAAAAAGCCATTAAATGCCTTTCCCTCCCATTGCCTTTGCAGTAAAGGTGGAGTGATGTTGTATAGTTGGCTTTTCTTAATAATAAATAATTTGCAACCATGTCAGATTATTTGCTGCTTGAGTACTCGTTCTCAAGAAGGCCAGACCAAAACTAGACTGGACCTAAATGCTGAATTATATCCTGCGTCTAGAGCATGATAGTTTTTTTTTCTCCCATTTTTGTTATGGAAACTCAAGTAGTTTGGACTTTATAATAAAAGGCAATCTGGTCACAACATTAACGTGGCTAAATGCGTTACCTTGTGAACTCTCATTAATCAGCTTTTACACTGACTGTGCGGTGTGCTCCATTTCTCACTTGATAAGCGAATGTTTGCCCTTTACTGACAAGCTTTTAATGAAGGCAAAACCCAGCACTTAGCTGTATAATGTACAGAGAGCGTGTACATGTCCTAACAGGATAATGTATATAATGTACTGCTGGTCTTGATCTATGAAAGGCCTGCAAATATCGCTGGTTATAAAATGCTCTAAAAATGCCTGTTAGACTATGAAATTTTAGTATTTTATCACTTTTATAAACTATAGAGATTAAACTGTTGTGGAAACCTGACAACGTCCTGAAAGAAGATACTTTGGACCTAATGAAGAAGGAAAAGTGTGCTAAGCAAATAATGGTTTAAAACACAGCCCAAAAATCCAAGCAGCCATGAGTGCCCTTTGTTGAACATTAACTTGTAAAATAGGTTTTTGCACAATAATCTAGCTGAACGTTGCCCATCTCCAAAAATGTGAGGTTGGCTTCTTGGATTCTTTACTGGTCTATTTTGATATAAACTCTCTTGGCACTTATGTTGACCTAGAAAGTCATACCCTGGCTGCATTAGCCAATTTTGTTAAAACGTGAATGGCGTAGCTAGAATCCTCTTGGTGTGTATATACGTGGGACTCCATTCACTTCTTCGCGCAAACGTTAACGCGTGTGCAAAAACGCATTAACTCAAGGGGAAAAACCCTTTGCGCAGAACGTTGTATAACAATGTTCGCGCAAAAAATGAGCGTTAACGTCTACCGCTGGTGAACCTGCGTGAACCCTTTGCGAGTGTACTGTACTGCGCGCCTCCTATACTTAACATTGGGAGCGCAAATGCGTTTGTGCGTTGGTATGCGGATGGTATTAGAATCTATTCGCAAATTTTAACGGACAACTTTTGCGCGCATAATTTTAACGTCTTTTAAAAGCTGGTGTTCATGGCAAATCTGAACGTCCTGGCCGAAACCAAATACACCAGCCCAAAAAAAAAAATACAGCAACGTATAGTTACACATTCTACGCATACCCAAACAATAAAATTGAGAGGCTGTACATGTTTTTATTATTGCTGCAGCATATATATACTCCGTTTGATTTTGACAGGCGCAAAAACTTTATGGGAGACAATTGTGGTTCTTAATTCTGATTGGCTGAATCACGTGAAAAAACAGTCCACACATCGATATCTGCGCGCAATGTTAATGCACGCGCGTTTTTGTGCGTCTTTTTTCCGCGCGTTATGACGGATGAAAAAATGCGCACGGATTGTAATACCACCATTATTTTTCGTCCGTTAACGTTTAATGCTTTACGCAAAAAAATTGTGCTGCGCGTGCGCTTTTGCGCGATGAATTTAATAGAGCCCGTGGTGTTTTATGGAATGCTAGGCCTTCTGTAACTTGGACCCTGACATTGTGGGGCTCTGTATCGAATGCTGGATTGTCTAGATCTAGAACCCTGACTAGACCTTTATGCCCAGCTGGATAGTATAGCACAAAAACCATGTTATTGGGGTGCGGTATGGAATGTGAAACCTTCGGTCAATAGAATTGTTTTTGTCAAAAGCAAATCACTCATGTGTCAGGCGTTTGCGTTTTAACTGCCACTATTTTCTTTTAGAGGCTATGACCCTTACGATCTCGATCTCCTATCTTGTTGCTTTCCCCCTCTCATAGATTAGGAATACAATCAAAATCTTTGTACAAACAGGCACAGAGCAAGTTTGTTGCACATCACTTTATTGATGAGGCTTATACATTTGGAGGCAGCATATTCTGTTTAGCGGCTTGGTACTATTAAATGATGGTGGATGTTCTGAGCGAGAGAAAGCTGACGATCGGTTCTGTGCATGGGCGCACGGCTCTAATCCATAGTTCTGTGCAGGCTTTACAGAACATACATAAACTAAGTATGGGTGTTCTGAGCATTTTGCATAGGTGCGCAAAAGAAGGTAGAAAAACTGCAAGGACTTGTCAAATTGGAAGCCCCTGAGCTGATGGGTAGGAGCTGCACGCAAAAAGTGAATGAGAGAGACCAGGTATTTCATAAAATTAAAAAATAATCCGTCAGATTCGGCCAGCAGCATGTTTATGTAATGACAAAAAAGGGTTAGATTTCATTTGATGTTCCTTTTTTTTTTTTTTTTTTTTTTTTTTCCATTGTAAATTTTTTATTTTTCATATAAAACATAGGATACAGAAATAAAAGAAGGGGAGTACCATTTCACATTCTCGGGAGGTATAGGACATTAATACAAACTTTTGCAACAATATCTTATCAGTCATCTTAATATGCTCATCAGATCGGCATTAGTACTAGGTTGTCGCATGTGCAGTTAGTCGGACTGTGAATGGAGAAAAAGTAACCCGGAGGACCGGGAAAAGGTAGGGGAGGGGGGAAATAGGGGTGGAAGGATGCCAGGGAAGTACCAAAGGAACAAAACTGATTTGAGGCCGACAGTCATTTCTATAATTCACGTCTCAGTCATAGTCTTAACATCTTAGAGATATTCCCGCTGTCACAGCCCGCACGCCTTGTAAATTTTATGTATATCCCACACCGCCCAGGGATCCTTTGCCGGGGGCCTTAGCCCACTCAGGGCAGTAGCCTTAACATCGAAATTTCTATATGTGTCTAGGAGCGTGGTAAGTTGTCGGAGTGTTGGGACATCCGCCGATTTCCATAGTCTGGCCAACAGCAGAAGCGTTGTGGAAACTATAATGAACATCATTTTTAGATGTGGGCGAGGGAGATGAACCATCCCCAACAGCATTACCTCTGGCTGACACTTAACGGGTTGGCCCATCACTTCTGTGAGTAGCGATGAGACATCGTTCCAGAGGGGCGCCACTACCGCACAATCCCACCATATGTGACCCATGGATCCCACTGCCGAATCACATCTCCAACACATCTCTGAGACCCCAGGGTCTATCCGGTGTAATCTACTGGGCGTGTAGTACCATCCATACATCACTTTCCTCTGTGTTTCTACTAGGGTAGCGCACCTGGATGCGCCCACTGCATACATATGAGCTTGCGCCCATTGTGAGGGGGAAAAACTCTTCGATATGGCCCCTTCCCATGCCGCCTGAAACGTCCATCGTGACGCTACAACAGGGGTGTTTAATACGCCATAAAAATGTGTTATATGTTTAGTAGTGGAGAAGGGGTCCAAACACATCAATTCAGTGGTTGATAAAAGAGGTAGCGTGGTTCTCAGCTCAGATCCGACACCCTGGGATGCCATGTAAGAGTGTAACTGTCTATATGTCAGAAATTGTGAGGTGGGAAGATCATACGTCTGTTGTAGTTTCAGGAAGGGCAGGATAGCAGCCGGCTCGAACAGATGGTGCAAGTGTGTTATCCCGCTTCTTATCCAGGAGCCCAGTCTAGCGTGTGGCAATAAGTAGCGAAGCGCGGTGAGTGGCATTGCCATGGATAACCTAGAATGAGCCGTAAAAAGCGAAAAATGCCGATCCCACGCCTGTAGATGCAGCTCTGTGGATGGTAATGCATGGGGTGTCTTAGGGCGATGTCTAGGGGGAATCCACATTACATTCAACAATGCGTGCCCCGACATATTTGCTGACTCAATAGTAAGCCACTGAGGCATGGGTGTGCTATGAAACAGAGCCATGGAGGAGGCCAGGAGAGACGCCCAGTAATACTTGTGAACACAGGTCATGTTAAGACCTCCATCTCTATGTCGCAAATATAGCAATTTTCGGGGCACCCTGGGGCGTTTATTTGCCCATACGTAACGCATTAATAAGGTTTGGAATTTGTCAAGATAGAGTCTAGGCACCCGAATCGGCAGGGAGCGCAAAACATACAATATTTTTGGTAACACCATCATCTTCACCGCCGCCATCCTCCCCATCCATGACACCTCTCGCGAGCGCCATTGATGTAACGCAGAGCGGATCTCCCTAAAAATCCTCTCGTGGTTGTGGGCTAAAAGACCAGTAATATCCGGGGTGATCCTAAGACCTAGATATGTGATATATGAGGACTTCCAGTCAAAATCATAAAGACCCCTCAGGGTTCGTAAGTGTGTCGGCGTCACGTTTATGGGAAAAGCCTGAGTTTTCAGAGTATTCACCAAATGATAGGAAACTGCGCTATATAAGCCCAATTCTTTATGTAGGGCTGGAATCGAGTCGTCGGGAGCGGTCAGTGTGAGAAGAACATCGTCCGCATACAGATTTAATTTGTACTCAGTTGGGCCTATAGATATCCCCCTTATCAGGTCGCTCTGACGAATGGCCTGAGCTAGGGGCTCCAAGGCCATATTATACAGCAAAGGGGAAAGGGGGCAACCCTGACGCGTACCATTGTTAATGACGAATTCATCAGAGAGGAACCCGGCTGTTAGGACTCTGGCGGATGGGGTGGAGTATAACGCCTGAATGGCGTTTAGGAATGTTTCTGGTAGACCAAACCTTCTAAGGACCATGTGTAAAAAGAGCCAGCTGACCCTGTCAAAGGCCTTTTCAGCGTCCAGTGACAGGATCAGACTGGGCTGACTCCCCTGTTGCATTATGTGTAATAAGTTAAGCAGTTTCTTGGTGCTGTCGGGACCCTGTCTCCCACGGATGAACCCCACTTGATCCTGTGCGATTAGCGTCGGCAAGACCCGCTGGAGACGTTCTGCCAGAATCGTACTATATAACTTTAGGTCTACGTTTAATAAGGAAATAGGTCTCATGTTCGCGCAACAGTTCGGCGTCTTTCCAGGTTTTGGGAGTGTGACTATGTGTGCTCTAAGCATATCAGTTGGAAACACCCCTTCTTCTCTTACCCTCGTGTATGCAGCGAGCAAGTGAGGCAATAATTGAGGAGCGAACGTGGAGTAGTATAGTCCAGGGAACCCGTCCGGTCCTGGTGCCTTATGTTTCGGTAGTGATTTTATAGCTGAGGAAAGTTCCTCTTCAGTGATAGGGGAAGACATGCGGTCAGACTGCGTTGAGGACAACGCCGGAAGATGTATGCGGTCTAAGTACTGTGTAACTAGTAGTTGTGTTGGTGGAGTGATGTCTTCATTAACGTCTAGGTTATACAGAGCCTCATAGTATCTGGCGAATTCGTTTGCGATATCTCTAGGATTATGAATCGTTCCGCAAGCGGACATGAGCGACGATATACGCTTCTGCGGGCGTGGGGGTTTCAGTCTGCGGGCCAGTAGTCGTCCCGGTTTATTGTTAAAAGTGTAGTAAGTCGCGTTTAATCTGTTCATTCTCCGAACATAGGTGCTCGTCTCAAGGTCACTCAAAAGGTGTAGTTGTGTGTCAATTTTTTCCGCTAGTGAGGAGGATGGAGCAGATTTATTTTGTGTGTCCAGATTATGTAGAGTTGTGAGTATATCTAGCCTATGCCGTTGATATTCGCGTCTAAGTCGAGCCGCCCACCTCATGCAAACATCTCTGAGAACCGCTTTGTGCGCTTGCCAAACGACAACCGGGCTCATCTCCGGAGTATCATTCTCACAAAAATAGTTAGTTAAGGCCTCTGTCATGTCATGTGTCACCTGTTCATTTTTTAACAAGTCCTCGCGGAGGCGCCAAGGCGGTCTAGCATATCCCTGATACTCCTCTCCCAGAGTCAACAATACCGGCGCATGATCAGACCATGTGAGGGGAAGAATGGAACATTCTAATGCATGAGGAAGTACATTTCCAGGGATGAAGAAATAATCAATGCGAGTGTAGCAGTTGTGTACCCTGGAGCGGAAACTATAATCCCGCGCAGTAGGGTTCAGTAATCGCCAAGTGTCGTATAAATCGTATTGGCCCAATATCTCCCGGAATTTCTTAAGAGAGGCCGAGTTACGCGGACTTTCGCCCCCCTCGAACGGTCTATGGAGGGATCAACACTCAGGTTGAAGTCCCCACACACGATCAAGGCACCGGTCATAACCTCCTGCACTTTGTGTAACAAACGGGAGAAAAATTGATGTTGAGAGGTGTTAGGGGCATATGCTGACACTAAAGTGTACGCTCTGGAGTTGATCGTACAAACCAATATTATGAATCTACCCCCAGGGTCTTTAAGAATGCGGTGTAGTTCAAATTGAAGGCGATTGTGTATCAGAATCGTCACGCCCCTAGCTTTTGATCGAAATGTGGAATGGTATTGCTTTTGGTACTGTGGGATTGTGAGGCGGGGGTGGTCTAGATGTCGGAAGTGTGTCTCCTGTATACAAGCTATATCTACATCCCGTGAGCGAAGATCGCGATACAGGGAGTGTCTCTTAACCGGGAGGTTAAGACCCTTTACATTATAGGTTAGGACTTTCATAAAAGGATTTACTCACGAATAATAGTGGCATAATCTGACGTAGCAAAACATTGTCCTTGTCCATCAACAGTGACATTACATCACAGGGGAGGTAGCATCCTGGCAGGGAAAAATAAATCAGATAACAGAAAACAGTGAACTGTAGAGAAAAAATCAAACACCAAGTGGTGTAACTATATACAATATAAAAGAAGTTGGTCTCCAACGAGAGTTCCCAGCCGGGAAAACCCGAGCTCATCTCAAGATGAGGGAGACGGGGGTACCAAGACCGTCCGCAGCACGGTGATCTTAGGTTGTGTAGGGTCTCACCACCCATCGTCAGCAGTTAGTAATATTCGGTATAGTGAACCGGAGCAAAGTACATCCCATTCTTCAGGACTACCGGGCTTTCAGCGAACTTGCCAGTCCGATTGAAGGCGATGTATGGGTTTTTTGGTAGCGATATTGATATTAGGCGCGCCAGCCGTTTTCAATCCCCAACTTTCCAGTAAGATTATGCCCTCGTTCATGGAGGACAACACCGAGGTCTCGCCGTTGCGGGTGATTACTAGCTTGGTGGGGTATCCCCAGCGGTATGGCAGTTGTGCTGAACGAAGGGCTTCAGTGATGGGGCGCAAATTCCGTCTGCGTTGCAAGGTGGCCTGGGAGAGATCCGGGAACACTGTCAAGTGGCTATAGTCCGGGCCTGGCGCCGCCGGATTTCGTAAGGCCTTCAGGATTTCTTCGCGCGGCTTAAAATAGTGTAGGCGCAGTAATACATCCCGGGGCGCTTTTGAAGGGGCGGAGGGAGGCTTCGGAAGCCTGTGGATGCGGTCCATAAGGAGGGAATCCGGGGTAGTGTCAGGGAGCAAATGAAGAAAAAAGTCTTGTACATACGCGTGTAAAGATCGGTTATTTACCGACTCTGGCACCCCCCTCACCTTCAAATTATGTCGTCGGGATCTATCCTCCAAATCTGACATTTTCAAAGCGTACCCTTCTACTCGTTCCTCCAGCTCCTCGAGCCTCTGTGCCATGATGTTATAAGCATCGGAAGTTTCAGACACCTTCTCCTCAAGTCTGGAGGTCCTGTCCCCTATGTCCCGGATATCTTTGCGAATATCTGCCGATATGGTGTCCAACCGGGTCATTAATGTGGCCGAGAGATCTCGCAGCATGCCCTCCATCCGGGTTGAGAGAGTCTCCAGATCCGTGTCTGCACCAAGGCGTTGACTGCCAGAGGCTGAGATCGGGGAGCCGGCGCCATCTTGCTTTTCTACTCCATCCCGCCTTTTAGATTGTTTTGGAGCAAAGAATTCCGCACGATCCGCCGTTTTTTTGGCTTTGGTGGTGGACATTATGTTCACCTCGGGCTGGCCCGTAGTTTGGCAACTGTCTGGTGAGTTTTGCTGTAATTTATCCGTTGAAGATCACCGCGATCGACGGAGAGACACTAACACGCGTCCGCCATGTTAGGTCGTCCTGGTGTTCCTTTTTAAAAGGCTTGCCTTGCAACAAGCATATCCCATATCCTATCAGTGTTTTACAAGCAGATACATTCTTCCTCCCAAGGGTGTACTTGGACAGCACCCTATTTTCTTTTTTTTGCTTTGTCAATTGTGGGAGATGTGTCCCCTAAAATCAGTACAGTTATTATTCTTCCTTATGTATAAATAGAACCCTGTTTATTGTTGGTGTGCTATATCCGGAATCCTCACTGTTTTCTGTTCGGTAGCCACAGTGGCAAGAGACCAGTCAAGAGGAGAGCCGTATTTCTGAAATACCTGTGGCCTATCCGTTTGCTGCCCCCCCCCCCCCCGGGAATACTGTGTATTGTAAGCCTATAAATACAGAAAACTGTAACACTTCTATATCTTCTTAAATGGAACGAAGAAGAAAGAATCCTGGCTTTAATAAATACGGAGATGAGTGGAAATATGCATTAATTACCTTAACTGTAATTTTGTCTCTGCTTTTGATTTCCCAGATTTAACATTTTTTTTCCCCTCCGTTTCTGACTGTCCCAGCTTCTTTCTTTGCAAACTCTGCTCGCTGTCCTTCTTTCTTTCATCTGCCTCTTTCTTTCCTTTTCCTTTTGTGCCTTTTCTTTCCTCTTCTTGCATCTCCTGTGCTGCATGGAATGCGGACTTTCTGTGAATTAAATGCCTAGATGGTGTGTGTTGTGCTGAACCAGGATAACCATTAGTAATTTAGAGACGGAGTAATATGTGTGTGTTACTGCACCCTGCTGTTACAATGGTATCAGAATGTCTAAAGCTCTTACGGCTGTGTGCTTAGCAAACCATGTGCTATGATATACATGCGGCAGCCAGCATGTGCTTTGAAATGTACATTTGCTGCATGGTAAGGCAGGATATACAAAAGATTAAAGTAAGAAAGGGAGTGTATTTGTTCCTTCCAAAGGACCCTATCTCAGTGACGCAGGTTATATAGCTCTGTTCAGTGTCTTATCAAAAGGGAAGTAATTTGTACATATTAGCACTTTAGTGGCGACCGGGAATTGCCTAAATATACAATATGTTGGGGGTTAAGTCACAGTGTAGAAAATACCAGCTGTTGGCAGTGGTCATGGACAACTACTGTTTTTCTTTTGTGACACTAAAATATTCTGTATCATTTTCTTTTTGACATGATATACCGGTTTCAAGTGAGCTCTTCCAGCGTTGCATGGGTAATTCATTACCAACCGCTTCGTTTCGAGCTTGGTTAGGGGATATGTGAGACAGCCATTCATGCCTGTGAAAACATGTTTAAAATTAAGATTTTCTACTGGAGACCAGAGAAGCAAACCTCAAATCACAGATCCCATGCCAAATTGGAAAGCATTGCCTCTTTTTGATCGGGTCTTGCATGATGAAATTAAAGTCTAGACCAAAGTAGATCATGCAACCAAGCTCTGAGCCTGCCGCCATGTACAGTTGCAAGAAAAAGTATGTGAACCCTTTGGGATTACTTGGAGTTTTGCATGAATTGGTCATAAAATGTGCCCTGAACTTCATCTAAGTCACAACAATTTGAAAAACAGTCTGCTTAAAATAATACAACACAAACATAATATGTTTTCATGTGTTTATTGAGCATAACATGTAAACATTCACAGTGCAGGGTGGAAAAAGTAAGTGAACCCCTAGCCTAATGACTTCTCCAAGAGCTAATTGGAGCCAGGAGTGAGCCAACCTTGAGTCCAATCATTGTGATATTATTGGATGTGTTGCTGAAAGCTGTCCTGACCTTTAAAAACACACACCGGTTTTGGGTTTACTGGTTTCAAGAAGCACTGCCTGATGTGAACCATGCCTTCGCAGAAAAGAGCTCTCAGAAGACCTACGATCAAGAATTGTTGACTTGCATGAAGCTGGAAAGGGTTACAAAAGTATCTCCAAAAGCCTTGATGTTCATGTGTCCACGGTGAGACAGACTGTCTACAAATGGAGAAAGTTCAGCACTGTTGCTACTCTCCCTAGGCGTGGTTGTCCTGTAAAGATGACTGCAAGAGCACAGCGCAGAATGCTTAATGAGGTAAAGAAGAATCCTAGAGTGTCAGCTAAAGCCTTACAGAAATCTCTGGGACATGCTAACATTTTTGTTGACACAAGAATGGAGTACATGGGAGGACACCACGGAGGAAGCCATTGCTGTCCAAAAAGATTATTGCAGCACATTTGAAGTTTGCAAAAGAGCACCCGGATGTTCCACAGCACTACTGGCAAAATATTCTGTGGACAGATGAAACCAAAATTGAGTTGTTTGGAAAAAACACACAACACACAACACTATGTGTGGAGAAAAAAAAGGGCACAGCACACCAACATCAAAACCTCATCCCCACTGTAAAACATGGTGGAGGGAGCATCATGGTTTGGGGCTGCTTTGCTGCCTCAGGGCCTGGACGGATTGTTGTCATTGATGGAAAAATGAATTCCAGAGTTTATCAAGACCTTTTGCAGGAAAACGTAAGACCATCTGTCTGCCAACTGAAGCTCCGCAGAGGATGGGTGATACAAGTAATTCAACAAAAGAATGGCTTCAACAAAACAAAATACGCCTTCCGGAGTGGCCCAGGCAGAGTCCTGACCTCAACCCGATTGAAATGCTGTGGCATGACCTTAAGAGAGCGATTCATACCAGACATCCCAAGAATATTGCTACACTGAAAGCGTTTTGTGAAGAGGAGTGGTCCCAAATTACTCCAGATCGTTGTGCAGGTCTAATCTGCAACTACAGGTAATGTTTGGTTGAGGTTATTGCTGCCAATGGAGGGTCAACCAGTTAAGTCCAAAGGTTCACATACTTTTTCCACCCTGCACTGTGAATGTTTACATGTTCTGTTCAATAAAAACATGAAAACCTATAATGTTTGTGTTGTATTATTTTAAGCAGACTGTGTTTTTCAAATTGTTGTGACTTAGATGAAGATCAGAGCACATGTTATGGCCAATTCATGCAAAACTCCACGTAATCCCAAAGGGTTCACATACTTTGTCTTGCAACTGTATACTTTGTAGCTGATACTGACAGGCCTGTATATATCTATAGATCTGCTGAAACTAAGGTGTTTTCTGAAGGTGCATTCTACAACTGTGCCTTTTGTGGGGCTTCGGAGAGGAGCTGCAAGCATTGCCTCATGGATAAAATCCACAAAATACACCAGTCATTAACGTAAGGTATTGATCTGAAGCAATGTTACTCTTCATTAGCAAAGGATGTTTAACCATAAGGTTATCATCGTTTTCAGTGATGTCTTCGTTATATTTTTTTTGTATACCGATTAGCCTGCACTGTTTAAAGGGTTAGTGTTCCTGCATCTGAATGACATCCAGGATGTCTTATCTGTCACTCCCCTCTCGGCTGTCCTAGTGGCAAGAGAGAATTACTTTCTAATGAATTCCAGACTCCTTCACCAGCCTGTGCTACCTTAATTACATGTCATAATTTGCACATGCCTGAGGAATTGGCTGTCTTTGGTGTAACTCTATTGTCGGCTGGCATAATTGCCCCTTTGGCGCTGGATGTGAAATTTTAAAAGGTGGCTGGGCAGAGTCCAGTGCAGCTGCATCACCTGGCACAGGCAGATTGCGTCCACGGTGTCTTCTCATCACTGCACCTGCTGTGTTCATGTTTTTACACACTGCCTCTAATGTAGGATTTCGGAACAGTTCTATATGGACTCTGAGGTATCCTCAAAGCTTATTGGTTATTAAGACCATGTGTGTCAGAGGTTAGGCATTACATTTTCTTGCTTTGTTCATGCTGTAGGCTGTGGTCATCATATCGGCAGTATTTGTGTCTGCGTGGTGAGATTTAGGATATCAGAGAGGATGTTGGAGTGGATACTGTATTCGGTTTCCTTCTCCAGCTGAATGACAGCCAGTTATAACCTGAAAACCATAGATGTAATCTCACATTGACTTGACGGAAGGTGTAGCTTTATATTATATGACTTCCCGGCAAAAACGAGAAATGATTGTAAGCCTCTATATTAAGACATGTTTAGAGTGTCTGATAACAACTCAGTTCTTTAATTGCGTTATATGGGCAGATTTTTTTTTATAATTATTACAAATATATTGCTTTTTTTTGTTTTAAATGGTGTTTATTTGAGGATTTTTTTCCCCTTCTAACAAGTTTATATGCCAGGTTAAAATGTTGTTGGACCAGCATAAGTAGAGTCTCACTAGCTAAATTATTGCTGTTATAACTATACCATTCGTGTCCATCAAGTTGCGCGAGGTGAATCTTTTATATAGTTATGAGTTGACTTCTCCAGGAGCTACTTGGTAGCTTCTTTCTAGTAGGTTTGACCATCTGTTGAGGAGGCAATATTATAATTATATTGCGCTGAGGGAGCTATGACTGATATCTTACCACATCCCAGTAGCAACACTTTCATAGCCTCTATTTTGTCAACCTTTAAAACTTGTGAAATGCAAGAGGGGAAGCATGGCATGTGGTAGGTAGCTTTTTGATTTCATCCAGGGAACCTGTCCTGTAATGTTTTTGATCTTTTAAGCCATTGGTAGGTTTTTGTTCATAAATTGTGTCAAACGTAACCATTGTACAAATAAGTCCCTAAATGTGTAACCCCTCCATCTGTCACTCAAGTCATCAACCTGATGTTCTTCTCAAGCCAAATACAGAGTCTTGGCGTCTCCTTGTGAACTTGAGACTTCTTTTATTGCAGCCCCCTAATTGATTTCCAATACACAGCCTAAAGCCGGGATTGACAAATTTGCTTTGAGCCAGCTACAAAAACTAGGAGCCTGGTTATACGTCAGAATAACAAAGCTTTATTTTCATCAACTAAAGATACACCGATGTTTTTTTTTAAAGACCGAGTACCAATACTTTTTTACCCACTGCACACCCTGATGTCAGACACACACCAGACCTCATAAATATATACACGCCAAACCTCAGATACGTATATATTCACACACCAGACCTCAGATGCATGTATATCCGGACACACCAGACCTCAGATGCATGTATACCCAGACACCCCAGACCTCAGATGCATGTATACCCAGACCCCCCAGACCTCAGATGCATGTATACCCAGACCCCCCCAGACCTCAGATGCATGTATACCCAGACCCCCCCAGACCTCAGATGCATGTATACCCAGACCCCCCCAGACCTCATATGCATGTATACCCAGACCCCCCAGACCTCAGATGCATGTATACCCAGACCCCCCAGACCTCAGAGGCATGTATACCCAGACCCCCCAGACCTCAGATGCATGTATACCCAGACCCCCCCAGACCTCAGATGCATGTATACCCAGACCCCCCGACCTCAGATGCATGTATACCCAGACCCCCCCAGACCTCAGATGCATGTATACACAGACCCCCCCAGACCTCAGATGCATGTATACCCAGACACACCAGACCTCAGATGCATGTATACCCAGACACACCAGACCTCAGATGCATGTATACCCAGACACACCAGACCTCAGATGCATGTTAGTTATAAGCTTTTATAAAGCGCTAACAAGTTCCATAGCACTATACAGTGGGTGAGACAGAATAACAAATATACATACAAGTTAAACACTTAAAACCGTAGCAGGAACCTTGCTCAAGTACTTACAATCTAAGAGGAGAGGGTTGACACAGTAGGTAAGGGTCAATAGCGAACCAGAATTAGAGGGGTGCATGTGGGCTAGGTGGGAAGATGGTGTGATAAATAAATAGTGGGGGATGATGGAGCGAGCCGATATGCTTCTCTAAAGTAATGTTTTTCATAGTCTTCTTGAAGGCCTAGGGAGAATCGAATGTTGCGGGGGAAGGAAGTTCCATAGATGGGGGGGGGGGGGGTGAGTCCTGAAGGCGAGAGTTGGGGGGGGTCTGAGGAGATAACGGCAGATCATTGGCAGAGCGAAGTAGTCGGGATGGGATGTACCTGTTAATAAGGGAGGAGATGTAGGCAGGGGTGCAGATATGGAGAGCTTTATATGTACGCACCAATATTTTGAATTGAATTCTGAAGGAGACTGGGAGCCAGTGTAGAAATGACAAAGGGGATGTCACGTTTCACTTCATGTTCTCTTGACTGTTATTCTTTGTGAGGCTTCCATAGTTAGAAGACCATTTTCAAGGATCTTCCCTAGATAGGGATTCCTTTAGATTTCTTCTATGCCCTCCTGCCTCTCGTGGTGCAGTCTTATTTTCCTGTCTGGAATCTGTATATTCTATGTATGCCTTATCGGCCTATTCAGCCAGAAGCTAACCTGCCTCAAGGTCTAAATTCCTTCATGATCAAAGGCCGCATGGCCCTAGCCAAGGGTCAGCGTGACAGGGGAGAGGTGTGAGAGGTGCAGGAGGTGAGGTGTATGAGCCTAGCTCAGGCATTCATACCAGACCGCAGAGGGAGAATCTGGGATCTCTTAAGGCCAGAGCGAAGGTTACAATAGTCAAGGTGGGAGATAATGAGAGCTTGGATGAGCATTTTAGCAGAGTCCTGATTAAGTAAAGGATGGACACCTGCAATGTTTTTTAGGTGGCAGTAGCCGGATAGGTTTAGGAACCGAATGTGAGGAGTGAAGGAGAGGGCAGTCAGAGGACCCCGAGGCAACGAGCCTGTGATCTAGAAGTAATGGTGACACCATTCACCTGAAGGGAAATGGGTGCAGGAATGTTGATTTTAGAGCGAGGGAAGATGAGAAGTTCAGTGTTGGAGAGATTAAATACCTAAGCACATTAGAATCTATCTCTCTCTCTATAGCAGACCTCCGACACTAGGACAGCTAGCAGAATGCACGAACAGCATTCTACCTGCCCCTCCAGCTGATGCCACATTCCATTGAGTGGCCGTTGGCAATGTTGCTCCACTGGGGCCGTGCTCTCTCAAGACGTTGCAGAGTTTGTGAGCTCTCACGAGAGCTCGGGGTGGAGGTCCCAGTGAATGGCAGTCTTACAACCTTTGTCGGCGGCTACTCGCTGGAGCGTGGCGCAGAATACTGTTGGTGCATTCTGCCAGCCCCACCAGACAAGCCAGCCCAGTGCTGGCTTCTGGTAATGGTATTAAATGATATCAAACACCCAGGCGCCGGGACAACATTTCTAGTCACCATGGCGCCCAGGTTTTTTCGAGCCCTGGACTAAAGAGTTGGCGTGGTCATTGAGGGCCAGTTGTGCAGTGACGATTGGGTATGGTTATTTCAACTGGTTCTCGACAGATGCAACGTGCAGATTGGCAGAAACCCTCTATCCAAGAGATACCACATATATCATTGTGGAGAGTTATCTACGAAAAGGTGAACTTTTCGGTGACTTTGTACATCTGTACTTGCCTCACATCTGACTGACTCAATGCATTGACCTCTCTGCTCATTCCTTTATTGCTGAAACATCCGTAAGCTGTGGTCAGCATTGGAAGTCCTGCGTTTCTATCCTCCTGTCACTGTCTGCAACACAAACATCTTTCAACAGTAAAGCTTCAGTGCTGAGGAATTGATGTTAGATGTGAGGAAACTCCCATTTTAGCACAAATCAGATAGCCGTGTTTTACTTGCATTCTAGTGGGGTCAGTCCCAAAGTACTGGTGTTTGCTATAGTTGCAAACAGCGAAAATCGCTGATTTCGTAAAGACAAACTCCTTTTCACAAAGGAAAAATTTAGACATTGGTAGGACAAACTTTACTGTGAAGCTTCTCCTGCCACTGGTCAAATCTCTCTTCTGTGAAACTCTGGCATTTGTTGTTGTTTCAGAATCATCGATTTGCAATGGCAGCTTTGGCAAATACTGAATAATAATTTTGAAAACCCCCTTAAGTTTTCATTTGAACTAAAGAGGACCTGTCTATAATTTGTTTGCATTGACGGCTGCCAAATCATTAACCACTGCAGAAGGTTTGAGAGGTGAATACAGGATGGTTAGCGCTGGTCGCAGTTTATGGCTGGCGTCAGATGAGCACACTGTGCGCCCATACTGACGTGCCTTCTGGCGTCCGTCGCCGCATTGAGACGCTACGACGGGGTGAGCCACACGTTGTTGCGTGCGCTGCAACAGTTCTCTCGTCCAAAGCGCTAGGACGCGCGTTGATGGAGCTGCACTTGGTTCACTTAGCGAGGTGGCCAGACCGGCGTTGAGTGGAAGGAGCGTCCACTCTCACGGACAGTTCTTCCGCCCTTCAAATACGCTTGTCTGAAGCCAGCTTATTCCAGTGATATTGGTGAGCAAAGGTGGGAACTGTGTTTTTTTTTTTGTGTGTGTGTGTGTGTGGGGGGGGGGTGTTGTGGTAAATTTTTATTAAGCATAAAGCAGATCAAACAATAATAATACGATACATATTTGTAATTTAAGGAGGGAGGGAGAAAAAGGGGTCGCCCAAAGGAGGGAGGGAAAAGAAAGAAAGAAGGAAGGTAATAAGAGCTCAGGAGGAAGAGATGTACTGCAAAGAGAATTCCGGTACAATGAATCATCTGTACAGTAAGTGAAACATAAACCCTATTGCGTCCCGTACCAACGAGGTGAGACAGTCCAAGCCCATCTGATCTAACCAGGGGGCCCAGGTTTTGTGGTAAGTAGGTAAAGCGTAAAAGTGGGAACTGTGTTTAATATCATGGTTACAGCACCAATGTGAGAGTGGGAACACTTGTTCTTCGTGTAGGTAGGCATATTCCCCGAAGACTAACACTCCTCTATTCGGAACCTTTTTGAGAGATTGTTTCTGACCTACAGAGGATTTAGAAATCTGAATTGCTTGCAATATGCTACTGGGACTATTCCTAAGACGTTACTTCAGCACGATGGGGAGGGGGGGGGGGTCCCCAAATACACCTATTTAAGATGCTACAAATCTTACAGATGTTAGGTCCTATAATCAGATTTGTCAGAGATGTTTATACCTCTCTGGGGAGTAACAATTAGAGTAGATTTCATGAAATCTTGTATTTAAGCCTCAGACTAAATCATAGGAATGCGTTAGGATGGTGGTGCCTAGATGTTCTATAGCCGCAGCTGTAATTTTCTTTTCCATTGTATTGTTTGAAAGCTTTGCATTCCTCCAGCTGTTCGTTTCTGTGCACACGCGTAAATTGCAGATGCTCTTCATTACTGAAGGCTATCATTTTCTAGAGCTTACCTTCCTAGGTAATGCAGCTCGAAGGGGCGAGAGTTTTGGAAAGCATTATATGTATATGTGATAATGATCTCGATCAGTCACTGCGTGACTTTAAGCTGTAACAACCATTTGGAGCCAGATGCACAGTCGAGTCATGCGATGCTCTGCTCAGAGGCTTCTTTTAAAGAGATTTAGTCACCTCTGCTCGCAGCAGTCTGTATATATAGAAAGCAGGAATAAAGCTTTGCATCAATACTGCAGTAAAGCCCTTTATGCAAACTATGCGTGAATGTGTGTAGATCAGGGCTCAAAATTTCAAGTCCCAAGCTACTAGCCAGGCCTTAAGAGTTACTCTCCAATATTTGCCCCACCTAACCCCTTATCCTGCCCTGCCTCTGCATTCCCACTCGCCCTCATGTAATTTCCACTCGCCAAATGCGAGCAGGCGAGTGGAAATTTTGAGGCCTGGTGTAGATTATGACCTAAATATTTTTTCTTTGACCTAACTTCTACTGCATCGGTGGAACTTGTATTCACACCGACAGAACCGAACCGCTTTAGTTCAACGCTGCGAAGCTGATCATTCAAATTTGAATTCTGTCTCTTTAACGTTTAGACTTTGTTGTTTGAACAGTGTAGTTAAAATGTGTCTGGCAGTCATGCTTGAGGGACTCTTGGAGGAATCTAAAGGTGGATATTCACTTTCTACATATAGATTTACTCCTGAGTTTTTTTACCTGTATGATCGGATAATCCGGTGTCATGGTCCTCAGTGACTGGTGGATTATCTATTGAGTGGCGGAAGCCTGCTGTCTTCTTGCTGTACTGGTTTGCGACAGCATCTTGAAATCTGTTTAAATTTCGAGTCATTGCACGCGTTATACCACATCTCTGGCACACCCCATCATACCTCTGTCTTGCTCGCAGAGCTCTCCATTGCATGTTGAGGTGAAAATGCTACTTTTTTTAGATTTCATTTTCATCAAATGCCTGTTGTGTCACAAAGATGCTAATAGAATATTATCTTTGTCCCAGCAGCTCATGTGCATCCTGAATGATACCAAGAAACCGTTTTTGTTTAGGAATTTTACTTAGCTTGTCTAGCTTCTGGCAGTTTGCAGTGGTTGGCGTCCTGCAAGGTCAGACCGAAAACCGATCTCTAAAGACTTGACAGATGAAAATTCCCTCATAACTAAATATAGAATCTAAGATTTTAGTTGGGATAATACTTTAGCTTGTAGAGCAATCATTCCCAAGCCTATTCTCAGGACACACTGCAGGCCAGAGTTTAAGGATCACCTTGGGGAAATGCAGACTGAATACTGCAATCACTAAGCAGCAAATCCATATCACCTGTGCTGTGCTTCACATATCTGGCAAACCTGGCCTGTTAGGCTGGGGTCAGACAAGCGCTTTGAAGAGCGGAAGGAACGTCCGTGAGTGGTCATTCCACTCAACGCCAGTCTGGCCACCTCGCTGAGCGCAGTTAGTGCGCGCAGTGCTGCAAGGCTCGATCCTCCTAATGGAGGATTGCGCTTTGTAGTCCCGTCAAAGCACGTCCTAGCGCTTTGACGGAGAGGCCTGCTGCACGGATGCTGTTGCTCACGCAATTCGTGCGCGTAAAACAGCATGTGGCCCCGTCGTAGCGTCCCAACGCTGCGACGAACGCCGGAAGGCACGTCCGTACGGCTTGTCTGACACCGGCCTTAGTGGATCCTGCGGACAGGTTTGGGAAGCACTGCTGTGGAGTCTGACAAGCATTCTGTGATCTGAGGAGCCTGTGCTTTGGCTAGGGATGTTCTCAGGTTAATCAATGTCCTTTTCCACTGACCATTGCTGTCTAGCACGATCACTGCTGAACATGGATAAGCGTTTGGTTTAATAGAATGTGTAAATGGACAAATAGTTTATTCTGAGTCTCGCTCTATAGTAATGCTATCCACTATACCAGGGGTCAGCAACCTTGGCTCCCTGATGTTCTGGGAACTTCATCTCTCAAGATGCTCAGTCACCCATTAGACTGAGCCACATGGGAAATGTAGTTCCCAAAACATCAGGGAACCAAGGTTGCTGACCCTTGTTCTATACAAAAGAGAACCTAAAGATGATGGTCTGGTCTGTATTGCAGTGTTTCTCGGACATCTGGACCTCACCTTGTCATACTTGGTTCCTATGGACCACTCGTGGTCTTCCCTGATGCACGCTGTCATAAAAACAAATGACAAGGATTCAAATGCATCCATACCACAGGAAACAATTCATACTTCCTCTGCATTCCAACATTAATCTCAAAAACACACAAACCTTTTGCTTGTTAAGCTTCACTTACGTTATTCTGTAGCACAGCTGTCTGTCTGTTCAAAGTCTTGTTACTCGCAGGGCTGCTTTATTTAGTGGGGATTGTGGACATCTGCCCAGAGCACACTATCAAAGGCAAACAATTTCCTAAAATTACTAATAAAGAGTGAACCCTCAGGAACGTTAGTGGCAAAATAACAGAGTTTTGATCCCTGCTGTTTTCAGCTTTTCAAAGGCACAATCTACGTATTAAATCACTGTTTTCTTTTCCTTTTGTTTAGGTCGTACAGGTATTAAATGCAGATGCCATGGTAGTGAAGCTGAATTCTGGAGAGTACAAAACTATCCATCTGTCCAGCATACGGCCACCCAGACTGGAAGAAGGCTCTCAGGTAAGAAGACAAATTTGAGTTTACAGGGCTGTCTATGTGGAAGTGGCTTGCAGCAAACATTCTGTTATCTAATCTGCAATCTGATTATCCATTAAAAGGAGTATTCTAGTGCCTTAATGACATGATCTTTTTCATTGTCATTTTTGCTCTAATAGGTAAAAAAAAAAACACCACATCCACATTAAAATAGTCAAACTGGCAAGCCCTATGAAAACAAAGCATTTCATTCTGATACTATACTATACATTTTAATCCTTTCCCCTCAGTGGGTGTTTGGGCCACGTCCTAGGTTTTCCCTGCTGTGTGGCGGAAGAAGTATCCCTTTACAATACATGTTTTACAAGCATTCGTGCTTTCATCGCTCGGTTGATCTTCAGGCAATTAGTTATATAGTGACAGCATATTCCATGGTGCGTTACAATGGGGGTGCACAAAAATTAGACGTAGTAATGATATATGAGGAAGAGACAACCCTGAATGTAGGATAGCTGTCCTGCTAATACATCACTTTAAAAAAGTGCTCGGCCAGACATCCCGTGAGCTTGCAATCTAAGGGACGGGGGTACGTGAACTAGATGGGAGCTGAGGGAAGGTGGTGCTGGTGGCCAGAGAGAAAATAACAGGGATTGCAAGGGAAGGACTTAAAAGACCAGTAGTAATCAGCCAGAAATTAATAAATCGGACATAAAATTGTAAGATTGGAATAGTCTGGAGTAGAGTGGTGGACAACATGCGGAATCCTGGATACCATGTTTTTACTTTGAACTCCACTTTTCTACTCTGCATCCCCAGTCTGAGTGTGTGACTGATTTGATTGCTGTAGTCATTTAGACCAGGACTAGGGAAATCTGAGGAGCGTGCAGTGATGACAAGAGGAAAATCTGCTAACCAGAGCGAGAGTATAAAGTGGAGGCTGGTGGGTTTCTAAAAGTCCTGGAAGGAAAGGTGACATCCTAGGAAAGGTCATAGTCGAGTGAATTCCAAACGGGACTATGTATTGATGTTTATATGAAACCTTAAAAATAAATGCAGAACCCCAAGTAGACAACGGTACCATATTCTCTTACCTGCTAATTAACAAACTTAAAAGTGAGGACGAAATGATGCAGTGCACCACAATGCAGAACTTTACTCTGCATTTAGACCCCCATTTAGCCGTTTCATGGCTATCCGCACAAAGACTACATGCCTGATGTTTCCAAAAATGCTTCCTGGATTTAATTGACCGTGTAAGTGGGGTTTACACATGGGTATGGTACACATTCACTCTACAATGTGGTGTTGTTTCTCGTACATCCTTCACCATACCCCATGGCATGCAGTGGCTCGACCCTGGCTAAACCGTCTGTAAACTAACCTGTAACACAAACCTTTTTTGGAGTGGCAGAGGACTACTGGTACAGTGACCTCACCAAAACTGGTAACCCAAAGGCATGATGTTGGCTGCTTTCTCTCTATCATCCTGTAGGACTTCTCGCCTCTCCATGTTCTTTGCCAATCACTGCATTCTATCCATGTTACCAACCCTTCGCAACCAGAGGAGATTACTATATTCCTGCAGGGGATGGAGGAGGGATTGTCTTTCTAGTTCTCATTTTCTCAATTACTCAGTGGCTCAAATACCCATAAGGCACATTTTTGGAAAAAATATTGTTTGCTATTCAGAAGAGAATGTTTAACGGTACATTTATTAGGTGTGGATTCACATAACTTTTTGTAATTTTTTATTTTCTTGCACTTCCACCTTTTGTAATTGAGGAAGAATTCCAAGTGATTCCTCACTGGATGTGTCTAGAATGGTCTGTTTCTTCTTCTATAGTCTCTATAAGGGTTTTAATTAGGGATAGACCGATATCATTTTTTCAGGGCCGATACCGATACAGATTATCGGCAGCTTTTCTGGCCGATAGCCGATATTTGGTGCCGATATTCTGTAAAGTTAAAGTTCTGAAAAAAAACCAGCACAAATCTGACTATGCCATGAACTCAATGGCCTAAACAACAATCTTCGTGCAAACGTTTCCACCGGTGCAATAAACATTTAACGCGAGGGGCAAAACCCTTTCCGCCGAATGCCATATTACATAGTCAGTGCAACAAACGCACGTAATCGTCTACCACGGGTGAACCTGCGAACCCTGCGTGAGCTTACTGTACGTCGCGCGATCTATACTTAACATTGTGAGCGCAAATGCGTTTGTGCGCTGGTATGCGGATGGTATTACAATCTATGCGCAGTTTGTAACGCACAGCGTTTGCGCGTATAATTTTAGCAACTCCTAAAAGCTGGTGTTAACGGCAAATCTGAACGTCCTGGCCGAAACCAAATACACCAGCAAAAAAAAATGCAGCAAAGTAGTTACACATTCTACAAACCAATAAAATGGAGAAGTTGTGCGTGTTTTTATTATTGATGCAGCATATATGCTCAGATTGACTTGTGGTTGTGGTTCTTAATTCTGATTGGCTGAATTGCGTGAAGAAAAAAAATGACAGTAAGCACACTGATTTCTGCACGCAACGGTACTGAGTGAGCATTTGGGTGCATCCGGTTTACGCGCGTTATTGATCGGATCCAAAATGCGCGAGGATTGTAATTCCAGCGGTGATTTGCGCACACAAACGTTTAACGCTTGGCGCAAAACTTCACGCTTTGCGTGAGCGCTTTTGCGCAAAGATTGTATATAGCCCAATGTGTTTAACATGTAAACATTGCACCACGTCCACTTCATTTATTCAATTTAATAAGAATTTTTATTTTATTTAATCTTTTATTTTTTACAAACAATCAGACCATGTCTTTGGCTTTCTTAAAGATCTCTCATATGATCCTGTATATAAGGGGTTCAGCAACCTTGGCCCTCCAAGGGATATATTACAAAGTTAGATTAAAGCTCTGGTTAAGCAGTCACTTTGTAATATTGCCCCACGTTTTGGAATTACATCTGCTATGATGCTCATCTTCTCATTAGGTTCTTGGAGCCTCATGGGAAATCCAGTTCCAAAACATCTGGAGGTCCTAGGTTGCTGGACCCTGCTGTAGGAAATAGACCCTGCATCTCCTGTATAGGGAATTCCCTGCCAGATGGGATGGAATCCCCATTTCTGTTGCCATCACGCTCATGCACAATACGGTCAGTGAGCAGGAGTCATTCTGCAGGGAGGGCTTACAGCCTGATGTGGGAGAAGCCCCAGATTCGCACAGTTTTGTGGGATCTTGCGTGTCGCAGCTGCAGTGAGCAAACTTGTCCAAATATCGGCAATATCGGCAAATAAAATGCCGATACCGATATCAGTAATTTTCTGAATATCGGCGCCGATAATCGGCTAAACCGATATATCGGTCTAACCCTAGTTTTAATTATAGACCTACTTTCTGAAAAATAATAAAATATTGTGGTTCACTAGGTGCAAATGATACCTAGTGTATAAATCGGGGGGGGGGGAACGTCCAGCCTGCAGACCGTACAAGACCCGCCGAGCAACTTGGTCGGACCCTTGGTGCCCCAAAGCAGGGGGGGGGGGTATTTAAATTCCCTTACTGCTGCACACCCGGACCCCTCATCTTCCAGGCACAGTGTGAAGGAGGACCTGGTGTGCAGCAGGGAGTGAAGCGAGGATAATCCCTGCCCCCTCATTCTACTGCTCCTCAAAGTTGTGTGTGTGTGTTGAAATGGGAGGGGGGGTGTGAAATGAAATGGATTGAAATGGGAGGGGGGTGTGTAAAATGAAATGGATTGAAATGGGAGGGGGGTGTGTAAAATGAAATGGATTGAAATGGGAGGGGGTGTGTAAAATGAAATGGATTGAAATGGGAGGGGGGTGTGTAAAATGAAATGGATTGAATGGGGAGGGGGGTGTGTAAAATGAAATGGATTGAATGGGGAGGGGGGTGTGTAAAATGAAATGGATTGAATGGGGAGGGGGTGTGTAAAATGAATTTCACGCACCCCCTCCCCATTTAATTAATTTCACGCACCCCCTCCCATTTAATTAATTTCACGCACCCCCTCCCCATTTAATTAATTTCACGCACCCCCTCCCCATTTAATTCATTTCACGCACCCCCTCCCCATTTAATTAATTTCACGCACCCCCTCCCATTTAATTAATTTCACGCACCCCCTCCCCATTTCATTTTAATTAATTTCACGCACCCCCTCCCCATTAATTCATTTCACGCCCCCTCCCCATTTAATTAATTTCACGCACCCCCTCCCCATTTAATTCATTTCACGCACACCCTCCCCATTTAATTCATTTCACGCACCCCCTCCCCATTTAATTCATTTCACGCACCCCCTCCCATTTAATTCATTTCACGCACACCCTCCCCATTTAATTCATTCACGCACACCCTCCCCATTTAATTCATTTCACGCACACCCTCCCCATTTAATTCATTTCACGCACACCCTCCCCATTTAATTCATTTCACGCACACCCTCCCCATTTAATTCATTTCACGCACACCCTCCCCATTTAATTCATTTCACGCACACCCTCCCCATTTAATCATTTCACGCCACACCCTCCCCATTTAATTCATTTCACGCACACCCTCCCCATTTAATTCATTTCACGCACACCCTCCCCATTTAATTCATTTCACGCACCCCTCCCCATTTAATTCATTTCACGCACACCCTCCCCATTTAATTAATTTCACGCACACCCTCCCCATTTAATTAATTTCACGCACACCCTCCCCATTTAATTCATTTCACGCACACCCTCCCCATTTAATCATTTCACGCACCCCCTCCCCATTTAATTCATTTCACGCACCCCCTCCCCATTTAATTCATTTCACGCACCCCCTCCCATTTAATTCATTTCACGCACACCCTCCCCATTTAAATTTTCACGCACACCCTCCCCACCCTCCCCATTTAATTCATTTCACGCACACCCTCCCATTTAATCCATTTCACGCACACCCTCCCCATTTAATTCATTTCACGCACACCCTCCCCATTTAATTCATTTCACGCACACCCTCCCCATTTAATTAATTTCACGCACACCCTCCCCATTTAATTCATTTCACGCACCCCCTCCCCATTTAATTCATTTCACGCACCCCCTCCATTTAATTCATTTCACGCACCCCCTCCCCATTTAATTCATTTCACGCACACCCTCCCCATTTAATTCATTTCACGCACACCCTCCCCATTTAATTCATTTCACGCACACCCTCCCCATTTAATTCATTTCACGCACACCCTCCCCATTTAATTCATTTCACGCACACCCTCCCCATTTAATTCATTTCACGCACACCCTCCCCATTTAATTCATTTCACGCACACCCTCCCCATTTAATTCATTTCACGCACACCCTCCCCATTTAATTCATTTCACGCACCCCTCCCCATTTAATTCATTTCACGCACACCCTCCCCATTTAATTCATTTCACGCACACCCTCCCCATTTAATTAATTTCACGCACACCCTCCCCATTAATTAATTTCACGCACACCCTCCCCATTTAATTCATTTCACGCACCCCCTCCCCATTTAATTCATTTCACGCACCCCCTCCCCATTTAATTCATTTCACGCACCCCCTCCCATTTAATTCATTTCACGCACACCCTCCCCATTTAATTCATTTCACGCACACCCTCCCCACCCTCCCCATTTAATTCATTTCACGCACACCCTCCCCATTTAATTCATTTCACGCACCCCTCCCCATTTAATTCATTTCACGCACCCCCTCCCCATTTAATTCATTTCACGCACCCCCTCCCATTTAATTCATTTCACGCACCCCCTCCCCATTTAATTCATTTCACGCACACCCTCCCCATTTAATTCATTTCACGCACACCCTCCCCATTTAATTCATTTCACGCACACCCTCCCCATTTAATTCATTTCACGCACACCCTCCCATTTAATTCATTTCACGCACACCCTCCCCATTTAATTCATTTCACGCACACCCTCCCCATTTAATTCATTTCACGCACCCCCTCCCCATTTAATTCATTTCACGCACCCCCTCCCATTTAATTCATTTCACGCACACCCTCCCCATTTAATTAATTTCACGCACACCCTCCCCATTTAATTCATTTCACGCACACCCTCCCCATTTAATTCATTTCACGCACACCCCTCCCCATTTAATTCATTTCACGCACACCCTCCCCATTTAATCCATTTCACGCACACCCTCCCCATTTAATTCATTTCACGCACACCCTCCCCATTTAATTCATTTCACGCACACCCTCCCCATAATTTCATTTCACGCACACCCTCCCCATTTAATTCATTTCACGCACACCCTCCCCATTTAATTCATTTCACGCACACCCTCCCCATTTAATTCATTTCACGCACACCCTCCCCATTTAATTCATTTCACGCACACCCTCCCCCACCCTCCCCATTTAATTCATTTCACGCACACCCTCCCCCACCCTCCCCATTTAATTCATTTCACGCACACCCTCCCCATTTAATTCATTTCACGCACACCCTCCCCATTTAATTCATTTCACGCACACCCTCCCCATTTAATTCATTTCACGCACACCCTCCCCATTTAATTCATTTCACGCACACCCTCCCCATTTAATTCATTTCACGCACACACCCTCCCCCACCCTCCCATTTAATTCATTTCACGCACACCCTCCCACCCTCCCCATTTAATTCATTTCACGCACCACCCTCCTTAATCATTTCACGCACACCCCATTTTAATTCATTTCACGCACACCCTCCCCATTTAATTCATTTCACGCACACCCTCCCCATTTAATTCATTTCACGCACACCTCCCCATTTAATTCATTTCACGCACCCCTCCCCATTTAATTCAATTTCACGCACCACCCTCCCCATTTAATTCATTTCACGCACACCCTCCCCATTTAATTCATTTCACGCACACCCTCCCATTTAATCCATTTCACGCACACCCTCCCCATTTAATTCATTTCACGCACACCCTCCCCATTTAATTCATTTCACGCACACCCTCCCCATTTAATTCATTTCACGCACACCCTCCCCATTTAATTCATTTCACGCACACCCCTCCCCATTTAATTCATTTCACGCACCCCTCCCCATTTAATTCATTTCACGCACACCCTCCCCATTTAATTCATTTCACGCACACCCTCCCCATTTAATTCATTTCACGCACCCCCTCCCCATTTAATTAATTTCACGCACCCCTCCCCATTTAATTCATTTCACGCACCCCCTCCCATTTAATTCATTTCACGCACACCCTCCCCATTTAATTCATTTCACGCACACCCTCCCCATTAATTCATCATTCACGCACACCCTCCCCATTTAATTCATTTCACGCACACCCTCCCCATTTAATTAATTTCACGGCACCCTCCCCATTTAAATTCATTTCACGCACACCCTCCCCATTTAATTCATTTCACGCACACCCTCCCCATTTAATTCATTTCACGCACACCCTCCCCATTTAATTCATTTCACGCACCCCCTCCCCATTTAATTCATTTCACGCACCCCCTCCCCATTTAATTCATTTCACGCACCCCCTCCCCATTTAATTCATTTCACGCACCCCCTCCCCATTTAATTCATTTCACGCACCCCCTCCCATTTAATTCATTTCACGCACCCCCTCCCCATTTAATTCATTTCACACACACCCTCCCCATTTAATTCATTTCACGCACACCCTCCCCATTTAATTCATTTCACGCACCCCCTCCCATTTAATTCATTTCACGCACACCCTCCCCATTTAATTCATTTCACGCACACCCTCCCCATTTAATTCATTTCACGCACACCCTCCCCATTTAATTCATTTCACGCACACCCTCCCCATTTAATTCATTTCACGCACACCCTCCCCATTTAATTCATTTCACGCACACCCTCCCCATTTAATTCCCATTTCTTTCTTAAATGTTTATATTTTTAAGAACACAAAATAAGAAAAACTTATTTCTTTCAGATCATACCTAAAGATAGAAAAAATTACATATTATTTTTTTATAATTTAAGAATTATAAAATTGTCTTCCTAAATATAGCTGGCTAAATTTTAAATTGTTAAATTTATATGGCCCTCAATGTTTTAAATCTCCAAATGGCGATTGACATAAGAAAAGGTTCCCCATCCCTGGTACAAATGACTAAATCTACTCAAAAAAGGTTTTATTTCTTTTGAGGACTGGTGATTTATAATTATATAACCCCTTTTTTCAAATTGCTGGATGGAGTAGAGGTAACATCACTGCTCTATAACCATGGAGACACAAGTTTGAATCCCGGCAAGAGCACCTCTCCAATAAGTGTCCTTGGGCAGGCACCCCTTATCTGGAAGTGTAAAATCCGTAAGACTCAAAGCTGGCATTTTCGGAGTCCTTGCAGATTTTAGTAAAGCTGGATAAGGGGCGCTCCGGGGACATTACTGTCTCCCACTAGAGCTGTTAAGCAGAGCGCTCCAGCTGTACAGCATAACGTCCCAGTTAGAATCTGGCCTATGGTGTTTAATCCGAGCAACACGTCTAAAGCGAGAGCTACTCTGGAGTCTTTCTAGGGTTTACTCCCTCCTTTTTCATCCTCCCAATTTCTATGATGTTCAGAGGGCATTGCAGGTATATAGCGTTCACAAAAATGTATAAAAGGCGTCTTTAAATTGAGCTCACGGGGGTGAAGGTGTTAAATAACTTTTTCCCCAGGTATATAAATAAGGGGTTCATGATAAACCAAACAGTACTTGTTTTCGCTATTAAGGTGTTAAAAAAAGCTCTAGGTTTCAGTTGGCTGGATGGTGGTTTGTTTCTTTTATTCATGAACCTGCTTGAAATCATTAGATTGATGCAGAGTCTCATTAAGTGCTATGGGTGCATAAGGGGAAGATGAAGTACAATTTTTGCTTATTGCTTTGCCTTTAACATAATTAGTGCAATGAACCCTCCATATCTATTACCTATGTTGTTGACGCACGTGGGAGGAATTAATTATTTTTTTAAATCTACCTAAAGTGTATGTACTTCTTCACATTTTTTTTTTAAGTTCTTTTTACTGGTGTCTTTTTGGAACATGAATGATTGAGATGTTAGCCATTCCTGGTCCACCTATTGTTTTTCAACAAGCTCTAGTCTTGCCATCTATCACTCTAATGAATAAGGAAAAAACACTGGCCCGCGGTGTGGCTGCCAGGGGCGTGTTGATCGACGAGAAATGCCGCAACATTGTTTTTCACTGTGAAATTCTTCAAATGCACCTGCCTCTCATTTATTTGTTCTTGTGTTAAAAATCTATGTATTGTTAAACCAGTCATGTAAAATGTTGCTCTTTGCATGGGTTTAGCGGTTTATTGTGCATGTATTGTAGCCTGAAGTGTTGTTCCAGAGCCATAATTTCAGGAAACAGATGTAGTTTTAATGCTCGTGGAGCAGTATGGAGTTGCTGGCTGGTGCAGAGATGCTTCTTTAACATTGTCTTTCTGATATTTAGAATTTTTAGGTTGTCCTGATTAGATTTTTAGCCAATTTCGCTTCCGCACCGAATTTCAGTTCTGTAAAAACCATCAATATGCACGCATCCCAGCAACTGGAATATTCTGTATGTCTGATTGACGGATTATACAGTAGATAGAAGTACTGTCTATCAGGTTTGTCAATCACGTATGCGTCCCTGTTATCTCTTATGCAGTCTCTGCGCGCAGACCCCTAGCTTTGCCACATTTGTATGCGTTCTCATGCACCGCAATCTATCGGAGCATCCATGTGTACACCTCCTCGTTTATTGTCTTCTGTCATAAATGGCGGACAGTACACAGATGGCCAGTGGCGAGAGCACGTACATGATACAGACCTTTCACACTCCTTGTTTATTTTCCAAGTGCATCCACTTCAGCATCTAGTAACATCTCAATGCTAATTGCTGTTTAATAGCTCTGGACCGCCGTTTGGCTTTTAGCGGTGTACCCAGCTATAATTATGACTGGTTTTGGTTGAATACCCTTCGTTTTACTTCTAGCTGAGCGGCTGCAGAGCATACAGGGCTAGAGCTTTGTGTACACACTGCCTAGCCCATGCTTATGCTACACTACTGTGCATACCCAATGCCCATTTTCCCCACAGCTTCATGCTAGCTCTGTCATAGCTTTCCCTCAGTCCCATATATCCACTTTACTTGGTTTAGTCTCCACATTGTCCGTGCTGATATTCGCATGTACCATGATCCATGCCCCAGCATTGCCTGTTCCCCGTGTCCTCTTCTTGGCATTATCCCTCCACGTTCCAAGTTGGTGTTATCCCCTTTTTGAATGGCAATGCTGGTATTGTGTATATTAAGGGGTTAATGCGATGTTTTGTCAAGTATAGGTGGTAGGTTTTGGAAGAAGTGAGCCTTTCCACATGGCTGACAGGAGATTTAAGGTATGTCCCCTTGCTGTGGAATAATATAGGGGACGCTAATAACAAAACAGTGTTTGCTGCTTGGCTGCATCAATTTAAGTTGCGTGCACACCTAGGGGAGACATAAATAAGAATGAAGTAGATGTGTTTAGCCATTTCACACAGTGGACATAGATTATATTGACTGGGATTCTGCTTTAAGCTATTTAGTCCATTTGATGTGTGTGCGCCTTTTCCTGGAATGCGATGACAAGTTGATGGCATACTTTCTTTGCTTGGCAAGTTTAAAGGGAGTAGTAGGTTTAGGAGTTGACGTGACCTACTAATTTTATGCCTGGCAGTATCCAGAAATCTTCAGTTTTTTTGAATTAATTGATAAATGACTTTCCTGTTTTTTTTTCTTGTTCGGTAAGTATTTATAAAGCATCAACAAGTTCGGTAGCGCTGATTGGATTTTTATTAACCCTTCAATGGAACGATTGCCCGGACTATAGTAGTTTTGAAAGTGAAAATGTACAGAAGATCTTTTATTACGTACAGGGTGACACATTGTAATTGGCCAGATCATGTTTTGGGGGTCTAGCTGTTGCCCAACCTTCTGGTTGACGTGTTGGTGACCTTGGAAGGATGAACTGCCAAGTTGACTTGGCTGAAAGTCAGACCTGTGATTCTGCAACGTATTGATTTGCCCTTGGAGCTCGAAGCCTTCTCAAGGGCAATATATATCTTAAAGCTTTTGACACACATTCTTCAATTTTTAATACTTGTAGTGATCGGAGGCTGCATGGCATCGCTCCCTAGTCGTTATGTATTTTTAATATCTTGTTAAACACCGCTTCTCCATGTTGGGAAATGATGTAATTATTTCAGATCTCACTCTCCTTTATAAATATACAAACCGTTAACAAGGATAACTTTGCAAGGCCAATTATTGCTGTTTGCTGTACTGTCTGCGTCGGTGAAGAGATTTCATGCAACCAGTCTCTGCTATACAAAACAATACCTCATTCAATAACTACGAGAAATGTGCCCACTGTCATTCCACATCTGTTGAAAAAGTACATGTTTTAGGGTGAAACCCAGTTAAAAAAGGTTGGTTCTAATCAGCTGATTTGATAGTTTTCCCTGTGCAGAGCTGGCATCTAAAAATTAACCTGTGCACATTGCGTCGGTCCCATCGCATTCGTGATTACTTGGCTGCCCGCAGTGTCTATTATCATTGCCTGCAGCTGCTAATGTAAGCCTGCTCAGCCCCAAGATATGGAACCGCTTGCTTTTTGTTAAGTACTTATCTTTAGCTTAATGCGCCACCAAACACCGTTCATTCCAATCTATTTATTGCTGCCACAAATTAATACGATTCCCTGTGCGTTCAGTACGCTTGTTTATTCTCTGCAGGTCTGGTGGGTTAGCAACTTAATGCTTCCTGGTAGACCTTTTGCGCAAGGCGTGATTCTGAAATACATTTCAGAGCAATATTTTTATAAGGAATGCAGCGTAACACTTACTGCCTATACATTGAACGCGCTGCTGTGCAGTCACATTTTAGTAACTTGATGGCCACGGTGTAAGGCGAGAGTAGTGGTTCGGTATGTGATGTATTGTTCTTTAAGTTTAGGGCTACAGTAGGCATTGTATTGGTTTATCCTTATTAAACCAAGCCTGGTAAAAGGTGTCGTAGTTTATTACCCATTTTCTAATTTCATGCTAATGAATTAATCCTTTTTATACACCAGCCTACAGGATACTGCAGACTACAGATCTCTGATCCTCCTCTCCCTGGATCACAGCAGGGGTAGAAACTTCTGTCATTGTGTTGAGTGAGGCAGATTGAGATTGCGTTACAGAGGGTTAGAGGAAAGCTGAAGTTAACAGAACAGAAGCTGCACTGCAATAGATTCCACCTTTTGTAGAGCAATCTGTTTGCCAAGTGCTGTAACTGACAAGCCCTGTCATATTTATCCCGAGGGCTGTTCAGTTCCTCAGCAGCTGCTGAATCGCTACATTGCAGCAGTTCAGTTTGCTGCAGCAGACTCGCTGAACACTGGCTGTGAATATAGAAGCAAAAGGGCAGAGGATTGCTTAATGAAAGGTGCGGTTTCTGCAATATCAACTGTTGTCCATTTTATTACCACTTTAGTGTTAATGTTTACCATGTTCCAATTAATATGTGGTGTTTTGATCCACCAAAACGTTGAACTGAACATTTCCTTATTGGATTATTTGCTCCGGTTGAGGCGGCCATCTTTTCCACGTCACACTCGGCTACTCGGCACTTGCACCTAAGTTGAGGCGGCCATCTTTCCCACGTCACACTCGGCTACTCGGCACTTGCACCTAAGTTGAGGCGGCCAGCTTTCCCACGTCACACTCGGCTACTCGGCACTTGCACCTAAGAAGAGAGGTGCTGCAAAGTTAGCAGTGCTGAGTGCTGAACAGCAGCAGCACTTGCAGCGGCTGAGGAACTGAACGCGCCTCTGGTTACAGCCAGCTAAGCTTGGACACCTCCTAAACACACAGTGAGGCACTCTGCCTCTTTAATGCATCTGGCACACGACCCTGAGCTTGACACGTGCGACACTGAAAGTAACACAGAGTAGACTAATCTTAAATAATGTTATGAACTAATCCTAAAACTAGAGGTACCCTTTAAATTGTTGTGACCATTATTTAATTGCATAACGTGTCGTCTAGTCTAACTGCTGAAATCGGTACCTGGAGACCCAACATGACATTGGTTCACCGATTGCCATCACATGGCCCTTATTTTTAGGTAACCTTTCCCAACTTCATGTCAAAATGCAAGATCTTTCCTCCTTTTTCAAATACCCCCTTTCTGCATTCTGAACTACCTGCAGCCTCACTTTACATCTATCTGTAGTGCCTGCACAAAATGATTACCTGTAATGGGTTTGTGCTGGGAGCTCTGTTCAGAAGCGGCCAATGGTTTTCCAGAGAGATCATAGTAGCATCGGTTTCAGACAGAACCATCCATAGTTCATGGACCAGTCTGTGGCCAGAATTCATTAATTGATAGAAAAACTAGTTTCCCAAGATTTCAGAGGTTCCTTAGGTGTCCCCACAAAATCCTGGATGTTTTAACTTAAACAATCTTGAAATGCAGGAACTGCCTCCATGCAGCAATCTCATGGAGATCTAGCCGAAGATCTAGCCTGTGATCTAGAATGAGCAACGGAACGCCAGTCCTTCATGTCCAAACGATGTGGGCACTCTTTATTTTAACACATTCATTGCTTTCGCCTTTCCTGCATTAATGTGCGGGAGAGGAGAGCCTAAACATTCTTCTCCCTATACCTGTGTTGCGGAGGAATGTGGTTACTGACACTTGTCTGCACTTAAATACACTGTGTCCATTACCTGCATGAATGTAGCATGATCTGTAGCTTTAGATACTGAGCAAAAAGCCAGCAGACATTAGTCTGTGTATAAAAATAAATAGATCTGTGGGGTTTATATTTTACAGTGAATATTCCATCCTCATGACCTACATAACAAGAGACCAACGTTTGTGAAAGGGGTGGGGTCTTTTCTTTCTAATGAGATGCCACTCGTCCTGCAGGGGAGATGGTATGTCATGATAGAAGTGACATAGTTGCACTTTTGAGGTGACAGACCCCTTATTGGAAAGAAGAGAATTCCCTCTTTTGAACGAGGGGTCACATTACTCTGTGTATGGATAAACAGCTGGGCAAATGACTTTTACGATTTGATTTTATGCTTCCCTAAAAGCTGGAGGCGGCTAATATAGGGTAATTTGATTAAATGTAAAACGCGCCGTCATTCACAGATAACTTTAGGATTATTTTGACTTGCCCTCTAGTTGCATTTGTGTTAAATCGGGTGTACTGTGGTTCGGTTTGTAGCAATTGGATACACTGTATAAGACTGCAGTAGAATAGGCAGAGTATACTTTGCACATGGTACAGGTCTGCCTTATGGTTTCTCTTGGGTGCAGTACATGCGTTTCAGCACTAGGTGGCAGGGCACACTGAATAAAAAGGACACTACAGTGTATTTCTAAAATTGCTGATATTTTCAGTGGTTTACCTGTAAATCTCATATGATTCATTAGCTCATGATTCAGCAAGAGCATGTTCTTCCTCCTTGTTACCTTGCTCTGCCTTTGAATGCTGTTCTGAGCCTGTTAATAACAGGGGGATAACTCTGCATTGTCACTATTTCAAGCATTGCTTTGCCAGACACTTTCAGTTTCCTATTCTAGAGCAGGTAGTAAATAGTAGAGATGGAACCAGCATAAGGGGTTATTGAATAACTATCCAAATATTTTTCATTCCAAGTACTCTGGTTTTTGCTCAGTGGATGAACTACAGTAAACTGAGGTGAAATCTCTTTGGGATGCGTTTCTCTATTCTTTTGCTTGCAATCTCAGCAGAGTTGTCTAGCATAGTTTTCTATAGGATTTCTACCAGTGTTGCCTGCTGGAGTTTTTCAGAATAGATGCCCCCAGGTTTTCAGCATGGTTTCTATTGGAGTTCAATGGAGACTGCCCCCTGAAAATCACTGAAATCTGTTCACCAGTGTTACAAAAAATGTAGAATAGCATAGTTTACTGCAGGGCTTGACACAGCCAGGAGCCTGGTAGCCACTGGCTCCTAGAATTTTACTCCTGGCTCCTAAATTTCCAGTTTATTTTACACCAATCTAAAAGCAGTCTTTGCCTGTCATCTAAACATCTAGTTGGCTTCAATGTTTTTTTTTCCTGTCCCCTACATTTAATGTAAATATTTCCAGCCCTGGTGTATATATTTATAGAGGAGTTCGGTTGTGTGTGCAGTGGGGTAAATAGTATTGAAATGTATGGCCAGACACCCTGTCATATTGGACAGGCTTTCAGCAAAAACTTTATTGGGAAGCGCCACGTGACCTTAAATAAAAGTATCGTCGAGTACCTGGCAAAAAGAATATTGGTACTCACTAAAAAAAATAATAAAAAAAATGGTATTGTGTGTCTTCAGTTGATAAAAGTAAAGCTTTGTTAGTCTGAAGTAAACACAGGCTCCTAACGTTTGTAGCTGGCTCCTAGATTCAAAGCAGATTTGTCAAACCCTGGATTACAGATTTTACTGGATGATAATGGTGGTGCCATGGTTTGAATTTTTACCTGCCGTTGTTGAATTTTCCTTCTTTGGATAGCCAAAGTTAACTATAGATGCAGCAACAGTGATTTCTACTTTTTCCAACAATGCTGTAGATCAGCAGTTCTGTAGTTTTTGCATGGTGGAAGTTTGTTCCTGGCAGTTTGCTGATTAGCAGTGCTGACCTGCAGGATTTGCAATCCATTCATTATTGTAGAATCAAACATGTTATAGAGCAAATCCTAACCCCATGCTGTGAAATTCTATAAAGCTTTCACGCAATACATAAAACCAAACATTGGATGGAAATGGTATGCCTGCATAACCCCTGTGGACTAGAAGTGCATGTACACTTCCTTCTGCCTTACTACAATATCCACTGTAACCTGAATACATAAGACTACTGGTCACTGGGACGGGGTGATGCAAAATCCCCTTATATCCTAGATACTCTCTAGCATTGTGTTTATTAAAATCTCTAAATTTTTCTGTGAAACCTAGAAACATAGAAAATTTCGGCAGATAAGAACCTTTCGGCCCATCTAGTCTGCCCAATTACATGGATACTTTACCTGGATTTATCTTTTGTTTAGGATAGCCTTATGCCTATCCCATGCCTGCTTAAATTCAATTACTGTTTTGGCCTCTACCACTTCAACTGGAAGGCTGTTCCATGTATCCACCACCCTCTCAGTAAAATAATGCTTCCTGATGTTACTTTTAAACCTTTGCCCCTCTAATCTAAGACTATGTCCTCTTGTTTTGCTACTTTGTTTCCTTTTAAATATACTCCCTTCCTCTACCTTGTGGATTCCCTTTCCATATTTAAATGTTTCTATCATATCTCCTCTGTCTCGTCTTTTTTCCAAGCTATACTAGAAGTCCTGGACCCACCTTTTCTGGTAGCAGGCAACTCTCTTCTTAGAAACCCTACTACTTTTGAAAAAAAGCCCTGCCCATTATATATTAACAAAAGCTAGAAGAGCTGCAGATTCCAGTTAAAAAAAAACACTAACATAAGCTGTAACTAGTGTACTTGTAGCATGTCTTTTTATACGGTTTGTTGTAATGCACATGTTTTTTTTCTCTTGTTTGATGTAAATGTGTGTGTGTGTGGTAAAATCCTTTATAAATAAATATATATATATATATATATATATATATATGTGTGTATATATTTTAGTGTTTATTATTGCAGAAGCCACTTGCACATCACAGCAATTCAATGAATTGCATCCCAGAGCTCCTGTGCCATATTCCCCATATGCAGCAAGGAATTCTGGGTAGGATATGCAAATGACCTCTTTCTCACTTTTATGCATCCTGGGTCTGTTATCACACACAGCCCTAAATTCAACGCTGTGCCACACCGTGGCTTTGTAGCAGAGATGAGGTTTATGCAACTGGTCAAAGCCACTCCTAGGACAGCGCTGTTTCGGGTTTGTTGGACCCTCATCAGCTAGGAGCTAGGCATGATGACCAGTTGCAGTGGATGCTTGGGACCCACAGGGCAATCCGTATCTACAAGGGTTGTAGTGGAGGACAAAAAGTGAGATAAAAGGCCTCCACATAATAAGTGTGTTTATTATTGCAGAAGCCACTTGCACATCACAGCAATTAAATGAATTGCATCCCAGAGCTCCTGTGCCACATTCCCCATATGCAGCAAGGAATTCTGGGTAGGATATGCAAATGACATCTGGACCCAGACCCAGGATATATATGGATATATATATCTCCTGTTTTCATTTTGTGGCTTTCTCCTGTGATGCAGCATTTTCACCAAATTTTTAGCAAAGGTTTCACTTTAAAGCTGTGGTAGAAGATAAAACCGTAGTGAAGAGGCAAGGGGGTGGAGGACTGAAGGAGTGATAGTTTAGGCTGTGGGGATCTATTGTGTTGTCTAGGCTACCCAATATAAGAGATTTGATAATGGGCTAAAAACACTGTAATCTACCCCCTGGTAATGTCCTTTGCAGACATCCCATACAGTGCAATCATATGCGATGGATTTTTGGATGTCTGAACTATCCACTCCATTCTATGCTCAGTGCCACATAGTGAGGAGAAGAGGGGTTTGTGAGGGTCCTGAGAACGAGCAACGGCACTAATGGCCTGCTCTACGGTGGGGCCCGTTCAGGTCTCTCAAGGTTTTTGCTCGATTGTGCCATTACAGGGATGAATGCTCCATATGAAAATCAGCCTGCTCTCACCCAATAAGGGTGGCCAGTACTGATTGCCAAGGACGTCATCTCTGCACGAGAGGTGCAGCAACCCCCGACGATCGTTTCGGCCTTCTTGGGCCTCGTCAGGAGGGTATAGCTGACGCCTCTCTAGGCACATCAAGCAAGGGGTCCACGTCTGGATGACCCTGTAGACTAATAGTGAAGAGGAGAGGGGTTTGCGAGGGTCCTGAGAACGAGCAACGGCACTAGTGGCCTGCTCTACGGTGGGGCCCGTTCAGGTCTCACAAGGTTTTAGCTTGTATGTGCCATTACAGGGATGAATGCTCCATATGCAATGGAGTGCCACATAGTGAGGAACAAGTGCTGGAAAGCTACTGTATTGGGGTAGTTTACAACACAAAAGATCACAAAACGGGTGCACCCAGTGACACACATAGAATAAAATATTTTATTAACTAAAACTACATGCGAAAAACAAAGCACATTTAAGATATCAGCAAAATAAGAACACTTATGGGTTTGGTGGTAGTGACCCTTTACTGTCCCAAAACAGGTCCAGAAAAAGGACTATTATTGCATCAGTTGCCAACCTAGAGAGGGATTGAACATGGGCAAATTTGGGGGATAAGAGTCATGGCACATGTGTGATGAGAAGAATAGGACACCCGGGCACAATGGAGGGACTATAATGATAAAATAATAAAAATCTTAAACTCCTTTTACCTTAAATGGCCCATGAAGCCATAATCCAGTACTGGTGCTGACCACCGGAAAATGAATGTCCTGTTAGGTTTTGATGACAGTGGGTGTAGCAGCTAACCCTTTCTAATCTTGTAATGTAAAATCTACATACAGTTATCTTGCTGGCTCTGCTTAGCAATTCTAAAACTACTAATTAAGACAACAGCTTGCAAATAGTTCAGTTCCAATATTTCAAACTGATTGGCCTTCTTCCTGGAAAAACAGGCCTGGCGAGAGCAGGGAGGGGACACAGGCAAACGTATGGAATAAAAGGAATATTTTACTATACCCTGCTGTCCCTTTGTTTAAGCTATTCTATATCTGCTAATTGATTATGGGCTAGAAAACGCAGAGCATGGCATTCATTTACATCAGTGTCTTTCATTCCCTCCTCCTGGCAGGATGGGGTGAGATACTCTGGTAATGCTTTTGCTGTGCACCCACATCTGGTACTGGGTCGAATAAAAAGGTTAATGATGTCTTTTGTAGTATGTCTGTGTGTTTTTTCCTGAAGTGATTGTACAGAGGAAAATGGTGATTGAAAAGGAGGGAGAGATCTCTAAAATTGTCTTGGATGATCACCCCTGCATTGTTTACAGAAAGCGGTCTGTCATTTGGGGACAAGCAATCATTTTTCAGCTGGCTTGTGTTCTTTTAAGGTTTTGTGCAACAAGCAATATAAACTGCGCTGGGCACAATTTTTTTTGTTTTGTTTAAATCTTTCTCCTTATTTTTTCTTGTATATTTTAGCTAACAACATCACGTTTTTTATTTCTTGTTCTGGGCAACCTTTAAAGGGATACTCTAGGCAACATGACCACCTAAGCTTTTTTAGGTGGTCATGATGCGGGTAAGTATTACATTTAAAAAAATATATATATACACAATAACTAGTTAGGGAATAGGTATATTTTAATGTAAGAAAAAGGGGGGGGGGATTTTTTAGCCTAGAGTGTTCCTTTAAATGTAATGAGGCACACAGTCCACTGGCACATACATAATAATTCTGTCTCTCATCACTTGCTTTGCTCGTTTCGTCAGTGCAGACGTGTTAAGGTTGCCACATCCTCCATGTTTTCCTTTACATACATAGGTTTCATGATAATAGGGATTGCATGAGGAATCCATATCCTGCAGGTAGGCAATCGGGGGCAGCCCAAGTGACCTGCATTTATTGGGTAATGGATTCCAATCAGGGAGCATAGGAGTCGTGCATACTGTAGGACAGTGGTCCCCAAACCTGTCCTCAAGACCCGCTGACAAGCCCGGTTTATCATATATCTGAAGCACAGCACAGGTGATATAATTTGCTTCTCGGATTGCTGGCTTCAGTCTGTGTTTCCCCAAGGTGATCTGCAAAATCTGGCGTTGAGGGTCCCAAGGACAGTTTCGAAAACACTTCTGTTGGACAACAATCCTTGTGCTCTCCCTCTGCATGAAATAAAGTGTCCAGAGCACGTTCAGTTCCTCAGCCGCTGCAGGTCAGCGCTCAGCACTGCTAACTTGGCACTTGCAGCTTAGAGAGGTGCTGCAGAGTAGCGGAGTGTGAGGTGGGAAAGATGGCTGCCTCCACAGATCAGTTGGCTGGTGATCTAATTGTTGCAAACATATGACTAAATCGATTTCTATATGTTCTTCAGATAACCTCTCTATTTCATTCATAGCCATATCATAGATGCCATGGCTCTCAGTTTCTCCAAGTACAACAGTGGATATTGCAGAAACTGCACCTTTCATTAACCTCCCTGGCTTTATGATTGACATATTTTATATGTCAGAATCGTAATGATTTATTTGGCCCCCTGGTGGTAAATCGAGTGGCTCGGGGGTTAAATGCATCGCAGAAAGCGGTAACCCCGGACCACACTCGGGCTGCATACATTAGCTGTCCCTGCGGTCCCTCGCGCCGAACGATCGCAACATCACACTTCCTAGTTCCCTTCTCGCGAGTGGTACATTTCCTGGATTGAAGCTAGGAGTGCACTCAATTGTGGTTTTTGGGTAATGTGTTCTTTAAGTGTGTTTTAAGAAAGATTAAGTAGAATTATGGCTTTTATCTGTACTTGTATCACCAAACTGGTCCTCTGTTTATATCCTAGTATCTGTCTTTAAGCCACCCCAAATAGTTTGATCTTCATCCTGCAGATCCATGTAAACCTGCTCCTTTAACACCTTAGTGAACAGACTGTTTAACCATTGTCTGAGACCGCACAATGTGGTTTTTATACTTCTTGTGCTGTTTGTGTTTCGGTCTAATTTTCCTCTTACTCGTTTATGGAACCCACACATAATATATACCGTTTTCTCACCATTAAACGGACCTTCTAAAGATACCATTATTGTCATCATATCGTATAATTTACTATAAAACAATTATGAAATATGATGGATAAATTAAGGAAAAAAAAATCAACACTTCTTTTTTGAACTTTACCCCCCCCCCCCATCACTTGCGCATCTACAACCGTCGAAAAAGAGCCAAGCTAAATGGTTTCTAAATTTTGTACGGAGTTTAGAAATACCCTATGTTTACATGGTTTTTTTGCAACTTCTATGACCATATGAGCAATTGGCTCATTTTGACCATTTTGTGCTCATCATGTTTAAACGTGATTTGAAGTCCTGTTTTATTCTATGACCCAGACACATTATATATCTTTTTTTTTGGCAGATTCATAATCTATCATTATTATATGTATACATCATGTTCTGTCAGAATGCTATAACAAAAAATGGGAAAAAAATAATGCGAATTTCCATTCAGAAGTTAATCATTTAGTGTAAAATTATTTATTTTTTTCACATTTTATCGTCGTAGACTTTGTGGTTAAATATTCTATGGGCTACTCTTCAAAAAAATTAAATGGGAGCCAGTTACTGTATTTTTTTCTGAGAAAATATGCCATTTTAGGCTAGGGACAGATGAGCGCATTTTCTGCGGCCACCGTCAAAATGTACGTCGATGCGTGCGCACGCATTTTTTCACGGAATACGCTTAAGTGGTCAGACGATGCGCAATTCTGGACGTATTTCATGACGATGGGGTGAAAAGAAGTCTAGGGAAATCCGGCTGTTTGAACGTTATGTTGGCCGCACACTAGCAGCGTCTGACATCTCCTAATCACGCACACACGCTGCTATGCGGACGCAGCGCACTCTGTACGTCAGTACCAGCGGTTTAACGTTCTCGAAAAAATGCGTTCATTTTCCACTTGCGTTGCGCGGCCGGACTTTTGTGCGACCGTACTTCGTATATTGGCTGTCATTGCCCGTCATCTGCTGCTAGTGCGGCCGTGATTATGTGCGCCAGAACGCGCGTTCGCACTGCCTCAGTCTGACCCTAGCCTTAGGCTAGGGTCAGACGAGCGCAGTATTAACGTGCGTTTAGCCGCACTTAAGCGCGGCCGTGCTAGCAGCAAATGACGTCCAATGCCAGGCAGCATACGAAGAACGGCCGCACGAAAGTGGCAAACGAATGCATTTTTTCGAGAACGTCAAACTGCTAGTACTGACGTATAGAGTGCGCTGCGTCCGCTAGCGGCATGTGTGCATGATTAGGAGACGTCAGACGCTGCTAATGTCCGGCTAACATAACGTCCAGACACAAAAAGGGTTTTATTGATGATCCGTACAAAATCACGGACGATAAAAAGCGCATCGTATGACCGCTATCGCGTATTCCGTGAAAAAATACGTCCATTCGTTCAAACACTTTTTCACGGACAACGCGAAAAATGCGTTCGTCTGACCCTAGCCTTAGTTAAAACTGAAAAAACTTATTTTTTTCATCGTGGGAAATGAGAAGGTGAGTTCGTGCAGAATGATTGTTCACATTATAATTGAAAGGTGAACAATAGTGCTGTATTATAAAAACAAGTCAATGTTTTTAAAATATTATTTTACATATAACCTGGTCATATTTGATCTCATTGGAAAGGTCATGCTCTGGCCTTTCCAACGATACCAAATCTGGTCCTCTGGACCACCGTATATCCCGGGAAGTGGCAACTAAAGGACCCCATTATCTCCATCACTGGGATTTCCTTAGGGAAATCCCTGGGCAGCTAGGGGTTAATTGCCCCACTGATGTCATCACGTGATGACTTCAATGGGCAGGAGGGGGGCACTGGAGGCTGGGCTGATATTAAAGAGGTCAGCCACCTCCAGGTACAGTCTGGGATCCGGCTTGACGCTGTATCGTGGGACCTACACTTAAGGGGTTAAGAGAAGAAATGCTGGAAAGGTCACACTGTGACCTCACCAGTAATGCCTCTCTTAAGTTTCTAACTCTAGCCGATTCAGAGGGAGGGGGTCCAAACGGTCCCACCCCATCAGGCATGATGTCATGCAACAGCCGGGGTTATAAAAGACCACCGCAGGACCCTGGCCAGAGATAGAAGTATATGGAGGGAGGCACTGGTAACTAAAGGACGTACCAGGTACATTCTCGGTTAAGTGACCGATTTGTAGGACGTACCTGGTATGTTCTCGGTCGTTAAGGGCACGGTATTGTTCTGAGCCAGAATGACCTCAGGCCAGGATTTCACAATTTCACACCTGCCTGCCAGTGTCAGAGCTTCATGTATGCAGATGAAGGAACTTCTTTCTAATTATCTGCACATAGGCATTTGACTGGAAGTTGAAACTTCAGGTTTACCTTGTGAATTGATAGCATTAAAATGCATGCAGCCTTCTGTGTCGTCTAAAACTTTATACATCGGCAGCTTCACAAGCAAGGCACCAGTGACTTATCCATTTTCTGTTGTGAGTTGAACAAGCGACTAAATGCATCCAGATAAATAACCTTGTAACAAGATTCTCAAGTGAAATCCTTGTCTGCTCACATCATTTGGTGGCAGTGGTGTATGAAACTCTCCGTGCTGCAGAAATCTCTATGCGCTAAAAATGTGACAGATATGTACAGCCCTAGCAAATATCTGGCTTTGTGGTTAATGCCACAAATGCGCCAATATTTAATTGGTTTGTCAAGGCTGACACTTTGATTTGTGTGTCAACACTTAGAATAAATAACTTAAATCCTTAGAAGTATAATCTTACTTTTTTTTTATTATATATATTCTATTGGAAGTTGGAATATACACCCTGAACATCGTTATTTGAACTATAATTTTTGTTGAGTCACTAGAGTGTTATTTATACTTGTGTGGTATTGTTGTGTATACCAGATTCAAATGTGTGTAATAAATATATATATATATATTAGTGCAGCAACACTTTACAGCCCCTCCCCCCACTTTTGAAAACCAATGTGGACATGCTATGCGACTTTCAATTCACTCCTTATGGTTATGTGATGTCAGAGCATCGCGCTAGCAGGCGGATTCTGAAGCAATATCCTTCACGATGCTTGGCTTCTGCAGAGCTCCCTGTTTGCTTGGCATTCCGCCTGTTAAAGGAACTCCTCTGAAGACATAGTGGTTTCAGCACTCCCCACGCATTGCGTAAAGTGTTAAACTGCCTTTAACCCGCTTGCACGTATCAGCCCGGGATCCTCTCAGTGCCCCAGGCTATGCGTTCTCTATTTTCTCTCTTCCCTGTAATCTTTTAATGCTTGTTTAATACAGTAAGCCGTTCATAAGCATTATAGTAAGTCAGCAAATCCATACCGTGGTGTGAGAAATATTGCTCAGCATTTTGAAATCAATTCAGTGATTATAACAAAATAGGTTTGTGGCCAAGGGAAAAAAAAAAAATCGACTACTATGAGCATGTAGAAATGAAGTCCTGTTTGCAAACCTGCGTCCTGATTGCAACTCTACACACCGTCCATTTGCTGCAAGCACGGCACATTACTGGTTGCATTTATATATGTACTTTGTTGCAAGAACAGTTATACTAACAAAAAAAATGTAAACCATGTTAATGTAAAGATTTAGATCTTTGAATGGAGTGGCCTCCCTTCCTGCTAGAGCACTCAGCAAATCTAGCATTTCCAATTTTAAACTCAGAGTAGAGGTTTGTTCTGGGGCTAGATCGCTTTGCCGAATTAAAATGTAGCAATATCCTTTGCTAAATTTGTCGACCACTGGTAGATGTACCCTGCCACATCACTGCTTCCTTTTTGTGTTTTCAAGCTGGAGTAACAATGCAATAAGTTCACACACACACACACACACACACACACACACACACACTTTAATTCTGTCCCTATACATAATTGCCTTGCTCTGTCCTGGAGCGATATTGTGCACGGCTGAATAATTTTTGGTAGAACTTAAAGGAAACACTTGCAGGGTTATTCAGAGAAAGGTAAAAACCAAACCAGGAGAATGGCAGGAGAAGAGAACAAGCTAGACCAAATAGCCGATTTGGAAAGTGAGATAAATGGGAGAATTTTTCTGGTTTGGCTATTTTGATCTAGAATTTTCAGTTCTCCAGCCATTCTCCTGGTTTTCACCTCTCTCTGAATAACCCTGTAGGTAAATATAAGGTGTGATGGGAGAATGAAGGTAGTCGTTGTCAAAGCGACACTGAAGAAATTTGCTGCAACTAATTGAGCCTGCAGGAAAACTAACTACTTGGTTTCATAGTTACATAGGCTGAAAAAAGACATGCGTCCATCGGGTTTAGCCTCTCCCACATCACCTACTGCTGTTGATGATGGTGGTGATCAGTGATGTTGAGCAGCTGGCCGCCCTGGTAGTAAAAGGGTTACAGAATTATTAAATGTCTTATTTTCATAATTGTCCTTTTAAATTATCCCTTTAAAGAAGCGTTAGTTTTTTTGCGTCCGGGCGGGCAAGCTTTTTCAAGTTAAAAGCATATTTCACAGTGCCATGGCTAGAGTCCTCAAAAAAGCATAACAGATTTTCAAAGTAATGAGCTCCATGTACCTCATTTACATTTATATAGTGCTTTTATCCAAACACTGTGCTTACATGTGTAGCATTGATCCTGCTACCAAAGTGTCCCGCACGCAAAGGCCTATGGATGGAACTGCAAGCCTTATGGAGAGATTACCATCCTTCATTTGTAAGCTTGCTTGAAGTATTATTGTGTATTCAAGCGGGTGTTTATGTTGTGTGATCTTATTTTGTTGCATCACTGTATGCAAGATCTAAATGTTTATATATTGGTACCACAACACCACTTTTTGTGTATATTATATTATGTGTGTGTGAGTATACAGAAGTGTTCAAACGTTCGGGGTCTTTTTGAAAAGTCCTTGTTTTCAAAGGAAACGTGTGTGTGTGTGTGTGTACGTATAATATATATTTTGTCCATTTAAAATTACATCAAATAAACACCGTGTAGACATTAATATTGGCCTCCCCAACTCCCGTATTGCTCCTTTGCAATCTGAAATGAATGCAGGTACCAGGCTTCTTTTTCTCACCAGGTGCACCCCATGTACCTCCCCACTCTGTCAGTCCCTCCATTGTCTTCCTGTACGTTCCAGGATACAGTTTAAAATACTGACGCTCACATTCAAATCGCACAATAACTCAACCCCTCCCTACATGTCTTTGTTACTACACAAAAACGTCCTTTCTAGACAACTCCAGTCGGCAGGCGATCTCTACCTGTCATCGGTCTACACCCGCACGGCCATCTCTCGCCTCCAAGATGTCTCAAGGGCAGCTCCGGTCCTGTGGAATGATTTGCCTCGCCCTATCAAACTCTCCCCTAATCTTCAAGCCTTCAAGAAATTCTTCAAAACCCAGCTCTTCAGATTAGCGTACCACATCACTGATGCAACTCATCCCTCTGCTCACCTACTCACTCATGATTGAAGCTGCTTCTATGGCCCCACCATTCACAAACCACTAGCACTAATGATCCTACTAGCTAGTAAAATTCCTCTCGTGTTCCTCAATCCCAATCCCTCTAGACTGTAAACTCCTATGAGCAGGGCCCGCTACGCCTCAGGCTTCCATCATATGTCCGTTTATCTGTATCTTGTTCCCTTTGGTTATTGTAAAGCACTGCGGAAACTGATGGTGCTATATAAATGATGATAATAATAAATAGGGTTGCACCGATACCGATACTAGTATACTGGGTACTGCAGGAGTACTTGGTACTCATGCAGTACCCCCGATTATTTTTTCCGATACCGGAAGCCGGCATTGAGCCGGCTTGCCGGCATCCGAGGGGCTGCGGCTGCTGTCCGGATGCTCTATCGGCATTCGGACAGCCGCCCCTGGAGCTCTCAGATACTTACCTTCCTGGGCGTCGCCGGGGAATGTCTCCGCGCGTGCGCTCGTTGGAAGGACCCCAGCCGCGACCACGTGGGACCATGTGATCGCGGCTGGGGTCCTTCCAACGAGCGCACGCGCGGAGACATTCCCGGCGTCGCCCAGGAAGGGAAGTATAAACACACTAAGCAGCTGCAGGGCCTGTCTGAATGCAGATAGAGCATTCAGACAGGCCATGCAGCTGCTCTCCGCTCATACTTACCTTCCTGGGCGACGCCGGGAAAGTTTCCCCGCGCGCGCTCGTTGGAAGGACCCCAGCCGTGATCACACTGTCCCACGTGGTCGCGGCTGGGGTCCTTCCAACGAGAGCGTGCGCGTGGAGACATTCCCGGCGGCGCCCAGGAAGGTAAGTATCGTTGTGGGGGAGGGGGGGTCCATGAGCTGGGGGGCATATCCATGTGCGAGCTGGGGGGCATATCCATGTGCGAGCTGGGGGGCAAATCCATAAGCTGGGGCAAATAGATAGATAGATATATAAATCTATCTCGGGGGGGATATACATGTAAGCTGGGGGCATTTTTATATGGTCTGTTCTTATTGGAAAGCGTCACATGACATTGAAGAAAAGTGAGTACTTTTAAAAAGTATCGGTACTCGTACTCGGTCTTAAAGTGGTATCGGTGCATCCCTAATAATAAAATAAGGTAAATGACTATTGGTAAATTATAAGGTAAATGACTAACGGTACATGTCCTATGTTCCAGTGGCTCGTTATGCCATTGTGTTAGAGTGGCAGTGTTGCAAAGAAAAGCCATCTGAGGCTAGGGTCAGACTAACGCATTTTTCGCGTCGTCCGTAAAAAAATGCGTTCGAACGAATGGACGTATTTTTTCACGGAATACGCGATAGTGGTCATACGATGCACATTTTTGTCCGTGATTTTGTACGGATCATCAATAAAACCCTTTTTGCATCTGGACGTTATGTTGGCCGGACATTAGCAGCGTCTGACGTCTCCTAATCACGCACACATGCCGCTAGCGGACGCCGCACACTCTGTACGTCAGTACTAGCAGTATCACGTTCTCTAAAAAATGTGTTTGTTTGCCGCTTGCGTTGCGCGGCTGCACTTTCGTGTGGCCGTACTTCGTATGCTGCCCGGCATTGGCCGTCATTTGCTGCTACTACGGCTGTGATAATGTGCGGCTGCACGCGCGTTCGCACTGCGTTCGTCTGACCCCAGCCTTAGACTGGCCAATGAAAAGATTAAAATGGGCAAACGAATACAGACTCTTTACAGGGTAAGGCTGTAGAAAGTGCTTTGGATTGAGAAGTTTGAGGTGTTCGGATCACAAAACATATTTGAAACAGACCAAATAAGATGCTGGACAAGTGAGTGACGACACCTGCCACGCATTGTGGATGTAATGTAATGGCATGGGTATGCTTGTGTATTAATTTGCTAGCAACATCTTACCAAATGTATCAACAGACATTCATGCCATGTCAAACAAGTTTAAGAATTCTGCATTCTATCAACGTTTAAAAGGTATTTATTTTTGTTCAACTGTAGAAACATGCCCCTCAAGCATATTTTGCTGGCTTGAACAGTGAACAATAAAGTTGTGTCACACATCATAGGTTTATAGCTTTCCATTTACAGCTGGGAATTCACTGGGAAGCAGCGTCCATGCTGTGCAATTGAATATATATATTTTTTTTGTGCACAACAGTTACCAGGAGCAAGATATGCCATGGCCCTCTATGCCACAAACTAATTTTAAACCTGTCTTCTATAGTTATCTCCCTTTGGCTTAACATCTAAAGGCATTAAAACTGCTCTTAAAAGAGAAATGTGGCGAAAAATTGGGGGTTAATCATGTATACAATAAGCGCCGAATTGGCCTTTTAGAAATTCCATCGAACTGGGAAAGAAAAATAGGAAGTTTCCTATTCTAATAGGTTAAATCAATAAAAAAAATGGTAAGAGTCTAAATATTGAAAAAGTTCCTTTTTAAAATAAAATATGGTCTCTTAAAAATATTTTATTTTTTACAAAAAAAAAACTAAGTCTTTGCATAAAGATATTACATTAAAACCTATGGACTTTGCCTGAACCCAGGACATACTTGAAAACGAGAGAAATCTCAATGTATCCTTCCTGGTAAAATCCTTTATAAATAAATAAATAAATTTAACTTGTTGAATTGAAATAACCAAAATCAGGTCTTGTGATGCCGTATCTCGCTCGTCAATTTGCCTGTATTTGACAAATTGACAGCTTTCAGAATAGACTAATTGCACATACTGTGAAATTCACTGTTCAGTACAATTCGGCGGCATATTGGGACCTTGGTGAATAACCTCCATAGTGGTTATCAATCAGAATTGTAAAATTGTGTTTTTAAACTTATGAAATACTGTCATTCAATGGAAACTGTTTCCATATAGCAGACTTTAAAGGAGTCATGGTGAACTAACCTTCTTGAAGAAATTCACTTTGTATCTGTATGTTAAAAGTAGCATATCCTAGCTACTCCTTTTAATCCAATATTTTTAAAATTTTTGATATCAAATGGCTTGTTTAGAAATGTGTACAGAAGAGTACTTTTAATATTTCGGCTATAAATGGAAAAAAAAAACACTGACATGCTGGAGATGCAAGTCAGGGCTCTACAGTATGTTTTCTTGTCATCTACTGCCAGAGACCCAGTCTGCATTCCTGGGTTTTCCTGGACCAAATGAATTCAAAGCAACAGATATTTATAGATATGGGAGATGGTATTGTAACGTGGGGGGTCTCTGTGCCCACGCAGTCCCTTTGCTGCCAGTATCCTGTAGGCGTACTGCTTCTGACCCAGAACCCAGGAAAGCACAGGAGATCCTTGCAGGTTGAAAATCAAACAGAATGACTTTCTTTACGTTTTGCATCTGGTTAAAATACACACACGGGAAGGTACAGAAACAGTGGATACGCCCAGCATGGAAACAAAAGATTAGAAGTGGCAAAGCGATCCAGTTTAAACTCGTTTCTGGGGGGAGGGGTGATGGAAGCATGTGAGAACAAAGGTAAAGAACAGCGCAGCATATACAGTTACCCCACAGGAGACTCAATAATAAATACATAAGGGAATATTAATATAACACAGACATCAGGGAATAGGGCACAGAAAAAACAAACACCCTACATCTAAAATTGTAGATACAGGGTGACTTTAACAAAGGAAAGAGCAGGAAAACAATCTGAAACATCAGGCATGCACCTCTCAAATACATTTCTAGGCCCATGTCCTTCGAGTCCAAAGTGACACACTTCACAGGTATAGATTTGAGTAGTGACATTGGCACAAGCTTGCAAAAGCTTTCTTTTTTTTTTTTTTAAAAGAACACTTTAACCACTTGGCTGCTAAGTGTACCTCCTGTGCTATGGACGCGCTGAGCGCGTCCATGCACCAGGAGGCAGCAATCGGCTGGGATTCTGGTCGATTGCTGGCCCCCCGGTGCAAGCTGACATCTTGGATGTCAGCCCGGCACCCCGTCGTGGCCATTAGATGTCATTGCGGCGGCACGATGACCTCTAATTCAGACTCCCCTGCGAGTGCGGAGGAGGTGCCTGAAAGGGAGGGGCGAGGTCCTTCGGACCTCTCTCCCTCCCAATCGCCGGGGGCCACAGTGTTAAGGCTAGAATCAGACTAACGCAGTATCAACGTGCGTTTAGCAGCACTAAATCACGGCAGTGCTAGCAGCAAATGACGTCCAATGCCGGGCAGCATACGAAGAACGGCCGCACAAAAGTGCGGCTGCGCAACGCAAGTGGCAAACAAACGCCTTTTTTTTCGAGAACGTGATACCGCTAGTACTGACGTACAGAGTGCGCTGCGTCCGCTAGCAACATGTGTGCGTGATTAGGAGATGTCAGACGCTGCTAATGTCCGGCCTACATAACGTCCAGACGCAAAAAGTGTTTTATTGATGATCCGTACAAAATCACGGATGGAAATGCGCATCGTATGACCGCTATCACGTATTCCGTTAAAAAATGCGTACATTCGTTCGAACGCACTTTTTCACGGACAACGCGAAAAATGCGTTAATCTGACCCTAGCCTTTGGCAGACACGTTTGGAAGAGCACAGCCTGCCCTTCCAAACGGTGGCTGACATTAACCCCTGGGGTGCCGGATCCCAATTCGGCGCTGGATCGTGACCCTCTCCCGGAGCTGGCCGACATCTTGGATGTCGGGCAAGCCTCTGGGTACTCCCCCTGACGACTGGCGCCATCGTGCATAGCACGATGATGCAAGTCCTGGAGTTAACCCCTAGCTGCCAGCAATGGTGGAGATAGGGGGTTCATTGGAACCCCCTATCTTCTGATCCGTGGCAACAATACCAAACCTGACCATGTAGAATTTTTTTTTTAAACTAATAATAATAAAAAAAAATTTTTTTTTGTTTTAATGCAGCAATATTGTTCCCATTTCAATTATAATGTGAACAATGATGCTGCACCAATGATTTTTTTTGGGGTGCGTTTGTTAAAAATCATTCCCCCCCCAAAAAAAAAAATGCAACGAGACCCCATTTCTAATTTTTTTTAACAAGCGCACCCCATACAAAATATAACCGCAATTGATCAAGGTTAAATAGAACCTGGAGGAGAAGTACCTGTGGCAGGGAGGGGTGCATACCCAGGAAATACATACAAAAAACATGGGGGGGGGGTATCACTCAGCCTTAACTAAGCGTTTCAGTGCGGGTGCGTCTCAAAATAAAATACAAAACAAAACCACGGAGAGAGCACTCCAGACAAAGACATTCAAAAACCTGCAACAACAGCTCCATGCATGGGTACATAATACCAGCTTTTACCACATGGTGAAAATTTCATAACTCTGAGCTTTGTTGAATAAAATGGTGGAAATTTGGTTCGTTTTGAATGTCTTTGTCTGGAGTGCTCTCTCCCATGTTTTTGTATTTTATTTTGAGACGCACCCGCACTGAAACGCTTAGTTAAGGTGGAGTGCTACCCCCCCCATGTTTTTTGTGTGATATATATATATATATATTCCTCCAGAAATTCCGCACACGGAGTCTTCAAATATAGAGTAAAAAATGTTTATTCAAAAAATAATCGACGTTTCAGTCCATCAGGACTTTCATCAGGATGTATACAGGATACATCCTGATGGACTGAAACGTCGATTATTTTTTGAATAAACATTTTTTACTCTATATTTGAAGACTCCGTGTGCGGAATTTCTGGAGGAATAGTGTGCCATTGACCATATTCTGGCACCGGAGCAATTTAGAACTGGTACTGGGTGTGCGAGGATTTCTAAGAAATCCTCGCACACCCAGTACCAGTTCTAAATTGCTCCGGTGCCAGAATATGGTCAATGGCACACTATTCCTCCAGAAATTCCGCACACTGAGTCTTCAAATATAGAGTAAAAAATGTTTATTCAAAAAATAATCTACTTATGTCGATTAATTATGTACACATATTTTTCATCATATTACATGGAACATCGGCAGGCTCTGGGGTGTAGTCTATTATGACAGCCTTTGGGGATGAAATGATTTTAACATTATTTTTCCTTCCTTTGCTGAATCCGGCATGTATTTTGGGCTCTTTTGCTAACTTGATAAGCTCTCCGGGTGCCTTTTTTGTAGATGGATTGGGCAAGACAGTCCGATCATCGTGGGTGTGTGGTTTTGGGGTTGTTGGGCAATAGACTCTAGTTCTTTAAACAGTAGACTAAGTGGTCATGTGACGTGGAGACCATGTGGTGTGGGGTTTTCCTGAGCCATAGAACATCCTGATCCAGCAACCAGCCACAGGTATTTCTTAAAGCCCACTTCTTCCCACAATTTGAGAAGCTTTGACAATGGGACGTCAAGGCTGCAGTCAATGCGAACACGTCGGGGCATTCGACGTGAGCCAAAGTGGGTCCTTTATTGCATGATGTTAGTCCTCTAGCCAGTTTTGCCGCTGACTGCATATACACAGAAGACCACAAGAAACTAAAAACAGAACAGGAAGGGCAGGAGTAAAAGGAGAAACTAACAACACTAAAGGGAACCCTGAACCTGGATACGGTCCTTAGAATGGCTGTCTAATCTAGGGAAGGGAAACTCACAAGATACATAGAACAAGAGACAGAACACAAGGTAATCCATGTTGAAATTCTGTATCATTTATCCCAACAGAGTAGTCCTAGGAATGCCAGAGGGTCTTATCGCCAGGGTATTGTGTCAGCCATATGCCAGTGGGTAGTATCGCCAGAAAGTCAGAACAGGAGCCAAGGGGTTAAGAACCAGGAGAGTCAGACAAGCTATAGGTCGGTACAGAGCAGGGGATCACACAACAGAATAGTCAAAACCAGGCCAAAGTCATACACAGGGAATCACAAAGCAAAGCCTACACCAACAGACCCTCAGAGAATGATACATGCAAGAGCCCTGAGCAAATGATCGCTCTCACCACCAGGGGGCAGGGCTGGAAACGGCGGTTAATAGAGACATTGCGGGCTGAATGCTTCCATTTGAGGAGTAATTAAGCTGGTATGTATTTATATGCATGAGCACTCGGAGGCCATTTATGCTCTTGATGAAGCCGTGACCATGACGGGAAACGCGTGTCGAGCGAATAGTGGTGATGGGCATTGGATTTTAACAGTTCCGTTTATGGGAGGGATTGGACTAGCATATGTTTTGTCCAGGCATGTATTTGTTTATTCTATGGATTTACATACTTCACTTGTATTCAGATTTTCCCCTCTGTTTATTCATTTGTTCCCTGTATGATTTATTAGGGGCGCACAGGGAAAGACCAGAAATCATTTGAGATTTAGGACCTGAGCTAGCGATACATGGTATTGTCTTTCTCTTTAACGGTCTAGCTATTGCATGGTCCTTTACTATTATATATACATATATATATTTTTGGATCTGCTAATGTGTGTGAGGGTTTTTTCCAAACATACATTTAGTCATTTATGGTATATGACCTGTGCTGTTGTTTCCTTTATTTGGGCTTCTGTATATATTGTTTGATTTGTCACTTTACAAATTAAAAGCTAGATTTTTTGTTTCACTAAATATTGTATTTCTTTTTATAACCCTGACTAGGAAGATGACTGGGGTTCCGGTTTCCTACATTCATTCTGTTCAGTTGTGGGTTTAGTTGGGGTAGGCTCCTATTGTTCTTCCGCTGGTACATTAACTGGTAGGAAGATTGTTATCAGTTTTGAACCTTGTTGAAAGGTCTTTGTAAAGAATACACTAATTCCTTAACCCCTGCCGCAAGGACATGTCGGGCAGCTGGATGTGCAAATGGAATTAATGCTCCTTGAAGCATACTCCGATTCGGCCACAAAGTGTGCCTTGAATTGCTTTTCCAAATAATATAAAAATGTTTGCGCAATGCCAGGTGTAAGGTGTGAATGTAGAACACGCCGAAAAGCATTGGGCATCACAATGTCTCATAAAGATTCATTTGTATGTTCTTTACCAAACATTCCTGCCTTCTATTCAGAACCACAGTCTTTTTATCATGTCCTCTGTGCCTGAATTTCCTCCTTGTATAGATTTACTTTAGATCTTGGCAGGTTTTTAAAATAATTGACATCTTCTCCTCGTGAACTGGGAATTCTTCATTGGTGAATTATTGTTCATGGAAGAAATGGGGATGGAGTCACGGAGAATCCAGATCACAGAATCAAAAATGGTGGAACCTAGGTGTTGGGATGACCTTGTGGCTTTTTTGTCTGTCTTTATTGTGCATTGAACTGGAGTTGGATGTACGTTACGCTCCTTAATTTTTGCAGTCTTTGCCAGGGAATCCACAAGGTAGAGGGCGGGAGTATATTTAAACGGAAACAAAGTAGCAAAACAAGAGGACATAGTCTTAGATTAGAGGGGCAAAGGTTTAAAAGTAACATCAGGAAGCATTATTTTACTGAGAGGGTGGTGGATACATGGAACAGCCTTCCAGTAGAAGTGGTAGAGGCCAAAACAGTGATTGAATTTAAGCAGGCATGGGATAGGCTTACGGCTATCCTAAACAAAAGATAAATCCAGGTAAAGTATCCATGTAATTGGGCAGACTAGATGGGCCGAAAGGTTCTTATCTGCCGACATTTTTCTATGTTTCTATTTGGTAGTGCATCTAGCACAAATCTAAAATGTCACTTCTAGTCCTTAAAACGCATGTCCGCAATCTCAGCCCTCAAGATGTGTTGGAAATGTATTTCCCGTGACGCTCTGTCATTCTAATGAGTGGCTGAGCATCATGGGAGATGTAGATCCAAAACATCTGCGGGAACAAGGCTGCTGACTTTTGGCTTTTTACTCTTGAGACATACTGTATATGTTGGTCACTGATCTTTACATATTAATGGACAAATGGGTAAACCCTATCCATATTTACCATGTTTACAATATCTGACATGAAAACGTAGGTCATTGACCACCCATTTGTGTAGCTGGAGTTAAATTCCATGTTTATTAGAGATGAAATGCCCTGTTTATATCCAATTCACTGTGAAGACGAAATCCAAAATAAATCGAGAGCCCTGCACTATATACATGCCTGTATTTAATCGCGTTGAACGTAATGTACTTCATTATCTTCTTGTTGTTAGTTAATGTCCGGCTTTTCCTCTGCACTCAGAACACATTGTAGTATTATATTTATGACCAGCACATCATTCTGACCTGTCTTTTCTTGACAATCTGTCACTCATCCTACATTCTAAATACCAACCATTTAACAATGTGGAAATCTCTGGCACAGCACTTGCATCTCGTGGATAACACCATTCGATTTTCCCCGAAGCCACACGTGGCATGTCAAAATCCTTCATGTGAAGTAGTGACCTTAAAGATTTGTCGCTCCCATCATCCTGAAGTTAATTCTGCTTATAAATCTGCCGAATGCAAAAATTCCCATTTTCGGATTGCTTAAATGGCGATGCACATTGGCTTCCGCATGCATGAGTAAGTGCTGACCTTTCCCAGCCTCTTCTTCCTCTGGTAACTGATCTGAGGATGTCAAACATGTCATTTCCCTATTACTGGAACATGCAATATATCGTTGGGAGATATTCCTGTTTATTTCGCCTAACTTTTCATCACAAGGAAAGTTTTTTTTTTTTTAGCTATTGAGAGTACTGTGCAGTACGTTACTACATCCATCCAGCTTATTTGCTATATACAGGGTTATTCAGAGAGGGGTGAAAACCAGGAGAACTGGCAGGAGAAGAGAACAATCTAGACCAAATAGCCGATTTCGAAAGTGAGATAAATGGGAGCGTTTTTCTGGTTTGGTTATTTTGACCTAGAATTTTCACTTCTCCAGTCATTCTCCTGGTTTTCACCTCTCTGAATAACCCCTAGTGTCTATAGTGCCTCACCTTTTTTTCTTGGTGGGTCCTGAAGGTCTGATTCAACCTTTTGTGGTGGATTTGCTTGGCCCAGAAAGCTGACAATCGGTGCTCCCTGATTTGCTTTCTGGGCAAGAAGCCAGTATTTAATAACTGTTTTTTTCCAGGTAGCCAGTGCCTCTCGATTTATTATTCTTTAGTACTGTGCCAAGGTACTCTGCAGTGCGGTCTGGTAATATGCAGTGACCTGTAATATGCACTTGGTGGTGAAGTTAAAAAATACATTGGGAATATTCCCATATGTTTCTACTTTTATAATTTATTAACCCCTTGGGGACCAATGACTTACAGGGTACGTCCTGGGAAAAAAATCCCGTTAAGGAGCAAGGATGTACCCAGTACGTCATGGTCCTATAATCCCCCCCCACCCTCCCAACACTTCCCTCTCTGGCCGGGGTTCCGCGGCAATCTGACCTTCTTGAAGTCAGGCCTAAGTTTTTAAAGACCCCGGCCGTTGTGATGACATCAGTTTCAGGTGGCCCCCGGCACCTTTGGATCCCTCTCCCTCCGAAACGGCAGGGAGTTAAAAACTCACTACAGAATTTCCAAAAAAAAATCCTTGCTAATGATTTCTTTTAAATATAAATCATTTTAACCCCATAGTGACCAGGCGATTCTACCATTGTCTGTCTGAAAGTACCCACTGCTGTTTTTACATTTCTGCACTGTTTGTGTTTAGGTCTAATTTTCTTCTTACTAGTTTATGGAACCCACGCATATTATATACAGTTTTTCTCGCCATTAAATGGACTTTCTAAAGATACCATTATTTCCATCATATCGTATAGTTTACTTTAAAACAAATTATGAAATATGATGGAAAAACACTTTTTTTCTAATTTTGACCCCCAAATCTACAACTGCAAAAAAAAAAAGACCCTGGCTAAATGGTTTCAAAATTTATGCTCAATTTTTACATGGGTTTTACTTTTTAACCCCTTCACTGCTGAGCCCTGTTCATAATGTTTAAATGTGATTTGAAGACCGATTTTATTATACGACCCAGAATTATTTTTTTTCATTTTCAACCTTTTAAATTTTTTTGTTTTGTTAAACCAAATCTGGTTATGTTTTGTATTATTGGACAGGCCATGTTCTGGCCTTTCCAATGATTCCAAACATGACTCTCTAGCTATCAAAAATACCCCACTGTCTCCACTTGGCAGCAAGGGAGTTAACTAATCAACTGACGTCATTGCGCATATGGCGTTGTCAGTGGGCGAGGGAGGCCCCGGAGACTGGGCTAACATCCAAGATGAGGACTGCAATCTGGCACTTAAGGGGTTAAAGAGGGGCATCACTGGAAAGGGCAGACTGTGCCTTTTCCAGTGGTGCCTCTTTCCTTTTTTTTTTTAACTCCCTGCCTTTCGGGCTCTCCCTCCCTTTTAGGCTCTCCCCCAGCAGTGCCAGGACGCCTGAAATGCTTGTCAACACAACGGCTGGGGTCTTTTAAAACGGAGGCCTGACTTCAAGGAAGTCAGACCACCGCGGGACCCCGGCCAGAGAGGGAAGTGATGGGAGGGAGGGGGGGTTAGAGGACTATGACATACTAGGTGCGACCTTGGTCCTTAACAGGATTTCAGGACGTGCCCTGTATGTCATTGTTTCCCAAGGGGTTAATAAATTCTAAAAGAAGAAATGTATGGGAATATTCCCAATGTATTTTTACTGTAAATACTCTCTCTGGGCACGGTTGGGAGGGGTTATGTTTACTCCTTTTAACCCTTTGGTGTTCTTTTAAGCATGTGTTTAAAAGGCATGTGTGGGTTAAAAAAAATTAAATTGGAATACCCTATTTTCAGTAGGATGTGTCTTGGGCTGGATAAGGGAGATTGTGGGTGCTAGCACACCTCAGGCTGGTCATCTCCATTATATGGTCCTGTCCTTTTTTGACCAGTGTCCATGTAGACCTTTTTGGCTGTGTGTGCAGAACCGTTTGATATTCCCTTCAGAATAATGGCTTAAACCTGGGTGAGATCAGAAATGATGCTCTTTCCTATTGTCTTTATAAGGGTTCCCAGATGATTATCACTAATGATTTTCACACATGTTGGAGCTTGGGTTTAAAATTTGAGCACCTTTTGATCTTGGTGGTGGTAACATGGCTTCACGCTAGAACAGTTTTTTTGGACTCCTGAGAGTTTTTAGAAGAAAATGTTCCTAAAACATGTTTTCAGTCCTTGAAACGTCGTCTGCTTTCTCAATTATACCGTGAATTTCCTTGTCTTTCTGTCCTTGTCCTCGGTCTACTCAACGTGGGGTTCCATCCTAAATGGAAGAGTATTGGATGTTCATCATATGTAAAGCTCCTACCGTCAATACGTACAAGACCTATGAAACTGGAAGCGCTTTTTAAATCCTGTTTTAGAAATGTCTTTTAAAGGAACCAGAAGAAACACTGATTTCAAGTGGTATTTTGGGCAGCTCTCGTGTCACGCACCTCTTTTGAAATAAATGGCTTAGGGTCACAATTTCCATTTCCCCTTTATCACTTGCTATAAAGGTGTCATTCAGCTCCATTTTTCTGTATCATTTGCTCTGAAAATTATATGTATTTTTCAGCGCGTAATTCCATTCATTGTCCAGACACTTCTTCACATCTACTGCAGACATTTCAGAGGTCTCTCCTGAGGATCCTATTTAGCAAAGTCTCTTGGTTTGAAGAGAGTTTGGGGGTCTTTTAGACTTTTATCCGAGGTCTGTAATATACCCTTGTTTTCTCTGAATATATCACAGCCCTGCAGGTAACGACACAATGGATACCTGTGAGACGCAGCAGGCAGCAAGGGCAATTTTTACTTTCATGAGGCTTTCAACGTCATTTCTGTTAAGAGCTCTGAAAAATATTTTAGAGCAATTTATTGTACAAATTGAAAAAAAAATTTGCTGTCGCTCTGGAGAAAAGTGTATGCAATCCAACATTTTGTAGTGAAATTGAAAAGAAAGTGGGACAGTGTTCTAGGCAATTACCAGACTTGTGATATTGACTCTTTGGGAGCCGCAGTAGATGGCATAAGTGGTATTGCTGCTTGTCTACCTAAATTTACTACTTCAGCTTCATAATGTTGTTTTTTTTTTTTTTTTAATATTCTTCTTACTTCGTCAATGTGGCTTTTTTTTTTTTTTTTTGTGCTTTAATTTAATTTACAAGATAAGCGGTTGCTTCCAGCAAGAAGAGATAGTGAAAAACAATGGGAAAAATTGCTGCACGTTTACCACCACATGCAAATTAAGAGAAATGAGGTGTGAAAAGGTTTATATTGAAGCTATTTTTATCTCCTAATTTCGTGTGACTTGATGGCTTTATAAGAGCTGCGCTTTTGTAGAATTCTGTTGCAATGGTAAATTTAGTTGACTTCCATTCCAAATCTAAAACTCTAACCCCTACATAGTCGGCCAGTTACCGGGACACTTTCTATGCACATTTTTTCCTTACATATATCTAATTAATTATAACACACACACACAAAATATATCTATCTATCCACAGACACCAGACCTCAGATACATGTATACCGAGACACATACCTCACTGCTAGCAGAATGCATTAAGAGTATTCCGCTACCATTCCTCTCTGGCTGGTAGCATGTTCTTCCGAGAGCTGGCTAACCACATCACGTGGTCCTCCAAGCGGCTGTCGGCGTGTGGCACGATCTCCGCAAGATCACTGCTGGAGGCCGCATCATAGCCAGCCGACCGTTCGGAGCATGGGTTGGTCTGTATTACCTAGGGATATACCAATACTAGTATCGGTGCAGATACCGGGCTCCGCACTAGTGCAACCGATACCGGAAGCCAGCGCTGGGCTGGCTTGCTGGCCGGTGTCCGAGGGGCAGTGCTCGAACGGCACTCTGCCAGGCCCCTCCGGGTGGCCTTCTTCTTTCGAGCACCAGCCGTCGCTGGCAAAGGTTGTAGCCCAGCCGCTCGTTGGAAACCATGCACAAGTTGCGGTCTCGCGAGATCCCGGAGCTCACGAGATCTCTGAACTCCGCGATCTGGTGGTTTCCAACAAGTCCCCGGGCTGCAACCTTTGCCGGTGGCCACTGGTGCTCGAAGGAAGAAGGCCACCCGGAGGGGCCTGGCAGAGTGCCGTTCGAGCACTACCACGGTTGTGGCAGGCTTTACGTGGGGGGCTCCAGACAGGGGTCCTGACAGTATTACTCCCCAATCATGTGGCCTAAGGCGGTAATGCACTACACCTGGGTGCATACAATTACTGAAGGCGTGCTGGGAGCTTGTCGCAGCATGTGACATCACGCACGCCCGGCTCGGCCAGTTGCTATGGTGATAACAAACAAAATGACATTGCTAATACAAAACAGATTGGTTTTAATCAAGGAGGCTTAACTGCACAATATACAGCCTGAAAAAGCCTATGTTATCTATCAGTATGAACAGTGCATGGATCTGAAAACTGAGCTGCTTCACATTTTTCAGCATGCCTTCAGTAATTGTATGCACCCAGGTGTACTGCATTACTGCCTTTGGCAACGTGATTGGTGAGTAATACCCTGTTTTTTCTTTATAACCCATTAGTGTTGTGTCCGCTGTAACCTTGATAATGGCTCCTAAGAGAGCTGAAATGTCTTGCTTTTTAAATATGCTTTAATAAATTTTAATTTTTGATTGAGTGCGGCCATTTGTTGGATTTTGTATATTGCATACAGGCCCAGCACCTCTGCTTTTGCAGTTTTTTTTTGAAAGGTGTCGCTGGATTTTTTTGGGCAAAAAAAAAAATATATCTCTCGCTCTCCCCCAGTGTGTGTGTATATATGTATGTGTGTATTATGTATGGCCTGTTGGAAGCCAGCCCGCTGTTGCAAATGAGCCTCCGTGCAGATATCCCAAATGGAACAGATAGCGTGAAGGGATGCACTGGAGGTCTTAAAATTAAAAGCAAATTTCCTTTGTTCAATATCCATAAAATGAATCCCGGACAATCACCGGTATTCATTTTATGGATATTGAATAAAGGAAATTTGCTTTTAATTTCAAGACCTCCAGTGCATCCGTTTACTATATATATCTATCTATCTGTTCTTATTGAGAATCTGTCACATGATATTAAATCAAAGTATCGGTTTGTACTCGATCTAAAAAAGTGTTATCAGTGCATCCCTTGTATTACCGTATAAATCCTCAGTGTAGACGATAACATGGACTCAAAGATCTTCCAAATGTCAGGTGCTGCCTGTGCAACTTAAGGCAAGGCTTCACTGCCATATAAATGTGTCATACCACAAAACTGGTGTTGGTGCTGAGGATTTACGGTGCCCACAAGAGGATAAAAGTGTCCTTGAATGTATGTGTGTAAAATTGGCAATTACATCTGTTTTCTGTAGCGTTGGCATGAGCGGATAAACTCTTGATGAATATATATTCCTGTCAGGAACCGCACCGTAGGGGTACCGGCCTTGCTGGTATGAGCCTGGTATGCGTGGTGCGCGTCCACAGAGATAGGTAGAGGATAGTGGACTGCAGAAAACAGAAGAACAGGATACAAGGGAAGCAGCTCTGAGTGATGGGAGCCACGTTGGGGCTGGATAAGGCATAGGACATAGAAATACTGGAGAGTTTACCGGGAGGCTTGGAGTGTATGAGGATCTTAAGATGGTGCCAGGGTCTTGGGCACAGCGGGGGTCTTTAAGGGGATGCTACAAACGTAGACTGACACGAGGGTCCAGGAGAGGATACTATGAAATTGGCAGGTAAACGCAGAGGCGCAGGCTGAGGGAACAGGTTTGTATGCAGGTTTCAGGAGTAGATGAACACACATCTAATCCAAAAGAGCAACAATAATGGAGCCCGGATTAGAGGGAAGTGTGGTCCTTTATTCAGGTGTGTGTGTGTGTGTTTTAAGTGATTGTGTACTTGCATTTCTGTGCCGGTGCTAAGCAGCACATGAAAACTGCTGCCTAGTAATATATATTGCAGTCAGCGGCGGGGAGCCTGACCATTCCCAGATGTATTTCTCTGCTCAGGAAATTGATGTTTAAACAAACTTATGGTGATTTATCTACACAATGCAAGACTTCTGTTTATACAGTACCATGTGAGGCTTTGTCATTGTTTGCAATTCTGTTAAACTGCAGTGTTTTTGCTTTCCGATTTCTTTTAACATACAAGTATTTTTTCCCCTCTCCATTAACTGCTTAACATTGAGTGTTTTGAGCGTTTGTTCCACCCTAAACTGTATTCAGTTTATCCTTTTGTGCTCAATATGACATGCTTCTGCACAAAGCTTGAGCCTCTCATAGACTTGCTGGGCTAAGTGTGCTCCACCATTCTGGTCATGTTTCGCTGGTAATCAAGTAGTCATGGTCTGCTGGGTAGAATGCCCAACTGGGACGTGGAATGGGATTGCATCAAGCCATTGATTGTCCTTGGGTAAATGAAGGTAAAGTGATTAAGTCCAAGTGTAATTGTGAAATTGTTTCTTGTGTAATTTGGAAGCTGGTCAGGCAGTTTCTTATTGCCCTGATCCCTAGCCCTAGATCTTTTTAATCTTCCGGCTGCATCCACTTAGTAGTGGAGTGTTCTGCTGTTATTGATTTACTGTAGTGTAGATGGGAGCCTTCTGCTGTGCCCTTATATACCTGTTGAGTGCCTTGCCCTTCTAGTTTGGCGTTCGTGCAGTGGAGATAATCTGATTTCCAGTAACGCTTAAAGCATGCTTAGAGATAGAAGATAATTATCTTATGCCAGTCACAACTCTTCGTGCTCCGTACTACCTTTTAGAATAGCATACCCTTTATTACGTGTCTTTCTTTGAACAAGCTGACCTTTAAAGAGCTATTAACAAATATTTTTGCCTCGATTTCTTGTAACTTTGAGTTCTAATGTTACTTATCCTAGCTGTGGAACAATTGTTAAAGTCCTATATCTCTGTAGAACTTAATTCTTGCAGACACATGGTATATAAGATCTGCTTTAGCTTTCTGTGCATTAGGTTTAATAGGTGTAGGTTTAACCATGCAGTATTTGGTACTAGATCACTTTTGTGCACAAACCACCATTTAAATGAAAGATTCAGCTTTACAAAATTAGTTTGATGTATATTTTGATGGAACTTACATTCTAGAGCTTAATTCTACTGGTGCTTTGAGCCAGCCAGCCCTTTGCCAAGAAGGAATGCTGGTCTCTGAAGATCCCTGATGGCATTTGGAGGAAGGTGAGGTACTCGGTGAGATACCTCTGTTCCCACATGACTATTACTCAAAATACAAATCGCTCCACAGAAAGGTTCTTGCTACCCCTGGGTAACTATGTGACTCAATTTAATATTCATATCTTAATGAAAATGGTATCAAAAGGATGCTCAATTAACATTACAGGATGTATAGTGAGCTGTATACCTGAAAATAAAATGTGTTCATGTTCTTGTACATGGGTTTCCTTTGGAGCTTACAATATCCGTGTTTAACTCCACTGGCTTCTAGAAATCTCATTGTTGGCTCCTAGATTTATTTTCAAATTGTGTGTGTGTTTTAGAAGCGCACACCCTTGTTTGGATCCACATTTGATATTCTGTCAAGCTATGCAATTGGTGAAAAGGCGTAAAAGCGTAAATACTTAGACAAACGCATGACAATAATTAAACCACCTTACGTTTGCGTTCTTCTGCATATTGACACACCAGGTTAATGTACTCTTTGGAAAGTAAGCAGGGTAATCTCTACGTAATTTTGTGGTTTTATGCACAATCACAATATCACAGCTGCCCCAAGGAAACATTTGTTAGAATATACTGAGTTTTATTGACTGCTTCCTTTAAGAGGGCAGACTGATAAAACCTAACATTGTTTTTTTAATTTATTTTTAGTTATTTGTTTTTTTTAATTCTGTTTCTTCTCTTCGTTCTGCAAGTTAAGGGTCCTTGCCATTCATCTGCAAGAATGTACTGCAATGCTTTGTGAACTGCTGGTGGTGCCAGGGTAAAGATAAAGTGATTTAATGAGGCTAAATTGCAGAATTAGAATATCTCATACATATAAATAGCTGGAGTCAAACAGGTTCTCTTCCTGTACATCCCTTGTTGTCTGGTGATGGAGCTGTAAGACTGCGATACTGTCTCATGCAGGACCCTGTGGACTGCGTTAAATATCAACCTGTTTAGCAGTATGAGGCTGCACTTTGAAGGTATTAAATAGCTTGTGACAAATATAATCTGTTTATCTAGCCAGTTAACACATATTCTGAAATATTTATTCCATCTGCACTGATACAAGGCTCGTCAGGGTATAACTGGTCCTGCAAAGCCACGTTTATCTTGGCGGACGTGTATCTGTGTACTAATGAATGTGGTGCCAAGGCAAATCTTTCTGCAAGATGTGATTTGCGTGGGGATTATTTTTCTTTGTGGTCCATCTGGTCATGAAAGGTGTTATGTGGCAGGAAATATGTCCCACACATTTCACAGCAGCTGACTGACTGGACTGTGAGGGTACAGGAATCTCCTATGGGAGATTAGGGTCGCCCCCGGAAGCTACCATGCGCACCACCCTGCACAAGCCAATGGTCACCATTCTTGGTGTTTTTGAATTGTGGTCCAGATTAGATTCAACAAGTTTTATTAAGTTTCGATCTTTCTGTGGCCACAGCTTGGAAGAAGGCTGCCAATGGAGAGCCATGTATGTGATTGAAAACGTAAGCTATGTTCTCTTCAACAAAACACTGGACAATCCCAACGGCCAATCATCAATGAAGAATATTCAGTAATCTAGGAATTGTCAGGGTTTCACAATAAAATGTAAGGTTTTTGCCACTATAGTTGAATCCACAAAATTTTCCAGTCGGCTTTCTTCCTTAATTTTTCCAATTAATGTCATGTAAATTCTGGCCTTGTGAATAGCTCGGATGGCAACAAATTTGAGCGACTGTAAACTGGATGCTGGTAATGCATTAATTCCTCGAAGGCAGTGTTTCTCAACCCTAGTCCTCAGGACCCACTAACAGGCCGTGTTTTCCAGATATCTGAAGCACAGCACAGGTGATATGATTTGCTGCTCAGTGACTGCAGGATTCAGTCTGCATTTCCCCAAGGCAATCCTTAAAACCTGGCCTGTTGGGGGTCCCGAGGACTGAAGTTGAGAAACCCTGCTCGAAGATATTCTACTTTGTGATAGAGCACCCTTACTTTTTTCAATAAATAATGGAATTGCAGCGCCTGCCCCTTCCCTCATTTGTGGCAATCATACAGCATCTTGAAAAGCATTTAGTGTGCTCGTCTGCGCAATCTTCTGCATTTTTGTAACCAATATCGTCCCGATAGTCTCTTTATACCCACAATTTAAAGACATTTTCGAGTTCTCGTCTGGATGGTGAGAAATATTCCTGCAAAATGCTCTTTTATTACATTTTAACGTCTCAAGTGATTCAGCTTTATTCAGATGCTGAAGAGATTTTGGTATTTCCTTTTGATGTGTGCACGAATTTTTCTACTCTCGTTATTAGACCAGTCACTGCTACAAATTGTTTTAACGCCGTGTTACCTGTCTGTATTCCCGCTGTGTGATGGTAATATGGCCGGCACAGAGCAACCCTCTTACATTAAATCAGATCATTTAGGAACGCAGGACAAGTCCCTCTCACAAACCACATAAAAGATCCTCAACACTTTTCCATGACCTCCTAGGGATTGAGGCATGGCATTTGGACTATTCACTTAATGATACTAAGGTAACTTTTTCCAATTTAAATTCCATCCCTAAGTTCATGGTTACTTGGTGTAATGGGATGTACAGTACAATAATGCATAAATAAAGCCATATGGTGTTGCCTGTTAAACGTGTGGGGTATTCTTGTCTTTTTCGATTACTGGACTAGCTTTGCACATTCAAGGACATTCATTGACGATTATATGGGCAACCTATTAGAACCGTGCCTACCTTAAACATTTCATATAAACCAGGCTAACCCCAGATATGTTAAGTGAATTTTTCTACTTATGTTTGTGATTTACTCTTTTATACCAGTCTGAATAGGCTGTTGCTCTTCAGCCAAATTCACTAGAGGTTACACATTGGTAGATACAAGGGTTACAATTGGTGAATAGGTTCACTGATTGAAATTGGGTAATGGTATACATTGTATCAGAGCGTGTCCTATTTTGTACTATAAATACCCTGGAGCTGCTCACTCCATGGAGTGTGATGGCACCTGCCTGGCCTTGCCTAATGGGAGTGCTGTTTGTTTTTGAGCTGGTGACATAGTGAGTGGGCAATATTGGATTGGTCACTCTGACTGTAGTGGCACCTTAAGATTGTTTATGCATACAGTATGACATTTTAGTCGCCTTCATTGGACAATTTGCCATAAATCTCCATTGACAATCTCATTCCATTATGTCAGGATATTGCCAAACCAAGGTATTGGTGCAACAAGTTCATTATCCTGTTAAAGCTTAACATAGCTATCCCTTAACTACCTTTTAATACATAAACTTCTTCACAATACTGTACTGCAAGTGAATTATACTTGTGTGAACTTTAAATCCCCAAAAACAAGCTTGATGAGATTGCTGCCAATGGACAACAGCACTAGTGGCCTGCCTTACCTTACGGTGGGTCCACACTCAGGTGTCACAAGGTTTTTATTTTTTTCAATTTACAATTTTATTTTGAATTGAAGTCATCAAATAAGCAAACAGAAAGTGTAGGCCTCGCAGGGCCATACGAAGTTATCCTCAATGGTACAGCAGTAAAATAACAAATGAACAGAAAAGTCATCAGCAAAAGTCATCGTCTGAGAAAAGAAAAGAGTATGCACATTCAATAAAGATCGTAAAAAAGATATAGGTCACATAAACGACTAGCGTAATTGGCCAGACAGCAGGACACACTAACTAAAATAAGAACATTATAAACAGCAATTAGGCATCCAAAGAAGAAAGATGTTCATCTATAAGGCTGGGGTCAGACCAGCGCACTTTTTTAACGTGTGTTTAGGCGCACTTAATCACGGCCGCACTAGCAGCAAATGATGGGCAATGACGGCCAATATACGAAGTACGGTCGCACGAAAGTCCGGCTGCGCAACGCAAGTGGAAAATGAACGCATTTTTTCGAGAACGCAGAACCGCTAGTACGGACGTACAGAGTGCTCTGCGTCTGCTAGCGGCGTGTGTGCTTGATTAGGAGACGTCAGACTCTGCTCGTGTCCGGCCAACATAACGTCCAGACACCCAAAGTTTCCTGGTTTGGATCCGTAAAAAATCACGCACAAAAATGTGCATCGTATGACCGTTTTCGCGTATTCCGTGAAAAAATACGTCCATGCGTTCGGACGCACTTTTTTACCTTCGCGTGTAAAAATGCTTTCGTTTGACCCTAGCCTAAATCAAGAAAAGTCTTCATAACTAAAAAAAAGAAAAAAGAAAAAAAAAAGGTGGTGGTGGGGGAAGATGGCGAAGGCCAAAATTGTGCCACCCACAGCTGTCCCATAAGTCCGAGGACCCGTGGGAGTTGAATGGCACTAGGCCCGGGAACTCGGGGGGGGGGCAACGGGGCACCAGGCCACAGTGGCATACGCCGAGTAAAGCCGAGGAGCTAAAAAAAAAAACCCAGGAGAGACCAACAAAAGACTTTGTTGAAAATTCAGCATGGGGAGAGGGTCATCGCGATAAACAGAATGTAGCCGGCCAGGTATCAAAAAATCAAAAAGACTGCGTTGAAAATAAAAGTGTCAACGGGAGGGGGATCAAAATAACATTACTCGGCGAGTGGGGGACAGGGAAGAACCTGCAATTGGGGGGGGGGGTCATCTCAACAAGGTATGGGTCTGAAACATAAGGAAAAAAGGAACAAAACAAACCGCTCAACCTGTGTCCAGCGAAAAGGCCACGTGGGCAACCACATCACGTGGAGGCATCTCTTGGAGGGCGCGAACAGACAGGCATCCACCGAGCCCACTCCACCACAACCAGGGCCACAGCACAGATCCCAGATAAGTGTTTCAGCTCGCCGGCATACAGTCTCCCGGAGGTCCACCGCAGTCCTGGTCTCAGCGGCGCGATGGGAGCGACGGAAAACTGCGCAGGGTCCTCCATCAGCCCGCCGGTCTCGTCAATCAGCCGCACCTCTCAGTCGCGTTGCTCGGGAGTCCCAGCCTCCAACACAGGAACGTCGCCCACGCTATCAGCTGAGAAGCTGTCCACCGGCACAGCACCGATACGATGCCTCCGCCTGCCGATCCAGCCTCAGCACTGACATTAGACTGCACCGCACGGGCTCTCGTCGTCCCCAGCCATAGACTCTAAACAGGCCTCGCGGTCCTCCAGTATGGCTCCCAGATTTCTGGCGGGGGATGGGCAAGCCAGCTGTCGCCAGGCCGTCCCGTCCCCTGAAATGTCTGCTGTGGGTCCGACAACCGCAGCTGGAAGATGGGGGCCCAGCATCCCTGTGGCTCACAGCAACCGCGTACCCAGGTAAGGGGCTGACGGACGTTCTGACTGTACAAGCTGAAGCCTAGGCCCCAAGATGGCTGACGATAGGCCTGGCAGGGAGCAGAGGCTCAATACGACTTGTCTCTGGTCCGGAGGGGGGACAAAGCGGGCTCTGGACAGTGCAGCTCCGGTAGCTAGCTACCGCAGCACCTCAAAGTAATAATTTCCCACGAATAGTCAGCTGGAGGTCCCTAAGAGCGGCAGAGCTCCACCAAGGCACGTCTGCTCCTGTTGGTCGCTGGCCACGCCCCCCCCTGTCACAAGGTTTTAGCTTGATTGTGCCATTACGGAGAAGACTAATCCATATGCAAATAACTGCTATTGCCCTAAAAAGGGTGACCAGAACTGAAATGCCAAGGCAGCCTTATCTGCACGAGAGATCCAGCAACCCCCAACAAACGTTTTGACCTTATCGGGAGGGCATAGCAGATGCTTTGCTCGAGGTATGTTTTATATTACCTACTCGTCACTCAAAGTCCGATAATACACATGTGTGGGCTCCTCCAGAGATCAGTTACGTGGTTCAAAGCAAATGAATATCCCTTTACACATTACACGGTTGTTTCAGTGTTGTAGAGTTTTCCATATAGTTATCTTTGCTACTTGGCTCGTGCTTCCATCTGATAGGTTTTCCTAGCACTGTGTGTGCACTGGATACATACGTCAATGCCACCAGTTCACTCGCACATCTTCATATATGTAAACCTGGGTGACAGCGAGAGTATGGTATTTCGAAAGGGACAGTATTTGATATTCCCTTGTGCAAAGTGAATTCTGTTTGCTTTAAACCTGCATTTTTGTTTTGCTATTCATATTCTAGTATACATTTTTGAGAACTGCAATTTTTTTTTTCTTTTTTTGCCATTAAGGTTGTTGTGTTGTCGGCTGTTGTTGGTCTGTGCATTTAACAATGTACACTCTGCATTTATTAACGTTTCTATTTTCGATCTACTGAGCCTTAAATGCTTAAGGCAAGCTGTGATAAACCTGCCCTTAGGAAAGGTGACCAAAGATAATCATCATGCACTGCACATACGGGAGCCAGAAGGGCCAGATTTTTTTAATTTAGTTTTGCAGAATCCTAGGTTAGTTTTGGGAAATGCCAGCCCCTTTGGAATATACTAGGCTCCTGCATATAATAAATTCAACATACTGCATGGCAGCTTTTCACATTCCTCCCATAAGCATGTCTTGGAATGAATGGCAGAGCTGGCAATTTTACCAGCACCCCTGATTGAACATATGCAGGCTGTGGATATCATGGCTATATTCCCCTCCCCGCTGCGTTTGCTTTATATAGCTTAAATAATGAAGTACAACAAATGCAGGTAAAGACAAATTCATTCTACTATTATGTCGTTGTTGGTTCGGAGTGTGGCCTGCTGCTGCTTGGAATGGCTGGTGAGGAGCTTAAACATTGTTTCTAGACGTTCCTCCAGTAAACTTGCCTTAGGCCCCGTTCACACTGTGCGATTTATCGCACGGATTTTGCATCGCAAATGCATTTCAATGGAGCTGTTGACATCTTGTCACGCGATGTAGCAGTTCGCTGGTACATGACCCTTTTTTTGCGTTTTGCGATTTCCATTGGTGTTTTGCAAAATCGCGACGTCGCGATTATGAAAATCGCACAGAAAAATGCGCGATTTTCAAATCACACAGTGTGAACGGGGCCTTAGGAGAAGAGGCTGGAGTGCCTGCTTCTTCCTTTCTTTCCTCCGGTGCTACGGGAGGATGTTGTCTCTCCTGGATCATATTGGTACACATCTATTTGTATTTTCTGGTCCTATTGATCCACGTTTGGGAGAGTGCCAGTCTAATTTTTTGTGTGACGGCTGTGAGCACATACATGGATGCCTACAGGGTTATTCAAAGAGCGGTGAAAAGCAGGAGAATGACTGGAGAAGTAAAAATTCTAGGTTAAAATAACCAAACCAGAAATATTCCCCAATTTCTCTCACTTTCCAAATCGGCTATTTTGACCTAGAATTTTCACTTCTCCAGTCATTCTCCTGGTTTTCACCTCTCTGAATAACCCTGCTAAAGTATGCTGCAGGTGGTGGTCACTGCATTTTTTTTTACATAAATTCTGCTTTTGTGTGTTGTGGTGAATGTATTTGAGAAGCCTCTTCAGAGCTCCATCACTGCTGTATTTTTGCACCCAAATCTACACAGTAAATTTCACCATATTGTGCAATTTCGGAGCAGTGTGCCTATTCTCAAAGCTACCAATTCTCCAAATACTGGTGAATTGACAGCGAAATACGTTGCAGTTTGCCGCAAATCGGCAATCTTCGGCGGCAACGAAATTGTCCCATAGAGAAGTAATGGTTAATTTTTTTTCACAGGATGCTAAACTGCACCAAATTTCAGCGACATGCCCTGATTTTTGGTGATTCAGTTAGACAGGTTTAAACAAGCAGATCCCATAGGTTTCCTTGTAATGACATTTTTATAAATATTTTCTTTTCATTTTCAACAAAAACGCTTTTTGTATTTGTACATTTTAGACAAAATTTGTTTCCCGCTTTTTTTATTCTGTAACGGACCTTTTTTATAAGGACCTTTTTTATTTAGATGCATTTTATTGCTTTAAACTAGGGATGCACCGATACCACTTTTTTAGGACCGAGTAAAAGTACCGATATTCTTTTAAGTACTCACTGATACTTTTATTCAAAGTCATGCGACCACTTTCCAATAAAAATTTTTTTTTTTGCTGAAAGCCTGTATGATTTATGTTATGTCAGGGGCGGGGCGCCATAGCGCTGTCCTCTAGGGCAATTTATGGCACACAAAAGTTCTTTAAACGGTGAAACCTTGCATCCTTTATTGCAACAAGAGCAGGAAATAAAACAGAACACATAAACAAAATCCTGGTTCACCTGAACACTGACTGACTCACTTTAAGGTCCCTCTCTCACTAGCAGGGATCCTACCCAAAAGTTACACCAACCTTTGGTATCTTGTGCTGCATCCTCTGCAGACCGTCTCTCTCTGCTGCACCCTCTGCAGACCATCTCTCTGCTGCTGCACCCTCTGCAGACTCTCTCTCTGCTGCTGCAGCCTCTGCAGACTCTCTGCTGCTGCACCCTCTGCAGACTCTCTGCTGCTGCACCCTCTGCAGACTCTCTGCTGCTGCACCCTCTGCAGACTCTCTGCTGCTGCACCCTCTGCAGACTCTCTGCTGCTGCACCCTCTGCAGACTCTCTGCTGCTGCACCCTCTGCAGACTCTCTGCTGCTGCACCCTCTGCCGACTCTCTGCTGCTGCACCCTCTGCCGACTCTCTGCTGCTGCACCCTCTGCCGACTCTCTGCTGCTGCACCCTCTGCCGACTCTCTGCTGCTGCACCCTCTGCCGACTCTCTGCTGCTGCACCCTCTGCAGACTCTCTGCTGCTGCACCCTCTGCAGACTCTCTGCTGCTGCACCCTCTGCAGACTCTCTGCTGCTGCACCCTCTGCAGACTCTCTGCTGCTGCACCCTCTGCAGACTCTCTGCTGCTGCACCCTCTGCAGACTCTCTGCTGCTGCACCCTCTGCAGACTCTCTGCTGCTGCACCCTCTGCAGACTCTCTGCTGCTGCACCCTCTGCAGACTCTCTCTGCTGCTGCACCCTCTGCAGACTCTCTGCTGCTGCCCCTCTGCAGACTCTCTGCTGCTGCACCCTCTGCAGACTCTCTGCTGCTGCACCCTCTGCAGACTCTCTGCTGCTGCACCCTCTGCAGACTCTCTGCTGCTGCACCCTCTGCAGACTCTCTGCTGCTGCACCCTCTGCAGACTCTCTGCTGCTGCACCCTCTGCAGACTCTCTCTGCTGCTGCACCCTCTGCAGACTCTCTCTCTCTCTGCTGCTGCACCTTCTGCAGACTCTCTCTCTCTCTGCTGCTGCACCTTCTGCAGACTCCCTCTCTCTGCTGCTGTACCCTCTGCTACGGCCAAATGCTTTTAACGCATACGGCCAGCTTCCCCAGCCCTGCGGATACCAGTATTGGGGCATTTGCACGAGTACAAAGTGTTCGTGCAAAGGACTGTATCGGCACCCATACTAGTTTCAGTGCTGCCCAATACGTCGCAGAATGTCAGACTGAGAGGAACATGAGAGATCCTGGATTTATAAATCCCCAACACGGACTCGCCCCCATCCCCCTTCACATTATCCCTTACCCCTGATAATGTCCATGGACTTGCCCATTCCCCCCCCATATATATGTCCCACTACCCCCCCTCCTCCCCATATGCTTTGGCAATGCTAAAATGTATTTGGTCCTGCCAATAAAGCTTATTTTGATTTGATTTGATTTGCATCCCTACTTTAAACCCCCATTAGGAGAGTTCCATTTTATTTATTTTTTTGCCATTCGGAGGATTTCGCCAAGGCCAGTTCTGCAGTCTTCAGTGACATTCGCCAATGTTTTCATGAGGCTCCAGGTACTCAATCTTTGCCGCACTATGCTGACCCTGTGGTGAATAGGAAAATCACCGTAGTTTTGGTGAAATGGAATTGCCAAAGTGCACCATAGTGAAAAGCACAGAAATTTCAATGCTTTGTGAATAACCCCTTTTAGTTTGTGTTTTTTTGTTGTTGTGGAGTTTAAACCGTAGCTACTCTCCATGTATTTGCATTAATTAACCCTCTCCCACATTCACAGATTCAAACCTATATAAATACCATAAGCATGGAAGTCTGGGAAACTACTTTTTTTTTTAAAAATTTTTGTCATAAATTCTTTTATCATTCAGTGCAGTACAGGTAAAAACAAAAGAATTACTTTCTGGAAGTAAGCTGTTATGGAATAAAGACTGCGTAATTAAAAGCTTAGTGCCTCTTGTGGAGTGACAGCAATGGGATGTAAACTTGTTTTCTGAATTTTAATTTCATCGGCATCTTGGGATCTTTAAAGCTGCAAACTTTTTTGTACACTTGATTGGACATACGTGTACGTAGGGTATTAGGAAGAAATGTTGACTCAGTCCTATAGACTGTCATATGCTAATGTAAAGTGTGTCTCTTTATTTGAAAGTGCCTGTTTTAATATTCATTGTATATATAATATGGATCTCAGACCAAAGATTATATATATGTCTGGTCTGAGATGTGTGTATGTACAGTCAGGTCCAGAAATATTGGGACATAGACACAATTCTAACATCTTTGGCTCTATACACCACCACAATGGAGTTGGAATGAACAAACACAATGTGCTTTAACTGCAGACTGTCAGCTTTAATTTGAGGGTATGTACATCCAACTCAGGTGAACGGTGTAGGACCTACAGCAGTCTGCAGATGTGCCTCCCACTAAAGGTAATGGGACAGAATAATAATCATTATTACTTGGTTGCAAATCCTTTGCAGTCAATCACAGCCTGAAGTCTGGAACGCTGCTTGTTCTTGGGGCATTTTCCCTTCAGTTTTGTCTTCAGCAAGTGGAATGCACGCTCCATGGGATTCAGGTCAGGTGATTGACTTGACCATTGCATAACATTCCACTTCTGTCCCTTCACAAACTCTTTGGTTGCTTTTGCAGTATGCTTTGGGTCATTGTCCATCTGCACTGTGAAGCGCCGTCCAATGAGTTCTGCAGCATTTGGCTGAATGTGAGCAGATAATATTGCCTGAAACACTTCACAATTCATCCTGCTGCTTTTTGTCAGCAGTCACATCATCAATAAATACAAGAGAACCAGTTCCATTGGCAGCCATACATGCCCACGCCATGACACTACCACCACCATGCTTCACTGATGAGGTGGTATGCTTAGGATCATGAGCAGTTCCTTTCCTTCTCCATACTCTTCTCTTCCCATCACTCTGGTACAAGTTGATCTTGGTCTCATCTGTCCTTAGGATCTTGTTCCAGAACTGTGAAGGCGTTGTAAGGTGTTGTTTGGCAAACTCTAATCTGGCCTTCCTGTTTTTGAGGCTCACCAATGGTTTACATCTTGTGGTGAACCCTCTGTATTTACTCTGGTGAAGTCTTCTCTTGATTGTTGACTTTGACACACATACACCTACCTCCTGGAGAGTGTTCTTGATCTGGCCAACTGTTGTGAAGGGTGTTTTCTTCACCAGGGAAAGAATTCTTCGGTCATCCAGCACCGTTGTTTTCCGTGGTCTCCCGGTCTTTTGGTGTTGCTGAGCTCACCGGTGCGTTCCTTCTTTTTGAGAATGTTCCAAACAGTTGTTTTGGCCACGCCTAATGTTCTTGCTATCTCTCTGATGGGTTTGTTTTGTTTCTTCAGCCTAATGATGGCTTGCTTCACTGATGGTGACAGCTCTTTGGATCTCATCTTGAGAGTTGACAGCAACAGATTCCAAATGCAAATAGCACACTTGAAATGAACTCTGGGCCTTTTATCTGCACATTGTAATTGGGGTAATGAAGGAATATCACACACCTGGCCATGGAACAGCTGAGAAGCCAATTGTCCCATTACCTTTGGTCCCTTAAGAAGTGGGAGGCACATCTGCAAACTGCTGTAAGCCCTACACCGTTCACCTGAGTTGGATGTACATACCGTCAAATTAAAGCTGACAGTCTGCAGTTAAAGCACATTGTGTTTGTTTCATTCCAACTCCATTGTGGTGGTGTATAGAGCCAAAGATTTTAGAATTGTGTCAATGTCCCAATGTTTCTGGACCTGACTGTATATTCATACACACGTGTGTGTGTATATATATTAGTCTGAGGTCTGTGTAATATGTGTGTATCTATACATGCCTACATACATATACGTGTGTAAGTTTGGTCTGAGGTCTATATTTATGTCTGGTCTGGGGTCTGTAATGTTTGTATATATACACACACATATATATGTTTTTATATGTAGGCAAGTCTGGTCTGAGGTCTGTATATATATATATATATATATATATGTATCTGAGTGGGTATACATGTATCTGAGATGAGGTGTGTGTGCAGGGGGTACATGGGGTTTCTGGCCATACATTTCAATATAAACGTAAACTGGACAGGCTTTAGGCAAAATCCTAAATTATTTATTGGAAAGCGTCACATGACCTTAAAGTGTCGGTACTCGGTATCGGTGAGTACTTTAAAAAAAGTATCGGTACTTGTACTCGATCCTAAAAATGTGGTATCGGTGCATCCCTACCCGTGGCCAGATCAGTGCTTTCCATGGTCAGTTGTTTTTGCTGGGTTGGATATTGTGTGTTATATGTTCGAGTCACTCAGACTAGATGAGATAATTAACATTCCTCTATCTTGTCCATTGTAGATAAATGTAAGTGTGTATCTGGAAATGGTCCTATCTATTAAGATATGCGATTACTTTGAGAGTAGAGGCACATATATTCAGTTGTATCATTTCTATCAATAATTGATCTCAAAGTTTTCTTTTAGCAGAAGCAATTCAGGAGATGCTGATCATTATGGTGAAAATGATCTGTTGCTGTATTGGAAATGTGTGGTTATTAATGTTCGCCTGGTCATTACCAGACTTTCCCTGCTTTGAAAGTAAAGGCACTGAACACAAAAAGGGGTAGTTTTCTCTCTGGAAAGGAAGGATATGGGCTTTCCAGAACACAATGGGACAGTTACTCAAAGATGAACAGCCCTGGGTGCTAGATTAACCGTGGAAAGCCAGACCACTAAAATATTATTTTTTCTTGTGTGTGAACTTATTGCACTTGTTTTTTATAGCAAATGTGATTGTGAGCACATTGGCTCACAAAATCAAATAGCACTACAGATTTACAAATTGATTCTTGTGTACCTGCTGTATCATATTTGATACGCCTATTTTCAAAACTGTATGTGCAGGGGTGTGGAAATTCTAAAGAAAATCTACTTGTCCAATAGACTAAAGTGGACGCCTGATCTACTTGTGACATCTAATTGTCCTGATAATAAATTTTCAACAAAATAGCATTCGGTCTTGTTAACCACATAAAGAAAACAAACACCGGTATTTAGTTTATATAGAACACTTATTGTATTGCAGTTTTCTTACACTCATACAACCCACACATTATGGATCACCGTAATGTGCGCTGTGTATGAGCGTATCACAGAGCTCCACGGCAATAAAACTCAAAATAATTATACTGTTTATCTGAATTCTATTAATTAAATAAATTTTATTAAATGAAAGCATCAAAAGCAGTATATTATTAAAATTTATTTAAAGTTATTGTGACAAATCTCTGTACCCCGACAGGGTCACATTTGCCAATGCCACTTCCTCGCAGGACCCCCGTGTTCTACCCAGGCAGACTAGTGTGCATTCTTTCAGTCCTAAAACGTAGCTTAAAGACCGGGACACAGATCCTGCTAGCATCCCCCAGAAATAAGACGAGGCTGTAGAGCTGAGGTCTTTCAGGGTTAGAAATGGAACTGGTTTAATCCGAGACACATTTATACAGTCACACATGGGTAATTTACATACACCAAATCACAACATTTTCTAGGGGATGTTTTTGTGGAACCTAATTAGATTTAGGTATACAGTTAAATTAAACCTTACATAGCATTTCTAATGAGGCCGGACAAACATAAATCTAATTACATTGCGTACAGACATTGAAATCAAACACATTATGTAACATTTTTAAAGTCAAGACAATGGGGATTATGATAACGATGTTAATACTTTCAACAGATAACAGGTACACAAGGGCCAGACAATAACATTACTGCATGATCACAGATCACACAACCATTCTGCACATGAGGGCAATGAAAATAACCACCTCAGGCATGCACCCCAAACCCATTTCCATGCCCATGCACCCCAAGTCTAAAGCGGTGCACGTCACAGTTATAATATAATATAAATAACATATTAAAATATAATATTAAAATATATATAAAAATAAACTTAAATATATTAAAAATATTTTAAATATTTAAATTAATGCAGCGGCATTGCTAAAGCTGCTTTTAGAACCAAAAAAATTAATTCTATATCATTTTATTTAGATTTCCAAATTATGCAGTCGCGTTGGATATCATTGGAAAGGTCAGACTCTGGCCTTTACAACGATATCTCAAATGTGCTTGTAGGACATACAGATCAAGAGATACAGTGGTCCATGGGGCAGTCCCACAAAGTGGGCTGACCTCCCTGCTCAGAGCCAGATCGGCACTGAGCAGGGACACAACAGGACGGGCAGGAAGCGGACGGAATCCCCAGGATGCTCCACGTACGTCCACGCAGTGCAGGACCCTATAGGATACCAGAAGCACTTGGTGATCAGCGCACACCTGTGTGGAGCAGCCAAAACTCCAGTATCCACTTAGACCCTGCTGCTTGCCCGCTGCAAGTCTAAATGGGGAAAACAAAACCTGCTCAGCCCCTGGAACTTTCAATCCTGGAAGTCGGACAGGCCCATTCCTGTATGTTTTTCGGTGGGAACATTTTAAAATTATAACTTGTCCAAATGAACAAAATAAATTTTCTTACCACACATTTTCAAAACTCTGCAAAGACTTCATCCCAAAAATGTATGTCAGCTACTTTAGGAAGGCTGTCAGTTTCCACTGTTTTTAACTGGTCTCTACTGCGTGTAATGGGTGCTAATCCCCCAGCAGTCAAAAGAAATGAATCTGATACTATTCACCAGTTTTATTACAGAAGAACATTGTTTGATTACTGCAGAGGTAAAAGAAAAACCCTGATGCATCAAACATAATAAAAATGGCAATATGTACAGCTTGTTGTAGATGGGGTGGTCCTGACCAGGCTACCAGCTTTCAGACCTGTAGAAGGTTAATGGTTGTTCCACAGTCTAAATCGTCATAGGACCTGGGTGCAGACCACTACAAACCAGGAAAATCTCCATTTGGTTTAAATGTCTAAAGACGACTAAGCAATAAACTCAAATTTTTGAATTCTCAAGCTGCTGATCATTCTTTTACAAGCCAGTCTTAATGAGCTTCCTCAGATGTGATGTCAAGGTGTGAAAAGTATTCCTGCTGGGCTTTAAATTCACAAAGCCAGTGGTGTGATAAAAGACTGTCCACTGTACCTGTAGCGCTTCGACCACAAAGTGTTTGTGATGGAACTTTCATGTCAACATTATATGACAAAATGCAAATCTTGTTAATATGGCAAGCCTTCCAATTAAGATGATACAGCAGGGAGTCTTTGCCGATAATGGTAGTGATTAAAGAAAAGTGGGCTGTATGAGAGTTCAGCCAAAGTAGTTTGATTTTCTCTTTTAATTGGCCTCTGCTAATGTGATTCTAATAATTGTGTGCACTAATAATGGCTTTAATAAGTCTATTAAAGTCCCCATCCCATTCTTGGAGGATAGGATTAGACAGGGAAATGTTATCCCTCATTAATCCCTGGGGGATTATTGAAATGGTACAGGGAAAATAACTTTCTTTCGTGGAAATTGGGGAATACTAAAACATAAATTGCTTTCCTAGTGACTGGAGATGCTACAACTGCATTAAAGATGAACAGGCCTGCGTCAATAAAGGAAGACTCTTAAAAAATAGTTTCCTATTCTTGCCCATTCAATAATTGGGCAGAAGCTGCTGACAATTATTTTTTTTAGGCAAATTTACTCCTCTTTTGTCCCTTGCCACGCACTGCTCCTCCTCTTTGGTCAAGGAACTCCCGAACCCAGAAGTCACTGAAACCTTTTCATGCAGTTTGTGCTCCGACACAGCTTGCATAGCGTAGGAACCGCAAATTGCGTACCTTAATGAGACTTGCTCACTTGTAGTAAACAAGTTCAGTAGCTCCAGTGCAGAACGGATCAGAGCTGTGTGAGTGTGAAGATTCGATGCATCAGCTGCCTCTCTGAGACTGATCACTGGTGACAAACAGGAGGGAAATTCAAAAATCGAGGCTGCGGGTGACCCTCGGCGAGGGTGGAGCATTTCTACTATATCGGTGGAGCTGAGGGGTGGGTCGTCAGTTCTAGATATGAAGTGGTCGCGTTGAGTAGAGTGTTCACTTGCCAAATACACTTTCTGTGGGTTTTCACAAAAGACCAGGTGCTGTAATGCTTGTAAAAATCAAATGTCATTGCAGTGTTTCATTATCTGAGGTCACCGATAACAGGTTGGCTTTAAGGAATTTGTTTTGAAAGTGGAACAAATCATTGGATGCTGCTGGCATCTCCATTTAAGGGTTTTACAGGGATACTCTAGGACTAAAACTGGAATGGGCAAATGTTTGTTTCTCCTGAACAAAATGATATATAATAAGGGTGGGTGCACTTAATATCAAAGAGGTAAATTATGGCTGTACAGACTTATAGCTGAAATTCTACATTTAATTGTGTTCAGAACTTGTAAAATTGCCTCCGTACTTAAGGGGTTAAACAGGTGTCCAGCAGACAGTCGATTTATAAAAGGGCATTCTTAAATTAAACCCCTTCCCATTTCATGCTGTCAGCAATGGGAACCACACGGAATAGAAATGGCACAAGGCCTGAGAAAGGAAATACCTTCTTTACACAAGGTGAATGCTACAAGAAGATCAGCAAAGCTTTACTTACCAGTCAGAATACTGTAGCAAAAGTGATACAAAAATATAAGAAAGATGGAACTGCAACATCTCAGAGACATCCGGGCCGTCAAGAGAAGTTAACACCTCGACAGAAGCGTCTTCTGATGAGAAGGGTTGAAGAAAATCACCATGCAAGCTCAAAGAGGTTAGCTAAAGAAGTAGAATGCCAAACTGGGGTGATTGTTTCCCCTGACACAATATGGCACACACTGCAGAGGAATGGCATGCATGGGAGTCATCCATGAAGGAAGTGTGTGTCTGTATAAATCTATATTCACATTATCTACAGTTCATCTGAGCATTCATGTTTGGGTAAATATTTCTTCTGTATGTAGAAGGTGTTGGCCTTCTTTCTGGCATAAGGAAATTGAAATAAACATTTTTTAAGTCACTTCTTTGCTTCTGCACTTAATAAACATAACATTTGAGATAATTAGCAGTGCTTTTCTCAATATGATTCATTTCATCCTTGATTTTCCTTTCATTACCAGCGAGGCCTGCAATGCATCTCTTTGCTAGGCTTTCCAATAGGAGTAGCGTTAAGCACATTACCCTGATTACTGTACTGTAGATGTCTCAATTGCCACGCTTGTAGTGCCGTAATTGCGTTAATGCACACCTGGTTGATCATTAGCAGTCAGGTAATTAAAACATGTGCAGCATGTGGCATGACAGAATATGCCTCTACCCAGAATATGATGTTGGTTGTACTTCCTTTCTATATTGCGCTTGATGTCAAAGCTAGCTGTTATTTCCATACAACACTACCCCAAGCATTTCACGCTGTATCTGTTACTCGCCCTGGGCTTTTTAATGAGTGCACAGCACACTCATTCATATGTACTTAATACCTTGGGAAATGAACACCCACCCAACTGTCACTATGTAATACATTTTTGGGTATTTCATGTGATTTCTACTTCATTTTAAGAGAATTATTTTCTCTGGAAAGCTGTCCTACTCTACTATTTAGGCTGGCATCAGATGAGTGCACTCTGTGCGCCGGTACTGACAGCCCCGGATTAAGATCTCTATGGGCCTGGAGCTGAATATTTTTTTTTTTTTTTTTTGTAGTTTAGTGAAATGAAAACATATTTTTGGTTATTTAATAGAGCAGATACGGGTATATCTAACCAGGCAGATACTGTGTGATTAATTTTTCATTCAGATTTCAATACATTTAAAGAGTGTAAAAAACGTTTCATCCAAACCTTTGTGGTTCTATATTCTCTAGGGCATTCTTGTTAAAAAAAAAAAGTGAAATGGGAACCTGTTACTGCATTTTTCTGAGAAAATATACAATTTTAACGAAAAAAAAAAAATGAAATATTTCCCTTGTGTTTATTTTTACGAATAATATGGCCAAGTATAAACCACTGACTTTGCTCGCAGTGTGGGAAATGAGAAGGTGAGTAATGGCAGTGGTATTGCTCATTTTATACATGACAAATGGACAATGCCATCGCTTTGGAACTAAAAATAAATAACAAAACAACTTTTCTTTTTCTTTTTAGATTTTACATGGTCAGGTTTGGTATTAATGCAAAGGCCAGACTCAGCCCTGTCCAATGATACCTCACTTGACCTTGTGAGATGTAAAGATTAGTGACGCAGGGGTCCAAAGTTCCCCCGCAGTGCTCTTCGCTGCAGTGTGGCGGTTTAGGTTTTTGATGTAACAATTTGCAACAATCACCCATCACCTCCACATTTGTTGGCGACATGAGAATTGTGATGGTTAGTTAGTGCAGCATAATTGTTTACTTTTATAATTGAAAAGTGAAAAAGTAAATATTTTATATTTTTTACTTTAAATCTGGTCATGTTTGGTATCATTGGAAAGGCCATTCTCTGTACCTGTAGCTGCTATAGAGTTGGAGATACATGGGTCCAATGCAGACATAGTTATCCTTTCTCTGGGCCTATTCTGAGGCATGGGCCTGGAGCTGCTGCTCCATCTGCCCCTATGTTAATCCGGCCCTGCGTACATAGTCGGATCGAGCCTTGCAGCGCTGAGCACACTAAGTGTGCTCAGCCAGGTGGCCAGATGGACGTTGAGTGGAAGGAACGTCCACTCTCACGGACGTTCCTTCCTCTCTTTAAATACGCTCGTCTGACGCCAGCCTTAGAGTTTGTGTAATTTTCTGATTAGATATTTGTGTTGATGGGTAACCGTTCAGGGATGATGGTCTTACTGTGGCTAAACTTGCTTAATTTTCCATTCATTTTCTTTAATATAATTCAGTAGCGTTTAATTTCACATCATGAAGCAACTCTACCAATCGGAGCACTCCTATGGCCGCATACGCATCCGCATTTGTGGGCTGTTGCTCCGTTATTATGTAACAAAGAGCTTCTTCCTAGGATCTGGCGGTAACGGGGACATCTTGCATCATAACTGCAAGGAGTTTAAGTGTTTACCTGTTTATATTGACACTGTAATTCCAGTTTGTGACTAAAGCACAAACGGCAGACATGTTTCGGAGCTTGGTTTGGGGGTGTTTTAAATATATTTTTTGCTATACTTGTGAAAAGGAACTTGGGGCCCTTTTCCATTGAAGCATAATTAATAGCAGCTCACAAATAGATTGTGTGCAACTTGCTATCCATTTGTAGCACTCTATTAACCGCTCTATTGCAACAGAGTTACTGTATTAGCTGCTTGTGTTGGAATATTAGCGATACGGTCAGTGCCGGAGTACATAAGAATGAAGGACTTCATAGCTTTTCTCTTTTTCTTTGTGTTGAAGCTGTCTGTCAGGTAGTGATTTTATTTTTTCAGTCTGTCGGATGTATATTAGATCCTGAATGTACATCACTACTTACTTGATCTTAGTGTGTATATATCACTAGACGTGACCTACCTGGGAGCTAGATGGCCACTGTCTCCCAGAATTTCACAGGATTCCCAAACGTCGGCATTCTATGAAAACCTATTAACAAAACTTTAGTAGAAAAGCGTAAGGGTCCTAGTGGCGCAGTGGGTGCTTCCAAATATGGAGCAATCTAGAGGAGTATTTCTAAATGCTGATATTATGGCTCAACTCTATTTATCAGGTGGTGTTAGATAAAAGTACTCAAGTGAGTCAATGTTACACTAGTATTGTGTAAATAGCAAAATTACTACAGTCTGCACTATTGTCTCTCTCTTTATGTCTTCCTCATATATGCTACGGAATCTACCAACTGAGGAGAGGAAGCATAACGTTGGAACATTTTGTCTGAAGTGTGACCTACATACTGTATGGTGACTAGGAGTCACGGACCTTGTTCATTTTGAGATTTGCACTTTTTCACGTGCACTTTATACAGTCATAGGCCATCCAGAGACTATCAGATAACCTAATAAAAGGATTGTCTTATGACTTTTTTGATGTCACATCAACAGAAATTTTGTGTCTGCACTTTACGAATGGAATAGGATATATGAGCACATGCACTTTATATGTACTTTATATGCATTTTGCACATGTGGATTATTATACACTTTGCGCTATAGGAGCAGATTTGTACGCATGATTTAAGGATTTATCACCATTGTTGTTGCTTATTTTGCACAAGGTTGTTCATTTGCACAGAATTGCTATTTACACAATACTAGTGTAACATTGACTCACTTGAGTACTTTTATCTAACACCACCTGATAAATAGAGTTGAGCCATAATATCAGCATTTAGAAATACTCCTCTAGATTGCTCAATATTTGGAAGCACCCACTGCGCTACTAGGACCCTTACCCTTTTCTACACATTTATATGCACATTTAGGTTGAGATTTATGTGCAACCCCTTGTAGGCAGCACCCCCCCCCCCTTTTTTAAGGAACCACAGTTACCTAGTAAGCGCCTCCACAGACACCCACTCTTGTATTAGCAAAACTTTGCCTGGCTCCTCAGGTTTCTTTGTCCTGAGGCTGCTAGAAGTTTGGCACACCATGCTACATAATGATCAGGATCAATATTGCTGCTTGACTTGTGGTCAGATTCTGAAGACCGCTTTAGGGCTACTAAGCACTTTTTTGAAAGGCACCGCTCTTTTTCATGGCTGTATCACTGCACACAGGATTCATTAGTGGTTTCCAGCGTACCAGTCCCTCTTCATTTTCTGTTTTATTGTTATTAAATTGATTCTTTGTTACTGAAAAGCAATAATAGGGAAAAGAAGTATATAATGTATGCTCTGGCGGCTTCTTATTGGAGTCCTGGATGCAGTGATGGGACTATGGAAAAGCAAAATGACACCTGCGGTGTTCGCATACCATTTTATAGCTCTGCAATACTTTGTGTAATCTATCACATCTAACATGGGATTTAATGACAGCAAACAGGAAAGCTTGGTCACTATCTGAACTCGTGCATACACCTACAGCTTTGCCTCTGCCAGTGTCTTTGCATAGCAACTTGATTAAAATATTTCTAAATTAAACTTGCCTCTTGCAGCTACATTACCGGCAAGGTGAGTAATCTGTCCCCATCTCGGTGCTCTCTGCTTGAATTAAATCACCTAAATGTAAGGATGTAATGAGACCATGGTCCTTGTAAATAAACAAACTCTAAGACAATACACCGGTGTCATTGATCGCTCTTTTCAGATTTCATCACATTGAGCCGCTCTACTGCTGGTTGGCCTTGTCGGAGTAATACCTGGCACCGCGCTCACTGCCACGACCGTGAAAATGAATAAACGCCTGCCGTTTCCTTGGTGATACGACAGGATTCACGCCTTTTTAGAAACTACATAGGTTGCCAAACGTTTCAAGCCTTGCACACTCTTTATTTTTGCTTTTCCTGAAGTGTCTTATCGAGAGTGGAAGGCTAATTACCATCATTTTCACACAAAGGAAGAAAAGGCACAATTCTACGATTAAAGCACATAGGATCAGGGTGGGAGAGCAGCAGTCTTTATTGTCACCTGGCCTGTGTTTACCAGAAACCAGTTTATTGCAAAGAATAGATGCAGCAAGTAGATTAAATGCATTTTGCTAGGTCTAAGGCTTCGTAATGCTGTAATCCAGCACATTAACAAGCATTGATACGGTGTGTCTTTTCTTGGTTGACTTAATTATTGACTGACGCATCACTGACTAGAAAATCGAAAGCAGACGCTAATTAAATCCCGCTTTGGTGGAATCGAGAAGCCACTGACTTTAACGTGGTGTTGCGCAAGGATACGTCTCCTTGGAGTGTAATGTTATGATGTATATGTGGAGCTGGGAGCTTTCCAAGAAAGAACATTAATGTGTCCGCAGAGTTTATTGAGAATGAAATGGGCCTGGCTCTTTTTACGCTCTCCCGCCCTGTGTCTGTTGGGTATCAAAGTAAATTAAATGCTAAAGAGCCAGTTCCCCCAGTCCTCCGTAATAACAGAAATTAGTGTGAAAACCAGCGTCGTGCACTGGATTGATTTGTAATCTCTAATCCAGAATAACTGATATAAATCCTTGCAGCAGAAGAATTCTTTTGTTTCCTACAAAGCTAAACGAAAATCTAAGAACACTCGACAAGCAAGAATAGAAAACCAAATACTGTGGATGACCGCCTTGAAAGCTGTTTTGCAGTTCGGTGGAATTCGCTGAGACCACTTCAGTGCTCTTGGGTGACGTTCTCAAACTTTTTTTGGGGCTTCGGAGACTCCATCTTTGGCGCACTATGGTGACCATTAGCTAAATAGTGAATTCACAGAAATGTAGACAAAATGGAATCGCCGAAGTGAAAAGCACTAAAATTTTGCTGAAATTTCAGTGCTTGATGAATAGACCCTTGATTTTAATCTTCATCTGATTTCATTAGAGGCTAATATACACCTATACATGGGTACCCTACTCCTATTGGAGCCTCACATACCTATGCAATGGTACCCCGCGCCTATTGGAGCCTCACATACCTATACACGGGTACCCTGCTCCTATTGGAGCCTTACATACCTATGCACGGGTACCATGCTCCTATTGGAGCCTCACATACCTATGCACGGGTACCCTGCTCCTATTGGAGCCTCACATGCCTATGCACGGGTACCCTGCTCCTATTGGAGCCTCACATGCCTATGCACGGGTACCATGCTCCTATTGGAGCCTCACATACCTATGCACGGGTACCCTGCTCCTATCGGAGCCTCACATACCTATGCATGGATATCCTGATACTAAAAGTGGGATTCTTGGAAGTAAACTTGTTTTTCAGGATAGCTTGATATAGAACTTCAATTCTTACAAAGTGGGCAAAGTATCACGTTAAAGTAGAGTTCAAGTGTGTTGGCATGCCTTTTTCTACGTGACGGCTCATGTAAAGGATTTTGTGCTTGGGTATTATATAATTATATAGATATAGTGAAATTTGACTTCTAAAATGTTCTTGGTTAACCATAAGGGGTAAAAAGGCATACCGTAGATACTAGAGTATAGCGTGACCCGAATATAACGCGATGGATAAAGTTTCATTATGGAAATGAGAGAGTACTTAAGACTCGAATATAACGCAAGGAGCAAAATTATAAAAGTATCCTGTACCAGTAAACCATTAAAATCCTTCCAGGTCTCTTAACACAGCCAAGCTACTCCTCAGGCCAGGGTGCTCTGCTCTAGAATTATTGTAGTTGTTACTAAGTATGAAGCCGCCGGCCACCTGTCTTCTTACTTTCGATAAGATGGCCGGCGGAGCGAGGTTACCAACGCAGTGAATAATTCACCAATAGCCAGCATGCTGGGAGGTGTAGTTTTCTGACCTCCGGCTCCAGCAGGCAGGCTCACCCACTGTGTTGTCCGCTGATAGTCAACCCCCCCCAAACGAGCTCCTGACCTCACTGCAGAGGCATCGCGTGATTCTCTTCACATTCAGAATGTGAGGAGAATCGTGCAGCGTGTCTGCAGTATTGTCAGGATGGAGCAACAATGGAGTGGGGCAGACTATTGGCGGACGATGCAGTGGAAGAGCCTGCCTGCTGGAGCCAGAGGTCAGAAAACTACACCTCCTGGCGTGCTGCGCGGAGCAGGGTGCATGCTCTGTTTTAAGCCAATCTTGAATGATTGGCTTAAACCGAGTGTGCCCTCTGGCCATGATGGATCCCACCTCTCGCGGGAGTTCCTGAAGTGTTTGCGGGCATCAGGAAGCCCAAATTCACTTCAGGGAGACTACCATAACTTCTGGGAGACTTGGGATCCCTGAGTAAGTCAAGTTTTTTTTACACTCGATGCAGATGTCTCGACTATAACGCGACCCCTCCAATTTGAAGGTAAATTTTTGTCACCAAAATCTAGTGGTATACTCTAGTATCTACAGGTAATACATGCTGATCTAATGTAGAACGTATGTTTAGCCTCTCACCAGTAGTTTCTAACTGACAACATTGAGGGAAAACACAGTAGCAGCTGATGAACAAAGACTACCCTAGTGCTGCTTTGCCAGTACACTAATATGGTTGAAGTATCCTGTAGATGGGTGTGCTATATACTATACGAAGAACATGCAGAAGTATTCGCTTTATGGATTGTGAGCACCGCATAATTGGGACTTGACAAAGTGTTCATTTGACTGGATTTAGAAATGTTAAAATAAGCATTTTGTCAGCCATTATCATAGACTGTAAGTTCAATAGGTTCTAGAAATTTTGGATGAACCAGTGCTTCATGCATTTGGAGAGAAAAAAATGTAGACCAAATTAAATAGAATCCACAATAATAAACTTGTTTTGCCTTTATGTACGTGCCCATTACTATACAGTGTTGGTGAAAGTGATGTTAACCAACCTGATACTGTTGTATTAAGCGGTTTTGGGCCTCTGACATCCGTTCACAATCCCTACAGAATTCACTAAATCCTAGTATACACAGGGTGATTTAAAAAGGCAGTAATCTGATGCAATGATATCTGGTTGCGGTTGCAAGAGCCAACAGATCTTCTTGGACATGTCACTTCTACATGCTGATGGTCTGCACATCAAAGTGCATGTGAATTCTGTATACTGCACTATATGCTGCTCAGCATATTGAGGTGAGGTGTCCAGGCAAAGGTGTTGGATCCAGTGACCCTTCCTATTTGAACTATATTAACCAATGTAGTCCTGACCATGTAACACTGAGCACTCTCTATAATGTTCTATCCAGTCACATTCCTCCTACTGGTGAAAATATGAAACTGCAACACTCAATATCATTTGCTGATTAGCTTTAAATTGTCAATTATATGGCTTTTAACAAAACATGCTGCATCTGCTGAGCCCCATCTTAAGCTTGGTGACATTTAGCAGGGGTTAAAGACCTTTCTGAAGGGTGTTAAAGTGAATTATTCACTCTTCCACCATTCCCAGGTCTCTAGGCATAAGATCTGCTACTGACTCTAGCAATTTTCTTAATGCATGTGCAGAAATCTTTACCACTTAACACAGCCAACTGTGCAAACAGTGACTTTTCCCAGCCATCTGTCCTTGCGTCTCTGCAAAAGTCATCCTGCAGTTTTTATTTTTTATTTTTATTTTATTTCAAGGAAGAAAAAAAAATGCCAATCTGCATGGCACAGATCGTTAAGAGGCATTGCGGCTGGGAGTGAAAGGTGGGGTGGGGGAAAAGTTAAATGGGCTAGTTTTCATTTAGCTAATGTGTTGTATTCAACAGTGCTGAAGTACAGGACTGTCAATGGAAAATGACCTAGAAAAACTCCTTACATCACCTTGTCATCAGAATCACAGATGCACTCTTAAACCTCTATATATAGGAAACCGGCTCGTCTAGAAGTCGAGCTCTGGGGCCTGTGTACTAATGATTGCCATTTGCAAAATCAGTACAAAAACGGCTACATATATATATCAAGGAAAGTGGGCATGACATTGAAATCAATGGATGTTTTTCCCTTGATAAATTTCACTGCAGTTATTTTTCAGTTCAGTAAACTCGTTTTATATTCCGCATGCTGTGGGTTATCTATCTCCCTAGGCTTTGTTGTTTGTAGGTTTTTTTTTTGTAGCGGTTATATGCATTTGGATAAGAGTAATAATCTTTTAACTGACTCTTAAATATGAGAGCTGGTTGGCTGCTGTCACCAATGAACACAAATAAGGGTGCTGAATCCCCCTGCATAATGATTTCGAAGAGTTTCACTTCTTGAACTTATTCAGAGTTATACAAAAAGAGCGGATCTGGCACCAAACATGGAATTTCCCCGTACAGTGCCATTATGGGGCCATTCAGCTATTCACAGAGCAGGCAGTTCGTCACATTTTGTTGAATTGCCAGCAAGTACGGCGCCTGATCGGCGGCAGTGAAATCCCCCATAGAGAAGCAATGGTTAACATATTCAGAGAACAGCAGAGAAATGTGAAATGCCCTGATGCTCAGTGGTTTCATTCGGCAGGTTTAATCAGGCGAGTGCCATAGGATTCAATGTGAAGAATATTCTCGTTGTTATCCAATATCTAATTTATTTATTGTTTTAATCTGCAGTAAAGTAATTTTTTATTTTATTTTTTATTTTGCCTCTTTTTAGGCATTTTTCAGGATTTTTTTTTTACAGCGGTTTTTCTTTTTTCTGTAACAGAGCTTTTTATTATCATTCATAGGACCTTGTATGTTAATTCCAGTCGTTTTCGTTAAATTTTTACTTTTTGCAAATAGCGTTTCAATTTGACACGTTCAATCTTTCCCTCCCCCCCCCTTTTTTTTTTTTTTTTTTACATGCCCGGCAACTTGTCGACTTTTTTCTGCAACAGGTTGACGCTGTGCTTGGCGGCTTGTCAGCTGTGATTCACAGCTGTCCAGTGGGTTGGCGGCGGCATTCGACGGCTGATTCGCTGTACTTCAGGGGACCCTGATTCCCCTAAGTGCGGGGAATGGCAGAGCGACATTTTGGGGCTCTGTGAATAACCCCTATTGTGTCCTGTAAACTTGAGTGGGCATGTAGCGCTCTACATACAATCCCGGCACCCAACTCTGGTTTAGAATTTTAGTCTGGTTTTAATTTTTTTATAGTAGGCCTTATTAAATTTAAAATACAACCAAAGTGGTAGGCGCCCCCGCTTGTGCCGCCACCAAATCTCCAAAGCCAGCCAGCAATCAGTGGTTTCCCCCAAACCAGTGAACAATAAGAAACAAATACGTAACTGGCGGCACGATGACAGTCGCTGTAGGATCTTGTGGTGGTTCTCTTTTGTGATACCGTCCACATATGATATGAAAGACAATGAAAAAATACAATAGTGCAGACGAAATAAAATTAAGTATTCTACTGCTCCCACTCACAAAGGAAGAGCCCCAACGCTGGCTCTGATCGGGTCAGCACATTTGGTCATTGAGTCCTATTCTGAAGGAGGCGACCTACAACCCTCAGAGATGGTGGTCCACTTCCGATGCCAATGCATAAAGAGACATGTAAAGAAAGGAGAGACTTCCTTGTGTAGGTCCGTTGGAAACACAATTAAGGTACATATGAAGGGATTGCACTCACATGTGTTGGAGCTTAAAGCCAAGCTCTGGGGTCAGACTCCTGTGGACTTATTTGAGGTAAAGCCCATAAAAAACCTTTGTAGTCAGCAATACACCAGGGACTGATGCAGATGAAAATTTATTTATACATAAAAACAAATAAAATAGATAAAAATGAATAAGTCTGGCTTACCCAGACGCGTTTTGCCACACAACGTGGCTTCCTCAGTCGGTTTACAGGTAACAATGCAAACCACAATTTATATTCTCTTAATTGCAGTTCTAATTGTCCCCAGGTGTAGTTTGCTGAATAGGCGTGCGGTCCACGCCTCGAATCGACAAGATACACATGTCCTCCGCGGTTCCGCCATTTTGCGCCTGCGCATTCTCAATGTTTGCGTTTCAGAGTGGGCATCCGCCATCTTGCGCATGCGTGTTGTTCATCTTCCCCTTCCGATCGGCGTGTGGCGTCCGATATATATAGTAATATATGTTATTGAAGTATGGTTGATAACTAACCAGTTCGCTGGTCTATATATTACTATAGTTATTATATTTATATATTAGGCTATATAGGTAATCCACTAACTATTTTATAACAATTATCAGTCCATATTCGACAATATCTTGCACTATCCATTCTATATATATTTAACGAATATTAACCTATATGGAGAATTAATACGAAATCGATATACACTACACATTGTGGATCTACACAATATGTCCACAGCTATGTTTAATAAACAAGCCATAATTTCGACATAGCATGTAATTAGGATTCACACCATCCATGACACGTTTGTCATGAGCACAGTAGTGAGATTGCGTCACTTTTACATACATTTATATAATGGTCACTAATTTATATAAAAACAATAAAAATTGGTTTATTGTAGATTTATTTAATATATTTACACCTATATAAAGTAGGCACGCCATATTCTTGGCATAATATACAGTTAGGATTTACACCATTTACAACACATTTGTTAATAACACAATAGACAGATTGTGTAATAGCCACGCTAACATCAGTTTAAATAGCCACATTAGCATAGCCATATATTTTATTTTAGTTTATTTTAAGAGTTTAGGGACAATATAATACACGTTGCACCAATTGTATTCAACAATTTTCACGTAAACCAGAACTGATCACAGAACCATTTCTGTTTATCCAAATTAACGAGTCCAATAAATGTGGAACGTAAGAGGTCTCACAGAATTAAAGATGACTTGAGATCCAAAAATAAGAATGTCCACTGTTATATATGTGGGCACCATTCGTTTATACATGAAGGGTACCAGATAGAGCCTTTGGGGACTTGGACATCTAGTCCCCCTAACATCTTAGCCATAAGCCTGCCTTTTTGTTTGCCAGAAGGTAAAGGAGGCGATTCGGGACGCCACACGCCGATCGGAAGGGGAAGATGAACAACACGCATGCGCAAGATGGCGGATGCCCACTCTGAAACGCAAACATTGAGAGTGCGCAGGCGCAAAATGGCGGAACCGCGGAGGACATGTGTATCTTGTCGATTCGAGGCGTGGACCGCACGCCTATTCAGCAAACTACACCTGGGGACAATTAGAACTGCAATTAAGAGAATATAAATTGTGATTTGCATTGTTACCTGTAAACCGACTGAGGAAGCCACGTTGTGTGGCAAAACGCGTCTGGGTATACTGGCTAAGCCAGACTTATTCATTTTTATCGATTTTATTTGTTTTTATGTATAAATAAATTTTCATCTGCATCAGTCCCTGGTGTATTGCTGACTACAAAGGTTTTTTTATGGGCTTTACCTCAAATAAATCCACAGGCGTCTGACCCCAGAGCTAGGCTTTAAGCTCCAACACATGTGAGTGCAATCCCTTCATATGTACCTTAATTAGGTTTCCAACGGACCTACACAAGGAAGTCTCTCCTTTCTTTACATGTCTCTTTATGCATTGGCATCGGAAGTGGACCACCATCTCTGAGGGTTGTAGGTCGCCTCCTTCAGAATAGGACTCAATGACCAAATGTGCTGACCCGCTCAGAGCCAGCGTTGGGGCTCTTCCTTTGTGAGTGGGAGCAGTATAATACTTACCTCTATTGATAATTTTATTTCGTCTGCACTATTGTATTTTTTCATTGTCTTTCATATCATATGTGGACGGTATCACAAAAGAGAACCACCACAAGATCCTACAGCGACTGTCATCGTGCCACCAGTTACGTATTTGTTTATTAAATTTAATCTGGCAAAAGAATCATGTTAGCAATTGAAACCGTTATTTTCGATCTACAAGGCACCATGGTGTGCTCTGAATTATTCCCAAGATCGTTTGACTTACTAACAATCTGCCTGATTGTCCCCCAAAACTAAATCGGAGGGTGCAAGCAACATGCGGGGAAAAAATGACAAGCTCAGAGTCGTGTCTATAAATGCTCACAGTTTAGTCAATAAAATCAATGAACTGGAGGCAATGATGGCAGCTGAAAAAGTAGATTTAGTGGCGGTTACTGAGACATGGTTCAGTGAGAAAAATAACTGGGACATAACAATACCGGGGTACTCTTTATATAGAAAAGACAGAGAAGGCAGGAAAGGAGGAGGAGTGGCCCTGTATGTGAAAAACATAAAAACGAACCAAATAAAAGTGAGCGAGGTGGACATAGAGTCAGTTTGGGTTACGCTAACATTTGGCAATCATACAGTAGCTCGTGTAGGTGTGATCTATAGACCCCCTGGACAAGTAGAAGAGCTAGATAATCTGCTGCTTGAGGAAATAGCCAAAATGGCAATGAAGGGGGAAGTTATTATCATGGGGGACTTTAATCTTCCTGATGTGAACTGGAAAACCAAAACAGCTGGGTGCACCAGGAGTACAAATATTCTAAACTCCCTACTGGGATTATCTCTAACACAAGTAGTTGAGGAGCCGACCCGTAAAGAGGCCATATTGGATTTAATACTCACAAATGGAGGTTTGGTATCGGACGTTGTTGTAGGTGAAAATTTGGGATCTAGTGATCACCAGTCAGTATGGTTTAATATAAGAACAGGGATGGAGTCGCACCACACAAAAACAAAAGTTTTAGACTTTAAAAAAAAACAGATTTTTCTAAAATGAGACTTTGTGTGAAGGAGTCATTATCAGACTGGAGGAGTTTAAAGGGAGTCCAGGAGAAATGGGATTATTTAAAGGAAGCATTATTGAAGGCCACAGGCAATTGCATACGACTTGTTAGCAAAAACAAAAAAGGGAAGAAACCACTGTGGTACTCTGCAGAAGTGGCCAAAATAATGAAGAACAAAAAGACAGCATTCAATAATTATAAAACAACTCAGAGTGAAGAAGATAGGCAAACCTAGAAGATTAGGCAGAAAGAGGCAAAGCAATTTATAAGGGCTTCCAAAGCACACGCAGAAGAGAAAATAGCTCAGTCAGTAAAAAAGGGGGACAAAACATTTTTTAGATACATAAACGAGAAAAGAAAAGTAAAACAAGGATTAGTTAGATTAAAAACAAAGGAAGGAAGGTATGTAGAAGAGGATAAAAGTCTCGCTGACTGCCTCAATGAATATTTTTGTTCAGTCTTTGCAGAAGAAAAGGAAGGAAAGGGACCTCAGTTAGGAGGAAACACTAACGAGACAATTAGATATCAGTTTACAGAGGAGGAGGTTCTACAGCAGCTGTCTAAAGTAAAGACAAATAAGTCAATGGGGCCTGATGGGATCCACCCTAAATTATTAAAAGAGCTCAGTGATGTAATAGCAAAACCGTTAACAGATTTATTTAACCAATCCTTGCTAACGGGAGTCGTTCCAGAAGACTGGAAATTAGCAAATGTTGTGCCCATTTACAAGAAGTGTAGTAGGGAGGAATCTGGGAACTATAGGCCAGTTAGTCTTACGTCAGTAGTGGGGAAATTAATGGAAACCATGTTAAAGGAAAGGATTGTTGACCATCTAAAAACACATAGATTACAGGATCAGAAACAACATGGGTTTACCTCAGGGAGATCATGCTAAACTAATCTTATTGATTTTTTTTGATAGGGTAACAAAAATAATAGGCACAGGTGGTGCAGTAGACATTGCTTATTTAGATTTCAGTAAGGCTTTTGATACTGTTCCGCATAGAAGGCTTATCAATAAATTGCAATCTTTGAGCTTGGATTCCAATATTGTTGAATGGATTAGGCAGTGGCTGAGTGACAGACAACAGAGGGTTGTGGTAAATGGAGTTTATTCGGCGCAAGGTCTTGTTACCAGTGGGGTACCTCAGGGGTCAGTACTTGGACCCATTCTATTTAATATTTTTATTAGTGATATTGCAGAAGGTATTAATGGAAAAGTATGTCTTTTTGCTGATGACACAAAGATTTGCAACAGGGTTGACGTTCCTGGAGGGATCGCCAAATGACAAATGATTTAGGTAAACTAAAAAAATGGTCGGAACTGTGGCAATTGAGTTTTAATGTGGATAAGTGCAAGATAATGCACCTGGGACGTAAAAACCCAAGGGCTGAATATAGAATATTTGATACAGTCCTAACCTCAACATCTGAGGAAAGGGATTTAGGGGTTATTATTGCAGAGGATCTAAAGGTAAGTAGTCAATGTAATTAATAGAGCAGCAGGAAATGCTAGCAGAATGCTTGGTTGTGTAGGGAGAGGTATTAGCAGTAGGAAAAGGGAAGTGTTCATGCCACTGTACAGAGCACTGGTGAGACCTCACTTGGAGTACTGTGTGCAGTACTGGAGACCGTATCTCCAGAAGGATATAGACATCTTAGAGAGAGTTCAGAGAAGGGCTACTAAAATGGTGTACGGCTTGAAGGAGAAAAGTTACCAGGAAAGGCTTAATGATCTTAACATGTACAGCTTGGAAAAAAGACGAGACAGAGGAGATATGATAGAAACATTTAAATACGTAAAGGGAATCCACAAGGTAGAGGAAGGGAGTATATTTAAACGGAAACAAAGTAGCAAAACAAGAGGACATAGTCTTAGATTAGAGGGGCAAAGGTTTAAAAGTAACATCAGAAAGCATTATTTTACTGAGAGGGTGGTGGATACATGGAACAGTCTTCCAGTTGAAGTGGTAGAGGCCAAAACAGTAATTGAATTTAAGCAGGCATGGGATAGGCATAAGGCTATCCTAAACAAAAGCTAAATCCAGGTAAAGTATCCATGTAATTGGGCAGACTAGATGGGCCGAAAGGTTCTTATCTGCCGACATTTTTCTATGTTTCTATGTTTCTTCCCCTTCTACAGTAGGAAATCCCTTGGTGTCTTTGCACAAACTAGTGGTTTATACTGAAACTCCAGATGAAACATTTTAAATGTAAACACTATTGGTGCAATTCTAACCCTAGTGTAACTTAAAGAAACGCTGTACGCACCCTGAGCACTTTAGATTTTGTGGGGGGATAACCTTCTAATTGCGCCTCCCTTTAGGACCTCTGTGTCTGCTAAGGATGTGCTGCTGCCTAAATGAGGGTGAAGGGTAATGCTTCGCTGAACTACCCCAGGGTTAGATAATGAGTGTAAAGATACCCCCTATCGGGCGCTGCCTCCTGATGCTCTGGTTAAGAAGCACACGTATATATCTGTAGGTGTGACAGCGTGTCTAGATTATGACACGTACAGACAAATGCGCTGACAGCTGAAGAGACTGGTATTGTTACCGACGAAACGCGTTCTGGAGACCCCCCCCCCCCCCAATACAATTATATGTTTTCAGATTATTTTGTTTATGTCCTTATGACCTTATTTTATACATTAAATCCCTTCTTGATTTACACCCTTATCGGTATCCATTGGCATCCTTAGTGTGGCAACCACCATCTTTCCCGCAGCATCATCGGGTTTAGGATGCTAGTGGAGCCTGTACACGAGGACCAAGGAGAGAACGGGGAAAAGAAGGGAATCGGTCACCTAGATGGACTGAATAAGCGCAAAGTCTTGAGCTGAAACGATATTTGGCTCTGAACCACGTAAAAGAGGAATAGAGGCATCACCAGATAGAAGAAATGAACCACCTATGCCAAAGTCTGCTGATCTGAAGGATCAGAGAAGTCGATATAAGGGACACTGCGACCTTCTCGAAAAGAGACAAGGATCTCTAGGAACATTTAGGAGAACCCTCCTTCCTCCCATAAGGTTATATCCCGATTAGCACCTCATACTGTTAAACAGTCACTATGTCTATGGGCGAAAATAAGATTCACTCTTGAACGTGTAGTTTTATGGACTTGGTTTTCTGTAGCCCATTGATAGAATTAGACTGCTGTTCCAACCTACGAGTATCGAATCCCACCACAAGAGGGAGTACCCCATGTGGCTCCTTTTAAATACTTATTTCTCATCATGCATTTGAGGTAACAGTGACCTGCATTAATGAATGATATTTAAAGATATTGCACTGTACAACCTGTTGACCCCAATTCTTTTTTTGTGTGTTTTTTGCGCATTTGTCTGCACGTGTCATAATCTAGACACGCTGTTACACCTACAGATATATACGTGTGCTTCTTAACCAGAGCATAAGGAGCCAGCGCCCGATAGGGGGTATCTTTACACTTTAGATTTTTAGTGGCCAGGCTTTGTTGTGTGCCCACCTCCATCTCACTATTCCTTGCAGCCCTGTTGCCTGGTATTCTTGTGTGGAGTGGGAGGCCACACAAACTTCACCAGGCAAATGGGATTTGAATATCCTGGTTTGTGTGCTGACATTATCCTATCAGTGTGATGAGAACCAATGAACTGGTTCTGCGCGCGCACATGCAGCACCCATCAATCATTCTATGCAGGCAGTATGGAACATGCGGACAAATGTAGGAAAGTTCAGAGGGGTGCTCAATTTGTGTTGTGTACATATGTGTTGTATCAGCAGCATCTAATTATTTATATAAGGGGGGAAAAGTGGGTATTTTTTTCAGGTGCCCCTTTTAACCAGAGCAGTTGTAAATTTCTCAACTCCATTCAAGTCCATGGAGTGCTAAATTTAGATCTCTGGATTAAGTTTGTACCAGGTTTCGAATACAGGCTAGAGTGCATAATTTAGGCTAATGTCAGACGAACGCAGTGATCACGTCCGTGTTGCTGCACAGTTTAACGTCCGTCGTAGCATAAAATTATGATCAATAGAGACCCACACACGAAGTACGTCCGCACAGAAGTGCGGAAGCACAATGCACGTAGCACCAGACGCAATTTCTGCATGAATGTCAAACCGCTAGGATGGATTCGCAGAGTGTGCCACGTCCGCGTAGCGTTTTGTGTGAGTGAGATGTCAGACGCAGCGCATTTGCGACTTCCAGCACCTTGATGCACAAAATATATTTTCATATCCTTTTCAAACTTTTATAATTTTTCATATTAATTTTGTTTCCCATAATTCCCCTTTTTTTCTACATCCGTCAAAAAAACCCGGACCGTGTAGTGTCTACAGTATCTTCCGTCAGTACGTCTGTCCATTGTGCACACACGCGGAATGCGCTCTGAATGTGTTCATCTGACATTGGCCTAAATGAACACGCTTACCCATCCTGACCACCTTTCTCTCACTGTATGTTTCTGCAAGTAGTGCACCCCCCCAGCCCAGCTGAACTGGTCAGAAGCTGGGTGAAATGGATTAGTTTGCTCCACCCCACCCAGCGTTCTCAGCAGCCAGGGAGTTTGAATTTTCCAGCTGCTGCCGACTAGTCAGCACGGCACGCACAGATTGTGTCAACGTCACTATCTCTGCGATCTTTGGCATTGGCTCTGATTCATCATTCTGCGCAGGTGCTATGGAGCTTGCGTACGTAGGAAGTGCAAATTCTGCACAAATACCTTAGGGACATTAGGGTTTGGGAGTCCCTGAGCCAAAGTGGAGGAGCTACGTGCGCTGAGGGACAAAAGATAAGTAAAATAGACCTAGATAAAAAAAAAGGAAAAATAATTGGACAGAGGCTGTCAGCAGCCTCTGCCAAATTATTTAAGTGCAGAAAAGGACAATCTACTTTTCAGTAGAGTATTCCTTCAGTGTTTCCTGGGTATTGTATCTAGAGGCCACTAGGTGGTTTTACAACTTCATACAACCTTAATAGGCTAGCAGGTCCTTCTCCTCTAAAATTTTCTGCTTTATAAGTTTCCCTTTTAAAATTGTGAACTGCAAGTTGATAGACAAAATGATTTTAGATCTGTGATGCTTATCCCAATCGCTGCAAAGTGATTTTCTAAAGAACCATTGTCTCTTTTAATTATACAGTAAGAAATATTTGGGAATATTCCCAGTGTATTTCATGCTGTAATGAACAATTTGGCAGGCAGATGTCACCATCTACTGGCCAAATGGAGTTACTGCAGATAGAACTGCAGCTCATGATTCCCTGCATCTGAATAAGGACATTATGCCCACGGTGCTAAAGCATTAGGGGCACGTTCTGCAGCCTAAAGGCAAACAAAATTTTGTTTGCTTCATATTAATTATTATATTTGCTTTTGTCCTGCACAGCTGCAGGTCACGATAACTCTGTCGGGCACCAGATTGTGCCTTTTAACACCTGAATGATCTCGTTCTTGGAAGTGAAGGGGTTAAATCTCCTGTGGAGCAGGAACCAGCACTTGCTGAGGTCACCTCCAGGAACCTCAACAGCTACAGCTCTTCCCAAAGAGTCAGTCAAAGGGCGGAATAGGTGTTCCAATCAATTAACGAAGCAGAAAATGCGTAGTTTTCACACTGTGGAATGTGCTGCGTTCTAACAAGCCTCTTTCCATTCTCCAAACACACACAGCTTTTTGTAAAGATTTGGCTGTGCAGAACGGGTGCAGGCTTTTGCCAAGAGTTTACGGGAAAGCTCGAACATATTGTACGTAAATTAAGGTTGCATGTTTCTAATTTAGCCCTAATTGCTGGATGCTTCCCAAACAGTCAATCACTCACGATTTAAGCTTCGTACCCAAAGTGAGAACATGAACCCACTGTGACATTGTAACAATAAAGCAAGCAATCATGTCTCCCACCGCATTCACTCCTCATTCTGGCAAGCCTCTGTTGTATTGTGAAGGAAAAGGGATTCTTCTGGTAAGGTGAAAAGAGAATAAATGCTAAGCCCTCTGAGCGAACAAATGGAAAAGCCTCACTTGAAAGTATCTAAATAGCTGTAGGATAACATGGTGTAGTGCAGGGCTGGCAAATGCTGCCCCTTCCAGATGTTTCTGAACTACAACTCCCTTGATTCCATAGCCATATGTTGCATTGAAGTAAATCTGGGAATTGTAGGCAGCAACATCTGGGGGCTGCAAATTTGACAGCCCTGGCGTAGTGTATAGTTAATCAGTGCAAAACCACTTGATTTTCTCATTTTAATCTGGCTGGCCGGTACAGCATTTTGGGAGTTGTAGTTGTGCAAGTGCCTCAGATCAGCTTTTTGGCCAGTCCCGATCTGTATTACTGCTTGACAGCCCGGTGTAAAAGTTAAGCCGGCTGTTGAAATTGCTTTGGAAGGACACATTGGATCAATGTAGGTTTCTCCATTACTTAATCCCTTTAGAGCCTGATGCATACAAAGTGTTGCGCCGGTGGGGATAAACCATTAGGCAAATTAAACTTCTGCTTGTGGCAGGTGTACAGCTTCAAGCCGTGGACTGCGATAGAAAGCTGTAGATACATATACCAGTTCTTTTGAGTGGAGTTGAAGTGCTGCTTTAAGGATCATTAAGGAAATATTAAACCTGAGATTTATATTTGTAGAAGACCTTTAAAATGTCTTACATTGCAGATCAAAACCAGAAGCATGAAACCTACACACCATTTCGCATAACGCTATTCTTGACTGTTCTTAAAGCTTCCAGAAACGGCAGTTTAAGAAGATCCATTGGTCACCCCTTTCCCCCCCCCAATGATTCGGTGAATGATCCTAGGGCATGGGTCAGCAACTTTGGCCCTCCGGATGCCTTGGAACACATGCCCAATGAGGCTTGGCTAATCTGATGATTGGCTGAGCATCATGGGATTTGTAGTTCCAAAACATCTGGACGGCCAAGGTTGCTGATGATTGTCCTAGGGTTTGGTGTACTAACCAATGCTTCCTCAACTTTTGTGTCCTCGCCTTCCCTTGCACATGTTTCACCCTTGCCCTCATTATGTATGGCCTTTGTGCCTGTTGAAGTGCGCATGCTGGCTTCCTGCCAAGGGACCGCGGACCAATGTGGGAAAACCAACTCTAACAGGCAGTGGGCATATAAGTGTTAAATGTATCGTATGTTAAAACCATGTCTTAAAAGGCTTATTTAAGCAAACCAAACTTTTAAGAACTATTTGTCGTTAGATTGATTTGATGTTGAGTGCTAATCCAGTCTGTTGTAAACTGATCATATTTCTTTGTCTCTTCAAGTGATGCCCCCCCCCCCCCGTAGACGGTGTGCTGTGTGGATTGCATCATCTTCCACCCGCTCATTTTCCATCTAAACTGGTCCCCATTTCAAATTAAACCTCATTCTTCTTCCCTGCACTTTGTTTAAGGCGAAATGCCAGGATATATATATATAGCACTCGCTCGAGTCCTGTCTGAAGCTGCTGCAGATCTGCTTTATGTGGGAGCAGCGAGGACACTGAAACAGGTTCAGGTCTGGCCCTCAAGCTGGAGACCACTCACCCCCACCCAGTTCCTGTTGCAGCACCTGGAAGTCCTGAAGTAGCGACATAATGGAAATCAGGGAGCTTCAGTCTAGCTATGATTCTTTTAAAAATGTGCTGAATCTCTGTAAATTAAAATAAAGCCCCTGGTTCTTTGCTTTTGGTAGTGGATAGTGCTTTGCAGTGGAGAAACGTGCCTTATATTATGGAAGCGCTTCTAAAAGTCATGGGTAGCTACATCTATGTGCAAATCACAGGACGGCCCAATGAGCCTCTTGCAGCTGATACTCTCTCAGTTGTTGCCAACCGCGGTCCTCAAGTACCCCTAACAGGCCAGGTTTGCCAGATATCTGAAGCACAGCACAGGTGTTATGATTTGCTGCTCAGTGATTGCAGGATTCAGTCTGCATTTCCCCAAGGTGATCTGCAAAATCTGGCCTGTTAGGGGGACTTGAGGACCGGGGTTGGGAACCATTGCTCAAAACAAATATTCTCCCTATTGATCATTCCCTGTGATGAGGGTGTATTGTATGTCAGGCTAATTGTTGATGGCACCTTAACACTCAGGTTTAAATAAACACAGGCAAAGGGGTCTGAACGCAGTAATGGAAAATTGCCGACCCTCTATGTGAGCTCAGACAAATGCCGGGATCTTTTATCTTCATAGCAGCTGACAAGGCTTTTGGATTCATATTTTTTACATATGCTGTTTTTTTTTTCTTTCTCACTGGAAATAGAATTCTCATCCTCATTAGCAGTCAATTAGTTTAATTTGACGGGGCTTATTGTTCAATATGAGTGCGTAGAGATGGCTTGTGTATTGCTGCATTTCCATTTACAGCTTCATCCAGATTGCACGCACTGTGTATCACAACAACTTTGAGCATTTTAAGGCACTAGTGATAGAATATGACTGTACCGCAGTGCCCAGAGCATGGGCAGTGCTTCTGGTCTCAACGTGTGCCCTTGAGGGTTACAGACTGGGTAAAGGTAAACTTTTGCTCTAAAATTCTCTATCAAGATCTGAGATTGATAGGAAAAAAAAATCAGATTTGTCCTTTTTTTTTTTTCTTTCTTAAAAGAAAATGAAGCTTCTCTGCTGCTTTCATGTTTCATTTGAAAGCTGAAGCCCTGCGCGATTTCCCTCAAAGTGTGCTATAGTTGATTAGACATTAATATAAAGTGTTACACTGTTTTTGTTCAGTACCTGCTTGGGGATGTTGTGTGGCTGAATGCAGATATGAATCTAACCTACTCCGACAAGAAGAAAACCATTTTATCAGCTTTACCGAGAGCATTTTGCATTTCTGCGCCGGATGCATACATCCTTTTGGCCTGCTAAAGGGCTATTTAATCACCTCTTCTGTGATCTAAAAACAGATGTCTGCTAGCATAAGGTGACCGGGAAGGCACTGCTCATGAGCGAGTTATACCCATTGCAGTGGGAAATATGAAGTCCCTCTCCAGAGAAAATTGGTCCGACGAGGCCTCTATAAAACTCCTGCCATAAATGTTGTACAGACAGATTTGTTCTGACCTGGCATCGATCCCGTGCTACGGTGGTAAGGGCTATTTTTTGAGTTTACTAGGTTGTATGCAGGGCCGGCTTTAGGCGCCCTGTGCGAGAAAGCTTTACAGCGCCCCCTAGTGACCACACCCCTCAGTAACACACCCTTTCAGTGGCCACACCCATTTCTCCAATACCAACTCCGTTTAAAGCAAGGAAAGGCACTCACTGCTGCCCTTCCACCAGAGAGCTCACCGCTCCGTGCCGTGTGTTATGTCATAGATGGGTCCAGGTGCAAGAATCCATGATGCCCCCCCAATAAATAAAAATACATATTTTAAAACCTAATTATAATGCATATAAATAGATGAGCCCTTAAAAAGACTCCCACACACCCTGAATATATGGAGGAGCCCCTAAAAAGACACCCGCACACCCTGAATATATGGAGGAGCCCCTAAAAAGACACCTGCACACCCTGAATATATGGAGGAACCCCTAAAAACACTCCCACACACCCTGAATATATGGAGGAACCCCTAAAAACACTCCCATACACCCTGAATATATGGAGGAGCCCCATAAAACACTCCCACACACCCTGAATATATGGAGGAACCCCTATAAACACTCCCACACACCCTGAATATATGGAGGAGCCCCTAAACAGACACCCACACACCCTGAATATATGGAGGAACCCCTAAAAACACTCCCACACACCCTGAATATATGGAGGAGCCCCTAAACAGACACCCACACACCCTGAATATATGGAGGAACCCCTAAAAACACTCCCACACACCCTGAATATATGGAGGCGCCCCTAAACAGACACCCACACACCCTGAATATATGGAGGAACCCTTAAAAACACTCCCACACACCCTGAATGTATGGAGGAACCCTTAAAAACACTCCCACACACCCTGAATATATGGAGGAGCCCCTAAACAGACACCCACACACCCTGAATATATGGAGGAGCCCATAAAAACACACCCTGACTATATGGAGGAGCCTCTAAATAGACACTTGCACACCCTAAATATATGGAGGAGCCCCTAAAGACACCCGCACACCCTGAACACGAGTCCCTAAAAAGACACCCACACAGCCATGTAGAGCTCCACTGCCATAAAAATCAGTTATGTGCTGTGTGTGAGCGTATCACCTGAGCTGAGCTCCTCAGCCTTTTTACACCCTTATATATTAACAATGTTCAAGTATCACAGTGCCCAGTATATATATTAACAGTGTCAGCACACAATATCAGTGCCCAGTGCTGCCAACCTTGGTTATAAACAATGTGCCTCAGGGCCCTCTCTGGGGGGGCTCTCACTGGGGGGAGGCTCTGGCTTTCTAGGCCCTCCCTGTTCTCTGGGGGGCTTTCTGTGCTGGCTCTGGGGGGGGGGCTTTCTGTGCTGGCTCTGGGGGGGCTTTCTGGGCCCGCTCTGGGGGGCTTTCTGGGCTCTGGGAGGGGCTCGGGGGGGGCTCTCGGGGGCCTGGGTGCTCTCTCTCAGGCCTCTGGACGTAGGGGCAGTGTTTTTGGGGCACTCACATTTGAGAGTAGTTGGCTCCCTGGCAGCAGCTAGCTGTGATGTGTGAGGATCAGTCAGTGAGCTCCGCCTCCGGCTGCCTCTGCTCTGCATCCGCGTGTTGCTGTGTAGGGTGCGACTGGCACCAACAGCAAGACATGTTCACATCAGGCAACGTCTGACGTCATCAGAGGGGGCGCAACCGCAACTTGGATTTCTCCAGCAGGGGGGGGGGGGGCACACACAGAGCAAAGCAAAAGATAAAAAAAAAACGCCCGGTGAAATAAATGTGCACCGGCAGGAAACAATTAATTAAGGCTGCTGCGTGAGTGTGCAGATTAGGCGGCCGCTTTATTAAAGAGCTGCCTGGCGCCTATGTTGCTATGGCGCCCTGTGCACCCACACAGCCCGCACACCCCAAAGGCCGGCCCTGGTTGTATGGTTACTCACACCGTTTGTTGTGTTGGCCATAAACGTGTTTATCCTTCTAGTTGCCATCTTTAACTGGGCATGACAATTCTGCTTCCAGAATCCTCTATTTCCTATTTCTTCTTTTAGGTAATTTTTAATAGAGTACCCATCCAGTATATAATTGCCAAACACAGAATATTATGCATACATTCATTAGTATGACAATATTGTATGATGTAAGGACATTGCTCCGACATGGGCACAGAAACCTAAAGAACAGAGTAAGGAAGAAAGGGGTGTGTGTGACTAGGTCTATGCATCAATATATCACTGTTAGAAAGTAGCAAATCATCAGTGTACAATGGAGCAGGGGCCAACCTGTCCCCAACGGTGATATCACTGGTCAAATGTTCCAGGCCCTTGGGCTCCCAGAGAGGATCCACAAAGCTCTACTCATAGTGTACCACCCACTTTTTATGGTGACCGTGCAGCCTTTATCCACTGAGCTCCGACAGATGTGAGCAGAGATCATAGACACTTGCTCACTCTTTTCTTATCCTTCATTATTAACCTTTTTTTCTTCGGTTGCCTTCGATTTCTGAAAATCGTTTGGGATCCATATCCTCCCTGGGGCACTGGGTCTCAATTTCTTGATGTCCATTTGTGCCAAGAAACTGTAGGGATGCTCTCAAACACTTGTGCATAATCTGTTGCTTTTATTGAAGTGTAAGTGGGTATATACGATCACGGGGAAGGGGCAAATCAACGTTTGCTGCAAATTCAAATTTACCTTTCTGCTGATACGTTTTATGTTCTAAATATTGCCAGAATTTGCCATATGCCTCCTCATGGATTCCCATGCCCTTGCTTATATTATTAACCACGGAGTCCCTCAATGCTCAGGGATTGTGAACTTCAGTGGACATTTTGGCAGCTAGGCTTTTATTATACGGTGTTGAGAAGCTGAGCAAGTGCAATGGACTGATATCATGTGTAATATTTGTATGGAGCTATCAAATGTATCCATATGGGATCTTTCATTCTGTTCATGATAGTGTTTAAATGGCTCCTAGTTTGTTTCTGCATGAAGATTTCACAGGTTTATTAAAGACTTGCTTCTGTAAGCGAAACAACCTTTGTTTGTCTTTTTCAACTGGCATGTGTTGTAAATAATTGAAATTACTGTAATCATCATTTGAGAGGAAAAAAAAGAAAAATTCTTTAACTAACGGAATGAAAATCTCAATAAGAATCAATGGGAAATAATGTGGAACTTTTACCAACTCCTTTAAATTGCTATTGATTTTAAACTACTTGCATGAATAACTGCTCTGCACACTGGCTTTGTATTGCCTGATACTTAAAATAGTTTCCATATGTTTTCTATTAACGTTGGCCTGAACTTTCCTTTTCCCTTTGGTAGCAGAGGGAATCAAACGATGCCTCCATTCTAACCTGACCTTTAGCGTTCGAGTAAGGAAGAAGGATTTTATTTGATTTTGATTTAACTTTTGGTTTTACATACAAAGCCAGTATAGACCTGAACATGTGCACACATATCTGAAGCAGTTCAAATGGTGATAATCTATGCCAATGGCACCACCCGATGGTGATGGCAAATAAACAACCTCCATACAATCAAATAAAATACAATGCAAGTAAAATGGTGCAAATAGGATAAAACAAAGTAATGTGACGTTTACAGTCTTCTCCTGTATACTTCAGGTTGTAAAAGTCTTAATGATTGTGGAAGTCTTAATAATCAGTGCAGGGAAGAATAAAAATTAAAGTCATACAGTATCTTGTATTAGTGGAGTCAGCTGTCTCTCAAGACCACTTGGTGGTATATCCCTTTTCCACCTTGTAAGTCAGTATAAAAGAAAGATGTGCTGGAGTTAGCACTTCTTGTCCTGTTAGTGGTTCCCTCTGCTGCACCCCGTGGCTCAGAAGTGTGGTTTCCTTACAGGGTTACCATCCTCCGTGTCCCTCAAAATATAAAATGACTCACATAGAGCAATATTGTATAAAATGGAGTGCAAACAATGGAATAGAATGTCGTACTCACATTTGCTGGGGTCTTATCGATCAGACACCAGATTTGTAGGCAGCCGGTGACTTCAGAAGGTGCACCGGATCACCTATCAGCCTCAGCCACCTCCTCGGCGAATATAAGCATCCAGGACTCGGGATAAGCGTAAAATAAGGTGAATTTTATTACTAATAAAATATACAGTGTACCAAAACGCATGTCGCATAAAAAGCTTCATCAGTTGGTATTACAGTAATACCAACTGATGAAGCTTTTTATGCGAAACGCGTTTTGGTATACTGTATATTTTAGGGATGCACCGATACCACTTTTTTAAGACCGAGTACAGATACTTTTGTTCAAGTACTCACCGATACCAATTACCGATACTTTTATTTTATGTCATGTGATGCTTTCCAATAAGAACAGACCTCCTATAAAGCCCCCAGGTCTCATGGATATTGCCCCAGCTCATGGATATTGCCCCAGCTCATGGATATTGCCCCAGCTCATGGGTATTGCCCCAGCTCATGGATATCCTGACCCCAGCTCATGGATAATTGCCCCCCAGCTCATGGATAATTACCCCCAGCTCATGGATAATTGCCCCCCCAGCTCCTGGATAATTGCCCCCCTGCTCATGGATATGCCCCCCTGCTCATGGATATGCCCCTTGCTCATGGATATGCCCCCTTGCTCATGGATATGCCCCCCCCGCTCATGGATATGCCCCCCTTGCTCATGGATATGCCCCCCTTGCTCATGGATATCCCCCCCTTGCTCATGGATATGCCCCCTTGCTCATGGATATGCCCCCCTGCTCATGGATACGCCCCCCTTGCTCATGGATATGCCCCCCTTGCTCATGGATATGCCCCCCTTGCTCATGGATATGCCCCCCTTGCTCATGGATATGCCCCCTTGCTCATGGATATGCCCCCCCTGCTCATGGATATGCCCCCTTGCTCATGGATATGCCCCCCTTGCTCATGGATATGCCCCCCCTGCTCATGGATATGCCCCCCCTGCTCATGGATATGCCCCCCTGCTCATGGATATGCCCCCTTGCTCATGGATATGCCCCCTTGCTCATGGATATGCCCCCCTTGCTCATGGATATGCCCCCTTGCTCATGGATATGCCCCCTTGCTCATGGATATGCCCCCCCTGCTCATGGATATGCCCCCCTTGCTCATGGATATGCCCCCTTGCTCATGGATATGCCCCCCCTGCTCATGGATATGCCCCCCTGCTCATGGATATGCCCCCCTGCTCATGGATATGCCCCCCACTCTCCGCTCATACTTACCTTCCTTCAGCGCCGCCGGTAAAGTCTTCGCGCGTCTTCGCGCGCGCTCCTTGGAAGGACCCCAGCCGCGACCACGTGGGACCATGTGATCGCGGCTGGGTCCTCCAACCAACGCGCGCGGCGCAGGAACTTTCCCGGCGTCGCTGAAGGAAGGTAGGTATGAGCGGAGACCAGCTGCAGGGCCTGTCTGAATGCTCTATCTGCATTCGGACAGGCCCTGCAGCTGCTCACTTTGTTTAATACTTGCCTTCCTTCAGCGACGCCGGGAAAGTTTCCGCGCGTGCGCTCATTGGAAGGACCCCAGCCACGATCACATGGTCCCACGTGGTCGCGGCTGGGGTCCTTCCAACGAGCGCGCGCGAAGACTTTACCGGCGGCGCTGAAGGAAGGTAAGTATTAAACAAAGTTAGGTGACCAGCTGCAGGGCCTGTCCGAATGCCGATAGAGCATTCGGACAGCCGCCGCAGCCCCTCGGATGCCGGCTCAATGCCGGCTTCCGGTATCGGAAAAAAATATCGGGGGTACTGCACGAGTACCAAGTACTCCTGCAGTACCCGGTATCGGCACCGATATCGATACTAGTATCGGTATCGGTGCAACCCTAGTATATTTTATTAGTAATAAGATTTGCCTTATTTTACACCTATCCCGGGTCCTGGATGCTTATATTTGCCGAGGTGGTGGCTGAGGCTGATAGGTGATCCGGTGCACCTTCTGAAGTCACCGTCTGCCTACAAATCTGGTGTCTGATCGATAAGACACCAGCAAATGTGAGTACGAAATTCTTCTTTGTTTGCACTCCATTTTATACAATATTGCTCTGTGTGAGTCATTTTATATTTTGAGGGACACGGAGGATGGTAACACTGTAAGGAAACCACACTTCTGAGCCATGGGTGCAGCAGAAGGAACCACTAATGGGACAAGAAGCGCCAGCTCCAGAAGATCTTTCTTTTATCTGAAGCAGTTGCACTGGTGCAACCAAATGGGATCTAATGAAAGGTTCTAGAGACAAATGTTTCTCAACATTGACTGTAGGCACTTGTGTTCATGTCTACCGGCTAGATATATTGCCCTCCTGGAAGTGGCAGCAGGAAGTTTGGTACAGCGGTGCCTGTGTCAATGTGCTGAGCAAGGAGTGACTTTGAAAGTGACAGTGTCATGGCCAAAACAAGTTAGGCTTATTTGACTGGGAATCATTCTTCTTATGTGTCAGCATTTAGTTATTGACAACATGTTTTTTATTTTGAGTTATTCCGTCAAAGTTTCCCCATCCCTCACATCACTGTGGCTTGCCAGAGGGGGAGGGCAGTTGAGTCTGGCACTTCCATAGTTGTATTGGAGGGATGTGCTGAATGGTATTTCGATTTGCATCTCCACGGTCGAAGGGTAGAGACGTTACCACTGGACTTCTTCACAGCCGATATTGTGTGATTAGGCAAGGATGTACCGCTAGTTGTCTTGCCCTAGGACATTTACTGGAGAGGTGTTCTGGCCGGGATTCAAACCTGGGTCTCCACGGTTATAGAGCAGTGATGCCAGTGATGTTAGGCTTCATCGTGTGTGCCTCACTACACAGCAAGATGTGGAGTGTTGTAATAGCGCCCCTCCCCCATTACTATAACCCTTCAAACAGAATATCTTTCTTTGGAATGACAGGGCGTGAGATAGCTCATTGTGTAGTACATCCTGATAATCTGATGGCCTGGTTGCTGTCTGAAATATTATTAGTGGGTTTATCTGGTGTAACATGGGGGTTTCCGTTCACGTGCAGAATGCTCCCCTTGAAGTCAGTATTCCGCAGTACCGCTTTTGGCCCAGAACGCAGTGAAACCCAGGCAATAACACTCACGATATCCTCGCTCCTTCAACCCAAAATGGAGACTGTTTATTACACAGAGACACACAGGTACAGTCAAGGACCAACACATTTGCATACAATCAAACAGATTACAGCTCAGATCAGATAGCTGCACAGGACCTTCAAACAATGAGATTTCATAGGAGGAGAAGGGGGAGGGAGAAAGCAGGGTAAATAAAAGTAATTTCTTATAAAGAGAATGTACATAATAGAGCAGGTACTAATACAAAGGTCTACGCTATACAGAGAGGTTAGATAATTGAGGGAATGAATGCAATATACACAAGAGAATATTAATAGAACACCGACATCTGGGAGCAGGGCACACAGACCACAAACACCCTGCATCTAGAATTGTAGATACAGGGTGACTTTAACAATGGAAAGGGCAGGAAAACAATATGAAACCTCAGGCCCGCTCCTCCCAAATACATTTTTAGGCACAAGTTCTTCGAGTCCAAAGTGACGCATGTCACATCTGGCTTTAACCCCCTACACCCACAATTTGTCCCACTGTCAGGGAACCTTTGCAAGAGCATTGCTTCAGAGGTCTTGTACTTGAGGTCTAAGGCTGCAGTTACACGAGTGCATTGAGTGCGTCCGTGTGACCGCTCGTCCATGCGTCCATCGCAGCTTTGTGAGTGACTGCTCAACGTGGAGGGCCACACAGTGTAGCTTGCACGCGCTACCACTGGACGTGCGTTCAGCCTCCTCGTCAATAAGCTACAACAGACCTAGGACTGGGCTACAAAGCGCAATCCTCCATAGGAGGTTCGTGCTTTGTAGTGTTGAGCGCACTGAGCTCAGCGAGGTGGCCACATGGACGTCATAGTGGAAGGAAGTCCACTCACGTATGTTCCTTCCACTCTCAAAAACCACTCGTGTGACTGCAGCCTAAAGAGCCATGGGAAGCTCCCACACAGACCGGTTAATAAGCCTGAAGGTGCCACGGAAATGCCCTCTGGAGAGGAATTGTCTTATTTAATACATCAAACTAGTCTGACCTGGATGACACTGGTGTCTTGGAGGCTCCTTCAAACTGCAGGTATTAAAATTAGATTGTCTGCACTTTGTGGAAGTTTTCTACTGACGCCAGCGCTCCGTGCAGCACTATCTACTTAGTGTGTAATTAATTTATGAACTGAAAACTGCTTTTCGCAAGACTTGTTAGTCTAAAACGTTAAAGCTCAGTCGTGGTGGAGGCATGTTGTCACATTGACTGAATATATAATCTGGATGTAAAACGGTTAAGGAGGGCACCTTGGGAGATATAATCTAAAGTTTTTTTTTTTCTTCCACTCGCATGACTAATCAATACATCTCATTGATATACACACTGTAGTTAGATCTGTTGGCCTGGTGCTGCATTTCTCATGGGCTGCCTTTCATTGCTATGATAAAACGGATGGTATCTGCATACCGATGGGAACCTCTGTAATTTGTTTTATTTACAGGATCTGCTGCATGAAAGGCCTACTCACAGAAACACATGTTATTTGAACAGGGATTCTTTGTAGAGCTCCATTTCTGTAGTTTCTGCACAATTCGGAAGCCTTCACTTCATTGCTCGCAAACTGAATTTAGATTGGCATCAACTTTGTTCACATACTATGCAATGTCCATCAAATTCAGTCTTCCACATAGTCCTTTGTTTGTTGATATTGTAATGTATATGTTGACTAAAATCTAATTGCCCAGGATCTTTCGATAAGTGAACTCTCGCTAGACAACTTAACGCAGCATGATAGTAATATTATTCTGTCACGTATGTGTGACAGTTAAGGACTCATCGCATAATAATTCAATTACGTGCCTTACACCATGCTCTGTAGATAGAGGAGCAGTGTCTAGCAGGTTAATGCTGTTGCTGGGTGCCTCCAATGTCTGACGCACAACAGCACATTGAACATATGGTAGTGAGTTGAAAAGCCAGAGTCCACATTGCGGCCCTCATTTATGGTGTTAACATATGTAAGTCTTTGTATTTCGACTGTCTCGCGTTCATGAGTTTTTAAAATTTCCTTTGAACATTTTAATCCTGAGGTTTTGGATGGAGTGGCCTATCAGATTAAAGTGATGTCCCATTGAGGTAAAATATCACTTTAATCTGATAGGCCACTCCATCCAAAACCTCAGGATTAAAACCCTCAAAGGAAATTTTGAAGACTCTCATGAATTTAAGACCTTCAAAATAAAAATTATCACATATTTTAACACTATAAAGGAGGTTCTCAATGTAGACTCTGGCTTTTTAACACTACCATAATGTCACATAACATTCAGATCTCTCGCTTGTGTTTGGTTCTTTTTCTTCACTGTTTTTTTCAAATTGTGTTACTGACCTCTTCCTCTTTGTGCACAATCACAGATGCACCTCATGATCTTAACACTGTTCTTTTATGGGCCAAAGATCTCTCATTCGTTTGTTTGCCCCCTTTGACCATATTATTTCACTCTATGTATGACACCCATACTAAACCCCCACCCTTGTGCCCTTTAATGTTCAACTATTATTTCTTTATTTTATTCAAAGCTATAGTGATCAAATCCGTCAAAACAGTACACAAGGATATAAAGAAAAGCTTGTCAGTGACCGATCAAGAATAATCTTTGCAAAAACAGCATAGTCCACTTAGGTCATAATACCGTGACCACGGTCAGTAAACTAGGCAGTGAGAAGTACCACACATGTGGCCCATGAATGTAGGAGTAGAAAAGAAGTAGACTAGTAATACAGTAATGTCACTGTAAAGGATAACAAATATAGTGGGACAGAGAGAGTGTCATGCAATACGAAAGATAAAAGCAAATAAGAATCCTTACAATCCTGGGGACAAGGTGGCCATGTCTCCAGGGGGCGATTAGAAGGAAAAAAGAAGAAAAATCAAATACAAGAATGGGGGAGGGCAAGAATAGATCCGGTGAAGTAGGGGAAGGGAGGAGAGTCAAAGATGGGACTTGTGGTAGTGAGCGGACTGACCCAGCCCCTCCCTCTGGCCCCGGACCAGAAAGGGGCCCCCAATCCTCGAGCAGCTCTCAGCAGACGCCACAAACTCCTCCCCAGTAGAACCATTTCTGGTGATATACAGGTAGCCTTCGCAGAGGCCTGAAGACCTTTATGCGAGCGCACCTCTTCAACCCGAGCAACCCATTCCTTAGGTGTTGGGTTGGTAACACTATCCAATGCAATGCGATCACAGCCCTCGCCGCAAAGATTATGTAGAGCAGTACCAAGGTCCTGGACTCCGTAAGCGGGAGAGGGAGTTGCAGGAGTAGAAAAACCTCAGCCGTGAAAGACAAGTCCACGTCCGTTATCCGATGTGTCGTGTTGCAGACAAGGTCACAGACGGGCTGCTGGATGGAGCAGGACTACCAGAAGTTCAGATAGTCACCAGGAGAGTGGTCACAGCGCCAACATTGAGGTGTGTACTGCCCAATCCCATATGGAATTGTAACAACAGGGTGCAGTACCAGAAGGACACAAGCTTATAAACCTGCTCCTGGAATTTCGTTTGCTGAGAGCCTCCATGCGTCAATTCCGAAGTCCTGGCCCAGTCGTCTTCACGTGGCGGAGTCCCCAAGAGAGCCTCCCACTTCTGTTCAAAGGGAGGGGGGCTATCCTCCGTTGTTGAGCCCAGCAGTGTGTATAGGATAGAGATCCCTAGAATGAGGGCAGAGGTTGATAGGCACAGGGTCTTGAATGGTGTTAGGCCACATGAAAGGCGGTGTGACCCTGGGAGCGACCTTATAATGTTCAATTCTATGATTTTGCTCAATATAGATTCCAGACCTGAAGAGCGGTATACTCTCAAAAGCTTGTCTTTTAAATGTAATTTTAGTCCAATAAAAAGGTATCCCTACTTACTGCTATACTCTGGTGTTCTTAATAGTTGTATTAAAATTAAATATTTATTTTATACTGATTTGTGAGATTTACTTTGGAGCTCTGTGATACACTCATACACACCAAGGGTGGGCCTTCCTGGATTGCTGCACCTGGGCCCTGAGGTTTTGATTTACACCTCTGGTGACAGCCAGTAAGGGCTAACTGTACAATGTACTACTCTGCGCTGTTGCCGTCTATGCTGGGAAGGAGGGAGTGTGTGACCAGACACTTTAATTTCTTTAAATTCTTTAATTAACTTTAAGTTGCACACGCAAACACATTGCAGGCCATCCAATGTACTCAGAGGGCCTCTTGAATTCTCTGTGTGACAGCCCTCAATAGGCTCTGCCCTCAGAGGGTGAAGATGGCAGTGCAGCGCTGGATCAAAGCAAGTACAACCTGAGCGATCTCTGCAAAGTAGAAGATATCATGTTTATCTTTTAAGACCTATGTGATAGTCCTCCCCTAATGGGATTTTGCAGTACAGGCGCACTTTAATATTCTTCTACATATCACACAACATTGTATCCCATGCAGTGTGCAGCAGGTAACACAAATCTCTGTACGGATGTGCATGTTATATTTCTTGTATTTTGGTTTGCCTGACTTACTGGGAAATCCTAGAACATAATCACAATAGTTACTTGCAAAAAACTTGCTCCAGCAGAGGATTACTTGAATATATTACGGTTTATCACAATGAATTCTATTTATACATATACATCAGACTCCTTGGTCTGTTTCTTCTGGTTTTCCATAGTCTCATTAAGGATTCACATAGAATTTCATGCAGCAGTGGTAATGTTAAGTAGGGCTGCAACTATTATTTTCATAATCGATTAGTTGGTAGATTATTTTTTGTTTTACTCAAAAGGAACAAAAATCAAACCCTCCCTCCTTTTTGTTTCTTGCGCAAATTGCGTAGTGTACATAACTGTCATACATACATTACGCAACTTGAGGATCTCATGTAACATGCTTACTCTTTGCACACAACGTACGTGAGCACCTGGTCAGCGTTACATGATTGATGCTGTGTGTGCAGCTGAAGCTCACGTCTCCTGTCTCCTGTCTCACTGAACAAATGCTGCTACAAGCGCTCGCATAGATATGTCCGTACAAAAGCGGGGAGAAGGAGAGGGCACTCCAGTCAGCCTGACCACTTTTAATAAGCTAAAGACAAGGTGCATAGGAGCATCCCTTTAAAATAATTTCTTAAAGAAACTGAATGGGGGATGAACTGGAGATGGGAGTGCGTTTCGGCAAGGAACCGGACCAGAATGTGGGATGGAGTTTAGGGGAAGGGGTCAGAATAAAGGGAAAGATGGCAGCTGTGAATTAGAGGGATGCACGGAAGGTGGGGTGGTGGCACAGGACTGCAGCTTTAAGTAAGGCTAAAACACCAGCAGTACAGCTGCTCCACCCAGTGACAGTACCCCAAGGTTTCTGCTATAGTTCTGCTACTGTTTTAACTAAACCGAAACAAAGTGGTTATGTCAAACATCACCCTAGAACTAAACCATACAGAGTAGAGCAGTGGCACGTCTTCTCCAATCAGTTCTGAAGTAGCATCTGAAGTTTAACTCAGACTGTCTGTAAACAGTATGTGCTGTACACAAACCAATTAATCAACCGATTAGTCGATAATGAAAATTGTTGACAGCTATTTTCATTATCGATTAGTTAATTAATCGCTTCGTTGTTTCAAGCCCTACTGTGAGACGGGTGTTTTAAAGAGTTTATAATTACTTAGATGTATTCCAAGGACCTGTACAGACTGGAAATGGCACAGGACAATTGTATATTTAATTAATTTTGTGTGTTTTCACTGGTCAGTCAAATGAGGGACTGTGGCAAGAGCTGAAGCCTCAAAAATGATGGGCCGGTGTGTATTGATTACATTCAATAACACAATGTGGAGCAGCACTCCCCATCATGCACAGCCAGGCAAGTGCCACCACGTTCCCTGGAGCGACTGCCTCTAAGATATCCATAGAGATAACTGGACCAGGCACAACATCGTTTTTCAGACGGGTTTATTAGACAGCTACAGCACTACGTTTTGTCAAAAATCCTTTGTCAACCAAAAAATACGAGTGTCTGGTCCAATTCTTCCAGAATTCTGTGTATAGATTACATTGGTAGACATGTGACAAGACATGCTAGTCTGGACTTGTAACATATTCTTTTTAACGAGCACTCCAATATGTTGTAGAAGTGATTTATTCTGTGCCACTGGTGAACGACCAGTTCTAAGTTGGCAAAAGAATTAAAAAATGACTCAGCCTTAATGTAACAGCTTGAGTATTGGGACTTCTAAACCCCTAAAGGCTCCATACAGTTGCACCAAGTTTGAGAAGTCCATATGTTCAGCACTGGGTGCATGTCGCAGTTACAGAAGGACATTTCATAATCCTGAAAGGTTCTTGTTTAGCCAGACAGAACTGATTACCTGAAACTCCTAAATAAAATGCAGAATATCAAAGCCAGATGGTGGATTTAAAAAATAGAAAAGCTTAACACATAGGGAATTCCTGGCTAGTCTGACAAACTGTAACAAAAAAAAGTCATCAGTGAGACGTTATCAGGGGGTCTCAGGCAGGGAGAACGCTTCAGCAGGGCAAGATCCAAGGATTGGCATGCACACAATGCCTTATTGCAGCTTCAAATCCCCAAACGCCGTGTGGATGGAGGACAGATTGTCTGTGCCCAAGACATATGGTTTACACCTTCCCACATGGCTGAGAAGAAAGCTTTGCTTAGAGGACATTCACTGCCTCCCTTTCCTCTCAGCCCCCCTCCTAATTTGTCTAGAGCTGTCAGTTGCGCTCTGATGTGTGGACATCTAGGGCAATGTGTCCCCCTCGGGCAGCCTGTGTTAGCTTTGTCATGAGATGCATTCCGAAGGTCTCCTGTGACCTCTGTGTATGAGAACTGCATGGCTGACATACTAGGGCTTCCTATATTTAATTTGCAATAAAGGTGGCCCCAGAATTCGTCCCACCCACTCATTTAATGTAAATAAATGGTTCTGCTAATTTCAGGCCAAATGCTTTTGCATTCAGTTCATTAGGGTTGAAGGGCAATTACATGAATGCTAAGAAACCGAACATGACACACTTGGCTTTGTACAATTTCAATCAGATTTTTGTTCTGGAAAAAGTATATTAATGCAAGAGTCATTCATTCACGGTTAACATTATTTCCTTCAGTCTCGTGCCTTTGGTGTCCTATGACCTAGACTAGGAATTCTGCTTGGTTTAAAGCCAGTATGGCCAGGCCTGTGTAGTGTTTGGCAAGTTTTTTTACAATTCTTTTGCATCTTACAGCACTCCTGCACAGGCATGATTAAGTTCAAGTACTATGTGTGAAATCATTTTGCAAATTAAAGCTTTTGATCTTCTCAACTCCTTTTATTCCTCTTGAGTCATGAGTAACACAAACTGTTCCTCTGCTATTCCAACTAAACTCCAAACTCATGTTGTTGTGGTTGCTAATGAACGTTAACGTAGGGCTGCGACTGATTATTTTTATAATTGATTAGCTGGCCTGCTTATTTTGGCGATTTAAAATTTTTTTTGTTATCCGATGAATCGATTAAGGTAAAAAAAAAAATATGGAATAGATCTACCTCAAAAAACAGTACAATAGCGGACACTATATTAAAAAATTTTTTATTGGTAACATGCACTAACATAGACCATCTAAGGCCGGGATCAGACAAGTGCACTCCAGAGTGGAAGGAACGTCCGTGAGAGTGGATGTTCCTTCCACTCGACGCCCGTCTGACCACCTCGCTGAGCGCAACCAGTGTGCTCAGCACTACAAAGCGCGATCATCCTATGGAGGATCGCGCTTTGCAGCCTCATCAACGTGCATACAGAAAAAATGGCATCGCGCCCTTACTCACCTGAGCGGCTGCAACGACCAGGAGTAACAGCCCAGTTAATGTATAAAACATAACAAGGGGGAAAAAATTGTCATCTGCGCTCGTGTCTATGTATTCCATGTGCAACAAAACACTGAGGTTTTAGTTTGTTTCAATGGCCATTGCAACGTAAGCTCACTCGCCACTTCAAGGCACCTCTTTGTAGAGTGAGTACCTAACCAATGTAACCAAAAAGCCGCTCTACTGAGCAGCTCCAAGCCCCTCCTGCTGCTTTTCAGCTAAGGAGAGGCAGAGAAATGGTGGGTTTTATTTATACACGCACCAAACACTTCCCATTTGGGATCAAAAACAAAAGCATGGAAAGAGGAATAGCAGCAAAACGACGATCAACGTGTGTCTAGCAATTTGACGGGGAGGCTATGTTATAGCGGACGCTTGTTGCGCGCGCTCGCTCAAGCGTGTGACTGGCCCTGTTGCAGCGTCACAACGCTGCGAAGGACACCGGTAGGCACGTCAGTATGGGCGCACCTAGTGCGCTCGTCTGACACCGGCCTTAATATCTAAAGCTGTAGCATAGCACTTGGAGTGAAGGATAGGACTGAAGGATAGCAGTTACCATAATATCTCACTATCTCATTGTATTCTAATTTACCCTTAGAACACTCACAGCCATTTGAGGGTGAAAGATTTAGGTCTGACATAACCCTCAAACTAAATCCTACCATGTAAAGCAACGGCACGTCTTCTCCAATCAGCTCCTGAGGTTATTATCTTTTAACTCAGTCTGACGCTAAACCGTGCGTGCGGTACACATACTGATTAATTGATAATGAAAAGTGTTTACATCTATTTTCATCGATTAGTTGTTGATTAATCAATTTTGTTGTTTAAGCCCTACATTAAGCAGTTGAACATGAAGGACGTGCTTGATGTGATGACACTAAGCCCTGCCTTCGCCATTCTGTTTAGGAGTGGAGAGCACGCCACACGAGAGCGCGCCACTCAGCAGAACTGTCAGACCCAGCAGCACTCAAAATTAGCAACACTGTCAGACCCAGCAGCCTGTAATCAGCAGCACTCTCTCAGACCCAGCAACAAGTAATCAGTGACACTCTGTCAGACCCAGCAGCATGTAATCGGCAGCACTGTCAGACTCAGCAACAAAGTGCACTATAAATATAATGTGCTTGAATCATCCTGAAAATACTACACCCACCCGTGCTATGGAAACACTGTCTTCCACAAAACCGGTCCCTGGTGTCAAAAAGGTTTGTGATTGTGCTTCATCTCCTACAGCAGCGGTCCCCAAGTTAAACTTTTGCCCAAATTTTGGTAAATGCTGCATCATGGGAAAAATCCCTAAAAGGGAAACCTATAAAACCTGGATTTTTTCTTTGTGATGCAGTTACTTCGACGAAGAAAAAAAATAGGTTTTCATAAAGTGGTTTTGTTTGTAATCTAGTTATTGCTCGTGCAAGTGGTGATGTCCCTGTAGGCTGTCAGGCGAACGCAGTCTGAGCGCACTCTGCGTGCGTGCACAACGGACTGACGTACTGACGGAAGATACTGTAGACACCACAAGGTCCGTTTTTTTATGACGAATGTAGAAAAAAAGAGAATTATGGGAAACAAAATAAATATGAAAAGGCATTGTGTGCGTCAAGGTGCTGGACGTCACAAATGTGCTGCGTCTCACGTCTCCTCATCACGCACACAGAACACTACATGGACGTGGCGCACTCTGCGCGTCCGTGTTAGCGGTTTTATGTTCTTGCCTAACTTGTGTCCGTTTGCCACGTGCGTTGTGCGTGCGGAGTTCGGTGTGGACGCACTTAGTGTGTGGGTCTCTTGATCATGATTCTATGCTACGACGGACGTTAAACTGTGTGGCAACACTGACGTGTTCAATGCATTTGTCTGCCACGGGCCTTAAAGCTTTTACTTCGTTGAGACAAAATGACAATACACACCATTAGTGTGGAAAAGATGATGCATAACTGTGCTAGGCTTCATTCGGAGCAGTGACTGTTGAGTATAACAAGATAATTATGTTTAAAGTGTCACAGTTCACTAGGTTTACTTTTCTAGAATTACCCTTGTGCCTACGATATGTGTTTATAGGGGCAGGTTCTACTTACGGATCGTTGGAATAGGTGAGTGTTCAGATGCAGTTAAGCGCATTTACAGATTGCTTGTTACAGGGCTAAGGACCAGGTTATGACCTTTTCCTTTTGTCAGTGTGTCCCCCCCCCCCCCGCCTTTTAGCATCTCTCTCGTGACACAGCTTTTGTCACTCTGTATACAGGATCCAGTCGGCAAAAAGTAACAAGATATTGTTTTGCTCTCTTTGATATGTATGAGGGGGAGCCTTCCTTGTGAGCATCCTTTCATTTAAGCAGTTTATCAAAGTGTGTCAGTCAGCAAGCTGTCAGTTTAATATCTGTATAGATTAGCAGTATCCGAACAACTCCAGAAAACAAGATCACCTTCTGCCCTGGCAAGCACTTCGAGATATTGCCATTCCTCAGCAGCTACGCTGACAGGCTGCTTTGTATTAATGGCAGGTCTAATCTAATGGAGGGTTATTGCATGGGGCCTCTTAACTGGCCGCATACGCATGGTGCACACTGTCACCTATATGATGCGCTCATTTTGGGGGGGGGGTGAACAAAGCTGAGTTTGTGGAAATGATAATGAAGGAAAAGCATTAAATTTGATCAGTTGCTGGTTTGTTAAGCTGTTGTAGGGAGAGTGTTGTACTTGTTAGCTGCCAGTCCTATGTGCACAGAATAGTTGGCGGCTCCTTTCATTTTATGTGCAGAAGGGTTTTTGTCTCTGGGATAATATCTTCTTTAATCCAATGAGCGTACAATTTCCATCTGAATTTCAAACCAGCAAATAGATTTATTTTTGTAATTTGCTATGAATGAAACTCCAATGGTTAGGTGTCTTTGGTTTTGTAGTCCATAGTATTTGAACAGAAACCGAAAACTGCAACGTAGCATCAGGAGTCTGCACAAGGACAAAGCTGGAAAGTAGATAGTTATCGGTACAATCAGAGTGGAGAAGGCTGCTAACTCTTCTTTTAAACAGGAGTATAGAAAATGTTTTATTATTCACTTTTTTGTATTGCATAAATTTCTGTTGTGGGTAAAATACAAACCGGACCAGGTACTCTGGGTCATTCAGTCCAGTAAGAGACTTTATCGGACACTTGGCACAATGTTTCAGCACTGCACTATAGCCTTTTTCAAATCTTTAAAAAATAAATAAATGCAAAAGCAAAACATTGTGGCAAGTGTCCAGTAAAGTCTCCTTATGGATTGAATGAACCAGTGTCCAGTCCAGTTGTTGTTCACATGCTGCTGCATGGGAATTCAGCCACTCTGGTCAGATAGGTACCTGCTTTCAGTGATCTGTCTGCAGGCACGTGCCCTCCCTTCTTCATCAATGTTATGTTAAAAATCCGATTTCACTAGAATGGGCCTTTTTAAACCGGTCCTAATGGTGTATCCTACATACGCTTAAGTCCTTTCTGTCAAGCCCTGTTCCCATTGGTGGCTCATCCCATCATTTTTTTTGGAATTAATTAAAAATGTAATTTTTTTTTGTCATTTAAAATGTGTTCTGTCCCTGTAAAGTAGTGTCAGTCTCAACTGTTGCTAGGCCCAGAGGGTCATGCTTGGTATCGTTGGAAAAGCCAGAGCATGGCCTTTCCAATTATCTCAAACATGCCCAAGTTTTATTTGTAAAAACGAAAAACAATTTATATGTAATGCAGCACTATTGTTCACTTTTCAATTATGAATAACTTATGTATACATCGTGTGGCTGATTCCTGGATTACACTTGTAATCAATGAATTTATGGCCATCTTTATTTGCCTCATTTAATATAAATATGTCTATGGTTTATTCCCTATTTACGAGATGGTCCACATATTCTAGAGGTAGTAGCACCATATAGATATTCCTATTTATGATTAAAACATTCATGTTTCCAGTTTGGCGCTGCACCAACTTGAAATGTCACCAGCCGGTGCTGCCTGTAGCATCCAGTGAGCATCTATTTCAATGAGGCGTTATACAGGGAGGGAAAAAAATATTTGATCCCCTGTTGATTTTGTACGGTTGCCCACGGACAAAGAAATGATCAGTCTAACAGTGAGAGACAGAATTAGAACAAAAAAATCCAGAAAAAACACATTTCAAAGTACTAAAATGGATTTGCATTTTAATGAGTGAAATAAGTATTTGATCCCCTATCAATCAGCAAGATTTCTGGCTCCCAGTTGTCTTTTACACAGGTAAGGAGTGGAGTATTAGGAGCACTCTCTTAAAGGGACTGCTCATAATCTCCGCTTGTTACCTGTATAAAAGACACCTGGCCACAGAAGCAATCAGATTCCAAACTCTCTACCATGGCCAAGACCAAAGAGCTGTCCAAGGATGTCCGGGATAAGATTGTAGACCTACACAAGGCTAGAATGGGCTAAAAGACCATCACCAAGCAGCTTGCTGAGAAGGTGACAACAGTTGGTGCAATTATTCACAGATGGAAGAAATGCTAACTGTCAATCTCCCTTGATCTGGGGCTCCATGCAAAATCTCTTCTCATGGAGTTGCAATGATCATGAGAATGGTGAGGAATCAGCCCAAAACTACACGGGAGGATCCTGTCAATGATCTCAAGGTAGTGGAGACCATAGTCTCCAAGAAAACACTCGGTAATACACTACACTGTGAAGGACTGAAATCCTGCAGCGCCTGCAAGGTCCCCCTGCTCAAGAAAGTGCATGTACAGGTCTGTCTGAAGTTTGCCAATGAACAAGTGAATGATTCAGAGAAGAAATGGGTGAAAGTGGTGTGGTCAGATTAGACCAAAATCAAGGTCTTTGGCATCATCTCAACTCGCCGTGTTTGGAGGAGGAGGAATGCTGCCTATGACCCCAAGAACACCATCCCCACCGTCAAACATGGAGGTGGAAACCTTATGCTTTGGGAGTGTTTTGCTGCTAAGGGGACAGGGCAACTTAACCGCATCAAAGGGACAATGGACGGGGCCATGTACTGTCAAATCTTGTGTGGGAACCTCCTTTCCGTAGCCAGGGCATTGAAAATGGGTTGTGGCTCAGTATTCCAGCATGACAATGACCCAAAGGACACTGCCAAGACAACAAAGGCGTGGCTCAAGAAGAAGCACATTTAAGGTCCTGGAGTGGTCTAGCCAGTCTCCAGACCTTAATCCCATAGAAAATCTGTGGAGGGAGCTGAAGGTTGAGTTGCCAAACAGCAGCCTCAAAACCTTAGAGGAACTACAAGAGTGGGACAAAATCCCTCTTGAGATGTGTGCAAACCTGGTGGCCAACTACAAGAAACGTCTGACCTCTGTGATTGGCAAAAATGGTTTTGCCACCAAATACGAAGTCATGTTTTGCGAAGGTCAAACACTTACTTCACTCTTTAAAATGCAAATCAATTTTAACTTTTTTGAGATGCGGTTTCTGGATTTTTGTTATGTCTCTTACTGTTAAAATCAACTACCTTTAAAATTATAGACTGATCATTTCTTTGTCAGTGGGCAAACGTACAATATCAGTAGGGGATCAAATATTTTTTTCCCTCACTGTGTATATGGGGAATTTATATATTAAAATCTTTCGTCTGATGTCATAAATCTTTTGACCTTGTTTCCTGTACCATCCACATCTTGATGGCTGAACAGAGCTGATCCCCATGGTCGTTATGCCATATCATCCAAGGCCGGCCTGTCCATGGCTCCAGGTGTCACTTTTCCAGGGGTGGCATTTTGCTGCCCTGTCAAAGGCTGCAGCAAAGAGCGCCTGGCAGGTTTTGGCTCGGCTAGGCCTGTTCAGGGGGTGTGTTAGAATGTGTGTGGATTTTGTGTGTCTGGGTATGTGGGTGTGTGTGTGCTCTGTGACAAACTCATGCAGACTAGACTGCACATTACGGTTTTATTGTTGTGGAGCCTTGTGATACGTTCATACACTCCACTTTATTTTTATTTTTATTTTTTTGCGGAGGGGGGGGCGGCGTTGCCTCCTTAGACCCAGGGAGCACAGTGTCTTGGGCTGGCCCTGAGATTACCCTTCACGTTTGCAGTGACTGGGTGGGATGGACTGACACTACATTTTTTATATATTTTTCTCTTTCTATGTAGATGTTTATACTGAGGGTGTTGGCAGAGCTTGTGCTGCTAAATCTTTTGATGTCCTTAAGGTGGTGATTTTTTTTTTCTTTTTTTTTTTCCCTGCTGTGGAACCTTTTGAATAATAGCAATTTCTCTTTACTTTCAAGTCCTTTGGTAGCAGGCAGTGAACGCCTGATTTACCATCTCAGATTGCTAACAATTGCAGGCTGCAGCAGAATCTGCACCTTGTATTAAAAATAGGCTGCTAGATGCTCGCTCTGCAGTCCCCCCCCCCTTGTGGCCTAAGTTCACGCAAGGCAGTCAGACAGCATTCATGGGGGGTAATGTTAATGCTTAAAAGTGATAATTGCTGCGATGTGGAGGCAAACTAGTCAAGTAGCTAATGTCATGATAAAACCAGACTTCTGTCTGGCATTAATCACTACCACCCTTCCAACATCATTCCAGGGTTTCTGACAATCCCACAGAGAACTTGTGTATGGGAGGTCTTGGCTACATGGAGTGCTTGTGGAATGTACAGAAGCATTAATCAGGATTCAATACATAATATGTGCTGTCAGGTTCTAACCATAACATCCCATAGAAAAACTACTGAAGGCCTTTCTTAATCTCTGGTCTGTAGCCTATGGATCTCGTACACTTCAAGGCAGCAGTTTTCATGCGGTGCCTGATGGCAAGAGACCTTTCCAGGTGAATTTCCAGTTTCCACATGTTGCTTAACATGGAGTGATTTTATGCACTAAATGCTCCATAAATGACAACATTAATTCAAGTTGTCTTTTATGATGGATCCTCTGGCTACCTTCTGTGTTGTATGGAGTAGTGATGATTAATGTTGGCATTGTCAGGTTTGTGGACATTTCCCTGTAGACTTAAGTTCTTTCTTGGGTTTTAGGCTGCTTTAAGGCTGCGGTCACACTCTCGCACGAAGTGCGTCCGTGTGACCGCATTTCGCTGCGTCCATCGCAGCTTTGTGACTGCTCGACGGGGAGGGCCACACGGTGTAGCGTGCGCATGAATTGCGCGCGCTACCACCGGACGTGATTTCAGCTTCCCTGTCAAAAAGCTATGACTGACGTTGATGGGGCTACAAATAGAGGTGTCAAATTTCTGGAAATTTTGAAGCCATGGGAAAACTTTTTTTTTTCCCAGAAAAATTTGAAATTTTTGGAAAAATTTAAAATATGCACCATGGAGTAGGTTTACAAATTTAAAAGTACAGTTTATTTAGTAACTTGAATTTGCTTTTTATAATTTTATCTTTTGTTTCAAATGGAATAACATGCAAGGGCTGTATGTGATAGTATGAGCGGAAGTAACAACTATGAGAACAAGTAACCAGCCCTCTGTTTCCTAAAGAGCAACAATAAAAGCAAGAAACCATAAACATAAAAAACATAGAAATATATATATATATATTTTAATATCAAAATTTCCCCTTAGCACCAATAGCAAAAGGAAGTAACTGCATTATTTGTGCCGGTAGGATATGGATACATCAATATTTAAGCTCCATGTTGAGGTTTAACTTTCGAGCGGTGCTTTAAAAAAAAAAAAAAAGAGAAAAGGAAACAAAAGACACAACATATACAATACATGCAATTTAAATCTCATTTTCTGATCTATCATTTTCTGTATCTTCTTCCCCTCCATATTTGTCTTTTTTCTCATTGACTTATAAAAGCGTAAGGTTTTCACAGATTGAAACAAGCATTTCTCCCCTTTCACGGGTTAGTTTCTTGATTTGGTTTGAGTACTAGGAAACACAGAGCAGGTTCTTTCACAGCAGCAGCAGAAGATGCCGGAATCTGCAGGAAGCGAGAGGCAAGAGGTGTCAGAGGTCATGTTGTGAGAGACCTTACCACCGTGTTGCAGGAGGGATGTGTTTTGCAGAATCCCAGACTGTACTGGAGAGAACATCAACAGGGATCAAATAGGAAGAAATGTAACCTCTTACCTGTCAATTAAGGCCTGAAAAGACAGAAACTATCATCAACTGCAAAGTTATGCACTTTGGAGTGAAGAACACACAAGTAATTTATACCCTAAATGGTACGGAGTTAGGGAAATCCAAGCAGGAGAAGGATTTGGGAATAATCATAGACTTCAAACTAAGTAACAATGTGCAATGTCAAACAGCAGCCGCCAAGGCAAGCAAAGTATTGGCATGCATTAAAAGGGGAGTTCACTCACGGGATGAAAACATAATTTTGCCTCTGTATAAATCAATGGTCAGGCCGCACCTTGAATATGCCGTGCAATTTTGGGCACCTGTCTTAAAAAAAAATATTATAGCGTTAGAAAAAGTGCAGAGACGGGCAACTAAATTAATAAGGGGAATGGAAGGGTTAAGTTATGAGGAAAGACTAACAAGCTTAAACCTGTTTAGTTTAGAGAAACGGCGCCTTAGAGTGGATCTGATAACCTTATATAAATATATACGGGGCCATTATCAACCATTGTCTGATAACCTATTCATTAACAGGACTATACATAGGACAAGGGGTCATCCATTTAGACTGGAAGAAAGAAAATTTAGCTTAAAGCATAGGAAGGGTTATTTTACGGTGAGAACAATAAAGCTGTGGAATTCTCTGCCTGTTGAGGTGGTTGGGTCAGAGTCTGTACAGACTTTTAAAAACGATTGGATGACTTCCTGCAGACACAGAATATTAAGGGTTATAATATTTAATATGTGGGTAAAAGCTTCTTGATCCAAGGAGAAATCTGACTGCCATTCTGGGGTCAAGAAGGAATTTTTTCCCAGTATGTTGCATATTGGCAAGCATTTCAGACTGGGTTTTTTGCCTTCTTTTGGATCAACAGCAGTAGGTTATGTGGGAGAGGCTGAACCCGATGGACGCATGTCTTTTTTCAGCCTATATAACTATGTAACTATGTATCCAAACAACCACTGTAGGAGGTACAAAATGGAGCTCCCAATCAAGCTAAACTGAAGCCTTTTCCCTGCAGCTTCATTTGAGCTTCATATCGCTGAGTGCATTGACTGCGCTCAGCGATGTGGCCACAGGGGCGTCAGAGTGGAAGGAATGTCCACTCTCACAGACATTCCCTCTGTTCAAAGAACGCTCGTGTGACCATAGCCTTAGTGCTCTTTGTGTGGATGGTGGAGCAATGTCTCATATTCTGAAATAGTTCAGTATCCCTACCCTTGTTTTCAAAGTCGTTATCTGTCATGACTGTGTGCTCAATAAGAGTTTTTTTATCGCCCCCCCCCTTTCTAACCTCTTGACTTTGCACTTGTAACTATTCTCGCAATCTATTTCTAGCATCCCAGTAATTGTGCGTAACTCTGCAAACTGTGATACACAAATCCAAACTGGCAGAAATAGCTCTGACTGAGAGCTCGCAATCTAGAATGTGTTTACGGAGGGCACAGCGGCAGCATCGTTGCAGATAATCACAATATATCTGAGCAGAGCTAACAATAAAGCCTGCAACATCTGTTTCATTGCTTTCTCTCTCCCCAATACTTAAGAAACCTGTATATTTCCTTCCAACTCTGCGTGAACTCTGTTTGGCTTTGTATTCGTGGGCTCTGCGCTCCAGCTGTAGAATTATCCCCGGCATAATGACTGGAGTGTACATATGGCACTGCTAATCTGCCGTATGAATTTGGAGCTCTGCGGGTCCTTAAAGCTACTTTAGTTCCCATCTTTACCCTCCCCTTTGAGCTAATGACGCCAAAAACCTTTGCTTAGGGTATTGCAGTAAAAACAAGGCCAGCAATATTTATTTCCATCCTAAAGCGGGTCGAAGTAAATAGGTGACCGTTTCTCAAAGTCCTATGTGGACAAACATGTATCAGATTCATATGATCCCGTAGTCACCCTGTTTTAATGTAGCACCACCAAAGTTCCCGATAATTGTGACGAAAACTGTTAAATTGGGAGTTGCAAATTCTTCTCTAGATTCTGAGTTTCAATCTGCTGCTTGAAGAACCATCGTCAGCATGGATTTTATTCAACGCGTAAATCATACAAATTATTGTCCACACAATTAATGACCCTGTTCCCACATCTTCTGGCCAGGTCACATCACCTTGTGTAAACAATCCATGCTTTGCAAGATGAAATGGCTCAAAAATGGCTTACCCAGCATCTTGAAGACCATGCTCAAAATGTCAGGTCAAGGACAAAGTGTTTTTGTTTTCACAAGGGCATTGGCTAGCTCTAATGCAGAGAAGATCCTATATAGGCTATCACCACCAGATCTTCTGCCAGTGTATGGCAAATACCGAAAGTGTTTTGAGGGCTGGGCAGTCAAGTTGTTGTGCAACCCAAGATATGCTAGACTATTTTTTTTTTAGCGTTATATAAATGAACATACTAGCAGTTTCTGCATTGCTTTACAATAAAGACTATCAGGGTTATTCAGAGAGCGGTGAAAAGCAGGAGAATGGCTGGAGAATGGGAAAATTCTAGGTCCAAATAGCCAAACCAGAAAAAATCTCCCATTTATCGCACTTTCCAAATCTGCTATTTTGACCTAGAATTTTCCATTCTCCAGTCATTCTCCTGCTTTTCACCTCTCTCTGGACTCCAGCATTTCAATCACCTATAGGGTTATTCAGAGATGAGAGGTGTAGAGTGCGCTGCCTACATGAACATACAATCTAAAGATCATTGTGAATTGACAGAGCGTAACCAGATTCTTATGTAGTGGGAGAATAGATGCTTACAAAGAGAAATAAGAAGGAAAGCCATGAATGGGGACAGAACCATACAGCAGTATGAAATTTATGCAACCTGGTAAAAATGGACTACCACTAAAACCACAATATTGTAAACAAGAAATTTTATCACTCTGTAAATGATTGGTTTACCATTTTTAACATGTTGGGTTATATACCTGAAACAGCAGACCTTTTGAATCTTTGTTTTCCGTGATCCACAAACTCTACATTGTGAATCCATTGTGTAGTGACAGCATTTTTTCCACCCATTCCTGTGCCAAGCCCCAAGGGGTGAGCAGAACAATTAATTCCCAAAATCCCTGCTGTAAAGAGTGTTAATGCAATTTTCACAGTGTTTTTTTCTTCCTTTGTGAAATTTGCTTTAGCAGAGACATTGTATGCTGGAAATCCAGTACACTGAAAACTTTTGTCTCAAATTTTGTTCCTTTTTTGCATAATGTTTTGGCATCAGAACAAACCATCAAATTAAGCACTGTCAGAAAGAAGCACAAAGAAACGGGATTTGTGAAGTTGTTTGCCGGTTTCGAGTGCTGCAGAAGAGAATGCGCTTAAGTTGCATGAAAATCTCACCTTTTAATTTCCGTGGTGCGTTGTTCCCTCTCTTTTGTGCTGTTGGCTACAAGCCAGCTTGTAATGCTGTCTTCCCTTGATGTAACAGAATCATCTTGCTTGCTTTCAAAAGGTTTGTTTTCGCTGAATAAGGAATGTCCCGCAGGCTTCCCCCCCCCCTTCCCCATTCCTGTCTTTTAAAGCTGTTGCTGTTTTTATTTATTAATCATACTGTGGCTGCTGCTATAATCCAGTGTTTGAGATGTTGGGAAGGATAGCAAGAAGCTACTGTAGCATGCTGAAAGGTTAATGTTCCAGCATCACATACGTCGTGATGAGCTATTAAACCTGAAGCACTATATTTGGAACACATAGCCTCTTCTCTATAGTTGTGTTTAAGGTTTAGTGCTTTTAAACTGGATCTTCTAAACTGAAGCCAGTTTTTCTCTGTATAAAGTTACTATAGGTTATGTATCCCAGTGACACTAGAGGTAGTAGGGTGGTCAGTCTTTAAAATGGCATGCACATTATCTTTTAAAGCCTTTTCTCAACATCAAAACATAGGTTTATGTCTGCCGACATATTCTTTCGGCCCATCTAGTCTGCCCAATTATATGGATACTTTCTCTGGATTTATCTTTTGTTTAGGATAGCCTTATGCCTTTCCTATGCCTGCTTAAATTCAATCACTATTTTAGCTTCTACCTCTTCTACTGGAAGTGACCTTTTAAGATTTCTGGTCGTTCATCAGTTTTGCCCAAAAAAAAGGTTCCTTAACCCCTTAGTGATCGCTGCTGGTTTTACGTTTCTACGCTGCTTGTGTTTAGGTCAAGTTTTTATCTTACTCGTTTATGCAACCCACACATATTTATATACCGTTTTCATACAGAGTAAAGCAGAGGCAAGTCTTCTCCAATTGGCTCCAAAGTAGCGTCTGAGGTTATTAATGTTTAGCGTAGTCTGACTCTAAACCGTATGTGTGCCGTACACAATTCATCGACCAGCCACTTAATGAGAATAGTTGACAACTATCTTCATTCTCAATTGACAACTAATTAGTTCTTTCAAGCTTAAATATGTACGTGATGCTCTAAAACAGTGGGAATGAGCAATCACTCATACCAATCAACACAAAAAAAGCTACAAGAGTTTTAAGTTTTTTTTTTAACGTAGTGACTGGGTGGTTTTGATTGTCAGTCCGAAAGTGCCCGCTGCTGTTTTTTTGTTTCTGTGGTGTTTGAGTTTAGGTCAAATTTCCCCCTTACTCGTGTAAAAAAAAATACAAATAACAATTTAAAAAAATGTTTTTTTTTTTTTAAAACAAATTTGTCGTGGGGGGATTAAGTAGGACTTAAACTGGCATCTAAAATTTATGAGCATAAAACGGTCAAAATGAGCTCAGTGCACAAAGGTGAAATGGCCCAGCAGTGAAGGGGTTAAAAAGCAAAAACATGTAAAATTGGGTATTTCTAATCTCAGGACAAAATTTTTAAACTATTTAGCCAGGGTCTTTTTTAGCGGTTGTAGATTTTGTGGTTCCTCCCCTCACTCAGATTATTCATGAGGTTAGTTTGAAAGGACAAAATGGTCAGACTGTGTGGAGTGCCCTGCTTTGCATTTTGACATGTCTATCGGAGCGCTTGTTGCTGTGTTTTGGGGACAAAGCAGGCATCCTCAATCCATCATTCTGATCAGATAGATAAATAATTTTTTATCTCCTGCTTCAAATTTGTGGATTTTTTCCCATGATACATTTACCAAAATCTGTGCACATCTTCTTGCTTTATTGCATTTATTTAATCTACAGTATTTAACAGTCAATGAGGTGGAGGACGGAATATTTGGATAAAGCAGCAGGAGGCTATTCTCCAGGGAAACTGAGATAAGAGATGGTAGCTGAATGAAACAAGAGGCTTAAAATACTTCTAATCTACCCCCTTGTGGTGTTCTTTGAATACATCCCACACCATACAATAACTTGAGTAGGTGTTCGACCTATTTACTCCCTTCTATGGCCAATGCCACACAGTGGGGAGCAAGTGACGTAAAGATACTTTGGGGTGCAGTTTACAACACAAAAGATCAGACAGTGACACTTGTAGAGTAAAATATTTCAACTAAGCCTACAAAAGAAAAATTACAAAGATATCAGCAACCTAAAATAAACACAATAAGAACATTTAATTTTTTGTGATAGTGTTTCTTTAAAGTAAAATGAATCTGTGCATACGGCCATTAAGAAACCAATGATGGACTGGGTAATTTTCTCAGTTTAGCATAATTAGGTCGAGGAGCAGTTGAGTTGAAAGTCGCCCTTGATTTTGTTCTTCCGAAGATTGCGGATTCTGGATTTCTTTATTGGAGTGTCTGAACGTCAGCTGATGGGTTAGGCAGGTGGCTGCAGAACCTGTTGCCTCTGCAGATGCTTAAACGGATGCTCTGCCAATTAAAAAAAAATAAATCCAAAGTTCTCAATCTTTGGTAAAGCAAAAGCGAGCTTGACATCCAGCTTGACTAAATTGGGCTGAATCGAGGAAATCACCGAGCCCTAGTGATTAAGGGGTAATCTAGGAAACGTGATTAAATATTTAACTTTTGCGAATCTATGGGCCCTTTTACAATCTTAATCTTCGTGTTAGTGCTCAGGAATGTGAGCGCTAACGCTAGGTTAATTGACTTTAAAGCATGCACTCCATATTGCATCCATAACGCTAAAGGTTTAAAAAAAAATCTGTTACTGCATCAGTGATTGCGTTCGCTTGTGCGAGCTTACTGTACTTTGCGCACTCTATATTTATCGGAAGCGCAAAGTCCCAACGCTAATTACTGCACCAATGTGGCAACTAAAAAGTTAACCACAGCTAGAAGGTGGTGCTAACTGAACTAGTTTAGTCTCCCTCTGCAAATCACTCCATGGCCATGCACAATATCGTGGCCCAGCAGCACAACCCTCAAGTCCTATGGACTCCAGGAGGTTATACTCTCTGCGACGCAGAAACACTACTGTGCGTACCATGGATGGTAGCGCTGAGTTTCTGGGCAGGCTGCTGAATTAGCGCCTGCCCTGTAATATGCTGCGAAAAAGTGGATTCTACGGGGAAACCTGCAGGTGATCACCGTTGGCATCCCTGCTTTAGCACCATTAATGCGATATGGCCCTATGTGTTTGTATAGGGGTTCGTTGAGGTCTAGTGCTGCCTTTGGCACTACAAATTCTATTGCTCCCCACCCAATATCAAATATGAACATGTGCATATGTAATGTAAGAAAACTATGCGCATCCGACGGTGCTATTTATGTCAATAAAAAGTATCTTTACTTTGATCAATTTCTAACTATTGTTATAGTTTCAGAAACTCATCACTGGGAGTTTTATTGCTATATTGCCCTGTTACACACCTGCACACCCCAAATATATTACTCCTCTAAAACAAAAGGGGCCCATCCTATGAGTACATTGGTTTGTTTCATACCCTTGTGGTGTTAACCCTTTCATGTTTTGAGGGAAAGAGAATTTCTAGTCCGATGTATGCTATTGTCAAAGTAACCTAACTACCGTAGATACTAGAGTATAGTGTGACCCAAATATATCACCATAAAGATTCATTATGGAAATGAGAGAATACTCAAGACTCGAATATAACGCGAGGAGTAAAAATTCTAAAAGTATACTGAACTGGGAAACCATTAAAATCCTTCCAGGTTTTTTTACAGTCAGGCCACCCCTCAGGCCAGGGTGCTCTGATCTAGAATGATTGTAGTTGTTACCAATTATGAAGCTGCTGGCCACCTGTCTTCTTTCTTACTTGTGAGAAGATGGCCGGTGGAGCGAGAATCATTCACCAATAGCCAGCACGCTGGGAGGTGTTGTTTTCTGACCCCCGGCTCCAGCAGGCAGGCTGATCCACCGCGTCATCCGCCAATAGTCAGGGAGACTTGGGATCCATGAGCAAGTCACGTTTTTTTTTTTTTCGCACTCCTTGCAGATGTCTTGAATATTACGAGACCCTCCAATTTTAAGGTAATTTTTTTTCACCATAATCTAGCAGTATACTCAAGTATCTACTGGGTGTTCCCCACAATTTTGGGAAGTTTGAAAGTTATGCTCTATGCTTGTTATGTTTCTGGTGGAGGAAACCTTGTTATATTTGTATCGTGCGTCATTTTGTGATTCCACGACCCAGAGAGGCTTGTTGCACCTCCTCCTTTTGGTATTTTGATTTGCAGCTGTAAGCAAGCAGGACTATATAATGATCTTTAAATGATTAAATGATCTGAAGAAGCACTCCTGCTGATTGATTTCTGGAGAAAACGCCCTCGATGATCTTAAATGGCAAATTTAGATTATACCAAAATCTTCTCTGGTGTATCAGTATTCCTTTTTTGTGTATAGTGTGCTTTAGTGGTTCCTATTCAGGATTAAATATCCCGGGTTTATATAGGATCTTTTAAAGCATTTTGAGGAATGCTGCAGTTTTACATTGTGATGAACATTATGATGAAATTTCCTTTCTTTGCAGCGTTTTCAATGACTTGGAAGTTCAGATTGTACCAAAACATTCTATATTTTCTCAATTGTAATCGTTTTTAAGGCATGATTTCATATGTTCCTCGTCCATATGTATAAAGGAGCTTGTAAAGGATTTATCTCTTGGCACAAACTCATTTTGTGAGATTTATAACATTTTATATTTTTCCCCACAGGATAAGAACAAGAAGTTGCGGCCTCTCTATGACATTCCTTATATGTTTGAAGCAAGGGAGTTCCTCCGAAAGAAACTAATTGGGAAAAAGGTATGAACATATTGCTCGGGGGGGGGGGGGGATTCCTGATGTATTCAAATAACTCCAAGCAATAATCATAACAGGATTTCTTTTGAAAAGAGATTCCGAGCATCACACCTTTTTCACTACTACAGGATGGTCCCCATGGACCTCCTCCAATCTATTATTGTAGTCTCCACCTTGTAGCTGTTCATGGTAATGGTGTTTAAAAATAATAAAAAAAAAAAGTGGTTTTAAAAATGATGCTTATATTTAGACTGTAATTTTTTTTATGGGGGGGGGGTGACACATGTCGCTTCTTGGATACAACTTTTCAATGCACACATCAATTTTCTGATGCAAATATGTGGCAGAAACCATGCTTGTTTTTTTAGGGTTCCACAACCAACGGATTGTCCTCCATTTTCACATATTCTGCACCTTTCTTTTGGTGCTTGCTATGCTGGTGTCAAAAGGAGGAACTGAATCTGTTGCCTAAAAATGAAGTAGAATCTCTTGCTTTTGGTTAACCCTAAAACCGTAATCTAAGACTCTGGCCCCCCTGATGGTGGTTGCCTAGAATTCACAGAATTGTTTTCAATGCGATAGATAACCAGAGCATCATGGGAGCTGTAGTTCTTAAACATCTGAGGGGCCAGTGTTTGAGATGCCTGCTCTAAAAGTAACCCTGACAAACTGAAGAGAATATTGTGCAAAATTTTTCACATTTAAGAATACAAAAGACCCCCTCACTCTTCCTTGCGGCTATGTTTAAGCTACAGTTCAAAAATCGTTGCTGTTTTTATTTCGACATTTCTATCCATGACCAGAAGGGGGTGACATTCTTATAGGATAATGCTCCTCAAAACCTTTTATCTATCATGTGACACAAGAACCCAGACCAGGATTTAAATATACAAATATTTAGAAGCACAACATGATTATTGGTTGCCGTGACAAAGGGAATTCAAGGACAATAAATAAGCATTAATTAGACACTATTTTCTTCTTGTTCTCCAGTCTTACTTTATTAGACGCCTTTCCATTATCCCTACTCATACTGTCCTGTAGCCATCGGGCTCTTGTAGCTAGGGAGGTGTGTAGGCAGCTTGAACTGCTGAGGTATTAATCTGATATCTATGCAGCGGATGTCTTTACTATGGTATTTGGACTGAGGACAAGCTGGCAGACATGTATGGCTATGTATACTGTAGCTATATTTACACTATACATACTATTTAGGGATGTATTATATTAGACAGGTAGCTTTAATTTCCGCGCTATAGGTCTTTCTGTGTGTATATTTAAGTAATTTAATACAATTTTGGTGATTATGTTTGCAAATTTTCCTAATGCACAGAGTGTGCATTTCTTTGGCATTATCGTCAGATGAGATGGCAGCTGAATGCGATAAAACGGGGAGCTTAAAGGATTTCTAATCTACTCTCTGGATTTTTTAATACATCCCACACAAATACAATGATTGGAGTCAGTGACCGACCTATTCACTCAATTCTATGGCCAAAACCACCCATTGAGGAGCAAGTGATGTAAAGATACTGGGGGGGGGGGTAGTCTACAACACAAAATGGATTCACCCAGTGACACATTTTCTTAACTAAACATACAAGAGAAAAACAAAGCACATGTAAGATATCAGCAACATAAAATAAACACAATAAGGACATTTCATTTTTTGGTGGTAGTGGCCCTTTGATAGTCTCCGTCTCCGTCTCATAAGTCTCTACTGTTATTTCCTTTTTTTTTTTTTAAATCCACAATTTAAAGTGGGGGTTCAAATTGAATTGCTTTGACATCTTTAAAATCCATATATAAATAGTAATGTGCAGAACAAAATTTTGCAAAATCTCAGTTTTAATGCATCAAATTATAATTCCTGATCAATACAATAATTCTAACTAATACTTTCCACATAAGAGAACCTAATTGTTTTACAACAAAAATTCTATAAAAATGTCATGCTCTAAAAGAGAATATACTCATCTATTGACAGAATAATCTCTCTTAAAATTCCCAGTCATTTAAATGTACTAATTAACAAAATGGAGGTATACCAGTGTTGTTTATGTTACCCATAACGTGTGACTTTAGAGCGGATAGTAGGCGGCCTGTTAGCTTTATGCCATCTTTTTCGTTGTTTTTAAAACATTCTAATGAAATGTCCTGCTGATTAAAGTCAATTTTATCAAATTCTGTATTTATACCTTTGGGGATTTGGTTACATTATATTATCACAACTCTGCTTTGGGAAAATGCACAGTAGTTTTATCAAACCCTAGAAATACCTGTAATTTCCAACAAATATAGTTAAATTTATAGTTAGATTGTATTCCTATGTGACACTGTGTAGTACACATGATTTGTGACTTCTTAATCCTCGTATTCAGCCGGATGTTGGTGATCTAGACAAGTGGTTCCCAACTGCGGTCCTCAAGTACCCCTAACAGGCCATGTTTTAAGGATTACCTTGGGGAAATGCAGACTGAATCCTGCAATCACTGAGCAGCAAATCATATCACCTGTGCTGTGCTTCAGATACCTGGAAAACCTGACCTGTTGGGGGTACTTGGGAACCACTGATCTAGACCAGTGTTTCGCAAACCTCTCCTCGGGACCCCCAACCACGCCAGGTTTTCCAGTTATCAGCTTCGCTGTGCTCCAGATATTATTTGCTGCTCAGTGATTGCAGGATTCAGTCTGCATTTCCCCCAAGGTGATCTGCAAAATCTAGCTTGGTTGGGGGTCCCTAGGAGAGGTTTGCGAAACACTGATCTAGACACTGGAGTCTTTGTGAACAAATTTAAGTGTGCAGAATGTGTATAGAGAGCATCATCTTGCACAATCCCAAGGATCAGTCATGTGAGTCGTATGAATCTTGCAATGGGTGAGTGCAGTCGGTAACATGCACACTGCAAGCCCTATCATTTTTCTTTTAGTCAGAGGCTCTGCTCCTCTCTGTCAATTTCAGATCAGACGCCATCCACTATTAGGAAAACGGCAACAAGCCAGTGTTTGCTAAAAAGGTTAACAAGCATCAGCTAATTATCTTAAATGTCTAATTACATGCCAATTAAGTTCATTTAATGATCTACCGTGTTGATTTTTCACTTTATGGAATACAGGGAATGTGATTTTTGCACTCTTCGTGTAGGAGGAAACGTGTGCCCCACGCAGTTCTTTTCAAGTGCACCTGAGCATGTAGTACTCAACGAGAAACACATTGTAAGGATAGGTTAAGATACTGGATTGCTCCCAAATGAATATTAATGTTCTTTATGCAGTCCAGGGGTCTGCCATAGTACTGGGAAGCCATGTTTAAAGCATTTTTCCCTTGGATTTTCATTTTATCTTACTCTCGGTGGCTGGCTGTTGTAGTAACCTCATTGCAAAATCCTTAGAATAAATGGCCATTTTGTTTGACTCTCTTCTTCATTTTAACATGTAAGTGTGTGTTGGCCAGCGGCATGACAACTCTCGGCATAATAAATCCCATACAGACTTCCCCAGTTCTTCCTGTCATATGACTCATGGACATGTACACGCCAGCTGACCTATTTGTGTTTATCTCCTGTGACAAATATATGGAGATGGGATTTCATTTTTGCGATGATGATCATTTACTATATCCCACTGTTGCCTCCCTTGACGTTATGATGCCCAGATTTTTTGGCTCAAATTCTCCTTGAACGCTAGTCCTTAAAGTGAATGACCCTGTCATTGGCCGCACTTTAATTCAGTCATGGGCAAACAGATCTAAGGTAGCAACCAATTAAATGTCTTCTAGGAGCCCGACCCATTTCTGTCTAAAGGTCTTCATAGGTTTAGGCTTTTTGGCGTGCTTGACCCGGACTGTGGTGTGGCCCTCCGCATCTCCTTTGCTGCCTTCTCGCCCGACATTGGTGGTGAAACTGGAGGTGATACCTTGTCCGGCTTTGGATCCCTGCTTCCAAGCCGTTCATGCCTCCCTAGATGTGGCCTTTCTCACCTTCTCCCGGGACTCTGAGTACCGCGCTGCAGCGGCTGGATGGCTACCTGCACTCCATGTCCTCCGATGACGATCGGTCGCTGTGTTGTTTTCTGGATATTCTGCAGGGAGTTCCGGATGGAGCCCCGCGATTGGAGCTGCTTGTTGAGGGTGAAGTAGCGGATGGGCGGATTCCTGAAGATGCAATCCTGGGGCCTCGTCCTACATTCAGCACTGCTGGCCCGTGGACATCAGCCATCCCTGCGCAGCTGTCGCTTTTGGCGCGGCCAGGAGAGGCCCTAGCAGGGCCGAGAGCCCAGGAGGCTGCGAGTGAAATTCCGGGCGACACCCTTTCAGACGACCGGCCAATGGAGAGGCCACCAGATCCGGGTGTGTTGTACCTAGTGGATGGGTGTGCCGGTGGATGGAAACGCTGCTGATGTGGATTACATCTCTGTGAGGGGATTTGGAGAGTTCCTGCTGGGTGCTGTCCCTGAGGGGGCTAAATGCCTCGTTCTTTTGCTGGAAACTGGCTGACTCTTCATAGCAGGGACCTGTACTCCTCTCCTTACTGGCTACCGACCCTTGGCTGTATATCGTTCCCAATTTTTGACGACAACCCCCCCACCACCATGATGACCCCCCCCCTCTCCTCGCCTTTTGTTTACTGCCTCATGTGGACTCGGTCCTGATTTTTCCAGATGACACCCCCCCCCCATCGAAAATTTAAGAGATTTCTAGCTGGTTATCCCTTATCCCCTCCCCCCGTGGACATTTGTTTTTCATAGACGCTTACCCGGCCACTGATGGTGTACCCCCTCCCTGTTTTTCTTTGGCACTACTCGGGTTGCACCGGGTGCGCCACTGTGGCACTCACCATGGCTCTGCCATATCTGGCCTTCGGGCCTCGTGACATTATCCTTACACGGCCTCCTCTGGGAACGAGCCAGGAACGTCACGGTGAAGGCCTTTGCCGATTCCACCCCCCCTTAATTTATTTTGTTCACCATCTGCTGGTCCGCGGTATACAGAGTGAACTTCTCTTCCCCCGTCCGTTTTCTCTCTTCTGTACCTCTTCCTGTTCACGTCTTTGATGTAACCCTGTGGTCTTCTAGACCTGCGTGACTACTGACCTTGTGATGTCTTTTTGTGGCCGTACTACTTCTGTATCTGTTGTAACACTGCTGACTTTTCAAAATAAAATATTTTGAATATAAAGGTCTTCATAGAGTGATCTAGAAATTTTAGAGCCAAAGGTAAACGTTTTCTGGGAGGCAATGGCTGCCAGTCACTTGGATTTGTGGAGCCCTGCTTTAACGTAAGGGAGTAAAAGGCATTTGATAAGAATAGGGCCTGGAGGTTTAGAACTGCGTTGGCTTGACGGTGCAGGTTACCACACCAAGGTTAGACCAAAACAAAGACCTTACTGGAAGTTACTGTACCCAGACATATCCAACCGTCCTCTCAAAAATATGAGACAATTTTAGCCATTGAATAACGTGTATATTTATATGGATAATCTACGCTTCTGTCCAGGGGATCACGTAACTTGCTGCTACAAAGCGACCCTAAATGTGGATACCAGAAATGATTTTGTGATATGAATGGTGTTTTGGAATGCTTGCAAACATAGACGTATCATTATCGATTTCTGTACCTTTTTTAAGCAGATGACTTAAAATGAGTCTTGTGTTTGCTGTACTGGTTTAGGTACACAGCAGGTAGATCTCTTATTAAGCTTGGCAGTATCCCAGCAGCAATGCCCTGTCTTCATATTTCTGTCCTTTATTGAGAGAATCCACAAACACTTATTTATTTCCGACAAATACACTTTGGCTCATTTACATGCTGGGGATGTGTTTGTGCCACACGCCCTATGTGCCAATGAGACACTGCCATCGCTGGACGTGGAAGGCTGAGTGGCTGTCGTGGAGCTGCAGAAATTTGCATATTGGCACTGTGACTGGTGCAATATCGCTCTGTGTAACATGTACCTGCTTTTACCAGCTATCTGCCCTAATTGCTGCAAATGTTTAGCTTGGGATCAGCAGGCTTAAACAATGTCATTTGGCTTGTTTCTGTACTAACTGCTTGCTGGGGAGGGGAGATAGACTGGCATAGTAGCCGTCTTGGTCCTTGCTTAGGAATTAAGGACTCATGATCATACCATATGGTCATCAGTCTGCCTGCTGGCGCGAATGCTCTGCGTGTTGATTGCTAAGCAGCTGACACATGAATATTCACCTGCACTGTCTGCAACTCTCCACACATCCATTGCTGACTTGCTTGACTTTACGATGGATTGCTTTTCTGGATGGGATAACCGTCCTCTCCCCCAGTGCTTGATTTATCGCCATTTACATGGGTCAGCGTTGGCAGAGCGGTATTGAGCAGATGTGCAGGTCCGCGCACAACAGTCTGGTTTGCATGCTCTGCAGGTCACTCTGTGTGCTGCTCGGTTGAATTTAGGCCTCTAACAACCTGTCTTGTTCTGTCAGGTCTGTTATGAAATGCCACGCTGTCCTCTTTAGCATGGCTGCCGCTACCTGGGCGATGGTCTAATACTGCTTATATATCACTCGGTGACAGCAGATAGTCATTGTTTATAGCTGGAGGTATAGTAGTTCGTGGACCTCACTGGGGGTTTACTTGTCGTATTCTACAACATATTGCCTAGTAGCAACTTCCTGTGTGTGCTAAAATTGGCTGTCTTACCTTACCGTCGCCCTCGTCTATTCTATACACCATTGAAGACAAACAAGCATTGTTTAAAAGTGATATATATTTAATTTTGGCCAGTCTCCCACTTTCTGAATCCTCTGCATAGATGCAGAAGTTCATTGAGCTGTAAATGTGCCCTGACAGAAATAACTATATTAAATCCCCCAGCTTGCGATGTTCAGGAGAACATTTTGCATGGACAAACCGTTTCTCTGAAAACTAAGTTCTTTTTTTCTTCCTCGTCTTATTCTGGTTTCCTTGGTAGTATTCATAGCAGATGATGACTACGCTTGCAGGGGAAATGAGATGTATGCAGGACTGCTGTAGAGCCTTTGCTGCGGCCTAGGCAGCGTGTCATTTGCCCTCAGAGGTTTTGCTTCGTTGGAGATAAGCGGCAAGTTGCATTCATGTCATGGACAGAATTTTCCTTATCTGATTCCATGGAGACATTCTGTGCCTGGGCAGCCGGTCTCTCCAGTACTGTGTGTTTTGACATATAAACAGAGGAGCAGATTTGTCTTCCAGTCAACAGCAAAGGCAGTTTTCCTCTTAAGTACATTACAGACCATAAAATAACATTATGTGAGTCACCATGTGTTCTCTTAAGGGTGATAGAACAGATACCGGCTGTGTTCTAGGAGTGGGTTGTCTCTACAGGGAATCCCACATCAGCACCACGTTTCTCTAATCAGGTTTTCTCTTTTCATATTGCAGTCCCATAGAGCTTGACAAAACAGACTCTACTGCCCTATAATGAAAGAAACCATATATTGTCATACCTGGGAAGTTCATTATTTACAGCAAAAGATTAGAGTTGGGCCAAAACTCTGCATCATTATTTTTTTTTTAATTTGGAACCATGCTGGTCATCATAGCCAAGGGGGGCATGGCATACTTACAATTATGTTTTCACATGTGGTGTTTGTAAAGTGAATTAGACTTTATTTTCTTAAAATATCATAACAAAATGGGAAGAAAATTGAAAACCTGCAACATTGGGTTATTAGGGGGTTAAGTCACTTCAACTTTTAAGTGAGAGGATGAATTCGGAAGCTTAAAATGACTTGGTGAGATGTTCCCCTGCTGATGCAATGTGATGAGCATCTCTATTACTAAGGAAACAAATCCAGAAAAGATTGTGCATTATCACTTTTCCGACTTGGGGAAACTCAAAATAAGGCCACTGCACAAAGAGATTTATTCAGCATTATCCATGTTATTAAATCCAAAGCAGTACAGAGTTAGAAAGCGACATAGGCAATGAAACCTACATCGAAAAACACTAGATTAAGTCCCGCCTAAACTATAGAGGACTCTTGCGTTTTAGGATGCCTTCCTCAAACCCAAGATTCAATCAAGGTCTGGCTGTTCATGAATTTTTATCTGTGTAAAAACATAATCACATTACTGAATCTAGTCTTCCGGAGTCCACCTTGGCATTGTTCTTCTGGTCAGCCTAAAGACTTTAATAATAATAATGGGTATTGTCTGCATATCCGTATGTAATGCCCTCCTATTGCCAGGGCATAACCCAGTGCCGTTTCCGCACAGTTATTGCTGTTCATTCCTAAAGGTGGCCTGGGTTTAAAATAGAAAATATGCACATACTCCAGTGAAGGTAATCCATCATTGGTGGATTGGCAGTGACCCGATTATGGAAGGGTGTGGGAGCTGCTAATCTGATAACATTTTGTTCTACGGAAAAAACATTAAAGATTAGCATGGGCTTGTTAATTTGAGTCGAAAAAGCAGTATATTGATGAATCTATCCTTTGGTGCCTGATTGGTTTTGTAACAGGAGTAAGTCTTGGACAAAAGTTGATCATCACTTGATAAATGAGAGTTCAGGGTTACAAGGGGAGCCTTGGTTTTCGCTAATTAACACTCCCCAGCGTGCAATACATTATCTCTTCTATTGCCATGTACATGCGGCTTCTGCATGGAAAGGGCCAATTAAAATATAATCCTTGAACAGGGAAATCTTGCCCACCGCAGCGTATCAAGTATCCACAATGATTGCTAGAGTGCTGCAGGTGTCTATTTAAACTAGAAGCTGCACTCCAGAGAGGATCTAACATTTACCTTGCCTTGTTTCACAACTGAAGACCATCAATATTGCCTGCAAGGGACAACGTTTCACTTTTGTTCAAAGCCTTTCATTAATGACATGTGATACCACCATCCTTCCTTTTGTTTTAAAAAAGCAGCTCTGTTGCAAAGGCGCTTTATGAAGAAATGACATTTTCTTAGATGGAACATGTCTTCTATTGATTGGTGCCTCAGCCCTTATCCGTATTTTCCTCCAGAATTAACCCACTTACTAATCATCGTTATTTGTCACTGTGGTGTTTGGCGGTCTTCCCATTCAATACAGCAGCATCTTTTGTTATAAGCACCACCACTGTGTTGTCAGTGGTGTTGTATCCATTGCTGCATCACTGAAAATATCCTTTAAAACGATAGTCGAGCACCAAGATCTGGGTTTAGACGCACAGGAAATGACTAGGTTAAACATTTGCATAGAGATTCATTGTTTTGAATTTAACTTGGTGGCTGTTCTGTTGGTGTCCACCCCCTCTGTCCTGTTCAGGTATTTGGGCTTTTTCTGCTTGATGGCACGGGTTGTAGTCAGTGTATAGATCAGCGGCAGAAATAAATAGAAAAGCTGCTTAAGCATGATCTATTGGCTTTACTTTTCACCAGAAGCGTTTCTGGCACAGAGACTGATTCGATAGAAGGAAAACCTCTAAATGGGTTGTGCACATATATTGAGCCCTGACCGTTACACCGCTTATATGGTTATGGGAAAATACAGTTTATCCATTGATGGACTGATAGACGACCAGTACAATTATTCTGTGGTTCAGTTGCTGAGCCAAGGGAAAGTGTGTGTGTTTATGATAAATTAAAATGACACGGGTATGTCTGGAAATGCTATGTGAAGATACAAATGCCTTATTATGGATGGGTATCCTTAGCCCTGAAGATGTTTTCGAACAACATTTCCCATAACAATGTATTATTATTTTTAAAAGGGATGCATTTTTTTTTTAAATTCCACCATAATCCTATTTTTTTTCCCCCCTCACTGGCTGAGGATTGAGAGCTGTGAAAAGTGCCAGTCATCAAATCCAATATTTTTTATATGTTCTTCAGCTTCTTTTGGTTAAATGTGAAAGGTGTAGAAGGATAAAACAGTCACTTAAAGCAAAATAGGCACAAAACTTCTTTAATTTTTGATGAGAGCAGACTTTTGTGTGCATATTAATAGCTTGGAGTGAGCGTTGAATTCGATTTACTCTGCATGCACTACTAGTCATGGTTCTTTCTGGCAGGCCTAACATCCCAGTATACAGGGGGAGGCTGCTGCTCGGCAGTTCTGATCATGGATTGCTGCCGAAAGCACGTCCATCAAGGCCGCTGCTGCCTTTCTCTGGGTTAATTTGATAGAGCTAAATACCCGGAGTCCTTTTCGTTAATGATCAGAGCATTCCCCTGAGGTCAGGACAGCTTTCTGATTTAAAATGATGGGTTGACGTGAGGTTACTAGTGGGATGCCTTCGCACTGATCGTTCCGCAGATCAATGTCTGATGTGCTCTTTATTTCCATGCTTTTGGACTTGGTGCTTTCTACAAGCTGTTTGTACTTAAATAAATTGTTTGAGCTCTGGTGATCAGCTGCAGGGTGATGTATTTTCTTTGTCACCGCTTGAACCGTCATGTGATTTTATTGCCAAAATATAAAAGTAAAAAAATACAACACTGGGGCAAAACGCTTAGCACCGTCAGTCTGTTTAGATTTACCAGAAACTACAGCCATGGGTTTTTGACGTTTTTTTTTTTAGTTTTTTTTTTTTTAACATCATGATCCTCACGCCAAACCAGTGAACTCATGTAAGTTTCCTTTACTTGCAAGCATGGTGGTTTAGGTACAAGGCTGTATTTATTCAATAGATGGAAATGCTTTATAAATCATTCTTAATCTATTTTTACAGCACTTACATGATGTGGAAAACCGCTTATTTACGGTTTGACACCTACACAAGATAAACACAATGATTAGGTCAAATACTCTGTTTGCAAAGATTGGAGTGTTTTGTGCTGTTTGGTAATAATGTTATGGGCAACGGATATGAAACCAGATCAATACTGGGAGTGATGGGATGATTAGGGATGCACTCCAATAAGGTCTTAACCCTTATTTAGCAAAAGGACATTCAATCCTGGTAAGAACATGTAACAGGAACACACGGGGGTTCTGTCTAGGGTTGCACCGATACCACTTTGAGACAAGAGTACAAGTGCCAATACTTTTTTTTCTTCAGGTACTCACCGATACGGATTACCGATACTTTTTTTTCTTCAGGTACTCACCGATACAGAATACCAATACTTTTTTTTCTTCAGGTACTCACCGATACAGAATACCGATACTTTTTTTTTAAAAGTCATGTGACAGTTTTCCAATAAATAATTTAGGATTTTGCTGAAAGCCTGTCCAGTTCATGTTAATATTGAAATGTATGACCAGACACCCCGTTTACCCACTGCACAGGCATCACACACCTCATATCAGAAATATATGTATACTCCGATACATGTATACTTACCTTAGATAAGGTATACCCACTCATACATGTATACGGACCTCAGACCAGACATAACGGCAAGCCGGCCCAGCGATGGCTTCCGGGTGAGTACAAAGTATTCGTGCAAATGGTGATATCGGCACCGATACTTGTATTGGTGCATCTCTAGTTCTGTCCAAAACTCCATGATCAGTACCAGCCTGTTATTTAGTCCATTCCTTTCTCTGCCCCGGAACCACTCAGGGTCCAGCTTTCACCTGCCAGACTACCCGACTGGCAGCCCTGGCATTACAAAGAGGTGAACCAAAGGAACAGAGTTCCCATAAACAGCCAGACATGCATCTTGGAGTGAGAATCGAAGATTCTTTATTAATTCCAAAGTTTACCTTCTATTCGCTTTCACCAGTTATTAAAGACCCAAAACCAAACAAGAGAATAATCCAATTAACCGTACAATACACACTCCTTCCAGACATAGTAAACACTAGTAAAGACAAGAACCATGGTCACACTCTGTTCACATCATACTCAGTCTCACATATCTTTGACCATGAAACCAAGGTTATCCAGGGAGACAAGGGCTGCTGGCTAGGTTCATTAAATGGTGGAGGGGGACTCCTGCCACATATAATAAAACTTTTCATTCCTACAAAATAAAAATTACTGGCCCACCAATAACCAACAGTGGACACTTCCAAAAAATATATATGTACAGTTATACAGCAGCAAGAAATCCAAATAAAGAACCTAATAGTGATATTCAAGTGTAGAGCTAATCTCTTGTAGAGTTTAGTATTGATTTAATCGACATCTAATCGATAATGAGAATAGTTGACAGCTATTCTCATTATCGATTAACCGGCTGTCAATCGATTTGTGTACAGCACACTGTTTAAAGTCAGACTGTGTTAAACGTTATAACCTCAGATCCTACTTCATCCTGTGCCACCACCTCAACCTGAGTGCCACCACCTCTTTGGTCTGGAGTTGCCATTTCCTCTTTTTGTTCTGGTTCCTTCCCACAAACTCCCTTCCACACTCAGGTCCGGTCTTTTGCCCAAACCCACTCTCTCACGCTCGGGTCAAGTCCCTTGCCCAAACGCTCTCCCTTCCATCTCTGGACCCTCCTCCTGCTCAGTTTGTTAATGAAATTATTGTAAAGGGACACTAATAAGCTTAAGTGGTCAGGCTGCGTGGAGTGCCCCCCCCACCCTGATTTCGTGCTGACATCATGTCTGAGTGCTTGACGCAGCGTATGTTTGGGGAGAAAGCAGACATGGGCTAAAGATGTGAACGCAGCATCAATCCATCACTCTGACCAGGTGCTCGTGTACCTTTTTATGTGCGAAAAAAATATGCAATTTGCGTATATGTTCTTTTATCTGATGAATCGATTAATCGAAAAAAATAATCTTCCAACTAATCGATAATGAAAATAATCGTTAGTTGCAGCACTATTTTAAACCCAATGAGTGTGTGGCCTAGCTGCTTTCATACATTTGGAGGGCATGCTCTACACTCAGCCAATCATTGTGGGACATACACACACCGAATGCTGGCCAATAATGGAACTCCCCATCTGTTTAACCAAAATGTTCCATTATAGCTCATATAATGGTGGTTTGTGTTCATTGTTGGCTATCCGTCCAACAGTAATATTTATTGTGTAGTGCTTCATTATTATTGTTTTACAAGGACATCACACTTGTACGATCTTCCACAATTGTTTGAGAAGAATGTCTGGTAAATCACCATGACCACCTGTACTCCCTCTCCGTAACGTGTGACAGAACACCTCTTCTTTAGAAAGTGATGCTTTGTCACAGCAATGGCCTCTGCTAATTGTGTGAGCACTTATTTTTTATATGTACTTGTCCTATATATACAGTGGATAGGAAAAAGTCTATACACCCCTGTTAATACAGTTAGGGCCCTATATTTGGACACAGACACAATTTTAGATTTTTTTTACAGTATTTACCAAAACCTATTCAACCTATAGTTATATAATGGATATGGGCTGAAAGTGCACACTCTCAGGTTTAATTTGAGGGTATGTACATCCAATTTGGAAAAGGAGAGATGGCTACTATTAAGAGCTGGAATTCCTAAACCCTTCCTCCAAGGGACCAAAAGTAGGACAATTGAATCAAAAGCTGTTTCATGGCCGGGTGTGGGCTACTCCTTCATTATTTCTTCATCATTAAAGTAGGTAAAAGATCTGGAGTTGAATATAAGTGTGGTATTTGCATTTTGGAATCTATTCCTGTGAACCTACATCATGCGTTCAAAGACCTGTCCATGCAAGTGAAAAAGGCCATTGTAAGGCTTCAAAAACAAAGCAAAACCTTCAGAGAGATAGCAACATTAGGAGCGGCCAAATCAACAGTTTGGTACTTTCTGAGGACAGAAGAATGCACTGGTGAGCTCAGCAACATAAAAAGGCCTGGATGTCCACGGAAGACAACAGTGGTGGTGTCATGCCTCACCGGTGCTTGCCGGTCCGGCGCTCCTCCTTGCGGCTCCGGGGTCGGCGTCTCCTTCACCTCCGTCTCTGCGCTGTATGCGCGTGCCGCCGGCGTTCCCTAGTTACCTCTCCCGGCGGCGCGACGTCACCACTCCCCATGTGACCTCCATGGACCAATCAGCAAGCAGGGCGCTAGATTTAAACCTGCTTTCCCCATTTCTCAGTGCCCTTTCGTGGTTTTAGCTTGCTATACCGTTTGGTGCTATTTTCTGTGATTCCTATTTGACTTTCTGTGCATGACCTGGCTTTTGGCGACCGACTCTGAGTATCTCCGTATCCCTCTGACCTGGCTATTGTGTTTGACGCTGCATTCGGTTTTTCCCCATCACTTAACCCAGCCACTTTAAGGACTGGTATTGTGATTAGTGTTCGGGGTTTTCCTGGTTACCTGTGTATCTACCTTGACGTACACTCTCTGGTACTCCGTACCGTCCTGTTTCTATACCAGCCACCCTAAGGACTGGTTTCTATCCTCCTGGCTTACGTCCCTGCCTTATAGGTTCACTTCTCGCTACTGCGTAACCCAGCCGACTATAAGGACTGGTATCGCATTTAGGGTTCCAGCCTCCTGTTACACCGTAGGGCTGACCGTAGCTACCTACGGGTACGTGTGTCCGCCTGACAGGTGGATGGTCGCAGGATCCTCTCTATGGTAAATAAAACCCCATTCACAAGTGCAGGACACTCTCCAGGAGGTAGGCGGATCATTGTCAAAGTCTACATTCAAAAAGAAGACTTCACGAGATCAAATACAGAGGGTTGACCACAAGGTTCAAACCATTCATAAACCTAAAGAATAGAAAAGCCAGATTAGGGGGGCGGAACTAACTGTTGACGGGAGAGGACGCGTGTTGCTGAGCTCTCCTGCAGATTTATTCTTTTCTTGAAATTTTCGCGTCCTCCCCGTCTATTTTGAGACTCCTCTTGTGGGTATTGTTGCCCTGGACTTGGAGGGGGTGCCGAGCTCACCTGCTGCCACCCTACGTGCCGTTGCAGCCTACCCTGATTTTGGGCTTATGCCTGCGGCCTAACTCAGCAGCCATCTTCGAGACCTGACGAGACGCCTTGGCTTTCCTGACCCCCATTGGCTGCCTGAACCGTCCTTGTGGTGTTTACCTCGCACCATCCACTCCTCTGGCTCCTTAAGATGGCTATACTTGATTTCCAGCCCCTCAGGAAGGGGATGCTGCTGGAGCTGTGAAGGGAATTCTGGGAGTTGTGACTCCTCATCTGGCAGGAGGCTGGGTGGGGAGGGACGGTGCTCCCTGATGCGGTGCCCGGTGGTGAGCATGGGACACAGCCGGTGGACACACAGCCCTGCAGTGCACTTGCTGAATGCAGAAGAGATCCTGATGTTCCAACGAGGATTGGCCTGTCACGGATAGGGCAGGCCCCGGCTGTGCTCCTTGGTCCCCTGGAGTTCTTACCTAATGTGGTGGAGGTTGGCTGGATCGCGGCATGTGGCGGTCCGGTGGGGCTCACTGGAGATCCGCTGTCCTTCGGGTGCTGAGATGGTCTGGCGGCTGCGGGCTGATCTTGGATTCCTGGAGATGCAGGGGCCGATCTGCTGCTGACACCGTCGTGAGCCTAGCATTTCACGCAGATGGGAATTATCCACCGCCATGGTGACCTCCTTCGCTGCTGAGGCTTTTCACACCTCTGTGCTGAGGTCATTTTTACCAGTTTCGCTCATGTTTAAACGCGTTTTGAAGCCTTATTTTAATATATGACCCAGACATATTATATATCGTTCTTTCCGGCAGACTCGGCAGATTCATAATATGTCATTATTATATGTATACATCATGTCCTGTCTGTATATTATAACAAAAAAATTAAATAAAATTAGAATTTTCAATAATTTACAATGTGTAAAGTGTTTGTTTTTTTCACATTTTAACATGCGATGGTTTGCGGTTATATTTTCTATGGGGTGAGCTTGTTAAAAAAAATTAGAGATGGGGACTCGTTACATTTTTTTTTTTTTTTTTTTTGGTGGGGGAAAATTTCGCTATTTTTAACACTCACCGCATACAAAAATCGTTAGTGCAGCATCATTGTTCACATTATAATTGAAATGGGAACAATATTGCTGCATTAACAAAACCAAAAAAAAAAAAAAAATTGTTTATTTTGTTTTTATAATTTTTTTAAATATTTTACTTTTTATTTTTTTTAAAACTTTTTACATGGTCAAGTTTGGTATCGTTGGAAAGGCCATGCTCTGGCCGATCCAACCATATCCAACATTAACACCTAGCTGCCACGGATCGGGAGATAGGGGGTTCCAATGAAACCCCTATCTCCACCATTGTTGGCAGCTAGGGGTTATCTCCAGGACAGGCGTCATTGTGCTATGCACGATGACGCCAGTCCTCAGGGGGAGTTCCCGGAGGCTTGGATGTCGGCCAGCTCCGGGAGAGGATCACGATCCGGCGCTTTTCAGCACCGAATCGTGATCCGGCTCCCCAGGGGTTAATGACAGCCACCGTTTGGAAGAGCAGGCTGTGCCCTTCCAAACGGTGCCTGGATTAACCCGGTGCACCCCGGCGATCGGGAGGGAGAAAGGTCCGAAAGACCTTCCCCTCTCCCTTTCAGGCGCCTCCTCCGCAAATGCGGGGGGGGGGAGTGTGCCTGAATTAGATGTCATCGCGCCGCCGCAATGACATCTAATGGTGCCGGCGGCGGTCCCGGGTGCTGGGCTGACATCGAGGATGTCAGCCCGCACCGGGGGGCACAGCGATCGACCGCGGTCAGCGCGTCCTCCGCACGCAACCCTACCTGCGGGTGGACGCGCTGAGCGCGTCCTCCGCAGCGAAAGGGTTAAAATAAAAATTTTCAAACTAAAAAAGATTATGCAACCAGAAAAGAAAAGCCAGATTAGACTTTGCTAAAAAAAAAGGCCAGACCAGTTTTGGAAAACCATTCTTTGGGCAGATGAAACTAAGATTAATCTGTACCAGAATGACGGGAAGAAAAGAGTGTAGAAGGCATGGAACAGCTCATGATCCAAAGCACACACAACGTCATCTGTAAAACGTGGTGGAGGTCGTGTGATGGCATGGACATGCATGGCTTTCAGTGGCACTGGGTCCTTGGTATTTTTTTTCATTTTTTAGAAAGGATTTTGCCAGTAAGGATACGTTGAGATTTCTCTCGTTTTCAAGTATGTCCTGGGTGGTGAGTATGTACTGTTAGGTGTCTTGCCCAAGGACACTTACTGGAGAGGTTGCTCACTGGGATCGAACCCATGACTCCACAGGCTCTCTCCATGCAGAGCGGTGATGTTACCTCTTCTCCACCCAGCCGGTATGCTGATGACGAGACAGCAGCAGTCGGATGAATTCAGCAGTATTTAGAGCTATACTGTCAGCCCAGCCAAATGTAGCAAAGTTGATTGGACGGCACTTCACTGTACAGATGTAAAATGATCCAAATCACACTGCAAAAGCAACCCAGGAGTTTTTGAACGAAAAGGGGAAAATTCTGCAAAGGCCGAATCGATCACCTGATTTGAACCAGATTAAAAATGCATTTCACTTGCTGAAGGCAAAACTAAAGGCCGAAAGACCCACAAACAAAGATTAAGTAAAGACAGCTGCAGCTAGAGCCTGGCAAAGCATCAGAAAGGAAGAAACCCTTTGGTAATGTCCATGGGTTTCAGACTTCAGGTAGTCATTGCCAGTAAAGCATTCTAAACAAAATATTAAAAACAAGCATTTTATTTATGGTTATATTCATTTGTCCAATTACATTTCATTTGAGCCACTGAAACTGGGGAGACTGTGTATAAAATTTGTACTTAATTTTTAAGTTCGACCCCTTGAATTAAAGCTGAAAGTCTGCACTTTCAAATTCATTTGGATTGTTTATTTTAATTTTTGTTCTGGTGGCAAACAGAGCCAAAAGTATGAAAATTTTGCATGTGTCCAAATATATATGGACCTGTCAGTTTCCAGTGATGTAAAAAAAAGAGACGAAGATGAATAATTTCAGAACTTTTTCCACCTTTTTAATGTGACCTATAAACTGTAAAACTCAATTGAAAAACAAACTTAACCCTTTCGCTGCTGAGGCATTTCCCGCCTCTGTGCTGAGGTCATTTTTACCGGTTTTGCTCATCATGTTTAAACGTGTGTTGAAGGCTTATTTTAGTATATGACCCAGACATATTCTAGATCGTTCTTTCCGTCAGACTCGGCAGATTCATAATATGTCATTATTATATGTATACGTCATGACCTGTCTGTATATTATAACAAAAAATGCAATAAAATATGAATTTTCAATAATTTACAACGTGTAAAGTTTTTTTTTTTTTCTTTTTCACATTTTAACATGCGAGCAATTGCGGTTATATTTTGTATGGGGTGCGCTTGTTAAAAAAATTAGAAATGGGGTCTCGTTACATTTTTTTTTGGGGAAAATTACGCGATTTTTAACAAACGCACCGCATACAAAAATCGTTAGTGCAGCATCATTGTTCACATTATAATTGAAATGGGAACAATATTGCTGCATTAACGAACCAAAAAAAAACTTGTTTATTTTTTAAAATAATTTTTTTTTAAATATTTTTTTTTTTAAAAAAAAAACTTTTTTCATAGTCATGTTTGGTATTGTTGGAACGGCCATGCTCTGGCCGATCCAACAATACCAAACATTAACCCCTAACTGCCACGGATCGTGAGATAGAGGGTTCATTGGAACCCCCTATCTCCACCATTGGTGGCAGTTAGGGGTTAACTCCAGGACTGGCGTCATCGTGCTATGCACGATGACGCCAGTCCTCGGGGGCATTCCCGGAAGCTTGGCCGACATCCAAGATGTCGGCCAGCTCCGGGAAAGGATCACGAACCGGCGCTTTTCGGCACCGATTTGTTATCCAGCCCCCATGGGGTTAATTCCAGGTACCGTTAGGAAGGGCAAGCTGTGCCCTTCCAAACGGTGCCTGGATTAACCCCCTGCACCCTGGCAATCGGGAGGGAGAGCGGTCAGATCACCCCACAGATTTTCCATCGGATTCAGGACTGGGCTCTGGCTGGGCCATTCCAAAACGTTAATCTTCTTCTGGTGAAGCGATTACTTTGTTGATTTGGATGTATGCTTTGGGTCATTGTCATGCTGAAAGATGAAGTTCCTCCTCCTGTTCAGCTTTCTAGCAGAAGCCTGAAGGTTTTGTGCCAATATTGACTGGTATTTGGAACTTCTAATTCCCTCTACCTTGACTAAGGCCCCAGTTCCATCAGAAGAAAAACATCCCCAAGCATGATGCTGCCACCACCATGCTTCACTGTGGGTATGGTGTTCTTTTGGTGATGTGCAGCGTTGTTTTTGTGCTAAAAATATCTTTTTTGGCCAGAAAGTTCAACCTTGGTTTCATCAGACCATAGCACATTTTCCCACATGCGTTTGGGAGACTTCAGATGCGTTTTTGCAAAATTTAGCCTGGCTTGGATGTTTTTCTTTATAAGCAAAGGTTTCCGTCTTGCCACTCTACCCAATAGCCAAGACATATAAAGAATAAGAGAGATTGTTGTCGCATGTACCACACAGCCAGTGCTTGTCAGATGTTCCTGCAGCTCTTTTAATGTTGCTGTGGTCCTCTTGGCAGCCTCCCTCACCAGTTTTCTCGTCTTTTCAGCACATTTGGATGGACGTTCAGTTCTTGGTAATGTCACTGTTGCGTCAGATTTTCTCCACTTAATGATTGACTTCACTGTGTTCCATGGTATATCTAATGCCTTGGAAATTCTTTTGCACCCTTCTGACTGATACCTTTTAACAATGAGATCCCGCTGATGCTTTGGAAGCTCTCTGCGGACCATGGCCTTTGCTGTAGTATGCCACGAAGAAAATGTCAGGAAAGGTCTACGAGAACAGCTAAACTTTATTTGGGTTGAATCAGAGGCACTTTAAGGCTAGGGTCAGACGAGCGCCAGTGTGAACGCGCGTGCAGCCGCACTTTATCACGGCCGTAGTAGCAGCAAATGACGGCAATGTACGAAGCAATGTACGAAGCGCAACGCAAGCGGCACACAAACACATTTTTTTCGAGAACGTGTTACTGCTAGTACTGACGTACAGAGTGCGCTGCGTCCGCTAGCGGCTTGTGTGCGTGATTAGGAGACGTCAGACGCTGCTAATGTCCGGCCAACATAACGTCCAGACGCAAAAGGGTTTTATTAATGATCCGTACAAAATCACGGACGAAAATGCGCATCGTATGACCGCTATCGCGTATTCCGTGAAAAAATACATCCATTCGTTCGAATGCACTTTTTCACGGACGACGCAAAAAATGCGTTCGTCTGACCCTAGCCAAAATGATGGCAGGTGTGTAATGACTCTTATTTAACATGATTTTGAATGTGATTGCTTAATTCTGAAAACGGTTACATCCCCAGTTATAAAGGGTGTGCACACTTATGCAACCATATTATTTTAGTTTATTATCTTCATTTACCTCCACCTAAATGATTTCAGTTTGTTTTTCTATTGAGTTCTACAGTTTATAGGTCACATTAAAGGTAGAAGTTCTGAAACGATTTATCTTTGTTTTTTTTTATTTTTTTATCAATTTTGTATTTTATTCGAAACCTGACATTTTAACAGGGGTGTGTAGACCTTTTCTATCCACTGTAGGTGCATCGCCACAAAGCGTCTAAAACTCAAGAGCTCTATATGACATAGATCATCATAACATATAAGCAGTTATTCAGAAAGGACCAAAATTTCAGCGCACTTGGGTGCACTTCGGCTATTTCATTTTGCTGACCCTGCGGTGAATTCACTATTCACCGTAGGGTCCCTGAAGTGTGACAAAGATGGAGTAACCGAACTGCAGAAGGAAAAAAAAAAAAAACTCTATTCTAAAAGGGGTTTAGACCAATGAAAATGTGTGTAAATTCTAAACAAGGTCCTTTAACTCTTTGCCAACGCAGGACGTGCTAAGCCGTCATGCAACAAGCGAGCTTTAACGCTGCAGGGTGGCATAGCACATCCCATGCCTTTGTTCCCCCCTCCCGCCCGATAATCGCCTCGGTCTGTCTGGGGTCCCACTCAGATCTGCCTTCCTTGAAATCAGATCTGCGTTGTTTATACCCCTCCTGGTGCACTGATGTCATCGAGACAGGCACTTCATTTGGACTCTATCTCTCCATCGCTGGGCGATAGAAAGTCAAGACGAGCATCGCTGGAAAGGTCACAGTCTGACCTTTCCAGGGATGCCTTTCTTTAACCCCTCAGATGCCAGGCCGCGTTCTGGCACCAATCGGCGGTGGATTGCGACCTATATTCGGTAGGTGCAGCCATTTTAGAGGTCAGCCCCGCATTCGGGTCCCCTCTTGCCAACTGACGTCATCGTGCATGGCGCGATGATGTCAGTTAGCAGGGTAAACTCCAGCTGCCCAGAGATTTCCTGTGGAGATAGGGGGGGTTCTTTGGACCCCTGTATTTCCCGATCGGTAGCAGCTAGACGGTCATGTTTGGTATCATTGGAAAGGCATGAAATTTTAATGGAAATTCATTTTTTTTTTAAATTAAGTGGAAAAACATTAACTATTTCTCGAAAGACCTTGCTGAACACAAATATATGTATTTTATTGCAGTAAACGCTAAGCGTACTATATCATTCACAAAATACAATGCAGAACATTGAAAATAGCTAAATTTCCTATTTTCTAATTTTTAGTCTATTTTTGTCCCCATTAAAATATATTCTATATATAAATCTTTGATGGAAAATGAAAGCTCCATTTCTCCTGAACAAAATGCTATAGAATAAGGGTGCACTTAATATGAAAGAGGTAAATTATGGGAACAGGCGAATAGCTGAAATTCTACTTTTTGAAGTGTTCCGAACTTGTAAAATTGCCTCTTTCCTTAAGGGGTTAAAAACAATAAAAAGGTCTGTTAAAGAATAGAAAAGCCTTTTAAAAAATAATTGGAAATCAAGAATTTCATTAAAAAATATTCCAATAATAAATAAAATTAAGACTGCTGAAAATGAAAAGAGTAAACAATTGAATAGAAAAAAAATATATTTCTACTACATTGAATCCTTTGAGATTCTCCTGTTTTAGGCCCCGTTCACACTGTGCGATTTATTGCGATGTCGCACTATGTAGCTTCTCCAATGCATTTCAATGGAGCTGTTCACATCTTGCCGCGCGTCGCAGAAGCATGTCGCTGGTACATGACCCTTTTTTTTCCGATTTACTATCTGCGATTTTGCGATTTGTATTGGTGGTGCTTTGCAAAAATCGCACAAAACGGCGATGTCGCTCGACATTATCGCACCATGTCGCGAATATGAAAATCGCGCGACTTTCAAATCACACAGTGTGAACGGGGCCTTAAACCTGTTGAAATGAACCACTGGAAGTCCGGGCATTTCACTGACACTTTGGTGCAGTTTGGAGTTCTGTGAATAGATTAACCATTACCTCTCTATGGGGCAATTACGCTGCAGTTGCTGATTTATGGTGAACTGCAAAGTATTTGGCGAATCGACAACTTAGTGAAGAGACGAACTGCCACGAAATTGCATCGTATCGTGAAATTCACCGTTCAGTGCAATTCAGTGGCAAGTTTGTTGCTTACTGAATAACCCCTGTAGTTTTCTTTGCCCTGGACTCGACTGTGCAGTTGACCCTATCTCCATGTAGGACTACTTTTATTTTAATGCTCTCACTCTTGGGTGAACTATTTCACAGGTACATAGATTATAGATCAATGATGATCTGATGCTTGGTGTTTATACCGATTTAATTTTCTTTCAAAATGTTTTTTTTTTTTTTAAAAAAAAATATCTGATTTCCAACATTATTCATTATATAGATTTGTGTAGTTTAGCTTCCTTTTAACATGTGCAGATCCCTGTGAAATGGTCTTTGTCACTGTCAAGTCTTCACACAAATTGCTTTGGATACAGAGGCCAATGCATCAAGCTGATGTAACTATTTTCTTGTGTTTCTGGCTGAAACCAGACTGGTGTTGTATTCCTGGGCCTAAAATGGAGCACTTGATTGCATGTACAGTTACAAGTACTTGTATATGTAGATTGAAAGTGATGAGGAAACCCTGTAAAGAAGTAGCAGTGGGTTGACCTGTTCCTCCTTGTTTTCTCACCCAACTCCCTAACGTGAAGTGGTTGTTGAATGGAATGTATGATGGGGATCTACCCACGTCGATGCTGTCGTGCCCCCCTTAGTTGTGCTTGGAGAATGAAGGCCTGGTTTGATAACTGGAGTATGATCCCAGAGAGAACGGAGCCACTGTAAAGCTGAAGCAATCGATGTGCTTCTGACAATGCAAATCCTAGTCTTCTCCATCTCGCTGCTCCCATTATCTCTAAACAGATTACGTCTTTAATTAACTGCATTTTTTCCAACGGAAAAGTTTTTTGGAATTCTGCCAGGGTCCTCCATATTCAGAAGTGTCAGTTTAGGAATTGAGAATGTATTTACTTCCAATTAAACAACTTGCATTTTAATGCAGATGTCCTCGCACAATCCAGTCTGGTTCATAATTCAGTGCTGCGCCTCAGAAAAATTACCGGTACATTTTTCTTCATTTTAAGAGGGCTTTTGACACTGCAGCCAGTACTGATCTACCGAACAAAGAGCGGCATAGAAAAAACTGAATAATTCCCCTCAACACTTTCCAGTGGTTTTCCTGAGCAGTCTTGCGTAAAACTTGATTTCAAAAGCACGGTGTTTAGTGGCAATGCCATGCTGACTACTAAGATATCATGCACAAATATCCTGTCATACCTTGGAATTACTCAGCTTGGTTTTGCAGCATGCACCAGTCAGCCTGCTCGGGCATTGTCCAGTTGGGTATGGGATGGTGGCCTTTCTGTTTCTTCCAAGCAATACACAAGGATTTTAATTTGGGAGCACATATGAAAGCCCTGTGTGCTATGTGTTGTTAGGATTTGAGGTTTACAGGAGACTTAATTGTAGCAGTGATAGAAATGATGCCGTTGGTGTGCCTTGTTTCAAGATGCTGTGATCTGTAGCTTCCATTTTCTCAGCCAAGAGTGATTGGATGTGAGTCCTTTGCTAGGCTGGTGGCTAGTGTGAATATTTTGCAATCTGATAACATACAGCTTGGACCAAGAAACCTGGAGTCGCTACATCAAAGTTTAATAAATTTATATCGAGCCTTGGAGCCTACAGAAAAACATGGACTAAGCTTATCTTGGAGCTGGGCAACATTTCTTATTTATATAGCTCCAACAGATTCCACAGAGCTTTACAATATAGAAGGTAGGAGAGATAACTTGAAGATAGGTGTAGACTAGAGGGCACTGCTTAGATAAAGTATTCATAGACTTTTGTAGTGTAAATCAAACTTTGAAGCCACGGTTAAGATTCTTGATGGCAGGGGCTACCTGACCCCTGGATTTGTCGATTCCAGCAATACCTTATCAAAATTATGTGGCAGTATACTACTAGAATACACTGTGTAGAACTATTACATTTGGAATAAGTCACTTCTGATCGTTCTAAAAATGCAAAAACAATTAAGCAGGCTGCTGTAAGGTGCTCTTTATTAAGGGGAGACAATGCTACCCCATTAAAAGTGTTGTGACATCTCGTCCACAAAGGCCTTAATAATACATATGGTACAGACACCACCTCCCATTTTATACTCTCACCTGGCCAATCCTGCACCTTGCTGAACTCTATTTCCAATCTTACATGGAAAGCATCAATACATTGTTTATAATATTGTGTAGCTTTGTGACACTCTTGCTTCTCTATTGAACAACGTAATCCTTCATTAAGCATTGCCTGTTTTTACTTAACCCTTATTTAAGTCTTTTCAGGAGTTTACATTTAGCACTTTTTAAGTGTATGGAATTGATATGTTAAAGTTTGATCTCCATGCTGCGGATGAGCTTTTTTTCTATGGCAGTGCGATGTGTGGTCTCTGAAAACCGTACTACTTTCCCATATTTATTTTTCATACCTTCCTTTAATATTACCCAATTAAAAAACATAAGTCATTTCAAGGACACTTATCACTATAGACTCTCCTGCTTTATCTTTTTTAGATTTTTATTGATCTGTACATATACCAGCCTGAAAGGTTTGGGTGTATTACATGTTGAAAATTAACTTGCTATCGATGTGGGATGCACCTGAATGCATGGGGAAAGTGTAAAGAAATGCTAGCATACATTACAGTAAAGCCTACCTCTTCAGCACAAGAGACTTCATTTTATTTATTTTTTTAAACCGGAACCTGCACCTTACTATACAGAAAGTGACCCTATATGCGTCCCAGTTCCTTCCTCTTCCATCTCTTCATGATGATCTATGTATATACACAGGGATTTGTGGGAACGTCTGCAAAGTGTTTTTAGATTCCCCTAATTCTACTTGGTGCTTCATAGTCTAGGTACTGCCAGTGGCATTGGCTGTGTAGCTTTGCTATCCATAGTATCCTGTATGGATCCTGGAGTGGGCCCAATGCAAAGTAAACCATTGGTACTGAAAGCACTTAGGCATCCTGAAGGCAGCTGACCTGTATGCTGATTGATTATGTTGACCAAATAGAAAGTATATTTCTAATTAGTTTTCCTTTCAAATGGGCACCCCCCCCCCCCCCACTCCAGTCCCCATAATCTCCCTTTAGGACATTTCTAGCACCCTCACCAGTACTTGAATCCTGCTGGTAGTGGTTCATCAGACTGTGGAGCCATTTTCTAGATGTTCTCTTTGCACAGAACACTGCCAAATGTAATATTCCCTTTGATGTAATGATGTGCTTACCCGAATCTCCTATTAGCATGTACTGCAATAGAGAAAAATGCACACGGTGCTAACATTTCCATCTTGTACTGTAACAATATTTCAAAGATCACAGAACAGACTTCTCCAGGAGATTTCTGGCTTTTCGTTTGGTAGAATGGTATACATAGCTTTTAGTTGGCGGTATGGATCTCTTTTTTTTTTTCCCCCAGGGACACATCCACATGAAGACACAAAGTGTTTCTTCGGTCTGAATGTTTCCCATGGATCCCTGTGGCAATGTACGTGCTGCTGCAGGTTACCTGCCTGTGACTGATCGGTGCTTGCAAGCTGTGCGTGAGATGGAAAGACGCACGTTTACACAATAAAATATCCCCTCAGTCCACATAGCCCATAGAATGCCCAAAGCCCCATTATCTCTTTACAGGTGAAAATAAATCCTACTAGGAGGATGTTCCTTCACAGGCTAACCACTGCCGCTTTGCTTAAAAGACCTTAAAAGCCAGAGGTATATTCAGTCACATCGTTCTGATTTCTATTTAAGCACTGCTGCTTCTTTCAGGTTTATTGCAGTGTTTAATATACCTAAGAAAGCCTGGGGCAGAATTATAGTTTGGGTATGACTTTTGTTTTCCCTGGTCTGGGCCGTGGAGTAACATTCCCAACAAATCTTGAGTTTTCTGTAGTATTTGGAATTCTCAAGATCCGTAATCATCCTGTAGCAAGTGCAGTAGTCTGTAGAATTGGCTTACTATTGTCGTGTCAGGTTTATGTGGCGTGTTTCTGCTTGAAACACAGGACGGGTTATCAGGGTTGGTATATTCCTTGTTTTAGCAGAACAGCCAAGTGCCAAGAACATCACCAAATTATAAAACTGTGCACAGTGTGTGTCTGCTCTTATGTTTCTCTGTTTCTTATGCTTTGTCAGCCCCAAAACTTTAATACAGAAACTCTTCAATAACATAGTCTGTACAGACTTTTAAAAAACGACTGGATGACTTCCTGCAGACACGGAATATTAAGGGTTATAATATTTAATATGTGGGTAAAAGCTTCTTGATCCAAGGAGAAATCTGACTGCCATTCTGGGGTCAAGAAGGAATTTTTTCCCAGTATGTTGCATATTGGCAAGCATTCAGACTGGGTTTTTTGCCTTCTTTTGGATCAACAGCAGTAGGTTATGTGGGAGAGGCTGAACCCGATGGACGCATGTCTTTTTTCAGCCTATATAACTATGTAACTATGTAACTATGTAACATCACATGGCCTTTTGTCATAGTGCGGCCTTGAATATCTCTTCACATATTATCCTGGTGGGGTCATGGTTGGTAGGCAGCAGCCTTTGCAATTCTGGCCCGCTGTTAGTCATAACAGGTACGCATCTCCCTGGTGTTCCTCCCAGCCAGACACCGTCAACACTTCTAAAGTTGGGGACATACTGTATATTTAACATAAATCTTTTGTGGGTGCTCTCCATCCAAACCTTTCACACTCGGTCTGGTGACCTTATCATGGAGTGCTCTTTAAAGTGTCACACAATGAGCACTAGTACTTCTGAGGCATTCACATCGCATGCTACTGTAGACATCTTTTTATTTGTGAACTCAATGGCATGAGAAGCAGATGTATAATGGTATGCTTGAAGTGGGTAGCTGTAGTGGGACAGTGCTGCTGCCGTACCACTACCACCATCACTCCTCCCAGAAGTACATATGACATGCTGTCGCAAAATATGTATGTATGTATGTATGTGTGGTGTGGCTGCATGGTGTCCCCTGGGAGTTGGCTGCTGGTGAAGGGTGACATTGTGTGTTCTCTGTGCAGGCACACAAGTTCTCTGTGCAGGCACAGTCTCCTGCTGCATTGCATCCGCAAGGCAAGACTCCTCCAGGGAGTTTTCCACCGGTAGTGATTTAATTCACACTGACTCCGACTTGCTGACCTTGGAAACCCAACGATGCGAATAATCTGATCCGCCTTGTGGTAGTCAAGCCTTTCTCAGAAAGCTATCATTTTCCTAGAGAGCGTGGACATAATACACGTCGTTACGGAACATAATGTGGGTCATAACTTTCAGCATTAAAAGGCTAAAATAACTTTGTCACTGTGCCTCAGTCAAAAGCTCAGGGCTCATGCGTTGGAACAGATGTTGGGAGCAAGTATGATCTGACACAGCTCTGCAGTTTGCCCTTGTCCTGCATGCGATAAAATTTCTGGCTCAGAAAGCTGGCAGCTTTTATGGCTGTAGGTTGACTGCAATTGTATTAATCTTCCTGCATTAATGTGTATCGCTGCTTTCGGTAAATCGGTGAATGTAGACATTATGCTTGAGCAGCATTGGCATCCAAGTCTAATTTTTTTCTGCACCAGAATATCCCTTTGTCATATTTTCAAATGTGTGTGGGAGACGGAAACCTCTACAAATGATCTTTAAAGACAGAGAAATGTTCGAAAGGCAAGAAAAATGCTCTGCCTTCTGAAACTTTTAGCTAAAAATTGACGCCTAAAATCATTTTGCACATACTTTACTTCATGTATATTGTTTCACGGAAATGCTTAAGAATTTTAAAATCTCCACTATCGTTCTTCTTTAATGCAGTGTTTATGGCAAGCAATATTTGGGCTTCACTTCTGATTATTCTGGCGTTTCAGAGCGAAAACGTTTTGGTCATTGGTACATAAAACTACACCATCATGTAGGATTCTGCAAAAGTTCTGAATCGTATTCTGATGGCCATGGGTAAATGGTAAGCCCGCATGGAAAGCTATGAGGCGAAGGTCTTGGAGGAATATGGTGGCAGGGGAGTTATCACTTATAACTCATGTTAAGATGAACAAAAATGGTCATTTTTTTTTGTAGCCGATGTCCCATATTTTCTTGGTTTGGGCTTTTGAGATCCATTTTTTCTTGAACATGAGCCAATTTTCTCATGAAACAAGTGTTTTGACTGACTATGAAGCCAATGCCTTGCTTCCCCACGTACATTTTGGAGTGCATGCATTTCTGATCATCTTGTGCCATTGAGGCAGAAATTGATGATTCCACTTGCTAGGAATCTGAGGGATTAAAATTCAGTCTTACATTGTATAGATATGGCAGAGTACCAAAGGGTTGATCTCCTGTTCAGTTGAGTTACCCTCAGGCATGTTTCTCCTAACGCATGTTTCGCTTTTGTCCGCTGCCATTCGGCACGCTTTGTACTTGAGCTGTCCTTTTTGGTAACCGAGCACTTCAGTAAATATTAAAACAAGAATGTATTTCAAACGAATCCTCTTGAAAGCACTGGAAATGTAGTGTTTCTCCATTAGGTAAGGTTGAACTGGCTGACCTGCTTCGATTTTTCTCCGGATTTTTCCTACCTCGTTGTCCTATTGCTCTTCAGAGTAACCTGCAAGGCTCTTGTTCATATAAAAGAAAAATACGAAGCTTCATGGTGAAAAAAGCACTCCATAATGGCCACTTTTTCAATCAGCTTTCAAGTCCAGTGTTTTATCTACTTTATTCCTCCTTAAGTGGTTAAATGAGCACCCTGTAAAGATTTGTGAGAGAAAATTGATATGCACACTGCTATATATAGTGTTTCATTAGCTGTTTTGTATGACTGCAGCTGTAGAACACGTTTCAGCGACCTTTGCTTTTCAGATTTTTCTGAACTAAATCTTCTGGCGCACAGCCACTCCTAAGGGTTACGGAGTCTCATGGGAAATGTAGTCCACAAACATCAGGAGGACCAAGGATGTTGACACTGATGGACCAATGATTCGTCACCTGGGTGGCCATTTGGCTTCATGCAGACCTTCTCCTCTCGCTGAGCTTGACCACTACCTCAGGCACCTGGGAAGAGCCGGAGTGTCACACTGAGGAGCTGCATGAAGGACAGGCAGACTCCACTTGTGATTTGCGCAGAGCTTTATGAAAGAGCAGGGTCTTCTTGATTTTGTCTTTCAGAGACTAAGAGCCATATTACAAAGTTGGTGCTAACTTAACCAGAGCTGTTGTAAACTTAAAACCTCCATAGGCTATAATGGCTCTGGTTAAGTTAGCACCAGCTTTGTAATATGGCCTTATGAGTTCAAAGACCGCTAACAAACCAATCAAAAACCGTCTGCCTTACAAATGCTCTACCGTTTGATGGGACATCACAAAGTGTCTCAAATGGCTGCTTTTGCATTGTAGGAGCCTGTAGATTGGTTTTGCACTCTTACTCAGCTTTTCTGTTGTTCAGGCATTTGTTGAAATTGAATAGTTTTTTTTTTTTATTTTAAAAAAAGTCCCTGACCCTGCTGGATCATAGAGTAGGTTTTGGGGTGTCAGAGTGACATCTTTTTTAAAATTAAAAAGTTAAACCTTAAACTGCATACTGCCTGTCCTGTGGTCTAATGTCTTGGCTTAAATGTTTTCAAATTGCATGTGCATTAACCTGGCAAAAGAGCAGAAGTCTAGAGCAGGGTACAAATAGAAGGATTGAGACCAACTAAATCCAGGAGGTGTTCCCCCCCCCCCATATACTCTTCGTCTTCCTGGTATTAACGGATAACCCTCGATTCAGGGCCTAAGGCCGGGGGCACACGAGCGTGGAAGGAACGTCTGTGAAAGTGGGCGTTCCTTTCACTCGATGCAGCCGCTGAGCGCAATCTTCCTATGGAGGATCCTGAAGAAAGCTTGTGGATAACAAGCTGAAACATTGAGATTTCTTGCATGTTTGCAGTAAAAATTTGAGAAAAAAAAGTCTTTGGAGTGCCGCTATTTACTTTGTTATATCTACTGCTGAGCGTTGCACAGGGCATTGGATTTTGTATGTGAGTGCTGGATTGAAATGGAGTGTTAAGCACACACATTCTGGTCTAAGTCCCGGAATGTATGTGTATATGATTTATTGGAAAGTGGTTACATGACTTTAAATAAAAGTATTGGTATTCCGTATCGGCGAGTACTTTGGAAAAAAGTATCGGTGCTCGTAAACGGTCTTAAAAAAATAGTATCGGTGCATCCCTAATAACATTTTATTTATAAATGCAAGCACTCACCCTCTCTCTAAAGCACTCTAAAGTCAAGATGCAGTTTAAATTGGACTCTGAACTGCAGAACCAAATGCCAACGGTACTAAAAGATTACAAAGGTTGCCAGGATGATTAACCAAAACCACACATTGATTATATATATATATATGTTGCCTTTTTGACTGCCCTGAAAGGGTGAATAAAACTGTTTTGTTTGTGAAAGACATTGTGCACGTGCTCTGTGGGCCCCCAAACGTCACTATATATATATATATATATATATATATATATAGACGTTTGGGGGCCCACAGAGCACGTGCACAATGTCTTTCACAAACAAAACAGTTTTATTCACCCTTTCAGGGCAGTCAAAAAGGCAACATAATAAGTACACGCTTTGGTTCAGCGAAATTAAAGCAAAGTCCTGATCTTCAACACAAATAAACAGAGAAATAATAGTGGCTCACCAACGCTTTAGACAGTCCCAAACCTAGGGAATCCTTTCCCCAGTATGTAGAAGCCTCTCCAGCAAGGCACAGCACGTCTCCTGCTTTTGGAACACACAGCTTCCACTGATTACTTTCCTTTTCCTGAACTCCCACAATCCTATCTGGGAGTTGCTGGCTTTAAAACTCTTCCTGGACAGGAATATTAACCCTGTGGTTGCCCTTAAAGGGTCCACAACCCAAATAGGGGTGAAACATATTGTCCATCCAGGACCCAGCCCTGCCGACCTTTACATATCCCCCCCCTCTGCCTCAACGCGGAGGTGTTTGAGGCAACAGTAGACAGCCCACAATGCATCCGGGACAGGGCATCAGCATTTTGGTGCGGTTTCCCTGGCCTGTGTTCCACCACAAAGTTAAACTCCTGGAGAGACAGGAACCACCTGGTAACCCTGGCATTAGCGTGGCGGTGCTGCCTCATCCAGGTCAATGGGGCATGGTCAGACACTAAACGGAACTTCCTGCCCAACAGGAAGTATCTCAAAGAATCCAAGGCCCACTTTATGGCCAAGCCCTCTCTTTCCACCACAGCATAGTTTTTCTCCGCTGCCGTCAGTTTCCTACTAAGAAAAACCACGGGGTGCTCTTCCCCATTGACTTCTTGGGATAGCACAGCCACCAAACCCTCACTTGAGGCATCCGTCTGTACAATGAACTCCCTCACGAAATCAGGGACTACCAGCACTGAGTGCTGACATAACGCATTTTTAAGCTTCTCGAAGGCATCTTCAGCATTGGCAATCCATTGAATCATCACTGACTTCCTACCTTTCGTCAGGTCAGTCAGTGGTGCAGCAAGAGGCCAAATTGGGGACAAACCGCGGGTAATACCCCACTATACCCAGAAAAGCACGAACCTGCTTTTTCGTGAGGGGGCGTGGCCAGTTCTGGATAGCCTCTACTTTGTTAAATTGTGGCTTTACCAGACCCCTGCCTACGACATATCCCAGGTACTTAGCTTCCTCCATCCCTACCGCACTTTTCTCAGGGTTAACAGTAAAGCCCGCTTGTCTCAAACGTCCAAAACCGTCTGAACCCGGGGAAGATGGGACTCCCAATCTGGACTGAAGATGACAATGTCATCCAGGTAGACCGAGGTATATCTCAGGTAGGGGCGGAGCACCCTATCCATCGCTCGTTGGAAGGTGGCCGGGGCTGAGTGTAACCCAAAAGGCATCCGCTTATAATGAAAATGACCCTCTGGAGTGGAAAAAACAGTCTTTTCCCTGGCTTCCTTAGTCAGGGGTATCTGCCAGTATCCCTTAGTAAGGTCAAGGGTGGTGATATAACGGGCCGGACCCAATTTCTCTATTAATTCATCCACCCTTGGCATGGGATACGCGTCAAATTTTGACACCTCGTTAAGTTTCCTGAAGTCATTGCAGAATCGCAGAGTGCCGTTGGGCTTCGGTACCAACACGATGGGGCTCGACCATTCACTCTGTGACTCCTCAATGACATCAAGCTGAAGCATTTTTTTTAACCTCTTCAGAAACAGCCTTTCTATGGGCTTCTGGGATGCGGTACGGCTTTACCCGAACCTTTACATGGGGTTCCGTCACAATATCGTGTTTAATCCCGGTCGCGTGTCCCGGTAGTCCTGAAAACATGCCTTTGTTTCTTTGCAGAAACTCCTTAACTTCTTGGGTTTGGGGTTTGGACAGGGTGGCAGCAATGTGTACTGCGTCAACACCATCAGACTCTATACCCACCCCAACCATGGCGGACACCTCTCGGTCTCTCCAGGGTTTTAACAAATTTATGTGGTAGATCTGGTATGGTTTTTCTTTTCCCAGGCTGATGCACTCGGTAGTTTACTTCCCTTACTTTTTCAACCACCTCATATGGTCCCTGCCACTTGGCTAGGAACCGACTTTCCACCGTGGGTATAAGTACTGCTACCCGGCCCCCCACCTGAAATTGCCGCAGCTTGGCTGACCGGTTGTACACCCTTTTCTGGGCCTCCTGAGCTTTCTGCAAATGTTCCTGTACCAAAGGCATCACTTTAGAAATTCTCTCTCTCATCTGAGAGATATGTTCAATGAGCGATTTGTGTGGAGAGGACTCACTTTCCCATGTCTCCTTCACCAAATCTAGCAATCCCCGGGGTCTGCGACCATACACCAGCTCAAAAGGTGAAAACCCCGTGGAGGCCTGAGGAACCTCTCGAATAGCAAACAGCAGTGCGGGAAGCAAATGATCCCAGTCTCTTCCATCTCTCTGCACAACCCTTTTAAGCATCATTTTCAGAGTTTTGTTGAATCTTTCTACCAGACCATCTGTCTGAGGGTGATAAACAGATGTTCGCAACTGCTTGATTTGGAACAACTTGCACACATCTGCCATCACCCGGGACATAAATGGGGTCCCCTGGTCTGTCAAAATTTCCCTTGGCAGGCCAGTTCTCGAAAACATAAAAAACAACTCCCGCGCAATGGCCTTTGATGTAGGGTTTCTTAAAGGAACCGCCTCTGGATACCTTGTGGCATAATCAAGAACCACCAGGATATATCGGTGTCCCCGAGCAGACTTCTCTAAGGGACCCACTATATCCATAGCGATGCGCTCAAAGGGCACCTCAATTATTGGCAGAGGCACCAAGGGGTTCCTATAATGGGGTGCTGGGGCAGTTAACTGGCAAACAGGGCAGGAGGAACAGTACTTCTTAACTGCGGCACCGATCCCTGGCCAGTAAAACCGGTCTGTTATCCGGGCCTCGGTTTTCTCAGCTCCCAGGTGACCACCTAGAGCATCATTGTGAGCCAGATCCAGCACCATTCTCTGGTAGGGCTGGGGTACTAGTAATTGTTCCACAATTTCTCCCCGAATTTCTGATACCCGGTAGAACAGATCATTATTGACCGCAAAGTGAGGAAATCTTTTCTCTGCATCTGGTGCTTGAGGTACCCCACTGACAACAGTTACCTGTTCGCGAGCATTTATCAACATCGGGTCACCCATTTGAGCCCTGCCAAATGCACCTCTGGACACATCTAAGTCAGGGTGTACTGGATAAGAAGAACCCTCCCCCTCATCCACCCCAAGTGTAATATCTACAGGGGATAATTCCTCTTCATCCTCTCCTACCATAACCGGCACGGGAGAGGATTCCCCCTCCTTGGGTGTCAACTCAGGTTGAGGAGCTAGGACACTCACATCAGTTACAACATTCTTATTTTGAACACATTTGAGCAACTCCTCATCAACAGTGTCCACAGTCATGTTTGGTGGGGGTGACCCTGAATTGTTCCCCAGTTCGATGGGCAGTTCAATTTGTGCCAAGCACCACAGTTCAGCAAACAAGGGGCAGTCCCGTCCCACAATCACATTATGTATCAGAGTACTCACCACCCCGACCTCTTGGGTGACCGAAGTGTTCCTGGCGGAAATGGTGACAGGGATCAGCGGATACTCCCGAGTATCCCCATGGATACAGACAACCCGGAGGGTTCTTTGTACTGGACCGAGCCTTCCGACTACCCGGGCATGCACCAGGGTGACCATACTCCCAGAGTCCAGGAGAGCTTTGGCTGGGCGGTGATTCACCCACACAGTACATTCAAACTGACCCCCCTCTAGGTCAAGGTGGGTAGTGCACGTTGTGAGGGTGTAGAAAGACACTCTCCGAGCGGATCCACACTCCATGGGCTCCTCCTGTAGCGGACACTGCGCCCGGGTATGGCCCCAGGCGCGACACCTCCAACACTGTATATCGCCAGCAGTTCGGGTAGCGACAGGCCTCTGCAGAACCGAGGAAGATTATTTTGGGGTGCTGGTTCCCGGGTCCAGTGATGCTTCCCTCCGAGGAACTGAAGCAGGCCTCACAGGCGGTGGCAAGACTGGTCCTCGACGACTGGTTGGTCTGAGCAGGTCCTCCACCACGGTGTATCTCTCCACCATCTCGACTACCAGTGCTGCAGTCTTGGGGTCCCCATGGCTGACCCAGCGCTGTAGATCCTTTGGTAGAGACCTCAGGTAGTGGTCCATCACAACCCTTTCGACCATTTGCTCTCTAGTCAGGGTCTCTGGCTGCAACCACTTTTTAACCAGCTGTCCTAAGTCATGCATCTGGGACCGGGGTGGCTGGCCAGGGCAGTACTTCGAGCAGTGAACACGTTGAGCCCGGACAGCAACAATTACCCCAAGGCGGGCCAGAACCTCAGCTTTCAGCCGGTCATAATTCTTTGCATCTTCTAGGGGCAGGTCAAAATATGCCTTTTGAGGGTCTCCTGTCAGAAACGGGGCAATGAGACCGGCCCATTGGTCTTGGGGCCACCCCTCTCTCTCAGCAGTCCTTTCAAACGTGGTAAGAAATGCTTCCACATCATCACTGGCAGACAGCTTTTGGAGGAAATGACTGGCCCTTATGGAGACATGGTTACCAGTAGTGACCACTGCTTGATCACGTCCAGGTGCAAGTTGCTGCAAGGCCTCCCGCAGGGCATTGATCTGCGTCTGTGTGGCTACCTGCTGTGCTGCAAGTTGTGCAGCCAGCAAATGGGTGCTTTCTTGTTGGGCAGCAACAGCCTGTGCCAGGGCTTGTTGCTGCTGAGCCATCGCCTCTTCATGGCGAGTCTGGGCCTGCACACTGACAAAGACCATCTTCTTAACGAGCTCCTCCATAGCTGTGGACTTATGTGCAGCCTTAGCCCAGGACATGCAATCAGAACACTGTCCTTGAAAAAAAATCAAAAAACTGACATTTTTATTTTCACAAAAATTCCTCTTGCTTGGCGTGTGAGGGGTAGCAAATTGCCCGCATTCGAAACACCAGTTGTGACGTTTGGGGGCCCACAGAGCACGTGCACAATGTCTTTCACAAACAAAACAGTTTTATTCACCCTTTCAGGGCAGTCAAAAAGGCAACATAATAAGTACACGCTTTGGTTCAGCGAAATTAAAGCAAAGTCCTGATCTTCAGCACAAATAAACAGAGAAATAATAGTGGCTCACCAACGCTTTAAACAGTTGCAAACCTAGGGAATCCTTTCCCCAGTATGTAGAAGCCTCTCCAGCAATGCACAGCACGTCTCCTGCTTTTGGAACACAAACACACAGCTTCCACTGATTACTTTCCTTTTCCTGAACTCCCACAATCCTATCTGGGAGTTGCTGGCTTTAAAACTCTTCCTGGACAGGAACATTAACCCTGTGGTTGCCCTTAAAGGGTCCACAACCCAAATAGGGGTGAAACATATTGTCCATCCAGGACCCAGCCCTGCCGACCTCTACAATATATATATATATATATATATATAAGGTCCCAGCAACTACCCTTCCGACGTTCAATACTGCCGTTGAAGGGTGTAATTGCCACGGTGCTTGACCAGGGAAGTTTGTATATCCAATACTGCAAAAGGCCGCACACGTGTATAAAACCTCAACCTTGAAGATGGCTAACTCACGAACCGAAACGTCGGTTCATTTTAATCCGATTTAATAAACGTTTTTTGTTTTATAAACGTGTGTGGCCTTTTGCAGTATTGTGTGTGTTTGTATATATATCTAATATAAATATATCTATATCCCCCTTGCTGACTGAACAATCCCCTCCTCCCCTCAATTGCGGGCATGCCTAGCACTGCAGAGGTATGGCACCCTTATGGAGTAGGCGTACTCATAACTAGATATGTTCTACAGAACCATTGGCTAAACCATACTTCCTATATTGTCAGTATATACTGCATGTTTATAATGCATTTTCAGAAAACTTCCAGCATTTGTAGGTATGGACGCTTTTGCTTTAATGAAGAATGAGAGGAAATAAATCAACATTTACTTTCTATCACATAGAGCCAATGCAGCTCCGTTTAATGAAAATGTTTTTTTCTTTCTATTTTGATATGCCATTGATTTGTGGATACGTTTATCCTTGAACAATGTAATTGTTAACTGCAACTCTGTAAGTACATTTCAGTTCTTCCCATCCCTTATATAACCTTGGCCTTAATGGCTTTGGTATTAAATAAAACCATATGCGAGCACCTCTTTTGTGTGGGGGTTTTGTACCTCAGCCCGCTTAGAAATTGTGCATAACCTTGTTATTCTTCTTCTTGTCAACACCAGATCTTTAAAGAAACTTCTCAAATTCACATATTTGCCAATCTCAAGCTCACACATAAGGGGAATTTAATTTCTGCTGGCTGTGACCGCTCAAAGAGAGGAGGGTTTCCCAGCTCCTGCAGGGCAGCCTTCTGGGCATTCAATCACACTGGAGGGTGTTGTGTACCTTCAGTTTTGAGCTTAAACCCCTGGTATCTGTGCTACCCATCTATGGTCTACTTTTTTTTCCAAATATCTTTGAATACAATGGATGACCACAGATTCATGGGAGTTGTAGTTACGTAACATCTGAGGGCAGACGTTTGACATCCTTGGCCCGGAGTGTTCATCAAACGTTCACCATTTTGTACATGACTCGCTAAGACTGAAGGCTCCATAGCACAAAGTATTGCATGGCCTCTCAAGCAAATTTTTTTATGCTCAGTTGCTGTGGGTCTAACCTACAATTATGATTTCAACCAATGGTTGATTGCCGACTATAATGTTGGGAGCCAGTATTAGTCCACACGTGAAAGCCTCTCTGCAGAAAGACCTATATGGGTCTTTCAATCTGTTTGGACACTCCATTGTCCTGAATACATGCGAAGCAAAGTATACTTGGGCATGAAGTGTTGTCAGCGTTTTATGGGCTGCATCCTCTTCCTCCCTGGCCATGGTCTGATCACTGCTTTTCCAGTAGTGTTAAAGGGACACAACCTGTAACAGAAGCTGTAATTACATTACTTGTTCATTATAAATAAAACCACTTCATAAAACACATTATTTTTTTTCTTCTTCATTGTTTGAAGTAATTGCATGTAAAAAGGAAAAACACAGGTCTTTTTATCTCCGGTTTCCATTGTGAATTTTTCACATGGTGCAACATTTACTAAAATTGTTGCAAAAGGTTTATGTTACTGCTGTGGCTTAACAGTCAATGAGGTGGCGGACGGAATTTTTAGTTAAGGCTGAAGGAGGCTGTTGTGTTCTCCCTCTCCTGAGGGCCACCTCAGATAAGAAATGGCAGCTGAGTAAGAGATAATGGGGAGTTTAAGGGAACATGCATGCTTTGTCAGTATGCCTCTAAAAACTAGTAATGCCTTTTGAATGGAATATTAGTCTAATTCAGTAGGTATAAAAAGTATGTATTTTTTTTTATATTTACCTGCTTTTGTTTCTTGGAATTTTCCATGCCCACCTCGAGGCACTGATCTAACCAATCAGTGTGTATTCTGTGGAATGCATAGAAAAACGCACTGAGCATGTGCAACTGAGTTTTCCAACCTCCCTCCTGCACAGTGAGCTGAGGGGAGGGCGGGGCTGATGCCATTCTGATTCGTAACTCTCTCACCCCCAAATACCGCAGAGACTGAGAAGGAAAGAAACCCAGGCCTCAAAATCTCCACTCGCCTGCACGCATTTGGCAAATGAAAATTACATGAGGGCGAGTGGGAATGCAGACAGGGAAGGATAGGGGTTAGGTGGGGCAACTAGTGGCGAGTAACTCTTAAGGCCTGGCTAGTAGCTTAGGACTTGTAATTTTGAGCCCTGAGAAATCAATACATAGAAACATAGAAAATGTTGGTATGCTTTTGGCCCATCTAGTCTGCCCAATTACATGGATACTTTACCTGGATTTATCTTTTGTTTAGGATAGCCTTATGCCTATCCCACGTCTGCTTAAATTCAATTACTGTTTTGGCCACTACCACTTCAACTGGAAGGCTGTTCCATGTATCCACCACCCTCTCAGTAAAATAATGCTTCCTGATGTTACTTTTAAACCTTTGCCCCTCTAATCTAAGACTATGTCCTCTTGTTTTGCTACTTTGTTTCCTTTTAAATATACTCCCTTCCTCTACCTTGTGGATTCCCTTTACGTATTTAAATGTTTCTATCATATCTCCTCTGTCTCGTCTTTTTTCCAAGCTATACATGTGACGATCATTAAGCCTTTCCTGGTAACTTTTCTCCTTCAAGCCGTACACCATTTTAGTAGCCCTTCTCTGAACTCTCTCTAAGAGGTCTATATCCTTCTGGAGATACGGTCTCCAGTACTGCACACAGTATTCCAAGTGAGGTCTCACCAGTGCTCTGTACAGTGGCATGAGCACTTCCCTTTTCCTACTGCTAATTCCTCTCCCTACACAACCAAGCATTCTGCTAGCATTTCCTGCTGTTCTATTACATTGACTACTTACCCTTAGATCCTCTGAAATAATAACCCCTAAATCCCTTTCCTCAGATGTTGAGGTTAGGACTGTATCAAATATTCTATATTCAGCCCTTGGGTTTTTACGTCCCAGGTGCATTATCTTGCACTTATCCACATTAAAACTCAATTGCCACAGCTCCGACCATTTTTTTTAGTTTACCTAAATCCTTTGTCATTACCTGCGAGGAGAAAGAAACTGCAGAGGGACACAACAAGATAAAGCAGCGAGAAAAAGGGCAGTGAGGAAGTGCGCAAGAGAAACAGCGAGAGAGCGTGCACACAAGAGACAGCACAAGAATGAGTGACTGTGTGAATGCGTTTGAGACTGTATGTAAGCCATGAAAGAGCACAAGTGAGTAGGTGGGTGAGTGCGTTTTGCTTTCACAGTTGCAGAGATTCTAATATTCAGTACCTCAGTTACCCAGTCTGAGGTCCTGAGCTTTGATGGGTGGAGTAGTGGGTGGGGAGGAGGCTGAGAATATTCTGGAAGTGGGAGCTAAAGAGACACGCCCTTGGGGCGTGGCCAAAGAAGATGAAATGGCAGTTTACAGCAAGTTTATTTTTACATTCTTAGAACTTTTATCGATTTATCCTAGCTTGTCTATTGGTAGAACAGTGTTTAATTGCCAATTATTTTTTTTCTCCAGACTTGCATGTCCCTTTAAAATATTTCTAATCTATCCCCTGATGATGTGCTTTGAGTAAATACCACACAAAGCAATGATTTGTTGGTAACTGTCCCATTCACTCTATTCTATGGCCAAAGCCACACAGTGAGTAGCAAGTGATGGAAAGACACTGTGGGGGGTAGTTTATTACACAAACTATCACACCATGGATGCAACCAGTGACACATATAGAGAAAAATATTTTCTTAACTAAACCTAAAAGGAAACAAACAAACATGTTAGACAGCAACATAACAAAGCCAAAATAAATCATTACATTTTTTGGTGCTAGTGTCCCTTTAATTTTCCTTACTTATAGTATAGTGTCCCACATTGTTTGGTTATAACAAGCCGAGCCAAAGCCAAATAGTGTGGCAGGGTGGGTCAATAACTCATTATTGCATGAATACAAGTCTAATTATGCACATTTTAATAGAAACTTGAAGATATCCGTTCGAGGTGCTGTGATTGCCCAGCGTAATGAAGGATGATGACCTATTAATACTTTAGGCTGCAATATTCCATGTAAGCGCTTTAAAAAAAATAAAAAATATCCCCCCTGGTCCCGTCTCTTTTGTATTACTGGATTAATGCTTGTTTGCACATTTAACGCCTCCAGTCAGTTGTGCAAGTCTCGCAGCTCCCCCTCCCATGTCATGCACATTAGCCGCTCTTCAAAGGAAAATTTTGTTTCCTTTCCACTCATCTTGGGCAAATTTTCCAGGACATCTCAGTTGTCCTCTGCAGGCTTTTTGTTCCTCAGATCCCCCCCCCCACCCAGTCACACAACGTATTGGCAATTCTTTTCCCTGTCTCTTTAAATCATGACTGTAAGGAATGAGGGCGGCATGCAGTGCCAGAGCATCCCAGGTGTAACATGTTGACAAGGTTAAAATACTAGCGGCCCGGCAATGTTATGAGTTCTAGCAAAGGAGAAAACTTCTGGGGAAGAGGAATGGGGCTATTTATAAAACTGGGATATATGCAATCTAGCAAGAGAGATCAGCCTAGCCAAACTGCAAATCTGCTTCAGTGTGTGTATTTGGGCCTAATTACGTCATTCTATCGTTTATTCCCCACTGTTCCCATTTTAACTAGGATTGGTATGTTGACAGCTGCTTTATGCAGGTTTCTCCTCTCTCCAGTCTGTAACTCAATGTAGTTACGCTGACTCGTGCTCTTTTGTGTGAAACTTGATTGCAATCCTTTTGCGCTACAGATGCTTTGTGAATGACCTGCATTTTTCCTGGCTTAGCATTGTGGGAAATGTAGTCGGTAGCATCAATTCTACTTTGGTTATATCGAGGCATTCACGAATTGTATCTATTTACATATTACAGTCTTTGATTCCTCCCCCTCCCTGCAGCGGTGTACAGGATCCTGCAGAGTTACATAATATAGTGTAATGCAGAATCCTTGCAACGCATTCCTTAAAGAGGTAGAGTCAAGGATCTTGGCCGTGTCTTTCACAGGGAAGCTGTTGGAATTGCACTATATGCTTGGATTTCTTTTTCAGTACAGTATTTATGTCAGTCAGACCCTTCCCTTGGATGACACACGTTATGAAATTAAAATGACCTGCAGGATGTGCAGACATTCCATAGGCCTTTTTGGAAGGTGCATGTGTGCTGTTCAAACTTCAGGCTGACAGGTAAAGACTGGCCAGCAGAGGGCACAGTAGTGTCCTTTCTGCAGCCTCTGATGTTATTGTCCCATGTGCAGCAACCACATCTTCACCGGCACTTTGCAGCACAAAATACAGATGTTAAAGCTACTCCCAGTTGAAACCACTATTTTTGAAAACAAGTGGTGAAAGTGCTGGAGGAGAATGGCAGGTCTTCTTTTTATGTGTCATCTCAACAAGTGAGGGAATATTGCACTTGTCAGAACATTTAATCCTATATTTTCTCTTTGTAAAATTCCCAAACTGCATTTTTCACCACCATTGTGCTGTTCTGTATACCGCTCATTCAGGCAGACAGGCAATCTAGTGTACAAAAATGTACCGTTTTCAATAGTAATGAACAGTTGGGGAGGGGAGCAAATTATCTACAATACAATGTGACTTTTTAAGATTTTATCCAGTTAACCAAAGATGTCTGAACCATGACATTTTCAGTTTAATATATATAAATTGTAAAGCTAATACATTTTTATTGAAGTGTGTGTGTGTGTGTGTGTGATACATTTTTTTATTGGACGGTTACATTTAAAAGATAAGCTTTTGAGAGTATACCTCTCTTCTTCAGGTCTTGAAGCTATACTAAGCAAAATCATAAAATAGAACAATAAAGAGCCAAGCAGAAGGGGGTGTCAGAATGGGTGTCGTAAATACTTATAGATGATTAGTATAGTAAAGAAGGGCAGATCATGGGCCCATAAAACGACAGAGATGGGCATCATGATGTATATCTGATGAAGGTGTCTAAGAGAGGAAAAAGTCAATGACTGCGATATGATATGAAAAAAATGTCTTGCGTTCATGAGTCTTGAATTTTTTTTGAGGATTTTAATCTTAAAGTTTTGGATGGAGTGGCTTGTCAGGTTGAAGTGATATCCCACTGGGTACAGTATTTATTTTCCTGACAGTTCTTGGAGTGTCAGTGCAGGTTCATCCTGAGATTCAGTTCAAGGCCAGTTTCACCAATATGGCAGATCTTTTTCAAGGCCGTGTACTGGATCATGTTCACCACATTGGCAGACGTGCAGAGGTATGAGCCCTTGATGTTGTATGTGGTGTTATTGTGCTGGACAGTGCTGCTGTCACATATGTTTGCACAGTTTGCAGCAGTACTTGTTGTAGCGTTTGGTCTCATTCTGTAGGTCATCCTGTTCCTGAGTGAGTTTGCTGCAGACCAGTGTTTATCTGAGGTTTGGGGGTTGCTTGAATGCCAGTAAGGGGGGCTGTGGGAATATTCCTTTGAGCGCAGGGTCCTCTGTGATCAGTGGCTGCAGATCTTTGTTTTTGCGTATTTTCTCTATAGTCCGGTTTCTAGGATACAACTAAAGGGATCTGTGTGGTGTTTTTCCTTTTTTTTTTTTTTTGCCCCTGGTTTCAGGGACGATTTGATTTTCTTAAAAAATAGTTATATATATTAGGGATGCACTGAAATTTCGGCCGCTGAACGTATTGGCCGGAAATGGTGCTTTGGGCCGGAAGAAAGAACAGCCAAAAATCGGTTATCCGAACCTGGGCCTGGAGGCCCGACTGAGCCGGGGCTTTGCCGAACCGGTGGCTCGGCTGGTCTCCAGGCCTAGACGAGCCCCCGGCTTGGCTGGGCCTCCAGGCCCAGTTGAGCCAGGGGATTCAGGGCCCAGGTTTGGATGACTGATTTTTGGAGAGGGGGGGGGTGACACCTACATTCCCATACTTGCTTACATTCACATCACATACTTACATACATTCACAAATTGCGGCCTCCAACCACCTCCAGAGCAGTCCTCCTTCACGTTCCCCTTTCGCATACAGCAAGTTTCAGAGGCACCGGTTGCAGGACGATGTCACGGGGCCGGAAGCCTTTGACCCTGCTGACGGCAGGACCGATGACTGCTTCGGCACTGGTTGGGGAGGTTCCCCCAGGCTAATGACTGATCACTAGCTCCTGGGAGTGCTACTAAAATGTGAAGAAGGGCCTGTGTATTTCCTCTTGTATTACAGCGCTGACGTCCGACAATATTGCACTACACCACATGGCAACATACCTGATTTCGTAGGAAACAGATTTGACAGGGATGTACTGTATAACTTGTACGCATTTAATATAGAAACTGCTTTGGGGGGGGGGTAGGGAATTTTCTATTTTAATCCAGCGACAGTGAAGCAAAAGATTTGCAATCAGAAATTTATACAATGACATTTTATTGCAACAATTTAACCAATCAATATGTAACAACTTTTTAAATCCTTGTTTATCTCGGCATATATTGAGCATAAATGATTGTGCGTTTGAACGTTGGCCAATACTGAAATCAGAGAAAATTTTCAATTCCGCTCAATCACATAATCCATAAAATGCAGAAACAAGTGATCTTACAGAGCTATATGAAATGCATTTGTGTGCCCGTTTGCATGCTACAAAGTGGTGCTGTACCTATTTATGTAAAAGGTGATTCCGCTTAGTGAAAGTAACTGCTTTTTTTGAGGGAGGGGGGTGTAGGGTGTAATGTAAATTTGAATCGATATCAGGGTATACCATTGTCTGAAAACACATTAAAAGCGTTGTGTCCGCTTACACGTTAAATTAAAAAATGTGTGTGTATGTATATATATATATATATATATATATATATATATATACATCTTAATAATTGCCATGATTAGTTTAGCTTCTCCTGCAGTTTGTTTTCTCATTTTTCCAGTTTCCAGTTCTCACATTAAGGAAAAAATGTCATCCTGCTTTTCTCATCAATCTCTTGCATGTTGCTCCAGGAGGCTCGTTACAATTTCTCAGCCGTTCCGGCAAACTGCACCCTCTGCACTCTGCAATGGCAAAACAGCATTGATTTGCACTTCCCTTTACGCTTATAATTTTCCCCCTCCGTCTGCATGAACTTTTGGCCAGTCGTGAAAAATGGCACTTTATGCGCACACATGGGATGGAATAGTGACTTAAAAGACTTTCCGTAGAGTATGTCCGATGCTATATACCCTTGACAGCTGTTTTTTTTCCTCCACTACCAACATTTGACTTAATTTCTTCAAATCCTGATCTTGATGAGCTTTTTAGGCTTATTTTAGAGATTGTAGATCAGTAATTCATTGTCATGGTTTTATGATGGCAAACCACGGAACTGGATGTATTTATGAACCCAGTGTCCTGTATTACTATGTCGACCTTAAGGGTAGCGAAGGATTTGCAGCAACTCCCAGACCCTCCAGGCACAGGCCGCTTTAATATCTATCTTGTGATTTTGTAGTGGAGAGAGAAATCCATGTCCTGACACTGCTGTTCATGATATCGAGGCAGTATATCATACGAGACCCTTCTGACAGGAAGAGTCAAATAAAGGTCCTTGGCACTTAACAGAGAACTAGCAACACTGCGCTTGATACATCCAGGGAATACATAGGCCATCTTCATTTCTAAAGCCACCGTGGCCTGCGTTTTTGGTTTTATTACTGCTTTGCGTCTCTTCTTTAATACCATGGTTTGTAGATGTTATACTGGTAGCTGTAAAGACCTGTTTATCTACTATGCCATTTGTTTTTTCATTGACCTTTTTTATGACTAATTCTCCCCTTTCTAGTAGTTGCTAGGTGGTGCTGTTTTATCAGTGTCCTTGAATCTCCTAGGTTTGGCTCAAACTTTAATCTGGAATGTCAAATATTTCCCAGTGTCTCATTACCCTGTTTAATTAGGCTTTTGTAATGTATGTCTAAGAGGTAAAACAAAGTGTCCGTGTAAAGAGTAATGTTACAGGCTTTGGGACTATATTTTTTTAATCTGTCACACCATTTTAGTTCTCCCTTTCAGTAAGCACAATGTTCTAGGAGGTTGATACGGCATTATGTAGAGTTTGATAGCTGTCATTCTCCTCGTCTGGCTTGATGAGTGTGTGGGATGTCAAAGCTGGTATACGACACGGTGAGAGGCGTATGAGACCTAACATCCTTTATCCCGCCGGCAGGATACACTGGAACACTCAACATAATGCTACAGATCCACTTTGCTAGTTATGTTTTCTGTATGATTCGGATACTTTTAGTTTTCTATCCAGACCTGCTAGAATGCAAATTAAACCCATTTTATTTTTCTTAAGGTATTATCTGCAGAGGTACCCTCCCATCATATGGGTAAACCGTCACTGAAAATATCTGGTCTTTAAAGATGTAAATAGCTGTACTCCACCCGACTGGTGGATGGTATTGAAGGCCCATTTTCTTCCGTGTAAAGTGTAATCTTTGTGCTAGGATCTTATTGTAGATTAGTTTTTACCCTTAAAACTAGACATTGTGCATTTCAGGTTTTGACAAAAGGGTTAATGCATGTTTTTGTTTTATGTAGTTGTCGGCACATGTTTATCAAGCAAGTGATGACGTTGCTGCAGCATTTGACAGGCCTACAAAGTACTATAGTCGCCATGACCACCTGAAGCGTTTAAAGATGATGTTTTGCGGAAGTATTAGCATATTCACTAGTAATTTGGATAATGAGCCATTTCTTTGCAACTGAGCGTGTCAATCGTGAACATCATCTTTCATGGTATTCTAAAGGCTCGTAGGATGCCATCTTGGTTCACAGAGATGTGTCTGGTATTGGGAAAAGCATAAAGGGTTAGACCTCACTCAATTAAGGGCAGATCTGCTCCATGAGGGCACTTGATACTTGAATTTTGCCTCATCCAGTACAAAGCCCAAGAAATCAAAAAGTCTGTTGAATTGTCTTTGTAATGGATACCTTCAAAGATACACACACATACACACACCTTGGTGTGTAAGGCATCCAATAAAAAACACTTCAACAGAGCCTATGAGCACTGGTACGTATTATTTTCTTGCTGTTGCGAAAAAGACCTATAGAAAATCATAGTCCATGGTTTACACCCACTGCTTGCTTTATGCATGTGCTGCTTGCTATGTGTGTCGTGTGTACGATGTTTGTTCATCTAGTTGCTTAGATCTGCATTAGGAGATGTTCTTATAAGGCCGGTCAGATATATGGAGCTCATAACTGAGAGGTGCAGTGTAAATTTCTATCCTGAACTGCCTTTCCAGGACACAGAGCTCTACATGTTCAATGCTCTTTTAAATAGGTGCGCCACACAACCTGAAAGCTTTTTGAAATGACGGTTAAAACCTTTTCTGCAAGTCGCCCGCTACAGTCACTAATTCTGCGGCTTCTGTTGTAGCCTTCGAAGGACACATTTAACTTAACTGAGTTATGGCTTCAGTTTTTCCAACATTCTGTTTCCTCCTTTCTCATTGTAGGTAAATGTGAATGTAGATTACATCCGAGCGGCAAGTGCAGCAACCGAAACTGTTCCAGCGTTTCCTGAGCGTACGTGTTCCACAGTCACCATTGGTGGGATGTAAGTAGCAATGCATAACAAAATGACTTTAATGATATCCTGCAGTCCCCTGATTTTCATTCTCTCAAATAGTGCTTTCAACTACTAAAGCTTTTTCCTTTTTTTTTTTTTTTTAATTCAATGTACCTCATTTTTTTATTTTGACAATTTTTATTCGTGGACACAAGGGAGCAGTAGTAAAAACAACCAATGGAGAACATGTGCCATAAGAAACCATTGTCAGAAGAATCATAAAGGCGATGTGTACACGTTTTTGGGTATAGAAAAACTATAATGCAGAAAAACAAACAGTAATAAAACAAAAAACAATGTATGTGTGTCAGCCCATGGCTGTTGGCCACGGTGGGAGGGCTTTAATGCAGGCCGGCATTATAGTACTCTCCTCTAGCTGGCTGCAGCAGGCCCCTCTTTCGGCACGTGGATGCACGTTGCTCGTCATTGTTTGCTGGGGGACAACCTGAACCAGTCCGTCCCGCAGCAGTGAATGGCGTGCGATGTGCCAGCTAGTGAGCAGGGCTGTAGGAGGCCCATTAAAGTTATCGGGTGTACTTTGCCGCCCCAGCTGCTTCAAGGCCTGGTCACCGCAGAGACAGCATAGTACGTCCTGCAGTGGGAAAGGGTTAACCAGAGATTCTTTACTGACTAGGGTAAGCAACCGTGGCTCCCTGATGCTTTGGGAACTACATTTCCCATGTGGCTCAGTCAGCATAATGGGTGACTGAGCATCATGGGAGATGTAGTACCCAAAACATCATGGAGCCATGGTTGCAGACCCCTGGACTCTGGTATTGAGCCAATCCATATGAAACAGGTAGTTCAGTTTAGTGAGAAAGAGAGAGAGGAATAGGATCCAGCTGGTTCCAAGTATGGACTTTTGGTTTTACAGCCAGTAGCTGTTACCAAGGATAGACATTTTCAGTTGTTGTGCTTTAGAGAGAGGAAAGCCCAAAAAAAGGAAATTCTGAGATTAGAGGCAGTGACGTTTTTAGTGGTAGAAAGAATGTGTGAATGAACCACAGTTCAAAAAAATTGTGCGGCCGGACAACTCAAACCATGATAATGGTCAGCCCTTGGCTAGGGCATTTAAAACGGGACAGAGAGGACTTCCGACCCATACGCAAAGATCTTCTAGGCGCATAATGGAGTATTTTCAAAAACATTTTGTCGTAGGATACTATGGAAAGGAATTTAACCGTGTATGTATGAACAGTTAGGAGATAATAGTTGGCCACTGCGAAGGCCCTGATGCCAGTCTGGGCTATTAAGCTCTGTGGCATAGGATGTTACACAAGGAGGATATGGAGTGATCGTGTATTGGTGCCTTTCGAATATGATTATCAAGATGGTTCGTCCAGTCTTGGTCAGTGAAGGTCGAGGTGACCTTGTTAAGATATGAGCAGACATGAAAATACACAAACCGTAGGAATGACAGTGCAGGATATTTGGCCCTTATGGCTGTTAACCCTTTCATGCTGGGTGGGTTGTGCCCAGTGGGAGGGAGTTAACTAGTACGCCCCGCTTACCTGCAGCTGCCGCGGGTCCCTCAGGCCCACTTAGCTGCTGATGTGCGTTATTAGTTGCAGGGGCAACAAACGGGGCACACTGATTATTGGGCGGGGCCAACGAAGTCAACAAGGTGTACTAGTATGCCCTGCGGTTTCAAGGCCCACCTGCCAGAGGGACCGCATAGTACACCCTGCGGTGGGATAGGGTTATGGAAAGGATTAGGGATGCACCGATACCACTTTTTTAAGACCGAGTACAGATACTTTTGTTCAAGTACTCACCGATACCGAGTACCGATACTTTTATGTCATGTGACCGCTTTCCAATAAGAACAGACCTCCTATAAAGCCCCCAGGTCTCATGGATAATGCCCCCCAGCTCATGGATATGCCCCACAGCTCATGGATAATGCCCCCCAGCTCATGGATAATGCCCCAGCTCGTGGATAATGCCCCAGCTCGTGGATAATGCCCCAGCTCGTGGATAATGCCCCCAGCTCGTGGATATTGCCCCATCTCGTGGATACTGCCCCCCCAGCTCGTGGATACTGCCCCCCAGCTCGTGGATACTGCCCCCCAGCTCGTGGATACTGCCCCCCAGCTCGTGGAAATGCCCCCCAGCTCATGGAAATATGCCCCAGCTCATGGAAATATGCCCCCCAGCTCATGGAAATATGCCCCCCAGATCATGAAAATATGCCCCCCAGATCATGAAAATATGCCCCCAGCTCATGGAAATGCCCCCCAGCTCATGGAAATGCCCCCCAGCTCATGGATATGCCCCCCAGCTCATGGATATGACCCAGCTCATGGATATGCCCCAGCACATGGATTTTGCCCCCCAAGCTCATGGATAATGCCCCCCCAGCTCATGGATAATGCCCCCCCAGCTCATGGATAATGCCCCCCCAGCTCATGGATAATGCCCCCAGCTCATGGATTTGCCCCCAGCTCATGGATAATGCCCCCCCCAGCTCATGGATAATGCCCCCCCAGCACATGGATTTGCCCCCAGCTCATGGATAATGCCCCCCAGCTCATGGATAATGCCCCCCCAGCTCACTCTCCGCTTATACTTACCTTCCTTTAGAGACACCGGGAAAGTCTTTGCACGCGCGCTCCTTGGAAGGTCCCCAGCCGCGACCACGTGGGACCATGTGATCGCGGCTGGGGTCCTTCCAACGAGCGCACACGGGGAAACTTTCCCGGCGTCGCTAAAGGAAGGTAAGTATGAGCGGAGAGCAGCTGCAGGGCCTATCTGCATTCGGACAGGCCCTGCAGCTACTCACTTTGTTTATACTTAGCGACGCCGGGAAAGTTTCCGCGCGTGTGCTCGTTGGAAGGACCCCAACCGCGATCACGTGGTCCCACGTGGTCGCGGCTGGGGGCCTTCCAACGAGCGCACGCGCGCAAAGACTTTCCCGGCGTCGCTAAAGGAAGGTAAGTATAAACAAAGTGGCGAGAGCAGCTGCAGGGCCTGTCCGAATGCAGATAGAGCATTCGGACAGCCGCCCCAGCCCCTAGGATGCCGGCAAGCCGGCTCAATGCCGGCTTCCGGTATCGGAAAAAAATATCGGGGTACTGCACGAGTACCAAGTACTCCTGCAGTACCCGGTATCTGCACCGATATCGATACTAGTATCGGTGCAACCCTAGAAAGGATAGTATTGGTAGAAGTGTCCAGGAATTGATCGGAGGCGTAGTCTTTCCTTCTACCAATCTGTAAAGTATAGTAGAACCTCCTTCTCCAAATTGGGGTTTGCCACCAATGGGAGGGAGAGGGAGGCGGTTGGATAGGCAGATAATTTTAATTGGGATAGTTTTTAAGCTTTAGGCTGGGGTCAGACGAACGCACGTGCATCCGCACTTTATCACGGCCGTGGTAGCAGCAAATGACGGGCAATATACGAAGTACGGCTGTGCAAAAGTTCGGCCGGGCAACGCAAGCGGCAAATGAATGCATTTTTTCGAAAACGTGATACCGCTAGTACTGGCGTACAGAGTGCGCTGCGTCCGCTAGCGGCATGTGTGCGTGATTAGGAGACGTCAGACGCTGCTATTGTCCGGCCAACATAACGTGCAGACGCAAAAAGGGTTTTATTGATGATCCGTACAAAATCACAGACGAGAATGCGCATCGTATGACCCCTATCGCGTATTCCGTGAAAAAATACGTCCATTCGTTCAAGTGCACTTTTTCACGGACGATGCGAAAAATGCGTTTGTCTGATCCTAGCCTTAATGGTTATAGTGATGAGGGGAAAATGTACCTGATTTTAATGTTTTGTTCCGGTCCTAAAACCCAAAAACAAATGATTTGGAGACCAAAATAAACTCTTTGGATGATCCCACTTAGGTCTCAATGAAGTTCTGTCTTGCTTGTGCCAACTACATAGGAAATTTACGCAGTATTCATGACTCGAACACATGGAGCCAAAATGCCAGGCAAATCTCCACTGCTCCAGAGGTGCTGTATATATGAACCAGCCTTTTAAAAAATATCTGATTATGGTATTAAAGTTACCCGCCTAAGAATCCTCAACATGCAATAATCACAATCTGCCATTCTCTTGAGTCTCTGTCTCTATGAAGAGATCTTGGGGACATAATGGGGTGTTCTGCACTCCCTATATTGATCCCCCCCAACCATGGTACCCCTGGATAATTTGCCCTCTTCCCCAGCTATTGTCCATAAAGCACTCTGGTGGTACACAATTTAGCTTTCCGTGAGCCACGTGGCAGGGACTAGGATCGCTAGGGCAGCATGAATCTGGATAAGGGTCGGAAGATGGAGGCTGCTGTGACAGATATAGTTGGTAATATAAAACACACAGAAATGTTTCAAAGTCCATTTTGGCATTCAGTGCCTTTTGTCATGATTGCTTGACCTGTAGAGGTACAATTTGTTTAATTCTTACCTAGTCCTGTCTTGTGTTCATATCCCCTGGTTACATCTGCATTCCATGTAGACTTCCACTTGGCCTCGTGGTGTTGAGTATCCCTTTTAAATGTTTCCCAAACCTGTCCTCGGGACCCCCAACATGCCAGATTTTACAGATCCTCTTGGGGAAATGCAGACTGAATCCTGCAATCACTGAGCAACAAATCCTATCACCTGTGCTGTGCTTCAGATATCTGGAAAACCTGGCGTGTCATTGGGTCCTGAGGACAGGTTTGGGAAACACTGCAGTAGACGTTTTATTCCTGCATTTCTGGAAGTGGTATGTTAATTTGTCATGGGTGCTTCTCCATAGCAGCTACTCTTGGAAGCCTCCCAAAGTGTTCTTGGCCATACTCTTTTTGTCCCAGAGAAGGCCCTTTATGAGAGGATGGAGCATTATCCCAGGCGCTGCTAAGCGAACTGGAAACTAGAAATTGCCCTTATCTGCCAGTAACACACAAATTGAGACATGTGCTTACAAAGCCAATTCTTCAGGAGGATTAGAGGAGCCTGGTGGATTCTAACCCCTTCACTACCACACAGGACGAGATTAAAGGCAGGAGTCCAATGTTGGCCAAACAAAATCCACATCCGCAGAGTCAATATATATTTTTCCTTCTAATCTCAATCTTTGGCACTGCATTTAAGAAACAGCAGTTTATTACAAGAACATGAATCTAAAATCCTGCATAAATCATGAGTAAACAGGTTAGGCTGTGTGTCAGCATGGTACTAGGAAATGAATGTTATTTCATATACAATGTATTATAGATTCTTAAATATGGATTTGTTTGACAAAGCTTTTGGTATGTGTAGTTTTTAATCCATTCTTCATGGTACTATGCACCTGAAACCTCTTATCAAAACTCTAGCAACCGCTGCTCCCATCTATTTCCAGATCACATACAATGTTACCTTTATTTATTGTAAACAATATACAGTTGTGTTCAAAATTATTCAACCCCCACTGAAATTGAGTGTTTTGGCCAGTTTGACATTGATTTTGATCATTCAGTCATCTTGCTTACAATTAGGGATGCACCGATACCACTTTTTTAAGACCGAGTACGAGTACCGATACTTTTTAAAAGTACTCACCGATACCGAGTACCGATACTTTTATTTAATGTCATGTGACGCTTTCCAATAGGAACAGACCTCATAAAAATTTATATGAGATTGACCGCAGCTCACATGGATTTGCCCCAGCTCACATGGGTTTGCCCCAGCTCACATGGGTTTGCCCCCAGGTCACATGGATTTTCCCCCAGGTCTCATGGATTTGCCCCCAGGTCTCATGGATTTGCCCCCAGGTCTCATGGATTTGCCCCCAGGTCTCATGGATTGGCCCTCAGGTCTCATGGATTGGCCCCCAGGTCTCATGGATTGGCCCCCAGGTCTCATGGATTGGCCCCCAGGTCTCATGGATTGGCCCCCAGGTCTCATGGATTGGCCCCCAGGTCTCATGGATTGGCCCCCAGGTCTCATGGATTTGCCCCCAGGTCTCATGGATTTGCCCCCAGGTCTCATGGATTTGCCCCCAGGTCTCATGGATTGGCCCCCAGGTCTCATGGATTGGCCCCCAGGTCTCATGGATTGGCCCCCAAGTCTCATGGATTTGCCCCCAGGTCTCATGGATTGGCCCCCTTCCAGGTCTCATGGATTGGCCCCCAGGTCTCATGTATTTGCCCCCAGGTCTCATGGATTTGCCCCCAGGTCTCATGGATTTGCCCCCAGGTCTCATGGATTTGCCCCCAGGTCTCATGGATTGGCCCCGCAGGTCTCATGGATTGGCCCCGCAGGTCTCATGGATTGGCCCCGCGGCTCTCATGGATTTGCCTGCAGCTCTCATGGATTGGCCCCCAGCTCGAACTCTGGGGAAGCTGGCCGTGTGCATGTAAAGCACGCGGCCAGCGTTCCCCTCCGGCGCGCCAAATACTCACCCTTCCTGAAGTTCCGGTCTCTGGGCAGTGATGCGGTCACGTGGCCGCCGGGCGCATCTGTGACGCTGCCTCCAGCCGAGAGGCCGCGTCACAGGAGCGCCCGGCGGCCACGTGACCGCATCACTGCCCAGAGACCGGAACTTCAGGAAGGGTGAGTATTTGGCGCGCCGAAGGGGAACGCTGGCCGCGTGCTTTTCATGCACGCGGCCAGCTTCCCCAGCCCCGCGGATACCGGCAAGCCGGCCCAGCGCCGGCTTCCGGTATCGGCGGGATGTATCGGGCCGTTTGCACGAGTAACAAGTACTCGTGCAAACGGCAATATCGGCCCCGATACCGATACTAGTATCGGTATCGGTGCATCCCTACTTACAATTAAATCAAAGAGGCACGTGTAGGTCAGACAAATATAACATAACATTTATAATGAAATAACCACAAATGTCTTTTCTGTGCTCACATCATTATCAGTTTTATTCAACCCCCAAGTGACATTCAATCTTAGTACTTAGTACAACATCCTTTTACAGTTATAACAGCTAGGGATGCACTGATACCGATACTAGTATCGGTATCGGGGCCGATATTGCCGTTTGCACAAGTACTTGTTACTCGTGCAAACGGCCCGATACATCCCGCCGATACCGGAAGCCGGCGCTGGGCCGGCTTGCCGGTATCAGCGGGGCTGGGGAAGCTGGCCGCGTGCATGAAAAGCATGCGGCCAGCGTTCCCCTCTGGCGCGCCGCGATACTCACCCATCCTGAAGGTCCGGTCGCTGGGCAGTGATGCGTTCCCGCGGCCACTGGGCGCTCCTGTGACGCTGCCTCTCGGCTGGAGGCCGCGTCACAGATGCGCCCGGCGGCCACATGATCGCATCACTGCCCAGCGACCGGACCTTCAGGATGGGTGAGTATCGCGGCGCGCCGGAGGGGGAACGCTGGCCGCGTGCTTTACATGCACACGGCCAGCTTCCCCAGCGTTCGAGCTGGGGGCAAATCCATGAGACCTGGGTGCAAATCCATGAGACCTGGGGGTAAATCCATGAGACCTGGGGGTAAATCCATGAGACCTGGGGGACATATCCATCAGAGCTGGGACATATCCATGAGTGCTGGGGGCAAATCCATGAGTGCTGGGGCAAACTCATATAAATTTTTATATGAGGTCTGTTCCTATTGGAAAGCGTCACATGACATTAAATAAAAGTATCGGTACTCGGTATCGGTGAGTACTTTTAAAAAGTATCGGTACTCGTACTCGGTCTTAAAAAAGTGGTATCGGTGCATCCCTAATAACAGCTTTTAAACGTGAAGCATAGCTTGACACAAGTGTCTTGCAGCGATCTACGGGTATCTTCGCCCATTCGTCACGGGCAAAAGCCTCCAGTTCAGTCACATTCTTAGGCTTGCGCACTGCAACTGCTTTCTTTAAGTCCCACCAGAGGTTCTCAATCGGATTTAAGTCAGGTGACTGCGATGGCCACTCCAAAATGTTCCAGCCTTTAATCTGCAACCATGCTCTAGTGGACTTGGAGGTATGCTTGGGATCATTGTCCTGTTCAAAGGTCCAACGTCTCCCAAACCTCAGGTTTGTGATGGACTGCATCACATTGCCATCCAATATCTCCTGTACTGAAGATAATTCATGATACCTTGCACACGCTGAAGCTTCCCTGTACCTGCAGAATCAAAACGGCCCCAAAGCATGATTGACCCCCCCGCCATGCTTCACAGTAGGCAAGGTGTTCTTTTCTTCATAGGCCTTGTTCTTCCTCCTCCAAACATAGCGTTGATCCATCGACCCAAACAGTTCTAATTTTGTTTCATCAGTCCACAGAACACTATCCCAAAACTTCTGTGGTTTGTCCGCATGACTTTTGGCATACTGCAGTCAACTCTTCTTATTCTTTGGAGACAGCAAGGGGGTGCGCCTGGGAGTTCTGGCATGGAGGCCTTCATTACGCAGTGTGCGCGGTATTGTCTGAGCTGAAACTTCAGTACCCACATCTGACAAATCTTTTCTCAGTTCCTCAGCAGTCACACGGGGACTTTTCTCCACTCTACGCTTCAGGTAGCGCACAGCAGTCGAAGTCAGCATCTTCTTTCTGCCACGATCAGGTAGCGTTTCAACAGTGCCCTTTGCCTTGAATTTGCGAATGATGCTTCCTATGGTCTCTCTTGGTATGTTTAACATCTTTGCAATCTTCTTATAGCCATTGCCCTTCCTGTGAAGAGTAATCACCTCTTCTCTTGTCTTCCTGGACCATTCTCTTGACTTCACCATGTTTGTAACCACACCAGTAAATGTCTAGAAGGAGCTGAGTATCACAGTCATTTTAAAGCTGCCTAATTGGTGCTTATTATGCTTTATTGCTGCTCCGTGACATGCACAGGTGTTTTCAATACCTGATTGAAAACACTTGAATGAACCTCTGTTCTTCAGAGTGGTAGTCTTTAAGGGGTTGAATAATTGTGTCAATGAAGAATTCACAAAATAAACATTTACTACTGTATTACAAAACCAATTGATGTCATTTTAGTTGCATATGGTTCTTTAAAAAGTCCTTGTAGGATTTCATTCTGAGTACAATTACAAATGTACACTAAATTCCCTAAAACCCTTTACAGCATTGGGGGTTGAATAATTTTGAACACAACTGTATATTCAGCAGTAGATGAGGTGTAACAGTTTTAACGACCATATAAAGGAAAGCAAAGATAGGAGGCCAGTTGCCCCCTACGAAGATACACATGGACACAAATATTGACTGATTATCTCTAAAATTTGATTTTTCCTGCCCACCTGCTGGTTCTGTGTAGCTTTTACAGTCTATCTTTTATACCATTACTTATCATTGAAGGATGACTTTGTTACTATTGCAATGTTGACCATTATTGGTTTCTAAAATAACTTCTTTTTTTGATTGCACAGCACTACGGTATTGTCATTTTGGGTTGCTTTAGTTGGATTGTATCCAGCCTTGTAACGTTGAAAGAGAATGGAGATATTGAAGGTATTTTAACACAACCTATTTTGTTGCAAGCAAGGAGTAGAAAAGAATGTTTGGACCAATCAAGTCTCTATATATTTTTGTTCATTGGGATTCGGTAACCGCTGCGTTGTTGGCAATGAAGGGCAGATCCTAGTTTGGGCTCAGTCACCGCAAAGGTGGTGAGTGGCCATCCAATAACTTCTTGATGTCCTGATCCTTCCCATATACCCTGCTTGTGTGAACAGCTTTTACTCTCTGATCACTGCCTTATTGCTGCATCTGTCTAAAAAGATTCTGTATAGGATTCATTCCATGTGGTGAGGAGCTGCTGTAAATAACAGGATTTTATAAAATAGAATATTCTCAATCTTCAGTTCTTGCAGTGTCTATACCAGTGTTCAGTAGCCTTTGCCCTTCTAATGCTTTGTAACTACTATCTCCCATGATGCTCTGTTTCTCATTAGATTGGTTGAACCTCATGGGAAATGGAGTTCCGAAACATCTTGAGGTCTCGTGTTGCTAACCCCTGGTCTATACCAACCAGACCTTTCAGTGACCGGATACCTGCCCTGTATTCGTTTTCTCTACCAATACTTTTTTCAGTGTGTAGCATTCAAATTGTGAATTTCTCATGAGCAGAAAAGCAGTTGTGTTAAGTGACTTTGGTTATAGGCTGTCCAGTAGACGTCCCCATAAACCACTGTAATGTGTGCTCTATCACAGACCTCCTGTCAGTGTAAATGCTGGGCTTCCAAACCATGTTGTGGTGTCCACAAATTGCTGTAAACCTTTTTCAGTAGTACGTACTCAACTTTTATCCAGGGCTTTGGACATATTATTATTATTATTATTATTAATAATATTTTTTTTGGAGGGGGGGTAGTTTTGGCTAATGGACCATGAGCTGTAAGTTGGTAGAGCATTTTAATTGTATGCCATGAACCCCAGGAGCTCAAAAAGGAACTGTAGTTAATTTGCCTTCAGACATTGAGGTATAATTGGCCATCTGGATGGTAGACTAGAGGTTTGCCTTTGCCTGGCAGTGTATTATGGGAATTCTTGTAGTTCTTGTAAGTCTTGTTAGCTGTGTATTAGCCTAGTTATGTTCTGTCATGTTGTAAAACGCGTTTCCTTAAAAAGAATAATATACTCTACCGAACAAGTATGGCAGATGACAAATGATACAGAAGGCGCATGAATCTTGCTTTAAATGTGTGTATTTTTGTAAGACATGACATTAGTGAATTATAAATCTCTTTCTCCTTGGCAGTTCTTCTGTATAGAAGGTATTTGGTTTCCTCATTTTCTTTCCCCGTGTTGTTGTGTTTCTGTTAAAACGGAGCAGGTTTGGTGCCATTTATAATGTCTAATGTCTGTGCTTGTCACCTGGACGTCACACATTCAAAACACATGCTTTATTAGGCTTCTTTTTGCACATTCTTGTATGGATAATCGGGAGTATCTGTCTGTATCAAGCTTTTTATAGATATACTATAGTTGCAATACGCCGGTTGTGTCCTTAGTGTAAAATATCAATGTTGGTGATTGGGAGAGTTAAAGGTGCAGGGCTGTTTGTTTTGTTTTTTTTCTTCTCCACAACACTGCAATTATATACTGACCTGCATAGTCAATTAGTTCCCTTTTACAGTCAATAACATTTTGCTGGTGGTGAGGAATGTAATGCATTGACTTTTGTAACAGCACCTGGAGTTCACTGGTCTTCGGCTTGTGGACAAGACTCGAACCTATTACAGCGTCTGTCCCTTCTCTCCAGTCAAGCTGACCTACCGCAGCTTTCCAACTCTCACAAACCTCAGCCAGAAATTGAGTGCTGTATAATTCTAAGTATCTCTCCCCAAACACCAGATACAACTTAGTGCAGGGAAGTAGTAATATGTTTTATTGGAAATGGGGACTAGTTATATGGGAAACAGGAGTTGGTAACATGACACAAATCAACAGAATACATTGCCTATATGAGGGGTTGTGAATTCCTTCAGGAGACACAGAAACCCGATCAGTACACACTAGATGAGATTAGCAAACAGAAAACCTATCAATCTAGGGTCAAACAGATGACAAGAACAAGAAGTCTACATTCTGTCACTAACACAAACCAACTCCTAAAATACAAGCAGTTTCAAGATTGAAATACATTTAACCCATTAACTCTTAAGTGCCCACTTATGCCCATTGTCTTTGAGAATTGGCTTTGTCTCATTGGTCGCGGTCCCTTGGCAGGAGGCCAGGATCTACACTTCTCCAACAGGCACAGAGGGCATGTATAGTGTGGGTGAGGACACCTAGGTAGAGGGAGCTATTGTTATAGCTTTATTCTACTACCACTGCCTGCATGGATTAACATTCCTCATCACCCATTCAGTCACCAGAAAGGGTTTCCTGTTTAACCTTTATTAGCATGATAGGTCAGGAAAATATCAATGAGAAATCTGTGTAAATGTGCTTGAGCTTTCTAAAATTCTTCTAATTTCAGATTGCCAGTGCCACCTCCTCATCTGTTTACCTAATAAGGGGAAACTGAAATGGTAGCCAGAAATAGAGCAGAGGCTAGCACTCCTAATCCCTCTAGCACATACAAATTGACTGTACTTTCTCCTGTACCTGGTGCTTGGTGTCAGCGAGAGACCCTTGATGACAGGGCTCTTGATGAGAGCTGATGGGAGACGAGTGGCTGGTGATTAGATCCGCCCCCACCATGCAAACACACTCTACACATATTTTGCTCGTAATCAAAGGCAAAAATTTGCACGTTATGCAAAACACTCGCACACCAAATTACTCGTAATCCATGGTATCACTGTATACAGATTAACAGAAAATATATAAGAAATATATTCACTATGTTACATGTTTACAGGTGCATTCTGTATCGATGTATGTTAATAGAGATCTCTTAAGTGACCTTAGACAGAGGGAAGATTTGATGGCATCTGGGAGGTTATTCCATAATTGTGCCCTGTAGGAAAATGAGGATTGAGCCACTTTCTTTTTGTATTGTGGTATTGCAAGTAAGTTGCAGGTCCTGGATCGGAGGTTATAGGATGATGGAACTGCTGGGGGAAGCGGTCTATTCAGGTAGGGTGGTAGCTTCCCAGAAAAGCTCTTAAACACCAGGTTGGAAAGGTAAAGAGTGCATCTAGATTCCAGCGACAGCCAGTTTAGCTCTTTTAACATGTCACAATGGTGAGCTTCTACAAAGGACACTCTGTACAGGTCCCACCCTAAACCAAAAATGGGTGAGACCCCCCCCCCCGTGTTTATTTTTCTGTAAAGCTAAAACCTACCTCTCACTGGCTTAGGTTGATAAAGATTACAAGGCAGGTGGCTCAACCATTGTTTAATCAACATTTGGAAAGCTGACCAGCAGCGAGTGGTGACACCAACTTTGAAGAGCTGAAAGCGGCCTGTGATTGGTGGGGAATGGGTAGGGGGCTTCTGGCTGGACACAGGCTCTTTGTCACAATGCCCACTTAAATTGGATTATGTGGTCATGGTTGATAGTGAAGTATGTTACGTCCACCCTTTGACGCTGGCACCACCAGTTTTTTAGATAATTCTAGTGTAGGTTATGCATCTATGGTTTGGTTAGGCATTCATCTATACTACTTATCTGGCGACCATAAGTTTTCAGCACTGTCAGGAGCTATAAATGTACTGTGAGTATATATGCACAAAATCTGACAAGTTGGCCTGCATCCCTCTAAACCAGTGGTTCTCAACCTGTGGACCCTCAGGACCCACAATTCTCCTTGGTCATCAAGTCTCGACACAAAAATAATTGAATTTCTGAAACATTACAATTTATTCCACAAAACGTGTGCAATATTCTACAATGTATGCACTTCTTAAACAATTTTGTAAACGAACAGGGATTCTTTCCAAAAAGTATAGTGCAGTAATCACAGCACTAGTGAAAATGAAAGGGTTTGCTGTAAAATAAACTAATTGAAACATATGAAATTAATTAGAACTTATGGGAAAAATGGGGATGCTTCTTGCTCTTAAGTGTCTCAAAGTCTACTGAATGAATAAAATATTATATATATATAAAAAACAAAAAACTTAAACTCCCTGCTCTGTGCTCCCCCACCATCTGTCTCTGCGCAAATTTGTTCCCAGCTGCCTGCCATCCCTGAGCCTACACGATTTACGTAGCTGAAAGCTACGCTAATCGTATAAACTGGCCAAGACATTGAGGTCTGCAGCACGTGTCTGGCGCTGCCTACTTCCTGAACCTATGCTCTGCAGTGCCTCGGAGAGGGACTTAAGAACAATGGAATAGCTTGGACCAATGGGAAAGCACCTGAACCTAGGTAACCTGTGTATATCTGGCTGTGATACTAGCCAGTGCGTCACCAGCCACTGACCTCATTGCACGTCCCTGGTATGCAGGGAGGCCGGGATCAGGAAGCAGTGTGTGATTCTGCTGAGAATTCTCAGGGTACATTCTAGTTTTCTGCAGGGATTATCACATCAGGAGGAGGGTGGGTAAGGAAGAGGAGTGAGAGATTTATAGAGTAAAAGGGAGAGCGTGATAGAGGGAGAAAGAGAGATGAGGAGAAAAAGAAATGGAGAGGAAGACATGGATACAAGGACAGATGGAAAAATACACAGGACACACAGATATAGATGGACAGACAGAATAACAGATTCAGAAAGAAGGATGCATAAATAGGTAAAAGGACAGATTAACAAAATGACAGAAAAACACAATATACATAGAGAGCCCCCCCCCCACCTTACCCAACAGCCTTTTGCTTCACTGAAATGTGCATTGTGCACAGTGGCTCATGGTGTTGGGAGTACAGAGCTGCTGCCAGTCACGGAGTCCCACCCCACACCTTCCCATTACAGATCCCCACCTTGCAATTACAGAGTATCTTGCCTGATGCAGTGGGCCCCATGTGGCACCTGGGAACATTCAGAGGTGGCCGCGCTGCCTGGGACTCGCTGCTGCAGGTAAGGTGCATCAGTGGGTCCCAGGCATTAGAGAGGCCTGGGGGCACTTGCCCCGCGACCCAGTCTGCCCCTGGTCGCGACCCACTTTTGGGTCACGACCCACCACTTGAGAAACACTGCTCTAAACTATACATACAATAATTATTTTTATCAGGCCATGTTAACCCCTCACTAACCACCCTCTTTTCGGGAGGGTGTAGATTTTTTTTTCTTAATGGGTAGAATAAGCATGGATCTTTTGATTCTTCCTGAAAGGTTAACTTTACTGCAGTGTTTCTCTTTCTGGAGAAGATTATGAAAATCTATAGATTTAGTGTTGATGGTATTTAAAGGTCAGTGCAGTTAGGCTCTGTTATGAGCTACAGATATATATATATTAAAAGCTAAGTATGGAAAAGGTGCTAGATGCCAAGAAGTGAAGCCACTGATCTCCTCGTTTGTGATTCTTGTCACTTATTGCTTGATAAACCTACTCTAACGTTTCAGACCTTGCCTTACTATTTTCTACATGTGTATTTGAACATTTAAAACTTGCAAACCTAGCAAGATTTACACATGCCCACCTAACTCTCATTCCTGGCCAGTGACCTACACGTGTCTTCTTTACACAGCATCTCGATGCATCTTTATATAGTTAGAGGCAAAATCAGTCATATATTTTTTTTATGTTGCTGTTATCTTATTCTTGTGCTTTTGTTTACCTCTTTTATGTTCAGTTAAATATTTTACTCTATATGTGTCACTAGGTGCATCCATTGTGTGATCTTTTGTATTATAATCTGTCCCCCCCCCCCATCTTTGCAGTGCTTGCTGGTGACGTTATGGCAGCTGCTTTAGAATGGGGTCTGTTGGGCGATGACCAGCTCCATTTAATATTGGCCCCATCCCTTTCTGTTGCGACCACACCCCCATGCCTAATTAGACCTCCCACATCCATGCCTGACAGCCTGAATAGCATGCCTGAGTGTACCTCCCACGCCCAGCCCTCCCAGACTGGAAGTGTCCTGCTGCCCCCCCCCCCCACACACATCCTGCTAGAGTCCTGCAAAGCTCAGCAGCACAGGCTGCATTTAGCTCCTAGCTTACAGTCCAAACAGAACATATACATAATGTATGCCTGGGAGAGGTCAGAACAGCAATGTATCTGAGGCTTGCAGGCTGCAGTGAGGGCTATATCAGATTCAATACTGCTCCTCTCACACACAGGCATCCATAATGTATTTACAGGGATAATAATATGTATATGTAGGCTTTACTTTCACCGTTGGCAGACATAAGTAAAAAGAAAAAACAGTCTGCAGAGCTGCCTGGTCCTGCGCTCTTATGACACACATCAGCCAGTAAGAGAACAGGGCTAGATCTCAGGACAGCATGATTTAGGATCTGCGTACAGCAGTAAAGTGCAGATTTTGGTAAATGTTGAATCATAGAAAATATCCACAAAATGGGGCCAAGAGAGAAACCTTTTTTATTTATACATACAATTCGAACAGAGAAAATTAAAAAGCATCATCAGATACATGTATACCCAGACACATCACACCTGTCACATCGTCGGGGGGGGTCTCGGGAGGGGGTCAGGCACCCGGCGACATCGCTGGCAGGCCGGATGCCAAGCATCCGGGCTGCTTCTGGCATTTGTGCGCCTAATGAGGGGGCAGGGCGTGGCATGATGACGCAGAGGTGCCGGCCTTAAATGCAGGGCGCGCAAATTCCTCATCGCCTTGCCGTGGAGTTCCTTCCCACATCGCTGAGTGTACCATTTGTTGCGAGTCACTGATTATTTGATTACGTTGCTGAACCGGATTGTAGGAGGACCCTGATATTGACTCGGACTGCCTTCTTGACTACTCTCTCTCAGACCAGGCTTGTATATGACTCGTGTATACTGAGCCTCCCCAGCCCTCTTATCGTCCATTAAGCCAGCCCACCGCTGGCTTCTGGAATAGGTATGGAGCGGACTGTATCAAAACCTGGGTGCCAGGGCATTTCTAGCTGCCATGGCGACCTGGAGCCTGGATTTTGTCGAGCCCTGATTTAAGCAGTTTATCCTGTGCAGACTTACTGGTTGTGCATAAGGTATATCAAATTTCCCCTTTTTACCCATGGCGCTAGATGTGGTGGGAAATTGGAGCATGGCTTCCGCAAGCCCGTGGCCTGCTCATGTTCCCCGCTTGGTACCTCTGCTTACAGCTGGCCCATCAAGATTTAAAGCACAATAATATGTATTTCTAAAATGCTCTGCTGCAGTCATAGCTTCAGGCTGCCACTAAAATTAGAAATGTGGAAAGTGTTTTCACCCCTGAGCTTTGGAGATGGATATAAAAGGCACACATTAGGATTATATTGTCTGGCCAAGCGTTCTTTTATTGCCTTCCATCTCCGAGTTAAACTCATAAGTAGCGGCACTAGAAAGATTCACTTCCTGCAAAACATTACAAGGGAGAGCAGGCTTTGGCTTTCTTCTCAAGTGTATCAAGGTATATCTTTCAGCGTATTAATCCTTGTATTTTTTTGCGGCCCTCCTTTGTCTGGGGCTGACACCCCATTCATTTGGCGTTCCTTCCTTCTTCATATTGTTCGCTTAATAATGAGGAAGAGGCCGCTTCTGTGCAGTTGTACAAAATGAAATGATTTTAGAAATGTGACCATGAAATCGTTTTCTCAAACCATTGCTCGTTAAGACTTACAGTTTATTAAAAGGAGGTGTTAAACTGCTACGACTTAAAAAGGATTGGTTGTCGGGCTTGATATTACTGGTGTACTTGCTAACCATAATAACTTTTCAACAAGACATCCTGGTAACAATATTAGATTGTTTGAGGCAACACGCACGTGCTAAGGAATGTAGCATGATTTCAGGCCAATTCTGCTACCGGCTATACATTTCCCTTATTCCAGTAGTAGGGGAATGTAGGTGTGGGGGTGCACAGTAGCTGGAGGTGATGCTTGCTCCATTTACACCTCTCTCCTGGGAACCAGGGGTGAGGGAATTGTAGGGAGGAATAATCTCTCCTGCACACATCTTAACAAGGGTAGGAAATGGTAGAATCCTAGCGCTTTAATTTTTATGGAAATAATAAAAAATACTGAATTAAGACTTATTAGGTTGCGGGAAGCGATAGTGCAATTGTGTGTCTTAAGCTGTTCGATATTGATCGACCTGGAACTGCTACCCTGGTGTTTATGGCTGAGCATCTGGAACAGCTTTGGCAGCCCACTCTTCTATTTTTTTCTGATTAGTGTAGACCGTATTCTGTTATTTCTTTTAAAAACTGCATAATTATTCTTAGTCATTTGGCACCGTTTTCCAACGATTTTTAACATTTTTAGATGAATAATTGTACAACTGATGCTTCTTATGTGTTTCACAGCAGAGCTTTCCATCCACTGGTCACCCTCAGCCAAGCTCAGCACTACTCTCTACATACAAAAGCCAGCCCTCGTTGCAATTTCCTTCAGTCCTCATTCCCTGACTCAGCAGAAGTCTATTGTATGCTGAGAAAAGTATTTCGACAGTATGGACCTGTAGACAATGGGAATAGTTCAATTCCTAAAATGTTTATTTTACCATACTATAGATGTAAGGCTTTATTTGGAAGCCTTTTAAATGACCTTGTCCTGAACAGGAACTGGATTCTTTTGACATAATCCTGCCGTGCTGATGCTCCTGTACTGCAAAGTTCCATCACACTGGAAGCTCCTAAATGGTGAGCTTGTGAAGGGGCACACAGCTGTGTCCTTGGAGTACTACTTCATGCTTCCCTCTCATAGCCAGTGATGTCCGCTCCTGTGTATCCAGTTGCAGTAGCATCCTCTTGTGAAATACATTGATACATTGATATATGTTGCAGTGCTGCCCCAGAGCATGCTGGCTCTGTTCTTGCAGCTGACACGCGGGGTGCCTGGGAACTGACCTCCAGCTCAGATGGTTTAGATTCCTCTCCCAGGGCACGCTGGGATTTTTAATTAATAGCAAAATGTTTACCGCAGCTGGCCTGAGCCCCTGGGTGCTGTGCTGTTATAGAGTGGAGTGTTTCAGATAGATTAATTGTCAGAGATAAGCTTTATGACCTTGCAGAATTCCTGAATGGGACGCGAACCCGGGACAGCAGTACAGCTTTTCGTATTAACGCTGGTGTCCGTGTGTATTGGTCCAGATCTCAGGGAATTGGATATTGTGATGTACATGGCACAGTCAATGAGATTTCTGAGAAACGCTTAAACTTTAATATGTGATTTTTGCATTCACCATGATAAAGACATCAGATGGTAGTTTCGTGCTCCACGCAGCCTGGATAAATTGATTAGAGCAGAATGCGCTTTCGATAAACTGCTCTGCACCTCCCTGCTATCCAGATGATTTCTGCTACAGTAAAATCTTGAATTTTTAATTTTAGCTTCCATGTAGCTTATCAAGTTACGGTAGTGGTTGGACTTCACAGGAGGTTTACTTTAAGGTGATGTGCCATTATTCCCACACAAGAGAAATGACATATTGTAAATCTAGAAGAATAGCTTACAACAGCCTTAAAGTGCCAATATCACATGCAATTTGTCACAAACCACTTCCAGTCCAGTTCAGTCACAGGGCTTTAATCCTGCATGGGACTTTAGGCTGTTACTGACAGTTATTTTTTATTTGGTGACTTGTTTGGGCTAGTAGAGATGCCCCCTGTTCAGAACTCCAGGATTGTGCCCGGAAAAGGTATCGCCTGTGAGTGTGCTCTCTGGTGTATAGAACACATTGTGTCAGCCTTTGACCCCAATAGGATGCTCTGCCCAACTGCCATGGGGCTATTCATTAACCAGTGATGTCCAATGCTCCAAGTCTAAATGGGGAGAAGTTAACTGGGAAGAAAATGGCCTCTTTGTTGTTGCAATGCAGCTTGAGTTTAGGTAAAAATTATTACTTTTGTAGTTCTGCATGTAGCTTTTCTACAAAGAGGTAGGAGAGTCCCTGTAATACAATGCTTTTTATATCTAGACTCTAATACAGCTTGTGGAAAGCCAAAACTATTATCTTAGGAGCCTTTGTGGCACAGGGGAGGTCCAGGGATTCATGGTTTGCTGATGGAGCATTACAGGCTTAGACCAGGGCTTGACAAATCCAGAAGCCGTGTCGCCACTGGCTCTGGGAATTTTACGTCTGGGTTATCCTTTGCAGACATATGTACAAAGTGTTGCCTGGGTCCTAAACCTTGTAATAACCAAGCTTGATATAAATCTGTCAAACCTTGATTGAGTCACCTCAGAACTAATGTAACATATTGTTATGACGTAAGTTAAGTAGGCCCATATTTCTTCGTGGTCAAGAAATCCTAAACATTTGTTGCAGGTTAAATTCACAAGTCTGTTTTTCTAGTAGTAGGCTTGCCACACTGAGCCTTCCAACATAAACAATAAAAACTGAAGACGGCCTCCGTAGCCATGAGACAAATCTGAGGCTTTGTGATACTGTGATTGCGTGTTTGCTGGACCCGAAGGTCCCAGTTATGCAGTATGGTTGAGATGTACACCAGATGGTAGCCCTCTTTGAAAGTAGGTCATGTACAGGGCAATACATCCTTTAAACCCACAGGCACCTCAGACACCAGACCGGCACGTCTGACACAAGACCAGGCACGTGTGACATAGCATCCAACCTCTGTGTGTTAAGCACTAAAGAGTGCGCTTCCTTTCATGACATTTGTGGATAAATGTCTGATTTTTTTATGTGATAGTCAAGTTTTTTATTTTGTAATATGTCATCATACAGACAAGCATAAGGTGAGGGCCTCACAGGGCCGCACATAGTCATCTGCAATAACTCGACATAAGGAAAATAACAAAAATAAACAATGAAATTAGGGGTGTCAAAATAAAAGATGGGGGGGGGGACGTAAAAAGATGGCAATGGCCAAAATTGTGCCTGCCCTGGCGGATACCCATGCGGCGTAAACAACCGCGAGGGGGGACACAGGGGGAAATGGCACTGAGGCCCGGGCATTCGGTGGCATAGCCGGGCACCAGGCCACGTCTGCACCTCCCGAATTATCCCGTATAGCCAAAAGAAACACAAAAGAAGAAAGAGAGGAAAAAAAAACATAATACGGCAATGAAACCTTGTCGGCAACCATTGAACTCAGCTGTTAATCAAGAAAAATATAAAGTATGCATGTACTCCGCAGAAAGCAGTATAAAAAAATAAAAATAAACATGCAAGACACATAAAACAGGAGGAGGGTGGAGTTCTCGTTTGAGATCAGCAATATATCTAAATGCGGGGCAAAAGGGGCGAAAATTGTTAGAATGTCCCGGCTGGGGAAAATCAAAGAGGCGTCTGAATCTGCAAAAAACAGCAGAATGTCCATAGCTGGAATAAAAAAAGGAGGTGACGTAGAGAAATGCAAACAATTGCTGTTAACCTGTGTCCCGGAACGGTAACGGAGCCAGAACAGGCAGAGCGAAGCCGAATAGGTCAGGCCATGCGGCGAGAAGCAGGGCTGATATTGCGAAAGTCCTCCGCCTACCCCGCAACACCAAACTTCAGCACCGCGGAGGAGGGCCGCGGTTGGTGCTGTAGCGAGGAACGGCAGGAGGGACCGAGACAGCGTCTTCCTCCCATCAGCAAGCAACAAGCAGCGTACGGTCCCAATGTCGCAGTCGTTTTAGGTGTGTCCAAAGCCATCACCGGGCACTGTTCCGCAGCGGTAGTGGGTGCTTCAGCCTCAGCGGGGTCCTCACGAACAAGCATGCCGCAGGCAGCCGACAGGTTTGGTCCCGCAGGGTCATCAGGAGGCGACATGTCCCGCGGTCGAGCAGCCACCTCCAGGGCCATCTCTCCCCGACAGCTCCTCCGCGCCGACAGCATCCGCCGCCAGACTCCCCTGGTAAGTGGGTTATCTTCATCCTCTCCCGACAGGATCATCAAGCAGGCTTCCAGGCCTGAAACCACAGCTCCGTCACCTCCAGAAGGGGGGAGGGATCCATTCTCCCACCACCTCGCAGGTCCGTCCGCCGCACCCGGGGGACATCTGTCCGGTTTGACTGGGAGACGTGGGCCCACCATCTCCTCAGCCCTCAGCAGAATCTGGGACGGGGCAGACAGACCAGCAAGGCCTGTAGACATTCGGCGCCGGGAAGAAGGCCGGAAGATGGCCGCCGGCGTCTCTTACCAGCCGGGGTCCGTATCCAGAAGCAGAGTCTCTGCTCCGGACAGGTCAGTACCGGTGGCCAGCCGCACAGGAACCCCTAAACACAAAAATCAGAGCTGGGAGAGTCAGCTGGGGGTCCCTAAACAGGGAGGACATGCGGAGCTCCACAAAAACCTGTCCATTTTTTCACTGTTTATTGTTGTGAAACGCATAAAAAGAAAGGTTGTGATGGTGATTCCCCGTTGGCCGTCTGGTGGCAAAAAGGTTTTATTTAAAATGCATCACTTTACTAAAAGGTACTTTTCTCTCAGCTATTCAGAGCAATGTAAATGCATTGGATTTTGTCTTGTTTTCAGGTACATTAATATGCTGAACTGTAGTGGCTAGTCTTGTGTTCCACTATCTACAGAGATTTTAGATTGACTGGTATAGGCTTTTAAATTTAATTAAGCCATGTTTACTTGGAACATACCAAAAAATAATTTCCTTTTTAATTCCCATATACCTAAACTAAGCGGAGGTTAAGTAAAATGAAATGTACAATATATTTGATTTGGTGTTCCTGCAGGATATAATGGCTGCAAAAGGATTTTACACTTTTATTAACTTTTTCTTTATTTTGTAAGCGTGTAAAGCATTGTGTCTACCCAACCCAGCCGTTCAGTACCCTTTGATTGTTCATTATACAGTCATAATCTGTGGCTTATGTAGAAAGCCGTTTTTTTTGTGCAATGCCTTGAATAAGGGAAGAATAGGAGAAAGCAAAGTGACAGTGACGTACACGAGCTGTGACAGAAACTGATAAGGATAGTGAGTGTCTGAATTATTACAAAACGCAGAATGGCAGGTACAGTAACACACAGACTGACACATACAGTAATACACAAACACTATTCTGAGCAATAGGACCTGACATTGATGGAGGTACAAACTGCTGAATATTGAGAAAGAAGAGAACGATTTCATGTTTGTAGCCAGATGCAGAATCTCTGCGTCTGTCAAAACATGAATGAAGATTGTGAAGGAGGTGGCGGGAACAGAGAGGGCAGGCGGACAGTGGAGAAGTATAAAAACCTAACCATCCTTTGTGTGGAAGCCAGAGGTCCATAGTGATGGAAACTGAAAAGGGGCATTATTTATATATTTATTTTTGAGAAAGTATTTTGCCAGGAAGGATACATTGAGATTTCTCTCGTTTTCATTATGCAAAGTTAATGCAGAGTACTTGCCTTTTACCTGTCAGCAACCTTGACACCCTCAATGTTGTCAAACTATATTTCCCACTTTATTTTCGTCAATTGGACCTGAAGAATAACTGCGAAAAATAGAAAAATGTATTTTCACAACATCTAGGGTGCTTTGGTTGCAGACACCCTATAAACTAACATATAATTTCCACACATTTCTTTAGTTCTTCTTATGGATTATGAATCTTATTGCGTGGATGTCGAATGCTCATGTTTCTCAGTATTAAAATGCCTGATCTATTACTTTGTAAAAGAATAGGTATTTATGGTTCTTGCCTGATATGGTTTGTGGGGATGCGGGTAATTGCACAGTCGGCTCTATGCAGTATCATGTCCATCGTTCCTGTTTAAATGTTGCTGCACTTCTCCCAAGTTTTGAAGAGGCCTAGTGCTAGGACATTCCGTAAGTACTGAAATGGGCCGCAAAAGTCTGGCTGCACATATACCAAGAAATAACTAGGTATGTGGTTAGACCCAAATCTATCTTTTGGCCCCCACATCGAAAAACTCTCAGCTAAACTCTACCCCAAACTAGGTGCCCTGTACAGAAACAAATCCTACCTGAGCCCCGCGGTAAGAAAGCAGATTGTACAACAAAGGCTTATGCCAGCCATTGAATACGGAGATGTAGTGTATGCAGTCGCCCCTCAAACACACCTTCAGAAACTTACTACATTATATAACTCATTCTGTCGCTTTGTGCTACAATGTAACTACATAACACACCATTGTGACATGTTAAAAGAACTAAACTGGCTGTCGCTGGAATCTAGACGCACCCTTCACCTTTCCAACCTGGTGTTTTTCTGGGAAGCTGCCACCCTACCTGAATAGTCTGCTTCCTCCAGCAGTTCCCTCATCCTATAACCTCCGATCCAGGACCAGCACCTTACTTGCAATACCACAATACAAAAAGAAAGTGGCTCGATCCTCATTTTCCTACAGAGCAGTTAAGTCAGCAGGTCCCTACCGTCCGACAGACGCACGGGGACCATATCGACACGCATGCTCCCACATGAACTTCACTCTTCCGGGCGATATATCAAAAAAGAAGGAAAAAGAAAAATATATTAAAAAAAAATATATATATATATATATATTTTTTTTTAAATCTATTTTTCTTTTAGGGCAGTGATGCGTTCACGCGCCGCTGGGCGCTCCTGTGACGCTGCCTCTCGGCTGGAGGCAGCGTCACAGATGCGCCCGGCGGCCACGTGATCGCATCACTGCCCAGCGACCGGACCTTCAGGATGTGTGAGTATCGTGGCGCGCCGGAGGGGAACGCTGGCCACGTGCTTTTCATGCACACGGCCAGCTTCCCCAGCGTTCGAGCTGGGGGCAAATCCATGTGAGCTGGGGCAAATCCATGAGTACTGGGGGCAAATCCATGTGAGCTGGGGCATATCCATGAGTGCTGGGGGCAAATCCATGAGCACAAATCCATGAGTGCTGGGGGCAAATCCATGAGTGCTGGGGGCAAATCCATGAGTGCTGGGGGCAAATCCATGAGTGCTGGGGGCAAATCCATGAGACCTGGGGCATATCCATGAGTGCTGGGGGCAAATCCATGAGTACTGGGGGCAAATCCATGTGAGCTGGGGCATATCCATGAGTGCTGGGGGCAAATCCATGAGTGCTGGGGGCAAATCCATGAGTGCTGGGGGCAAATCCATGAGTGCTGGGGGCAAATCCATGTGAGCTGGGGGCAAATCCATGTGAGCTGGGGGCAAATCCATGAGACCTGGGGGCAAATCCATGAGACCTGGGGGCAAATCCATGAGACCTGGGGGCAAATCCATGAGACCTGTGGGGCATATCCATGAGTACTGGGGGCAAATCCATGTGAGCTGGGGCATATCCACGAGTGCTGGGGGCAAATCCATGAGACCTGGTGGCAAATCCATGAGACCTGGTGGCAAATCCATGAGACCTGGGGGCAAATCCATCAGAGCTGGGGCAATTCCATCAGTGTTCGGGGCAAATCCATGTGAGCTGGGGGCAAATCCATGTGAGCTGGGGGCAAATCTCATATAAATTTTTATGAGGCCTGTTCTTATTGGAAAGCGTCACATGACATCAAATAAAAGTATCGGTACTCGGTATCGGTGAGTACTTTTTAAAAAGTATCGGTACTCGTACTCGGTCTTAAAAAAGTGGTATCTGTGCATCCCTATTTGCAAAGTATTTTACCAGGAAGGATACATTGAAGATTCCTCTCGTTTTCAAGTATGTCCTGGGTTCAAGAACATTGAAATTTTACAGTCGTTACAGAAATACAAAGTAATAAAATGCAAGATATTAAAACCAAAACACAAATATACAGCTTAACATAGAAAATAAATATGTAGGAAATATAGTCTTTAATATATTGGTATCTGTCATTAGTCACACTGTTAGGTTTTCCTTTGTGGATTTCTTCCATCAATATTTCAACAAAGTTGGCTATAATTAAACAATATATAATATCATAACACATAACATGTCAGTTTCACGTTCAATAAAGTTCAAAACTGCCTTAATCCATAAAGACTGGCTTTTCAGCTCTATATAACATTACAATCGTCCTAGCATGTGCTGATTGGAGGACTTAACTGGGCTCTGTTACACATATTGTCTCATTGTGTTCTTCTCTGCATGAAGATTGACGTGGTCTCATTCTTTCCTCAGCCTCATTCATAAACTTGCCCGAGTTTCACGTTCTCGTCTAATGGCAGCCGTTTTAACATAGTGTTAAGCTCCAGCTCAATAAATGCTTTTCTTCTAGGTGTGCTTGGTTATTCAGCAAGCGCATTAGATGCATTTCTTGTCAGGCTCCTGCAATAGCTTCACAGCAGTTTGAAGGGAAACGTATACTGTCAAAAAAAAGGAAAAGTGCGTGGGATGTTTAAAACCAATATGAAAAGGTTTGCGAGTGGCTGTGTTTTCAGTGCATGATGCAATCGGGAGATCTCCCGTATATTCTGTTAATGTCCAATGGCTCACTAGGCTCCTTCTCGCTAGCTTGTGGTTCACTTAATAAAGGCTTGACATTTACTTCTTAACTCTGGCCACTACAAATGGTCAAAAAATCTGCGATTACCCTTATGCCTTAACCCTTTAAGGACCAACAACGTAACATTTCCGTCATAAATGCATTGACTTTAAAGAACCTTGGTCCTTAAGAGGTCAAATCTTCTCGGCCTCTATTATGTACACCCACCCAGAGGGCTTTCAAGAGGTTACCTTGTGTCTGATGTGCCCTCCGCCTGTTCAGCAGACATGTGTAATGCAGATGCACAACATATTATGGCCCTCCAAAGAACTGCTCCTCTGCTTCAAATTCTCTGTTGAAAATGGTAGCACCCCTAGGAGATGATGTAACCTTTTCTTTGTATTATGTGGTGGCCAATGTAAGTTTATATTTTATTTGGCCAAAAGCTTTGTATAAACCCAGCATATCACGGCTAAAGGGGTTTCTGCAAATGGTGTGTGAACACTAAAATAGTACAAAAAAGCGCACAATTTATTATCTTGGTGTTTTTTATACAATCTTATGTAAATAAGATCTGTGTGTGTATTTCATTCTTCCTATGTGAGATAGATCTGTGTGTTTATATTGGTGGGTGAAGTTTACGTATAGTGTCTTTTTTATTTTTTATACGTTATTTTGGACAAGCAATGGGATAATGAGAAAGGTTTTTAAAAAGAACCCTTAGTGCCTTTCTTGCATTTCTGTATTTATACACAAAGTGGGCTGAGGTGATTTTATAATTCAGCGTCATACAACCTGAGAGTGTATGCCTATGGTACTGGGTTTATTTTTTGCAAAGACACCTGTGCGTTGTGGTTGACCTTCTTGGTACCCTTCCATTCAGAGAACATTGTGAATTTTTCTAAAGTTGAGGTTGACAAAAGTATTTGGAATCTACTAGTTTTTTTTTTTTTTTTGCTTTTAAATTTGACAATTTTTGTTTGTGAAAATGGCAACAAAATACAAAAGAATGGTGACAAGAACATACGGCATAGTAGAATATTGGCTACAAAGTCACAAGACACATATACACTTTTTAATAAAAGTAATAATAAAGAAACTACAAAGAACGATATGTGACTGCAGATACATGCTTGTTAGATGCTTGGAAAACTATGTAAAGGACGTCCATCATTTTAAAGACAGAGCCATTTGTGATGATGAAAAGAAAAAAAAAACTATCCCAATCCATAACTAGGTTCTTGTTTCGCCACCTTTTGGAATTAAGTGGACAACATTTGCATATGGAGCAGTATCGAATAGATATTAATACAACCAAATGAAGTACAAGGGGTGCTAAGTGAATCACAAAATGGAGGAACTGCCTGGTCAAAGAGTTCGGTATAGAAACTCAATAAAATGGGGAAGGGGTTTTGGAACCACATTCCTCATCCATCAACGAGCATTCCCAATGGTGCTAAAGGATTACACCCCACCACCAGGTCCACAGAATACCATGCAGTGTATTGACAAGGTATCTGGATGGAGGTGCATAGGGAAGAGTCAAAAGTTGAGCAATAACTCTGCCACATATTGATAAGTTTTCTAGCCTGCAGTTTATTGGTTGGGGTGTATTTGCCATTCATACAGAGCAAATGGTTCAGTTTGGTGAGGAAAAGCGAGGGATTGGAGCTGGCTGACTCGCAAGTTTGGAGTATAGTTTTGCAGCCAACAGCTATTACCAGGGATAGAATTTTTAAATTTTTGAGGTGTAAAGTGGGGGTAGGTCCAAAAAGAAAAAATTCCCGGCAGAGAAATATTGTCATTTTGGTGGTAGAAAAGATGTAAGACTGGACTGTAGTCCAAAATGTCTGTGTGGCCAGACTATTCCAAAAGCAATGGTACAGGAGAGTATGTAGAAGGAAGAAGGTCAAGGCGTTACCATCGGAAGAAATTGTCTTCAATCCCCATTGGAATGTGGAGTGACGTGGCAAGGTGAAGACGGGAGGTCCCAGCTCAAGCCAGGGAGCCAACCCTTTGTGCATTGGGAGAAGTTGTTAACCAGGCAGTGCAACTGAGGCCACAGAGGGGTAACTATATACATAACGACGAATAGTAAGGCGGCGAGAGGATTTTGATATGTACGAGATTTGCATTGAGGCCGCAGGGGACATAAAAGGTGATTGACCATTCTCCCAATCCAGGAGGACATGGTGTAGAAAGAGAACGGCTTCACTAGTTGAGGTTGTGGAGAGGGACTGGCCACCAATTTGAAGATGTAGGGTAGCCGAATATAGGAGGGTAAATTTAATGCCCCGACGGTGCAGCGCCGAGCAAATAAAGGAAAGGCCTGGCGTCGTTGCATGGCCTGAGCAGAAAAATCCTGAAAGATCAAGATCTTTTGTTGCTGGTAGAGAAGAGATGGAAGCTTTTTGTAGGCTGTTAGAATATATTTCCTGCATCTTGTTAGTTCAAAAATTGCACGATGGGGGTGAGGGGGGATTGTGTTTTCTGCGGTGGTTGTTGCTACCAGGCGATGAGCTCGTTCTTCCAAAATTGGGTGAGATTTGCCTATGGGAATGGCAAGCACAGAAGGGAGCCACTTCTGTATTTGGGTGAGCAATGCTGGAGTACGTAGAAATTCAGGGATGCATTGCCAATAAAGCGTAAATTGTTACAATTCCTGTTTTCCAAGTCATCCAGCTTATCCTGAAGGATGTCCATAGCCGTTTATTGGTTTTGAATTTTCGTTTTAAGGGAAACAAGTTCATCTGTCGCAGATTGTCTGGCTTCCAGTGCCGCAATCTGGGTGGAATGTGATTGAAGAAATAAGAAATATTATCGATGGAAGATTTGAGTTCTCGAAACCGTGTCTCAAAGATAGGTTTAAGGATGGAGGCGACCTCTGGCTGTCTCCGCTGCTTACGGAAAGGTCACAGCAGTAGGTTGTGTGAGGGGGGGGGGTCCTCTTTTCTGAATCTGGCGCAATAGGAGGTGAAGGATGTGGCAATATATTGATAGTAGAATGTTTCTTTGGAGGTCTAGGGTGTTTTGGGGAATTATTTATTTCTTTATTTTAAAAATAACTTCTTCCCTGCAAATTTATCCATGAACAAAAACAGATGAAGCAGAATTAAATAGTGGTGTTTAGTACAATATAAACAAAAAAGGGCTAAAGGCTAGACAATGATATTGTATTATTTCTTTTTTTTTTTTCCCATTCTTCCCCCCCCCTCCTCCCCAAGCCCTGTTTGAGAGAGGAAGATGTAAAAGAAAAAAAATATTTTTGTTCTCCTCCCTTTTATTCTTTCCTCCCTCCCCTCCCTTGTATATTATGTCATTACCTGTTGGAGGACCCATGACTTGTGACTGAGACCCTACTTTCTGACAGTGTATAGATTTGATCCAGAATGCTTTGATTGTCCTCCGATTTTATCATACCCTGCGCATGTTCTAGGCATCCAGTGCCAGAGGCAGCAAAGCAACCCAAAACATCACTGAGCTTCCTTATGTTTCACAGTATGGATTTTGTTCTTTACTTTGAAAGCTTTTTTCTTTATGTAAATATGTAGTTGTTGCACTTTCACAAGAAGCTCTACTTTTGTCTAATCTTTTCAAAGGAGGTTCTCGCAGAAGGCCTGTGGCTTGTCATCATACAGTTTATCAAACCTGGGTTTTTTGTGTTTCTCCTTAAGAAAATGGTGCGTTATCTGATTAAAATGTACCAATAGTTGTGGCTATATTGCACAATCGAAAGTTGCACAATCCACTAACCCCCATATCATATATACAAACACATGATATGGCAGTTGGTGGATTGTGCAACTTTGCTTTAGTAGATGTTGTTCCTCTCATACCGAGTTCATCTTGACTCGCCGACTTCTAAGTCATTCAAAATGCTTTTCACTTTTGTTCCTCCTGAAATTCCCTTCATAACTTTTCTTGGTCATTTTACAGTTTCTAATTTTTTCAATAGATAACCCAAAGAATGGATCTATTTTGGTAAGTGCTTAGTAGTAGGTGATGGATTCTGGTACAATTCCTTTAAATACAGTACCCATCAATTTTGTTACTCTCCACCTTGGAATGTGTGAAATGCAAAAACACATTGTCTAAATATTGGTGACCGTGCCACGTGCTATAATTAAACAGAGCTTCCCAAGAAGAAATATAGCCGTAATTTAAAAAAAAAAAAAAAAACACTAGGGTGATCGTGAAAGCATCCAGTGAATTGAGAAAGCGACTGGAGTGTTCCATTACCTGGACGGCACGAAGCGGAGTGTAAAGTCAGCGGACATAATTGCACACTGCATAGGATTCACAGCTAGGCCTCAATATACCAGTGGAGTGTGATGAGCATTGCAATACATTGTAAGTGCTTTAGAGAGTGGCCTTCATAGCAATATATTTTTTTTTTTTTTACATTTTTTTGCTCTTTATAGTGGTTTTATTTTCCAACTTTGGTACTATGTAAATGCAAATAATAAAACCCATTGAACCACTGGGTTAAAAGACTCCCATTGCTTATATAGCTTTTCCATTTTGACTGCTAGTCATGAAGAGATCAGATGCAATGCAGGGTCTTTAGAATCTGTAGTATTCATGACTTTTCAACATGTTGCAACGCTAGCTGTCCTGGCGATGCAGGTTGGTGCCCAGGGGTGTCTTTATGGTTTCCTACTCTTGTTTTGTGACAAGTGAACAAGGTTTGGTCTCTTTGCTGCTCTGCTTGGTGCTTTGCTAGTTTGTCATTCTCTGCGTGCCCAGGAATGTTAATAAGTGGCAATGGGAACAGCTCTGTGATGGTTTGAAGTTCTTAGTGGTTAGTTTGTCTCCTGTGAATTGGGAAGGGAGGAAGCTCAGAGAGCTGTTATAGTACACATTACACCCTGCTGTTAAACACATAGAACAATAGGAGAGAGGACCCTGCTCGCGAGCTTACAGTTTAAGAGGAGGGGTGACACGGTAGGCGAGGGTAAATGGAGAACATGACCTAGCGGGGTGTATGTGGGATGGGTGGGAAGATGGCGTAAGAAATTAACAGTGGGGATTGTGGCTTCTCTAAAGTAATGTGTTTTTGCTTTCAAAGACTTCTTCAAGGACCGGAGAGGTGGGGAGAATCAAATGTTGTGGGGGAGGGAGTTCCATAGAAGGGGGTAGCTCGGGAGAATTCTTGAAGGAAAGAGTTTCGAGTGCAGGTACAAGGAGATAACATCAGATCGTTTGCAGAATGAAGTGGTCGGGATGGGATATACCTGTTAATAAGGGAGATGAAGGCAGGGGCGCGATTTTGGAGAGCTTTGTACTTGAGCACCATTATTTTGAATTGGTTTCTAAAGGAAACAGGGAGCCAGTGTAGAGATTGACAAAGGGGAGAGGTGTGGGAGGTGAGGTGGATGAGCCTGGCACAGATATTCATAAGACTGCAGAGTGTGAATCTGGGATCTCTTAACGCCAGAGAGAAAGAGGTTACAATAGTCAAGGCGGGAGATAAGAGCTTGGATGAGCATTTTAGCAGAGTCCGGATTAAGCATGGGGTGGATACAAGCATTTTTTTTTTTTTAGGTGGAAGTAGCAGGATTTGGCTAGCGACTGAATGTGAAGAGTGAATGAGAGATCAGAGTCGAACAGGACACAGAGGCAACAAGCCTTTGAGATCGAAGTAATAGTGGCACCATTCACCTGAAGCAAAATGGGCGCAGGAATGTTGGTTTTAGAGGGAAGATGAGAATTTCAATTTTAGAAAGGTTAAGCTTTAGAAAACAGGAAGTCATCCAGTCAGAGACAGCTGATTGGCAGGCTGTAACGCGGTCCAACACAGAGAAATTGGGAGAGGACAGGTAAATCTGGGTGTCATCATAATAGAGATATTAGAAGAGACTAAAGGAAGAGATGAGGTTGCCCAGAGAGGCTGTATAGATAAAGAATAGTAGGGGACCCAGAACAGAACTTTGAGGTACCCCAACTGAGAGAGGACCCGGGGGTGAGGAGGCACCAGCGAAGGAGACTCTGAAAGAGCGAAGAGAGAGCTAGGAAGAGAACCAGGAAAGCGAGACACCAAGGCCAAGTTGACAAAGCGTGAGGAGCAAGAGAGGGTGGTCAACAGTGTCAAATGCAGCAGAAAGGTCAAGAAGAATAAGCAGGGACATGTGACCTTTGGTTTTAGCAGCAACTAAATCATTAGTCACCTTGGTCAGAGTAGTTTCAGTGGAGTGCCGGGAGCGAATGCTAGGCACGTTTGAATGCAGAGGGGCAGACCCCAGATGGGGGTTGAAAATATTAGTCAAAGCAGGGACAATTACCAGTAGGACAGACCGAATAAGGTGCGTGGGGATGGGGTCAAGTGGACAGGAGGTCGGACAGGAGGACCGGAGAAGTGCTGAGAAATCCTCTAAGACCAGAGAAAAGGAAGACTTAGTAGAAGGGGCAGGGAGTGAATGAGGTGGAATGGTTAATGGAGGAGGGCAATGAAGAGATTTCTAGTCTTATTTTAATAATCTTATTGGTGAAGTAGTCAGCGAAGCCAAAAGCAGGGAGGTCTGTGGAAGTGGGGCACATTAGCAGATTGAAAGTATGAAACAGATATCTAGAATCATGAGAAAAGGTGGAGATGAGGGACGAGCGATAAGGCGAGACTTTGTATGAAGGAAGGAATTTGTATAAATTTTTAATGCAGGAAGTCAGCAGAAGTACACATTCTGACAGGACATGAAGTATGCATGTAATAATGATATATTATGAATCTGACGTGGCAGTTATCGGACATCGGCGAAAACCACCGAATTGCACCAATAAGCGCTGAATTACGGCAAATTGGCATCAGAGAATTCCTCTAAACTGAAAGAAAGATTTCCTATTTCTTAAGAGTTTAAATCAATAAAAATGTGTCCAACAAAAAAGGTCCTTTAAAAAATAATGAGATCTGTTACGAAATAAAAATGTCAGAGAACAAAGTGTTTTTTTTGCAAAGTAAAAAAAAAAAAGGCCTTTAAAAAAATAAAAGGTCAGGCCTAGCCAGCCAGGCGACCTAGGTTAGCTCTGGGCAGGCGTAGCCAAGCAGCCGACCTAGGTGAGCCCCAGGCGGCCGGCTGACATAGGCGAGACCCAGGCTGCAGGCACGCCTAGCCAACCGGCCGACCTGAGTGTTCCCCAGGTGGTAGCTGAGCAAGGCGAGTTCCAGGCTGCGGGCAGGCCCAGGGCGCCACACGACCTGAGTGAGCCCGACCCTCAGGCCCACTCAGGTGGCTGGTTAAACCAGCTCACTGAGCCATCGGCCCACCGGGTCTCTTCCGGTAGTCCCAATGGCCAGTACATGTCTACCCACACCAGACCTCTGATACATATTTACCCAGTCCTCCTATTCATATGTATAAACACAGACACTGGCTGGGGCGGCTGTGTTTCACCGGCTGACCGTGTTCCAGCGAGCATCTGCTGACTTAAGACGGTTGGAAATCGGCCTCCAGCTGATCTCGCAGAATTGTGAATAAATATATATATATATATATATATAACATACTTGAAAATGGCTCCAGAGAGAGCCGAAACGTCAGTTCTATTTTAACATTATCTTCTGGTAACGGTAGAGCAGTGTTTCCCAAACCTATCCTCGTGACCCTCAACCAGGCCAGATTTTGCAGATCACCTTGGGGAAATGCAGACTGAATCCTGCAATCACTGAGCAGCAAATCATATCACCTGTGCTGTGCTTCAGATATCTGGCGAGGCGGAGGGTCCTGTGCACAGGTTTGGGAAACACTGCGGTAGAGGTATAAGGGGCATTTGCATGAGTTCCAAGTACTCGTGCAAATCTTGGTATCTGCATCCCTAATTTGTATATTCTATTAGGATAATGTGATACTCCCTCCATGGAGTGAGTTATCAATCAGATGCTGTAAAATCTGAATCTAGTGTACTATTGCTCTCCTGGAAAGTGAAGATCTTGTCCTATGAATCTTTATTTGTTGATGGGATTTTCACCAGGGACCTCTAGTTTGGGAAGGTTCAATATAAATGTGTGCACTCAACCTAATAAAAGTCATGTTGCCAGTCTTAGCCATTTCTCGACTGGTTTATGCAGTTTCATCCAAGAACCAATCAAGCTTTGGGCTGATGTCTTGGCGTAACGAAAATTCCAAGCACGAGGTTCAGTGGTCGTTTTAGTGGAGGAAGTTACATCTCCCATGAGTCTCAGCTACTCATTAGACTGGCAGAGACTCATGGAAAGTGCAGTTCCAAAACATCTGGAGGGCCAGGGTTGCTGACCTCTGAAATATAGCTGACAAAATGTTTGTAGTTTGACAACAGCAAAATGACATTTCATTATGGCAGCTGTGATGTAGGTGGTGATTTACCCTTCAGCCGCCAACGATCCGTCTTGGAAAACACAAATGGCGGGTATAAGAAAACTAATCCGGAGTTTGACTATGAGGAGTGCAAAGTTATTTGATGTAAACAAAGCATTTCCAATTCTAGGGAAACGGTTTAACTTGTTTATAGCCAATTCTGAATCTGATGCTACAAAAGACTCTAGTGCTCTGTGCGATCCTTAGACAAGATCAATGTACATTTTACAGGATTATTGAAAAGGCAGAATGGTTTACCACTTCTAGTGGCCTTGTTACAGGAGCTTGCATTTCTCTCAGCACACATGATTACCTCTTTTCTTAGAAAGGCCAAAGAAACCTTTGTGTTATGTTCCAGTTATATAATTTTTTACTTTTCTGTCATTCAAGCTGTGCAGTATCCTGATGCATGTAGGTGAACACTGATAACAGAGCCATCCAGCTTTTTGAGGGTTTGTAAACTGCGAAATGAGAAATCACTATGCTAATTTAAGGGAGCAGATGGCACTTTAATATAGTCAGACAAGAACATTTGCTGTGGGTAAAATGAACTGTGACGAGATGAATATATATATATATATATATATATATATATACACACGCACTGCTCAGCATAAATAAGTACACCCCTTTTGAAAAGTAAGGTTTTAATCAAGATCTCAATGACCACAAGAACAATTTCCAAAATTCTGACAAAACAGTTTTTGGAATATTTGTTTAGCTCATTACATGACAGTAAGGTTAATATAACTTGGGTTACAAAATCTTCAGTTTTTCTCCAATTAGTTGATGGAAATATGAATACAACCCACAACGAAAACTACTACATCTAATATTTTGTAAGGACAGCACCAAGCCTTCTAGGCATGGAATGCACAAGTTGGCGACATTGCAACATCTTTTTCAATTCTTCAAGAACGACCTCATTTACAGCATGGATGCTGGATGGAGAGTGATGCTCAACTTGTCTCTTCAGAAATCCCCACAAGTATTCGATTGGGTTCGGATCAGGAGACCTGCTTGGCCACTGAATCAATTTTACCCTGTTCTTCTACAGAAATGCAACAGCGACCTTTTTAGATGTATGTTTTGGATCATTGTCCTGTTGGAAAAGTGCACGTTGACCAGGGGCACAAAGTGATGGTGCCATCTTCTCTTTCTATATAGTGCAGTAGAACTGTGAGTTCATTATATCATCCATGAAATGCAGCTCCCCAACACCAGCAGCACTCATGCAGCCCCACAGAAGGACACTGCTACCATGTTTCACTGTAGGCACCATGCATTTTTCGTTCTACCCCTCACCTTTGCAACGCCATAGAGTTTTGAAGCTATCCGTTCCAAAAACCTTTATCGTGGTCTCATCAATCCCGAGTACAGAGTCCCAGTAGTTATCTTCTTTTTCAGCATTGGCCCATGCCAATTCTAGGTTTGCTTTTTTTTGTGCATGTGCTTTAGGAGAGGCTTCCTTCATGGATGACTCCCATGCATGCCATTCCTTTGCCGTGTACGCCGTATTGTGTCAGGGGAAACCATCACCCCAGTTTGGCATTCTACTTCTTTAGCTAACCTCAGTGAGCTTGCATGGCGATTTTCTTCAACCCTTCTCCTCAGAAGACTCTTCTGTCCTGGTGTTAACGTTTGTGGACAGCATGGATGTCTCTGAGATGTTGCAGTTCCATCTTTCTTATATTTTTGTATCACTTTTGCTACAGTATTCTGACTGGTAAGTAAAGCTTTGCTGATCTTCTTCTTGAAGCCTTCACCTTTTTTGTGTAAAGAAGGTATCTTCTTTCTCAGGCCTTGTGCCATTTCTATTCCATGCGGTGCCATTGCTGACAGCATGAAATGGGAAGAGGTTTTAAGTAATGGCCTTTTATAAATCGACTGTCTGCTGGACACCTGTTTAATGAATAATTAGACTCCCCTGAGGTTGAATTCTTGTTAATTAGGATTTGTTGTTTCTAAAGCAGTGGTCCCCAACCCTGGTCCTCAGAGACCACTAACAGGCCAGGTTTTAAGGATCACCTTGGGGAAATACAGACTGAATCCTGCAAACACTGAGCAGCAAATCACATCACCTGTGCTGTGCTTCAGGTGTCTGGCAAACCTGACCTGTTAGTGGGCCCTGAGGACTAGGGTTGGGGACCTATGCTCTAAAGGATTTTAGACTCTAAAATGTAGCTTTGCTCATATGACTTTCATTGGGGTGTATTCATTTTTGCAACATGGTCTTGAATGCATTTCTTAGGAAAAATACTTTTTGTGTGTACAAATCTTTGTTGCAATCAATGGCTTGCATTTGTGGGAGTATTTTGTAGTATAGTGTCCCATAGAAAATGTTGATTTTGAAAGTAAAGTAAAGGTTTTCTGACTGTTGGTGTATTCATTTAGGTTGAGCAGTGTGTGTGTTACTGTGGGAGATGCTCCTTTTATAGGTTTTAGGCTAATGTCGGATGAACGCAGTCTGAGCGCACTCTGCATGCATGCATAACGTACGATGTACTGACTGAAGATACTGTAGACACCACAAGGTCCGTTTTTTTTTAACGGATGTAGAACAAAAAATGGAAATATGGGAATCAAAAATTATTAAAATACAGGTACAGTCAACCAGACCATAAAAACCTCTGAGCGTCAACGTTATGGACGCCACAAATACGCTGCGTCTGATGTCGCAGCATAACGCACTCTGCGCGTCCGTCTTAGCGCTTTTACGTTCTTGCCTAACTTGAGTCCGTTTTCCACGTGCGTTGTGCGTGCGCAGTTCGGTGTGCATGTACTTAGTGTGTGGGTCTCTATTGATCATGATTCTATGCTACAACGGACGTTAAACTGTGCGTCGACACGAACGTGATCACTGCGTTCGTCTGACACGGGCCTTAGAGTACGTAACCTTTTTATATTCGTCTTTAACCTCCTATTATTAGAATGCGGTTACTGGAGTTTGTGGGTCCTCAAGTTCCACATCACAGTAAAGGGCATTAGAAATTGATTACTTTTTTTTTGTTGCAAATAAAGGTTTTATTATATTTTTAAAGCAACGAGGGATACAGAAAGAAAAAAGGCTCAAAGGGAAACAAAAATGATAACAAATAGGTCACGTTCGCTGTATCACTCACCCTCGATAACTGTGGTGTGGATCCTTTTGGGCAAACCTCTAGGCCCTCTGATCCTTGAGTGGTCGAAACCACTAATCCTATAGCTCCCAGCCTGGGAGAACAGACACACCAGAAACAGAGTACAACCTTGGTAGATTAGCAGCAGGTCTCAGAACAGAAAATGCACTCAGGCAGCAAGGGTTAATCTTTACAGCAGCTAAGGAGTAAGTAACCTGGATCAGGCTTATGCAAGTCATTCATACACAAGGATTCAGAAATGGCGTGGTCAGGTAAACAATCAGAGTTGGCAACAGACAGGGTCCTCATACAATCAGGGTCAGCGTTATGCAGAGTCAGCATATACTCTGTCCTGGGTATAGCATACATACAGGCTTGGTCAGAGAGAGAGTAGTCAAGAAGGCAGTCTGAGTCAACAACAATCAGGTTCCTCATACAGTCCAGGTCAGCAACGTAGCAAATGAATCAGTGACTCGAATGAACGGTACACTAGCGATGCGGGAAACAAACTCCACGTCAAGGCAATGCCTCAGATCGTGCGCTTTTTACTTAAAGGCCGGCGGCTCCGTGTCACCGCACCCCATCCTCTCGTTGGCCGCAGGAATGCCAGAGGCCGCCAGAACTCCTGGCACCCGACCAGCCAGCCGCGCCGTGAGGCCTGGACCCCCTTGAGACCCCGCAGGCACCTGGCGTGTGACTATATACAATGCATGCTCAGTTATCGTTATATAAATACAAGGTAGCGGTGAAACGATCCCACCCTACAATGCGCCCCCTGTAGCTTCCACACCCGCCATCCTCTCCACCACTGAAGGGTATTACAAGATACTCCGACGCAACATTTCACCAGATGCAAGTTCCACAGTTCCCAGGGATCACGTTTAATTGCCTGGAGATCCAACATTTAGGTAGCCAGGCTATCATATGTTCTAATCTATTTAAACTGCGTTTCAGGTCAGAAATTGTAGGAATACTAGTGGACTTCCAAGATTTTGCTATGAGCAACATAGTACTGGCTACAATATTGAAGGGGGCTCTAATCCGCTGCCTGGAAAGAGGAACATGACTCACTACAGATGTGGCCACGTCTGCTACCTAGGACCATAATGCCAATATTCCCAGACCCCACCACATGTGCAGATAATCCCCTCCAGGAGCCCCACATTGGATTACATTTTAGGATGACTACCTTCTTCAGTGTCAGATAATGTTGGAGTGCAAAGTTGTTTCTCTATTGCAAGATTGTCTATTAAGAATATATATATATATTTTTTTTACTGCAGTCAAAATGCAAAAAGGCTTATTTTATGAGCAAAGTGCTATTGGGTGAAATGACTATGCTTTGTCTCTACCAGCTCTGGGACAGCATAGATTAATCAGATCTCTGGTATGTGTGCAAGTCCCAGGTAATACAGCTTTAAGGATTTGCATACCTGCTACATAGTAATGGACCCTATCCTTTTGTATCATCCTCAGAAACGTTTCATCTATTGCAGATATTCTTTGCATCCTTATAGAATTTGCATTAAAACAGCAGTGTCAAGTATGACGATAAGCATGAAATTTGCAATGGGGCCTACCCCGCTTATCAACTCTACGGAGACATGAAAATGGACATTCACCTCAAGCACGCTCAATCCCAGCTGGTTGGTTGGGTAAAACGATGGGTTCTAGTCTTTAAATCACAACTTGCTATGGATTAGTGCAACTCGTATAGTGTGAACGCAGAGTTGCACTTGTCAGCAATGTCTGTGAAATTGGGTAAAGAAGCATCCACCAATTCAGATATATTCTCCAGCATTTCCATTTGTGGTTTCAAGCTAACCCTAACAGGTGCAGCTCCATAATTACAGATGGGTTGCACCAGTTGGTTGCAAGTCTGCATTTAGTGAATAGAGCCCTATGCATATGAATCTGCTCTCCAAAGAATCCAGCCATCATTTGGGGTATGTTTAAATGCTGTGCATTTCCACACCCCTCAGATACTGTCTATTGTGCTTTGTATTGTGCTATAACTAATGGTAGCTATTTTGAGTTTTGTTTTTCGATGTCAAACACTCAGCTTTTTCTGTTTTGTGCATGGATTGCAGCTTTTTGCTGCATTCAGAGGGTTGTCAGGGAAAAAAAGCAATATAAGATTGTGGAGATTAATGGCTGACATATAATATTAATCAGGACTGTGCCTGCTGATATATACGATTCACTTTGTTTGCGCTGTAAGAAATGTTACAGAAAAAAGAAAAAGGCTTGTGCAATTCTCAACCTTCTACCTAAATTCACTGCTAGAGCCTGCAAGCACAACATCTTTCTTTTAAAGCAGACTTTCTTTTACTGGTGTCTTCTGCAGAGAAAGCAAAGATCACCTGTTGTATAGCGCTTTCTTATTTTTTGCTGGAAAGTATTTTTTTGGATTTTCAGTTGATCATGATTATTGCTAGTTTCATGTCTTAAAGGAAAGCTACATTTAAACCAGGGGTGTTCAACCTTGGCCCTCCAGATGTTGTGAACTGCATCTCCCTTGTTACTCAGCCACTCTAGAGCCTTGTGAGAAATGTAGTTTCAAAACCTCTGGAGGGCCAAGACTTGGCAATCTTGGTTTAAACAATGTCAATATGATCCATTTCTAGTATAGTTTAGAGCGATTACAGTGAGCAGGATACACTTTTTCGCCTTTCATAATGTTTAGTTCAACAATGTTACCTAGGGCCGAAACGAAAAATTATTTTCCTAATCGATTGACGGATTATTTTTGATTAATTGGATGAAAAAAAAAATACTGAGGTGGTGGCATAGGACCCCAGTTTAAAGTAATGATAAAAGACCGGCGGTACAGCTCATCTACCTAGGCAACACCCAGGGCTCTTTGCTATAGTTCTGCCTACGGTTGTAAACTATATAAAATGTCTAGATCTGACCTAACCCTAGAACTAAATCATATGAGTAAAGCAGCAGGCATGTCTCCTCCAATCAGCTCCAAAGCAGTGGTTCTTAACGTTTAACCCAGTCTGACAACGTGTGCTGTTCACCTTTTGATTAATTGACCAACCGATTTCTCGATAATGAGAATAGTTAACCATTTTCATTATTGATTAGTTGTCAATTAAATCGATTAGTGGTTTCAGCTTGAATTGTACCCTGTGACGTGCGGCATTCAAACTTGGGGTGCAGGCCTGATTTGCTTTATTATTTTCATTGCCCTCTCGTGTGCAGAAGGTTTGTGTAACTGTTATTTGTTGATAGGAGTAACATCCAAGTTTACCCTGTCAAGAATGTGCTTATCTGTCTCTATTTGAGTAGGTGGTTAATCTGTTGACTATAATCTGTTATCCTGATTTCCATTGTCCTGCCTTGTTATAAATTTTAAGTAATGTTTGATTTAATTGTCCCTAATGTAATTATGTTTCACCTTACAAAAGGTAAATGTTTGGGGGGCGTGGCTAGCCGGCGACACGAGCAGCCGCATGTTCTGAGAGCTCTGTGTGCGGCGCTCAGTTTTTTCACTCCAGCTGCTATTACAAGGGGCACCCCAACCTCAACTTACCTCCCTCGGGGTCCTAACACCCTCCTGACGCAGGATGGCCCCTCCAAAGGCCCAGCGGCAGCTTGAAGGGACCCGGACCAGCCGATCTGACAAAGGCCGCAAAATCCAAGATGGCGGCTCCCCGATCTCGGGCTCCTCTATCTCTGGCCTGGACCTGGAGGAACAGGATGCGGATCTCCTCTCTAACACGTCCCCAGCATCTGGGAGGGCAATGCATGATATGCTCCAGGGACTCCGCGCTACCCTCCAGGCTGACTTCAAAGAGGCGCTGCAGGAGCTGCGCCGTGATGTTCAGGATCTAGGTGAGCGCACTGACAACCTTGAGACCAAATCGGACGATATCTGTCTGGCTCATAATGACCTTGTGGACAGACACCAGAATCTGCAAATAGCTCATGATGCGCTGGCTACCAAAGTTGCTGACTTAGAGGACCGCTCGCGCAGAAACAACATGCGGATCCGTGGTGTCCCGGAGGCGGTGGTCCTGGCTGATCTTCCGGCATATCTCATGGAGGTTTTCCAAATTCTACTCCCATCAGCCTCCCTCCAGGACTTACTCCTAGACCGCGCTCATCGACTGCCCAAAGCGAAACATCTTTCACCGGATGTTCCCCGAGATGTTATTGTCCGAGTTCACTTTTATCATATTAAGGAGTCCTTAATGTCTGCTGCTAGAAAAGGCCTAACCCTGCCTACTCCGTACGCTACCTTGCTGTTGTTTGCGGATCTATCAGCGACGACCCTAGCGAAGAGGCGTGAATTCCTCCCCTTGACGAAGCTCTTGAGGAACCACGAGGTGGTTTACAGGTGGGGTTTCCCGACCAAATTGCTTATATGGAGAGAAGGGAGGCTACATGCTATCGCCAACATCCCGTCGGGCATGCAACTCCTGCAGGAATGGGGGTTTGTGAAGGAGTACACCCCCCCTCGCGTGGTAATGACATCTCCACTTAAAGTTTCGCCAGAGTGGCACCGCGTCAAGCCAAAGTGAACGGCGGCCCTGTGTCTGGGCCTATATCGATATCGTTCCCCTCTGCCCAGCTGATCCCGGCTGCTTTCTGCTTCTTCTTCGATGTTGGGAAGACCCACTACTTAACAGAGAACCAAGCTCCCTCACCCCCCTGTTGGTGGCTCATACTTGACACGATCTTATTGATCTGGATATTTTTCTTCCCTGGTACGCCAGGGATACCCCCCTGTGGGTGTTTACTTCCCTGAGTTTCTACCTCGCGTTTTTCACCACGGCGAGTTACACCTCTTCACACTGCGGGCTCGCAGTGTTTTTTTGTTACTGTATTTTTCAAATTCTTTTTTCCCTATTTCGTCCTTTTTTTTCTCTTTTGGTTCGTCTGGTCCATTATTCCCTTCAGTTCTCCTGTTGTACGGGTCCCTGGGAGGACGTAGGCTTCTTCCTCATGGGGGACTGCCTGCATTGTGGGATTGGGAGGGGATGGAAATGCTCACCAACTGATGTTTCCCAATGTGTGTCATCTTTAAATTTGATTGATGGGTTCCCCTGAACTGAAATTTTTCTCCTTAAATGTTAGAGGTTTGAATGTTCCTTTTAAAAGACCCTGCCTTTTCCGAGATTTGCATAAATATAAACCTGCGGTAGTGTGCTTACAGGAGACACATTTTCGGTCTCACGATGCCCCCCGTCTTCGGTCTCAGATGTACCCTGAAGCTTATCACTCTATGTCTCCAACCAAATCAAGAGGAGTCTCCATCCTCTTCCATAGAGATTGGTTGTTTCAGGTTGCATCTCAACACCAGGACAAGGAGGGGAGAATGTTGATATTGACTGGCTCTTTAAATGATGTTCCGGTGACTATTGTTAATTTGTATTTTCCGACTGTTAACCAGTTGCAGTTCCTCAGGAAAGCCCATCAAAAAATTCAGTCTCTTAGCCAAGGCGCGGTGTATATCTGTGGCGACTTTAATATGGCTCCCTGCCCCATGGTTGATTGCCAGTCCTCTGGAGGTCGCCTCCCCTCTCAAAAAGCGAAGTCTCTTGGCCGCCGCTTTACTGAATTCCTGCAATCTGTTGACCTGTATGATGTATGGCGCATCTCCCACCCCCAGACTAAGGATTACACTTTTTATTCCCAGGTGCACTCCTCCTATAGCAGAATTGATTTATGCCTTATACACCGGACCATGGTCCACCATCTCTTAGATGCTCAAATAGGACCCATGACATGGTCTGACCATGCTCCCTTGATTCTGTCCTTCCGTGCTCATTTTCCGGCTCGAGGTATGGGCTCGTGGCGTTTAAATGATTCATTAATTGTGGACCCGGCTGGGAGGGATGGGGCAGCATCGGTTCTTGAGGATTACTTCAGATTGAATATTTCGGAGGAGGTGGCGATCTCCTCTGTGTGGTCAGCTCACAAAGCGGTTATCGGGTCATTTCATTAAACAGGGGGCCTATAGAAAGAAACAGTATACTCTTAAAACATCAACTCTCTTACAACAAATCTCCTCCTTAGAATCCCAAAATAAGAATAAGCCGGCCCCATCGATTGCATCTCAATTGCTTTCCTTGCGGAGAGAGTTGGAGCACTTAAGGCTATGGAACGATCCCTACGCAAATTAAATTACACTTCCTATACTCAAGGTAATAAGGCGGGAAAGTTACTGGCCTCTAAACTCAGGGCAAGACGCGTTCAAACTAAAATCACCCATATTGAAAGCTTAGGGGGACAAACAGTGCGTAATCCAGCGCTGATTGTCTCGGAATTTGCCAACTATTATAGCTCCCTTTACAATCTCAAACTTGACTCGGCCATTTCACCGCCCTGCTCAGCAGAGATATCCACCTTTTTAGCAGAAGCACATTTGCCGACATTGCTGCCCCATCAGCAAGCTGACTTGCTGGCCCCTTTCTCTGAGGAGGACGTCTACAAAGCGATCCGAGCTCTCCCGAAAGGTAAAGCACCCGGCCCTGATGGCTTATCTAATCTTTATTATCAAAACTTCGCCTCCCTCTTGGTCCCTACTCTGACAGCCTTATTTAATAACATTAAAACCACTGGCCAAGTTCCCCCAGAGATGCTCCTGGCCACCGTAGTCACACTCCCTAAACCCGGCAAGCCCCCCACTCACTGCGCGAATTTTCGCCCCATATCCCTACTAAATGTTGATATTAAACTTTATGCAAAATTATTGGCCTCGCGCGTCGCGCCCCTGCTCCCTAAATTGATTCACCCGAACCAGACAGGATTTGTACAGGGGAGGCATATTGTTCATATATAGGGGAGGCATATATTGTTCGATATAATAGACCTAGCTAATCGTTCTGGGACCCCCGGGCTCCTACTGTCTTTAGACGCAGAAAAAGCGTTTGATCGCATGCACTGGGGCTTCATGCACTGGGGCTTCATGCGCCAAACGTTGGAGACCTTTCAATTTCCCGCCTTGTTTATCCAAAGTGTTATGGCTCTGTATTCCACCCCCTCGGCAAAGGTGTTACGCATGGGATTTTCGTCCCCTACTTTTCCAATTACGAACGGCACTCGTCAAGGTTGCCCCTTATCCCCGCTAATTTTTGTCTTGGCATTGGAACCGTTAGCATCTCATATTAGATTGAACACATTTATATCAGGTCTGCCTACACCGGCAGGCGAACAGAAACTCGCTCTATTCGCAGATGATTTTCTCCTATACTTATCCACCCCAGAAACTTCACTCCCCCCTCTTTTTAATTTACTTGAGAAATATGGTCGACTATCCTACTATAAAAATAATGTTGGTAAGACTCAGGCCCTCCCTTTGCATATTCCTGGTCCCTCACTGGTTGATCTTAAAACTCAATACTCGTTTGACTGGCGTTCGGAATCTATTAAATACTTAGGTATTTTCCTAACGAAAAATAGGAGCTCCATCATTAAGCATAATTATCTCCCTCTCCTGCAATCTGTTGAAAAACAACTGCAATCATGGCACTCAGTGGATCTGTCCTGGCTGGGCCGCATGGCCTCCTTAAAAATGTCAATCCTCCCGCAAATCCTTTACTATTTTCGCAATGTTCCGATCTTCCTCCCAGCACATATCCTCCTACGTCTGCAGAAAATGCTATTTGCCCACATCTGGAAGCGCAAGCCCCCTAGAGTTTCGGCTACTACAATTACAACTCCGAGAGAGATGGGTGGCTTCGGCTTCCCTGACTTATTGAGATATTATAGAGCTTCCCTATTAGCCCAATTATTAGCTGCGCTGCACTCCTCAGAACCTCCCTTATGGCTGCGCCTGGAAAATGCCGTTATCGCTCCTAATTCTATTCATGACTTTATGTGGTATGACCCTCTCCCTAGAAGTACACTGGAAGGGATACTTCCCTCCTCTTATCTCTCGGTCCTGACCTGGCACCAATGGGGTAGACCGCTATTAAAACCGTTTCGACTGCTCAGTTTTGCACCTCTTCGTTTTTTAAGTAGATTGTCCCCTGACCTAAACCTTGCCTCCTGGATGCTTCAGGGAGTGACCCTTGTCCAAAACCTCCTCGCTCCAACCTCTATTAAACTGTTCCCAGACTTAGTACAAGAATTTGGTATTCCCTTCAACGAACTCTTTACCTACCTTCGTATTAAACATATATTGTTAACGCACAGGGTCGGGGCGATACCAGACAAAGATATGACAGCTTTCCACAGGCTGTGCTTAGGTAAAAAAAACTTACGGAAACCACTGTCTCTCTGTTACCGATGCTTAGTGTCACCTAATAGGGAACACAAACTGCCATATATGTTGAGATGGGAACGGGACCTAAATTTATCATTCTCGCGAGAGGACTGGTTTTACGCCACGTCATCGGTGTATCGCCTATCTAAGAGCACTGGCATGAGAGAAGCACATCTTAAATTATTATACCGCTGGTACCTTACCCCTGCTCGACTGCACCATATCTCCAAGGGTGCCAACTTATGCTGGCGTTGTTCAGTAGAAAAGGGTTCTTTGCTACACGTTTTTTGGTCTTGCCCGAAAATTAGCCCTTACTGGCTGATATCCAGGGCCTGGTCAAACTATGTACCTCGTTGGATATTCCTCTCCAGCCCGAAACGTACCTGTTACACTTCATCCCCATTACCATTCAAATACCACCCAGAGGGTTGATGTCGGCAATATTTGGGGTTGCCAAATTAGTGTTGGCTAGTTACTGGAACTCGGCCTCCACCCCTTCACTCTCAGAAGTCCTGACCCGTTTAGATAGTATCTGTAAATACGAGGAAATGTTCGCTTCGGCCCATAACACCCTTCCACAGTACCAGGCTACCTGGGAAGGTTGGATATCTTATAGATCCTCCAAGGGATCCTCTTAAAAATCCTCTTAAAATTCCTCTTTAAAATTACTTTCGACCTGTCGAACCGCATATTTTATTCTTTGTTTTCCTTTTTTTTTCTTTTCTCTCTCTCTTTCGTCTGTTTATTCAACTACTGTATTAACCACTGTATTTGTTCCTTATTGTTTATTTTAAAATGTAAAATGTACCGTAAAACGTTGACAACACCCTACCTGCACATATGTGATTTATATCGTTGACAGGCCCTGCGCGGCCTTTATTGTCCTTTCATATTTTTGTACTTCAAACTTATGATGGTACTCAATAAAAATCTTTATATTGAAAAACAAAAGGTAAATGTTTGTGCAATTGTCTGTTCCAGTGTAATTAGGTCCCCCAGCAGTTTCTAAGGGGGTTTTGTATGTGCAAATGACCCCTGCTTGACCACATAAATATCTGTGCTTGTTGTCTGATTAATCCTGTTCCATTCTAACCCTAAAAGGCCTCAGATCTACAGCCTTCTTATTTCTGGGGGATGCTAGAAGGCTCTATGTGTCCCGGTTCTTAAGCTTCGTCTAAGGACTGGAGGAAGGCACGGGAGTCTGCCTGGGCAGAACACGGGGGTCCTGCAAGGAAGTGGCATTGGCAGATTTGACCCTGTTGGGGTACAGAGATCTGTCACATATCCAATGGGTGAAATTAAAGGTATACTCTACAATTGGGTGGAGGGAAATGGAAGGGCTAAACATTAACCCTTCCTGGCCTCCCCATCACATTTTTGACCTGGTCTCTCTCAATCCCTCAAATTGTTTAGAAAGTACAATAATTTTCTTTTCTAGCCCACCTTGAATTGGGTGTTAACGTAAGTTGTTGTTCTCCTTGGTGAGCATGGCTTGAAATTTTGCCATTTCAGTCCCCATGGTGTACACCTCTCTAGTAGTGCACCTTTAATGGGCATTGTTAAGAAATTCCAGTCTTTTTCAGTTACCAGGAATACGGAAGAACTTAATTAGGTTGTATTATTTCTGTCAAATTAAAAATCCTTGGATTTAGTTTTCCATTTCGCTTGTTAAATTTTCTGGCTGCTTAAGCATAAAATTGCAGTGTTGCCGTTTCAGGAAGTTGGTTCTTCTGCTGCCAAAAATAAATCTGTGACCATCTAAAGTCTTGTCTTGCTAGGGTTGTGTGTAAAAAATAAATTGGCGCCATCAAATGTTTCTGATAAAGAAAAACCTCAATCTATTTATACTCTCACCCTCTTTTGTTACCAGAGCAGTTTTTCTCCTGCCAAACATAAGCACACTTGCAGATTTCCAGAGAAAGCTTACCCTGGTGAAAAAGTGGTCATCGATCCAAATAAGGCGGAACTGCACCAGCTACACATTTTCAGCTGGCTTAAAATATCCATCAGCACGCCTGAGGGTATTCCTAGCCACCCAAGTGTACTGACCGACTCGCTCATTTGTGCCGAAGTGAAATCTAATCAGGCAAGACGTACTGATGCGTGGCTAAGAGCAAGAAATGTTTTAATGACATCCGAGTCTTGGGGCCAATGTTTGAATTGCAGAACGTCTTACTGACTGCGTGTACATTTGTTAGAGTATAAGTGTATGAGATTAATTTGTGGCCAAACCAGGTTATCCTGGCAATCTTCCATAGGCCGTTCCTCTCATGTGTGAACCTAGATAAATTCAGAGCTTGATTGAAATCTTGGCACTTGCCCAATTGATTGGGCTATTCAGGCAACATGAGCTACTGAAATATTGATCTTCAGGTCCCATGGTGCTTTGCCAAGAATCTTACAACTGGTTGGCCACCACCATGGTTGTTGCTCTATCATGGCAGGGTTTGGATTTTTGCTGACCTCTGGTGTATAGAAGAAAAATTGACTCAACCAGTAGAAGATAATAAGGGGCATGACTTACCAGTTTATAAACCCAGCCTCCTATTCCTTATATTGCATTTTATTTTCACGTTTATTTGAACTGTGATGGCCTTATCCTAGTGTGAAACCTAAAGTGTTGCAGAAGGATCCTAAAGCTCTTAACGACAAAAGGAAGTCAAGCTTGATTCCTCCAGCCCCCCTCCATACCGGGACTGTCCATCTTTACAGTTCACATTTCAAAGCTATTCCAATCATTAGCTGTATGTATTTTATTGGGCATGTAGAACAGGGATATCAAACTCTACCCACCCCCCAGATGTTTTACAATTCCCAGAATTCTTTGAATGCAATCAATAGCCAACAAATCATGGGAAGGGTAGTTCAGAAACTGGGGGCCAGAGTTTGAGATTCCTGATTTAGAGTATATGCTCTTCAACTATGGGCTTAACTTTTAAGATGACTACGTGTGAAGTTTTTGTTTTCCCCATCATAATGCACACATTGGTGTATCCTTGGCAAGGTTCCTTTCACTGGGTGACTGTACCCATTTTGCAGGAGGAATATAGATCATTCAGAATAGGAAGGTTGGCGCGCTGTGTCTTGTGGTTTTTAATCAGAGCACCTTGTTGGAGAGCGTGTGTAATGGGGCTGCAGGCTGAGCTCCTCTCCTTGGTTTCCTTCGATATGATGACCATAAAAAGAGCCGTTTGCAATTACCAGCATGCAAACACTTAATCGTATGGGAAATGCTCTCCAGAACCACGCTCTCGTAAGGACGCTGAGAGTACGTTTAGCTGTTAATAATCGTAATCGGTAAGCATTAAAATATAATGAGCGTGTTAAAATGCATATCATAGCAGAAACTTGGACTTTTTAATAACAAGGTTGTTGTCCATAAGGAACCTTCTCCCAGCAGTGCGAATTCTGTTAATTTGTTTTACTTCCCTGCATTCTGCTACTGTGATAATGGAGGGGGTCGAGGTCTTGATGATCCTGGAAATTACAGATGGTTCATTAATGTTTTTATTAAAGTCCAGAGGAAATTAAATATTCTTGAGGTTGGGGGCTGTGAGAACTGAAGCTTCCTCATATAGAGACCCTGATCAACCAATCGGGGTCTCTATACGAGGAAGCATCGGTTCTTGCAGCCCCCAACCTCAGGCAAAGCAAAGCAAAGAATTAAAAAAAAAAAAGGAAGCAAAAAAAAAAACCTTAAGAAAACTGCCCTTTCAATACCGTAAACCGACATCTGACCTACTACAAAAAAGTGAGAGATGTCTAGGCTGTAGATGAAAATACTTTGTATTGCATTATGTAGATCATACATCGAAAAGATGAAAACCATTATTTATATTGATGTGCCCTCTGGGTGTTCCAGAATATTTGATACTAGAGGCCATTCCATTCATAAAAATAATTGTTGGCCAATTTTTTATATTTGTAAAGAAATGTAACTTTTCACCTTTGGTTTTCTGAACTGTAATGCTGTCTTTCCCTATGGTACGTTTACCATACGTTATCAGACCCTAAAAGATTTTTTTTGAGTAATAGTTTTATTACAGCATCGTCACAATCTAAAATATTGTTTGTTAATCCCAGAGAAAGTTCTGTCTGATTCATTATCCCTGGGACAAAACACAGCAAACTATTTTCAAAAATGAAAAGATGCCATGGGACTAATTACTACCTTGTAGGTCTTGGGATTATTGGTTCTTTTGGCTTGTCGTTCTGGATATTGGTTATCTTGACTTGCTGTGGTATTGTTGGTTCTATTTTACCTCAAGATAATCCAATAGGTTGACTTGCCGTGGTATAATCTGTATGACTTCTTGTCAGGATCCATGCCTGCATCTTGGAATCCATGTCTGCATTTAGGGCAGCTATTTGAAAAGTGCCGCCTTCAGACTCAGTACTTGCTACCAAGAACACAAACCGTTAATTCACAATAAACATACCACACATTCCCCACCTGGAATAAAGTGCCTCAGTAGTGTTGCAATAACCCTCAAACAGTTTAGACATGTATGTGTTCCGCTCCTGTTGTTATAAATTACCAGACCCTTAGCTTTGTATACTGGACCCCGCTGACTTTCTATTGCCCTGAACACGGATCGCCCCTGACAACGCTCTCTGGATACAGATTTTGTACCTTGCCTTGATTCCACCCCAGTGCCTGTTTATGCCACTAAAAGGTACATTCTGCATATCCTCTTACGACATATTGACCCCTGCATACTGGGTTCAGACTACTGAACATGGGTCCCACCACGGCGCGTGCCGGGGGCTCACATGACTCTTCTTGACCTTGGATTATTGGTTCCCCGTGTTCTTTACTCTTGCCCTGGGTTTATTGGTTCCATACTCTTGCCCTGGGTTTACTGGCTCTGTAGTCTTGGCAATGGATAATCTGTTTTGCCTCAGAGTTCTTGTTGGGTTGGCTTGTCCGGGGATTATTGGTTCAGTGATGTTGCTTTTGGATTGTTGTTAAAGATGTGTATTAAGTGGAGAACTGGTTCAGCCATTTTTCTAAAGCTGTACGTTTAACTACTTAATGAATATGCACTGAAGGTTTACGGCAGAGAAAACGTGATGGTCTTTGAGAATCCAGCCATTAGAAAGTGGACCATTGCTACTTGGTGTAAACCATCTATTACTGCTTTTGACACGGATTTTCGTTGTGTATTGTAAACATAAATCTGGAGACCCTGTCAAAGGATTGTTACTTTGTGATAGCTTTAAGCATGTATGACCACAACAGCCTCCCAATATCCGACTTAAACCTAGTGAGATCATTTTACACAATTGGTCAAAGTGCTTTTGTCATTCTACGTTAAACCTCGGGGAAACGGTCTCCTTAATGACTTGTCACAACCTTATATACTCAGGTTATGTGCAGTTTTCTTCAAAAGTGTATTACCATTCTTAGGAAACATTCCACGGCTTTCAGGCTTGAAATAATATTTATACAGAATGTTTCGCCCCAGTCTGGGAATTTATATATTTCGCACACTGTATAAAAATACACACAAGATTTTAAAATTGAGGACAAAGTGAGCTTAAAATCCCTCTTTATACAAAATTGCAAATTCCAGGAAAATGAGAGCCATTCCTGGTGTAGTGTACATTAATCTTTAATAGAGTATGGTTAAAGGCATGATTAAGGCCTTAACCTCCCTGGCGGTGTTCCCGAGTGTGGCTCAGGGTTAAATTTCACTGCTGAAACCGGTAACCCTGAGCCACATTCGGACTGGATACATTCCTGTACCTACGGTCCCTCGCTGACCTCTGCAATCACATTCTCCTCCACCAATCGCGGCTTCCTGGTTCACGTGATCACGGCGTTCGTCTGACATGGGCCTAAAAGGAAACGCGGTACAATTTAAACGGAAAACAACATCAAAAACGTTATATATGTATGTATATTACGTTTTTGATGTTGTTTTCTGTTTGCGAAGTATAAATTGTACCGCGTTTCCTTTAGGCCCGTGTCAGACGAGCGCAGTGATCACGTCTGTGTTGTCGCACAGCTTAACGTCCGTTGGAGCATAGAATTATGATCAAGAGACCCTCACACTAAGCACGTCCGCACCGAAATGCGCACGCACAACGCATGTGGCAAACGGACGCAAGTTAGGCAAAAACGTAAAACCGCTACTACGGATGCGCAGAGTGTGCCACGTCCGCGTAGCGTGCTCTGTGTGATTGATGAAATGTCAGACGCAGCACATTTGCGACGCACACAATGGCTTTTCATATCCTTCTCAAATTTTTATCAGTTTTCATATTTTATTTCCCATAGTTCCCTTTTTATTTTTCTACGTCCGTCAAAAACGGATCGTGTGGTGTCTACAGTATCTTCCGTCAGTACGTCTGTCCGTTATGCATGCACGCAGAGTGCGCTCAGACTGCGTTCGTCTGACTCTAGCCTTAAAGTTTGTAGATGTTGCATTAAGTGGTACAGAAGTAGTTTACACCATGTAAAGCTGAGGTTTACAAGCCTTCAAAACCAGTAAAACGGTTAATAATGCTGCCATCCCGGGCTGTATCGCCGGATGAACTATTCCGCTTCCCATGATGGGAGTTATTGTGGCCGTTGAAAGAAGAATTGCAAGTCTGCTTGTTCAGATCATTGAGGAGGGAACATGGTTTCTGAAAGAAGGGATGCTAAATATTGCTAAACAAGGGGTGTTAAATTGCCTCTTCATGGCTTTATTGCACAGTGCGGGACGCGCCTGACTGCCTTTTAATGGCTGCAATAGACCATTACGTCTATTTCCAAGAGGGCTGTCGACTTCTGGAGGAAGATATGTCAAGTTTGAGTTTGTGTGTGGGATTTTTTTTATTATTTTTCTCCTGCCTGTAACAGCAGCACAGCTCAGCATTCTCCTCCTCCTGGCCCCCCCATCCAGGGTTTTATAATGTGTGCAAAAATTGCTGGAGAGACAGCTTCAGGAGGTTTATTTCTGTAGTGAAAAATGGAGTGTAAGCTATCTGGGGATTGAACCCAGGCCCTCACGGATGCCGCCCAGGTGCTTTCGCAAGCTGATCCAACACTAACAAGCCTTTATTATCTTCGGTGCTGGAAGCAGCTATTTGCTAATTCGGGCAAAAATTTGCTGAGCAAAAATTGTGTGTTTTAAACATGGACGTAAACCATGGCGCTCTTCCCCTTTTCTTGGTTAGCAAAAACGTGTTAGAACTGAAAGCAAAATGAAATTATCAGTTTAAAAGAGAGACACATTGTTCTTGTTTTTGTGGGAGCACTTGATGTTGATGAATGTAATGGTGTATATCAACCAACACCATGGAGAAGTCTGCTTGGAGGTTTGACCACTTCTCTCCTCTGCCTTGACCGACTTGTGGAATGTCTTGCACACACAAATTAATAAAATAATTTGATTAATAGGAATGTGATGTATAAAACTGGCTTTTATTTTAGAGAATATTTTGATTGCAGAGAACCATTTTGACCCCATGTGGTCATCTTTGTGTCATCCTCCTAGTTATACTTAATGGCACCTTAGATGAGCATTATGGGTGTTCGATTCTTTCACTTGGTACCGTATGTTGCAATTAACCTGGCACTTTCCCCTCAAACACAGCTGGTTAATGGACCTTGGATACAGGTTGGCCATCTGATTTGGGACTCGATTACGAACTTAACACTAAAATGGGTATGCTAACGGAGAAAACCTGCCTCTGCAGGTTTCCACATAGTGTCTACATTTTAGCATTATGTTCCAGGCAGGTGCTACCATGGCATCCTGCCTTGGAACAAAGCGGTACCCTCTGTGATAAGTCACGGTAGCGCTTCCGCGTCGCCACGAATATCACCTCCTGGAGTCGATAGGATTCCCTGGAGGGTTGTACTGCCGGGCTGTAAGACCTGTGCAATCTCTCTCTTGCAAGATTGGAAGATACAGTGAAGGGAGACTGGGGACTATTTGTTGCCAGTCTCAGACTGCTCGTGGCCAGGAGAAGCGGCAGATTGGGGGTTCCCGCTGTGGGATGAGAGGGAGTATTTGATTTATTGGGGGGTTTTTATGGAGTGCTAACTGACACTGTAAAGCAGAATAATTTAGCACCAACTTTTAGGAGTAGATCAATTTTAGCTTTGCTAATCAGTGCGGTAATTAGTGCTCGGACTTTGCAATACCTTATCTTAATGCTAATTACTGATTACAAATCCTATACTTAACATGGGGAGTGCATAGTACAGTATGCTAGCGCAATCACTGATGCGCAAACAGACTTTTAACGGGTTTAGCGATAGGCTTCTTGCCATTCCTATGCAATCCTTGCTTTTCTCTCTCTAGCCACCTGCTCCACACTCCCCTCCTCCCCTTTTGTTTCACTTACTTTTGTCCTTTAGATTGTAAGCTCACGGGATGTCTGGCTGAGCACTTGGTTAAAGTGCTGTACTTCCTAGACTAGCTATCCTACGGGCAGGAACATATTTTCCTTATCTATCATGTATGTCTCATGTTTGTGGTCCCCCATTGTACAGCGCTGCGGAATATGTTGACGCTTTATAAATAAAGATTAATAATAATTATAATCTGGGTGGCATGTATTAAAGTCACTTATCCTAGCGTTAATGCTTACATATCCGAACACAACCGTTAGCGTTCAGTATGTAATCTAGCCCTTGTTGTTTTGATTTCTTTTTGTCTATATGAACCGTTTATGACAGTTTATAACACTTTATGGTGTTATATATTCCTTTCTCTTCCCCTCCCATTACACGATGTTAACGTAAAGTTGAATAACATCCTGGAATGAATCTCATGGTTTGAGAAGCCGAACGCTTTTGTTTAAAAAGCTGCTCTTTGGTCTAAAAGTGGAGTAAATCCTATCTGTAAACTGCTCCCTGTTGCACAATGAGTCTGGCGTGCGAATGTGTCAGGTGATAAGTGACATCCTCATTACAGAGAACGTGTTAATTATTGGCGACTTGTAGCAGTTTGCACGATGCATACACGTTCCTCCTTTCCAGCGATGAATTATCCATTCATTTCCCTGTGTGTAATTGCAGAATTACAGATGCACTCAGTGAAGGGGAATTTATGAATTTGTTTAAAGCAGCATAGAGTAATCGGAGCCAAGTTAATGCACTTCTACCATTCTAAACGTTTAATTGGCATATGGGTATTTCAGAGACATTGTCTCCCTCTTACCCCCCTCTGAACTGTAAGCAATACCCCTCTCCATTCTCGGGTGCGCCGAAATCTGTCTTTATTTTTCTCCGCAGATATTCATCATCCTCCTCCTTCTCTGCTGAGTAGATCGGCAGAATGAAAATCGCACCGGGTAACTCTTCAGCTGTACATTTAAATAGACATTTTCCTCTTAGGAAATATTAATCTGCAGAATATTGTACGGTTAGGTTTACAGACCTGCATGTATATATCAACCTACTGGTTAACGACTCCTCACACCTTGCTTGATGGCAATGGGTGGCGTTTCCAGTGGCTTTTCAGAGGTCAAATATAATTTGAAAAGCGTGGTTGGGTCCTGCATGTGCGGGTTTTCCATTGCTTTCAGTGCGTCCTGCATGCGCATACATGAGACAATGCTGGGCTTGGGCAAGAGATCCTGAACCCAGTAACTTAAGGGCCCAGTGACTTAAAGCATTACCTCCCAAGTATCTCTATTTAGTAGAGACAGTCACTGGTTTTTGGGCTCAGACCTCTTTTTAGGGGCTCCTACATATATTCTGGGAGTTGAGGTGTAGAACAGACCTGCATAGCGACAAAACTCCCAGCAATGAGTTTAAACTATAATGATTGTGGTTATAAGTGTATTCTGGAACCCCAGAGTCATATGCAAGAAGTGAATGTCACATGCAGGATATGATTGAAGTTAAATAGCTTAACTCATCCTCTTTTGAAAGCACACAAAGTCCTTTATATTTTCTACACTTTATTGAGAGATAATAACAGCAAATAAAAGCTATCTTTGTGGGTAGAGAGTGCTTCTCTTGGTATCCATTCTTATGGGAGGAAGGTGGGTAGAGAGCTTCTCTGGTATGAGAGGAAGGTAAAACAGAATGCAATTGCCCAGTATAAACAGGATGCTTACTCACATGCTTCTATGGTTAGAGTGAAGGGAAGTGGAGCTTTGCTGAACAGGAAATGGGACTAGGCCAAACTAGGCGACTTAGATAGGAAGAGTGGACTAATCCATTTCTATGCAGGTCTATTCAAAGAAAGGTGAAACCCAGGAGAATGACTGGAGAAGTGAAAATTCTAGGTTTCACCTTTCTCTGAATAATCCTGATAATCTTTTCATGTGACAAAACTGAAGAAATTATACTTTGTTACAATGTAAAGTAGTGAGTGTGCAACTTGTATGACAGTGTAAATTTGCTATCCCATCAAAATATCTCAACACTATCCATTTGCCAAATAAAACAAGTGGTTAGGATGAGCAGTGTGTTCCCTTAGTCCATTAAGATAACCAATAGTGTAAAAATATCATAGTAAGAAAACATTGTTGACATTTCTGTCTTTCTGCAAGTCTCTGGTTTTAGCATCCTCAACCCCTTCACTGCTGAGCCATTTCACGGCTTAAAAAAACCCACATTTTTCTTTTTTGTATTATTATTGTTATTTTTTTTGTTTCTTTAACCTCCCTGGCGGTATTCCCGAGTGTGACTCGGGGTTAAATTTCGCTACTGCGAACGGTAACCCTGAGCCACACTCGGGCTGGATACATAGTCACCTCCTCCTGGCTCCCTCGCTGTCCCCGCAGTGTGATCGCAGCGAGCTGCTTCCTGGATGGCTCCCTGCGAGTCACATGATGCAGAGGGGCTGGACGCAGCAAACTTCATTCACAAAACTCACTGAATACAAATGGAAAAGTTTATGAACGGCCACTAGGTGTCAGTACAGGGTAAGAAATAGACCATACATTGTCTCACCCTTGTTCTCAGACAGATTTCAGTGTTTTTTGTTGTATTTTATTGAATATCATTTATTTGCATTATTTTGGATAATTATTTTTGGGATAATAAATTATTATTTCGTGTTTCAAACTTTATCGGACGCCGTGTATTTACTATTTTTTTTAAATTAATTAATTTATAAAGGATTTTACCAGTAAGGACTCTTGATTTCACGGATTTCAGTGCGTGATTCCTAATTATTACAGGCTAACTATGTACAAAAACACGTTTCCTTTTAAAAAAAAAATCGATACGCTTTTAGACACAAAATTTTGAAAAAATTAGACCGCCAGAGAGGTTAACATGGTCATGTTCGGAATCATTGGAAAGGCCATATTCTGGCCTTTCTAATGATACCAAACATAACCCTGCTAGCTGAAAACAGTCGGGAGATATCGGGGTTCAAAGGAACCCTTATCTCCACCCCTATCTTTCCTTAGGAGTCAATGAGGATGTTCCCCACACGTCCTCAGCAGTGAAATGGTTAAATCTGTAATGCGGTCGACATTTTAGTTTAAATCACCTACCAGATTTACAGAAATGGGCCAGCTGTCTCAAAGATGTAGGGCCCTATTCCACTCTTGCTGTTAAGGTACCAGCTCGAACTAGACAACATATTTCCAGTATTTAGCTTAATGCCTCGCTATTCCAATAGAATATCAAGCTTTGCTTGCTGCACCCACATTGCAGCAGGTTGCTGTAAATTACCTGCTTTTATGCGGTGTATAGGAGCTGAGCTATTCCAACCACGCTCACTCTTCATCGGATCAGGCAGTTCTTCAGGAAAAAAGAACGTCACTTAACACCAGGGTTTAAGTGAGTTTGTTTTTTCACAATCATTTAACACTTTGACACCTACTAAAAAAAGCCCAAAACCTGCCTCTGATCCCTTGGAGGAAAAAGTTGTGCGATCTGTGGCATCCTTTATCCATAGGTAGTAGAACAAATGGTTTCTAGTGTTCTTAAGCAGGTCCACCTGGCGCACCTGCATAGTCATGCTCATGTGAGCTATGCAGAGTTTGCATAGGGTTGCGCTTGTCTCCAGAGTCCTTTGGACTACAGGATCTGATAATGGCAGCCTTGCTCCATGCTGCTGCTATTAATCAAACTGCATATAACAAGTAGTGATAGGGCTAATGGCTTGGTTGGAATGGAGCTGCAAATGGAAAAGGGCTTGCACAGGATTTTTCAATTTGCGGCTCTCCATTAACGGCTCTGTTGGAATACAGCTCCTGGTGTTTACAAGTGAGGTTTGGCCCAGTTCATCTTGTCACACCAGGCAGTGACACAAACGCAAACCTATCCACGTAGAGGGTTTCTTTTTGTGGAGTGTCGACAGTCGTCATATTTTTAGGTTTGCCTGATCTGCGACAAATATCTGTCACAGACATCATGTCAATCCATGAAAATATATAATTTGCAGGTAAAGTGCAGCTAATGACCTCATGGTGACAGGTAATCCTTCCATTTCTTTCATTCGAATAAAGAGCCTCCCACGGCAACGAGCATCCTGAGTGAAGGCATGATGTATTGACACAGTGTAAGAGTCAAACGCATTCAAGTTTAAAGGTGTAATCTTTACTGTCGCGCTGAAGAGCCCACGAAAAATTAAGGATGAGAGCAATTTGCTTGTGTAATTACCTTCCTTAAATTAAAGCAATCATCGCCAGAGTGAAAAATAGCGACTTTATTGTTCAATTGAAAATAAAGGCATGATTTGTTTCTACACCAGCAGTGATATAACTTAAATGATGCCCCCCCTCATAGCAAATGGAAGAGGGAGGCATCAGAGGGGGTTCTTCTACATTTGCAATCATGTGCTTTTACTTTTATTGTCGTCATTTATATAGCACCAACAGTTTCCGTAGTGCTTTACAATAACCAAAGGGAACGCAATACAGATAAACGGACATATGATGGAAGCAAGAGCTGTAGAGGGCCCTTTTCATCTGTGTGTTGTCTTCCCTGGCCACTTTCACCCTATAGCTCTTCGATTTCTGGCAATATATTAGAGCAGTGTTTCTCAAATGGTGGGTCGCGACCCTAAAGTGGGTCACGACCAGGGGTGGACTGGTTCACGGGCCTAGTGCCCCCAGGCCTCTCTAATGCCTGGGACCCGCTGATGCATCTTACCTGCAGCAGCGGGTCCTAGGGGGCGCAGCTACCTCTGCCTCCCTCACCAGCAACCGCATGCTGGAACTTCCTTGCTTGAAGGAAGTTCTGGGGTGCAGTTGCTAGTGAGGGAAGCGGGGATAGCCGCGCCCCCTCAGCTACAGGTCCAGCCGCCACGCGCCGCCAGAGACCCGCTGCATCAGGTAAGATACTCTGTAATGGTAAGGTGTGGGTTGGGGCAATGACTGCCAGCAGCTCTGTACTCCCAACAGGGACTGACATGTGTCCAGAGCATTCTACTACTGGCTGCCAACACAGGAGCCACTATGCCCATCTCAGTGAAGCAAAACACTGTTGGATAAGGGGGGTTCCCTATGTATATTTGATTGTGTTTTTCCCTTTCTCTTTGTCCTTTTGTTAAGCTGTCCGTTTACCTATTTATGTACCCTTTTTTCTGAATAAATGTTATCGGGTCTGTCCATCTATATCTGTGTGTCCTTCTGTGTATTTTTCCATCTGTCCTTGTATATGTCTTCCTCTCCATTTCTTTTTCTCCTCATCTCTCTCCTTACTCTCCCTCTATCACTCTCTCCCTTTTACTCTATAAATCTCTTTCCTCTTCCTCTCCTGCCTTCCCCTTGATGTAATAATCCCTTTTGTGGACTAAATTATACAGGGTTATCCAAAGAGATTCAAATTGCTTGAGAAAGGTAACCGAATGCTGAAAATCAGGGTTCGGTTACCTTTCCTGGCCATTCGGCTATCCAGAGAGCAGGCAATTCGCCAAATCCTGGCGAATTGCCTGCACATACGGTGCCTGTTCGGTCCCTCTTCGAGGGCAGTGAAATCCCCATGAAAAAGCACTGCTTCGGCTATTCAGAGAACACAAACCAGCAGTGAAAGGTTCCCCTAATGCCCTGTCATTCGGTGGTTTAATTCGGCAAATTTATTCAGGAGAATCCCATAGGCTTCAATGTTAAAAATATTCCCGTTTTAATTCAATATCTAATAAACCGTTCATTATAAAATTCTGCAGCAAAAAGTCTCTTTATTTATAGATTTTTTAGGATGCTTTAAGCATTTTTCTGAATTTTTTTAAAAAAAATTAAAAGTCCGATTTTTTTTTTTTTTTTTTTTTTCAGTTTGCTTATTTTTTTTGTAACAGCCCTCTTTATTATCATTCCCTGGACCTCCTGTGAAAATTTCAGACATTTTCGCTCAGTAGTTTCTTTGCAAACAGCGTTTCTTTTTCCCAGATTCATACAAATGGTTTTTCTAATTTATTCACTGCCTCCTCTACGTCACAGCTGCTTCGGCTCTGTGTGATTCGGCTCCTGTTCGGCTCCTGTTCGGCTTTTTCGAAGGTTAATCCAGATGTTTTTGCTTGTTTTCAGCGTGCATTCGGTTAGTTTTCGTCAGGTTTGCGGCAGCCTTTCCCTGCAATTCGGGGACCCTGTGCTGTTTGCTGAATACACCGCAGGGTCACCGAAATGCAATCGGCAAAAGGAACCGAATTGAAGAGAACGAAAAGTCACCGAACGTGCGGTGACTTTTCGAATCTCTTTGGATAACCCTGATAATGTTTCAGAAATTGAATTATTTTTGGGTCGCGACTTAATGACTAAGGACAAGGGTGGGTCCTGAGGGTCCACAGGATGAGAACCACTGTATTAGAGGATAGGAAAAAGATGTCTAGGTGGCCCTTTTCAAATGTGCTCTCTGGGGTGGAGGAGAACAGGAGAAAGTTTGTTTTTGTCAAAATTGCGAATTTTATAAACCAGCGAAGCTAGTTCAGATAGTGACAGATTCATTCTAGATATAATTTGTCTCCAAATACCGTGCAGTTGTAAACTATCTTGGTGCTTCATCACCACCATGATGCTCCAGTGGACAATGACATAGTATCTTAAAATCGCCAAGCACTGGCCCGGGATACATGTATTTCCACTGAGACGTTTTTCAAGGGTTTTTTCTATAGACCTATTTTTGGGTATTTAGCACTTTGACTACTATTTTAAGTGCTCGTTACCTCCATTTCACACATTTTATTTGTATTCTACAAATGTGCAAATAAACCTAGAGGTCACTTCACCAGCCATTGCCTCAGTTACCATTGAACAAGGAATTTCCAATGAAAATATGTACCCATAATACCTTTTGCGTTTAATAGCCTAAACTGGATCCTGGGCTTTACATTCAATTACATTTTCTTAGACAATTGACATTTAGGTGGTTATCTCTACCCCTGACAGTATCACATTGTCCAGGTGACTAACAAAATGTCACGTTGAATTTCTATGATGCACTTCGTTGTGCCTTAAAAAATGGAATTTGAAAAGCTTCATTCTGTTTGCAGTCCTTACTCTGCTATCCCCCGTCCTGGTTGCAGGTAACCTCTGGCAGGCATCACACCCTCCGTACCAAAAAACAGGAGCTTGATGTTTTTTGGGCAGTGTTTGATTTTTCATTTAGTACTTTCTTCATCCTTTCTGCATGTCTTCGTTGTGCATACGTGGGAGAAATGAAGCCGTGTTCTGTACCCCCGCGTGACCCCGTCTTTGGAGTGGTAGACGCTTGTTTTGTGGTAAATATGTGCTATGGATCGCTAAAACCTACAGGAATGTGAACGTAAGACCTTGTGAGGATTGGTTGGCACATAGTTACAGCTAATCTCGGTTTTGAATACAGCAATTGCCATGGTTACCACTCATCTCTGTAAAGATGCCATCGTGTCCTACAGTCTCCAGGAACTTGGAAACAACAAGAGGTGCAAGGTTAGCTCAAAATGTGCACACGTCAGACCTCCCCAGCACCCTGGGCTTCGCTTATAATCACCCTTTTACATTGCTTGCCTGTCCACGTTCTTTAATTATAGACCTAGCAGCCTTTGTGTATTTTTAATAGTGATTTATTATGGGTTGGCTGTCTTACTGGCTGACAGAACAAACACCAATTATCCCGGGACTTTGCAAGTATCAAGGAAATGGTAATAATAATCTTTTATTTCCCATTTTGCTGCAAATGCAGTAGCAAAAAAAAGCCTTATTTTAACGTTTCCCTTTTGCTTGGTAATGCATCGACTCTATGGCAATGGCACATTAGTCTCAATATTCATTTGAGCAGCGACTTGGTACCTCTTATAACTTTACCTAAATTTACTTAAATTTTCTTGTTTAATTTTTCCACCACATACATCACCGTAAATTTATTTTTGCTTTCCAGGAATAATAACCTGGAGCTATTTCCGCAAAGGGACTGGTAATCCTAGTGTTATTTTTGTGTGTAGTGTCCCAGATTTATGGAAAAATATGCATTTGACGGTCCAAAAACAAAAGACACTGGCTGAACATTCCACCCAAAGAGGACAGATCCAGAAAGCAACTGGGAAAATCCTGCAAACCATTCATGAGGAAACACTCCTATATAAATAAAAACACCTCTGCTATATATTTTTTTTAAATAGTGTAATTCAGAATTAATAACTTAAGAACCTCTGGCAATACTATTTGTATACATTCTTTATCCGCTTAAAAATTTTAAAAAAAATTGATAATAAAAAATCCACCTCACCAAGTGTCCATAAGGGGGTTTCTTGTATTATGGTTTTCACTTTAGTTTTCTTATGTTTCCTATTTTGTAATAGAGTAATCTGTGTGGAATATACATGGATGCAAAAAGGAATTTGATGCACAGGATTGTATTAACGGGACCTTTTCTTTTTTTCTATGGTTTCCTGAACATGGTTAAGGTGTTTTTAATTTGTAAAGTACACTTGGAATGTCTCCTTTCTAATTTCTTCTTGTCCAGGCAAAGAGTAAAGATGTGTGTTTTTGTTTTGTTCAGAATCAAAATTCGGACAAAATTTACTGATTCGTATTTTGGAAGCACGTCTGTAATAACAAATCTGTTCAGTTAAAAAGGAACAAAAAACAAAATGGAATATGACTTGATTCCGTTTCTACAAATCGATTTGTTGTTTAGTTTAAAAAATTCAGCAGCACCACCTCCCTGTCCATTGCCCATGGTGCTGAATCTGTTGTATTCAGCACCACACGCCATGGTGCTGTTCGGCGGCAGTGAAATTCCCCACAGGCAATAAAAGGTTAATCGATTCAGAAAATGCTGTACCGCACTGAAATGGCAGTGACATACCCAGGTTTCAATGTAAAAATCAATCCCCATTTTTATTAAATATTCTTTTCACTCACAGCAAAATGTCTAAATTTGTTAAGGCATTTTTCAGGATTTTTTTGGTGAAATATTTGAATTCCTTATTCTTCTAAAACAGGGCATTTTTTTTTCTTTCCTTCTCTGGCTGCTTTCAGCGGGTGCAGTCTTTCTTGCTGAAATCTATTCAGCACCAAGGACAGCAGCAAAGCATAACTGGCTGTCCTTGGTGCTGAATAGGTTTCAGCACCATGGACTGGGATCTTTTGCTCCGGAGCCCGCAGAGTTGCTGTCCTTGGTGCTGAATAAATTTAAGGGGGATTATTTTTTTTTTCTTACCCTAATCTAAGTAATTTGCACCAAAACAAACTAAAAAACATAACCGATCCAAAATGAAAATTTTTGTTGGTGACATGTCTAGCAAAGAGTTCCTGGGGTTTTTAGATAATGGATCCTTTTCTGCATGATCATTGCAATCTCATTGGTATATTTTCAGGGTCAGATTGACTATATCTAGTTTGAACTACAGGCCACCCTAGGTTTATGACAGACCTTGGGTTTTAGACATACACCCATGAGCCAAATTTCCCTTCTCCGTCATTCTCTAACTTGGCACTGATATTTCTTTGCCTCATCAGAAGCCTATGAACTGTAGACTTTTATTTCTTTCCCTACACCATTCACAAAACTCTTCCTCTATCCCTCTCGAACTGACCACAAACGTTGTATTTGTGTTACTCTCTATCCGCAGTCAACTGAACACTGAAGCTGCTGTAGTTGTCTCCATCCCATGTCCTCCATGAACCTTGGGCATGTACTCCTGCTTAAGTAGTCCTCTCCCTTCTCATCCGCTCAACGACACTGTGTCGACTCATACTACCACATTCTAAACAGAGTGCAGCCTTAAGTTGTGCTTAGTAAATACCTAACTCTTACACCGAGATGAAGGTACTCTGGTCATATCACAAGGAAACAAAGCCCATGTAATAATCTTAGATGTAATGAAACAAAAAGTATTGGGAAGCCAGTAGTTGGTTACACAACCATATCAGACATAAGACACACCGGGAAATGTTGTAAACCTATTTTGTTAAAGAATTCTAAACTTGAATATGAAGTATAATTTATAGTATATTTACAGCCAGAAAAAAAATTAAGACTAGAACATTTGTCTAAATGCGCCTTCGGGTCTTACTGCAATTTGTAAAGCCCTTGTACGGTTTCTTTATTCTTGCTGGTTTTTTGCAGTTGCCCATTTAATCATGTGATGGGCACAGGAGGTCTTACCGGTGGCCCAAGCAATGGGTGTCACGTTAGATCGATTCATGATTTATGGCTGGAGCCTTTGTTTCCAGCCAAGCCATTTCTGGACCTGCAGTTGTCTTTCTTTTTCTTATTAAATCCCATTCTTCCAGCTGCGGTGGACAAATGTCCCTTTTCGGAAGTGGTTTGGCTTGTTTGATTCACAAGAATTTTTTTTTAATTTTTTTTATTTCTTCACTTCCTTCAGTTCCTTTCCATGCGTCGGCTCATTTGTGGCAGCCCTGCACTGCCAGCTGAATGGTGTGGGAATTTGAAACAAATAGAATTCTGAAATGTCAAAAGTGTGTTGCAGATAATTACTTTTGTTCAGCGAACCTTGTGTTGGGCTGGCAGAGGCTGAATTCCATCCTGCATTCACACACTGTTAGAATTGAAAGGATGGTTTCTGAGGGGTTTACAAGCACATACCCTGTCCCAGCTGCTGCCTAAACCGCACATTCCTGTGCACAGAAACCATTGTTTAGCAGATTAATGCTCCGCTAGTGCTATAGTAATGTGTCTAGGCACAGGGGAACATCCACACCTTGCTTTATCTCCAAAGTAGGAACTCAGAAATATTTAAAACCCAGTTTATTGGCAAACCTAAAACTTCTTTATAGACAATGAAACTCTGTGGCAAGGAAGAATGTAATGTAATCCTGCAGACGTGTGTATTTATATGAAACCCGTAGCTACAGATGTGTATATTCATTTATAATCCTACAAAATACCGAGAACTCTACTTTAATGTAGTTTTAAAGATTTTAAAAGCACCTTACTTAGGAATGGATATTTTGTTACAAAATATGATCGTATGTTGCATAAACCTGTCACAATCGCCATCACAGCCACTATCTTAAAGGGACACTACCGCTTACGTAAATTGTAACCAGATTACTTGTGCATTACAAATAAAAACACATTATAAAACACACAATGTTGTTGTTTTTTTCTTTTGAAGTAATTACATGCAAAAAGGAGAAATAAATTAGGATTATCTTCTGTTTGAATTTTGTAGGTTTTTCCCATGATGCAACATTTACCAAAATCTGTGCAAAAGTTTTACTTTGTGACTATTATTTTTTTTATTAAATCTACAGTATTTAACAGTTAATAAGGCGGACGCAATGTTTAGATATGGCAGCAAGAGGTTATTCTTCAGTGTACCCAAGATAAGAGATGGAAGCTTGGTGAGATTAAAGAGGGAGCTTAAAAAACTTCTAATCCACTCCCTGGTGATGTCCTTTGAATACATCCCACACTGTTGGAGTGTGACCACTGCTTTACCTTACAGTCATCAATCTCTAACCTGCCTGCCATATGGACTTAACCTTAAAGGAAAATTGTACTGAAAAAGTGTGTCTCCTTTTTTTTTTTTTTTTTGCCCGTAAAGTAATTGGTCAGAGGCTGCTGACAGCCTCTTCCCGATTATTTTTGTAATGTTTTTCTTAATTTTGGTGATATTACTCAACCTTTGTCCCTCGGAGCGTGCTGCTCCTCCTCATCTTCTCAGGGACTCCTGAACCCAGAACATTTCTACGCAATTTGCATTCCGGACTACTTGCGTAGAGTAGGGAACGCAAGTTGCGCACTGCAGCGGGACTTGCAAACTTTACATACACAAGTCCTGCAGCCCTTGTGCTCAATTTTCAGTCAGGACTGTACACGCACAGATCCTATCCATCGACTTCCTCCCTGACATTCACCGGCTTTGCAGTCGCCAAACTAGTGACCCAAAGCCAGTAAGTTCATACCTCCTGGCTACCCAGTCCTGCAGGTGGGGAGGAATCTCTCCACTCTGTATTTTAAAGATTTCAGGGCACCTGGGAGGGAGGAGGAGGATACTCCACACATTCTGGGCACTTTAAAAAGCTAAAGCGATCAGGTGTGTAGACTATCCCTTTAAAAGCCTTCCAGTCATTGTCCTCATACCAGTTTTATAAAACTGCAGGAACAGTGTAAAATGAACACACACAAGGTGTAGATTCAGACTGTTATTTTTCTCTATTATTTCACATGGTTGTATAGTATAAAATAGGGATGCACCAGTACTAGTTATTGGTGTAGATACTGGCATTTGCACGAGTACTTGGAACTCATGCAAATGCCCCTGAAACCTCTACCAATACCGGAAGCCAACCCTGGACTGTCTTGCTGGCTGTTATCCTGGGGTGGCTGGCAGAATGCACGAACAGCATTCTGCCAGGCACCTTTTGGCTGGCACGTCCCAAAAAACGGACGTCGGCTTGTGGGCAGGGTTACATGTGGACGGTTACATAGGGCACACGGGGGGGGGTGTAAAAGGTGACAAAGGGCACATTGGGGCTATGGAGGGTGACTTAGTGCGCACTGGGTTTTTTGGGAGGGTGACTTAAGGCACATTGGGGGTTGGACAGGGTGAGAGAAAATCTGTTAGAACAGTCGGGTTCAAATATTATTGGGTGATTTTGAATTAATACTGATTTGTCACGCATTCAGTAGATAAAGGCAGGGGCTTTTTGGCAGATATATTCTATTCAACTAAGAAGGAACGCTCTCCCTTTCTCCCTTTCTCTCTCTCTCTTTTGCACCATCAATATCAAGCTGAACAGATGTACATAAAGCGCTACGGAATCTGTTGTATAAGTACTTGTACCTGTAACATACTTGTAGTGTTACTTTGTATCAAGAAATCTACCTTGTTTTTATAACCAAGAAATCGGATGAGTGTTATTTTTGGTGACACAGTAATATACATGCCACACTTCTTCAAAGTCGCGAACGGACAGAAGAGAAGACAATATTTTTCTAACAACGCTAAAACAAGGACGCTAAGGTGGAAAAAATGCACCTACAGGTTCCTCCTTAGCATCCCTGTTTTAGCGTGCTATTACTGTGCAGGCGCCAATCCAGCAGCCTGCCCCTTAACGCAGCGCTAAGCCTCGGGATGCTCGAGGCAGCACTAAGCGCTGTCGCGAGCATCCCCTCCATGGAGTCCATAGGTATCCATTGAGGCTTCCACTGCCGTTCACATGACCTGCCGGATCTCACCTCTCGCGAGATCCAGCAGATCGGCGGAGTTATACGTGGGTACTTCCCCCCTCCTCCCCCACGTCTCCCTCTTAGGGAGTTAGTTAACTGCAGTGGGACGTAAATAGCGTTGGGACTTTGTAATCCTACCGCTAATTAAATCTCTGCGCTCTCTATGCTTAACATGGATGGCGCTAAGTACAGTAACCTCTCGCTGAAAAGTGCAAGCACCGAATCGCTAAGGGCTGTTTTAACCCATTAGTGTTCGGAATGTAATGTGGTCGGCCCGCGTTAGGGCCACTGCAGCGAACGCTCATACAGCTGGCCGCTATTGTTTGCATTAACTATGTAATATCGGCCTTCTTTTTTTTTAAGTATATTCTACCCAAGTGTGTTAACAAACCAAAAAACAACTTTTAACCGGATTAGGAGTCTTCTATCTCTTGGTTTTAGGAGTCTAGTTCCCAGTTTCTAAACAGAATTATCTCCTGATTGAACGGCTCTGTGCTCTATAGTTGTAGCTTCAGTTTTCTCTCTTTTTCCCTTCCAATCACATTAAGTGCAGTTACTCACATTTTTCTTTTTGTAATCTCACGTTGTGCCTTTATGCTTTTCTTGTTACAGAAACATCGCAGAAGCATTAGTGAGCAAAGGCCTGGCCACAGTGATTCGCTACAGACAGGATGATGACCAGCGATCGTCTCACTACGATGAGCTGCTGGCAGCAGAAGCACGGTAAGAATGGAGAGAATACTTAGTGTTGCACAGAGTACGCGTGATAACACTGCTACCAAAGACACCCAGATACATTCAAAATACGTTTTAATAAAGATGGAACACAAACAGGTATAAAATGCCTTGGCATCAACGAGAAGGAGCCCCTCTCCTGCACTATTATACTAAATACTGCAAATTCATTGCCACACTAGGCTGTGCCTCATACAGTTTTGTTCAAAATTATTCAACCCCCACTGAAATTGAGTGTTTTGGCCAGTTTGACATTGATTTTGATCATTCAGTCATCTTGCTTACAATTAAATCAAAGAGGCACATGTAGGTCAGACAAATATAACATAACATTTATAATGAAATAACCACAAATGTCTTTTCTGTGCTCACATCATTATCAGTTTTATTCAACCCCCAAGTGACATTCAATCTTAGTACTTAGTACAACATCCTTTTACAGTTATAACAGCTTTTAAACGTGAAGCATAGCTTGACACAAGTGTCTTGCAGCGATCTACGGGTATCTTCGCCCATTCGTCATGGGCAAAAGCCTCCAGTTCAGTCACATTCTTAGGCTTGCGCACTGCAACTGCTTTCTTTAAGTCCCACCAGAGGTTCTCAATCGGATTTAAGTCAGGTGACTGCGATGGCCACTCCAAAATGTTCCAGCCTTTAATCTGCAACCATGCTCTAGTGGACTTGGAGGTATGCTTGGGATCATTGTCCTGTTGAAAGGTCCAACGTCTCCCAAGCCTCAGGTTTGTGACGGACTGCATCACATTGTCATCCAATATCTCCTGGTACTGAAGAGAATTCATGGTACCTTGCACACGCTGAAGCTTCCCTGTACCTGCAGAAGCAAAACAGCCCCAAAGCATGATTGACCCCCCACCATGCTTCACAGTAGGCAAGGTGTTCTTTTCTTCATAGGCCTTGTTCTTCCTCCTCCAAACATAGCGTTGATCCATGGGCCCAAACAGTTCTAATTTTGTTTCATCAGTCCACAGAACACTATCCCAAAACTTCTGTGGTTTGTCCACATGACTTTTGGCATACTGCAGTCGACTCTTCTTATTCTTTGGAGACAGCAAGGGGGTGCGCCTGGGAGTTCTGGCATGGAGGCCTTCATTACGCAGTGTGCGCCGTATTGTCTGAGCTGAAACTTCAGTACCCACATCTGACAAATCTTTTCTCAGTTCCTCAGCAGTCACACAGGGACTTTTCTCCACTCTACGCTTCAGGTAGCGCACAGCAGTCGAAGTCAGCATCTTCTTTCTGCCACGACCAGGTAGCGTTTCAACAGTGCCCTTTGCCTTGAATTTGCGATTGATGCTTCCTATGGTCTCTCTTGGTATGTTTAACATCTTTGCAATCTTCTTATAGCCATTGCCCTTCCTGTGAAGAGTAATCACCTCTTCTCTTGTCTTCCTGGACCATTCTCTTGACTTCACCATGTTTGTAACCACACCAGTAAATGTCTAGAAGGAGCCGAGTATCACAGTCATTTTAAAGCTGCCTAATTGGTGCTTATTATGCTTTATTGCTGCTCCGTGACATCCACAGGTGTTTTCAATACCTGATTGAAAACACTTGAAGGAACCTCTGTTCTTCAGAGTGGTAGTCTTTAAGGGGTTGAATAATTGTGTCAATTAAGAATTCACAAAAGAAACATTTACTACTGTATTACAAAACCAATTGATGTCATTTTAGTTGCATATGGTTCTTTAAAAAGTCCTTGTAGGATTTCATTCTGAATACAATTACAAATGTACACTAAATTCCCTAAAACCCTTTACAGCATTGGGGGTTGAATAATTTTGAACACAACTGTATATATTTGTCCCAAACATAAAATGATGATTAATTTGCTTCATTTGCTAGAAATGGCTAAGGCATTTAAATGACAAATTACAATTTATGTCCTTGTATGTCTGTGTAGGTCTCTTTACAAAGAGCGAGGTATCCTGGTCATATCTTGTGTTTTGCCAAGGTTGTTTACACCCAATACATGTTTCTTTCTCTTCCACAGTTCTCTAAAGCAATCAATGTGCATAAGCAGAGGGATATTTAGACTAGGTAGAAAGGTATTTGCAAAACTAAAGTATGAGTTGCATGGTATTTTATACACCTGATACTCAAATTCCATTGTCTGACAATAAACATTAAAAGAAAATGAGAGAATACTCCTAGTACTCCCAATATATTTATCACAATCTTCTAAACAGCCCAAAACTTAATCTATTACCAACTCTTTTCAGTTTGCTCAGGAGCTGAAGAGATTGGAAGGGGATGTTTAGCAGTCATGTTTGCCTTTGCTACATTAACATTTAAAACAACTGCGTACGAACATGTGCTCCTCCTCATTCATAAGAAAAGATTTAGAAGGAAAGCGAGGCTGGTTTCCCAATTCCTCTACACCCTTCTGTAATGTTACCGAGGGGTCCTCGGTAGGTTAGTGTGGGCAATGCACGCACCCTTACTGCTATACTGCAGACTTTAGTTTTAGGATTTTGGAATAGGCTAACCCGTGGGCGTTCTGACGAGGCCTGTAAATGCAATTAAGCTTCCTCATTTTTGAAGTGTCACATTTTACTTTTACAAATACCTTTGAATATTGATTTAGTCTCCATGAAGTGTTTTCTGTTAAATGAATGAAACCAGCGGGATGCTCAATCTGCTCACAATTTTGCTTGATTAAACAAGCTCTAGGGATCTCGGGCCTTTTTCAACCAATACTCTTGTGTCTAGCACGTGTTTTTCGGTGACAGCTTCCACACCTGCCTACAGTATGCTGTAATCTCTCTGCCAGATCATAGTACACTTGTCGTTCATTTTAAAGTACGATCAGGCATCTCTGACCCTGCTGACTCCAAAATATCCAACATGCAGTAAATGCAAATCATACCCTATAGCTAGTGATGCACCGAAACGGAAATTCTGGTCTGAAAGTTCAAGAAGAATTTGGCAGAGAAACTGAAAAAAAACAAGCCCAAAATGATCAACTTATTTTAAAGTAGTTTATTCTTTTTTATTTTTTATAATCGTAGCAACCCCAGCTTATTATTACACTATATACCAACAGGACTGGGAAACGTTGCTACCTTGTTTTGAGTGACCTTTTGTACAGCGCTACGGAACCTGTTGGCACTTTATAAATGCTTGTAACTGTAACCTTCATAATAAATCAAACTGTGGTAAGAGAACCAAGCAGCAAGATTACAAGACATTTATACATTTCTCAGCACAGAATGTAATCAATACCTGGGATATAAATCCATATTCCATGAAGTGATTACTTGGTTCAAATGGTTTAATGGTTTAATAATGTTAGGAGGTCTTTACACATTGTATAGTAATGGGTTAATTAGGTATGTATAGCAATTTGAGAATAAGCTCTGTATTGTAATAGGTTAATAAGGTCTGTGTAGTAAGGGGATAATAAGTGACTAATGATTTAGTTGCTGCTAAAATCAAAGGTCACTTCTCCCTCCTTTTTCTTCTTGATCTTTCCGCTGCATTTGAGACTGTTGACCACCCTCTCCTGCTCCTCACACTGCGTCAAGTTGGCGTCGGTGACACCGCTCTCTCCTGGTTCTCTTAATATCTCTCGCTTCACTTCTTCAGTGTCTCCTTCGCTGGTGCCTCTTCACCCCAAGTTCCTCACTCAGTTGGGGTACCCCAAGGCTCTGTTCTGGATCCCCCGACTCTTCTTGATCTATTCTGCCTCTCTTGGCAACCTCCTCTTTTCCTTTGGTTTCCAATGTCCTCTCTATGCTGATGACACCCAAATCTACCTTTCCTCTCCCGATCTCTCTCCTCCTGTGTTGGACCGTGCTACTGCCTGTCGGCTGTCTCCGACTGGATAACTTCCCATTTCCTAAAGCTTAACCTCTAAAACTGAACTTCTCGTCTTCCCGCCCTCTGAAACAGAGGTTTCTGCACCCATTTCCCTTCAGGTGAATGGTGCCACGATCACCTCTACCTCTCAGGCTTGCTGCCTCAGTGTCGTCTTAGGCTCTGATTTCTCCTTCCCTCCTCACAATTAGTCGCTACCCAAATCCTGCTACTTCCACCTAAAAAACATTGCACGCAAACAGGACTCTGCTAAAATGGTCATCCAAGCTCTCATTATCTCCTGCCTTGACTATTGTAACCACATCCTCTCTGGCCTCAAGGGATCCCAGATTCTCCCTCTGCAGTCTGTTATGAATGCCTGTGCCAGGCTCATTCACCTCACCTCTCACACATCACCCCTTTGAAAATCTCTACACTCGCTCCCTGTTTCCTTTAGAATCCAGTTCAAAATATTGGTGCTCACGTAAAAAGCTCTCCATAACCGCGGCCCTACCTAGAACTCATCCCTTATTAGCAGGTACATTCTGTCCTGACCACTTCGTTCTGCCAAAGATCTGACCTTATCATCTCCATGTACCCGCACACCCAACTCCTGCCTTCAAGACTTCTCCCACACTGCCCCCTTTCTATGGCGCTCCCTCCTCCACAACATTAGACTCTCCACGTCTCTCCAGTCCTTCAAGAAATCTCTGAAAACACATTACTTTAGAGAAGCGTATCGGCTCACTCTATAATCCCCCACTATACAATTCTTACGCCATCATCACATTCAGCCCACACGCACCCCACTACTTCAAGTTCTCTGTTTACCCTCACCTAGTGTGTCCCCCCTCTCCTTTTCAATTGTAAGCTCTCGAACAGCAACCTCTCTCCTACTGTTGTGTGTTTAACGTGTATGTATATTTGTTATTCTGCCTCTGCCATTGTACAGCGCTAGGGAACTTGTTAGCGCTTTATAAAAACTTGTAACTGTAAGTGAAAGGCTCTGTATAGCATTGGACTAAAAGACACATATGCAGAGACACATGAGCTTCCTCAAATTCAGGCTGTATTATTGCTGTAGACAGAGAGCTTCTTGAAATCCCCCCCCCCCGTCTCTCTGTAGCAGCTGGAGGTGAAGTGGTTAAATGGCTCTGTGGTTCTGGCACTCAGCCCCTCCATCACCTCGGCAGTGACATAGTGCTCTCTGTTATCTCTGGAGGGAAGGGGAGCACAGAGCCAACGTTTCGCTGACATTGCCTCAGTAAGGGTTATTCAGAGAGAGGTGAAAACCAGGAGAATGACTGGAGAAGTAAAAATTCTAGGTCAAAATAGCCAAACCAAAAAAATTCTGTTATCTCACTTTCCAAATCAGCTATTTTGACCTATAATTTTCACTTCTCCTGTCATTCTCCTGGTTTTCACCTCGCTCTGAATTACCCGGAGTGTCTTGTCTCCCTCCTGAGAAGTGAATGACTGGAGATGTTCTCTACAATGAAAGAAACACCCAAAAATACCACTTTCGGACGAATATTTTTCGGTGGCTGGAATTTTAGCGCCAATCACTGTCTATCTGGCTTAAAGGATAACTTTGTGCCAATCATATTCTATTTTCACATGGTAATAAAAGGGACATGCATGCTTTGCTAGGGTGCTTTTAAAAACGTGCAGTGCCTTTTGAATGGGCCAGTAGTGTCATTCCGCAGGCATAAGGCTGGGGTCAGACGAACGCAGTGCAAATGTGCGTTTACCTGCACTTTATGACGGCTGTGTTAGCCGCAAATGACGCCCAACGCAGGCCTACACACGAAGTACGGGCTTACGTAAGTTCGGCCGTGCAACGCAAGCAGCAAACAAATGCATTTTCGCAAGAACGTCGAACCGCTAGTACTGACGTACAGAGTGTACTGCGTCCGCATAGTGGCGTGTGTGTGTGTGTGATTAGGAGACGTCAGACGCTGCTTATATCTGGCCTACATAACGTCCAGACACCCAAAGTTTCCTGGTTTGGATCCATATGAAATCACGGCCGAAATTGCGCATTGTATGACTGCTATCGCGTATTCCGTGAAAAAGTACATCCATGCGTTCGGACGCACTTTTTTTACGGACGATGCGAAAAATGCGTTCGTCTGACCCTAGCATAAAATGCAAGTAAATATATTTTTCCATATTTACCTGATCTTCTTTCTTGGCGTTTTCCACGCCCACCTCAGGAGGCATTTTAGGCTATCCAATCAGTGCCTCTACCTAGGTAGAGTTAAAAAACACACTGAGCATGTGCGTCTGAGTTGCTCCTCCTCCCTCCTGCACTGTGAGCTATGGGGAGGGCGGAGCTGAACTTTTACCCCAGCTACTGCAGAGACCGGGAAGGAAAGAAATCCATACACACAGGGAGAAAAAAGACGGCAGAGAGAGGGACAACAAAGAAAAGCAGATACACAGCAAGAAACAGCAAGATAAAGCTGAGAGAGCACAAGAAAAGGTTCAGTGAGAGAGAGAGCGCTCGTACAAGAGACCGCACAAGAGTGTGAGAGTGAGTGACTGTGTGAGGGAGTTCGAGTGAGACCGAATATGTAAATCTTGAAAGCGCACAAGTGAGTGTGCCAGTGGGTGAGTGAGTGAGTCTGTGTGTGAGCAAGTCAGCGGGTGAGTCTTGCTTTCACAGTTGCAGAGATGTTAATCTTCAGTTCCTCAGTTTCCCCAGTCTGAGGTCCTGCGTGTGCACAGGGTTTCACTCACTCAGGGTTTCATGTTCACAGCTTCTGTTCATACAGTCACAGGTATTTATAAAGCGCTAGCAAGTTCCATAGCGCTGTACAATGGGAGAAGCAGAATAACAAATGTCCATACAAGCTAACGCACAGAACAGTAGGAGAGAGGACCCTGCCCAAGAGCTTACAATCTGAGAGGAGAGGGAGTGACACACTAGGTGAGGGTAATAGCTGAGTATGTGAAGTAGTGGGGTGCATGGGGGCTGTGGGCAAGATGGAGCAAGAAATGTAGTTCATGTGAAGCTTTGATGGGTGGAATAGTGGGTGGGGAGGAGGCGAGGAATATTCAGGAAGTATGAGCTGAAGAAACACCCCTAGCTGAGGGGCGTCACCAGAGAAGATGAAATGACAGAGTTTAAAGCAAGAAAATACTTATTTTTTAATTTTTTTTTAAAACTTTTATTGATTTATTCTAGTTTGTCTATAGGTATAAAAGTGTTTAAATGTCAATTTACATTTTTTTTTCTAGACATGTATATCCCTTTAAGAAAACAAATTGGGTGGTTGTTTGAACTGTTCAGTTTAAAAAAAGCTTGTCCTTTGGTTTCTACATGCAAATCACTACAATTTAAAAGATTTTCAATTTATTTGAATCCTTCACCTAAACCTCTAACAATGGTCCTTTTTACTATATTGTATATATATTGTAAATATTGCCTTAAAGATAGGATAATAAACCACCTAGTAACTGCAATGCTATTGGCTGAGCAGGAAGCTGCTCACCTATCAGTAGGCTCTCACCATGGCAGAAGACTGAGCTTTTCCCTTTAACTCCATGCTCAGCAGCTCCTGCTGAAATAAATAGGTAACCCTTTTCCCTCCCATCAATTCAAACACCAGATGTGATGGTACTGCTGTGCTACTCAAATAACGCCTATGCATCTGTTGCCACATGGGTGTTGCTATGTGTCAGAGGGCGTACTATCACTAAGTCGCCACCTTGTGGACGCGGATAGAACCGACTAATCAATTGTAGATTGAAAAATTTTCCTTTCCTTTAGATGCCAGCAATAACGCAAATAAGGTACCAAGTTGCACTGGAAAAAAATTTGCAAGTCCGTAGCTTTTTCGCATCAAAAATTTGACCTTTTCTGGCGTCTAAACGTAAGGAACATTTTTCAATCTGCGGGTTTTTTTTGAGTTGCTTCTGTCTCCGTTTATAAGGCCGGGGTCAGACGAGCGTCATTGGAGAGTGAAAGGAACGTCCGTGAGAGTGGACGTTCCTTCCACTCAACGCCCGTCTGGCCACCTCGCTGAATGCAGTTAGTGCTAGTGTTAGTTAGCTCAGCGCTGCAAGGCTTGATCACCCTATGGAGGATTGCAATTTGCACCTAGCGTTTTGACGGGGAGCTTTGTGCACGGACACTTGTAGCGCTCGCACTGCGTGCGTGCGCTCAAGCGTGTTACCGGCCTCGTTGCAATGTCACAATGCTGCGGCAGACACCAGTAGGCACGTCAGTACAGGCGCACCTAGTGCACCCGTCTCTCACACCGTCCTTAGTCATCAATTTTGGATTAGGATACCGTGCAAGACCCAGAGCCTCTGAGCATACATACACACTCAGGACCGGATTAAGATCTCTATGGGCCTGGAGCTGAAGATTTTGGTGGACTTTTTTTTTTATTTTAGTGACATGAAAACCTATTTTAGGTTACTTAATAGTGCAGATACGGGTATCTCTAACCATACAGATACTGTGAGGAAATTTCCATTCAGATTTCAATGTGTAAAATTATTTTTTCCAAATTCTATCATCCAAACCTTTGTGGTTATATATTTGTAAAGAATATCAATTCTTACATATTCTATTGGTAAATCTTGTTAAAAAAAATTGAAATGGGAACCTGTTACTGCATCTTTCTGAGAAAATATACAATTTTAACCAAATTTTTTTAAATTCCCTTGTGAATATTCCCTTGTGATTTTGGAGGATGGTATGTATAAAATACTGAACTTGCTCCCAGCGTGGGAAATGAGAATGTGTAATGGCAGTGGTATTGCTCATCTTATATGTGACAAATGGACAATGCCATCGCTTTGGAACTAAAAATATATTAATAATTTCCCCCCTGTCTTTTTTGGTTTGTTTTTAGATTTTACATGGTCAAGTTTAGACTCTGACCTGTCCAATGACACCTCCCTTGACCTTGTGAGGTGTAAAAATTAGTGACACTGACACAGGGTTCCAAAGTCCACCCCCCCGCGCTCTTTCAGTGCAGCATTTAGGTTTTTGATGTAACAATTTGTAATAACGGATTGTGCCATCACCTCCACACTTGTTGGTGACATGAGAAATGAGATGGTGAGTTAGTGCAGCATCAATGTTCACTTTATTATTATTTTAATTTTGTTGTTACATAAAACCTGGTCATGTTTGATATCAGTGGAAAGGCCATACTCTGGCCTTTCCAGTGATACCTCACATGACCCTGTAGCTACTATGGAGTTGGAGATACAGGGGTCCAAATGCCCATCAATGCAGACATACAGGGTTATTCAAAGAGAATCAAAAAGTCACTGCATGTTCTGTGACTTTTCGTTCTCTTCAATTCGGGCCGATTCGGCAATCCCATTTCGGCGACCCTGCGGTGTAGGGCTGTTGAAGCGCAGGGAAAAGCCACCGCAAACCCGCCGAAAAGTCACTGCAAAAACCCGGCGAATGCACTCCAAAACCCGCAAAAACATCTGGATTATCCCGCCGAAGAAGCTGGAAAAACCCGAGCAGGAGCCGATCACACGCAGTGAAGCCTCCAGAAAAAGCCGACACCGCAGACGAGTGAAGTGAATAAATTACCAAAACAGTTTGCATGAATGTTTGAAAAGTGAAACGCTGTTTGCAAAGAAACTACTGAGCGAAAATGTCGGAAATTTACATATGAGGTCCAGGGAATGATAGTAAAAAGGGCTGTTACAGAAAAAATAAGTAAAGTAAAAAAAATCTTTTTTTTTTTAAAACAAAAATCCAGAAAAATGCTTAAAATATCCTAAAAAATCTATAAATAAAGGGACTCTTTACTGCAGAATTGTATAATGAATGGTTTATTAGATATTGAATTAAAACGGTAATATTTTTAACATTGAAGCCTATGGGAATCTCCTGAATAAATCTGTTGAGTTAAACCACCGAATGGCAGGGCATTTCGGGAACCTTTCACTGCTGGTTTGTGTTCTCTGAATAGCCGAAGCAGTGCTTTTTCATGGGGATTTCACTGCCCTCGAACAGGCACCGTATGTGCAGGCAATTCGCCAGGATTTGGCAAATCCTTTCTCTGGGCCTATTCTGGGCATGGGCCTTTAGCTGCTGCTCCATCAGCCCCTATGTTACAGCTGGCCCTGTACACACTGACCAAAGTGTCCAGCTCTTTTGTTCAGGCATTGAGTAAGCAAATTAGGAAATTCAAGACTCGTACTTTGAGAGGGCATACAGCATGATACAACTGCAGTAAACTTTGTAATGCATTTGAGACTCTTAGTGCAGGGAGATCCGGGCAAGTATACTGTTTGTGCTATAAGTCTTGAAAGAAGGATGACTGTGTTTGTCCTGTATTAAAAGTAGTTTATGTAAAGCTACTGCTTTAGTGTTAAAGGAACAATCTAGCCACATTAAGAAATCATTGTGTATGATAAGCTGAGTGTAACAGAATGCAGGAAGCAGAAGAGTAAGGCCATCAGAGTGAGATCCCAGCACTGGAAATCTGGTGATATTTGCTAGATTCAATATGCTGAAAATAGAGCATGTGGAACCAGGTGATGGTGAGGGGGGGGTTGTCATCTTACACCAGGGATGCTCATCCATAGCCCTCCAAATATAGAACTGCATTTACCACAAAGCCCTGTTGACCTAATGAGTGGCTGAGTGTCATGGGGTATGTAGTTCCAAAACATATGGAGGGCCAAGGCTGTGCACCTCTCCCTGTCTTAGAGTATCCCTTTAACTATTACGGCTGTTTTTTTCTATCTTCAGATACTGTCGCTACTTTGTTCTAAATAGACTTTCAGTTGTTCATTCCATTATGTCACGTATTGTCTTGTCTTATCTCCGATATGTCTTTAGGGCTTGTTACAGTTGTTGTGCACATTGTTACTTGAGTTCTAGTAGCTCTCGAACGAAATTCTTCCATGAGTGATCTCTAGCGCTGGACTCAATTTTCCACTAGTAAAATATAATGCACTTTAGATGTACTTCTGTAAAATTTACAGCTTTAAAAAGTAATTTCCACCCATCATCCTTCAAAAGGCTATTTGCCCAGACATCCAGTTATAACCTGATTATAAGCGTGCACAGGGACTGCGCCCAGGCACACCCTAATGCTGAGTGAAGAGGTCCTCTTTCACGTCTCAAATTTACATTTTTAGATGTCCCTTATCTGGTTCATGATGAATAAAATAGAAACAATCTCCGATTACAGGCTTATTTTTAAGGAAAATTTTGCATTTTGTGCACAAAGTTTTCAATTAATACATGTTCCATGGGTGCACACCTAATGTAACGGGCCACACACGCCCGTGAACCTGATTCAGTATATTGCTAATTGTGACCTGTGATTGTGATTTGAATGAGGCTGCCGTCTTTCTAGAACATCTGAATTATTTGCTGTGTAATTACTTTATAAAAATAAAGATGTTATCCCATTATCAGTAGTCATAATAGAATTTATCACGGAAATTATTGAGTGTATATTCATCAAAATATCAAGACAAAGTACTAAAACTGCATTTATTATTTTAAACTAACCCATATTTGTAATTGCATTCAAATACATAGAACAACTGATACCTAAAAAGGATATGAACAGATATCTTGTGGAGAAAATCTGTATTGGCTCTCTCAATCCATCGAAAAACCTGCTCACATGTTCGGTCTTTCATTTAGTCATACTATAATGTAGATTACCCTGGTGACGATGCCAGGGTCTCCTAACCCTTAATAGAATTCTGAGTTCCTGATGTACATGGTACATGTTGTTAGTCCAGCTGGTCGAAACAGAATTATACTGTTCTAAAGGGTTACACCTAGAAACCTAATTATTTTTGTTAAGTGTACATTCCATGCACCATATCCCTTTCATACCATGCTTGATTATGATGTAAACTATATCGGATGGGACCACCAGCCCCTAGATTTCCTATTCTACAAGTGGTTCCTGGCCATGTCAAACCCTAAATTGCTCCGGTCTGTCTTGGCGAGCAATGATATTTACAGCTTTATTCAATAAAGGTGAAACTCAGAAGAATGACTGGACAAGTGAAAATTCTAGGTCAAAATAGCCAAACCAGAAAAATTCTCCCATTTATCTCACTTTCCAAATCGGCTATTTGGTCTACATTGTTCTCTTCTACCAATTCTCCTGAGTTTCACCTTAAGTGAATAGACCTGATAAAGTCTCTCATTTGAGATCTCTGAAATAGCTTGTGCCTTTAGCTGGGTCCAGCATACTGTATGCTCAGGTTCCTGCGCAGCACAGGCCACGTGGGAATCCTCTGCAAGGTGTGCAAATGCATAGCATAAATCAGAAATTCATGTCATTGGATGTGATAAACGGTCACATCAAGCTGAACTGTTTATTGTATGGATCTCAGCTGCTCAATTATGATGGAAAGTGTAAATGACATGGAAAAGTAACTTTTCAATGCATAATTTATAAAAGAGTTGTTACATGGCTTAATCTCATCCATGAGGCTTTCTCCTCATGTGGCTAGTTCTTTTTCTAATTTATATACACATAATGCTGGTATGTTGCATTGCTAAAAGATAGTGGGCTATATTCCCTAGTTGTTGCTAATATTAGCACATCAATATGTAAGCTTTGCCGCTGGGATAAGTGTGTTTAATGCATGCCCTCCTTTTTACATTCCTGATGCTACCCACGTTAACAATCCGTTAGCTCATCGTTTTTTGCGCTAGCCTCCATGAGCTTACTGTACATTGTGCATCCTATACCTAACATGGGGAGCACAAACCTTCATTAGCATTTTGATAAGTAAGGTATTATAAAGTGCTAGCACTAATTACCACAGGGATGTGGACAGCCATATTTTAGCACCACCTAAAAGCTGTCATTTACAGAATCCTGTAGCACCCCGTAACCCCCCCCCAGTAGGCCAGTGTCAGACGAGTGCACTAGGTGCACCCATACTGACATGCCTACTGGCATCTGTCACAACGTTGTGATGCTGCAATGGGCCCAGTCACACGCTTGAGCGCGCACTATAAGCGTCTGTGCACAAAGCCGCCTCGTCAAAACGCTAGTCGCGAGTTGACGGAGCTGCAAAGTGTGATCCTCAATGGGAGGATCAAACCTTGCAGCACTGAGCGCACTAACTGCACTCAGCGAGGTGGCCAGACAGGCGTCGAGTGGAATGAACGGCCACTTTCACGGACGTTCCTTCCTCTCTCCAATGATGCTCGTCTGACCCCAGCCTAAATCCGATTCTCACCCCCTATGGACTAAGGGAGGTGATACGTACAGTGGCGCAGAAGCACTACCTCGAGTATCCCAGCATTTAGCATTGTGTTCCGAGGCAAGTTGCCGAGGTAGCACCTGCCCTGGAATATCGCGCTAACATGGGACACTACGGGAAAATCTTCAGGCGCATATCTTCCCCGTTAGTGTCCCCATGTTAGCGCAAACAAGGCAATATGGCCCTGTATGTTTGTACAAGATGTTTCCAGGGGCGGACTGACCGGTCACTTGGGCACTGCCCGAGGGCCTGCGAGTCAGTAGGGGCCTGGTTTGGGGCGTCATAGTGGGCCCCTGCTGGTTTCCCTGTGATGAACAGTGCACTTAACAGGCAGCCAGCGGCGCACTCTGTAAACGCTGCGGTGGCGCCTGCACCACCCCCTCACGTGACGTGTCACTTGAGGGGTGGCGCCAGTGTAACGTGGCTGCTCCAGTTTTAGACTGGGATGCAGGCACGCTGCAGGCACCACTGCGGCATTTACAGAGTGCGCCGCTGACTGCCTGTTAAGTGCACCGATCATCAGAGGGAAACCGGCGGGGGCCCACTGTGTCGCCCCCAAACCGGGCCCCACAGGCCCTCAGAGCCGGTGAGCAAAGGGGGAGGGGCAATATATATCCATGTTTGAGGTGCTGGGGCAAATATATTCATGTTTGAGCTACTGGGGGCAAATATATTCATGTTTGAGCTACGGGGGCAAATGTATTCATGTTTGAGCTACGGGTCAAATATATTCATGTTTGAGCTACGGGGGCAAATATATTCATGTTTGAGCTACGGGGCAAATATATTCATGTTTGAGCTACGGGGGCAAATATATTCATGTTTGAGCTACTGGGGGCAAATATATTCATGTTTGAGCTACTGGGGCAAATATATTCAGGTTTGAGCTACTGGGGCAAATATATTCAGGTTTGAGCTACTGGGGCAAATATATTCAGGTTTGAGCTACTGGGGCAAATATATTCAGGTTTGAGCTACTGGGGCAAATATATTCAGGTTTGAGCTACTGGGGCAAATGTATTCAGGTTTGAGCTACTGGGGCAAATATATTCAGGTTTGAGCTATTGGCAGTATATATCCATGTTTGAGCTACTGGGGGCAAATATATTCATGTTTGAGCTACTGGGGCAAATATATTCAGGTTTGAGCTACTGGGGCAAATATATTCAGGTTTGAGCTACTGGGGCAAATATATTCAGGTTTGAGCTACTGGGGCAAATATATTCAGGTTTGAGCTATTGGCAGTATATATTCATGTTTGAGCTACTGGGGGCAAATATATTCATGTTTGAGCTACTGGGGCAAATATATTCAGGTTTGAGCTACTGGGGCAAATATATTCAGGTTTGAGCTACTGGGGCAAATATATTCAGGTTTGAGCTACTGGGGCAAATATATTCAGGTTTGAGCTACTGGGGCAAATATATTCAGGTTTGAGCTACTGGGGCAAATATATTCAGGTTTGAGCTATTGGCAGTATATATCCATGTTTGAGCTACTGGGGGCAAATATATTCATGTTTGAGCTACTGGGGCAAATATATTCAGGTTTGAGCTACTGGGGCAAATATATTCAGGTTTGAGCTATTGGCAGTATATATCCATGTTTGAGCTACTGGGGGCAAATATATTAATGTTTGAGCTACTGGGGCAAATATATTCATGTTTGAGCTACTGGGGGCAATATGTATTCATGTTTGAGGTGCTGGGGGACAGTATCCATGTTTGAGCTACTGGGGGCAATTTATATCCATGTTTGAGCTACTGGGGGCAATATATATTCATGTTTGAGCTACTGGGCAATTTATATCCATGTTTGAGCTACTGGGGGCAATATATATTCATGTTTGAGCTACTGGGCAATTTATATCCATGTTTGAGCTACTGGGGGCAGTATTTATGTTTGAGCTACTGGGGGCAGTATTTATGTTTGAGCTACTGGGGGCAGTATATATCCTTGAGCTACTGGGGGCAGTATATATCCATGTTTGAGCTGGTGGGGGCAATATATATTCATGTTTGAGCTGCTGGGGGCAATATATGTCCATGTGTGAGTTGCACATTACTGTGGGTTTTATTGCTGTGCAGCTCTGTGATATGCTCATACACTCTACTCTGCACATTACTCGGAGTTTCATTTCTGTGGAGCTCTGTGATGTGCAGTGTGTCAGGATTGTACAGTATCTTTTAAACTGATCGTTTTCCCACATTTTCCACAGGGACTTTCTGTGCCACGGCACAGCCTTAGGCTAGGGTCAGACGAGCGTGATTTCTACAGACTGTACTTCCGTGCACACGGACATACGTCAGTACGGAAGACGCAGTAGAGGCCACACAGTCCGTTTATTCTCTGACGTATATTTTGACGGATGTAGGAGGGAAAATAAAATAAAAAGCAAAACCATTTTGTCAGTGAAAAATGCTGGACGTATAAATGCAGTCCGTCTGACCACGTTCCATCACTCACACACAAAGCTATGCAGACATTGCTGACGCAGCGCACTTTGTGCGGCCGTTCTAGGGGTTGTACGTTCTTGCCTGCTTTGCATCCGTGGGCCGCGACCGTTGTGCGTCCGCAGTTCAGTGCGGACGTACTTAGTGTGTCGGGCTCTGAGGGGCTTTCTGTCATGCTATCACGGACGTACTTTTAGGCGCAATCACGGACGTGAACACTACGCTCGTCTGCCCCCAGCCTTAGCTGCAATGCGTGGGTGATGGCTGCTGCAGCAGTGCGGTGGCCATCTGTAAGTATGGAGGGGGGCACAATTCGCTGCTGCGTCCAAGTGGATTTTCAAAAAGGTTATTTTTAGGAGTTGAGAAATTAATTATTTAGCACAATAATGTACATGTGGGTGTTGCATTGTAGGGGTGCGTTTTTATGGGTGCGGCCTCCTGTGGGTGCAGAACAAGGGTGGCCCATGACCACCTATTGCCATGGGGCCCCATTAGTTGTCAGTCCGCCCCTGGACGTTTCATTGTAAATCTCCTCACTACTTTAATTTTCAAGACAATGTCGTACCATTCTTGCCAAAATGCATCCGTTTCTTGTGGACCCCTCCCCCATTCTGTTTCCTATCTGACATTAAAGGGGCGTTCTAGTGAGTGTTCTTAACAAGTCAGGAGACCTATTTTAAGAAATTGAAAGTTTATTTTGATGCAGAGAAGCCAATGTATGGGGGGGCACTTAAGATACCAATGTCAAAACTGTGGGGACACTAATAATTTGCGCCACTAAATCATACCTCTGAAAAAAACTAAGTATATATAAATTCCAAAATCCCAGAATAATGTGATGCAGTGACACCGTTTTGTTGTACTAACCTCATACTTAAATTCAATTATTTTATTCGCCACAATTTGGCGGTTTTTGCCGACGTCCGATAACTGCTTCAGCGACTCAAACTTTCGCAAATTACGGTGACCATTCGCTAAATTTATTTATGAAGGATTTTACCAGGAAGGATACATTGAGATTTCTCTCGTTTTCAAGTATGTCCTGGGTTCAGCAACATTAAATTGTTACAGTGTTACAGAAATACACAGTAATAAAATGCAAAATATTAAAAACAAATTGCACAAATATACAGATGAACAGAAAATAAATATTTTCACTGTTTACAGGTGCATTCTTTATTGAGGTATGTTAACCACTTGGCTGCTATGGACGCGCTCAGCGCGTCCAGCCAAGTGATTCTCCTGTGCTATGGATGCGCTGAGCGCGTCCATGCACAGGAGGCAGCAATCCGCCGGATTCCGGCGGATTGCTGCGCCCCCCGGTGCGGGCTGACATCTTGAATGTCAGCCCAGCACTCCGGGACCCCGGCGGGTCCATTAGATGTCATTGCGGCGGCGCGATGACATCGAATTCAGGCGCCCCCCCCGCGTGTGCGGAGGAGGTGCCTGAAAGGGAGGGGGAGGTCCTTCGGACCTCTCTCCCTCCCGATCGACGGGCACAGAGTTAAGGCAGGCACCGTTTGGAAGGGCACAGCCTGCCCTTCCAAACGGTGGCGGTCATTAACCCCTGGGGAGCCGGATCGTGATCCTCTCCCGGAGCTGGCCGACATCTTGGATGTCGGCCAAGCCTCCGGGAACTCCCCCTGAGGACTGGCGTCATTGTGCATAGCATGATGACGCCAGTCCTGGAGTTAACCCCTAGCTGCCAGCAATGGTGGAGATAGCGGGTTCCAATGAACTCGCTATCTCCCGATCAAGTGGCAGCTAGGGGTTAATGTTTGATACCGTTGGATCGCCCAGAGCATGGCCTTTCCAACGATACCAAACATTACCATGAAAAAAGTTGTGTTTTTTTAAAATAATTTTTTTAAAAAAAAATTCTAAAAAAAATAAAATAAAAATAAAAGTTTTGTTTTTTTTGTTTTGTTAATGCAGCAATATTGTTCCCATTTCAGTTATAATGTGAACAATGATGCTGCACTAACGATTTTTGTATGCGGTGCGTTTGTTACAAATAGCGACATTTTCCCCCAAAAAAATTGTAACGAGTCCCCATTTCGAATTTTTTTAACAAGCGCACCCCATAGAAAATATAACCGCAAATGCTCGCATGTTAAAATGTGAAAAAAAACACTTTACACATAGTAAATTATTAAAATTTCATATTTTATTGCATTTTTTGTTATAATATACATACAGGACATGACGTATACATATAATAATGACATATTATGAATCTGCCGAGTCTGACGGAAAGAACAATATATAATATGTCTGGGTCATATAATAAAATAAGCCTTCAAAACACGTTTAAACATGATGAGCGAAACAGGTAAAAATGAGCGCAGCACAGAGGCGTGAAATGCCTCAGCAGCGAAAGGGTTAAAATGTGAAAAAAAAACACTTTACACATAATAAATTATTGAAAATTCAAATTTTATTGCATTTTTTGTTGACATGACATAACGTATACATATAATAATGACATATTATGAATCTGCCAAGTCTGCCGGAGAGAACAATATATAATATGTCTGGGTCATATATCAAAATATGGCTTCAAAACGCGGTTAAACATGATGAGCGAAAGCGGTAAAAATTACCTCCGCACAGAGGTGTGAAAAGCCTCAGCAGTGAAAGGGTTAAGTGACTTTAGATTGGGGGAATATTTGATGGCGTCTGGGAGGTTATTCCATAATTGCGGTGCTCGGTAGGAAAATGAGGATCGAGCCACTGTCTTTTTGTATTGTGGTATTGCAGGTAAGGTGCAGGTCCTGGATCGGAGGTTATAGGATGAGGGAAGCTGTCTATTCAGGTAGGGTGGCAGCTTCCCAGAAAACCTCTTTAACACCTGGTTGGAAAGGTGAAGAGTGTGTCTAGATTCCAGCGATGACCAGTTTAGTTTTTAACATGTCACAGTGGTGGGTCATGTAGTTACATTCTAGCACAAAGCAGCAGAATGAGTTATACAATGTAGTAAGTTTCTGAAGGTGTGTTCAGTTTATATGAGAGTTTTTCAATGTGGGGGCCAAAGGATAGATTTGGGTCTAACCACATACCTAGATATTTGAGAGCAGTGACTGTGGTCAACATGTCATTTGATCTTGTCCGGACACCTATATGGGGCGATTGCAATTTGTGTAGTTTATGTGCTGTACCAAAGAGCATCTAAGTAGTATTTAGAAAAAAGTTTATCTCTGATCCACTTTTCTACCTCTGCGAATTGTTCTAAATAGGGAATACACCAGATTTTCTGTGACAATGATTCACCGAAATGTGACAAAAAGCAGAGTATGTAACGGCGAATAGACCCTTTAGCTTCAAACTTCCAGAATAACCCATTAACCCAGGGAAATATAATACAAATAATAAACAGTGTGGCATGTAGCCTCTCCATTAACCCCTAAAAGGCCATTAATCGAGGGAAAGCATTACATTAATACACTGTGAGGCATATGGCCTACTCTTGAACCCCTAAAATGCCTTTAATCAATGGAAAACATAAAATGTATACATTGTGACGCATGCAACTACCCGTTAACCCCTAAAATGCCATAAATCAATTAAAAAATAGAATGTGTACTGTGAGGGATGAAGCCTGCCCATTAACCCTTAATATACAACTAAACCAAGGTAAAAACAAAAGTAATACACTATGGGATATATATCCTGATTGTGAAATCTTTCACTGCCGAGCCATTAAATCCTGTAAAAAAAATAGTTACGTTTTCATGTTTACTTTACACTGAATTTGGTCATGTTGGGTATCGTTGGAAAGGCCAGGCTCTGCCTTCATCGACCATGTACGATGCAGTGGGCCGAAGGAGATAGAGGAAGATGGATGCTGATTCCAGTTTTGGGGGCACATGGAGGGCAAGGAATATCCTCGGGGGGGGTAATTGCCCCTCTGTAGAGACACCTATGAGCTAAACCTGAGCTGCTAGAATTTTACTTCAGCCTCTTAGATTTTTAGATTATTCTACAAAATTAAAAATTCTAATTAGACTTGCTCCTAAGAAGGCGTAGTTGGCTCAAAGATTTTCTTACAGTTCATATGCGGTTGTCACTCCCTGATATTTGAATATCCTCTCCGTTGAAGGCATATTACCCAGGTCTCTCTGCTTGTCAGAAGATGGACTATCTGCTTTATCTGCCAACTGTACGTTAGATTAAAATCCAGGAAATTGGATATTGACTTTCTTTTTTTTTAATGTAAACCAGGCTTCTGAGAAGCACCAGCAGTAATATTTTTTTTGTATTGCTTCACATTTTTCTTTTATTGTAACCAGGTGGAGGTCATTGCTGTGGATGATTTTTCATGACACTACTTTCGTCTTCAATATATTTAATTGTAAGCTAAACATTTATGCGACACATTAGGAGCGGAATAATTCCGTGCAGCAGTCTCCTTTCAGACACAGATTTTACTTTAAGGTATAAAGTGGTAAGCCATTAATTGACAGTTTAATCAAACAATGAAGGCATTTTCTGGGACATGATGCAATTTTTTTTTTCGGAAAGTGTTTGATGTCGGACATGAAGAAACGTTCGTTTAAAAAGTTGGTGCATTTACAAAATAGCATTTTAACATCGTTCAGAGTGTCTTATTTTTGTAAATCCCCAGCTTTGCAACATTTATGCTGATCTTGAAATAAGAGACAGAAAGAATCGGAACTACATTGCCCATGATACCCTTCTGGTCTTATAGCTGGCTGTGCATCATGGAAGACAAAGTTCTCAAACAGCCCTGGTGTAGCAAGCTTCCCTCGGCTTCAGCATATGTGAATATAAAAATATCTAGGCTAGACTGTACAGTTTTTCCTGAATGCTTTCATTGAAGACCCTACGTCAACAATTTATTGATCTCCAGACCATGCCTGGAAACCTCACCTACACATTTTTATTATTTCAATCTGGTTATACACCTTCAACGGATTGCAAACTTTGCCTTATTTTAGAGGTTGTCCATGGCTAGAGACTTTATCAAATCTCTGGTAGAAGCATCTTCTGTGCATTCTGAGCTACTTACAGTCACTCTTTTCAATGTTCCAAGTTTTTAAGGTAACACCTGTAAAGTTTCGAAAAGGAATGTAGACCGCGCTACACACGCTACACTACCCTCAGATTTAAAGTTACAGTTGAAGCAATATGGTCCAAATGAAGTGTGTTCCTGGCCTGTGAGATGTGTGGATTGCAAACGGGATTCTTTACAGCAGGGGATTCAAACTCTGGTCCTCAGATGTTGAGGCCTACAATTCCCAGAATTCTTCCAATGCAATAGATAGCCTGTAAATCATGGGAGTATTTAGGCTAGGGTCAGACGAACGCATTTTTCACATCGTCCGTAAAAAAGTGCGTCCGAACGCATTGATGTATTTTTTTCACGGAAAACGCGATAGCGGTCATACGGTGCGCATTTTCGTGTGTGATTTTTGTCGGAGCTATAAAAAAACAAATGGACGGACTTGTGCAGCATCTGACGTCTCCTAATCACGCACAAACGCCGCTATGCAGACACAGCGCACTCTGCGTCAGTACTAGCGGTTGTACGTTCTTGAAAAAATGCATTCGTTTGCCGCTTGCGTTGCGCGGCCGAACGTTCTTGCGGCCGTACTTCGTATATTGGCCATCATTGGATGTCATTTGCTGCTACTACGGCCGTAATAAAGTGCGGCTGCACGCGCGTTCGCACTGCGTTCGTCTGACCCCAGCCTTAGTTCAGAAACATCTGGGGGGGGCAGTTTGACAGCAATACTTTACATGTTATTTTGATGGTTTGTTGGCAAACTGCTACTATTAATGACAATCATACCAGGCCAGTATGGACCGGGTTATGGCAGCCATTTTTCTGTAATAGATTAAAGACCTAGAACTCCTTTTGTCTACCTACAGGCAATAAGCGGTTTTGTCACGTGCCGTGTTTTCCAGTTTACCCACAGGACCCACATGTGATACTTCCTATGGTTAACATTTCCAGGTAGACTTGGTTGTCTGCCTGCAGTGCCAGGTCTGTGCTCTGTGTCACCATTTTCCGAGATTGCAAAACTGACACTGAATAATCTGCCTTTGCAAATAATTCCTTTTTATAAAAGTACAATGTGTTTTCAGCTCCTATAACCTTGTGCCAGCACGTCTATAATGTGATGTGACATGGCTATTTAAAGTCGGATTGTGTACAAGGTTGTTAGCGGTGGCAAGGTACACTGGTAGGTCACCTGTCATTCACTAAAACACCTTGGCTGTCATGATGTTCTAGGCTACTGGGCTTCTCACCGTTCATATTGTGTAAACCGTCGTCAGCACAGGAGTTTCCTATGGGTTATTGTTTCCAGGGTAACGAGATTAAGGACTACTACTTTAAATATTGAAAAATACGTTTTGTCTCCTTTTAATAATGTGATGCCGCTCACGGATATCAAGTCATGCTGTCTGCCCAAAGAGCAAAATACAAACTGGATAATGCAGGATAGTGTGTTTAAGCAGCAAGTTCTATCTAATAGAAAAAAAATAGATATGTTAACCAGACCGTTAAGTGTACAATTCAACCACAGTGCACCATGCACTGAAAGCAGCAAATCCTATTTTTATTGGGTGAACACTTTCTAAAAGTACAGGTAAAAGTCATCAGATACATTGAGTTCTCAGTTTCTACCTATTTAAATTGCATGTAATCTGTAGGATTGTGTAACTGTTGCTTGTGTTTTTTTGCTCTGACTGTACTTGGCATTTATTCTGTTTTTTTCCTTCTTTAGAATTAACTAGTAGTGGGATTTCCATTTCCAGGCCTTCAGAGACAATCAGAAGATATGCCTGTAGTATAAATTTATTTGGAACTACATATTTTGAATTTCACTTTTGTTGCTGTACAGTGAGGAACATATCACCAGCCTAAAGTCCTGCGGAGCTCTCCAATAGATTGTACATTGATAACTACATTGTGTTTATCTCTATCTCGCACAACTGTTCTGCAGCAGTTGGGTAGGTGGTTTTCTAGATCTGGGCGTTGAATTTAAATAACCATAGTAATTGAAATCTCTGACCTCTTTGTTTTAATTAGGCAGTCTGGAGCCCAGGCAAGAATACCTGTGGTCTATTGCAAGACCGCCATCAGTGTGCAAGCTTGTTCTGAAATGAGGTTTGAAGAAGAGGGCAATAGGTGGTGGAGAGCTGAATAGATAGGGTGCCAGACAAAATCCCTACAACCAGGTTCCCTAATGCCAACATCCCTACGGCCATCTTCCAGACAGAACAAGTGCTGGACATACCAAGTTCCCTACACGGACAACTCCCTGACTGACAACCTCCAGACATTCAAAATCCCAGCAGCTAACCCTAATCCAACACCCTAACCCAGGGATCTCAAACTCTGGCCCCTCTGTTTCTGAACTGCAACTCCCATGATTCACTGGCCATCTATTGCATTCAAAGAATTCTGGGACTTGTAGGCAAAAACATCTTGGGGGCCGTGAGTTTGAGATCCCTGCGCCTAACCCATAGGGAGTTAGGGTTAGGCTTAGGGAGCTAGGGTTGGGGAGAAGGTTTAGGGTTAGCCGCTGGGATTTTGGATGTCTGGAAGTTGGCCGTCAGGGAGTTGTCTGTGTAGGGAACTTGGTATGTCTGGAAGTTGGCCGTCAGGATGTTGGCATTCGGGAACCTGGTTGTAGGGATTTTGACCCAAACCCGAAAAGATCTTATACCAGAAGGAACTTGAAACGTTATATACATGTTTTGTGTCATGTTTTGTGTTTCGTGTCATGTTTTGCATCTGCAAAAATAAATATGCCTTTCCTCATGGAATCAAGTATGACGGAGAGACCGTTTTAAGGGTATGAGCCCATCTCTTATACACATCCTTTTTGTTCTAGCGAAGCCTTTATCTTCAGACAATTGAATGGAATGTTAGAAAATAAATTTCCTTTTCTTCGGGATGCACAGAAAATACTGCCACTGTCTTTCTCATGCAGTAAAGATAGTAGGTCAAGCTTCATAGATATTACAAGACTGTCGAAGCTGCAATACTAAGCTCCAATATCTGCTATTATATGGATGCTGTTAACATAGCGCATGCTCGGAAAACATGCATTTGCATTCTGTGCAATATTGGATGACTAAGGCTGGACGTCCAATGGATCTGTAGTTGTGCGACTGACTTGGTCGTCAGACGAAGAGCGATATCGGTCGTGCAACTTGGTCTGACGAGGGTCGTCCATTGCATCAGACTAGCGATCAGCGACTATGGACCCAAAAACCATTTTATTCATGTTTTCTTTTTTTCTGAGACTGTATAATATTGCATTCTGCTTTTGGAGACACTGCAGTCCTTCGTGTGCAAAAATGGATATGGAGGAGCTGGATGCGCTAGTACAGTGTGTGTGAATTTTAATCCTTTTGCGCAGCTGAAAAAGGACTAAAATTCATTCACCCTGTACCCTACCCAAACATGGCTAGTCCCACCCATCTCCCATACACAAAATGCACATTTAAATATCAAAAAATTGAATGTAATAGCTTTTTTAACTCCTCTAATCAACTTCTCAGCATCCATCTCCTTCCCTGATCGTCTGGCTGTCTGAGTTGCTTGTGCGAGATTTCCAAAATTTTTGGTCTGATCACTAGTCTGCAGCAGACTTCAAAAGTCACTGGAAGTCGCAAGTCTGACGCAATGGACGACAGTACATTCACAATAATGTTGTTGGATTGGTCTGACGACACGGACGACTTTGTGCGATGTCGTTGTCACACAAATACGGATCCAGTGGATGCCCAGCCTAACACTTCTATGCAGATCTTTTAGACCTGGCGTGGGTGATCACATGTTACAGGATGCCTTACAGTTGAAACATTTACAGGATTATTCCAGTGGAATTTCGGTGCTCTTTCATTCCACGTACTAAGGGGAATCCAATTGTATTCACCGCAATTCACCGCAATTCAGCATTCACCGCAGGAACCCCATAGTGCAGGGAAAAAAAAACACAGAATCAAAAATAAAAACTGCCAGAAAACCGCTGAAATGATCAGATCCAATAAGCCGCAGGGAACCTACCGGAAAACTACGAACACAGCGCTGACCAGCCGCCGGAAAAGGCCGACAAGGCAACGAACAGGGTAAAAAAAAAATAAGACTGCATCTTTTAAAATTTGAAAAGCAGTTTGCAAAAAAAAAAACACTTCTGGACGAAAATGTCTGGAACTTGCATATAAGATCCTATGAAAAATAATAAAAATATTTGTTACAGGAAAAAAAAACACTTTAAAAAAATCTGGAAATTGTTTTTGCTGAAAAAATCCTATAAAAATAAAGTATTTTTGCTGCCAAATTAAAAGAATAAATGGCTTAATAGATATTGAATAAAAGCAGGAATATTTTTTACATTAAAACCTACGGGATTCTCCTGATTAAACCTGCCGAACGAAACCTCTGAAAATCAGGGCATTTCACTGACATTTCGGTGCTGATTGGTGTTCTTTGAATAGATTAAGCATTGCTTATCTATGGGAATTTCACTGCTGCCAAAAATCAGCCGTATTTCGCTGGCAATTCACCAGTATTTGGCAAATTGCCAGGTTTTGAATAACCAAATGGCTCCAACATTGCACCGTACGGGGAAATTCACTGTTCGGTGCAATTTCAGGTCCAGTTCGGCTCTTTCTGAATATCACCTTTAGTCTCTCAGTTATTATTGAAAACCACATGTGCCCATTAATTATTGAATAGGATATTTTCCAATAAAATCGTAACCTGTTGTCTTTTTGTGCTAAAAAATAAAGTCTCTGTTCCATTCCCAGTCTATTCTCATTGAGCTGTCCCATGCATAGTTTCTTTTTAGACTGACCTCATTTGAACGCATCCTGTGGCATCCCTGTCACTCACCCGTATCAAGGGCAGCACGTCAAGGTTGGGCTGGATTTTCTTTGCTCAGTGATTACATTTGCAATCACCTGTGCGGCATATCAAATTAAAAGGAGCTTTATCAAAAGCTTAATCTCTTTGGCTTGTATAATTGCAAATAGTGAAGATTAGATCTTTATTTATATGTAACCAGAAATTCACCCATATGCGCGAGTTTGTGTGTGTGTGTATGTATATATATATATACAAGAATAAAGTGACCTCAATCTCAGAAGACTTTATTTTGCGCATTAGCAGGATTTTCTCTTCCGGAGGTCATCGGTATGTCATGTAAGACCAAGGATGGTGTGAGGATGTGCTTGCAACATGGAACTTTTTTATTTTTAATAAAGCTATGGGAATGTTGCGCTGCTCTTGACATACTTAGACCTCTCAAGATGTCAAGGTCACTAAGTATAGTGGACAGTGAGTGGCCATGATTGTTTCGGATTTTTTACCACAATTAAAGCGGAATTGTCCTCTTTCAGGCAATGTCTGCCTGGAATCCCTTATACCTTTTAGATTGTATAGAAACAGATCTTGGTATAAAGTCTTTCTATGCTTGGAAACTGTTGCACTCTATTAACATGATTTATAACTAATTTTCTTTCTTGGCTCAGGAGAAGAGAACAATCTAGACCAAATAGCCAATTTGGAAAATGAGATAAACGGGAAAAATGTTCTGGTTTGGCTATTTTGACCTAGATTTTTTCATGTCTGCCAATTCTCCTGACTTCACCCTGTAATGAATAGACCTGCTGGTTTCCCTTGATTTTTTTTTTTTCCGGTTATTTGAACATTCACCTCTTTTCATGGTACGATCCTCACTTTAACATTAATCGGTTTCATAAACCTCTAGTTTGATTTACTTCTCTTGGCTGATGGAAAGAAATGAGGAAACACGCATGGCACAAAGCACATAAGAAGAGGGACAATCAATGTGAGCTCCTAAATACCATGAAATCTTAGGGCAGCTGACCCCTTCCTGACCATCGTCTGTTGGATAACAGTTATTACAGCCAAACCCTCCCCATGCCATCATGGAAGAAATGCTACAGTCTCCCTTATTAGAAGGACACGGTAACCCAGCAGTAGAACTGTAATTTTGTAAGGCACTTTGCCATTAAATGTCAATAATTTCACATAGGACTTAGATTTAAGTGACTCGATTTAGTTCTTCTATCAAGTTTTGTGCTTTTATATAACTCTGTGCATGTTTACATATACATTTAAATTCTCATACATATACATTCAAATCACTAATTTTGAACAGCCTTCTTTTCCCCTCAAAGTGCTTTCTTTTGTAGAGTTTATTAAGCTTGCTTCCTCGTCTGCGTTTGTTTAAATCCAGGAATTTGCAGAGGTCTCAATCAGTGGTTTGTCTATCAAAGATCGCATTGAGAATGATCATGTGTGTAATTTCACCCTGTCACATGGCACTTAAAGCCTTGTCTGTCTTTCATGGACAATGCAGGAACAAACCATAGGCAAAAACAAAGGGTCCTTATCAAAGTGGGAACAGAGTGCTGCACATAGACCCATTAAAAAGTAATTGTGTTTTGTCCCCCCCCCCAGTTAATTTTACTATTGTAACCCCAGAACTAAAGAACCAAACCTATCCTAGGAAGGTAGACGACCTGGGAACTTGGTGTTTATTATGTAGCAAATTTTAAAGATTTATGTAGTTCAGTGGTGTTGAAATCTAGAGCATCATAAGTTGCCATGGTAACCCAACCATCAGCAGAATAAAAAATTCTTCGTAGTACATACGCCTTATTTGTGGATGGAAACAGATTCCCTTACACACAGCATTTGCTGTTGGGTATAAGGGGTTCAGGAGCTGCATTGCTGCCTCTGGTGCAAAAATGGACACTGGCGTCTCTGGCCTGTAACAAGATTAAGTGCCTTATGTACAGCCCAGCGATAAATAAGGTGTCTAACGCAAGGTGTCAGTGTGTGAGAGCAGTCTGGTCTCGGAAAGCATTTTTCACCTATTTAATACTGCACATTTATCATATCTGCAGGCAGATGAGAGGTTCTCTGAACTTCAGTTATTGATGAGAAGCTGCGAAATTTCTGCCGTCAGTCTCTTTTGTTTAGATGCTAAGAGTGCAAGTGGCATTGATGTGTTTCTTTAATTTCTGGCAGTTCTGCAAATTGCTCTGAACACATGGCGGGAGAGGTATGCTTTTTCATAAGTATTTGATTTATGCCCTTTGCGAAACAACACTCGTTCCTGTCCTTTGATCAGCTGCGTGAAGTGCAGTCCTCCTCGTTAATTTCTTAGCTCGTTCAATCCCTTTCTCCGTTTGCAGATGTGCTGCTTAATTATATAATCACTATTTGCATTTTTTAAAATAGTTTAATTAATCCAAGTTAATTTCCCCTTTTCCAGATGACTTCACAGATATGAGCGTGGTGTACATTTCCATTAGGAAGCGGGTGAACAAAGATTGTGCAATCTCGCAACATAGGTTTATAGCTGATAAAAAGGAATATGAGATTTGTCATCAAGTTTGGGATGTCTTCCAGAAATCTGGAGATGTAAAGCATCCTGTACATCTGTTCTGCAACACATTGCTGACTTGAGCTGCAAAATACATGAAGTTTCAGTGTTTTTTTTCTTCTTTCCATCAGATATTAGGTGCATGGCCATATGGGGAATGTTGAAGGAATAGTGTCATCTTAATACAAAAAAAATGACATTTAATTTAACCTTTTTTTGGGTGTATGTATGTGGTTGCATGTGGGTATCTCAGTATTTTTCCATTTTATATGCTGTAACCAATTTAAACAAAAAGAACTACAGGGTTATTTAAAAGATCCGAAAGGTAACCGAACAGTGAAATTCAGCGTACAGTTACCTTTCTTGGCCATTCAGCTATTCTGAGAGCAGGCAGTTCGCCAAATCCTGGCGAATTGCCTGCACATACAGTGCCTGTTCAAGGGCAGTGAAACCCCCATAGGGAAGCAATGGTTTGTCTATTCAGAGAACAAAAACCTTTTTATTATCATTCATTGGATCTTATATGTAAATTTCAGACATTTTCGTTCTGTAGTTTCTTTGCAAACAGCGTTTCACTTTTCAAACATTCAAGCGTACTGTTTTTTTTTCCCACTCCATTCGTCTGCGGTGTCAGATTTTTCCGGCGACTGCTCTGCGCTGTGATCGGCGGCTGCTCGGGTTTCTCCGGCATGTTCGGCGGGGTTAATCCAGATGTTTTTGCGAGTTTCGGTGTGCATTCGCCGGGTTTTGCTGTGAGTGTTCAGCGGGTTTGCGGCGGCTTTTCCCTGCACTACGGCAGCCCTGTGGTGCTTGCTGAATAGACCACAGGGTCGCCGAAATGGGATCGCAAAATCGCACAGAGTTGAAGAGAACGAAAAGTTTTCGATTCTCTTTGAATAACCCTGCTAGTAAAAATGTGATTTTTATATCCCGTTTGTTTAATTTATTATACTTTATATAGCTCCACCAGGCTATACAATGATGTGGTGGACAAGGGGAGCGAAATGTTTGGACACTGTATCAAAAATGTCAGAATGGAGGACTGTGTTCTCGGGCGAACGCTAATATATATGTATAGCCGTATATTAAATACATATGTTTCGATTCCTCTTTTCATTGCATCACCATGCTTATCAGAAGCTATGTGGAGTCATATTTTTAAGTAGTTTTGGACTGGAAATGGTAATTGTGCTCTTTGATGGCTACATACACTTTGTGCGTGGTCCCTGGATGTTTACCATGTTTGGAGCTTGACCATGGCTTTACACCAAACAGATCTAATCATTGCCCCCACTATAGAGCTGGGGTAAGTGTGGGATGTACAGATATGTCTCCAATAGTATATGCTGACTATCTCGGGGTTATCTTTAAAGATTAATGTGTTTTCCTCTTATGTGGAGACGATCTAATCCATTGGAAATGGCATAATCCTACTCTGGTATTAAAGATGGCTGTCAGCACATCGTTCTTATATGCAGTAATAAACAGTTTCTGGGGAAGTGGCAAAATATTTTATATCCTCAGTGTAAATGCCCCCCAGTAGACGAAACGTATACTTTGGAACTGCCACCAGCACTCCTTGAATCCTATCATTTCATTCTGCTTTTATAACTACTGTCATATGTATACATTTATTGACCTATATTCCACATGGAGGTTTAACTTTACGGGGAATTGGCAATGGCAAGGCTGGAGTGGCAAGAGAGTAGGAGAACCCCTCCTTGTCCTGACTGTGGACATCCTGAGAAAGTGTGACTGATGTGTCTGGGTTAAAAACACATTAGGGTGTATTATGAGACCTTGCGTTAAAATATGAACAAACATTATGTGTGTGAATGGATCCAATATGAGGGGCTATATGTGTGAATGGATCCAATATGCGGGGCTATGAATACAACTATCATGTTCTCACGGTGCTTTCAAAAGATACATGTTTAGCATCCCTCAACTGGCAGCCAAAAACAAGCTCTTTTTGAGCACAAGCATGACATCTCAAATGGAAAATTCCACATTGGACTTCATGAACGGGACAAGATTACTAAAAATACTCATTGTATAAAATTATCTCAGGACGATCAGGGTTATTCAAAGAGAGTCGATCTGGCCCCAGAATGTAAACGGACACTGAAATTCAGCGTACGGTGACATTTCGTGGCCATTCGCGAATTCAGAGAGCAGGCAGTACGCCAAATGTTGGCGAATTGCCTGCACAAATGGTGCCTGTTGGAGGGCAGTGAAACCCCCATAGAGAACACCAAACAACTGAGAAAAGTTGCTGAAATGCCCTACTGTTCGGTGGTTTCATTCAACAGGTTTATTCAGGAGAATCCCATAGGCTTCAATGTTAGAAATATTCCCGTTTTAATTCAATATCTAATAAACCGTTTATTTTATTCTAGAAAAGGTTTCACAATACCTATATATAGAGCGCTGGGTGAGGTGGGGAGGGTACCTTTTGGGTGCAGCTCTGTGATGAGTAGGTTGACAGAATCAAAACCCCAAAACACTCTGTAATAACAGAAAAAGACACACTCCAGAGCGCAAACCTGTATCTTATGAAAGAGTGGGAGGAGAGGGCTTTTCTCTCTACGTGCAAGAGAGACAGAGAAGTGCCGCAGATCAGAAAGAACTTTTATTTACTACACGTCTTCAATTGAAAGACTTTTTGAAATACGGACACTAGGTGGCGATATACCACCAATACTGCATTACAAATGATCTTTTATATTATTATTATTCTTTATTTATAAAGCGCCAGCATATTCCGCAGCGCTGTACAATAGGCACAGTATAGACAGGGTTACAATACATTGAACAACATTTGACAAACAGTACAGGAGGAGATGAGGGCCCTATTCCCGTAGGAACTCACAATCTGGGAGGGTTGGGGTTGGAAACAGGAGGAGAGGACTGTAAGGTGAGAGTGATTGATGGTTGCGTCAGTGAGTTGGGTGGTAGGCTTCCCTAAATAGGAACGTTTTCAGGGAGCGTTTGAAGGAAGAGAAGTTAGGGGACTGTCTGACAGTACGAGGGAGAGCGTTCCAGAGAGTGGGGGCTGCGCGTGAGAAATCCTGCAGTCTATCATGGGAAGAGGTGATGCGGGGAGAAGCTAGGCGCAGGTCACTGTTTGACCTTAGGGAGCGGGCTGGGGTGTATTTGGTGATTAGTGAGGACAGGTAGTGGGGAGCTGAGTTAGTGACGGTTTTGTAGGTAAGGATAAGGATTTTGAACTTAATTCTGCAGTGGATGGGGAGCCAGTGAAGGGACTCGCAGAGGGGAGTGGCAGAGACAGAGCGGCGGGTGAGGTGAATTAGCCTGGCGGAGGCGTTCAGGATGGATTGTAGAGGGAGAGGCGGGACAGAGGGAGGCCAGATAAGAGATTATTGCAATAGTCGAGTCGGGAGATTACCAGGGCGTGTATGAGTTGTTTTGTGGTGACAGCGGTAAGAAATGGCCGAATTCTGGAAATATTACGCAGTTGGTATCGGCAGGAGGAGGAAAGAGACTTGATGTGGGGGGTGAAGGAAAGAGCAGAGTCAAGTGTAACTCCAAGACAGCAAACTTGGTTTGATGGGGAGATGGTGATACCCTCCACCGTGATAGAGAAGTCAGGAGGTGGGGAGGCATTGGAGGGAGGAATAAGTAGGAGCTCAGTCTTTGACATGTTGATCTTTAGGTGGTGGGAGGCCATCCAGGAGGAGATGCCAGATAAACAGTCACTGACTTTTGAAAGGACAGGGGGAGAGAGATCAGGGGTAGAAAGGTAGATCTGAGTGTCATCAGCGTAGAGGTGGTAATTAAAGCCAAAGCTGTTGATGATTTTGCCCAGGGAGGAGGTGTAGATGGAAAAGAGCAGAGGACTAAGGACAGAGCCTTGAGGTACACCAACAGATAAAGGCAATGAAGAGGAGGAGTTACCAGCAAAGGACACACAGAAGGACCTGTTGGATAAATAGGAGTCAACCCAAGTAAGTGCAGTGTCACCGAGACCCAGAGAGTTGAGGGTCTGTAGAAGGAGGGGGTGGTCAACAGTGTCAAAAGCAGCCGAGAGGTCAAGCAGGATGAGAATAGAATAGTGGCCGTGTTTTTTAGCAGTTAGGAGGTCGTTGGTGACTTTGGTGAGGGCCGTTTCAGTTGAGTGTAGGGGACGGAAGCCAGATTGCAGGGGGTCAAGTAGGGAATTGGAGGACAGGAAGAGGGAGAGGTGGTTGAAGACTAGTTTTTCTAAGAGCTTAGAGGTAAAGGGAAGCAGGGATACAGGGCGGTAGTTGGATGGAGAGTTGGGATCGAGGGATGGTTTCTTTAGTAAAGGGGTAACTAGCGCGTGTTTTGAAGGCGGATGGAAAGGAGCCAGTGGAGAGAGAGAGGTTGAAGATGTGTGTGAGAGCAGGGGTGAGGGAGGAGGAGAGGGGAGGAATTAGATGTGAGGGAATGGGATCGAGCGGGCACGTGGTGAGATGTGAGGAGGACAATAAGGAATTGACTTCCTCCTCAATGGCTGGGAGGAAGCGGCAGAGGGTGGCAGAGGGGACCTGTGGGAGTGGAGGTGGCAGATAACTATCTTGTGTTGGGATGTTGCTTCTGATAGAGTTTTACTGAGGAAGTAATCTGCCAGGTCTTGAGCGCTGAAGGCAGCTGTGGGGGGAGGTGCAGGTGGGTAGAGGAGGGTGTTGAAGGTGGACCAGAGCCGTTTAGGGTTGGAGGACAGCGTAGATATAAGAGATGAGAAGGATTGTTTGGCCAAGTGGAGGGCAGAGGTGTATGACCGGAGAATAAACTTGAAGTGAACAAAATCAGCTTCAGAGCGGGATTTCCTCCAGGCACGCTCTGCAGTGCGGGAGCATCTTTGCAGGTAGCGAGTCTGGAGGGTGTGCCAGGGCTGAAGCTGGCGGCGTGGGGCCTTACAGAGTCGAAGAGGAGCAAGAGTGTCTAGAGCAGAGATAAGCGTAGTGTTGTAGTGATTAGTGGCCGCATCAGGGCAGGTGAAGGATGAGGTATGAGGGAGGTGGTGAAGTAGGTTGGAGAATTGATGGGGGTCCACAGCATGTAGATTTCTGCGAGTGTGTGTGCGGGGTGGGGGAGCAGGGTGTTTAGGAAGTCCAGATAGGTTGAAAGAGAGAAGGTGGTGGTCAGAGATGGGGAAAGGGCGACAGTTGAACTCAGAAATGGAGCAGAGGTTGGAAAAGACAAGGTCAATAGCTTGACCATCGCGGTGGGTAGGGAGGAGAGAGGATTGCGTGAGTCCAAGGGAGGACGTGAGTGAAAGAAGTTTGGAGGCAGCAGGGGCAGAAGGATCATCAATGGGCATGTTGAAGTCCCCGAGAACTAGGCATGGAAGATTAGAAGACAGGAAGTGAGAAAGCCAGGTAGCAAAGTGGTCAAAGAACTGGGAGGTTGGTCCCGGTGGGCGGTAGATGACTACCACCCTGAGGGCCAGAGGAGAGAACAGGCGGATGCAGTGTGTCTCGAAGGAGGAGAAGGAGAGGGATGGGGGTGGAGGGAGATGCTGGTAGGTGCAGGGGGGAGAGAGCAGGATTCCGACCCCGCCACCATTTCTCTCACCCGGTCTGGGGGTATGGCTCAAGTGTAGACCGCCATGTGAGAGAGCAGCAACGGAGGCTGTGTCAGAGGGAGTTAGCCAGGTTTCAGTTAAAGCTAGGAGGTTGAAGGAGTTTGAAAGGAAGAGGTCATGGATTGCTGTGAGTTTGTTGCACACAGAGCGAGCGTTCCAGAGGGCGCAGGAGAAAGAGGACAGGCGCTGAGGGATTATGGGAATGAGGTTGCTGGGCTTGCAGGGAGGTGATTTATGTGCGATGGAGATAGGATGAGAGGGAAGTATTGGATGTGTTGTGGGGCCAGGGTTAGGGGATATGTCACCTGCATAGAGTAACAGCAGGAGGGTGAGAAAGAGAAGGTGGGAATGGGATTTGTGGGAGTGATTGGCAGCACGAGAGATAGAGGGAGACCATGTTCTGAGGAAACAAAAGAGCTCATGCGAGGCCATCATGTGGGACGAGAGGAGGGAGGGAGAGATGCAGATAGTGTAGGGGTCGGTGGTAGAGGGGCAGGAGTTCCATTTAAGGAGAAAGGTAGAAGTAAAGAGCAGAAGTGTGAGAGAAAGCAATATATCAATTATATCAATCAGACCATATATGCAATGCTTTTTTTATATGATCTATGTATGTGTAGCGCTCACTCCCGGAGGAGCCGCTGAAATTGAACCTCGGGTCAGTCTCCCCGCACTAGGGAATAAATATACTCCAGCACCGTCGTGGATTTTGTAAATTATATAGTTCAATAGAATGAATGGCATATAATGAATAACACGGTATACGTAGATATATTTACAGTACTTCGTAATGCGGGAAACGCCCAGCGGAAAATAAATACAATGCTTCGTAATTCGAGAAACGCGCAGTGGAAAAGAGAAAAATATATCTTTAACCCCCTGTTGTGGTTGGGGAGTGAGTCCCGTACAGGTTATGTCCCAAGAATGTAGGTGTGTGTGTGTGATGGTACCCGGGTACAATATTCAACTGGCCAGTGACTTGTTTGAGGTATCTTCGACTAGTCAAGTTGGGGCCCTGTGGGTTTTGAAACAAACAGCAGCGTGCTTTCTATTTTCACAACGGCCTGGAAGGCCTCTCACCCATCCGCCCGATACTTGGTGCTCTGCTCGACCCAGGACGTCTCTTCGCTCGATTTTGACTGGGATTTTATGGGTTACCGGATCCGCTGTCATGCTTTTCTGTAGCTGCCGCAAGATGTCCAGCTCACCGCCTGCACTCCCAGTCCGATCGATCTGCGGTGCTTCTAACTCGGGGTCCTCTCGCTCACTTGGTATCAGCGTGGGTTATTCTGGTGAAGCACTGGGTCTTCCTCTTATGAGGCGGAATAACCCGGTCTTTCGCTCTGCCAGGCCGCACCTGCGCTCCGGCCTGGTCAATATCACGTTCTGCTGCCCTGCGTCTTGCTCCTCTCACTCCCTGGGCGCTCTGCCAGCTCTCTCCACTAGGCTCAGGATGTCAGCCTTTCTGTCCCACCCACTTCCTGTGTCCGCTCACAAAGCATGCCGGGAAATGTAGTCCCAATGTTCAGTGTCTCACATCACACTTGTCTCCCTCCGGTGGCCAAAAGCAAGTACTACACGACAGGGGATTTAAAACCAGCGCTACATATGCTTACATCTTTGCTTATGCAATTTTGTGTGAATATATGTACACATAGACTCAACCTTTGAGCATTACACCACCTAGAGAGAAAAGACCTCTCCTCCCACTCTTTCATTAGGTACAGGTTTGCGCTCTGGAGTGTGTCTATTATTTTATTCTGCAGTAAAAAGTCTTTATAGATTTTTTTTATATATATTTTTTTAGGCTTTTAGGCATTTTTTGGATTTTTTTTTTCCCAAGCTTTTTTCGTTTTTTTTTTTTTTTTAAATCGTTTTTCCTTTTTTTCTGTAACAAACCTTTTTATTATTTATTAGATATTCTATGTAAATTTCGGACATTTTCGTTCAGTAGTTTTTTTTTCCAAACAGCGTTTCAAACTTTCAAGCGTACCGTTTTTGTTTTTTTCTCTTTCACCTCGGTCGTCTGCGTGTCGGCTCTTTCCGGCGGCTGCTCTGAGCTGTGATCGGCGGCTAGTCGGGTTTCTTCAGCGTCTTCGGCGTGGTTAAACCAGCTGTTTCTGCGGGTTTCGGTGAGTGTTCTGCGGGTTTGCGTTGAGTTTTCCCTGCACTTCGGGGGCCCCTGCTCTGCTTGTTGTATACACCGCAGGGTCGGCAAACTAGGAACGCCGAATCGCCCCAAAGTGCAGAGACTGAAAAGTCACCGAACGTGCGGTGACTTTTTGAATCTCTTTGAATAACCCTGTATGTGTGTACAGGTGTACAAGAAACATCCATTTCTCGTTGACTTGGGTCCCATCCCCAAAATATCTCTTTATTCTGTGTAGCGCTGTGTTAAAATCTTGCTGTGGCATTACCTATTTTTGGCCACAAGATGGAGACAGTCGCGATTAGAGACACTGGACATTGGGACTACATTTCCCGGCATGCTTTGCAAGGAGACAGGAAGTGGGTGGGGACTGGACACTTGCATCCTCCACCTCGTGGAGAACGCGCCAGAGCGCGCCAGGGAACGAGAGAAAGCAGACACACTGAAGAGATCGCGAGAGTGCCTAGGCCAGAGCCTGAGTGAGACCTGTCAGTCATTATTGGGTCACTCAACCTGAGGAGAAGGAGACTTGCCAGAATCCAGGAATTGCTGCAGACCGGAGGAACCGAAGACCTCGAGTGAGGAGTCACCGCGAGTTGATCGGGTACGGAGAGCAGGCGGTGAGCTGGACAAGCTGCATAAAGTCAGACAACGGATCCGGCCGCTAGTATCCCCAGTCAAAATCGAGGGAGAGACGTCCTGGGTCAGCGGAGCCTAAAGCAATCGTCGGATGGTGAGAGGCCTCCAAGGCTGTTTTGTGATTAAAGGACACGCTGCTGTTTTCTCTTAAAGTCCACAGGGCCCCAACTTGACTAGTCGAAGACATTCCTTAAAGTAAATTCACTGGCCAGTTGAACAGTACCCGGGTACCATACACACCTTTTACATTCCGGGACTTAACCTGTGCAGGACTCATTCTGTTACGAATCGGAACGGGGGTTAAAGATACGTTCCGAATACATATTTTTCTCTTTTCCGCTGCGCGTTATCGTAATACGAAGAGATTGTATTTTGGGGTTCGCTACGTGTCTCTGTTTTTCCGAACTATTGAGTAATTGCATATATTTTTCTGTTCGGTTGCGAATATTTTATTTTCCGAAATACGAAGCCTTGTGTTTCGTTTCTTTTCCGCTACGCGTTTTACCGCAATACGAAAGTACTGTAATAATATCTGTGAATACCGTGTCTTAACATCTGCCTATTATTTTAGTAAACTATTTAAATGATAAAAACTCACAGCGGTGTTGGAGTATATTTATTCCCTAGTGCGGGGAGACTGACCCGTGGTTCATTTTCAGCGGCTCCTCCGGGAGTGAGCGCTAAATCTGTTTCTGTGCAAATATTCCAAAAAGCCCAAACACTTCTAGTCTGACGCAATTGAGGAAAGGGATCGATCTGTTTTATCAAGCATATATACGCACTGCTTTTTACAAGGATTGAAGTTTATTTAAAGTCTCAGCGTTGTTGGTATGACTGATTATTCTTCAAGAATGTACCTGTAAAATACGTACACTTTGAAGTGGAAATCAATCTGCTTTTTTGATTTTCTTACAACTGGGAGCCCATCTGCTATAGTTTGATTTACGTCATTGAAACGTCTTTAATACAATATGAGAATATGTTTGTTTGTATTTCCTGCCTGAAGGTCGCGTGCCCCTGCGATAGAAGCTTTGGAATCATATACATAACAGAATCATGACTGAAATTGCTTAATGTGGAACTGCAGCTGGTGGGAACTTGACATACTCGGTTTGATGCTGCTGATTTTCACGGTTGAGGCTAGGGTCAGACGAACGCATTCTGTGCGGACCGTGCGTCCGTGCACAACGGGTGTACTTTCTGACTGACAACAAGGTAGTGGCCACACGGTCCGTTTTTGTGACTGACGTTTATTTTTGACTGATGTAGATGGGAAATAAAATTAATATAAAAAACCATTTTGTCCATCAAAAATGCTGGACGTCAAAAATGCAGTCCGTCTGACTACGTTCCATCACTCACACACAAAACGTTGCGGACGTGGCGCACTCCACACGTCTGTTCTAGCGGCTTTACGTTCTTGCCTAACTTGCGTCCGTTTACCGCATCCGTTGTGTGTCCGCAATTCGTGTGTGGGTCTCTATTGATCATAATCGTATGCTACCACGGTCGTTAACATGTGCGGCAACACGGACGTAAACACTGCGCTCGTCTGACCCGAGCCTAATTGTCTTCACTATGATTTTGCAGTCTGTAGGGGCACCATCAGAGTGTACCTGTTATGTCAGTTCCTGTTGTGCCATGACCAGCAGAAGTTCTTCAGCTTTTAGGATTTATTGGTCTGTCACCATCTGAGAAGGCTGGTCGTCTCGCTTAATGTGTTAAGAATTTGATAACAGTATTTTGGGTTAAACTCAGAGAGAGGGGTTAAGCATTGCTCCCTCTGCACCCACCCTGTCTGTTTTTTTATTTTATATATCTTAAATCCAGTACTGGTCCATTCTTAATATGCTGCTCTTTCCTCTAAGCTGCAGCATATCTGCAGGGTGGGTGCAAAATTGTGAAGGAAAAAAAATCCATTTTTTTTTTCTTTCCCCTCTTAAAATTTGAGAACAATAAAAAAAAAAGGAATGTGGTATGTGTTTTTTAAATATTATATTGGTTATTCAAAGAGCAATGAATTGGCTATCAAATTGCACCGAACTGTGAATATTGGCAAATTGCCAGCGAAATACGGTGCAATTTGGCGGCAGTGAAATTCCCCAAATCTATTCGGAGAACGCCAAACAGCTGTAAAAAGTTGGCGAAATGCCCAGATTTCCGGTGGGTTTTATTTGACAGATTTAAACAGGCAAATCTCATGTTTCAATGCAAAAACAATTCCCCTTTCTTTTTATTTTTTATTCAACAGTTTATTCTTTTCATTTGCAGCAAAAAGTCTAATTTTCTTTAAGAATTTCTTTAGGCATTTTTCAGGATTTTTTTCGTCAACGTTTTTGATTCAGATTTATTTTTTGGTGTTCTTCTTAAATCTGTAACAGACCTTTATATTGTTATTCATATGACCTTCTATATTATTTTCATTATATTTAAGACTCCTTTTAAAAGTTGCTTTTTTTGGGGGGGTTACCATTGTTCGTCGGCTTTTTTCCGGCAGTCTGTTTAGCGTCTAGACAGGAGTCATTCGGCGGATCGTCATCTGCCTTTGGCAGGTTTGCAGATGCGTTTAACGGTTTATCGGATTGGTTCATAGTGTTTTTTTGGGGGGTTTGGCGGTGTTTCAGATGCATTCGGCAGTTCATCGGATGTGTTCAGTGGGTTCATTGGTGGGATTTGGTGCACTTCAGGGACCCTGTGGTGAATGCTGAATTACATGCATAAAGTTTTTTCACCTTGGAAAGTGGAAAATGGGTCCAACTCTTCTAGATTTGTCTTTAGCTTTTATATGGTTTCCTGTTCTCACAATTTGTCTACATTCTATAAATCCTTTTATGTATTTGGTCATTAAAATTTGGGATTCCGATTCACACTTAAATAGTAAAGTCCCTTTGTAAGAATTTATACCTTTTGTGTGATGTTGTTTGACTTATTCAGGGTCTTTCTTTTCAGGTTTATTCGGTCCCTTTAAATCAGGGATCTCAAACTCTGGCCCCCAGATTTTGAATGCCTACAATTCCCAGAATTCTTTGAATGCAGTATATGGCCAGAGAATCAAGGGAGTTGTGGTTTAAAACCATTGGGGGGGGGGGGCAGAGTTTGAGATCCCTGCTTTGGATGGTGCCTGGAGTTTTGAAAGGGATAACTATCAGGTTTGTGTTCAAACATCAGAATAAACCTTGCTGTAGTAATCCAAAATGCTGGTCTGGGTCTGGAGTTGTATTAATTTTTTTTTAGAGATCCAAGAGCCCCTCCATTTCTGTTGTTGGTCTTTTTTTAGTAAGACCTAAGCCGGTGAAGTTAACATTATGGATATGTTTAGTGAATTGTCCAAACCTTTGCCCACTGGGACATTCAGTTGCTTCGGAGCAGGGTATGAAAGGAAGCTCAGCATGTCTTTTCTGCTTGTGCCGACCCCACTGGCCATTAAATCCAGCCCAGCGCAGAGGGTGGGGGGCTCAGAGACAGACATTTCGATTCATCCTTGATAGAAAGGGCGACGTACAATAGCTTCGATGACAACAGGTGGTAAAGGAACAGAGCAAAGAGCGGGTCTATTTTCCCAGCGTCGTGCTGAGCAGTAATCCAAACAGGTCTGCAACTTGTGAAGACATGGCTAAACTATCGACAAGCGCACATGGTTTATTGTCTCTTTATTTACTCTCAACTACAATTAGAAGTCACAGTCCTGTTTATCTCCAGCTTTTCATAGCCCACTGATTGCCTGTTTGCTTTGTCCCCTCTGTTAGCTTCTTCTGTGCATGTTTTCTTCCATGGATGTTAAATGGGCATTTGTGTTCATTCAGTAACGTTTTATAATTTCCCCTTTCTGAGCGACCTGGTTCAAGTTGCTTGCCTCTGGTGCTCGCTGGCTCAATACACCTGAAAAGGAATTCTTTCCTTAAGCTCCAAATCCTACCCTGCATATTCCGCAGTTTAAATCCCACTGTTTGATTAAACCAGGGAATTATACATGATACTGAAGCACTGGGTTTCATGATTAGAAATTGGGTTTTTTGACGTAAGGACCCTCTTTTCTCCTTCACGCAGTCGGCCTGCCGTTTAATTTCTCAATGGATGCCTGCCTATGCTGATGAAAGGCTATGGAAACGTGAGTCTGTTCTTACACGGTGTGAACATGCTCTCTGTATTTGCAATCCCACCACTTCTCCTATTTCCAGCTGCTGCGGCAGAGTGAAACAATTGCAAGGCACGCGGTTGTGTTGTAGGATTTGCATATCCTCTGATAGCGCTGGCTCTTAAATGATGAGTCTATCTGTAAACAGTGTTCTAGGGATCTAAGAGAACAATACGGAGCATATGATTTTACCACCTGGCTTAATAAATGTTTCAGAGCCAGAAAAGCTATGACCCTTATTAAGTCAGCCTGCAGGAGTAGAAATTAATTTAAGAATTAATCTCAAAGAATGCACCATTCTGCTCACACACAGTTCTGTTTCCATCCATGTTGCCGTCTATTACTTAAAGCGACACTAGCTATCTTCGCACTCCTTAAAGAAAAATGTAAATTAATAATTCTTGATGGATCTCATTTGACACCCCCTAATAATAATAAAGAAAAGTGTGTGTGTGTTCCAGGTCTGGCAGCTGCAGGTTCTTCCTGTAACAGCCGACATACTGAGGTATGGACTCATTATAGAAGCTAGCCAATACAATGCCAGCTGTCCTAAATCTTGATCAGTCTTGCAGTACACTTGCCGTTGGGAGACCGGGCAAAATCAATCACCCATGACTTTATAAAGTAAATGATTAGGGCATCCTATAAAGTTTCCGTCTATCTTCTGCTGAGCTCACTGCATTGTGGCAGGCAGTGCACTTTGTGTGCCAATACAATAATGAGCTCAGTGTGTTTACCTGGCCTTTACTTACCGTTGGAACTGCCTCCTATAGTTTCCATATACCAATGTCCAGTGTGGGCACAGTGGTTAAACCGGTCATTAAAGCAGTTTGATGCGTTGATGTCTCAGTGGGGAAATTCTTGGCCTCAATGTTTCTGAGAATTGTTGGACTGGATGGTGAACAGTGGCAAACCAGGGAATGTGATTAGGGACAGTGAAGGAACAACCCAGACATTCTACCGGTTTCTAACTATTGTGTTCTAGTCGAGCTGGTGGTTCTGAAACAACATTTGTAAACAACTGGTGCGTGTTAGATGTTCAGCTAATTTAATTCATTATACACCGTGTCATCAAAATAAAAGAAAAAATTTAATTGTTTTTGTGTTCCGGAATTCAAATTGATATTAACTATCGAATCGATCTATCAAATTTGGGACTGAAACAATTAATCGATTAATCTATAACTAATCGATGATTAAAATAGTTGTCAACTATTGCCATCATCGATTAATCGGTGTTGATTAATCGTCCTGTGTACAGCACACACTGTTTAGAGTCAGACGGAGTTAAATGTAAATAACCTCCGTTTCGGAGCTGATTGGAGAAGACTCGACGCTGCTTTACTAGGCATGATTTAGTTCTAGCAGAAAAAATGGCGTCACGCCCATACTCACCAGAGGGGCTGCAACAGCCAGGAGTAACCGCCCAGTTCATGTATAAAACATAACAAGAGAAAAAAGGTGTCATCTGCGCTCGTTTCTATCAGGAGGTTTTTGTTTGTTTCAATGGCCATTGCAACGTAAGCTCACTCGCCCCTTCAAGGCACCTCTTTGTAGAGTGAGTACCTCACCAATGTACCAAAAGCTGCTCTACTGAGCAGCTCCATGCCCCTCCTGCTGCTTTTCAGCTAAGAGGCAGAAAGATGGTGGGTTTTATTTATACACACACCAAACACTTCCCATTTGGTGTTGAAGACAAAACATGGAAAAAGGTACAGCAGCAAAACGACTAACTGGTGTTACAAGCATAATATACATACATACAGAAAAAATGGCATTGTGCCCCTAGTTCTAGGGTTATGTCAGACACAACCAGTTTGTTTTTATTCCGTTTACAACAGTAGCAGAACTATAACACAAACAATAGGATACTGTCACTGGGTGAAAGAGCTGTATGCCTGTGTTTTAGCCTTACTTTAAGCTGGAGTCCTGTGCCACCACCCCACCCTCCCTGCTACACCCTCTTTGGTCGGGAACTGCCATGCCCTACCTTTGGTCTGGTCCCTTACCTCAAACTCACTCCCACACTCAGATCTGGTCTTTTGTCCATACCCACTCCCTCACACTCAGGTCAAGTCACTTGAGCAAAGTCACTCCCTTCCACCTCCAGTCCCTCCTCCCACTCAGTTTTTTCATGAAATTATTTAAAAAGGGACACTACGCACCCTGGCCACTTTAGCTTATTAACCCCGATTTCATGCTGACATAATCTATGACCAAGTGCTTGTAGCCGCGTTCATTTGAGAAAGCAAACCTGGGCTTAAAACTGCGCATGTAGCATCAACCCATCCCTCTGACCAAGCACTTGCATACCTTGGGTGTGTAAAGTACGCAATTTGCGTATGTACATACGAAAGTTACGTACTCTACACAAATTGCTTATGAAAAAAGGGGGAGGTGTTATTTATTTTTTTACATAAAATTCCTTAAGTAAACTATTATTTTTCTATTTTTTATTTTTTTTTAGCCGTTGAATCGATTAATCAAAATAATAATCTGCAAACTAATCGATTATGAGAATAATCATTAGTTGCAGCCCTAATCAAATTCATATATCCACTATCGAATTGATCTTAAATTAAAATACATACAAGTAATAGTCAGCAAACTACTTTACGTAACAAATTAATTTAGTTTCACAAGCTCCTGTCCCTGTTAAGTTGACTCAAATACTAAATCTGTGACACAGCTTAATATTTAACCTTAAATTGTCTTTTAACGGCAAAATTTAGTTTTATTTAGTGATCCAAATTTGAATTGATATCGAATTGATATATGAAATTCGAATCAATACAAAACAAAATACGAAACTAAATTGGTTCCGATATTCCGAAAACAAAATTAATTTAAAACCAAATGAAACCTACAAAATGACAAACTTGAATCAGAGATGACCGGTGCAGAGGGCCCTGATCAGATGAGCGGACAGTCTATAGGAGGTTATAATAGGTGCAATGTGGACTTCCCTTTGTCAGTTACTCATGCCTATGAAATTAAATAAACTTGTAACGATTGTGCAGATTTTTTCAGTATATGTGTCAAACTGGTAACCATGCCCTGCTGTTCCCCCCTTACAGAGCAATCAAGAATGCCAAAGGTCTTCACAGCAAGAAGGAAGTTCCTATCCACAGAGTGGCAGACATCTCTGGGGTAAGGCCTGGGACAAATCAATATGTAATGACATTTCTGTATTGAATTCTTCACTTTAGATGGCTCATCATTACCTTTACTAATAGTTGTTTTCTAATTGTACTACTGGTTTGCTACGGGTCTTCAGGTTGCAGTTCCGCATAACATGGAAGTGTCCAGTCATCCGTGTCCAGTCAAGAGTCCAGTCATCAAAAAATACTGCGACCACAGCCCTGCCAGTAATCTCCTTTTTATATTTTGAAACTTCTTACGTTGCAGGATATACTGTTTAACGGGCATGTCTGGACATACTGGTACATCAAATTTGGTTTCAGTGACCTGTCACTGCAATGTGTTTGTGTTGTGATTTATTTTTTGCACACAAATCCATTTAAATCCCCCTGGCTGAGACTGCACAAACATCTTGAACCCCCCCCCCCAATTTTGACATTTCCCGAGTCCAAACGTCCAAGCATTTTTGGATGATTGTTTATTTTCTTCCCCCCCATTTTAACCACTGAGCCACGGCAGACTGATGCGGAAGCAAATTATTTATCAATATAATGCAAAATTAAGGTGTGTGAGTATCCGAATAGTGGCAAAATAATGCACCGTAATAGACCAATTCAAAAAGGCGGGGGGACGACGACGTGCATTATCTGATAGGCTTTTTAGATTATTAGAGTTACATTTATCCTTAAAAAAAAAAAGAAATATATCGTTAAACTTCCAGCACACCTTTGCAGTTTTTGCTACTTTATTTGTGTGCCACAAGATGAAAAGGTTGAAAATTCAGGTAGTAGAGGTTTGATGCTATGCCATTTCAAGTTCAAACTTTAAACCAGTCACAAAGAGAAGGTCACCTCCATGACCCTTTATTTTGAATTATGAGACCACATGTTGACCTTGCCTTTCATATCCCAGCCTTTTTTTGCCCAGTGAGTAGGAGATATTTTGTTCCTGGCTCTATTAAAAGTCTCCTGTTAAATGAGCTGGACACTATTAAAGTCTCTGTTTAATGTGCAGAAAAAAACAATGTACATGTGAAATGTTAATGTGTTACCACTGATTATACCCCTATATGTCTGTGAAGATTTTATTGTCTCTCCTTTTGATAGAGGTTGGGGGAATAGTATTTTCAAAAATAAACCCCCCCCTCCCCCCCCCCTATCCCCACAAATGCCCAGTTGATAATAAACTTAAAGTGCCGCTTTCATGATCAACATGTTGGATTCATTTGGCAGGGAATTAACTTCCTATAGATGCGCTAGTTTTTTGCCAACACATACAGGACGAGTATCCCTTATCCAAAAGGCTTGGGACCGGAAGTGTGTGTGTGGGGGGGGGATAGTGTGTAGACCGAAGTCTAAACATGAAATACATTTTTTTTATACACCTTCTAAACTTTAGCTTCAAGGTCATTTGAAATCCTTTGTTTTTTTATATAATTGTTTGATTTTTAAGTGTAAATCTGGGTACAGAAAAAAACTGGTATAAGGGGAGGGAAAGCATGTCATAAACATACAAAGAAACAGCGTACATTGTGAAGTAAATCGGTAAGTAAATCCATTGGTTCCAACAGTGCATTACAATAGTAATGTGGCAGAAACACTGCAATGAGCAATTGCAGGGAAAGCTGTTTCATGAGAATATGAAGGTATAGGTGAAACAAATTAGGGCTAGCCTGAACAGCTCTAGTGCACCCAAGCTCCTGCCAAGCTCAGGAGATCGTGTAAACGTCCCAAATGTATCAAAGGTCCCTCTTGTCGGATCCCCCCCACCTCATAAGCTGCTCGATCAAGAGCGTGAATATCATCCACCTTGGTCTTTATTTCCTGGGCAGTTGGAACGGCACACGTTTTCCATTTTGTTGCGAGTAGCAGTGTGGTAGTAGTTAAAATGTGAGCCAGCAGTCTCTTTTAGTGGGTGGAAAGAGGATCCGGAAATATGTGGAGAAGGAACAAAGCCAGGGTAGGAGTCCTGGGCCCTTGTTAATAAAGGCTGTCAAGTCCTCCCATAAGGTGGCCAGCGCCGAACATGTCCCTGTACCGTTCAGATTTATGCCTCACAAATTGTATAGTATGATGGGTGGGTTTTCATCAGCCATGCAAACCAGGCTCACAGTGAGGCAAAAAAGTATTTAGTCAGCCACCAATTGTGCAGGCTCTCCCATGAGAGAGGCCTGTAATTGTCATCATGGGTACACTTCAACTATGAGAGACAAAATGAGAAAACAAAATCCAGAAAATCACATTGTCAGATTTTTAAATAATTTATTTGCAAATTATGGTGGAAAATAAGTATTTTGTCACCTACAGTACAGTAGAAACAAGCAAGATTTCTGGCTCTCACAGACCTGTAACGTCTTGTTTAAGAGGCTCCTCTGTCCTCCACTCGTTACCTGTATGAATGGCACCTGTTTGAACTTGTTATCCGTAGAAAAGACACATGTCCACAACCTCAAACAGACACACTCCAAACTCCATTATGGTCAGGACCAAAGAGCTGTCGAAGGACACCAGAAACAAAATTTTAGACCTGCACCAGGCTGGGAAGACTGAATCTGCAATAGGCAAGCAGCTTGGTGTGAAGAAATCAACTGTGGGAGCAATCATTAGCAAATGGAAGACATACAAGACCACTGATAATCTCCATCGATCTAGAGCTCCACGCAAGATCTCACCCCGTGGGGTCAAAATGATCACAAGAACGGTGAGCAAAAATCCCAGAACCACACGGGGGGACCTAGTGAATGACCTGCAGAGAGCTGGGACCAAAGTAACAAAGGCTACCATCAGTAACACACTACGCCGCCAGGGACTCAAATCTTGCAGTTCCAGATGTGTCCCCCCTGCTTAAGCCAGTACATGTCTGGGCCCATCTGAAGTTTGCTAGAGAGCATTTGGATGATCCAGAAGAGGATTGGGAGAATGTCATATGGTCAGATGAAACCAAAGTAGAACGTTTTGGTAAAAACTCAACTCGTCTTATTTGGAGGAGAGAGAATGCCGAGTTGCATCCAAAGAACACCATACCTACTGTGAAGCATGGTGGCGGAAACATCATGCTTTGGGGCGGTTTTTCTCCAAAGGGACCAGGACAACTGATCCATCGTGAGATTTTGAGTGAAAACCTCCATCAGCAAGGACATTGAAGATGAAACGTGGCTGGGTCTTTCAGCAGGACAATGATCCCAAACACACCGCCCGGGCAACGAAGGCGTGGCTTCGTAAGAAGCATATCAAGGTCCTGGAGTGGCCTAGCCAGTCTCCAGATCTCAACCCCATAGAAAACCGGAGGGAGTTGAAAGTCCGTGTTGCCCAGCGACAGCCCCAAAACATCACTGCTCTAGAGGAGATCTGCATAGAGGAATGGGCAAAAATACCAGCGACAGTGTGTGAAAACCTTTTGAAGACTTACAGAAAACGTTTGACCTCTGTCATTGCCAACAAAGGATATATAACAAAGTATTGAGATGGACTTTTGATAATGACCAAATACTTATTTTCCACCATGATTTGCAAATAAATTCTTTAAAAATCAGACAATGTGATTTTCTGGATTTTTTTTTTCTCCTTGTCTCTCATATTTGAAGTGTTCCTATGATGACAATTACAGGCCTCGCTCATCTTTTTAAGTGGGAGAACCTGCACAATTGGTGGCTGACTAAATACTTTTTTGCCCCACTGTATCATCGGCCCCAGAGCTGGTCCCTGGCATGTGGGATATTCAAAATCCCCTCTACTGAGTGACATCTGTGTACAGAGGAAAATCCTCCACTTCACACAGTGATCTCTTCAAAACGGGGAAGGGATGGGGTGGCACTCCGTGCAGCATTACCACTTTACTAAGCTAAAGTGGTCAAGGTTGTAGCATGTCCCTCAAATGCCCCCTTGTATACAAACTTGATTAAAGACACCTAGAGGGTCCAAATATTAATCATGATTAATACGTGGACATATTTATATGAAGATACTGGAGTGCTTCCACTGTTCAGGTTATATTTTCCATTTTTGTGTTGCTATTATTTAGGTTTTGTCTTCTATGTGTCGCCAGCACATCTGAATATTTGAGTTATTCCCAATTTGAATGCCTAGCGTGTAGAAACCATTGTGATCTGGCCTGCACTTTTGAGGATTAGTTCTCTGTAATATATTCTATTCACGCCCTTCCCGGGAAAGGAGCGGGAGCTGGCATGGGTTGACGTTTCATGCGCCGTGTTAATCGTTCAGCAGTTGCGGTGTGTTGATAGCCTGCTTCCTCGACGCGCCTTCCATTCCCATCAGCCTCCGACACCAACAAACGCTGTTGTGCAGCTGCCCTCACTGTTAATTGCACAGTCAGACTTGGGAATCCAGTAATAAGCTGACAGTGTTGAAACATGTTTTTAGAAGATCTTGGTATCTAACTTGTCTCTATAATTATGCAGTATGTTAGAACCCTGAAAGCTGACATTAGACTTGAAGTTAGCACTTGACAAATGCATGCTGGTTCCCCCCCCCCCTTATAGTCTTCTTAACGGGCCTTTCTGAAAGTATATGTACTGCTTACCCATTAGGAGTAATATGATGATGAGGGGGAAAACGGGGGGGGGAATCTATACATATCTATCTATTATATATGTAACACATAAAGTACTCCTTTTAGAAAGAGAAAAGCGTTTTAGTAAAGGGATTTTTGTTACGGGCCTTCTCTGTCACTTTCCATTTTCATCTACAGCATATCGTGCAAGTCTGCAGACCTTTCCTATCACAAAGATGTACTGATATTCTATATTTTCTCTAGGCCTTTTACATTCCGCTTCTAGGAGAGCTCTGTTACTTGATGCTGAATAGCACACCATTAGATTGCATATATTATTCAGTCCATTTAATTCAAGTAGGTTGTGCTGCTTCATACAGCATATTCTATAAACGGGCTCAATTGACATATAGTGTTGCTATTTTCACGTACGTCCCTACATATTACAGAGGAACGCTGAATGGAATAGGGCTTAGTAAGCTGGCAGACTTGTATAAATGCACACTACTTCCCTGCGATTTAGAATTAATTTCTTGCTTGTCCTCAGGGAACAGACTTCTTATGGCTAGGGGGTTATTTGTGTTCCTAAATTCTTATTTCTTCAACTCCCCTCAACACAATAATTCTCTCCCTATTTATTTATTTTTTCTTGGGGGGGGGGAGTGCACGAATAAACTATATTGAGCGACCATCATTATATTGCAGATTTTTGTTAGTTTTTATACATATATTGCAAACAGGTATTTACTTCTATACCTTGTTCCATACACGTTGCGATTTTTAAATCATTTTATGCTTGCAGCTACAATTGTGTATATACACCGATCATGGTTGATGGTATCACTATCTCCCCATCTTGCCAGGTTCGTTGTCTCGGAGTTACACTTGATTCTGCGCTTTCCTTCAACCCCTGCATTCAATTGCTTTCCTCCTCCTGCCGCTACCAACTACGTAATATTTCCAGAATTTAACCTTTTCTTACCGCTGACACCACAAAGTTATTGACTATTGTAATAGGGCCATATTGCATTCCTCGCGCATTGGTTTTGCGCGCACGCAAATGCGCATTTGCGCGAGGACAAAAACATTTGCACAGAACGTCGTATTTCTACGTTCGCGCAAACGATGCGCGTTATCGTTTGACGCGGATGGACTTGTGCAAGCGTGATGAACTGTGCGCGTCCTATACTTAACATTGTGAGCGCAAATGCGTTAAGCGGATGGTATTTCAATAGATGCACAACTTCCTACGAACGACGTTTGCGTGCATAATTTTATCGTCTTAAACTTGGTTTTAACTGCAAATCTGACCATTCTGGCTGAAAACAAATACACCATCACAGAAAAAAAAATACAGCACAGTATAGTTACACATTCTACACATCCCCAAACCAAAAAAATTGTGAATTTGTGCATATTTTTTTTATTGCTGCAGCATGTATACTCAGATTTATTTTGACAGGCGCAAAAACATTAGTGAGTCAATTAAGGTGAATTGATGTCAATTAAGGTTCTTAATTCTGATTGGCTGAATCCCGTGAAAAAAAAACAGTCCGCGCACTGATTTACATACGCAACGTTACTGTGTGCGTATTACACTTCGTTTTGCGTTTTTTTTACCAACGTTCTTTTTTGATGGATGAGAAAATGTGTTCGGATCCGAATATCACGTTAATTTTCGCGCGATAACGCTGGACACTGCGCGCAAAAAAAATTTGCGCAGAGAATGTAATATGGCCCATAATCTTTTAGCTGGCCTCCCTCTCCCGCATCTCCCCCCTACAATCCATTCTAAATGCCTCTGCCAGGCTCATCCACCTCACCCGTCGCTCTTTCTCTGCCACTCCCCTCTTCGAGTCCCTTCACTGGCTCCCTATCCACTGCAGAATTAAATTCAAGGTACTTATCCTGACTTACAAATCTCTGACTAACACAGCTCCCCACTACCTGTCCTCACTAATAGCCAAATACACCCCATCCCTCTCATTAAGATCAAACAGTGACCTGCTCCTAGCTTCTCCCCCGTATCACCTCTTCCCATGATAGACTGCAGGATTTCTTACACGCAGCCCCCATCCTCTGAAACGCCCTACCTCGTAATGTCAGACTCTCCCCTAGTTTCCCTTCCTTCAAATGCTCCCTTAGGACTTTCTTATTTAGGGAAGCCTACCACCAGACTCACTGACGCAACCAGTCCATCACTCCCACCTTGCAGTCCATCACTCCCACCTTGCAGTCCATCACTCCCACCTTGCAGTCCATCACTCCCACCTTGCAGTCCATCACTCCCACCTTGCAGTCCATCACTCCCACCTTGCAGTCCATCACTCCCACCTTGCAGTCCATAACTCCCACCTTGCTGTCCTCTCCTCCTGTTTCCAAGCCCAAACCTACTAGTTTGTAAATTCCCACGGGAATAGGGCCCGCGTTTCCTCCTGTACTGGTTTGTCGAAAGTTGGTCAATGTTTTGTAACCTTGTCTATATCGTGCCCATTGTACAGCGCTGCAGAATATGCTGGCACTTGATAAATAAAGAATAATAATAATACAGACCAGAATCAAATTATAGGTGCTTTGGGAGCTACAGCTCCAGACCTTCCTCCCAAAAAAGTGCTTTGAGAAATGCTATGTCAGCAACAATTGCCATAAACGCAAGAGGATCGACACTTGGGGCAGTTACACAATGGGACTGAGGGAGGTAAAAACATATGGAGCAGACGTCAGAGAGAAGGGTGGTGGGCACAAACATAGTTTAGAAGCAGATGATGGGTGATTCTAAGATGGTGGTAAGCACCTGTGGAATTTCAAAGCCAGGTGCAATGAAGCATTCATAGATGACAAGCACAATAGTAATTTGAAGATGGGCGATAATCGCAATAGAGCTGGCTGTGCTTTTAAAACCCTGTGGCTTCTTTGAAATATTTTTTTTTTTTTCGTTTTACAACTGAAGCACTGGAAATTTTAACACTTTTCTGTAAAGGAATTTGGAATTGAGCACTTTGTAATTAAAAGCCTGCTGCTCTAATGCATCCCTTTTTTGCAGTTCTAAATCGGTTCTAAAGTGGTTGCAAGGAAGGTTGTTTGGTTGTTTTAGGTTGTTTGAAGCGGTGGTGTCCTGTGCTTGGAGGGGTAATTCCTGCCCATGGTGCTGCTTCAAGGCTTGTCACACGACAGTGTCTTATTAGCTCTCGCTGAGTGTCATCTTCTGCCCAGTACAATGTGATGGCTCCTGGCCTGTGACAGAACATATCTGCAGTCTCGGAAAGGTTTCCACTTGGGCACGGGGACAAATGTAGGTTTCGTATGAACATGCAGCCCTTCGCAGAACCAAGCTCTCAGGGAACGTTAATTGGTGGCAGAAATAGCTGGATCTCACAAATGTTTTGCTGATATAACACTAGAATAATGTTTTTTGTTATTTCCTTATCACTTAGTACAAGACTAGCATGAGTGATAAGATAATACTGTTAAATTGGGGAAAGTGTGTATGTTAGCCCTGTAATTGAGAGGTCTTTGCACCTTGATGTCTATTTTTAAAATTTAACTCCTTTGTTCTCCCTGTATTTGGTTGCATCTATAGGCAGTCGGGCTGACTTAACTTAAAGGGGGGGGGGGCTGCATCCAGATGTTTTGGGACTCTGTCCTTAGGTTCTGCTCCACGATCCTTCGAATCACAGCCCCTAACACTCCTGAATGGGCCATTTTCAACCTCCTCACTCTTACCCCTACCCATTCCCAACCCAAAAGTCATCTGTTTTGGCTAGCTATGTTGGCGGCCGCAGGTAAAAAAGACATTCTCTTACAATTAATTTCCCCGACTCCACCCACCTTCCGTATGGTATATGATAGGATCTACTCATTGTTTTTAATTGACTGGGTAGAAGCCTCCTTACACCTGGAGGACAGGACCATGGCATTTTTTCTGAACTGGTCACCCCTAATTGCGTTTTTCCCCGAAGACACGAAAACCTCACTAGGTCACACCTTTTTTTGCACCTCCTGGTATTCCCTACAAATGCTGAGAGGCTCCCCACCAATCCCCGACATGCCCTCTGATCCCATATTACCCCAATTCCTGGCCTCCTCTGACCCAACACGTGATGTAACTCTTTCTGATCCTTTAGGAAACGGCCCCACATGTTCTACCCTGGCCCTGATTTACTGAATGCTCAAACCCCAACTCCACGTGATCCCCGGAGACACTGTTATCTCCCGTACACTGTGTGTTGCCACTTAGTTCAGTCAGTTTCAACAATTTTTAGGTTTATGTATTACTGTGATATTGTTCACTATTTCTTTGTTTCTGTACTGCAATTGAATCAACAATAAATATGTTTTGCGGAAAAAAACCAACGGGGGAATGAGTAAAACTTCCAGTCTAAAAATGGCCTGGTTTCAGAAGAGCATATCATTTTTTCTTGCATGCTGTAAACCATGGATCTGCCTCAAACTACGGCCCTTTGGATGTTTCTGAACTGCAACTCCCATGATTCTGAGTATTACATTCTAAAACCAACGGCAATACCATGCCATGAACTTCAAGGGTGTGGGTGGGACATAGTTTGAATTCCCTGTTGTTAATTGTCCCTTCAAACATTACTATCTCACTGCTGACCCTTGTGTATAACATTTGCCTTTGTTGGGGTATCCGAATCAAAGATGTCCCTACTTTGGAAATGTAGCATGTCATTTTCGGTCAAAAGAAGATATTCACGGTTTCTGAAACTATTTGCTGTTGGCAGAACAACTGAAGGTTGATACTTGTGGTACGTCAAAGGCCTTGGAAGGTTAAATACCGGGCTCTGAACAATGCTTCATTAATTTGCCTTTAAACCCTCCGTTATCAAATCCAACATTCCCACCTCGATGAGATGATGTACTAAGGAGCTGCTTTCTTTTTGCCAAGGTTCTACCACCATCAGTGACTGTGAAATGTCTATAGGTTTCTTCCTGATACCAGTTTTTGCCATAAAGACTTTGGAAGGAACAGCCATTTGTTCACACGTCCCAATGCAGGAGCTGTCATAAGTAGATGGATGATTTGCAATGGAGAGCTCTAAATAATGTGATCCATGCTGTGATTAAGACCTTTTACTTGTTTTATCAATATTTTGTTTTGTGGCTGTTGAGTACACCGGTGCTGCCAATTTGGCACCATAATAAGTACACTAAATCTTGCTAAAGATGTTCATTTGAGCAACAAGATACCTTTTCCGAAGACATTTCCAAAAATGTCAGAATATTTTCCAACAAACAAAGGAAATGTCAGCAAGATCATCTTTGCCACTCAATAAGCAGACATTAGGTCTCTGGCTTCATGCATAATATATTTTAATTGGATATCTGAGGCGTCTTCTACCGTCATCCCCCACTTTTTCTCCTGTTAATTAACTTGCCATTAATCAGTGTAGCATAAAAACCTGTCCACATGTTTACAAAAATACAAAATTCACAATCCTACAGTTTAAGGTTAATTTTCAGCTACCTGGTTAGAAATAGATCAGTTATACCTGGTAGATGTGCTAATTAACACAAATATTCTATTTAAAACACTTTCCGTGCATTGTAGTGTATGCCTCCTATTGACTATTTGCGATTTCATAGACGTGATAATATTGAAAACGTTATGTTACGCTTGCTGTATTCTTTACCCTTTGTATATGATGGCGGCCATCCTGTGGTTGGATCTTTCTTCTATTTCTTGAAGTCTTAGTCACTTAAATGTCTCCTATTTGGCACAATGAACTGGCACATTGTATTAGAAATCCTGTACCATTAGGTTGGCAGGATTGTCTGTTTATTAAATCTACTAAATATAAATCTACCTTTTTATAAACATTAAGTGGCAGGAATGACTTCTAGGAAGGCAAAGTCTACATGTTCAGAGTTATTGTCAACTGGAAGAGTGTGTGTAATGCACATTGTAACAATATAGTGAGTATCCCAGCACACAGACAAAACCCAGTAAAGCGAGGAAACCCCTAATCTGGCAGGCCGGTCATTAGGATGGTTGGATTTAAGATGAATAAAGTCTAGATACAATAGTCAGAATCGGTACATTGGACCAGTAAATGGCCAAACGGGCAAGAGCAGAAACCAAAACCAAGAATACTTAGCCAGAGGTTAAACCGAGATATCAAGAACATAGGAATACAGGAATGCGCTGCACATGAAACCATGGCAGAGCTCCATCAGTTGCTGCTATTTAAAGCCCTCCTAGGTCTCCGGCCGGGTGCAGCCGTCCCAGATGATGTCCTGAAAGGCACACTCTCTGCCCAGGAAGCCAAACTGCAGTTCAAGCAGGCACAGACCACCAGCTGGCATGACCGTTTTGTTGTCTTCTGTTTCACCTTTCACATGGTAATTTGTATTTGCTGTTTAATCCTTTAATTACATTGTTAATAATTATCTGATGATGTATAACGGGTCAGCAACCTTGGCCCTCCAGTTGTTTTGGAACTAAATCTCCCATGATGCTCAGCCACTCATGAGGTAATTGGAGACTTGTGGTAAATGTAGATTGAATATATCTGAGGTAGGCAAGGTTGCTGATCTCTGATGTAAGAGATGCAAATTGGCTTGAATACATCTGCAGGGTCAGCTGAAATGTTGTCAATATCCATTAAATTTTGCCTTTACTTGATGGGAGTGCCCAGATTCCATGTTCTTTTCTTGAACTCTTTCAGTTGAGCAGGTCACTTGGGAACTCCTGAGCACCCTTTATGACATCTGTATTTTATTTCTCCTCCTGAGAACAAACGGACTTGTGTATAGACAATTCTGCTCTTGTCGTCAAATCCTTGGTGAACGGAGCTTGCCATATGGGTTTCTACAGGGCCAGTCCAAAACACTGCTGCAAAGACGCGGCGTGTATATCACCGAGCTCCACAATAATAAAACTTGCAGTAATGTGCAGTGTTCATGAGGATATCAGAGAGTCCACACACCCATATACCCATACACATGGTCACACATCCACACCCCTCGCTCTCCCCTGGTCAGGCCGGCCTGGAATGTGTGAGGCCTCAGTGTCCCTGACGGCTGCTCGATCTAGGCGAGGCCCCAGCAACCAGTCTGTGCCGCAGTCTCTGACAGGGGCGGCAAAATACTACACCTTACAAAATGCTGTCAGGAGCCTTGGTCCATCGAGGACCCATGGCTCGACCAATCCTGGGTTTCTATAATCTTGAACCGTAACATCCTCAGCAGCTTTTGCCAATGTATGGTCCATGGTCACAATTCTTGTAAAATAATTGGGTTAAGTAAAAATGTCTGAAATGCCCTTTGCATAGTGGTGTTGAAGTATTTCTGTCATGGTCCCATATTGAAACTCCAATTCTTGTTTCTGTAATACTGGATTATTGTCTTGCAAAATGCCTATTCCAGTATAGAGACTTGCATTCTGCAGGCTACTGTGATTTGAAGGAGTAAGCGCTCTTCTGCACTTTCAGCAGTCCACACTCCACTTGCAGTTATGATCCACTGCTGTCACTATCATTTATCACATGTCTCTCATGTGCTGGGGAAACACAAAAGTTCCATTCTCCTGTCCCTTATGATGGCAATGAAAATTATGGTAGCCATTGCAAGGCAGTAACATACTGGACAAAATGTTATCTACCACTTACACAAGCTGTAACTAGATTACTTGTGCAGTACAAACAAAACCACATTATAAAACACATTCTGCTGTTTTTTTTTCTTTGTTTGAAATTACTTGCATGTAAAAATTAAAAAAAATATTTGTATCTCCTGTTTCCATTTTGCAGATTTTTTCCCATGATGTAACATTTACCAAGATCTGTGTAAATCTTGTCCTTTACTGCTGTGGTGTATATTACATAGTATTTAACAGTCAGTGGAGTGGGAGAGTAAATGTTTAGATAAGACTTGTAGTGTTCTTTATGCTGCTTGTGATAAGAGATGGCAGCTGAATGAGCTAATACAGGGCATTTGAAAGACCTCTAATCTATCCCACTGGTCATGTTCTGCGAATTTGTCCCACACAATACATTTATGTGAGGAGCAAGTAATGGAAAGATACTTTGGGGCTGGATGGGCAGTTCACAACATAAACGTTCACAGAATGGATGCACCCAGTGACACATAGAGTAAAATATTTTCTGAACTCGACACACAAGAGAAAAACAAAGCACATGTAAGATATCAGCAACAGAAAATAAGAACATGCCATTTTTGGTGGTATCCCTTTAGCCAGCCACACTATACACCTGCATTCCAGTTATTTTGGAATATTTTTTCTTCTGAAATGGAAATCCTTTATAAATAAATAAAATGCCTGTGTTGCTGGCAAACACGCCTTTTGCTGTCTAGGCTTGTCGATAGTCTTCAGATCTCATTAGTGGTATTAATTTTACCTCAATACATGAATCATGTTATATATCCTCTGTAATGATTTAGAACATAGATCTCCCCTCTTTCTCTTTGGATCACTTCAACATAATAAAGGCTTTCTGCTACTCATTAAAAGGCTTTATTTCCCCAGAAGAAAAGTTGTGCATTATTCTCAATGCGCTTCATGTTTCTTTGATTGTGATGGAGGCATCTGGGGATCTTGAACGGGTTGAGGTTAGTTGAAGCTTAATGAATAAGCCCCATTATATTGAGATGACAGCCGTTTGGGTGAGAGATTTAATCACTCATTAATCAGACTCGCTATTGCACAGGGCTTACAAATTGCTGTTTTGTGCTGTCACACTGTAGCTGTGTTGATTGATCCCTTGATAAACAGAGAATTTGAGGATTTTTGTTTGGCTTCCAGATTTAGACACTGGACAGCATCTCCTTTTGTGCAGCATTAGGATTTTTTTTTGAAAATGTCAATGGTCTTCCAGATTTCCCAATGTTTCAAATGGGCAACAGTAGGCGCCATCCTGTGACGTGGCTAGATACAAGACTATTCCTTTCAAATGACTTCATGACATTTCAGGATCATTTACAGAAACAAAAATGTGATTTTTGATCAGGAGCCACATATCCTTTTTACATTAGGGATAGACCGAGCCAATAACTATTATCAACAGCCTTTCATGCCAATAGCTGATATACGGTTCCGATATTATGTATTTTTTTAAAGTTGTGAAAAAACCAACACAAATCTGATATTATGCCATTAAATTTATTTATTTTTTTGTAAAGTATTTTACCAGGAAGGATACATTGAGATTTCTCTCGTTTTCAAGTATGTCCTGGGTTCAAGAAACATTGAAATGTTACAGTAATACAAAGTAATAAAATGCAAGATATTAAAAACAAAACACAAACTATACAGATTAACACAGAAAATAAATATGCAGGAAATATATTCACTGTTACATGTTTACAGGTGCATTCTGTATTGAGGTATGTTAATAGGGAGCTCTTGAGTGCCTTAAGACTGGGGGAAGATTTGATGGTGTTTGGGAGGTTATTCCATAATTGCGGTGCTTTGTAGGAAAATGAGGACCAATCCACTTTCTTTTTGTATTGTGGTATTGCAAGTAACGTGCACGTCCTGGATCGGAGGTTATAGGATGAGGGAGCTGCTAGGGGAAGCGGCCTATTCAGGCCGTAACAAGACATCCGACCAACCCAAAAACAGTCCTCCTCTCTCCCTGCATTAGCTCATCACTGCAGTCCCCCCCCCTCTGTTTCTAATCCCCTCACCCGTCTAGAGTGTAAATTCCCACGGGAATAGGGTCCTCATATCCTCCTGTATCTGCTGGCAGGAATACTGACCTGTCTCCTGTATGTATTGTAGAATTGTCCGGTCTTTACCCATTACACCTTGTACAGCGTTGCGGAATGTGTTGGCGTTTAATAAATAATAATAATAATAGGGTGGTGGCTTCCCAGAAAAGCTATTAAACACCAGGTTGGAAAGGTGAAGAGTGCGTCTAGGTTCCAGCGACACCAGTTTAACTCTTTTAACATGTCACAATGGTGAATGTGTTTAATACAATTTTAAACATTGCACTATGCCCACTTCACTTATTCAATTTAAGGAAAAAAAATGTATTTAAGCTTTAATTTTTATGAATGAAATGGGCATGTCCACACTCTGGCCTTTTGTAAGGATACTGTCACACCCTCGGCGCCTGGGGGGTCTCAGGAAGGGGGTCAGGCACCCGGCTGGATCGCTGGGTGTCCGTGCTGATCCTGGCGTTTGTGCGCCTAATGAGGGGGCGGGGCGCGGCATGATGACGCGGAGCCGCCGGCCTTTATAGAAGGGGAACGCAAATTGACTCGTCGTGTTGACGTAGAGTTTGTTACCCGCATCGCTAGTGTACCATTCGAGTCACCGATTCATTGTTTCATTTGTTACGTTGCTGACCTGGACGGTATGAGGAACCTGATTGTTGCTGACTCGGACTGCCTTCTTGACTATTCTCCCTCTGACGAAGCTTGTATGTATGCTTTACCCAGAACAAACTGAGTGTATGGTGACCCTGATTGTATGAGGACCCGGTCTGTTGCCAACTTGGATTGTTAAACACCCCAAAAACCACTTAACAGCTCAAAAAAACTGTCAACTAGTATTAGAGGAGTGGCTACAAAAAGGATTACTTTATTTAATCAAGAATAGACACTCCAAAGATACAATGTTAAAAACATACATAAACGACAAGCATCGCAGGGTATATTGGAATTGAAGCAAGTATATACTGGCTGTGCTCAGTGTGAATGGGAATCACAATAAAAGTATTGCCCCTTACTTGGTAGAATCTCACAATTGAGGGAACGATAACGCCGGAATTGCAATCAGCGAATAGCGTTCACAGTAAACACGCCAACACTGGCCCTAAGCTGATAGAGCTCATGCTCAGAAATTCTATCCTAACCCTGCGGATGCAAACACCACACTCACACTCACTCACCCGCAGGCTGCGTGTGAGTTAAGAAACACTCCACCAATCACTGGCAGTGTGGGGGTGGTCTGCAGTGACGTCTCCTCCCCACTCTGCCTCCTATCAGCCCCTTGCTCCCTTACATGCTCCAGACCACGTGCTTGCTGGCTATGACATGTGGAGCTGCTGGGACAGGGAGGAAGGACTGAGGAGCTGTTGGAAAGAGCTGGGTAATACAGGCAGAGCAGGACTCTTTCCCCCCCTCTCCTCCTCCACCCCATTGCCCCTAGTCCTCCTCCCTCTCCACCCTTCTCATCTCCCTCTCGCTGTCCCCCTTTCCTTTTCACCTCTTCCACCTCCAACCCCCCTTTTTTCCTCACTTTGCCCTCTCTACCCTCTCCCCCTTTCCCTCCCACCTTTTCCCCTTCCCCCTCTCTCCCTCCCCCCTCTCCCCCTCTCACTCCCCTTCCCCATCTCATTCCCTTTTCCCTCTCCCCCTTTTCTCCCTCTCTCCCTTTTCTCCCTCTCTATCTCTCTCTCCCCCTTGTCACCCCTTTTCTCCCTCTCTCCCCCTTGTCACCCCTCTCCCCTTTTCTCCCTCTCCCCTTTTCTCCTTCCCCCTTTTCTCCCTCTCCCCCCTTTTCTCCATATCCCCCCTTTTCTCCCTCTCCCCCTTTTCTCCCTCTCCCCCCTTTTCTCCCTCTCCCCTTTTCTCCTTCCCCCTTTTCTCCCTCTCCCCCTTTTCTCCCTCTCCCCCTTTTCTCCCTCTCCCCCTTTTCTCCCTCTCCCCTTTTCTCCCTCTCCCCCCTTTTCTCCCTCTCCCCTTTTCTCCCTCTCCCCCTTTTCTCCCTCTCCCCTTTTCTCCTCTCCCCCTTTTCTCCTTTCCCCCTTTTCTCCCTTTCCCCCTTTTCTCCCTTTCCCCCTTTTCTCCTTCCCCCTTTTCTCCCTTTCCCCCTTTTCTCCCTTTCCCCCTTTTCTCCCTTTCCCCCTTTTCTCCTTCCCCCTTTTCTCCTTTTCTCCCTTTCCCCCTTTTCTTCCTTTCCCCCTTTTCTCCCTTTCCCCCCTCTCCCCCTTTTCTCCCCTCCCCTCTCCCCCTTTTCACCCCTCTCCCCTTTTCTCCCTCTCGTCGCCCCCTTTTCTCCCTCTCCCCCCTTTTCTCCCTCTCTCCCCCCTTTTCTTCCTCTCCTGCTTCTCCCCATTTTCTCCCTCTCCCCCTTTTCTGCCTCTCTCCTGCCTCTCTCCCCCTTTTTTTTCTCCTCTCTGCCTCTCTCTCCCCTCTCTCTCTCCTGCTTCCCCCCTTTTTATCCTGTCCCCCTTTTCTTCTCACCCCTCTTTCTCTCCCACTCTCATCTGTATGTGTACAGTGTGAGGAAGTTTGTGGTGAAAGGGGCTTATTTGCAGATTAAAGGATCTGATTTGTGGTTCAGAGAGGGGCTGATTTGAGGGCTAAAAGGTCTGATTTGGGGGTGAAAGGGACGGACATGTATATGTGTGTGACTGTCTTCGCGTATACCCGTTGTTGTTAGTGTTCAGGTTTGGCTTCAAGAAAAGGTGGCAACCCTAGTTGTACTCTGTTTCTGGTGTGTCTGTTTTCCCAGGCTGGGAGCTATAGGATTAGCGGTTCCCGACCACTCAAGGATCGGCGAGTTTAGAGGTTTGTCCAAAAGGATCCACACCACGGATGTCGAGGGTGAACGATACAGAGAACGTGACAGATACCTCATATGACCCTGTAGGTAAAAGGTCAACAGCCATGGCCCTCAAGATGTTTTGGAGCTACATCTCCTGTGATGGTCAGCTACTCCTTACGGTCTTAGTGCCGCATGGGGAATGTAGTTCCAAAACGTTTTGGAGGGCTAAGGTTGCTGACCCGTGCTATAGGATATATGGTACGTGAAATACAGGGGGCCAAAAGACTCTGCATAGGGAATTCCCTGCCAGATGGGAGGAAAGTCCCATTTCTGATATCACTGTCTTGTGCAGTATAGTCAGTGAGCAGGGGAAGTTCTACAGGGATGGCTGATATCAAAGATGTCGGCCTGCTGTGGGAGAAGCTGAAATTATTGGCAAATGAAAGGCTGATACAGAATATTGGTAATTTCCTGAATATCGGCTACCGCTAATCTGCAAAGCCGATGACTGGTCTATCCTTTCCGTTTAAGGACATTTATGAGGCACAGCGTCATGCTCAAATCAATATTTTATTGCTAAAACTGTCTTTAGGTACTTTTTCTTTATTTGTTGGCTGTCAAATGTTCTTTTGCAGGTTTTAGTCTTTTTGAAAGTAAAACCATGGATATAAAACTTATTGATAGTAGATATCCCTTTGCTCTTAGTTTTTTTTTTTTTCTACTTTTCACTTAAGAGGTAATTCAATAACGACAAATGCTGCCAGGACTTGGAGATATAGAGTATGTATTTCTAACTCTAGTGATATGGCTTGGTCTTTACAGTGAGCTAGGTGATATGTGTGTGAATCCCTATTAAACTTATATTCATATATTTTAATTAATAGGGTATCTGTATTGATTTTTGGAAGCTCCCATTTAATGTGCCTATTGATTGAGCTTGTTAAGCGTGCAATGGTTCATTGACTATTTGTGTCTGTGGGTGGTATTGATAAGTTATCGACTTGCATGAATTAGGAATAATGGGGAATGATCTATAAAAGGTCAGAGTTACATCCATGCTGACTAATACCACTAACCTTTCAATTCTATGGAAAAAATAAGGTCACTGTGGCCTTTTTGTCCTCTACTTCAGGAACATTGGTTTTTGATATGTTTTCACTGCCTTTAATATTCGGTACATGTTTTCTCACTATTCATATATCAAAACCTATCCATGCAGTGACACACAGCTCTTGGATTATTCGGTTGTTTTCGTTAGTCTTGCCCGCATATCAGTTTTAAATCATTTTATTACGCTTCTTCTGAATATCATTCCTGATTGGCTGAGCTAGGACTTGGTCTGTACGGACCTTCCTGAACATGCCGGGGGTTCACTTCAAATGTGACCTCCTTCCTTCTGATTACTTCTGACCCAGTGTGTGCTTTATACTGGCACTTTAAACTAGAATGAACAAACAGTCTCCTTAATTCCCTTTTCTTCCTTCATGTACTGTGTTCTCATAATTCTGCTCCTGGTGCCTAGTGGAGAGCGGACCTTTTTCCTCAAGTAGAAGACTCATTTCTCACCTTGCATTCCCACCCATGTAGGGATAATATTATGTCCTGTTTCCTTCTTCTGCCTCTGAGAGAATACTGTAGAGAGAACCCAGGAGCTGTCTCCGCCACTCCACCAGACAATGGAAAACGCACCAAGGGCTATTTTTAAAGGGGATAAAAAAATAAGTACACCCGCCAGTTACCTGGTTTTCTGCATCTCCTTTGGAATAAACTGTATTTCTGCATTGATTACTAATAAAATATGGTCTGATCCTTCATCTAAGCTATGACAGGCCAGTTTATGTCAGTTCACAAATGTGGCTTGATAATTTTTTTTTCTTCTTGAGTAATCAAATGTTAATGCAGGTAACCACGAAGGGTTCACAAACGTATTTTTGCAAGTGCAGCTATTCAATATCTTGTTTCACTTGCTACGTTTGAATATCATGCAGTACATTTATTATATTGAATTTTGAAGGAAAAAACCCACATAATTTTTGTCCGTGTTTATAATCTCTGCGAATCGTCTGCGAGCCTATTATTGGAAAAACATGATGGAAGTCTCTCAATCACTTTAACATGTGCAATAGACTGCATGAAGGGCAGTAACCCGGCTTTAATGAAATCTGTACATCCATCAGACTGCATATTATGTTAACAATCACAGCTTGTAAACGCACTTGTATCTTTCATATTTTATAGCAAGACTAGTGGGTGTGGTGGTTCAATTCCAGCTCTAACAGATAAATGGTTACTATGGCTTGTCCCATTCTCTACCAGTCGAGTATTAAATTGCCTTGCAATGCTTTACAAATTATGACATGTAAAGAGCAATGCACCGTTAAATGCACCTCATCCCATTGAAAGGTCTCATTCTATTACTGGAATATGAGATGAACCTGTAATCAGTCGCACTTAATCTAGTCCGCAGGGTTTTCCGATCTCTCGCACTCCCCGCAGGCTAACGGAAGTACATTTCATAGTGCCCCGTACTAGGCATTAACTGGTGTTGTGCCAGAAATCCTACAAAAACTGCGGTCAGAAAACGAACAATGGAGCAATTATTTCAAGATAGAGTTCATGGTTAATCTAGGGATTATAGCTGTATGATTATAGTAACAGACTTAACCCCCTCATGTCCTAATAACAACTGATTTGAGTGTTCCAAGTTTTATTTTTGGAATAAAGAGACTGATATTTTCTTTTAATTTTCTATCCTTTTGGATGCTAGAGAACACGAACTGGTACTCCCCCCACAGGCAGATGGTCGCCAGTGCCCTGGTATCAACCTGTTCAGAGGAAATTGACTCTGCTCAGGTGAGGTGGTTCTTGCATTGCAGTATATATACAGTGTGTGTGTGTGTGTATATATATATATATATATATATATATAACAGGTTACAGTTTCATTATCACAAATGCAAAAAAGCATAATGAAACGGTTTACTCATTATTGGAGTACTTTGAGAAAGGTGGACCTCAAGTTACATTTTATAGGAGAATCACCGTTTCTTTAACAAACCTTTTTGGAGGAAGTGTTGTGATAGACCATCTCCCTCCTAAAGAAGTGTAGATATTGCCGCAAAAACAATATCCCCGCCGGATCTACGAGTGCTTAATGAGAGTCCCATTTGAGAAAATTTGCAGAAGACCTTGGTCGATTACCTTAGCATCTGCTCTGTTCCTCGCCCACGGTTCCCTCAGCAGATTACCAACCACTAATATTACAGATCAGACCGCCGCAACCTTCATAAAATCACTGTGTGATTCAATCTTGTTTGTCATCAATCAAAGAGCTGCAAAATGAAGTTATGTCCCACTTCGCTAATCCCATTGAAATACTGAGGGCGTTTGCCCAACAACTCTTATTCCCCAAACTTGTTCCTCCAAGGGCGCAGTGCCTCCTCTAGTGGAGTTGCGCTGTCAGGGCCATGCCTACCCGCTCCTTTATATGCTCCGTGTGCTCGAGGGAGTGAGGGGATTCCATAAACCATTTCCTAAGTGCCTTGTTGCCATTCCAACCACACAAAGCTCTCCCTAATCAGTACGTAATTGTGCTAAGCTGTTATGATTTCAGAAAAGTGGCATTTGTTTAATTTGAAAGCAATCTGCCCTAGAGGTGGGCACAGTGCCTTGTCATTTGCAGGCGGAGAGTAAACTCAGGACAATCTCCTGCCCTTCCAGCATGGTTCTTCCACCTCGTGTATCCAAAGGGTTACATGTTCCTCCTCTCCCTGCTCTCCCCTGACTTCTATTTCCAGATTAGCCCTGCAGCCCGCACATATTAATTCAGCAGAAGTGCTGATCTGTCTATCACTGTATTCCCAGCCCGCTCTCTTGGCTGGAGCTCAGCATGGCGTGCCTGCCCACACCGCCGACTCTGGATGTCACTGAAAGATCTACCCTTTCAGGTCTCACGATTAAGGGTGTTAGAGTGGAGATAGGTTAACTGTTGCACAAACTCTTATTGTAGGGTGATTTAACGACTGTGCCCCCCCCTTTACCTATATCGAAGGTGATGATAAATTCATAATGCACAGGTTCAAATAGGACGCCGCTGCATGGTTTTTTATGTTTGGCACGGATAACATCATCAAACTCTGAAATTCTTTTAAAGCCATTCTGGAAAATGAAAAACACTCATCCAGCTGCTGAGCGGAAAACAATGAACACGCAAATAAGTACACCCCAATCTGTACACACGTACACTTTATCAGATGTCATTTTGATTTAACTTTTTAGTAAATGAAATGCCTGACTGTGGAGGTTATTCAAAAAGCATTGGTGTTTGGCGAAGCTGTGAACACCGTCAAAAATTGATGTAGTTGCAATGCTGACACTCATCAGTGTGTCACAAAAAACAAATCCAGTGTCAGGAGAAAAATCCAAGTGAAACCTCTCCTGCCACTGTTTGGATTTTTCTGTCAAATTCAATGTATTCACTAATTATCAAAAAATGGTCATCGTATTTTGTTGAAATTTGAGTCGGCAAAAAAGCGTCAATATCCACAAAATTGCTCCAAATTGGTATCAGCGAATTCCACTGAACTGAAGAAAAAAAGTCTCCTAATAAGAGCGTAAATCGCCTGAAATGTAGTAAATGTGTGTAAATAATAAAAAAGTCCTTAAAAAAAAAATAACAAAAAGGCCTGTTACAAAATAAAAAAGGTCTTAAAAAAGTCTTTAAAATTAAGGGTTTTTTTTTAAAAAAAGTTTATTTGCAAAAAATAAAAAGAATAAATGGTCTTTCAAAAAATTAAGATATTCCATTGAAACCTGTTGTATTCAACTTTTTAAACCTGTCGCATTGCAACCCCAAAAGTCAGGTCATTTCGCCAACATTTCGGTGCAATTCGCTGTTCTCTGAATAGGCAAATCAATCGTTTGCAATGGGGCAATTTTGGTGCCTGCGAATTGCACTGTATTTCATTGTCAACTCACCTTTATTTGGCGAAATGATAGCTTTGTGAATTGAAGAATTAACGTGAAATTCACCATTTGCTGCAATTCTTGGGTCAAATTTGGAGGTTAGTGGATAACCCCTTTACATTTGTTGTTGTTGCAGCAATGGCAATTTTCTTCGATGTTTGCAACTTCAGCTGACACGGGCACTTTTTCAATAAACTCCTATATAATGCCAGAACTCTGACCTTTACCCATATGCCATGCTAAATGTCACAGGTGTGTCAGTCATGGCTAATTATGGTAATGTAAATGCATATAGAAATGTTTTTTGTTTTTTTTATGTACTGTCACATATTTGTGTACTACAGTAATTCACCATAAAAGCCTTTCCAGACCCATCTGTGGTGCCTGTGTCAGGCTTGAATGCTGGTGGGGTACCAGTCTGGGTGGTATGAGCCCAATATGCAGAGGATTCACAGGGACAGACTGACAGGAGGGACCAGGACGTTTGGGACACATTGGGACTGTACCTTGGGGAGGCAAACAGGACACAAGGGGGAACTCCAGGCGAGGTACAGTGGTGTTTTTCAATAGAGTGGTCGAGACAGTCCTTTGGTCATAGGCTGGTAGAAGGCAGGTAAAGGTTGATCAGGCAGGGGGTCGGGTACACAGGTATTCAGTATATATTTTCAGGGAGCTTCGGGAGGCACTCTGTTTCACACAAGTCAAACAGGATTAATGCAGAAGCATTGGTGAAGGGGTGGAACTGGACTTTATGCAAGGCAGGGGTGTGGTGTGAGTGTGTGTGTCAGGTGATTAACTGGTTGTGTGCCTGGTGGAAGTGCTGAACATAAGGGCAGCACTTTTCATGGAGCTGCCTGAGCAACGATTGTGCGTACAGCAGCATAGATCTTTTTCACAGCAACGTTGATAGCAACATGGGCAGGATAGCATGGCAGAGGAGTGGCATGGGCATGACAGCCGGACCCTGGCTTGGATACATATTTCTATGTAAGGGATTGCATGTAGGTCACGGCTGTACATTTCTGGTGTCTGGTGCACAGGAACAGATGTATAGTCTGAACCCTTTGTGTACGCTGCATGAGCAGTCAGTCTGTTATCTTGAAGATGGTGGTATCTAGCGCAGGCCTGGCGGATTCACGTATATACAATCCTGTCCTGTCTCACTCTTGATTTTTAGGTACTGTATGTAAATTCATATTATAGAAGTTGTTTCAAATTTCTATAATGAATCTTCTATGAGATGGCACCAGCATATCTCTGTTTTTTTTTTGTGTGTGTTTTTGGAAGGACACCACTATACTTGTGGAAAGATATTCAACAGTAAATGAATTCCCCGTTTTTCTGGGCAGGGCTTTCTATTAGGGATGGGCATATTACATTTTTGCGATTATTTGCAGCCAATATTCAGCAAATTACGTATAATCTGTATCCGCCTTTTATTTGCCGATAATTGGCCAAGGCCGCTCACTACAGCCGCAACACATAAAATCTCGCAGCTCAACAATGTTCTGGGGCTTCTTCTACAGCAGGCAGATATCTTGGACAGCAGAGGTCTGCAACCTTGGCAGATATCGGCTATTGGCCACAAAGGCTGCCAATAATTGGTATTGGCTTTGAACAAATATCTGTCTATCCTTACTTTCCATCCTTTAATTTGATACAGACTCTATAAGCTTCCAGCCTGACCTGTAAAGTGATGTAAGGATCGGCCATGGAATAGGAGGAATATATATTATACTATGATTAAGGAGGTGGAGCAGTAAATGTACGTTATGTCAGCATGCTTTCCATTCTCTGAATATTATACTGTATATTTTAATATATAATACATTCCATACACAATGGAATGAGATTCTTTCTTCCAGTTCTTACTAAACCGGGGTGGCCTGTGGATTATATCAGTCCTGACCCCAGGAAGAGGGAATTTAACAATCCTCCGTGATTTGGAGGCTGGTTGGAAAGCGCCGGAGACTCCTACCCTTGGATTCAGTTCTGCTTTCTCATCCACATATTTCTAGGATACCTTTATTTATCTCTCCATAACCTTGGGCCACTGCATTTAGGATCAGTGCCTGCTCTGGGGAAGGAAACCTGCATTTTGAGACTATACATACTTCTAATGTAAGTAACCTGGAACGACCATGAAAGTGTTCATGCAGAGAATCTGTCCAGCATCTTGAGGAGAAATCACCTTCCTATAATCTTGCCCCTTCATGTGGACAAACAAGGCAGAATAAGGTCCCAGTCATGGTACGTATTTATATCCAGGCAATCCCATGTGTCCTAAAACTACATCACTAAGGCCGACCTGTTTAGTCACATTGCTATAAAATATAAACTCTGATTGTTAAAGGAATACTGTATTAAAAATTACAGTTCCCTTTTTCAATTAGTTACACTTACAAGTATTTATAAAGTGGTAACAAGTACCATAGCGCTGTACAATGGGTGAGACAGACTAACAAATATACATACAAGTTAAACAGAACAGTAGGAGAGAGGGCACTGCTCAAGAGCATACAATCGAAAAGGAGAGGGTTGACAGGTTAGGGGACTGTAAAGGGGAGTACATGAAGTAGCGAGTACATGAAGTAGCGGGTACATGGGGGCTATATGGGAAGATGGAGAAAGAGCTGTACAGTGGGAAGGATTATGGAATGAGCCAATAGGTTTCTCTAAAGTAATGTGGTTTTTTCAGAGACTAATTCAAAGAATGGAGAGAGTCTAATGTTGTCCATAGAAAGGGGGCGGCTTGGGAGGAGTCCTGAAGCCAGGAGTCGGAGGTGCGGGTACAAGAAGACAATAACATCAGATCATTGGCAGACCGAAGTGGTCGGAGCGGGATGTACCTGTTAATAAGATGTAGGCAAGAGTACGGTTATGGAGAGCTTTGTACTCTGATTGCCAGTATTTTGAATTGGATTCTAAAGGAAACAGGGAGCCAGTGTAGAGATTAACAAAGGGGTGAGGTGCGATAGGTGATGTAGATGAGCCTGGCACAGCATTCATTACAGACTTGCAGAGGGAGAATCTGGCCATAGACATGATATTGGAATCCATAGGGAGAGATGGGGTTGCCAAGTGAAGCGGTATAGATTGAGAAGGGGACCCAGAACAAAGCCTTGCGGTAATTCAACTGAGAGAGGAACGGGGGGCAAAAAAGACACCAGCAAAGGAGACATTGAAGGAGCGAAGAGAACAATAGGAAGAGAACCAGGAGAGAAAGGTGTCCCTGAGGCCAAGTTGACATGGTGTGAGGAGCATGAAAGTGTGGTCAAGCGTGTCAAATGCAGGAGAAAAAGGTCAAGAAGAATAAGCAGGGAGAAGTGACCTTTTGGCTGCTGGCAGCCTTTGTCCGATTACCCCCCTCCTCCCCCCGATTTCCTTACCTTTTTTTCCCCTCACAGTGCGCAGCTCTGCCTCTCTAGGTCGGAGACTTCAAAACCCAGAAGCCTCGGAGCATTTCTGTGCAATTTACACCCCTATGTTCTCGACGTTCGCAAGTCCCATAGTGCTTGTGCACAACGATGGATTGCGGTGTACGTGCATGCACAGATCCAATCCATCTGCATTGTCAACAGGTGTCATTGAAGACCATGCTTATTTTTTATAACTTTATTTAGGCAAACCAGGTAAGTAGAAAGAAAACATTCAGAGTATGCCAAATAAAAAAACATGTTCCACCAGCCCTTTTATATTTCTCTCCCAAGAAAGAGGGGGGATAACAGAGTACAGAAGATCAGAGAAAAAGAAAAAAGAGGGGGGAATCCTCCATGGGCACACAACCACATGCAATCGGCCACACCACATCTATAATAACATGATAGTACCAAAACATCTGTATGATGAGTTTCCACTCAAAGTGAACGACCAGAAACAACCACCACCCCTCACCTACCAAAGGGCTCCCAATCCTCCCACGTTCTGGTAGGCGAAGGCATGGTATGTTGAAGAGTAGCCAAGAGTTTGTCCATGAGCCAAATATGATTAATAATCTGGAGCATATGGGTCTGAGGTGATAAGGAAATGGAGCTCCACTTTTTCGCCACTACCTTCCAGCAGCCAAGATAATTTTAGATAGTAGACAGTTCTGATTCGCCTGTAAGGCCTGGCACCAGCTTGGCAAAGAGGTAAACTCACGGGTCCAGCTGTATCTCCGTCCAGAAAACATGGCCCAGTAGGACGCCCACTTCCCAATATCTGACAATTCTGGAACCATACCACTACATATGAGCCATTGTACCACAAGCTCTATATAGTCTCCAGCACTGAACCGGGGTTGAGGGATCCTGCTGAGCTGGGGTGGTATTCTGTCTCATGAGGGTCTTTATGTCCTGCTCCTGAATGGTGGTGCAAATGGACACTTTACGGGTAGCTTTCCAGATATCCTCCCAATCGTCTGTCTATCTTTGAGCCGAGGTCCCTCTCCCAAGAAGATGCTTATTTTAACATTAGTTGACTAAGTAACTTTGACAAGCCACTAGATAGGTTTTGGATTGCAGTGAAACCAATGGTGGCACAATTAACAAACTATCCCTGCGATCTCAATTTGAATATGCAGCAAATATAGATTAGCAGCATGCTGGCAGCGATCAATAGAATTTTTGATTATTATTGAAGTTGGCAAATGCACCCACTACAGTACCATTTCATCATTATGTCTTTCATGTCGGTCAGGTCCTTAATGTGAGAGAAAATCTCTATCTTCAGGAATGTCCCCAACTTGTGTTCCCTATGTATATTTATACCAGACATGCAGTTGTATGATGCCATAGACGAGGGGTCGGCAACCTTGGCCCTCCAGATGTTTTGAAACATCTCCCATGATGCTCAGGTATTCTTTAGATTTGCAGTCTCGGGTGTGATGTTGTTCCAAAACATGTGGAGGGCCAAGGTTGCTGACCCCAGCTGTAGACGGTCAAATAGGATGGTACATGATTTTCCCTTCCAGGCTTTGTTAGATCTGCTGCTAATAGCACATCCCGTAACACGGGCCACTACTTACTGCATAGCACATTTTGTAGTCTGTTCCTTCAACTTTTTGCCTGTGGATTCATGTATGGCTTGTAATGTTCTGTTTTAGCACAAGTAATAAATGTAGGTTCCCTCAGACACAAAGTATAAGTAGCCAATAAAATCTTGTTGGGAGCAGAGTTAAAATATTGCTGTGGAGAAGGCAAAGGGAAATCAATGGCTCCCGTTGAGCAGGAGAATCCAGCGTGCGTTTTTATTAGACAGTGTGAATTTGTATTCCTTAACGTTTTTGTGTCTTCAGGCTGCACGGAAACGAGAGCCACTGTGTCTTCTATATGGAGGTGGGTGGGAAAAAAGTCATGAAAAGTTTATTAAAAGTTACTGCTGTCCTTGGAGCGGGCTGCCCCCCCCCCCATTCTGCAGCATGTCGAATAATACTCAATAAGGCACCGGCTGCCAGCGCCCGTCTAATGAAATGCACAACTGCCTGGCTGCTGTTTGAAGAGGACCGTCACAGCAAATTCAGATTGTACATGTACACATAGCGATCTGAACCCGCACACTGGATGCTGTTGCCTTTGATATGTACACCGGAGTCACGGTCTATTAATATTCAAAGTTTTATGGAAATGGCTGCGAGATTCTGAATTCCATCTTGTTTACCGCAGATGTATGATAAACAGGTCTTCTGTTCAGACATACAGGCTATACAAATAATAAAAGTGTTGCTTACAGCAGTGTTGGACCACATCGCTCACAATTCTTGAGCAGTTACATTTGTTCCAGGGCATTGTGAATCTTTTAGTAATAAAAAAAGCAAATCCTTGTATGTATCTTCTACTATGTGGACTACATATCCCATGATTTCTGAATACTTTAATTGTTCTGACTGGACCTGTATGGGAGCAAAGATGAGCCCTACAATTTTTAGAATTTTCTCATTTTAATAAGCTTGTAGTGTTATGCTGTGTCACTGCATGGCAGATTTTCTGCGTACATCACCTTAGAAGTACAGTGATCTCACAGCTTAATATCTATAGGGTTGCCATATCCTCCGTTTTATTGGGCACATAGTTTACAGTTGTGTTAAATTATTCAACCCCCACTGAAATTGAGTGTTTTGGCCAGTTTGACATTGATTTTGATCATTCAGTCATCTTGCTTACAATTAAATCAAAGAGGCACGTGTAGGTCAGACAAATATAACATAACATAACATTTATAATGAAATAACCACAAATGTCTTTTCTGTGCTCACATCATTATCAGTTTTATTCAACCCCCAAGTGACATTCAATCTTAGTACTTAGTACAACATCCTTTTACAGTTATAACAGCTTTTAAACGTGAAGCATAGCTTGACACAAGTGTCTTGCAGCGATCTACGGGTATCTTCGCCCATTCGTCATGGGCAAAAGCCTCCAGTTCAGTCACTTTCTTAGGCTTGCGCACTGCAACTGCTTTCTTTAAGTCCACCAGAGGTTCTCAATCGGATTTAAGTCAGGTGACTGCGATGGCCACTCCAAAATGTTCCAGCCTTTAATCTGCAACCATGCTCTAGTGGACTTGGAGGTATGCTTGGGATCATTGTCCTGTTGAAAGGTCCAACGTCTCCCAAGCCTCAGGTTTGTGACGGACTGCATCACATTGTCATCCAATATCTCCTGGTACTGAAGAGAATTCATGGTACCTTGCACACGCTGAAGCTTCCCTGTACCTGCAGAAGCAAAACAGCCCCAAAGCATGATTCACCCCCCGCCATGCTTCACAGTAGGCAAGGTGTTTTTTCTTCATAGGCCTTGTTCTTCCTCCTCCTAACATAGCGTTGATCCATGGGCCCAAACAGTTCTAATTTTGTTTCATCAGTCCACAGAACACTATCCCAAAACTTCTGTGGTTTGTCCACATGACTTTTGGCATACTGCTGTCGACTCTTCTTATTCTTTGGAGACAGCAAGGGGGTGCGCCTGGGAGTTCTGGTATGGAGGCCTTCAGTACGCAGTGTGCGCCATATTGTCTGAGCTGAAACTTCAGTACCCACATCTGACAAATCTTTTCTCAGTTCCTCAGCAGTCACACGGGGACTTTTCTCCACTCTACGCTTCAGGTAGCGCACAGCAGTCGAAGTCAGCATCTTCTTTCTGCCACGACCAGGTAGTGTTTCAACAGTGCCCTTTGCCTTGAATTTGCGATTGATGCTTCCTATGGTCTCTCTTGGTATGCTTAACATCTTTGCAATCTTCTTATAGCCATTACCCTTCCTGTGAAGAGTAATCACCTCTTCTCTTGTCTTCCTGGACCATTCTCTTGACTTCACCATGTTTGTAACCACACCAGTAAATGTCTAGAAGGAGCTGAGTATCACAGTCATTTTAAAGCTGCCTAATTGGTGCTTATTATGCTTTATTGCTGCTCCGTGACATCCACAGGTGTTTTCAATACCTGATTGAAAACACTTGAATGAACCTCTGTTCTTCAGAGTGGTAGTCTTTAAGGGGTTGAATAATTGTGTCAATGAAGAATTCACAAAAGAAACATTTACTACTGTATTACAAAACCAATTGATGTCCTTTTAGTTGCATATGGTTCTTTAAAAAGTCCTTGTAGGATTTCATTCTGAATACAATTACAAATGTACACTAAATTCCCTAAAACCCTTTACCGCATTGGGGGCTGAATAATTTTGAACACAACTGTATATAAGGGCAGCACGTGGAAATTCTCTTCTAGGTGTGTGGAATTCATATGCTGCAGGTGAGAAATCAGAATTGCAAATGAGACCCACAAACACACAACACACACCCCACACACTTTAAAACCTCGTCCTAGCATAAAAGAGATCAAGAGACCCACACACGAAGTACGTGCGCACAGATGTGCAAACGCACGTGGCACCGGACGCAATTTAAGCAAGAACGTCAAACCGCTAGGATGGGCGCACAGAGTGCGCCACGTCTGCGTAGCTTTCTGTGTGAGTGATGGAGCGTAGTCAGACGGACTGCATTTTTTGACGGACAAAATGGTTTTTCATATGTATCAATTTTTTTCATTTTACATATTTTAATTCCCATCTACATCAGTCAAAAAAACGGACCGTGTGGTGTATACAGTATCATCAGTCAGAAAGTACGTCAGAATGCCTTTGTCTGACATTAGCGTAAACTAGATTCTATATAGAACTCTCAACACCATTTGCGTTGTTTCTGCTTATGTGTTCCTCTGCTTCCATATGGTTTTTGATGTGCTGAAGGTGCACCGCTATCCAAACATGAACAACTTGCAGCTAAAAGGCATATTTCTTCTTACTTCTGTGTAGTTGAGAAAACAATGATTTAATATATATATATATATATATATATCTGTTTCTATATCTGCTTTGAGAACACCGGAGTACTTAAACCATGATAAAATCTGGGGACAGCACATACCAGACTTGTCAATTCTGGGAATGATCCTGGTCACCTGACTGTGCAGTGCGGAGAGTGCAGCGTACCTTCTACAACTCTCATGAGCCGGCACGGCTTCATCATTCATTGTTGAGTTTGCGTTCAGATGAATATTGCCACTTCTTCTGATTTTGATGGGCACTGTATATTCATATTCGAGTCCAGAGCCACTTGAGAATAATGTGGATTAAACAAAGACTACATTATAAGCTGCACTTTGTCAGCTTTCTTTTAAACCATTCTTTAGCTACCCTTTGTTAAACGTTTATTACAGCTTTTCTATTTTGTTTTTTGTACTTACTGACTGGGGCAAAATATCAGAGGAAATGATTTGCGTTCTAATTTGGGTTTTAGGATGTATTTCAAATATGTTGCACCTGCTTTTGGTTAGGAATGTGTCCTATGTGATGATGGGCTGCACATGGAACTTCTCCGCTATGAAGCATTCATATGCTGCAGAAGGGAAATACATGAAATAAGTTAATGTGCATTCCTTCCTGCAACATAAGAATTCTACACACTGTAGGGAAACACTTTTCCCCCCAAGACACACAACTTCTGTCTGCTAACCAGTGGAAAGTGAGACTTTGATTCGGCAACTACTTGCGGTAGATGTCTTTGAAATCTTTAAACCTACAAAGAGAACATCCCTGCTTCACAGTATTTTGAAATGCTAAATGTTTCTTTTTATATTTACATACAATATTTCTTCTGATTAGTAATTCCTTGGCCACAGACTTGTCCTTCTTGCCTACACTTCACATACCAGCAGAGCCCTTTTGCCTACTACTGCTTCTGCTGTGCACTTCTGTGTGAGTCAAAAGAATAGTGTACGGAAGCCGTATTTGATGCAGGGACATGGATCGTAGGCAAAGTATGTGTGTTTAGGTTGGATGGATAAGTCCGAGGACACGTACTCTAAATAGATGTAACTCTCTGACGATAGGAAATGATGGATAAAAGTTAGAAAAATCCTTTAATCATTTGGGTAAACTGATTTAAATTAAAAGCACAGTGGAACTTTACCTAAACCAATTTAGCTTTTTAAAGCGAATCCATCATAAACATATTTTCGTGAAATTATGTCCCTGATCTTTTATCTAAATATTCAGTGGGAAGTCTCAAGATGGAATGTAGTTAGTGATTTACTTCTCCCACAATTTGTTTCTGCAATCAGAAGTAACACAAATGCAGCAGATGTGTCTGCCAGCTGTCACTGAATTCAAAGTAAATGCCAGGAGGGAGCCTATCGTGAAGGATAAATGATATTCTACCTGAGCCTTGGATTGGCTTTAATACATAAGCATTCTATATCTTTAAAATGGGATATGTGACAGAAAGCATGTTGTGCAGTGTGATTGCTTTATTTTTTTATAAAAAAAAAAATATATTAATGAATTGGGTACATGACCTAATCTGTTTCAGACCGACAGGGTAAACAGATCCATCGGTCTTACAAAAGTATTGGTAGACAGAATGACAGTGAAAAGCGAAACAATGCTACAGTGTATGAACCTATGCTAGGGCCACAGCAAAAAGGAAGGTGGTCATCTAACTGAAGACGAGGCAAAAAAAAAATGTCGGTGATCTCAGAGAAAAAATCTAAGTTATCTAGACTCAAAAAACTGGGAGAGAAAGGTGTCAGGTGGGGTAAATGGGATTGGGGACTTTCCTTTCAACAATTGCAGAGAATACCAGGAAGAATAGTGAAAGGTGTCCCTCAACCATGTCCCAGTGTCAACTAAGAGCACCCTTTTTTTTTCTTTTTCATATAAAGAATTTTTATTGGAGTTTACACAAAAAGTGGTACATACATTTAAATGAAAGAACCATCCAAAGGAAGAAGCATAAATGAGCATCAATGGCAATAAACAATATAATTCAATTGGATTATCTCCGTAAACTGAAAAAGGGGGTCAGTTGTGCGCACTCCATTTTCTAATAACTTATAATTCCTAAACTAACATAAAACAGAAAACAGAAAACATGGCAGCATTATCATCTTACAGTCGACATATCTTATATCAGATTTCCAGATTCAACAAACCTCTTCCATCCCTCCCAGGGCAGCCATCAGAAATGATGGGGCCCCTTACTAAACCTCACGATGGGGCCCCCCAGGGCCCCCCCTCAACCTCTAAGAGCTTTTCTCCCCCTTCAAAAAAAAAGACATAACATAGCACCACAGCAATAAAACTCCCAGTAATGTGCAGTGTGTATTAGCTTATCACAGTATCCACAGCAATAAAACTCACAGTAATGAGCGGTGTGTCTGAACATATCACAGAATCCACAGCAATAAATCTCACAGAAACGGGCTGTGTATGATGGCCTTTGGGTCTGGGCCTGGGCCCTGGGTCTGGTCCCTGGGACTGGGCCTTGGGGTCTGGTCCCTGGGGTCTAACCTGGGCCCTGGTCTCTGGGTCTGGTCCCTGGGCCTTGGGTCCTAGGGTCTGGGCCTTGGGGTCTGGGCCCTAGGGTCTGGGCCCTAGGGTCTGGGCCCTAGGGTCTGGGCCCTGAGGTCTGGTCCCTAGGGTCTGGTCCCTGAGGTCTGGTCCCTGGGGTCTAGCCTGGGCCCTGGTCTCTGGGTCTGGTCCCTGGGCCCTAGGGTCTGGGCCCTGGGTCTGGGCCCTGGGTATGGGGTCTGGACCCTAGGGTCTGGGCCCTGGGTCTGTATTTGGGCTTTGGGGTCTGGGCCCTGGGTTTGGGGTCTGGACCCTAGGGTCTGGGCCCTGGGTCTGTATTTGGGCTTTGGGGTCTGGGCCCTGGGTCTGGGCCCTGGGTCTGGGCCTAGGGGGTCTGGGCCCAGGGTCTGGGCCTTGGGTCCTGGGTTTGGGTCCTGGGTTTGGGCCTAGGGGTCAGGGCCCTGGGTTTGGGCCTAGGGGGTCTGGGCCTTGGGGTCTGGGCCCTAGTGCATGGGTCTGGGCCTTGGGGTCTGGGCCTTGGGGTCTGGGCCCTGGGTTTGGGCCCTAGGGTCTGGGCCTAGGGGGTCTGGGCCCTGGGTCTGGGCCTTGGGGTCTGGGCCCTGGGTTTGGGCCTAGGGGTCTGGGTCTTAGGGCCTGGGCCCTAGGGTCTGGGTCCTGGGCCTTGGGGTCTGGGCTTAGGGGTCTGGGCCTAGGGGTCTGGGCCCTGGGTCTGGGCCTTGGGGTCTGGGCCTGGGTTTGGGTCTAGGGGGTCTGGGCCCTGGGTCTGGGCCCTAGGGTCTGGGTCTGGGCCATGGTTTGGGCCTAGGGGTCTGGACCCTGGGTCTGGGCCCTGGGCCTTTGCCCTGGGTCTGGGCCATAGGGTCTGGGCCTGGGTTTGGGTCTTGGGGTCTGGGCCTAGGGGTCTGGACCCTGGGCCTAGGGTCTGGGCCTAGGGGTCTGGGCCTTGGGGTCTGGTCCCTGGGGTCTGGTCCCTGAGGTCTGGTCCCTGGGGTCTAGCCTGGGCCCTGGTCTCTGGGTCTGGTCCCTGGGGTCTGGGTCCTAGGGTCTGGGCCCTAGGGTCTGGGCCCTGGGTCTGGGCCCTGGGTCTGGGCCTTGGGGTCTGGGCCCTGGGTCTGGGCCTTGGGGTCTGGGCCCTGGGTATGGGGTCTGGACCCTAGGGTCTGGGCCCTGGGTCTGTATTTGGGCTTTGGGGTCTGGGCCCTGGGTTTGGGGTCTGGACCCTAGGGTCTGGGCCCTGGGTCTGTATTTGGGCTTTGGGGTCTGGGCCCTGGGTTTGGGCCTAGGGGTCTGGGCCCAGGGTCTGGGCCTTGGGTCCTGGGTTTGGGTCCTGGGTTTGGGCCTAGGGGTCAGGGCCCTGGGTTTGGGCCTAGGGGGTCTGGGCCTTGGGGTCTGGGCCCTAGTGCATGGGTCTGGGCCATGGGGTCTGGGCCGGGTTTGGGCCCTAGGGTCTGGGCCCTGGGTCTGGGCCTTGGGGTCTGGGCCCTGGGTTTGGGCCTAGGGGTCTGGGTCTTGGGCCTGGGCCCTAGGGTCTGAGCCCTGGGTTTGGGCCTTGGGTCTGGGCCCTGGGTCTTGGGGTCTGGGCCTGGGTTTGGGCCTAGGGGGTCTGGGCCAGGGTCTGGGCCTTGGGTCCTGGGTTGGGCCTAGGGGTCTGGGCCTGGGTTTGGGCCTAGGGGGTCTGGGCCTAGTGTCTGGGCTTGGGGTCTGGGGTCGGGGCCCTGGGTTTGGGCCTAGGGGGTCTGGGCCCAGGGTCTGGGCCTTGGGTCCTGGGTTTGGGCCTAGGGTCTGGGCCCTGGTTTGGGCCTAGGGGGTCTGGGCCCTAGTGTCTGGGCCTTGGGTCTGGGTCCTGGGCCTTGGGGTCTGGGCCCTGGTTTGGGCCTTGGGGTCTGGGCCCTAGTGTCTGGGCCTTGGGGTCTGGTCCTGGCCTTGGGGTCTGGGCTTAGGGGTCTGGGCCCTGGGTCTGGGCTAGGGGTCTGGGCCCTGGGTCTGGGCCTTGGGGTCTGGGCCCTGGGTTTGGGTCTAGGGGGTCTGGGCCCTGGGTCTGGGCCTAGGGTCTGGGCCATGGGTTTGGGCCTAGGGGTCTGGACCCTGGGTCTGGCCTGGGCCTTGCCCTGGGTCTGGGCCATAGGGTCTGGGCCCTGGTTTGGGTCTGGGGTCTGGGCCTAGGGGTCTGGACCCTGGCCCTAGGGTCTGGGCCTTGGGGTCTGGTCCCTGGGGTCTGGTCCCTGAGGTCTGGTCCCTGGGGTCTAGCCTGGGCCTGGTCTCTGGGTCTGGTCCCTGGGGTCTGGGTCCTAGGGTCTGGGCCCTAGGGTCTGGGCCCTGGGTCTGGGCCTTGGGGTCTGGGCCCTGGGTCTGGGCCTTGGGGTCTGGGCCCTGGGTATGGGGTCTGGACCCTAGGTCTGGGCCCTGGGTCTGTATTTGGGCTTGGGGTCTGGGCCCTGGGTTGGGGTCTGGACCCTAGGGTCTGGGCCTGGGTCTGTATTTGGGCTTTGGGGTCTGGGCCCTGGGTTTGGGCCTAGGGGTCTGGGCCCTGGGTCTGGGCCTAGGGGGTCTGGGCCCTGGGTTTGGGCCTAGGGGGTCTGGGCCTTGGGGTCTGGGCCTAGTGCCTGGGTTCTGGGCCTTGGGGTCTTGGCCTGGTTTTGGGCCTAGGGGTCTGGGCCTAGGGTCTGGGCCTAGGGGGTCTGGGCCCTGGGTCTGGGCCTTGGGGTCTGGGCCTAGGGGTCTGGGTCTTAGGGCCTGGGCCCTAGGGTCTGAGCCCTGGTTTGGGCCTTGGGTCTGGGCCTTGGGTCTGGGCCCTGGGTTTGGGCCTAGGGGTCTGGGCCCAGGGTCTGGGCCTTGGGTCCTGGTTTGGGCCTAGGGGTCTGGGCCCTGGGTTTGGGCCTAGGGGGTCTGGGCCCTAGTGTCTGGCCTTGGGTCTGGGTCCTGGGCCTTGGGGTCTGGGCCCTGGGTTTGGGCCTTGGGGTCTGGGCCCTAGTGTCTGGGCCTTGGGGTCTGGGTCCTGGGCCTTGGGGTCTGGGCTTAGGGGTCTGGCCCTGGGTCTGGGCCTTGGGGTCTGGCCCTGGGTTTGGGTCTAGGGGGTCTGGGCCCTGGGTCTGGGCCCTAGGGTCTGGGCCATGGGTTTGGGCTAGGGGTCTGGACCCTGGGTCTGGGCCCTGGGTTTTGCCCTGGGTCTGGGCCATAGGGTCTGGGCCTGGTTTGGGGTCTGGGCCCTGGGCCTAGGGGTCTGGACCCTGGGCCTAGGGGTCTGGGCCTAGGGGTCTGGGCCTTGGGGTCTGGGCCTAGGGGTCTGGGCCATGGGTTTGGGCCATAGGGTCTGGGCCCTGGGTTTGGGTCTTGGGGTCTGGGCCCTGGGCCTAGGGGTCTGGACCTAGGGTCTGGGCCTTGGGGTCTGGGCCTAGGGGTCTGGGCCCTGGGCCCTAGGGTCTGGGCCATGGGTTTGGGCCTAGGGGTCTGGGCATAGGTCTGGGCCCTGGGTTTGGGTCTTGGGGTCTGGGCCTAGAGGTCTGGGTCTGGGCCGGGTCTGAGCCTAGAGGTCTGGGTCCTGGGTCTGAGCCTAGAGGTTGGGCCTAGGGGTCTGGGCCTTGGGGTCTGGGTCCTGGGCCTTGGGGTCTGGGCCCTGGTCTTAGGGTCTGGGCCCTGGCTCACCACTCGCTGTCTTCTATCTTCTTTTCTTCATCTTTTCTTTAATTTTCTTCTCTTCTTTTCTTCTGATCTTCCTGGTCCTCCAGCTCCGCGCGCAGCTTCACTGAGTGGAGGGGCGGAGCCAAAGCAACGTGCTTGGGAGGCCCCTCACACGCTGCTTGGCCCCGCCCAGCCAGGAAGTGAAGCTGCCAGGAGCCGGAGGAGACACAGTGTCTCAGTCTCCTCCGGCTCCTGCAGCAGCAGCAGCAGGGACACAGCTCCGGATTCGGACTCATCGAGTCCGATACGGAGCTGTTTAAGGGCGACGCCGCTGCCGTCGGGGCCCGGATTCCCCCCAGGCCCGGCGGCCCGGGCCCCCACCGGGCCCGCCCTTACGGCAGTAATGGGCGTAATGCCCTGATGGCGGCCCTGATCCCTCCCACGTATCATGTAGCAGGCACATAGAATTGTTCGCAGTGTGAAACATTTCCTCATATTTGAAAACATTTTCTAGGGCCCCCATAACTTCCTTCATAGAGGGACACATAGAGGACCGCCAATGTCTAGCTATTACAATTTTAGCTGTACCAAGTACCATGGAGAATAAACCTCCTATGACGGGTCTGAATTGTAACAGGTATAAGGTGTAAGAGGTACATTTTCGGACAAAGTGGGAGTTTAAGTGAAGTACTATGAGAGATCAACCTATTTATCTTTTCCCAATATCCCCCCCGCATGGGACAAAGCCAGAAAGTATGCAATAATGAGCCAGTGCCGGTAAGACATCTCCAACAGAGACCTGTGTTCCCTGAAATATGGGCCAACCGGGTGGGTGTTAAATACCATCTGCACAGGAGTTTGAAATGGGCTTCTTGTAAATTGGTACTTCTAGAATATTTATATATCGTTTCCATGGCGTATGACCAATCTTCTATGGAAATTGTTAAAGCTAAGTCTTTTTCCCAATTAACCATATAGGGTAGTTTTTTAGGCGGGGTCGGAGTTAGGAGGCTGTTGTAACAAAGGGACAGCGGTTTCATGTGACATTTTCGTCCCATACACAATTTATGAAAAGCCGAGAGGGTCACATCGGTGAAAGAGGTAAGGCCTTTCTGGGTCAAAGCATGTTTCACACGAAGATATGTGAAGCATTCCTTTGATGGAATAGCGAACTCCTGTACCAAATCGGGGAAGGTTTTCAGAGAGCGTGGCGTGAAGAGCTGCCATACATGAGTCAAGCCTCGCCTGATCCAGGAGTCTAAGCTTAAATCGGGAATAAAGCGACACAGAACCCTTAAGGGGGCAAGGCATAGTAAATTGTAAGGCCTTACCAATTGACGGCCCCACAATCGCCACGCCATGAGGGAGAGCATCGAAACAGGCAACAAACCTGTGGTACTATTCCTCGGTAGGAGTCTGAGCCACATCAGGTCATGAAGTCTGTATGGGAAAATCATGGCATTCTCCAGCTGCAGCCATAGTGGTGGTTCTTTTTGATACATTGATGACAACAGTTGGGCTAGTAAGGCTGCTTTGTAATAAGATTGCAGATCCAGAAACCCCAACCCACCATTACGCCGCGGCGTTGTAACCGTGGAGGCCGACACTCGAGGAGGCTTCCCCTTCCCTATGTGTGCATGAATTAGTTTTTGCAGCCGGAGCAATAAATGCGCCGGGATGAAAACCGGGATATTCCTGAAATAATATAAAATTTGGGGTAAGATACACATCTTCATGGCCGCCATACGACCTAGCCAAGATGAGTCGATTGTGCTCCATTTGGAGAGCTGCGCCTCAATAGAGTTCAAGAGTGGCGTAAAGTTTTCTTTAAGGATGGTTCCCCGCGATTTAGAAAGGGATATACCCAGATATTTTAAAGAGGTAGAACGCCAGTCAAAAGGGTATTTACTACGCAGAGAGCTGAGGGGCGAAGCAGCAATATTTATGGGGAGAGCTTGCGTTTTACTTATGTTATTTTTATAATAGGATATTGCGCCAAAATTATCGAGGAGGCTAAACAGGGGAGGGAGCGAGGTCTCCGGTGTGGTCAGAAAGAGCAGTATATCATCCGCAAACAGTGCCAATTTATGTTCCCCATTCGGGGTTGATAAGCCCTTAATAGCCGGAGCCGTTTTAATCTGCAACGCCAGGGGTTCTAAGGCCAAAATGAATATTAATGGGGATAAAGGGCAACCCTGACGGGTGCCATTTGTTATATGGAAAGCGGATGATAGAAACCCTGAAGCCAATACTTTCGCCGACGGATCTGAGTAGAGGGCCATAACGCTGTTTATAAATTGTGCTGGGAAGCCAAACTTTAGTAACACCGTCCGCATATACCCCCAGTGCAGGCGATCAAATGCCTTTTCAGCATCTAATGCCAACAGGAGTCCAGAAATGTTAGTCCTATGGGCCAGGTCGAGTATATCATAAAACCGTCGGGTGTTGTCACACGTTTGGCGGCCCGGGACAAAGCCAGTCTGCTCATTCGCAATCTATTTGCCAGCAATTTAGCATATAACTTGGCATCTACATTCAACAGGGAGATGGGACGGAAATTGGCACAATGTGTCGGGGGTTTAGGCAGGGTGACTATTGTCGCTTGCAGCATCTCCGAAGGGATAATGCCGGTATCCTTAATATCATTAAAAACCAGGGTAAGAATCGGGACTAGAAAGGAAGCAAATTTCTGGTAGTACAGATTCATAAAACCGTCGGGGCCTGGAGCTTTATTTTTTGGGAGCGCCTTAATAGCCTTATATACCTCCTCCTCTGTAAACGTAGCCAGCAAACCTGTAGCCTGAGGGGTAGTTATAGAAGGGAAATGAGCCGTCTGGAGAAAGAGCTCTATGTCGTCTAATGCAGGGGTCGGCACGGTATTGTTTAGTCCCAGGTTATATAAGGAGGCATAATAGCGTGCGAATTCATCAGTAATAAGGGCAGTATTGTAAATCTTCACGCTATTAGCATCCAAAAGGAACGGTATGTTAGTTTGCATTCTTTTCCCTTTCAATTTAGACGCCAGCAATTTCCCCGGTTTATTCCCTTGGGTATAGTGGGCATAGTTAAGCCTCCTAAGGCCGGCTGCACACTAGACGTTTTTTTTAACGCACTAACGCGCGTTAAAAAAAAAATCATCGTACTCGACACTCGTCTACCCCCCCTTGCGTTATCTTCCATAGGAGGATAGCGGAGCACCCGTCGACGCGAATCCTAGCGCATCGCCATTCTAGAACGCTAGGATTCACGTCGACGGGTGCTCCGCTATCCTCCTATGGAAGATAACGCAAGGGGGCGTGGACGAGCGTCGGGTACGATGTTTTTTTTTTTTTAACGCGCGTTAGTGCGTTACAAAAAACGTCTACTCTAGTCTAGTGTGCACCCGGCCTTAGTGAGCGCGCCGTGACCTGGAGCATAAGGTGTTCCAACTCGCGGCGTTGTAGAGTCAGCTGAGCAGTAATATGTGGGGCAGGAGCGGTTTTATTCTGGGACTCCAACTCAGTGATTCGTCGTAGAAGAGCAGACGTCTGAGCATTAAAACGTCTCTTCCTCTGCGCTCCTTTCTGAATAAAATGTCCTCGCAGAACAGCCTTGTGTGCCAACCAAACCGACGATGTCGCAACATCCTCAGTCATGTTTGTCGTGAAATACTCCTGAAGGAGTTCCTTAGTATTAGCCACGTCATCTCCATTTACAATAAGCGAGTCGTTGAGTCTCCAGTTCCCCATACCCCTTGGCGGGAAGGCCGCCTCAAAGGTAAGCGTAAGTGGAGCATGGTCAGACCACGTGATAATGCCTATGGTCGCCTCTAATAGGCGGGGCAACGCCGAACTATGAATCAAACACAAGTCAATTCTACTATACGAGGAATGAACATGAGAAAAAAAAGTGTAATCGCGCGTAGTAGGGTGACATATCCGCCAAGTATAGAGTTCAAACGAGTGCATGAATTCCCGTAGTTGTTTACTAGAGGCTGGGGGGAGCGGGTTTTGGAGCTGGGTTGGCTTGATTGGGTGTCAACGTCGGGGTCAGGAGTGCAGTTAAAATCCCCACATAGAAACAACGTACCACTAGATATTTTTTTCACTCTACCATAAGCTTTCCGAAGATAAGAAATTGGGTTTTCATTAGGGAGATATAGGTTAGCAATAGTAATTGGTAATTCGTTCAACGTGCCCACAAGAATCACTAGGCGGCCCAACGGATCAACATACTGAGCCGAACACACAAAGGTCCAGTCTCTGTGGAATAGAATCGAGACACCTTTAGACTTCGTCTGAGCAGTGGAGTGATACGCCTCAGTATACATGCGCGATTTCAGAAATGGCGGACGTCTCGTACAAAAATGAGTCTCTTGCAAACATACAATAGCTGGTTGAAACTTATGCAGATCACAAAATAAAGCATGGCATTTGTACGGAGTATTCAAGCCTCGAACATTTAAGGAATAAATTTGGAATTGAGGTTTACTCATCATTATTTGCCCCCAACCCCCTGGTACTCACAGCGGTCCTGACAGACAATTTCCGTGGGAGGATGGGAGGACTCCCCTGCGCACAATAATGCCCAGAATGATATATTACAGTGCATACCAATAAGACAAACAATACGTACAAGACAAACCTAAGACGAACCAGAAAAATAAAAATAAAAACAGAAAAAACCCAACAGACCAGAAAAGAAAAGGAGAACTGCATTCCATAAATGCAGTTGAGTGGGGTCAATCAACACAGCAGAATGGTATAATTGGAAAAGCAACACGTTCAAGAAAAAAACCCCAGCGGGGGAAACACACAGTCCCAACTTCATCCGTGAAGGAGACTGCGCCAATATACAAGCCAGTAAAAAGCCTCGGGGCTAGTCAGTCGCAGGAACAGAACCCCAGAGGGCGCCACCCAAGGGACGAATCACAAAAGGGGATGAGTCCCGAAACCACGATAGAGCACCTGGCGTAATAAAAGAACACGCCCCCAGGCGAAAAAATGCAGGACCATATCATCTCACTTAGGCCGAACCCGGTGCCACTCCGGAGAAACTTTCAGCGGCGAAGATGATTCCTCACGGGGGGAGTAAACTCAGCCACCACCTTCCATTCTGTCAGCAGACGCATGCCAGTGGTGGGCTCCGGAATGACGTGCAGGACTCCTTCCCGCCATAACAAGATCTTTGTGGGAAATCCCCAACGATACGCCATGTTGTGGTCACGTAAAATTTTGGTGAAGGACGAAAATTCACGTCTTTTAGACATAGTAGAGGTTGACAGATCTGCATAGAAAGAAACTTCGGCATACGGAGACGGTAGAGGCATAGATTTCCGTGACGCTCTCATTAACGCTTCTTTAACGTGAAAAAAATGCACCCGGACCAAAACATCTCTAGAGGCCGATGGCGGCAGGTTTTTTGCACGCGGCAATCTGTGCGCTCGATCCATCAGGAAATCCTGCGATGAATATGTAGGTGCCAAGATTTGGAGAAGTTCTATAATGTAAGGCTGGAGATCAACAGAGCCCACTGCCTCCGGAATGCCCCGGATCCGTATATTATTACGCCTGGAGCGGTCTTCCATATCGGCCAGTTTCGTTGCCATGGTGTCATGCGCTGTTTGCAAAGCTATGTGACGGTCCACCAGGTCATTATGGGCTAAGCATAAGTCGTCTGTCTTAGATTCTAAAGAGTCAGTCCTCTCACCCAGGTCTTGTACATCGCGCCTCAGCTCCTGCAGCGCCTCTTTAAGATCCGCTTGGATGGTAGATCGAAGTTCTTGCAGCATGGCATGAAGTCTGCTTTCCGATGGTGGTGATATGTCAGACATGCAAGGTGGCCCCGCAGCTGCTGCCTCCAGCGTGGGGGAGGAAACAGAGGAGGGAGATCCGCCATCTTGGGCCTCACGGACCCGATCTTTCCTTGCCGATTTTAGCGGCTCTAGCGCCCGCTGCGCCTTAGGTGGCACCATCTGGGTGCTAGGAAGTATCACCCACCTGTGGGTGAAGTTTCAGCCCCGGGGATGCAATAACAAAGCCGCAGGAATTGGAAACTCAGCGCCGGTCACAGGAGCTCTTCCTACATGCGACCGCGCGCTGCAACGTCCGGCCACGCCCCCCATCACTAAGAGCACCTTTTAAAGGGGGACTAGTTGGTGAAGAACTTCTTAATTTTAAATTCCTGGTGGAGCGAGGCCTCTAACCAATCGTACAACATACAAAAGGAGGGTGCGTGTGAGAAATTCTTTGCGATAGTATGGCTTTCTTGCCCATGGCCGCTAACAGTCAAAACTGAAATTTTTGTTGCTTAATTAAAAATGGCTCATTCAGGAGTGGCCGGGAGCCTGAAGTGTAGAACAGAGCATATGAAAGGTGTCCCAAAACAATTGAATAAAGGGGCAGGACTAGAGGCAATGTCAAAGATCCACTAAGAGGTGGAGACATTTAGGACAGTGGTCATCAGGCAATAATTGTACGTGGGCCATCCTGGTATGTGCCATATATGCTCGGTGAAGGATCCTATAAGATTCCCAATAGTTGAATGAAGGAACAATGCGCCGTGAGGACAATGTAGCATTTATCATGTCCTGGGGGAAAACGGAGAGCCACTTAGGCTGGGGTCAGACGAGCGCAGTAATCCCGTCCGTGTTGCCGCACATAAGTACGTCCGTGATAGCATACAATTGTGTTAAATGGAGCCCCACACACTAAGTACGTCCGCACAGAAGCGGATGTATGACGGACGCGGCAAACGGACGCAGGTTAGGCAAGAACGTAATACTGCTAGAACGGAAGTGCGCAACGTCCGCATAGCTTTGTGTGTGAGTGATGGTACGTGGTCAGACGGACTGCATTTATACGTCCAGCATTTTTGATGGACAAAATGTTTTCTCATTTTAATGTATTTTCCCTTCTACATCAAAAATACGTCAGTGAAAAAAACGGACTGTGTGGCCACTACCTTGTCAGTCAGAAAGTACGTCCGTACTGCGCGGACTCAGTCTGTACAAAATGCCCTCATCTAACCCATGCCTGATAAATCCCTTTCCGGGGAGCAGATTAGGCCAGCGAAACACATAGGAGGGCAAGAATTTATGAGGTGGTAGGTGGCAACAAATTATTGGCAGTCACTAAAGAATCAGTAGGGTTGTCTAGGTCATGAGAGGTTAAGTTGCATAACCGAGTTTGTACGAATTTACAAATGGGTTGCACAGTTAATGGGGCTAGAAGATCTTTAATAGGATTTACGTAGTCATGTAGGAAAGGGGCAATTTGGAGGTCAGGTTAACATAGTGACAAAGTTTGGTTAGGCCTTTATGAGCCAGTACATGGAAAATTGATGCTGAAAAGGCTTGTTGAAAATTTCTGTTATTAAAGATTGGAGACCTTGATACTTTCCTGATAAACCTAAGCATTTGCGTACCTTGATCCTAGCAACGTTTAGTAATGTATAATAAATGATTGTTGTGTACAAATGGGGGAATGACGAGAGTGTTGGTGAAGGGAGTGCCAGGAGTAAACCTGAAGGTAGTAACGCAGGCACAGCTGTATAATCTGTGGAAGAAGAGCAGACCCTTGTAGCCAATCTGTAGCATAGCGATAGAACGTTTTGTTTATTGTGGAAAGGGGAAGGGCATTTCTTGTACTGGTATCTGTTTAAAAAGAGTGATACCTAACAACAGATGTTGCTTATCTTTCCCTACCTTTGATTTCCTTTACATGCAGCTGTAATCTTGGCACATAGTAAGGATGGTTTCTATGGGCAGTATTGGTGTCAGCAGGGAAATCTTCTGAGAAAAGCTGCAATTTGAGCTGTCCAAATGTGTCCGCTGATTACAGCAAAAGTCTTCAGATGTCTCCTAATTATATGTTAATCCAGTATTGGTATAAGCACACAAACACAGTTGATTGCTGGGCGCTGGTGGAACGGCAGCTGTATGCCCAAATATGTACTGGTAATAAACTCTCTGCACGCCAAGCCGGCATCCATTGCAATGTCACAGCGTTTGCACTGGTTTTATTCTATCAATTATAATTCTTGCACACTTTTTTTGGCACGACGCAGGATATATCTTGTTTTATATTTTGGGATTTTGCAAGCTGACGATGCAGTCTGTACTGTACCCCTCCGGCTTTGTTTTGAGTTGTAGGGAGGTAAAAAAAAAAAACTTCACAAAAGTGAGAAAAGTAGTGTAAGATGCAATCCAGAGGCCTGCAGAAAATAATAGTATTGTACTGTGAATAAAAGAGTATGAGCGTTTCATTTCAGCAGTTTTTGACAGAATTTCCCATTTGTGTTGTTTGTTCTTTTTGGGAGCTGTTTCTGAGCAGAGTTATGAACAATTGCTGTTAACTAACGTTCTATGTCTATTCACCAAAGCAGCATTCTCACATCTGGGCTATGTTCCAGCAGAACTGCCCTTGTTCAGTTAGAATTCTGTTCTACTTAAACTGGGCTCTGCTTACTCTGCAGAGTATGTATTATGTCACAAGAATTGGAGTAATGGCAGAGATGCAAATAGTGTTTAACAGCCTCAATATTTGATGAATGTTAGCCATATAGATCCCTCTAATGAAAATAATGAAATTAATGCATCTCATTGCGTCATGCAGTAAGATCAGACTATGATCATAACTAATTAGAGTTCTCACATGTTATTGCAATTGCATTTTTCTAGGGCTGAAACAACTAAACGATAATGAGAATAGTTGTCAACCATTTCCATTAGTGATTAATCGGCTAGTCAATCGGTCTATGTACAGCGCACACTGTTTATCGTCAGACTGAGTTAAACGTTAATAACCGCAGATACTATTTTGGAACTGATTGGAGAAGAGTTGTCGCTGTTTCACTCTGTTTGATTTTGTTAGGGTTATGCTGGACATCACCCGTTTGTTTTTATTTTGTTTATGAACAGTCGCAGAACTGAGTGGAGGAACTGTACCACCAGTGTTTTATCCTTACGTGGAGCTGGAGTCCTGTGTCACCGCCCCACCCTCCCTCTTTCCGGTCCAGAGCTGCCAACACTCCCTTTGGTTCTGGTTCCTTCCCCGCAAACTCTTTCTCAAACTCCTTGTCCAATCTGTTGCCCAAACTCACTTCCTCACATTTCCAGTCCCTTCCCCCAATCAGTTTGTTCATGAAATCATTTTAAAGGACACACTACGCACCCTGACCACTTTAGCTTATTAACATGGTCAGGCTGTGTCACGTGCCTCCCACCCTCTCACCCGCTTTGCATGCTGACATCATCATGTCTATCGGAGCACTCATGGCAGCGTTCATTCAGGGAAAAAGCAAACATGAGCATGAGCTGCGCATGCGGCATCAATCCAGCACTGACCAGGCACTTGTGTACCTTGTGTGTGAAAAGTACGCCTTTTACGACACATACATAATTTGTGTATGTACACTACAAAAGTTATCTACACTATACAAATTGCAAAACCGTTTAATTTTTTTTTTAAAATATCCGATGAATCAATTATGGAAATAATCGTTCGTTGCAGCCCTTCATTTTTCACCTTGTTCCTTTGTATGGCGGACAGCCCTTTGTATGTTTTTATTTTGCATGTGTTCCCCAAATTCACTTGGCATTAACCATAATGTATAAGACAATTGTTTACTTACCGCTTCTCCCTTTAATCTCTCATTGACTCAATGTCGCCACTGCCCCCCCCCCATAAGTCCATGTCACAAAATATTGCCCATTCTTTTTAAAGATAAAATTGTAAATATTGCTGTCATGACAGTGGACCAGACATATCCCTGCAGGTCCGGTCTGTCTGGTCTCGTACTTCAATATGTTTGTTACATGTATCCTCTGGATTACATTCTACTCTTGGGTCTACTAGAATTTGGTTCTGGAGCACATTTAAGAGTTGGGTTACTCATGGGAATTGCTAAAGGCTTTACATGGAGGGGTTTATAAAGTCATTCCAGACTTTGGTTTGATACCATGGCTACACTATGGGCATTCACTTTGTTGCATTACTTGGAGACAATCTCCTGAAAAGCACCTGTATTTTAAAACTGATATATGGAAGCTGGATTTTATTGCCTTTAAGCAAATAAAGTTTCCATAGCACCCTTTAAACATTGGATAGAAATTCTTGTACACACTGGCTACAGGTATCCTATGCGTGTGTTTGCACATAACTTCTCAATTTATTCTTCATTTCTGTTTATTATTGTAGACTGGCACATTCGGAAGTAATATTAAAGACCTATTCCCCGTCCAGTCAATGCATGCTGGGTGCAGTGAACACACAATTGTGTAATTGTATCCAGAGCTATGACTAATCTCCATCAATGTGACGGCACCAATCAGGGAAGAGCCTGGTGTCCTGTGTGTATGGTGAACACACTTTGAGTACATCCACGGCTAGAGTTGGACAATATTTCTCTGCATAAAGCAGGGGCCCTGCTAAAAAGCAAGTAAATATATTATTTTCATCTGCTTTTCTTTCTTGGCGTTTTCCATGCCCACCTTAGGAGGCACTTTGATCTAACCAATCAGTGTGTATTCTGTGGAATGCACTGAGCGTGTGCAACTGAGTTACTCCACCTCCCTCCTGCACTGTGAGCTGCGGGGAGGGCAGGACGGATGACATTCCAATCTGTAACTCTTACCCCCAGCTACTGCAGAGACAATAAAGGAAAGAAATTAATACACACAGGGAGAAAAAGAGACAACAGAGGGACAGCAAAAAAAGCAGATATGCAGAAAAAAATGGACCAGAGGTATCTAGCCCTCTTCATGTATAAAATATAACAATAATTTGTTTTTGTCATTTGCGCTTACCACTGTAGCTCCATGCATATTTACAGTTGTGTTCAAAATTATTCAACCCCCACTGAAATTGAGTGTTTTGGCCAGTTTGACATTGATTTTGATCATTCAGTCATCTTGCTTACAATTAAATCAAAGAGGCACGTGTAGGTCAGACAAATATAACATAACATTTATAATGAAATAACCACAAATGTCTTTTCTGTGCCCACATCATTATCAGTTTTATTCAACCCCCAAGTGACATTCAATCTTAGTACTTAGTACAACATCCTTTACAGTTATAACAGCTTTTAAACGTGAAGCATAGCTTAACACAAGTGTCTTGCAGCGATCTACGGGTATCTTCGCCCATTCGTCATGGGCAAAAGCCTCCAGTTCAGTCACATTCTTAGGCTTGCGCACTGCAACTGCTTTCTTTAAGTCCCACCAGATGTTCTCTATCGGATTTAAGTCAGGTGACTGCGATGGCCACTCCAAAATGTTCCAGCCTTTAATCTGCAACCATGCTCTAGTGGACTTGGAGGTATGCTTGGGATCATTGTCCTGTTGAAAGGTCCAATGTCTCCCAAGCCTCAGGTTTGTGACGGACTGCATCACATTGTCATCCAATATTTCCTGGTACTGAAGAGAATTCATGGTACCTTGCACACGCTGAAGCTTCCCTGTACCTGCAGAAGCAAAACAGCCCCAAAGCATGATTGACCCCCCGCCATGCTTCACAGTAGGCAAGGTGTTCTTTTCTTCATAGGCCTTGTTCTTCCTCCTCCAAACATAGCGTTGATCCATGGGCCCAAACAGTTCTAATTTTGTTTCATCAGTCCACAGAACACTATCCCAAAACTTCTGTGGTTTGTCCACATGACTTTTGGCATACTGCAGTCGACTCTTCTTATTCTTTGGAGACAGCAAGGGGGTGCGCCTGGGAGTTCTGGCATGGAGGCCTTCATTACGCAGTGTGCGCTGTATTGTCTGAGCTGAAACTTCGGTACCCACATCTGACAAATCTTTTCTCAGTTCCTCAGCAGTCACACGGGGACTTTTCTCCACTCTACGCTTCAGGTAGCGCACAGCAGTCAAAGTCAGCATCTTCTTTCTGCCACGACCAGGTAGCGTTTCAACAGTGCCCTTTGCCTTGAATTTGCGAATGATGCTTCCTATGGTCTCTCTTGGTATGTTTAACATCTTTGCAATCTTCTTATAGCCATTGCCCTTCCTGTGAAGAGTAATCACCTCTTCTCTTGTCTTC